>OY728137.1:1909493032-1911893032 GCA_963277665.1 Viscum album
GTCAACACTGATAAAGGTGCTGCAACTCTGGAGAAATATGACACAAATCTTCGGTAGTATCCATCCAAATCTAGGAAACTTCATACCTCCGTCACACTCCTGGGTGGCTCCCAAACAAGTACCGCCTCAATCTTCACTGGATCTACTGCAACTCTAGCCTCCGATATGACATGTCTCAGAAAGTGAACCTCTCAGATCTAGAACTGACACTTCGAGAGCTTACCATAAAACTGATGCTCTCAGAGTGTGTCCAGTTCTACCTGAAAATGATAGGCATGCTCCTCCTCAGTAGCTGAGTAGATCAGGATGTCTTTGATGAAGACTACTACAAAGTGATCAAGATATGGCTGAAAGATTCTATTCATGAGTCCCATGAACACCGTTAGAGCGTTGGTCACGCCGAATGACATAACCAAGAACTCGTAGTGGCCGTACCAACATATGAAAGTCGTCTTCTGCACATCCTCATCTCGTACTCTGAGCTGGTAATAGCTTGATCTGAGGTCTATTTTCGAGAACAACTGTGCTCCCTTCAGCTGATCAAAGAGGTTGTCAATCCTCAAAAGTGGATACTTGTTCTTCACGATCACCTGGTTCAGGAACCGATAGTCAACACAAAGTCTCAAGCTCCAATCCGCCTTTTTGGCAAACAAAATCGGGGCTGCCCAAGGAGAAACACTGGGCCGAATGAACCATTTCCCCTATAAGTCATCCAGATGTACCCGCAGCTCACGAAGCTCCGTGGGAGCCATCCGATACGCTGGTGCAGATATCAATGTCGTCCCGGGGTACAAGTCAATGTAAAAGTCCACCTCTCTGCGAGGAGGTATACCCGAAACATTATCTGAGAAAACATCTGTGTACTGGTCCACCACTACAGGATAACTTAGACTCTCCACATCAACTACTCCGAGGGTAAGGCTATCCAACTGATTAGTGATTAGTTGCACTCTCCTCTAGGTAAGTCCATCATGTGCTGCGAAGACTCCCTTATCACCGGTGAAGGTAAACCTGGTATCATCTGTGCGGACACACCGCACTTTGCGCCTAATATAATCAATCTGAGTATGAACTGTAGATAACCAATCCATACACAAGATGACGTCGTAAGGCCTCGACACTACTACTAGGAGATCTCAGCTGAAGCTCTCACCTCCTAGAGTAAGCTCACACTGCTGGCACCCGTGTGTAATCGTCGAATCCGCTCCCGTAGGAGTCTCTAGCCATTAGGATCGAGCCAACGACTTCGTCGGAATCTCCAAGCTTCGAACGAGGGTAGTGACAATAAAAGAATGACTGAAACCTATGTCTATAAGTACTGCAACTAAGGTGGACTAGACACAGATCGTACCTCGTATCATCTCTGGAGTGCCGTGATCGTAGGCCTCAGCTACCTGGAGCTGGGCTCTCCCTTGTCCACCTACTCCCTGTGGTCGGGGTGGACCTTCTGGTGGTGGTGGTGGTAACATCTTGAATCGTCGCCCACCGCCAACTGCACGACCAGCTCCTCTGCCACGCCCGTCTGCTCCCTACAGACCTCCTTGGTCAAATCTCTGTCTCTGCCCGGGCGGTCCTTCGACCATCTGCTGATCATTCGTACAACGGGTCGAAAAGTCACGAGCCATGTGACCCTACCCGCCGCATTCGTAACACTGCCCGTTCCTGGAAGGACTGACTTTGCCTCGGGTGCCCCGCACTACTGACTCTGAATCATGCGGTCGTCCACCTGTAGGTCTGGTCCTCTTGGACCACTATGACATCTATCTGCTGCCAGCTGCAGAAGACTCCGCTATGTGACGATTGGTAGTGGGTCTCGCTGCTGGTGACTGCTCAGCAAGGAAACTCTCCACTAAAAGGGCTCGCTCTAACACCCCTGCCTGCATCGAGATGCTAAGAGAAATCAGTGGAGTAGTGTGAGAGGTCAGTGAACCTTACTGAGTACCGAGCCACAGTCATGCTGCCCTGCTGCAGATGAAGTAACTCCTGTATGAGCATTGCGCGAAGAGTCGCTGAGACAAACTCTGCCCGAAACAGGCTCTTGAAGTCTGCCTAGAGAAGTGTCACTTTGTCGTGAACCTAGAGCATCAAACTCCACCGTCTGCCTGTTGTTGCCTATAGAAGGCAGATGACAAGGATCACCATGAGATCAGCTGATGTCCCTACTAGTCGGAAGAATCTCACCACGGCCTCCAGCCAATCCTCAGCTGTCTGTGGGTCCGTCTCTCCCCTGAACTTGGGTGGCCTATGGCACTAGAACTCGTGTAACCCGCTCAAGCAGCGTGCACCCTCTACTACTAGGGCTGGTGACATCGGTGGCCCAACGGGTAATGGTACCTCTAGTGCCTTCACTGGTGCCTCTACTGGATGAGGGCCCTGCACCGAGGCCTCATCATTCGGTGGGATATCAGTGCGTACTACATCCAGAACCCTAGCTGACCATCTACATGGAGGCATCTTGAAAAGAAACAGGTGCGCCACTGTCAATAAGTTATACCTGGTGAGCTGACTCAAAAATATCACAAAGAAAACTCTTCAAAACACACACACAATCAGTGTTTTCGTGTACTGAGTTAGAAATCAGAAGTCATGGTCTTAGTGTATGGATACGTCGGTCACCGCACCAACACTAGATTCCCTAAACTGATAACCACACTCACTACACTTAACACTATTACCGTTAAAAAGAAGGATCAGAGTCCTATGTTCTACGGTAGAACTGACTCCTCTGATACCAATTTGTCACGACCCATCCCCCGGGGCCCGTGCCGTGACTACCCCAAGTCCACCTTCCATAGGTCAGAGACTGACGACTAGCACCGAAGACGTATTCCCTAAAACCGGGAAGACATTACCTTTATAACCTGTAACACACACAACCAAGCACACAACAAGATACGAACTCAAGTAAACTGAATAGTAAACAGAGTGAGTATAGTAAGTAAAAAGTGGTCAGAATACAAGCCCAACTAGAAAGTACAAGGAAAACTGAAAAGTACAAGACAACTGAAAGGTGGAAAGCAGCTCCTGGATTGTCCACTACAGATCCTACCTGAAGGGTAGGTACAACTCACGAACGACCGTCTCTGCGGTTTTCCTCGTCTAACGTCCACCTCCAAGCTACCTCCAGTCCTGGTACCCTCGTCCTCAGTCAGCGCTGTCTGTCGTCTGCACCAAATACAACGAAGTGCTGACATAGCCCGTGCATGAGTGAGTATAACAATACCCAGTAGGAACCCCGAGACCCTCAAGGTCTCACAAAAACCACAAAGGATAAACCACATAGAAAGGAAACAACTAATAACCCTACTTAGGTATATGTCCATACATATACCTAAGTTATCAAGTAAACTCATTTCAATCATGACGAAAACAAAGAGTCCAACTTCAAAGCCCCAAGCTCAACTGTTTCACAAAAGAAGAAAAACCACGAAGGTAAGTACCACACAGGTACACCACACAAAAGAATACCACCAAGGTATTACCACGAAGGAAAGTACCACAAGGTACAGACTCAGCTCACACCAGGTATAACTTAAGTATAATAGTAGAGATGATTAAATGTAACTACTGAATCATCTTACTATGTTAAGAGGCAGACCCACACAGGATCGCTCGGTGTTGACCGACACAGGATCGCTCGGTGCTGACCCACACAGGATCCCTAGGTGCTGACCCACACAAGATCGCTAGGTGCTGACCCACACAGGATCGCTCGGTGCTAACCCACACAGAATCGCTCGGTACTGACCCACATAGGATCCCTAGGTGCCGACCCACACATGATCGCTAGGTGCTGACCCACACAAGATTACTAGGTGCTAACCCACACATGATCACTCTTCATTTTTCACGTCACAACCAGCTACAGGGTTCCCGCACTACGCTCGCTTATCTTCGGGAGGGTCCGCTCCACAAGCCACTGGTCGATACTCCCACTACCACGAAGTCCCAAGAAGTAGTATCATAAAGGACCGCCATGCCATAGGGGTCTCAACGCAATAGACGGTGCGTCAATCGGACGCCCGGTCTGTAAGTTATTAGCCTTTTAGTCCCGAGGGCCCGGTTGGATTCATGCTCGATCTAACCCGACCGTTTCCAAACATTATCCAAATCTAAATTGGGGTATACCTAAGGGACCGTCTCACTCCAAGGTTTCTGGTGCCGCAGACGGTTCATCAAATGGACGACCGGTGCCAAAGTTATGGTCGTTAGAGCGAAAAGCTCGTACCTAGTCTGGGTCTGGTCCGAACCATCATGGGCCGACCCAACCCGGTTTGGGTCGACCCGGCCCACTGGGTCCAGCCCGGCCCGCGCTGGGTCCGGCCCCGGCCTGGCCCGCTGGGCGGTCCGGTAGGCCGCGAGGGTCGCGTGGGACCGCGGGGTGGGGGGTGGGGGTGGGGGTGGGGGTGGCTGCGAGGCTGCGGAGGGTCGCGAGTGGCCCCGAGGCCACGGAGTGGCGCGATGAGACCGCAGGTGTCGTGGGGCGGCGGAGGCTGCAGGTGCCGCGGGGCGGTGCGAGGCCGTAGGGGCCGCGGGGCAGCACGGTGGCCGCGGGGTGGCACGCTGATGTCGCTGGCGGTGGCGGGTGTGGATGGCGGAGGCCGCGGGCGGCGGAGGCCACGGGGCAGTGCAACAGGCCGAGGGGCGGCGAGGCACCGCGGGGCACGAAGGTTGCGGGTGGCGGAGCCGCGGACGACGGAGGCCGTGGGGCGATGGAATGCCGCAGGGCGCCATGCCTTCGCCGGTGGCCGACTTGACCGGTCGCCCTTCATTTGTCGCCTTCGTCGCGATTCTCGAGTTCCACCGGTGCCAACCGCCATCACTGGTCGCCGTCACCATCACGAGGCACACACAAAAAAAGAGAAGAATGACGGAGGGGTCGAGCCATGTTTGTTTGGCCCACACTCTCTGCGTTAGAGCGATTGCATACGACTCAAAAAAAAAATGATTCAATGCGAGAGGGAAATAACATTGATCAATTTTAAACACACCCCTACCTCGATGATTCTGTTGAAGATTGTCCGCAGTTGAGATGGTTTTACGTTTGTCGATCCCGCAACAAGTCTCCTCCAACAATGTCAGTGAGGAGAGGAAAAGATGAAGTCAGTGACAACGACATTTCCTCGATTGTTGGTCCATTCGTCGTTGGAGATCCTTCGACGGAGTTTGGAGAAAGGTTCGTCGAAGGAGAAGAGTTCATTGTTGGCGTTCTTTGTTGGAGGATGTGTTCCTCAAAGTTCTCACAAGCTTCCACCTCTGCCAACAATTATTTTCCCCCAACCCACCAAATAGAAAAGGTAGCCAATATAATAGAATATGTTGTTTAATTTCAAATTGGCACATAATAGGTTAGCTTAATTAATTAGAGGAGAGTTGGCTTAATTAATTAAAGGGGAGAGTTGACATAATTAAAATAGGGAGTTGAGAGGTTTTTCTCCATAATGAGGGGAGTTCAAGGGTTTTTTTGTCTCAGGTGGTCCCCACCACCATAACCTCTCATGGGAGGTTTAGTTCAGGTGGTCCCCACCTGTGAAACAACCACATGGGAGTTTCAAAATAAAATAAAAATAAAATTTACACCATTTTATTTTATTTTATTTTTTCACGAAAAAGTGAAAAGCTATCTTCCACCCTCGACCTACTGCGGTCAAGGTGAAGGTCTCCTTAAGCGAATATCAGCACTGCAAGTTCAACGGTGCCCTCAGATTTCAATTCCGAGCACCAGTTCAAAAGTTAGGAAAACCCGCTCGCATGTTTACTGAACATATCCGAATAAAAGTTCAGAAATGCATTCCGGCCACACCGGGTCTCGGAATCACGCGTCGTCAATTTTTACAGACTCGTAAAATTCCCATTTAATCAAAAAAAAATTTACATGGAAATTCTAGTTCTTTACAAACAGGTTGGAATTCAATGCCTCCATGATAATGTTTGGATATGGCATGATCTCATAATGAGTATGATCAAAATGAAATTCAAGGTTGTGATAGAATGAAATTCACAATAAGGATTGAGTTGAGGATGAAAATAAAATGATGATAATGATTTAAACAAGAATGAAATCCATTTTAAGATCGAGATGAAATTCATCCAATGATTGAAATGCGGATGTAGTAATCATAAGGTTTGAGATAAGAATGGAATTCATGTAAATAACAAGATAGAAAATGCGGATGTAGTAATCATAAGGTTGAGATAAGAATGGAATTCATGTAAATAACAAGATAGAATCCATCCAATGGTTGGAATGTATATGCAATGGATAAGATTTAAACTCATTCAACAACTGTGATTAAAAAGAAATCCATCAAGTTGTATATGATAAAAATAAAATAATTATAATGATTGAGATAAAAATGCAATCCATCCAATGGTTAAGTTCAAGTTGAAATTTATCCAATTGGAATGTGAATGCGATCATGATAAGGTTGGATTAAGGATGAAATCCATTTAATGATAACTATCAAGATGAAATCCATCCAACATTTTGAATATGAATGTAATCATGATAAGGTTTGGATAAGGTTTAACTATCAGATTGTTTTTTAGCTTGCATCGAAAATGCATACAATAGAAGTAAGAGCAAGGCTTGAGAGCTTTGAAACAAAAGATCATTGCATTCCTGAATACAAACCATGGAAAAGACCATGTAGAAATTAAATGGATGCATCCAACATTGAAAATATGAATCCATGCATCATAACAAGATATCATGAGTATTTTTTAATAATTTTTTTGTTTAATTATGCAAATGATTATCATTAATGCGATAAATTATTTTTAGTTAAATCGAGCAAAAATCTTACTCATGAAAGAGTATGCATATAAGAAAGGTTTCAATTTTGATCATGTATGGAGTATGATTAAGAACTTTGAAAAATGCAAGGATAATATTGTTTTGTTGAGATAAACATCCTGGAAGCAGAACTACGTATCATCAGAGTCGAACAATTCAATTCTCGAGTCTTATCCACTTGAATCTTCTAATTTTTCATCATTTTCACTGAACTCAAATGATAATTATGTTGATGGATCCTCCTCTCCATAACCTGTCAGAGTGAAGAAAGTTAAATTAAAAAGGAAGAATGATGAGAAATCTCAATCCATCATCAAAACTTTGAAAGAAGAAAATCAGCGACTTTTAGAAATGTTGGACGACTTCATCAACCACCTGAGTTACCTTCGCAAACACCTTCAACATCATTTTTTTTAAATATTTTAACAACATTGATGGAAGCGAAGCTAATTTACCTAATTATTAGATCGATAGTCTTTTTAGTTGTATGTGCTATAATTTTAGCATGCCAACCAAGTATTGTTGTTGTAATGTTGAATTTGTTCTCTGTTGTGTTTGGTGTGTTACATTATAGTTATTTTATGTCATGTTGTGTTGTTTAATCTAGTATTTGTGTTTTGTTAGTTCATCTCCTTGTATGTTTTGTCATTTTTGACTAGTGATTTTTTATGTGAGCATATATGTGATGTTGTTACTAAAATGTATTTATTGTAAACATTTTAATATATATATATATATATATATATATATATATATAATATTTTACTTTTTAGTTATGTTTTTTCTTTTAATTATATGATTATTATTATATAAATTTATTTATATAAATTTAAAACTAATAAAATAAAATAATTATGAATATACAAATTAATTAATTAATTAATTATTTTTAAAATAAGATGAACAATTATTTTTTATATTAAAATAAACATTATTAAATGTATGGTTAAATATAAAAAATAAATAAAAATAATAATATATAAAAATATTTTTATAATTAATAACAAAATTTAAAAAGCAAAATAAAAAATCAAAAATAGCGTTGCCACAATAACACCAAATTTGATGTTGCACTGTAGCACAACACCAAAACGTGGTTGGGGATGACGTACATTGGAATCCATTTTCATGCCAAAATGGAATAAAAACACTATTTTGGCGTGGGTTGGAGATCGTCAAAGTCGTTTTATTTTGAGTGTAATAACTTTGATTTTTTAAACGTGTAATAATCTATAGGTATATGTAATTATGTCATTAATTACAAATACTTAGAGTTGATAGAAAATATTGACGATAGTTTGATGTTTTATTTGAAATAATTTCTCCTAATGAAAAATTATATGACATAGCCCACCAGTTGTATTTTAATGAACCCTGACTTGATGAAAAAACACTGAAATTGTGTTATTTTGAGCACAATAACTTCACTTTTTAAACATGTAATAATTTCATGATATATGAAAATATGTCATTAAATATAAATACTTGGATTCAATAGACTATGTTAATCCCAACTCTAACACATTCCTTATTGAATTGACTTTAATTTTCTAAATAATATGAAATCAATATGGAAAACTTGTTCCTAACATACATAATCATAATATTTTTTATATTTATCAATGTTTAACTTATCAAGTCTCTTATTCACCTTAAATTTCACACTGCTCTCATTAGTTTAAAGTCTCTTGCAAGCTACCTAATCCTTGTGTTTCATGGATGTTCTCAAACCACGTTCTTTCCCTAATGATAAATTTAATTCAATGAATATACATCTTACCATTTTCGATTAAACAACGGTTCCATGATCTTTACTGTATGATTCCTTTGAAAATTCATCCGAACATCATCACTATATTTTAGTGTGAATAACACATTTTTACACTAGAATGAACAAAATCTAATATTATCTAACTCCTCTTATCATTAATGGAAATGCACTTATTCCCTATTCATGATAGAAACACGTTCTGTGCTTGTTGCCTTTTTGTGGCACACCCATGACTCATGGGATGTTCATTATTGTTTGTGAAATGATCTGAACCTTGTCCAAACCTTTTCTTGTATAGTTGTATATGATTTACTCTTTAAAAGAACCTTCCTTTATCATCGTGTGAAATGACTATCTTTCATTATTTATAAGAAAAGCATCATAAAATTTTCCATAATGTCCTTTAATCACATATTGTGATCATCCTTAACCTATAATGCGGGTGACATTTTAACATAGTAGTTTGGGAAATATGTGAACAATGGTGAAGTATTCTCAACCCTATTTCAATATGCACCCATGAAGCTTTGTACCACCAAGTTGAGTTGTGATAAGCATGCAACACTTTCTGTAGTAATCATTGGCATCAAAATCAATCAATTATACCTTGTGATATATTTATTACAATTTCCTAGCCCCCTTAACACAAAATCATATTCAATGCCATCACACCAGTTTAATAAGATTCAATTACTAAAGGGGTTCAAACCTTCAACAACTTTTTAATTTTCATTTGATGACATAAAAATTAGCTTAGCTATGATTTCATGCTAGAAAAATATGAAACTATAATTTTCTATGTATGGAATGATGTAAGATATAATAATTCAAAATTGTTCATAAGCATTCATTAATTAATATCCACCCTATAAAGAACACTTCAAAATCCACTTGGTCAATTGTACAATAGGAGAGAGATTGTAGATCTGATAAATGATCCTTCACAAGGGGGATGACCCTTGGTGAATTGCAATATTTATCTTGTGGTTTTAGTTTGTATATTTCCCACTTGAATGGTGGAGATGTAGTGAAGTTTTATACTAGATTATTCTCAACTTTGATTTTAATGAAA
Organism: Viscum album; assembly: GCA_963277665.1. Taxonomy (NCBI): domain Eukaryota; kingdom Viridiplantae; phylum Streptophyta; class Magnoliopsida; order Santalales; family Viscaceae; genus Viscum; species Viscum album. The sequence continues at coordinate 1,909,502,672 of OY728137.1, forward strand.
TGATAATTGATGTTTATGTCCTTGATTCCTAAATACTGAATCCTTACTTAGGTTGATAGCATTATAAAAAATATAAATAGGTATAATATAGTAAAAGAAAATATTTCTAGAATGAATATTAAATAAATAAAATGAAGAAAATATCACTAAGTTTGGTAACACTTAAATATATCAAATGATACTTAGTTGATCTTTTCAATTTTTGTTTTCTTCATGGATCTTTATGGAGAAGTTCCATGGTTGAAATCACTAATGAATTTTCATTGAGGAAAACTTTTCTCATCAAAAGCATGTTTTAAATCCTTTTTTTGTGGAGTTGATGGCACGCCTGAGCATTGTACTTCTTCCCTTCCTTTCTTCTTCTCCTCCTATTGCCTCCTCCAACTTTCTTCCTTCAGCGCAGCTTCTTTGTGATCTGGTTTTTCATTCGCATCGATGTTATCTTCTTCAAAGAGCTTTGGGGTCATGATGTTGGTTTTCCAATGTTGATGACCTCATATGATTCTTTTGCGGCTCCGACCTCTTGTTCCTCAGCTCCTCTCCAAGTTCGATTTAGAGCAGTGGTTCATAGGGGTTTTGGGTTTTACGATCCGACACTCTATGGGTCTCAAGGCGATGCATGGTTTGGTTTGCTCCTGCTTTGAAGGCTCTTGATTTTCTACCTCATCGGTGTTGCCTAATTTGGGATCCCTCGGCCGCTCATACCACTGCTTTGGCCTCTCATTCCACTGCTCCTCTCCTAGTCGGATCCGGAGAAGTGGTAATTTTGAAGTTTTGGGAGGTTTGGTTTGGCGGCTGCCAGTGTTCTAGGCGTGTGTCCTTCGTTGATGGATTTGGATTTTCAGATTTCTTCCTAATGATTTCATTATAGGTTTGGTTGTTTCTTATCGGTATTTGATCTGTTTATTGTTGTTCGTTGATTTTTTATTTGTGGTTGTGGTTTGTTTCTGTTCAAATTTGGATATGGTGGCGGCTGTCAGGTTTCTCTCGACGGTACTGTGTCGATTGATTTTCAAGAAGGTGAGCTCAATCGGTTTTTGGTGGTTTGGTTGTCACTGGTTTGATGGGGAATGACGACGACGTGGTGCGATGGTTTTTGGTGGCTTTGATGGGATCTGACGTTCTCTGACAGTGTGGTGATTGACCGATGATGTCAACAACGGTTATGGATGGTGACGATGACAGGGTACTCATGATGTTGGTGGCAGGTGACTTGACTTTGGTGGATGTGGACGAATCTGATTCATGATCTTCTCGGGTGTCGTGAAATATTTTGAATTTTGAACTGTGTTTTTTGGTTTCTTTTGGTTTTGGTTCCCACTCACCCATAAATCAGGTTTATAAAATCAAATCAAAATAAAATTTCAAGCCTAAAAAATAAAAAACAAAAATAAAATAAATACAAATATGTGAATACTTAAGATTTATAAAAGAAGGTATGTAAATAATTAAGATTTATAAAGGAAAAAATTGACAGTTCTAAATATATTTTATTGAATTTGATTGTAATTTCAAACTTTATATGCATGTTGTATGCATAGTGAATGCATACTATATGCATATAAGTCATGTAAATTAATGTTTTTTAAACATTGCGATTGTAAGCATACATGTGTTTTTTATATAATCTATATAAAAGTTCACATATATAGATAAATTTAGACAATGTGTGTATACTATTATTAAATACTATAAAAACATACATACTGGTGTATACTATTAAAATTATTCATATCAATGAATATTCAAACAGGTGTAAAATACATAATGTAATTCAAACATAATTTGTAATTGCACTAATTGATTAATATTCATTTTGGTTAAAAAAATATGAACTGATTTCTGCATTTCACACCCTTATTAACTAAAATAAAATATAGAATTAATATATTTATAGTCTTGTTAGGTATGATAGAACACTTTTAAGAGAAAAAAATGAAAACTTTTTAAAATTCAACATAAATAATTATGTAAACAATTAAGGAATTACCATGAATGGATTACCTTGATATGCAATAATGTAAATTGATAAAATATTGAATTGAATTGTAAAACAATATGTTAATTAGAAAAATTATGCAAACATAACATAACTTTATTGATATTTCATAATAGAAACTTGGTATCATAGAAATCCCTCCATTATAATTCTTAACCGTTGTAATTGAAATGATCAAAATCAATGTTATATGTAAAAAAAATCTAACACACACACACACAAATATATCAGAATATGGTATATGAATATATATAATTAGAACATGTATATGAGAAATATATATTCATGTATCATAAATATATATATATATATATTAATATATATACTTACACACACACACACATATATATTAAACATACATAATACACACATATGTATAAAAAATATATTCATATTATCTTTGTGAAAATCATAGTTATAAAAATTAGGCAATTGAAGGCATATATAACTAAAATTAAAGTAATACTTAAATGTACAATACTCAACTAATACTTGGCTGCCTATATGAATCTATAACTTGAAATAAGATATGCATGGATATTTTATGTCTCATTTTAGTTTGTTATGGATAAAAATGTCTGGTTTTGAAATATGTACTTAAAATAAGGGAAATTCCTTATTACATCTGCAAAGTATGTGCTATCTACACCTGAAACAATTAAAATTCCCTAACTAGTTTATAGTAAAAAAAATCATATATGAAGTATATAAAATCTAGTTGTATAATGTAACTAATATTGGATACCCCTTGGGTTGTGTTGGATTTGTTGAAAAAATGTGAGGACTCATCCTAAAGTGATTTTTAACAAAATGAGAAGATTGTTGGATTCCCATGAGTGAGTGTATTTTTTTTTGGAAAAGTGGTCGAGGTGATGTTAGAAGTTTTATTGACAGATGAATCTTGGTTGATATATATGTTTGATTTGTTAACAAAGATAAGTGTTGTGTTAAAGATTGGTTTGGAGAAAAAATGATCATATGTTTTAAGGAGGCCATGTGACAACCCTTGAAGAGATCATGGGATGATCCATGAACACCAAAAGTCATGGAAACCAATGATAGAGTCAGTTTAGTTCAAATATGGAAGAGAAATAGATTTTTAAAAAATATGTTTAAGTACCCACGTATGGGATTTCCCACATGTACGATTTCAGTAGGGGACCATATATTGAAAATCGACTACACAAAGGTTCCACATAAATTAATTTAAATGACGTAATCAAATTTGGTTATGTAAGGAATCTCACATATGAAAATGTCGATATAAGTGAATTTGGCTACATGAGGGAGCTCATGTATTCAAAACTAGAAATGTAGGTGAATTTGGATATATGAAGAAGTTCATGTATGTGAACCTAGAGTTGTATGAAATTTAGCTAAGTGATGGACTACCTAGGTGAATTTTTCGATGCATGTGAATTTGACCCGATGCATGGAAATTATATAGAGACATAGGGGGTTTTCTCTCTGTTTTTCTGGGAATGTCAGCCAGTGATAAAATCTGTTCAAATAATGCAATAACTATTCATGAATTCTTTCTAACATCATGAAACTTCAAATGAGATCCATGATCCAAGACCAAAATGAAGAAGGGAGTTAAGGGTGATATGGAGTGAATTAGATGAAATATATTCACATTGTAAGGAGTGTTTCACACTACAAGAAAGGGAGATCCATTCATGAAACAATATGATTTCATGAAGCTCAAAGATATTATTTTATTTAAGGTGGAATTTTTGTATAGATACACACGATGAAATATTGTGAATATGGAAGATTTGGAGGTTTTCCATGAAAATAACTATAAAATTAGTAAAGTGGTGATGTTGACATTGTAAAAACCAAACAAATTGTATTTTTTTAATACAGATTTTTTATATCACATGAAATCTATAAATTTATTTTATTATAGGGTACTTATAGTCTAGCACTATAGAAGAAGTATTATCTGTATCCATATTTGGAAAAAGGAAAATATCATTGGACCGAGAATCAAGGAGGGAATTTCATTAGAGATATTATATCTTCTAAAATAGAAGAACATAATAGCAGGAGAAAGAATACACTATAAGCATTCATTGATACATCCAAGAGAAGAGAAAAAGTGATCAATCTGTAAGTATTCATTGACACACTTGAAGTAAGCACAAGAGGAATTTGGGTGTGATGTTCTTAAAGAGAATATTCTTGCACATCGAAGAATAGAACTAGGAAATTCCTTAAAATTCACATTCTCAGAAGGAGAAGGAGTTTCTTATGTGAAACAAGGTGAATAAGTCATTCCATATTTATTCTGTAAAGAGGAAGAGGCTATTTGAAGATAAGTTCATAGTAGGTCTGTGAAGGAGCACCTATGGATTTCAACAACACATCTACATATACCAAGGATTCAATACACACACATGATGATGATTGAAGAAATACATAAAATTATTTAAAATATGTGGATTACTACCCCAGATCTATAACATCCCATTATTTTAAGATAGAAACACTATGTTCAATATCTTACATGATATACCACATCAAGCTTTAACAAACAACTAAATATTATTATTTAAATGTTACTGTTATAACCTAGTCATCAGAATGGAGGGTATGAACGAGGTTAACTGAATTATGAATTTTTTTACACATGTATATATAATTCATTTACCAATTAATTATAAATTAATGTAAACCCCGTTTTAAAATAAAAGGAAATGTTTTTATGAAAAACTATTTAAATGTGCGTAAGTGTGTTTTATACCAATAAATAAAAAAACAACTCTTATTAGATTATATTAATAAATTATATATATAATATATTCAATATAATATTTAAAATTAATCTTATGTGTTTTTATACATGATAGATGAACAAATCCAATTTTATGCGTAAAAGAAATATTTTTCAAAAAAGACAGTTTTGTCACCTTTTGATGACACATTTGTTTTAAATCTAGTTTTTGATACTTTTATAAATTATATTTTAAAAAATAATCCTTTTATTTGAAATATTAATATCAAATTTTAATTCGATTTATTTTTTTTTATTTTTCTGATAAGTTTTATGTTTTGATGAATAGTGAAAAATACTGAATTTTAATTGAAAATTTCTTTTTCATAAAATTTATTTACAGTGTTAAATTATATATTTGAATGGTTTTAAAGTATAATTAGATCAAGTTTTTATAATTTAATACGATTTAGGTCATTGGAATCAATTTTACATTGAATTTGGATATAAAAACATTTCAATCTCTTGAACATTTTTACTTTAAAAACCTGTTTTCTTGGTTTGTCATCGAGATTGATTTTAAATTAATTTTATCCAAATATGTGTTTTTAATTTTGAAAAACTTATTTCATATTTTGAATCATAAGGTTCAAATTTATTAAATAGGTCCCTTTTATTTTTGGCCATTATGAATAACAACTTTGGTAATTTTTATTACCACAATTAAGGGTTAATCGAGTATTCAAGGGTAAAAATAATATTATAAATAATAGAAAAATTACCCTAACACTTATCCTAATTTTATCATATGAGTGAATTTCTACCAAAATCATTATTGGGCCGATTTTATGAGCTCTTAGAGCCACTTGGATGACTTTAAGCCATTTATAGTAATTAATTCAAAGAAAAGTCAATTTTTTCATATTTTTGTTTTAAACAAGTGAAATATTTTTAATATGGGATTATATGAGGAATATGTTTGACTATAAATATTATTTTGAAATATAAAATTTTTATACTCATCATGATAATTTTTTTTAAATTTTTAGGGAAGAAATAACTAAATTAAATGCTTACATAATGATGATGTAATAATTATTTAATTAATGGAAATATCAAATAAATGATATTAAAAATATTAAAACAAATATAATCTGATATAATTAATGCCATCCACAATTTTTTAGATGAATTTGACATGTTAGTGATGATTTATAAGATTTTTTTGAAGATATCATGTTATTATGATATGTTTAAAAAGTCAAGTAATAAATAGTGTCAAAATTGACATTAATGATGTTTTAAAATAAATAAATAAATCATTTATTAGTTTTTTAATTTTATAGTAATTATATCAACCCTTAAAGTGTAAATTACATGATATTATGGTAATAATTTAAAAGGGTAAATAAGGGTTAAAGCTAAAAGATAAGGATTAAAAAAATAGTCAAAACTTATCTAATTTTCATTGGATGGATTTATTTCAAACTATAATCATCATATATTTTAAATAAATCAGTTTGTATCCATTTTTAATGTAAAATTAATTTATATTAATTTAATAATTTGAAGAATTCCAAGAGTGTCCTTCCCCTCTGCTATAAAAAGGCACCCATTCTTCTAATTTCTTCACACTTCGAAACCTATTTGTTTCATCCAATATCTACCCAAATATCTTCATATAACCCCTCCACATATTCTATATCTCTTATTTTAGGTATAACACTACCCTTGGCAGTATTTAGGTGTCAAGAAAAGGAGATCTTCTGAAGAAGAGGTACTGTTTTAATCAAGTATTCCTATTTTATTTCTTCTTCCACTTCCTTAAAATATTCTTAAACGATGATAAAATAATAAATAAAGTATCCTAAATATAATGAGATGTTATTATGCTAATATAATCACCAAAATCCATCTTCACTTTCATCAAATGGGAAAATAATTAATCATTCGTGCGCACGACAGACTACCACCTCGCGAACCGATATACTTCATTTTCCATCATCGTCACTCAAGACTAATTATAATGATGGAATTAATGTTTATATATGACATTAATGACATATTTATCATTATTAAATAATAATATATTATTTTTATTCTTAAATTTCCATACACATAAAAATGATAATGTTGTTTGTGCGTACATGTGAACTATCACCTCCACGAATCGATGTGATTTTCTTTTCATCACCGCATCACATGAATGATATATATAAGTATATTTAAATTATTAATATGATATTAATTATATTATAATCAATATTTAAATATAAAATAATACTTACCTTCTTTCCATAATGATCATTGAAAAATGAAAACATTACTCATGCGTACGTACGACTTACCATCTCTATGATTGTAACATAGTTCATTTTTCTTATTCATATGTAATGGATGTATTTAAAAGTATAAGTGATCTATAAAATTTATTAATATTTAATTAATATTATTCTAGAGATGATGGACTAATAACCACTTTGACTATTGACATCATACCAAATTCATTTTGGACTAACTCACTAATCATGTGAATTTTTTAATCATAAAGAAGGGAAACAAATTGAAAAGCGGGAGAGGCATAATCAAGGGGGACTGAAAAAATGAAATCCCAGGGCATCCATCCAAAAAAAATATGCACAATCATGGGGCTATGATCCCAAGGAGTAATAAATAATAGAAGGATCATAGATGTTGCCTTGGGAAGCTAGGCAATCAACAACAAAATTACCCTTGCACCATGTGTGGGTCAAGCATGCTCTTCCGATGTAGTTCAAGAATCTTCTAATAATATATATGATGGAACAATGGGGGTCATGCCTTCCCTATAAGGAGTTTCAAATAACTGAGTAGTCATTTTTGATTTCACTTAGGATGATATTCTTAGCATGAAAAATCTAAAGCCCATTAAGCATCACCTTGGCTTCCGCAATAAGCAAGTCACTATGGACATAATAGCTACTGAAAGCGATAATGAACAAGTTGAGGGAATAAAAAACAATGCCTCCACCTATCATGGTTCCAAGGCTGAAAGATCCATCAATGTTGAGTTTGAGGCCATTTTCTGGGGGATTCCAGCAAACGCATCTACCTGATGCAGGTAAGTCCCAAGAAGTTGGTGCAGAGCTTCGACCGTTCATTAACAGCCTCATGGGACACATTGATTATTTTCCTCCATGTCAATATTCTTGATATTATTTTATATATTAAATTATAAGAATATAAAAGTATTATAAATAACATTTTATTTCTATTTTGAATTTCATTCAATGGTTTTTAAAAATGGAATATTTTTATGTTTTCTATACAGAATGTTTGAATTTCTTTTCAAATGAAAAAAGGAATGCTCTTTTTAACATATATGGTGATAAAAAATTCTCAGCCTCCATGAAAATTATTTTAAATTTGGATTCCTCTATAAGCCTTCATTTTTTTTAAAGAAACTCCTCCTTTCCTTTTCTGTGTATTTCTCTTTTGAAAATGGGTTTAAAAAATGAATCGATTATTTCTATAACATGAAATGTTTTCTTATGAGTGTAAATGAAATTTTAAGAGTGACATGTTGAAAATCACAAGCTTTTATATTTTATGATTATATAATGCTACTTGGATATTTGACGGGTGGTTACGTGATAAACCAAGGATGGGTGGTTCTGTGATAAACCAAGGATGGGTGGTTATGTTATAACCTCCAATGTATTGGATATGTAAGTAGACCATACGGTTATTACATTTTTAAGAGTGACATATATGGAAGTCGACGACATAGTTATTCTATTTAAGTATAAATATGTCCCAAGATACCTTTATGTGTTATCTATGTTTTCTATGGGTTTCATTATAATTTTGTGATTACAAAAGAAAGTAAGCAATGAAATTATTTTCAAAGGAAAGTATTTACTACTTCTTAAGGGTGAAAAGTGTTAATTTATGATAAAGTTTTCATGTGTTTTCATGTTTTCATAGGATTAATAGTTTTACCTCTTTGTGTATCCCTTACTAAGCTTTTTGTGCTCATCCCAAGTTTTAAAAAGTTTTTCACAGGATTTAAGGATAGGAAAGGGACTGAAAGGGGTCAAGTTGAAAGCTGAGAAGATTTTACATGAAATAAATCATGATTTATTCTAAATAGTTTTACATTGCGAAAAAATGGATACTGAGTATAGGTTTCCACATGTAATGTATGGGTTTACTTTTTAAGTGTTCATTATAATTCTATAAAACTCTAAACCAAAAAGATCCTTGAATGTTAATTCTAGTTCAAAAACACTAGAATATATAATATTTAATGCCAGGTCCTTACAAGAGTTGTGCGTGAAGGAGGAGGAAGAAGGCAATGTGTATTCATAGGTAGTGAGACTTGGGTGGCAGTGAGCTAACCCAAAATCTTATAAGGGTAGTTCACCCAAGAAAAAGTGACCTAGACCAAACCCTTATATGGATTAATGTGATTAGTAGATTTGTTACATCAACACAATTCTTATAAAATACTCCTTTGAATAGAATAGTTTGGGTAAACTAAGTAAAAATATTCATATCACATTTATTTTTTTCATACATACCAACCAATAAAAGGGTAATGGAATCTTAAAAAAAATCTGGTAAGGAAGGTCAAACAAAGGAATAATTAGATTAGTGTCCAAACAAGTGAACATAACAAATGACCTTTAATATTTAGTGGTCAAGATTTATTAGGGAGATTATATTTAAAATAAAAAAGTGTTTAAATTGTTTAATAATTTCTTACCCTGATTCCCCTCCCTTATCAGGGTATATCTCACTCTAATATCCTTTAGGGACCAACAATTGGTATCATAGAACAACTTTATTTTATTGGATTTGTTTTTCAATAAATTTTTTAAAATATATTTAAGAGAAATGGAATCCATAGTAAAGTTTACATTATTTTATAGAAATCATTTCAGAACTAGGAATAAGGAGTTCATAAACTTCATGGAAGATTCACTTGGAGTTCTTCAAGAGGTTATTCTAGATGGAATTGTTCTTTTGAGATGAAATGGAGTTATCTTTGATATAGATCAAAGAAATATTGAGATTGATGACTCCGTCAAGCATGAATTAAAGGATGATCTTGAGTATAAAGTGTACAAGGAGATTGCTCATTGAAGATTCTCTAAAGGCATGTGTATAAAATTATAAGATTCATTTGGAAAAGAAAAAAAAGATAGATGAAAATTTCCTTATGTATAAGGGTAAGAAGAAGAAGAATACCAGAAAAAATATATCTCAAAATGAGGTAGTGAATTTTGTTTATGTATCTGATTCTAATATTGGTTTGGATAAAGAAGGCGGTGTTTTAGACTCTCAATTGGAGATAAAAAGGATATATGAATCTATTAAATAGAAAAAACATAAATTTTGAAGTCAATGAGGTGTTCATTCTATGTCTAATACTTGATACCAACCTTATAAGTGAATATGGAACAATGAGAAGTCATGCATGAAGTTTATTATACAATGATTGAAGATTTTTCCTTGGAGAACAAGAGAAAAAAGAGAGAAGAAGTGGATTTGAATTTTAGAATAAAGAAAATGGTAATAAAGATAAAGAAGAAATGTGACATTCTTTAAGATCTATCCCAAGAAAACCTAAATAAAATGGCCACACAAAAAGGCTTTAAGGAAAGCACCATTCCTCTCAAAACCCAACTTGAATAAAGAAGACTATTTGGGATGGATACTATTTCATGTTTGAAAGAAATGGCTTCCAACCTAAAGAAGAAATATGCGATAATTAGGTAACTTGAGCAGAGGATTAAAACCTCAAATGATAAGTTTAATATACCATCAATGGTAGCCTCAACATGTACAATAAAAAAGATAATTTCAGATTTGAAATCTGGAAGTAAAAGAATTTTGGAATCTAGGAATAAAATGACAATTCATGAAAAATATGGAATAAATTTGGTTGAGATGATGGTGGGTCTAAATTTATATTTTTTGGATGATTTGGGTATATTATGAGCATGTGTTTCAAATCCCAAAAGTCAAAAAGTTAAATAAGAACTTTAACAATGCCATCACATTATTTAAGAGAATACCACATGAGGTATTATTATTATAATGGATGTTTTATCTATGCTAAAATCATTCATATGTCAATAAATTTCATTAAAAAATACATGCAAGGGAAAAGATACCATAAGTATACACTCCACTCCTATGACATACAATCATAAAGTTTATCAAACAAAAAGACACGTTAATCTGGAAAATAGGTTCAATGTTTTAAAGAACAAGAATTAGGTTGAATGAAAAGTATATTAACCAACAAAATCAACGCATTCACAATATCCCTCCCGAAAAGAGATAAAATAAGTATAGAGCAAGAAGAAATGCTATAATGAAAATACCTTTTAATGTTAGTTTTTTAAGGTTTGACATCAATTTTTTTCAATGTAAATGCAGTTGATGCCGTAAGTGTTATTTTTAATGTTGGTTAAATAAACCAATGTTAAAATAATTATTTTTGAGGATTTTGGTGCCAGTTATTTTGATACCTTACACAAAAAGTATATGCTTTTTCTTAAAACTATTTCAATATAGATTAATAATTTAGTTGAAAAAATGAGATAGATGAACTAAAAATTATAGAAATCAAACAAGAATAGGAAAAATAAACTCAAATATTTAACTTAATTTATTTTAATATGGAACTGTCCTTCGAATCTATATATTTTTTGTTGATATTATCCTTATTTTGAAGAAATAACTCATTAAACATACAAAAATATAGTTGGTAAGGAATTTTAAACTCCATTTGGTAAATCTAATGCATAAGTTTTATATTATTGATTTGATCATAATAATCCCCCTTCATCATAAAAAAATCATCAAAAATTTTATCAATTAAGAAAACTAATAATAAAAAAAATTAAATTATGAGAGAATAATTATAAATACCATAGTGAAATAGTCTAATGAATAAGATATGGAATGATGATGCAGATCAAATAAATTTAGATAAAAAATATATAAAGAGGGAGAAATAGAATTTATATTTATTACTTGAAAATGTTTCTTTGTGGTGTAATAAAATTTATAAGGGATTTTAAAAATTGATAACACATTGTGAAAAAATTAAAATATCACTAGTGATTGAAGGAAATTGAACTTTTAATATTGGTTATATAAATAACTGAAATTAAAACCCTTATATTATTGGGGTTTTAACATCAGTTATTTATATAACTAACATTAAAACCTTTTCTTAATGAGTTTTATCATTGGTTATATAAATAATCAACTTTAAAATTCTTTCACATTAGATTTTAACATTGGTTCTCTATACAACCAATGTTAAAACACAATGATAAAGGGTTTTAATAGCAGTTATTAAATAACCAACTTTAAACCCCTGATGAAAAAAATATTTTTCAAGTAGCGAAAGCAGTTTTTATAGTTGTGATGAAAGTGCAAGAATAAGTAAAGAAGAATCCACTGAGGAAGAAGATAGAATCCAAGATGGATATCATGGACATCAAGGAATAGAGACAAAATTCATGTCTAAATGTTCTCACAAAAACCACTATAAGGAAATAAATGGAGATATGTGGAAGTATTATCTAATGGATAAAGAACACAATGGATGAAGTTATAGAAAGTTAAGAAAAGAAAAGTGAACAAGTGGGATTTATATTACATTAGAAAAGAAGACTAAGATAAGGAATAATATTCTTACCATGGAGGATGATCTGGAAGAAAAATAAGTGGATGAAGTGATGACATTCCTCTCTAAAATTGAAAAGGGGAGAATGAAAGGTGGAAATAAAAGGGTTGGTCCAATATTACCAACACCACTCCTCTACTTGAGGATGTTTTAGGCACCCCTATATTCATTAATTAAATTTTTTATAACTAATTTTGAGGTGATATAGTCATATAGGGTATATAAAATCCATGGGATAGTTGTGCTAGAAAAGCACATGAAATGGAGTGAAATGAAAAATCTCTCTAGAATTGGAACTGGAAAGTGCATGCAATGAGGGAATTCAGAATTTTTAAGGCCTCATTTTGTATCAAGCCTAAAAAAACAATTCAAGTATTAACCTAACTCATACATATTTGTCAAGGATTTTTTTTCATTCATTCTATACACCTGGAAGTTTCTTACTGGAGGAAAAATTCAAATTTAAAATTAAAAATATGCTCATTTTGTATAATAATTTAGACAAGAAAAAGAGATTTAAATGAAGATGAAAGAGGTTTCATAGATTTATGTGAGATAAAAACTATTATCAGTTCTAATATGAGGATAAACCATTGGTATCAGGCCTTGAGATAAGTGGTAATATACCACTAAAGTGGAGAAAATAACAACAAAATCATTTTTGTTTTTAATGATTATTTTTGATTTTGTTCTAACATTTGTTATAAACTCTCTAATGTGTATAAGATACCCATTGATACAAATCTAGTGAATTTTTTTATAACAATAGGAACCCCTCCATCTGAATAAAAATTCAACAATTGGTGTCAAGAGATAAATATGAAATTATAAGGGAGTTTAAAGATGATGTTTCAAGGTTGTTAAGCCTCAATTTCACAATGATGGTTCATATGAAGAGTTAAAGGTTTGGCATGACTCACAATATTTTTTTAAAAAATTTTATACACTAAAAGTTTAGTGTGAATGTGTGATAGATATCATAGGTTTTTGTTTTTGGGAAAGTGAGGAAATTAAGCTACTAGAATTTTATTAGAATCATGAGTGAAATGGATAAATTTGGTATTTTTTATAGAAACTCTTGTTTCTTAAACTGAGAGAAAGATTAGTAGGCTTAGATAATTTATTGATAGACTAGGTGTTAAGTTGTAAATTTAACCACAAATTTTCTTATTAAAGTGAAACTATGTAAGAAAAATGGAGATTCTAGAATTGGTAAGTGCAACCAAAATGTTATAATAGATTTGATACATGGATCAAAGGGATGAAATGGATTAAAAAGGGGGGAGATTAAAATATTAGGAGAAAACTTCTCTATCCTCAAAGGGATAATTTAATCCCATGAGTAACACCTATTAGAAAAAGGGAGAGTTTTTATTTATTAGAGTTTATTCCCACACATTAAGGGGAGAAAAATCTTGAGGAAGGTCAAGTATTGAAAAAGGTGGAGATCAATCTCTCTCTATCTAAAGGTAGAAAATAAAACCCCATTAAAAGGGGGAATCCTATCATGAATGGGGAGAATATCTGGGCACATTATAAGGGGGAGAAAAATAAAGGATCAAATATTCTTAGAGTCCCTTTGTATTTTATTTAAAAATGGGGAGATTATGCATCTTAGAGAGTCTTGTGAACAAAATACAAAGAGGGATATTGTTAGAAACCCCTTGGTCTGTGTTGGATTTTTTGACTAGAGGTGTGGAATCATCCCAAGGTTATTTATTAATAAAAATTGGGATATTATTGGATACCCATGAGTTATTTGAATTTTTTGTAAAAGTGGTTGAGGTGATGTTAGGAGTTTTTTGATAGATGGATCATGGTTGATATATATGTTAGATTTATTGACAAAGAGATGTGAAGGCCAAAGGTTTTTGTTGTAGCTCGAATTGGAGAAAAATGATTATATATTTTAAGGATTCCATGTGGAAACCATTTAAGAGTTCATGAGATGATCCACGAATGCCACAAGTCACGGGTACCAAAGCTAAAGGTAGTTTGGTTCAAATCTAGAAGAGGAGTAGATTTTTCAAAAATCTGCCTAAGTACCCACATATGTGATTTACCATTTATGTGATTTATATAGAGGACCACATAAACAAAATCTTATATGAAGAGGATCCACTTAATGTAATTCCAACAACGTAAGGAAATGTGGCCATGTAAGGAAGCCCAAATATGCAAATGGTAATGCAAGTGAATTTAGCTATGTGAGGGAAATCACATATACAAAATTTGAAATATAGAAAAATATAGCTACATGAATAAGTTCACATATAAGAATATAGAAATGTAGTTAATTTAGCTATGTGATGGAATACACAGGTGATTTTTTCCATACGTGAATTTGGACCGATGTATGAGAAATCTACAATGACATAGGTGATTTTATTTGTGTTTTCCTAGGAGCATCTACTAGTGATGGAATCACTTTAGAAAATGAAGGAACTATTCATGAATGATTCCAACACCATGTAACTTAAAATGGGATCCATGATCTAAGTCCATAATGAAGAAAGAATTTATAGGAGAGATGTATTGAATTAAATAAAATATATTCATGTTGTAAGGAGTGTTTCATGATACAAGAAAGGGTGATCAATACATGAAGCAACCTACTTTCATGTAGCTCAAAGATATTATTTTATTCAATATTTTATTTTTAGATTATTGCATGTGACGAGAGATCATGAATATGGAAGATCCGGAGGTTGTCTATACAAATCACCATAAAGTTAAAGAAGTAGTGACATATAGGTTGCAATGAAAAAATGAATTTTATGTATTTTTGATACATATTTTTTATATCATGTGAAATAAGGAAATTTATTTTAAAATGGGGAATTTCCAGTCCATCACTGTAGAAGAAGTCTTCTTGGTATCCATATTTGGAAAATGGAAAATATCACTGAACCAAGAATCAAGGAGGAGATTTCATTAGAGATTTTATGTCTTCCAAAATATAAAAAATGAATAGGAGGATAAAGAATAATCTAAATAAATTTATTGATACATCCATGAAAATATAAAAAGTGAGTAATATATGAGTATTAATTGACACACCTAAATGGAACAAAAGATAAATTTGAGTGTGCTATTCTTGAAGATAATGTTCCTGCACATCGAAGGAGAAGAGAACTAGACACTTTCTTGAAGATCCACATTCTTAGATGGAGGAGTTTCTACTATGATGCATGGTGAAGAATATTTTCTAGATTTATTCTAGAAATAGGAAGATATTTTTCAAAGAGAAGTTCATAGAAGGTTCATAAAAGATAAAAAATAGAGTTTAACAATGCATCTAAATATACCGAGGATTAAATCCATGTGCATAAAGCTAGTTGAAGATGGAATTACAAGTATATAAACTGTGTGTAGTCATATCCCTAAGCAGTACATAGAGGAGGAGGAATAAGGTAGTGCATCTTCATAGGTAGTGAGCCATGGGTGGCAGTGAGCCAACCCAAAACTGTTGGGCAAAAATCCTTCAAGGTAACACTGTAGCATTTTTGGGTTAATTGTGTTTGTTGAAAAAGAAAGTTTCCATGGTGAATTGTCAAGTTCTAGATATGTTGTTGACAATCCATATTGATAAAGAACCATGAAAAAGGAATGGATGATCTGGAGGTGGTATAAAAGAATAGATACAAGGTGGCGCCGTATTCCAGTGTTTGACAAATTTTTGGGATCCAAAATTTTGAGTTTGGTGAGCATCGTAAAATATGTATTTCCTTGAAGATCTCATCAAAATATAGCAAAGGCATGAGTTTTGCGAAGATAGGCTTCATGGATTGGATTTCGCGAAGACCAGAAGAATGTTGACGGTGATGCTCCGTGATTATGACGAGATTCGTAAACTACAGTGTTGAAGGGAAATGCGAGGGAGCTTTGCAGTGGCGGCGTGAAGTAATTTATGGAACGCTCTGCGATTACAGAGAGCTCTGCGATCGAAAAATTACCGTGGTGCTTCGCAATTTTGAGAGAATTTTGGCGGGAACTTCGGAGCTTTGCGATTTGAGATGACGTGACATTAACTTCATGTGGAAGGTTCGAGGGTCGGTGGAATCACCTATAAATAGGTCTCGACCCCCTCGAGAGAAGTAGAGAGTTTTAGAAGAAAATATTTTTCTCTTGGTTCGCGAAGGTGGTTCACGAAGAGAGCGTGCTTCGCGAAAGAATAGCTTCACGGCGGCTAATTTAGCTCTGCGAAAGTTACGAGCTCCACGTTGGCTCAGTGAGATTCGCAAAGAAAGTTGATCTGCGATGACTTGAGCTCCGCGACGACCTAATATTTGCAAAGGCTTGAGCTTCGAGAAAAGGCAGGAGATTCTCAAAGTCTTGTTTGAGCTTCACGAAATTGGGAGCCTCACGAAGTAGGGTGCTTTACAAAGGTACTTCCTAAAGGTTGTTGCTCAGTATTCAGGGGAAAAGGGGTATTCATTAGTGGATGAAATTTGGACATCAATAGAGCATCTACATATAGTGGAGGATGCATTTATTAGTGGTAATGAAGAGACCTACAGGTCTATAAACTGTGAGTGGATCTTCTGAAGAAGCAGTGAGCTCACTTCAGTTGAGAGAGAAGTGAGTTCTCAAATTGTGAGTGGTTGTAAACCAGTAAGGACAGTGATTCCACTTTGAACTTGTAAATAGAAGTGCGCTTATAGTGGAATTGGTACATCGACACACTGTCAGTGTATGCTCCTTGGACGTAGCCTAGTGAGGGTGAACCAAGTAAAAATTGTTGTGTGCTATGCATGCTTTAAGGTTTATTCATACTCTGCATCAGGAAGGAGAGAGAAAATGGTTTTGTCTAACAACAAAACAAGATAAAAAAGGGACAGTTGTTTTAATCTGTCATACCCTGATTCACCCCCCTCTCAGGGTATCTAGCCTAGTGGACTTAACAATTGGTATTAGAGAGAAAGGTTGATATCAATGTTTCTCTCTCAAATGGAGGTCACTAATCATAAAGGGATTCTGATCTTCGATGAGAACAATTTTCAGCTATGGAAGAATTGGATGCAACACTACTTCTGATCTTTGGGAATGGATGTGTTTACTGCAGCAATGCATGGTATCATGACTGATATTAATAGTGGTGCATTATCAGAAGCTGAGCGAAGAGAATTGGATGCTGATGCAAAGGGAATCAATGCTTTAGGAGGATCTTTATCTAATGATATATATACCAAGGTGATGTCATGAAAAACACCCCATGCTATGTGGGAAAAGTTTTTGAACATATATGAAGGAGATATAAAGGTCAGAGAAGCGAAGCTGCAAGTGTTATGGAACAAGTATGAAGATATAAGAATGAACCCGAATGAGTCTGTTGATGGATTATTTGATAGGGTAAATGTTGTTGTGTAAGATATGCGGGGTCTGGGAGAAGTCATTGAAGACATAAAGATCGGAAAGCGCATCTTGAGGAAACTTCCACCTCAGTTCAATCCAAAGGTTTAAATACTGGAAGATAAATATCCAAATGAGCTAACACTGAACAATTTGCACAATACCTTGGTTTCATATGAAGTGAGAAACGATGATAACGAGGCTATGGAAAAGGGGAAATCTAAATAAGTAGAATTCAAGGACATAAAGAAGCTCACCATTGAATATTCTCAGGAAGAAGAAGAGACAGATGAGGTGATGTCATTACTCTCCTCAAAACTTCAAAGAGGAAAAGGAAAATTTAAAGGGAAAATTCCATTGGGCTGTTTTCGATGTGGAAAGGTTGGTCATCTTGCAGCAAGGTGTCCTAAAAATTTCCAAGAAGATGATGATGTCGATGAAGATGAAATTCCCAAGAAGAAGTCATTAGTCTATGGGAAAGGCACAAAACAGTTCAAGAGAGTTTTCTTTGAGAAGAAAAATATCCTTTCAAAAGAATGCGACAGTTCGGATGAGTTTGAGGCTGAGGAGGTTGAAGAGATAGAGAACTGCAAAGACCATGGATAAAATGATATGGTGGCAGTTGTTGGCAGTACTTAGAAAAAGTAATAAATCAAAATTGATGAAGAAGAAGAAGTTGAAGGAATAATAGATATGAAATCTAAGTTAGAGGCTGCTCTTGAGGAGATACATGTTTGGAGAGCCAAAAAAAAGAAATCCAAAAAAGTAGTTTGTGATGCCAAAATCTATATGCAACAACATGAAGAAGAGAAGTTTGAGTTGATGGAATAAATTGAGAAACTCAAGTCATAAACACCAGAGGACTCCGAATCAGTTAGTAAGTATAAAATCAAGATTGAAGAATAGAAAAGGGATATTGATGGTTTGAATAACACAATAAAAGATTAAATCAAGTGTATTGAAGAACTTGAAGGAGAAGTTGTCGGTTTGCAGAAAAAGGTTAAGGATCAAGAAAAACTCTTGACTCCTGTTGGGACATCAGGAAAGAAGATCACTCAGAAAACCAAGAATCTAAAAGTGGATAATAGTGGTTCAGTTGAAAGGAATCATCAATTATGTTCAGATGCTATGGAATATGGGGGGCTTGATCGAAAACAAAAAGCTGTGAAAATTGAAGTCATACTGCAAGCACCCATTCCGAGATTGAAGGTTGATTTGGGCACAAAGCAGAATCATAATATTCAAATATCCCAAGGCAAAACTCGTAGTGCAGAAGTGACATGAAGGAATGAACCTTACATCAGGTGTTATTGTTGTGGAAAGATGGGACATTCACAATATGTGTATTCCATAGCCAAGAGATATCAAAGGGCACAAGAACAAAGGTGTCATCCAAACATATAATGGTTCTCTAGAACATATTTCAATGGAAAATATTTTTGGTGTGAAGGATTTGGGAACATGGATAGGTACTGCACTTCAACCATACAGAGGAATGTGCCAAAGTAGAACCAAAATGTTCTCAAGTAGCAGATCAATGAACCAATAAGTGAGTTGAAAATGAAAAATTGATTTACACCTTTGTAAGATGAATCTGGTCCATCATACTCTAAGAAATAATATAAGTCTCAATCCATTCCAAGTGTGAAGGCAAAAATATGGACTAAGAAGAAAAAGGATGAGAAGGACATGGTGGAAGAAATTTCCCTTAAGGCATCAGATCACTCTGGTGTGTGGATCCTTGATAGTGGTTGCACATCTCACATGACAGGTAATAAGGATCTTGTTACAGATGTAAAATATGACAAAGAAGGAGTTGTCAAGTTTGGAATCGATGAAGGCCTGAAGATTATTGTCTTAGGAAAGTCCAAGTTTGAGGGAAAAGATATGAGACGTACTGATGTCTTAGTAGTAGAAGGCCTCAGTAACAATTTGCTCAGCATCAGTCAACTATGTGACTCAGGAAATTCTATAAGGTTTACTAAGAAGATGTACATCATCAAAGGAAGAGACGAGGTAGTGGTTCTATAGGGAAAAAGAACAAATGGAAATCTCTACCTAGTAAGTGGAGAAGAAGATATGTGTTTTCTGTCCAGAGAGGAAGAAAACAAGCTGTGGCATAAACAACTTGGTCATCTTTTCCAACCATCCATAGAAGATATGGTAAAGTGTGATGCAGCAAGAGACCTCCCTAAGATATCACATGATCGTACTCATACGTGCGATGTATTCCAATAGGGGAAGCTCATCAGAAAGACATACAAGGAAAAGGAAAGGAAGTAAATAAGAGTATTTGAATTGGTGCATGCTGATGTTTTTGGTCCTATCACACCAAGAGAAATTGACGGAAAGAGGTACTATATTCTTTTCATTGATAACTATAGCAGAATGGAATGGGTATTTGTTATTTCCCATAAGTCGGATGTGTTCAGCTGCTTAAAACAGTACCGGAGGGAGTGTGAAAGGATGCTTGGACAGAAAATTTTGAAGCTTTGTACTGAAAATGGTACGAAATTCACAAACAGTCAGGTGGAAGGATATCTCAAAAAACATGGGATAAGACATCAAGTTTCCTCAGTAAGAACTCGCCAATAGAATGGAGTGGTTGAAAGGAGAAATTAGATCATCAACAACATGACCAGAACGATGCTCATTGAAAAAAACCTGCCATAGAAATTTTGGAAGGAAGTAGTTTTGACATCGGTCTACATTTCTAACAGGGCTTTATTGTGTTTGAAGGAAGGAAAGACTCCGTACAAGATGTGGTATGGAAAGAATCCAACAGTGAAATACTTTCGAATATTTGGAAGTAAGTGATTTATCCTCAACAAGGAAAAAATAGGAAATATGAGTCATGAGGATATAAAGGGATATTCCTTGGCTACTCAAGAAAAAGTAAGGCATATAAATTCTTTAACAAAAGTCTAGGAAAAGTAGTTGAGAGAGATGATGTCACTGTAGTAGATAATGAGGAGATCATTCAACAACATAGTGAATTTTTTTTATGAGAGTGATGAGGAAGAAAAAAACGCAGGGGGAGCAGAAGTGGATGATGTTGATTCAGAAGAAGATACTGATGATGAGCATGAGGAAGTAAAATTTGTATATGCACAAAGGACAAGGAGTCAAGCTAAAATTGATAGGCATAATATCATTGGTGATCAGTCAGCTCCAGTTTAGACAAGAAGAATGAAATTATTGTGGCATACATCTTTCCTATATCAGTTTGAGCCAAAATGATTCACTGATGTAGCTGAAGATGAAAACTGGGTTTAAGAAATGAATGAAGAGCTTGATCAGATTGAGAAGAATCAGACATGGGAGATTGTTTCGAGGCCCACAGATAAGAATGTCATCAGGACTAAATGGGTCTATCGCAACAAGATGAATGAAGATGGAATAGTGATTCAGAACAAAGCATGATTGGTGTGCAAAGGATACTCCTAGATAGAGGGAATAGATGTTGATGAGACATTTGCACCGGTTGCGAGACTAGAGACAATCAGATTATTTCTAGCCATTGTAGTGGAACGGAATTTCAAAGTTTTCCAGATGGATGTCAAATCTGCATTTTTGAATGGGGTTCTAGAGGAAGAAGTGTATATCGAGCATCCAGATGACTTTCTCATTCATGAGGATGAGAACAAGGTTTTCAGACTGCAAAAGGCATTGTATGGGCTGAAACAAGCACCAAGAGTATGGTACTCAAGGCTTGATCAATACTTGAAGAAGCTTGGTTTTCAGCATGGGGGAGTTGATTACAATCTCTATTTCAACAACAACAGTAATCAAAGGATGATGGTCCTGTTTTATGTCGATGACATAATATTTGGTGGATTAGATGAAGCCTAGTGCAGACAGTTTTCCAAATTCATGAAAAGTGAGTTCGAAATGTCAATGATTGGAGAGCTAACATTTTTCCTTGGTATACAGGTGACACAAGGAAGGAATGGAACATTCATTTCTCAATCCAAATATGCCAAGGAAGTTTTGAAAATATTTGGAATGAAAAATTCCAAGGAGATGAAGACTCTAGTTGCTACTCGGATGAAATTATCGAAAGATGATAATGGAAAGGCAGTTAATATCACAGAATACAGGCAGATTATTGGGAGTTTACGTTACCTGACAATGACGAGACCTGATATTGTTTTTGCCACCTGCCAAGAAGCACGATATCAAATCAATCCCAAGTAAAGCCACATGCTTTCAATGAAAAGAATATTTCGGTATATCAAAGGCACAATGGATTTTGGCTTGATATATAGTGATAAATCTTAGTCAGAGTTATTGGGATATACAGATGCAGATTGGGCCGGTTCAGCAGATGACAAGAAATCAATGTCAGGAGGTGCTTTCTATCTTGGTGTACTATGTATTGCTTGGATAAGTAAGAAGCAATATTGAATTTCATTAAGCACCACAGAAGTTGAGTATATTGTGGCCACTCAAGAATGCACACAGTTATTGTGGATGAAGCAGCAACTTGATGATATGGGAGTTGAAGTGAAATCTCCGATAAGAATCCAGTGCGATAACTCAAGTGCTATAAATATTAGAAAAAATACCGTCCATCACTCAAGGAAAAATCACATTGAGATAAAGTATCATTTTATGAAGGGGAAGGTTGCACAGAGAATCGTGAAGTTGGAGTATGTGCCTACAGAACTACAGGTTGAAGACATTATAATGAAGGCCTTACCCAAGGAAGCTTTTGAGAGGCATCGACTGGCTCTGGGAGTCCAGTCAACTCCCCGCACTTGAAAAAGTGTGGATGTGGAACCCCCTCTCCCTGAGGTATGAAGTGTTTTTACCTAATGTACTAACATGTGTTTCTACCTTGTTACTGCCGCAGAGGAGTGCCCTTTGGGTTCGTTGAAAAAGGGGGAGAAAACAGTGACTGTTCAAGGGGGAGACAGTGTGATAGTGTGGCTATTTGATAAATCATGAATGATATGAGGAGAAGCTGACAGGTGGAGTAGCGATATAGGGGTAGAAATACGATAGGGGGAGATTTGTAAATCTGATGATAATAGAAGTGATCGATCAAAGCATAGATATCATGATATCTAAAGATCGTGATAAAAGCAGATGAGTGGTGTTGGAATGGTGTGAGAAGGGTTCCAGTGATCAACAATTGGTATCAATTTGGCAATTGGTATCAGTTTGGTGTCAATATATGGTGTCTTAAATGAAGTGATTCACTGATGAAATTTTCATACTACTCTTGTTTCTCACACCGAGAATTGATCATGGGGCCTTAGAGTATGTGGTGAGTGAATCTTTGGTTGCTATCTGAATCTTCAAAGGTGAAGGATGGTTGATGATGGAAGGAGACTCAGTGGGGTACCAATGTGCAGAAAATCATTCTGAGAAGAGTTGTCAACAATCCCAAAAGGGGAGATTGTTGGGAAAAAATCCCTCAAGGTAACATTGCAAATTTTTTGGGTTGATTATGATTGTTGAGAAAGCATGTTTCCATGGTGAATTGTCAAGTTCCAGAGATGTTGTTGAAAATCCATGTTGACACAGTACCATGACAAAGGAATGAACGATCTGGAGGCTGTATAAAAGAACAGATACAAGGTGGCGCCATTTTCCAGTGTTTTCCAAATTTTTGGGATCCAACATTTGGAGTTTGGTGAGCATCGCGAAATATGGATTTCCTTGAAGATCTCATCAAAATATGGAAAAGGAATGAGTTTCGTAAAGATAGGCTTCATGGATTGGATTTTACCAAGACCAGAAGAATGTTAACGATGATGCTTCGTGATTATGACGATCTTAGTAAACGACAGTGTTGAAGGTAAATATGAGGGAGTTTCGCAGTGGTGGAGTGAAGTAATTGAAGGAATGCTCTGCGATTACGGCGAGCTCCGCAATCGAAAAATTACCATGGTGCTTCGCGATTTTGAGAGAATTTTGGTGGGAACTTTAGATCTTCACGATTTGAGATGACATGGTGTTGACTTCATGCAGAAGGTTAGAGGGTCGGTGAAATCGCCTATAAATAGGTATCAAACCCCTCGAAAGAAGTAGAGAGTTTTCAAAGAAAATATTTTTCTCTCGGCTCACGAAGGTGGTTCGCGAAGACAGCGTGCTTCGCAAAAGAAGAGCTTCACGACGGCTAATCTAGCTCCACGAAAGCTGCGAGCTCCACATTGGATCAGTGATCTTCACAAAGGAAGTCACTTTGTGATGACTTGAGCTCCGCGATGTCCTAAGCTTTGCGAAAGCTTGAGCTTCTCGAAAAGGCAGGAGCTTCATGAAGGCTTGTTTGAGCTTCGCAAAATTGGGAGCCTTGCGAAGTAGGGTGCTTTGCGAAGGTACTTCCCAAAGGTTTTTTCTCAGTGTTTAGGGGAAAAGGGGTATTCATTAGTGGATGAAATTTGGAAATTAATAGAGCATCTACATATAGTGGAGGATGCATTCATTAGTGGTAATTAAGAGACCTACAGGTCTATAAACTGTGAGTGGATATTCTGAAGAAACAGTGAGCTCACTTCAGTTGAGAGAGTAGTGAGTTCTCAAATTGTGAGTGGTTGTAAACCAGGAGGGACAGTGAGTCTACTTAGAACTTGTAAATAGCAGTGTGCTTATAGTGGAATTGGTACATCGGCACACTACCAGTGTATGCTCCTTGGACGTAGCCCAGTGAGGGTGAACCATGTACAAATCATTGTGTCCTGTGCATGCTTTAAGGTTTATTCATATGCATAAATCTAGTTGAAGATGGACTTACAAGTATATAAACTGTGTGTAGTCATATCCCAAAACAGTGCATAGAGGAGGAGGAATAAGGTAGTGCGTCTTCATAGGTAGTGATCCTTGGGTGGCAGTGAGCCAACCCAAAACCTTGTAAGGTAAGTACACCCAAGTAGGAGTGACATAGTTAAAACCCTTCCATTGATAAGTACAATTAATAGATTAGGTACATCAAAACAATATCAATAGCATACTCCTTGGAGTATCCTAGTGTGGGTGAACCAAGTAATAATATATTTTCCCCATTTAATTTTTTTCAATCACATCAACCAATAAAAAGGGTAACAGAATATTAATAAACATCTAGTAAGGCATGTCAAGTAAAGTAATAATCAGATTAGTTCCAAAAGAAAAGAGTATAATAAGAGACCCTCAAGGTTGAGTGGTCAATATTGGTTAGATCAGTGAGACTTAAAATAAAAAAGTGTTTAAACTGTTTAAGCATTGTATATCTTGATTCAACACCTTAGGGTATATCTCACTCTAAGTACCTTTAGGGACCAAAATTATATTATTAAAAAGTAATATAGATTTTGAATAATATATAAAATATTTTAAGTGGTATTAATATATTTTTGTACAAAAAAATTAGTAGTATAGAAATAAATATAAATTTATCAAATAAAAAAATAACTTCTTTCTCAAACAAACATTTGAAATTTATGTTACTAAAAAATCGAACAAATACAAAGAATAAATTTTTTAATAATCAAAATAACCTTTTAAAATGATAAATTCTAAGAATAAATGCACAAAAAAGAAAATTATTCACATATCAAGATATAAAAATCACAAAAAATCGAATAATAGAGGATACATTCATGCTATCCAAGACATATATTTATATAATAATACAAAAAAAAAAAAATTAAAATTCAATGTCTTATTAGACACAACCAATTTTTCCATAAAATAATGTTATAGATTATATATAGAAAAAATAAGTATACAAAAATAATTAAATAACATATTTAGATTATTATAATGAAAACCAAAATTAAATAGCATCCTAAAACAAAACTAAACACATCATAAATTTAAAAAGAATACAAAATAAATTTGTCTACAATACAAATTTCATAATAGATTTAGTTAAATAAAATATTAAAATACATAAGAAATTGTAAATACTTTAATATACCTAATCATGTTTGAATTAAAAATTAATAAAATATAAAACAAAATTCAAACTTGAGATTTCTCCTTAAAATCATTTCATATGTTGATTAACACCTTGAATCCATCCAATAATGTAAAGTATAAAAATTTAGTTATGATATATTATAAATATTCATTCCTAGTGCTGATCAAAATTTTTTGGGTTTTCTATCATTAGAATACTCATTTTTTAATTACCTATTTCATTTTTAATGTGAAAGATGAACAAGCGTTCCAAAAATAATTGAAAGGTGAGGTGTTTTGTGCATGCCTTATGCAGTAGGAATCACCGTTGTTTTTTTTATTTTCTAATTTTAAATAAAAAAATTGTTAGGAACTATAAAAAAATATTTTAATAAAAAAATTATGCAAGAAATTATGAAAAAATTATGTAAAACTATTAAAATATAAAATAGTATATCAATAAAATATGTAATTGATACATTTTAATTGTTTTTATTAAAAAAATAACTTTATTAAACCATAGAATATAGTTTTGGTAGAAAAAATTATACAAAAAAATTATATAACCTATAAATATACTTGTAAAATAACTTTATAAAACTTAAAAAATGAGAAAAATGATAATTAGTTCAAGAGAAAATTTTATGTAACATAAGGAAAAAACTACAAAATTTCATATCCCATATTTTAATTAAAAATGAGAGAGCATGTGAAGATATAAATTAACAGAACTATAGAAAAAATTAAAAAGGAGAAGGGAAAAGAGAGAAATTATATATATATATGGGTGTGTGTAACACAAATATATACATATACACAGACATATATATAACATACAAAATGTATGTATGTATGTATGTATGTATGTATGTATGTATGCTTGTATACATACAAAACATAAAACACACACACAAACATACACACATACAAAACACAAACACACATATCAATATATATATATATATATATATATTGGTATGTTAAAAATTAAACAGTGAATTAAAGAAGAAATTTTAATATGTTAAAGAAATATCAATTTATAGAGGAGTATTATACCTTGTACATAGGGGGTTTGATGGTATGCTTGGTTGCTGGTTTAATGATAAACTGCTTGATGGCATCTAGTGTTGTGAATTCTTTCTCTTTTCCTCAAATTCATTTTAGAAAATTTTATAAATCTATGTATATTAAAGATAAAGTGGGGAGTGGATATTGAGAATTCAACAATAAGTAATATAAATGAAAGTAGGAGAGAAAAGAAACATATTGACATCAAACTTGAAAAGGGTTTCCATAGTTTAGGATGGGAAAAAATAAACTTTATTTTGGTCTTTTGGGTTAATAAGTAACTAATAAGAAAATAAATAGTTAATATTGAAAACCACACAATTAAAATGAAAAGAGAGTAAAAAACTAAAAAAACACTATATAATATAATGATTTTTGTTAATGTTGAAAGTGAAATTTATGAAAATTCTCCCATTTTACAAAAGGATAACTCAACCATTGACTTAACCATTTGTAGACAATAGTATATATATAAATATAATGTTTATAAGAGATAAATAATTCTTTAAATAGGATTATATTTTTTTAACTTAGTGATAAATCTTGAATACTACAGATTCAAAATGAAAATAGATGGGTAACAGAATGATTAGTCTTCAAAAATATAAATAAAAATGTAAATATATTGGAAAAAATGGTGAAATTTTATACAAAATGCAATTACCAGGTAAATTATAGATGTTGGACCCATAGAGGGATTTAGTGAGAGATACCCTAAGAGGGGGGGGGGGGGGTGAATCAGGGTATGAAACTCATTTTCACTTCCCCATGTACTCGTAAAAATATCACTATCCTAACTAATATTGAACTCAATTATTAGTATGGTCACACTTTTATTCACCTATAAAGTGATGATCCAATTAACTAGTGTGCTTATCTTGGACTTATCTAAATAATACCAATGATCTCTCAATCCAAATACAATTATTGTTATCATGGATAAAGTAAGTAAAGAAAGCACACAAGACATAATAATTTTAATTGGTTCACCTAAACTAGCCTACATTCAAGGATCACATATCGATGTTGTGTTAATGAACCAAAATCCACTAATATTCACCAGTATCATGGATACAATAATTCATCTATGGTCACTCCATGCCAGGTTCACTACATTTACAAGATTTAGGGTCTAGATCACTACCACCTAAGGGTCACTCACTTTATCCTTTCCCTTTTCTCACTACTTAGGGAGGGAATGATTTTTGTCTCACAATCCAATACACATATTCACTGTATGATAGTTGATGCACTAATTAGTTCCCATTAATCTTTACTTTAATCTTTCAAAAACTAGTTGTGAACATCATCAATATAGAAATTTCTCCTTCCTTGTTGAAATAGTTTTCAAGTAATACCAAATTCCTTAGAAAAAGTATTCAAGAAGTGACAATAAATTTTTGTGGCATGAAACTTAAAACTTTCACATAACCTTTTCACCACTTTTGAAAAAATTTCCACCTATTCACAAAACTTCAAACTTTCATGAAACTCACAGTATTTTTAAAAACTCACAACCTTATAAGAAACTGGAAACCTTTCACAAAGATTTATAAACCTTTGTGAAACACCTTGGTCATATTGACACAATTCCTTTCTTCATGGAACATATGTTCATACAAATCCTTCAGTCAAGAAAAACCTTTGTAAAACTCTTTTGTGAATTCAGAGGCTTTGGATATTCAATAAGTCTAGATACTTAAAATGAGAGGGGTAGTAACCTATTTATATATTTTTCCTCCCCTTTGTGGAACTTTCAAGATCACCATCACCTTTTAATGAAAATATTAATTCATGTTCATGAAACTACCTTTCTTCATGAAACTTTAGGGAAATATTCCGTTTATGAAACTTTTCACAATCACATAAGTTGCTTCCTTTTCCTTCAAACCTCATCCGTATTTCATGAAACATTGTTTCATTAATCTAAAAACCTTCATGAAATAAAAATTTCATGAATTCCATGACTTTTCCATATTTTCATGAGGTATTCCTGGAAATCCATATTTCACAAAACTTGGACCTTCCTCTAAATTTTAGACCCTAAGAATTTGGAAAACACTAATAAATGATTCCACCTTGTTCACAAAATTTTATATACCACTTACTTAGTATCCATACCTATGTCTTGAATATTTTTCAACATACCTTGTCAAAAATAATGTTGGAACTTCCACAACTGACCTTTTCATGATACATACCTCTCTGGGTGTTTCTCTTTCTTTGATACCTTCAACCCATCTCTCATTATTATCATGATCGACATTCTAGGTTCACACATTACTTACTATACTCCACCACTTTACCTATATCAATAACTTCACCATATCATGCAGTCTTTAACGTGGTGAACAAAAAATTCAACATAATTCACAACACTATGTCAATGGAAACATGACATCCAACAAAATAACCCACAAGGGTTGACAATGATATGGGTGGCAACGAATCCAACACACATCACATGGAAATTCCAATTCTCATTACTATCCAATGGCCTCCCCCTTTATATTTTTTAGAAACACTTTTATGAATCCTTTTCCTATATCTATATACCACTTTATGAACCATTATCGACACTGACTATCCATGAATTAAAATACCTCTATCTTGAAGCTATTAGTGATTAATATCCACTATTTCATAATGTGTATCATATGAGAAGGCCAATTCTTCAAATCCACTTTGAAACTGATTTCATCACAAACTCCTTCAGTGATTCATCCTTATTAAATTAACATCTTTAGCAACTTCATATTTATAGACTTCACTTCCTAATCCCCCTATATAGGGTTGGGTAGGAACACACATAAATTCATGATCCTTAAATTTCTAGTTAGAAACTACACATGGATTCATGATCCTTACTTTTACCCCTTTAAAATCAAATCCAAAGTATACTTAATACCATATGTATTGAATATATAATCCTTGTAAACCTATACCTTGGTAAATTAGGGTGTCACTTTCAGTAATGTCATTATTCTCCCCCTATCTTCTTGATGTCAGACAATATAAGCTTCCATCCTTTCTAAACTATTGATACCATGAATTATGTGATTTAACTCTATCTATTTTACCAATGATATGAATAGGGTTATTTCTATTTCTCCCCCTTTTTACACATGGTACTTTCATCTGACAAGGTGAGATAATTCTCCCCCTATGATATGCAACTCTTCATGTTGTTTGGACCACTGGACAGACCCACAAACTCTCTTATTCTCCTACATAATTTCTTCATATGAGACTACAGGTTTGAGAAAACTCCCTAGCTCAAAAACATCTTCTAGTTTTAGCTACCTTCAATAATATTTTCAGTGGGTGAACTTACCACTTAGTAAAGATCCATCAACAAACCCTCTAATCCTACTGAGTTGGGACTCATTGTAAGAAACAAGATATAAAGTTAATAAAACTATCACTATCCATTAAAATCACTTAATTTCATACATATCTAGTATCCATAGAACATTATATCCTTTAAAATAATTCTTACAGATTTCTTCTTTATCTTGAGACACCAAGCCAATATTAATTGTTGAAACTAATACCAACTCTCAAAAAATACCAATATGATGGATGATACCATTCATTGAATCTTTATTGATGAAAAATGATGAAATGATGACTCATTTGTTTAGTTTTTGAGACCACTTATTATAGGATCCCAGACTCAATGGAGGTATGTTCTTGTTTAAATTTTAGTTTGAATCCTCTAAAGTAGGTTAAATGAATATTTACTAGGTGTATAAGGAATCTTAGGGGTGTCCTAGGGGTTGGGACATGGAAGAAATGAGAGTTTTTCCATCCTGTGAATGTTTTAGGGTTTTATCATGGTTAGAGGTAACTGTGAACCCAAACCGTGCTAGCCAGGAAGAGTGGTTCATGGTTAAGAAAACCGTGCAAGGGGGTAGGCCAAACTGTGTGGTCTTGGATAGAGGAATTCCACATGGTTGGTGCATAGTTTGTCAAACTGTGTAGGCTCCCAAGTTAACCGTGTGACTTAGACCCATCTTGGACATAGGTTGGAACACAATTGGCACATTATTTGGAAAACCATGTATCCAAACCATGTTCCTCATTAAAAGTGGGAATTTAACTTTTTTCCCCTTTGGATTTTAAGTGTTTCACCCGATTTTATTCCCCATTCTTCAACCTACAGACCTAGTGATGAACCTAAACCCCCAAATCTTCCCAAGGGTTGATCTCCTTCATTTCTAGGATATTTAAAGTGCCTTTGGGAGCATATCAAAGATCTGGGTAAATCTAATGCTCCTATTGATCCTATTTTTCGAATTAGGGATTGTGGTTTCGTTATTATTCTTCCAAATCCCTAAAACCCTCTTTTTTCAGTAGATGTTAGGTTGGGGATTAAAAGGTTCTTGAATCCAAATCTAATTCTAAGGTTAAGTGAGCTTTCATATTCATAATTGAGGTAGGTGATCTACAAGTCAGATCTTATAGTCTTGAAGTTGATTTGTTCATGTGTGGCTGTGTTTTCAATTCTCAGTTGTTGTGTATTTGATTAATTTAGTGAGATTTGGTAAAATGATTAATTGAAACTCTCATGATCCCCATCAGATGCATTGAGATTTATTATAACATTTTAGGGATACCCATGGGGTATGACAATATTCCCAAGCACAAAAATTGCAATTTTAAGCCTAGTATTGACTTGAGATGAAGTGGAGACCATGATGAACATGTTGACATGTTAGTTTAAATCATAAAGAGTCATTAATGGTAGTTGTGTCTAGTTTTTTTCAATGGAATAAGGGATTGTTTGGCATGATGTGAAAATGGGTTATATATATTAATGTGAATGTTTCAAATGGATTATAAATTTTTAATGGAAATGTGTAAATGGATTAAGGAACATGAATTGAGGAATGTGTTAAATGGGATAATGTACGGGAATTGTTGATTATGCTAAATGGGTTAAGGTATGAAAAGGGAAATGGGTTAAATGGATTATGATGAGTAAATTATAAATGTGATAATGGGTTAAGGATTGATGATGATTTATATATTGTATGAAATTTGAATTGTAAATGTTATGTGTATTGGTCGTGTATGGTTTGTGATATGGTATATACGATAAATGGATATATAAGAATATGCACATGGATTAGTAGTTGTGGGGTATTGGACTTGAGGATCTACACCCATGGTTCATGTTATACTGAGGCTCTAAACCCCACCCCTATAATGCATGCGTTAGGAAAGGGGACTAAGGCTCTATTCCCTTAATGGTTGCATTTGATGAGACTACCTGGATCAAGGCTCCAAGGTAAGTGTGATGTATTTGTTTATGAAATGTTATCCTTAGTGAGGTAGAAAACTTGACTTATTCCCTTATGCATGGTGATTGACCGACTTAGTTCATTTTTTAAATTATGTAAATGCCATACCCATAGAACAAGTGATGAAAATGGATTAAGTGATTAAAATGATTAAAGTGATTATTGTTAACTAATGAAACCAAGTTGTTTTTCTACCTTGTAATTTATTTAGTACTTGCATACACTATCTGTTTAGACTAGATATTTTGTAGACACCATTGGTGGTGACCCACTGAGTTGTACTCACAACCCGCTCGAGACGCCATTAGGTACATGAGTAGATTTCATGATTGAAAATCAGGATAAGAGAAAAGGCCCTATGCTAGGGAGTTGAGTTAGGCTTGGGATGTCCATAGATGAGGATCCGAACTTAGAGTTAGGACCCATTTTTTGGATTTTCCTGGTTGTATTTATTTTGGGATTTCTTCACTTTTGACATTGTTAGCATGACATGAAATACTTATCATTTGGTTATGGTTTGCACCCTATTTGTTAAATGGTTAGTAATTCATGTTTCTAGTTTATTGCTTATTGTTTCCTTTATTTAATATGTTATTTATTGTGAATTTATCTAGTAAATAGGGTATAGTCACCCCACCTAACTTATTAGACACTCACTGATAGTGGGTAACCTATGGCGTATGGGGAGGCACACTTGAGGTCATGTGGCGACCCAGATCGGGGAACTGGTTTAGTGGATTTTGGGTTAGGGATGCTAAAAAGTAGTATCAAAGGACTTTTCTTTTCTATTTATTTTTTCATACTATTTTTGAATGGTAGATCAGAGATTAGAAGTGTCTATATTTGAAAATGAGCTCGTGTATGGGAGTAACTAACCCATGTATGAGGGAAAACCCAAGTACCTAGAGTGGGAATTGTTGTTCTTAATGTGTATTATTATAGTCAAATGATATTTCACCATTGGATGATGCACTTTTTGTGTGATGTGACTGTTTTATGATATTTTACTCATGGCCATAATGGAATGAGTATGTGCATTCATGCATCATTATAAGCACCTAGGGATATAGGTGACATACATCATTATAGGAACACATAGGATGAGTGTGTGTCACATGAAGGATAGGATGAATTTTACTTTATTGAGAAATTGAAGAAAATGGTGTCTAATAAATACGATGCAAATGGGTAAATGAAAATAATGTGAAATAATGGTTAAAGATTTGTTCTTAATGAAGGGTTGTAAATGAGTTAAAAATGTTGGTTGTAATGAGTTGTGTAATGGGAAAAGTTCCTAAAAGAGAAAAAATTATGCTGTGAATGTGGAAAAAGGTTTAAAAAGGTATCTAGTGAAATACTCATGACTATGTAAGTTGTTTTACCCCATGTTGACCATGACCTGCGATAGGGATAGTTGAGGGTAGTTTTCTAGGTGTGACGATATCCTTTGGGATAGTATATACGAAATGGGTTTTTTATGGATAGTGTAGATCCCTATTTTATGTAAATTGTGGAATCTTAATGTTATGTGTTCTATGACTCATGTTTGGAATTGTAGAGGAATTCCACCATGACAACGTATACTAGTTGGGTGATAATATTATTCAATAAGAACTATCCACCAGTATCAAAGTAAGAAAAATCATTGGTTTAAGATAACCGAGGATAGGAGCAGTTCCATGAGAACTTCACTCATTTTATTTAGATGGTGGAGTGGGACTTAGGTCTGATCATGCCAAGTATGTTTGATCTGACCAGATAATTTTAGTTGCAACACCCTCCAATATTTTCTAAATAGGGTGGACCTAAGGTTGTAGAGTTTTGGATAGAGTCCATCCATATGATTTTGGATCACTTGGAGACTCCTCCCAAGAAGAGAGTCAAGTTGGTAGCCTATATTTTGTGGGGACTATCAAAGTGTTGGTGGGATATTTTAGTCCAAACTCAACAGGCTGATGGTATGATATAGAATGACTTCCATGAAAAGTTTATGGAGAATTTGTATCTAGATACCTTGAGGTAGGAGTGGTATGTGGAATTTATGAGGTTGACATAGGGAACTATGTTAGTGATGGATTATGCGGGCCATTTCATGGACTTTCAGCAATTTGTTCCAGCATTGGAAGGATATGAGACTGATATGGTAAGAAATTTCTAGGATGGACTTAGATATGAGATTATGTCCTAGGTAAACACTTTTCATTTAAAGAGGTTTTAATAATTAGTTTATTAGTCCCTTATTTCAGAAGGGAAGTTAATGGAGGCTTTATGTAGTGGGTTGGTGGTTCTGGTTGGATAGACCAGTGGTGAAAATTCCAAGGAAAGGAACCATTGTTTTGGGAATCTTCGTTAGGGTGAAAGTGTGAAGAGTTGTTAGAAGATAGGATCAAACTCTCAGGGTGATGACCGAGTGTTTTTCTATTAGTGTATTAGGCTGGGGCACATGTGTGGTCAGTGTCCCTGACCACCAATTGAGTGCCGAGAATGTGATAGAATGGGGTATGTGTAGAGATTCTGCAGGAACCCTTGATAGTCAGGCATATATGGGGGATCAAGGTAGATGTTGAGTGCATGCAGGGGTCAGTTTTCCATTATCAGGTAGGTAGTTGGAGATCTACTGCTTACACCAGTAGAGGTGGTGGGTGTGGTACTCTAGGGTGGGAGTCTCCATATCAGTAGGATAGTGAAACAACAAGAACTTAGATTGGGGCCTAGGTTATAGGGGTAGGTCAGCATCATGCAGTTCAGTCTACAGCTAGAGGTGGCGAGGCTGGACCATTGACAGTTCAAGGTATTATAATTATAGATTCTATGATTTATAGTGTTTTATTTGATATAGGTGTATCATATTATTTTATATCTACCTATTTTGCAGTTGTGTTGGGTCTAATGGTGGAACGTATGTGTGGGGTTATTTTGATTGATACACTGTTAGGGGTACAAGCAGAAAATATCCGACAATGTAAGGGGTGTGCTCTTGAGGTTGGTGGGTACTATTTTCTGTGGGACTTGATTGTTCTTTAGATTTCAAGATTTTATATGTTATTGGGAATTTATTGGTTAGTGTTGTACCATACCCATATCAACTATTACCATTGTAAGTTAATATTCATGTCTCTTGAGGGGGACACTTATGTCCATCGTGGTGAATGGGATGTCCGAGCAAGCTGTGCAAGGTAGATTTGTCAGTATTTGGGTGATATCATAGCCCAAGTGGATTTTCTTGTGATTGATGATGGAGGAGAAGATTAGTTTATCTTTCCTCCTATGGTGGATTAATTTCAGGATGTGTTTCCTAAAGATTCTTCCTAGAAAAAACTAGAGTACATGACATGTACTTCCAATATACATGTTGTGTAATTTTTTTCAAATGCATATCAAGTGAAAAAATTGGATAGATCCTATCTAATTGGGTATGAGATATAACAAAATCAGATCAACATGTGTATCCATACAGGCTAGCACACAACATATAGAACTATATTCCATGTAGGTAGATTACACACCATGTAGTCCTTTTCTTCTTGCAATCAAGAACATGGAGTGTCCCAACGTGTCGTGTATCAAATACATGACATAGGGGAATACATTCCATGATACTCTGAGGTCACACACTGTATTCCTAGTACATGAAATGTACCTTGAACAGGTCCATGACAGGAAATACAAATAGACCCAAGGCATGTTCTACAGATATGGACAGAAGACAAGTACATTCCATTTACTTTTATATACATCATGTAGTGTACTACCAGCCGTGTTCTAAAATTTTCATGTAAAGAAGAATTAAATATATAATTAAATCTATTTATTATTCATTCCATGTGTTTTTCATTCTAAAATACACACCATATCATAGGATTAAAAATTTTATATGAAATTAATCTCCTTGTTAAGATTTTTACAAATGCACGAGGTTACCTTAAAGTACACTTGTGTACTACATTAATTTTAAATGAAATTAATTTTGTTTAAAATTATATATTATAGTGAGTTAAGGATGGTTGTATGTAATTAAGATAAATTGAATTAATTATATTAATTTTTGGACCATTATCTTAATTAAATAAATAATTGAACCAATTGATAAAAAATATTGTAAATGTATGTTATTTTCTTAATGTGTGGAAAATCGTGAGATTATATTAGCCCTTATGTATGATTGGTTTCTTTTAATTTATTATGGTTAAATTTTTATTGATGGTCTATCAGTCATCCCTTCCTCTTTATTATGTAAGGTCCCATGTTCCCACAATTACTTTTATCTAAACCTAATTTATCCAATCCATTGGATCCCTTCACCTGAATGTGAGTAAAAGATTATATAAGGATAAATCTCCCAAGCGATTGGAGGTAGTCTGAGTCAAGGAGCCGAGGTGAAACCAATTGAGGTGATGAATAGGATCTGAGGTGTAATACTGAAACATGAAACAAGCTATAGTTTTTAAGGTATTTTTACCTAGGGTCAAGGTCTAGTTTATCATCTTCTAGATAAACTAACCATTAGAGAATATCATGATCATTCCACTTATATTCTATATTTGTCAGTTGAATGGTTAATTATTTATGTTTTTTAATGCTATGATATCACCTAACAAATGAATTAACAGGCATGCAGGATAAAATAAAATACAATCATATTATGCATAAATGTTTTATCAGACATGGTTAATCAATTAAGTAAAATTAACTCAATATTAATAAGGAATGTAAAAGGATAAAAAGGTATTTACACATAAGTATAAAAATAACTCAATTAAAATATTAAATCAAATTATCCTTCCAATAACTACGTTTTAATTGACCTCATATTTCAAAGTATTTTAATAACCCAAGTTGGGGTTATTTCAATTATCATGGAAATTTTAGCTTGAGGTTTTGGATTGAATTAACTTTTTTCACATAAAGGGTTGACTGAATAATTAGAACTTAGTATAACTAAGAGGAAAAGGATGAGGAAATATCAAAATAGGATTTCAAGATCTGGTATTACACTCAAAATATCAAGGAACAATGGTTTAATCTTATTGTAAACTTACACTTACCTAAAACCCTTCAAATATCTTGTCAAGACCAAGTTTAGGTGATGAGAAGGGGAATATGGATCCTTGCCACTGGAATATCTAAGAGACAAGATATTCTAAAACTTATGGTGAGGGATATTGTGTTTCATAAAATAGTGGGATATTAATTATAATTTTAAATTTGTTTATCTATTTTTGAAATCAAAACAAGTACTAATCATCTTCTCTTAATTTATAGAAATGGAAAATCATACAACTTTGAAAATATCATTGTGATCCATACTAGAGAAGGATAATATTCTCACCAACATGAATTTCTAGAAATGGAATTGGTTTTTGTGTTTTATACAACACCATGAATAGAAATCATACATGTTGGAAACCCAACTTCTTAAGTCAATTTACAAAGAGGCCAGTGAGGAAGAAGTATCTATCAACATAAAGTATGTGGATGACATAATGGATGCCCAATTTTTTATGTTATCCTGAATATACAAATGATTTTTTAAAGCAATATAAGGATATGTTTGTGTATAACATAGTTTATCACTATCTGGATCTCTATCTAGAGAAGGATATATCAGAGAGATATTAGATCTCCAATGAAATTTTCATGTACAATCTTGGAGAGTCGGTGCTAGCTAGGCCAAATTTATTTAATATGATTGGATACATTGATCACCTAAACATATTGGGTTTTAACATCCCTAATGAGTTGTGTACATATCTAATTCTTTCCCCACCACCCAAAAAATTATCTAGTTTTATTGTGAATTATAATACGATCAATACTGAGAAGACACTACTAGAAAATCTTACCCTTATCTTCAAACTTGATAAAGACATGGGGTGTGACAATCCCACTATCTTTATGGTGAATAAAAATAATAGGAACAAGTTAAAGGGGATGAAGACTAATTACATGTCTAATGATTCGGAGAACCATCCCTCCAAGAAGAACATGACCCATAGGTAAGGAAAGAAACAAGATGTGGTACATTTTTCATGTGATAAGATGGGCCACTAGAAGAGGAATTGAACAAAACCAAATAAGTAAGGGGAAGCTTCAAGTGCATTCATTATTGAGTGTAATATTTCCATATTTATAATTTGGGTATTGTATACTATATTTGGTGCTCACATATATATCCAAATAAAGGAACCAAGTAGATTTTAGAAGATTACCATAGATGAGGTGGATCCATGGGCTACCAATGGAGTAAGGATGGATACTCTAGCCATTAGATACTACCATATCACATTTATGATAGGATTGATTTTGGTTTTAAAGAACTATTATTATATTCTTAGTTTTACTAAAAAAATTATTTCAATTTCTTTTTTTAGATATGAATGGATTTGTTTTCAGATTGGGTAATAATGGTTTCTACTTTTATAAAGATAGAATATGTTATGGTATGACACAATTGAATAATAATATTTATGTATTAAATTATGAAAAAAAAATATTGGAAATGGATAAAAAAACATGCATGACTCATATAATAACCAACTGTTGAATCACCATCTTGGTCATGTAAAAAAAGAATTTGAAAAAATTCTATCAATATGGATAGTTTGAATCTCTTGATCTTAATCCACTTTAAATACTCCATAATTGTTTATAATGTAATATGGACAAACCACCATTCAGTGGTCAAGGTTAAAGGGCCAAAAAACTTCTATAATTGGTAAACACTGATGTGTGTAAACCTTTTCAAGTAGGATTTCAAGGTGTATTCTCATATTTTATTACTTTTAATAATGACTTGAGTAAGTATGGTTATATCTACTTAATTAGGTATAAGTTTGAATCCCATGAGAAATTCAAAGAGTTCAAGAATGAGGTTGATAATCATCTTGGTATAAATATGAAGAAAATTTGATCATATTTAGGTGGTGAATATCTTGACCAAGACTTTATCGATTTTCTACAGGAGTATGGAGTTTTATCTCAACTCACTCCACCTTATACACCACATGGGAAGGGTGTTAGTGAAAGGAGTAACCATACCTTGTTTGACATAGTAAGATTGATGATGAATCACATAATCCTTCCATTATCCTTTGAGGGATATTCATTATATAAGGAAATATATTTACTAAAATGAGTACCAATTAAAGTGTAAAATGGTATTCCCTTCAAGTTATGGAGTGTAAAGAAACCCGTTTTATCACTTGTTCAAGTATGGGGTTGTGAGGAATTTGTTAATGATAGATCAAGAAATAAACTATCACCCTGAGAAACAAAGTGTATCTTATAGTATATCACAATGAAAAAAAGAGATACTACCTATATAAACCTTCATACAGAAAAGAAACTATTGAGATAAAAGCTATTTTTCATGAGAGGGAACACATCCTCAAGGAGGATGGTGGGAGAAAGACTAACTTCAATGAAGTTGATGCTCAAGATACCCAAGAGTTGGTACATGAACTAATTCCATAGGTCCCCATGGTTAAAGTTCTTAAAACAAAAGTTTTACATAAGAGTAATAGAGATAAGAGAACTAAAGAGATGGTTTTCTATTCATGGATTACGGTGAGTCATTATTAGTTGAAAATAGTGATCCCCTCTCCTATAAGGAGGACGTAGAGATCCTAGAAGCTACAAGGTGGAAAAAATATATTAATTATGAGATGTATTACATGTATCAAAACCAATTTTGGGTTCTAATCAATTCACTAGTTGATGTGAAACCTATTGGGTGTAAATGGGTATTCAAGAGAAAGATGGACATGTAAAGTAAAGTAATACCTATAAAGCACAAATAGTGGATAAAGGTTTTATACAGTTCCAAATAATTGAATATGAAAAAAACTTTTCTTTAGTTTCTATATCTAAATCCATCAAAATTTTGTTTTCCATTGCAGCATAGTATGGAAATGAGATCTAGAAAATGGATTTCAAAGATGCATTACTTAATAGGAACCTTTAAGTGGATGTGTATATGAGACAAACAAAAGGGTTCGTGACTTTAGGAAATTACAAAAAGGTATAAAAGTTTCAAAGATCCATTTATGGATTTAATCAATAATCTTGGTCATGGAACATTTTATTTGATGAATCCATAAAAGAATTTGGTTTTATTAAGAAACAATGTGATCCATGTGCTTATAAATGGTTTAGTGGGAGTATAATTGTCTTCATAGTAGTATATGTTGATGAAATAATACTAATTGGAAATGATATACCATACTTACAAGAGGTTAAGGTATAATTGAATAAGTTATTATCTATGAAGGACTTAGGTGAAACAACCTAAATTCTATGGATCAAGATCATGGTATATATATATTTCCAAGAAAATATATCCTCAAACAAAAGAGGAAAGCGAAAGAATGAGTAATATCCCGTAATATTTTAT
This sequence comes from Viscum album, assembly GCA_963277665.1. NCBI lineage: Eukaryota > Viridiplantae > Streptophyta > Magnoliopsida > Santalales > Viscaceae > Viscum > Viscum album. Next base: position 1,909,543,085 of record OY728137.1, read on the forward strand.
GGTATGATCTATCATGTATTTCATGTTATGTATGAGACATGATGTTGACTATTCTTTGATTATGGTAGGTAGATATCAAGTAGATCCTGGTGAACAATATTGGAATACTGTTAAGGATATAGTTAATTATCTAAGTCATACTAAGGACACAATACTCATGTATAGAAGAGATGAAGAACTAGCCATAAGTGGTTATACAGATGATAGTTCTTAGATAGAATAGAATGATCTGAATCCACAAACTAGATATGTCTTTTGTCTCAATGGATGATTTTTGAGATGGAAGAGTTTAAATCTTCCAGTTTTCACCTATTCTATAGTAGAGTTCAAGTATATTATGACTTTCGATGCTGCTAAGGAATAATTTTTGATTCGTAATTTCTAGAATCCATTTTTGTTCATAATTTCATATAAGATTTTGATGTGGTACCTATTCTTAAAGATATTATCACTGTTTACTATGATAACACTACAGTAATGGCTCTCTCCAAAGATCCAAGGTCACACCAAAGAAAAAATCACATACTTTGGATGATTTAACTTTTGAGGGATTTTTCTAAATAAGGTGAAGTTGTGGTGAGTACAGTATCCATGGAGGAAAATGTAGTGAACCCCTTAATGAATGATTTATATTAGCAGAAGCATAAGTATCATGTGAGATATAGTGTATTGAAATATGTTTTCAGTTTCCTCTAGTAAAAGTGGGAGTATGTTATAGTTGGCGCCCTATAACCAACTTTTTTAGTACTTGATTACTTGTTTTTCTTGTTAAATAATTTTTATTATCAAATCATGACTATTATTATTCATAATATTTTTATATTATAGTGTCCATAAAATATATGTCACACTGAAATGCCATAGTAGTTCCCCACTATGATGAGAACCTAGAGGTTCCATGATATTATTCCTGAACCTTGTTCTATGGCTGTATGATATTTTCTAAAGGGACATAAAAAATATAGGTTATCAGGGGTAGGAGGATTATAAGACATCGAGACACCTTCTCGTAGTGTTTTACCTCGGTAATATCCAAGATAAAAGGTTATGATAACAAACCTATTAATAGTAAATCCACATTTCCATGGGTTAATGGATGTTACTATCCACAGACATGTGTATTAATACTTAGACTTTATGATTATAATTAATGGATATTAGGACTCATGTAATTGGATGTATTGATGAAAAATTTAAAGATATGAGTTTATGGAGAATTAGGATATGTTGGGTGCATCACAAGTGATATTTCATTAATGGATAATATGAGAAAGTATTTATCTCTTCCATCCTTAGATGGAAGTTGATATCTTAGTCCCCTTGATGGGAATGGAACTGCTTTCATAAATATATGGCCATGTTATTTGGTGGGTGAGTTAATTTTTGTAAATTAAAATAAAGAGATATCAAGAATATAGGTTTATGGAACCAAAATACGACCTACTTGATTAAATATATCATGATAAAATGATTATATTACATGGTAAATGTTCATAGTAGGTTGTAAATCATTTTAATTTTAAATTATTTCTCTATATATTCTTTGGTGTGCTATTAGACACTAACCTTGTATTTTAGGTAATTATTCGTAATTTCATTGAGAAAGAGACCTAGAGGGTCACACACTAAGTGTATCTGCAATCTTAGTTAAATTCTCATATTAAATTTCACAAGATAGAATAAATAATATTTATTTAGGTTTGGTTTGAAACTATAATTTAATCACATTTTATTTGAAATAATAAGTGAGTTAAATAATAATAATAAATATTTATTTTCAATTTTGGTGAATATAACATTTATTATATTTATATTAGAATAATTTAGTGATGTTTATTTATTAAATAGTCATTATTTTAGGATCAATAAATATGGATGAGGTAATGTGGACCAAGTTTAATGGTCCTATTAGAAATGGTATAAATGATATTTATTTATATTATATTCTTTATGCATTGAACATGTCAAGCATTTAATAATAATATTTATATTATTTTTATTGGACATGGGGTCAACTAATAATAATGGAACTGGGAAATGGATTAGAGTGAAATAATCCAACCCTAAACCTTCCATAATAAATATCTAATTATATATTTTTCCTAAAACAAAATTGGTGTGAAAAATGGATAGAGTGTGACTCTATGAAACCCTAAAGAGAGATTAATAAATTTAGAGTCACCCCTCCTCTCTAAAGATAATTAGAGATCATCAAGAGTTATAAATCTCTTAGGAAGAATTATTCTATGATCAACCATGAACAATGAAAGTGATTAGGATTAGTCATGCTTGAACTCGACGATTTTATGGAGTTGTTCAAAGATTGTGGTTCATGTGGGGATCACTGCTAGAGGGATTTGACACTTGGATCCTACAACAAAATGATGGTATGACAAGATCTATTCCATCAAATCATCAATGAAAGTGGAATTACAAGTTGAGGTAATTCTATATATTCTCATAAATTAATAGTAAATTACATGTGAATTTTTGGTTTCAGTGTTTTAATCTAGTTAAGTAATCTATTATTTTCAATGGACATGACATTTTGATCATGTAAGACATGATGTCCCAACCTCGATGCCACTAAAACAGTGCCCTGGTCCAGTGTACTATATGGCCTCAAGAACGCCTCTCTATATGCCAGGGGATTTCGACTAACATTAAGGGTCTATGGTGTGTATATGGGGAGACTATGACCTCTAGTTAGAGTAGAATAGTAGTATAATCAATAGAGAAGTAAATAGAATAAGTATAACAATAATTGAAAATACAACGAAAGCCTGAATCAATGAATAGACCAGTAAAACACCATAATAGAAGCATGATATAAAAATCCAAGAACTAAATCACAATAAAAATCTGTAAACTAAATCATATACAAAAGATAACGATGTCATGCCTATACAAAATAGGGAAAACATGTATACATGGAAGCAGGTAGTCAATACAGTTCATGGTATACAAAATAAACAAAGAAGCTAAAATATATACAATCATATCGAGCTCCATCCAATTCATCTACTGCCAATATACCATCCTAAGTCATGCAATAATTCACACATCCATAAGAGGATTCTTCCCCTTGTAAAAACCTGTAAGTATATAATCTTCCTAGGTACCATCAGTGGCCCAAATAGGGTGTGAGATAAAATCAGTTGGCCACCACCAATGTTGTCTATAAATATTCAGTCTGTGTGTATAATATGGTAGTGTGAATATAAAATAATGAAAATTAGTAATAATAACTTTAAATGGGTTGGCACTAGTTCTTAAAGTAAAACTAGGCTGACACTACCTACTTCGGCCTATGCTGGATTATCTCTGAACAAGTAACCAAGGGATGCAATGCCTTGTATCACAAGAGTAGGGTATGTCATGACAAGTATCTCAATATAGGGTCCCCATGCCCATTATCACAAGAATAAGGGACGTCATTTCCAATATCATAGAAATAATAGATGCCATGCCCAATATCACATAAATAGGGGACACCATGCCCATTATCACAGTATAGGGATTCCATGCCCAATATCATAATATAGAGGATACCATGCACAACATCACAGTATAGAGGATTCCATGCCCAATATCATAGTATCGGGACTCCATTCCAAGTATCACAATATAGGTATGCCATCCCCAATATCACAATATAGGGTCTCCATTCCTATATGAATATATAACATGCAAAAGGTTCATCATGATAATTTACCATAATTATCGAGGTTCACCATGCCCATTATAATTCACAATTTAATTATCATTCAAATAGGCTTTACCACTATTGACCTTTATTATAAAAAGGGAGTAACCATTTTCCATTTAATTGGGTGATGTGTTCATACCACTCAAATTCAATTCAATTAATTATAATTGATAAGGGAATTAATCGTGAAATGTAATAACATCCATCCACTATAAATATGATATAACCATTTAAAAGTAAATCCAAACACACTAATAAGAGTTTGGATATAACTTCTTGAAGGCCAAAAAGGCATATGGAGGGCACAACTAAAGAGATGGATCGCTCTTAGGTGGATGATATCAATATGAATTTGGTTATAATAAGTCATTATATTCTAATATGGTCAACCAATTTAAGGCAGATAATATTTAGGGGCAACGTGTGATGGAGCCAGTTTGCGGAACACAACACATATTATAAAACATCAATAATTGAAGGGATAAATACTATACCACCCAACTTATGCCTGTAAAGGATCACTCATCTAGTATCATCCCTCTGTTTGGTCCAGATCAGAAGAAAATGAAAAAATAGATGAACACCCTGGAAATAGGGCATATGATCCTAGAACTTAATAACTCTGTTGAGAGAAAGAGAAACAAAAAAAGGTATTATATTAATAGATATATTATTGTAACACATCCAAATATAAAAATGGTGATCAAATCAGATTCCAGATGATAGAGATATCTAAGAACCTAGGTGGAGGGAGGATTGAGAGATTCAAAGGGTGGAAAAAGGCCTCAGTTGTCTGTTGGAATGAAAAAAATATAATGGGTTTAAGTTTTAAATCCTTTAGGGAAAAAATGATAAATTAAGAATAATTTAATGGGGATCATGGTTTGGACACATGGTTCTCCAAACCATGTGCTAACTATGCACATGGCACTGCCTCAAGGGAAGACCCATTCGGTTCATGTGAATGGTTTTCCAAACTACGTGAAAACCATACTGTAAGGATCTATTAAACACTGTAGATGCTCAGCATAGATGTGTAGTACTAGGAACATGTTTAGGGAAAACTCTACTCTCTATTTTCTCCTCTAAAACACCTTGAACGATTAGGGGAAACCCTTTGGACTGGCTTGCACAGTTTCTACTAACCATGCATCCCAGTACATTTTTTCAAAAAATTCAAGCTCTAGGTTATGAAAAAGCCCCATACACCCTTTTTTCCTCTATAACCTCACTAAGTATCCATAATAGTCCAAAAAAAATATTTATACAAAAAATTTAAAGGATATATACCTAAAATAAAAACTAGGTTCTTATAGTTTTTCCCCTATAAAGGAATTCTTCCCCGAGTTCACCTTCCAAGGGTGGTGACATGCTATTTGAGAACAACTCTATCCACTGATCACATATGTTTTCCTATCGCTCCCAAGTTTTATCTTGTAAATTTTTGTACTTCTATAACACACATACTAAAGGGAAATATAATACTTAGAGATCCTTTATGATTCAGTTAATGATGTGTATAGGATACTCCTCAAAAGAAGCATCAACATCCAGCTCCACATCCTAGGGATAAAAAGTATGATATGGGCTATCATGATAATGGATAAGCTGTGAAACATGGAATATGTCATGCATGGAATGGTACCTATGAGGTAATAGAAACTGATATTCTACTGTCTTGACTCTCTCTAAGATCTAAAATAGCCCAAAAAAGTGTGGCGATAACTTCCCTTTCCTACGAATCTATATATTCTCAAGTTTGGGTGATACCCGTAAGAAAACACGATCCCCAAACTCGAACTCTAGAGGCCATCTATTATGATTAGAATAATATTTTTTTCTAGAATGATTAGTAGAAATCTACTTCTTGATCATCCAAAACTGCTCCAAAGTCTCCTGAATGATATGAGGACCTAGTAGTGTTGCCTCTCCTACCTCTAACCATCACATGGGTGAATGGAAAGACCTACTTTATAAGGAATAATAAGGATCTATTTGTATCATCATATGATAGCTATTATTATATGTTAACTTGATGAGAGGGATACGATTCTTTTAAGAGCCATCAAAATCAAGGATGAATTCTAAGAGCATATACTATAACACCTGTATAGTCTATTCTGAATAATCATTAGTCTGAGGGTGGAAGGCTGTGCTCAGAAGCACCTATGTACCCATAACTCTCTATAACCCCAGCCATAAATTTGACGTGAAATGAGAATCCATATCTGAAACTATAGTATGAGGGACTCCATGTATCCATATGATCTCACAAACATACAATATTTTAAAATTATTAACTGATAAAGTCTCCCAGATAGGAAGGAAGTGGGAAAATTTTGTTAGTCGATCCATGACTACCCAAACTGTGTTTCTACCTTGAGGTAAACTCAGTAAGTTAATGAAAAAATACATCACAATATCCTCCCATTTCCATTCCTGGATCGATAACAATTGTTTCAATATAGCAGGACATTGGTGTTATGCCTTCACCTGCTAGCAGGTCGAACAACTAGTGATAAAACCTATTATCTGATGCCCCCTCCTTACATTCAGCACATATCAAGATACATCTTATAGATACCTAGGTGAAATTACCACTGAGAGGCATATGAATCTTGTATAATCTCCTCTCTCATATATACGAGGACTCAGATACACCCATGTATGTGTAGGATGTTGTCATCATCAATAGACCAATCTCGAGGCACATCCTCACCAAAAATAATCTCCCACAGGACCAAGCCTTCAGGATCTAAAAACTATATCATCTTCAATCTCTTTAAAAGTGAAGAGGTAAATGATATCTATGCAAGTAAATACTATCCATGATAGTCCTATACCTCAATGTGTATCTCATAAAATAGATCCATTATCCACCATTCACTACCAGTCTCCTGAACTGCCTGTGTCTGAGTCCTCCTACTCAGAGCATCGACAACAGTATTTCCATTCCCAGGAATATAAGCAATCCTAAAGTCAAAGGACTATAGATATTAAACCCATATACACTACCTAATATTTAAATATCACTTTGAGAAAATATAATTAATGATTTTTTGGTCCATAAACACCACAAAATGCTCTCCCAGTTGGTAATGCCTCCAACAATGCAAGGCGTGTACAATATATTCCATCATGAGATCACGATTTGGGTAATTCCTCTAATGAGGAATCAACTATTGTGACCTATACACAAAAACTATATTTTACTACATCATAACTACTCCATGACCAATACCTAATGCATCAAAATATACTTTATAGCTTCTACCCATCTCTAGAAGAATCAGGATCGACACTGTTGTCAAGCTCACTTTTAGCTCCTGAAAGGCTGTCTTGTAGGATTCAAACCATATAAACTTCACACACTTCTTATTCAAGCCTGTAATAGGTTATTATAAGTTTTATAACTTCAATATAAAATTTATTTAGTAACTATATATCCCCAAAAAACTCTGGATATCAAAGACATCTTAGGATGATCCTAAGTAACCATAGATCTCACCTTCTATGGGTCAACTGAAACCTGCACCTCTATGATAATATGACACAAGAAGTGAAATTTTTATATCCAGAAATTATATTTACTGAGATTATCATATAAACTATGCTCTCTCGGTGTATTCAAAATGATCACAAGATGAGTGGCATGGTCACTTCAAGTATAAGAATACAACAAGATGTCATTAATGAAGACCATCACAAAGGAATACAAACAGGTATGGAAAACCCTATTCATTAAAACCATGAAGAAGACATGCATGTTTATAAGAATGAACTACATCAAGAGATACTCATATAATCCATACCAACCATGGAAAGCTGTATGTCGAATATTTGAATGCTAGAATCGAACCTAATGATAACCAGATCTCAGGACGATCATCTTGAATACCCTCAATCCTATGATTTGGTCAAAGATATCATCCATATGAGGTAAGGGATACTAGTCTTTCATAGTAAGTTGATTCAAATTTCGTAATACACATAATGCCTAAGGGTTCTGTCCGTCTTCTTGAAGAAAAGGACTGGTGAACCCCGAGAAGAAATATTGGGCCATATAAAACTCTTGGTTTCTAAATTATGTAGTTACTTATTTATCTCCTAAAAATCATTATCATCCATCCTATAAGTAATAATGGATACCATTGTATCTCTAGACACTAGTTCAATAGTAAACTCTACCTCTCTCTCAGGAGGAAGTTTGAAAAATTAACAAGGGAAAACATCCCTAAATTGGTCGACTATAGGAGGAAAGTCAATTTGATATATTCCTTGATCCTATATATAAATTATAGAAATCTAGGTGGTCACTCCACCTAGACTATGATGCTCTGGTCTAGATCTACCTGCCTAGACATTCCAATCACCCTTGTGAATGTAAGCTCCACCCTCTGGTGTGGTAAACGACACCCTTCAAAAATAACAATCCACATAGAATTGATAAGGAACCAACTAATCCATCTCAATAGTGACATAAAATTCAGTCATCTTAAGGAAGAATAGGTCCCATAAGAAACAATAGTTCCCAACTCAAGAGGAATTTCCTTGTACTAGTGTATACTCTCTGAACACATACCCAAATGAGTATCCAAAATTATAATGCCATTAAGGAACTGAACACTAAGAAAAATTTTCTCCAAAAAGGCATAAATATGAAGGAATGTGATGCACCTATATTAAATAAGGAAGAAAATACAGTAGAGGATACTAGAATAATAACTTTAATAGTAGATGGAACAACACCCTACTCCTCTGTTATAGGCTACATTGAATAGATATGGAATGATTCTTGGCCCTATGTTGCACCCTGACTACCTAGAGTGGGTCCTCTCTATTAGATCTATATATCAAAATCCTAGATACCACAACAACAAACTCCTCATCTTCCTACATGACTATTAGTACTTCAATTACCAGCCTGGCGAGGTGATACTGGTCCTACTCCAAAAGGTAGAGCTAGTAAAAATCCTCTCCCACTCAACATAGATGGTAAGGTCTTTTAGAAATTTTGCATATTCCCCAATCTTTCACAAACTTAGTACTTGATAGGGTATTTGGGATACTTAGGCCTCTTATGCCCAAGCTTCCCACACTAGTGAAAAATCACATAAGTGTTAGTAGGTGTCACCTAATTTTCGCTACTCACACGCGCAATCTCAAAGAACCACTTCTGACTGCAATTTGAACCACTACCCTATCTGGGTTCTAAACCACCTAGATTACACTGTAGATTACCATAGATTCCACTCAATGATAATCTCCTCATTCACTGTATCATATATGGTGGTCAATTGGAAAACATTTACCTGATAATGAATAGGATTCCAAAGGCTGTCCACAAATCATATTTCTTTCTCTAGCTCACCAACAATATATATTGGAATAAAGTGATGACGCTTTATAAAATGAGAGGAATAGTCCATAAATATTAGATAACCCTACTATTGGTTCATGAATTCTCTAGAACGATTGGACCTTAGGGTCTCATGGAAGAATAATCAAAGAATCCTAACTAAAAATATCTCTAAGTCACTTCCCTATACTGACCATCCTGATTTAGAATATACCACCAACGTTTGGTGGATACTCAAAGCATATAATTAAGGAGTTTTACTCTACTCTTAGGATTTATATTCAGATTATAAAATATATAAAAAACTATCTCAAGCCATATATCTGTAGCCTAAGGTATGCAATCCCCCAAAAATATGGGCAGATGCTACTACTAGAACTCCCATGAAATCTCTCCCATTAAAGGGGTAGAGTGCAGAGCTCCTTGTATAGTATTCATCATCCACATAAAATCTTATTGAAACTAGGAATCATCACTTGCATTGGGAATAGGAAGAGGTTCCATAGGAGGCACTACTAGAGGTATCACTGGTGGATCAGGGACCACCACCTTTGGAGCATGATCATCACCACCCTCTTGGTGTACGAATGGAGGAAATCATGGTGGAATTTATCTATAAATTCTAAAAACATGCCTCAGATAGGATTTAACAGTGATAACATCATAGATACAAAAAATAGGATAAGTACAAGCCTTCCTAAGTAACAGTAACACCCCTCTTCTAGATCTAAGTATCAGGTCTAGGTGATAGAAACATTTATATAGAACATAAGAGTCACTACCTACTTCCCACTACTAAGATCGGGCTAGGTTAAACTTTGTGTTTGTGATTCAATTTCATTTTAAAATTATAATTATAACACAATTGTATTTAAATGGTTAGAATAATTTGTTCACCATTTCATACCCATAAGGGACCATACACCTTATGAACCAAAATGTGATATCCATTTAATCCATGCCATAACACAGTCCAGTCCGTGTGACCAATGGTCCATAACTCAACATTCCATAGTTGACTGTTTAGGGTATCTGCTATAACATAAATAGAAAAACACTATTTAGGTTATGATAGACACTCTAAGTAACAACTATATTTCTCAATTTCATTCAATAGTCATTAGCACATAAAAATTCTATTTATATCAGCAAAATAACTCATGGAAATCACAGGAAGTGCAACAACACAATGCTCTTATATGGAATGGCATTTGCAAGGCATGTGAATTTTCTAAAATGTTCCTAAGATGATGTATGATTAATGATTCCTTGAACTCATCTCATTGGGCCAAGTATAAAATACAATCCTCAATCATAATAACAATAATAACCATCAAATAGCATGTGCATCACCCAATGGTGAAAGAATATCAACTGTAATAGGCAAAATACATAACAACAATTCTTATTTCAGGTAACTCAGTATTTACCCTGAATGTGGGTTATCTACACCCAAGAATAGATTATAACCAAGTTCCAAAGAATTTCTAATCTCCTATTTATTATCTCAAAATATAAAGGTAAGAAAATAAAGCCCCTATGATACCACTTTGTGATGCCCTCACCCAATTTCTTATACGTTCTTCCACTATCTTTTCCTTTATTGATATTCTCCCTCTATTTAGTTATTTGTATATTATAAAGTTTTTATAATCTGATAAAAGGTCATAGTATCCTCACTGACACACCCTAGGCCCTCACTTCTAGTCAAAATCCTCTAGTGTATGGGGAGACATGCTTGAGTCCATGTGGCCCACTGGATTGGGGTGTCGTTTAAGTGGAATCCGGGTTGGGGTATCACATAAAGAATTGATAACACATCATTTATGACTAAAATCTAAGACATTCATACCATCAAAGGATTATTATAATATACTGGGAACCATTAGTTAATACCCTATCTACCCATTTCAGAGTTATTACCCCTAGGTGCATCTGCTCCATGGTCATATCAATTTTTTAGTATCCAGACAAGGATGTATTTTCTAGAAAAACCATAGTAATTTATTTACCATAATTTAGGATTTTTCCCAAAACTTAGACTTATCTCCATGGTTTTCATCAAAGTTATTGAATATTAATCTCCAAATATAACTAAACCCTACTATGATAATAGCTGAGGTGACCCAATAATTTCACACATAAATATTTTATCCATTTAGATGAATATTCAATACATTTAATAACATTACACACCCAAGAACCATAATAGTTTAGTGTACTTATAGACTAAATACATAAACATATTATTTAGGTATAATATTCATATTCTATCATAAAGTTATTCTTACATTTTACCCTTCGTGGTAAAACCTATTTAAAACCTTTCTTTATAACTTGGGTAAAGGAAACATAAGAAAGGGTGATCTCAAATGCCCAATAAGGAAAACCCTAGGAGATATCAATCGATGATCATATGAAAGCATGAGGGTTTAATATCATGATAACTTAAAAAGTTAATACCTAATCTATCATAGATCATATACATGACTCCTAGCATAAAAATTTATCATATCAAAAAACATGAATCATAAGAGTGAGGAATCATCATAAATCAATCAAGAACCACAAGTTCAAATCATAAGAATAAAAACATGTCATAAGAGTGTGGCACCATCATAGGCATAAAAACCATATCATATGTCATGGTTAACTACCGAGATCATGATATCATAGAGGAACCAGAATCAACACATATTTCCCATATCATAATGTATTATGAATCACTACTTGTTTCACATAGTAGATTAATCACACCAACTTATTTACCATATTTATCTCATGAAATATAAGGCTTTACCCAATGAATTGGAGGGATTTATTGGACTCAACCACAACATAATGAAAAACAAACATATGTGTGACAAAATATTATAAAACATTCATCATTTCATCATAACATTACCCTTGAAAAATAAATAGGTTTCATAAACATTCCATTATCTCATCATAACATAAATAGTGGGAAATGAATTGTTTCATACATATCTCATCATTATAATAATAAAACATAAAAATAAATAATAAGGATGGTATCATTGGATCATATCCCTAGTAAATTATAAGTAATATCAAAGTATGTAATCATAGAAGAAACATTTCTTTAAAATATTAATGGAATATTTCTTGAGGAAAATAACCTTTTCATTTTGAAACCAAATTATTTTAAAATATAAAAATTTACAAAATATTACAGAAAAATTTTTATTTAAAAATAACTATGAAAATTTTTAAGTTAATCTTCAAATAATTGAGTGGTCATGATGGCAGAAAATTACATTTGTGCCATAATTATTAAAACAAATATTCCCTTCACACCTTCGGTAAAAAGTACCTCTTTTAGAAAATAACAAGAAGATTATTTTTAAAACTTTTTTTTTGTAAAATTTAAAAACTAGAAAAAAATAATTTAAAAAATAATTGTATAATAGTTACAAATATTCTTGATTTTTTTTGAAAACATAGATATGGAAGGAAAAAAATTTGACCGAAAGAGGAAATAAAGCTGGATTTTATTAAAAGCATTTGTTGAACCGTTTTGAGTACCAAAAAGAAGAAAATAGAACTAAAAATTAAAAATTATAGAAATAAATAGAGGATAATAAAAATTAAATAGAATTTTTAGATAAATATTATATAATTTTATCAATAGAAACTCAAACATAAACAATCCAAATTAAAATGAGATTGAAACATAAATCCTTTACCACAAGTCTCATCTTGCTTATTACATGATCAAAAATCTTATATAATAAATATAGATTTATTATTCATATATTATAGATACATAATAATATATATAATACCTTATATTATTTACTTATAACGTCTTATCACCTCTTTATTAACAATTATTTTTTAAAATCACTGTTCTTGGTGATAACTGCTTCAATTTTTATGCATGTTTTGGTTTGAAAGTATTAATATTTATACTTTTATAATGGTTTAATATTCTAAAAAAATGTTAATAATGTAATAAATATAATATTTAATCATTATATAAACTTTTATAACTATTAATATAAATAGGTGATGAAAAATGAATTACATCACTTCATGGTGACGGTAATCAATACGTATGCACGAGTGAGGTTCCACTTTTCAATGGATGGAATGAAGTAAATGTAAATAATAATTTAACTTTATAGAAATATAATAATATCATAAATATCATATATATTTATTAAATTCATAATTATGACCACCAATTTGAAGTGGTGATGAAAAATGAAACGCATTGCTTCGTTGGGGTGGTAGTCCCCACATAACCACGATTGATGTTTTCTTTTCCCATATGATGTATAGTAAGTGGACAATGGATTTTACATAATCATAATAACAATTAATTATATTTAATATAATTAATTCATTATGTTATAATGTATACCATATATTTAAGAGGAGGTAGAAGAAGAAATAAAATTGAAAGTACTCAGTAAAGAGTTATACCTCTTTATTGGGAAACATTCTTTAGATTACACCTTAAGCCTTGAAAGGATGGTATTTTGGAAAGAAAATAAGCCCTAGGATGTGGGTAAGTATGATAATATGATATTAAGTTTTTTATTTTTTGATATAAAAGGCTCAAAATCTGTGAATAAGGGAAGATAAGAGGTTCCCTTTTATAAGTGAGGGGAGGGGAACCCTTGGAATTACTTAAAGTATTAAATTAATATAAATTAATTTTTAGGATAAAGTGGATAAAAATTGATATATTTAAAATCTATGTTGAGTATAATTCAAATACCTAAAATAAAATAATATTTAAACAATTTGTGGTGATTTTTTAACCCTTATCTCTTAGTTTTAACCCCTGTTAACCCTTTTAATAATTATTGTGATTTCAAAGTTTTTTAATTTTTAAGGATCAAGAATTTTAATATAAAAGGAAAAGTAAGGAATAAGTTGAAAATGGTTTATATTCTAGATCATATCTTATTCAATTGGATGAAGATAATATTTTTATTAATTTTAATTCATTTAATAAAATATTATTTAACATAAGACACCGTTAAAGTCATTTTCAGGACTATTCACAAAGTCTGACTTTAAACACAAAATGATTGAAATTGAAATTGAATAAAAACATTTAAACCATAAATATTATGTTATATTTATCTAAATAAATCATGGAACACAATTATTCATCCAAATTTTAATTCTTTTAATATTTTTAAAATTATTTATTTTATTTTTCTATTACATTGACAAAAACTATGTTGGTGTTGCGTATGAATTTAAGGTAATTATTTCATCACTAAAAATAAAAATAAATTAACATAATAAAAAAAATTAATTCATATTTAAAATAAGTATTTAGAACTAAATTTAACTTCCTTTTATCCTTATGAAAAAATATTAGAGATATTAAAGTCAATAAAGTGACATTTTGTGTTTATCCTTTTCTTAAAATAATATAAAGGTCATAATCAAAGAAAAATAATACCAAGTTGCCATATTTTTGAAATGTGAATGATCATGGAAAAACTAAACTCATCCAATAGGATAAAGTAAAGTGTTAGAGAAATTTTAAATCCTTATCCCAAGGTTTTAACCCCATTTTACCTATTTTACCTTTACCAAGGTGACAAATATTTACAAAGGTTACTATTCATAATGAAAAATAAAATAAAAGAGACCTATTTAAAAAATTTGATGCTATTGATTCCAAATATGGAATCCATTTTTAGAGATTAAATTTCTAGAAGTGTAAAAAAACCATTTTAAAATAAGCACCCAAAACACAATGGAAACTATTTTTATAAAAATGTGTTTTAAACATTAAACTAGACTTATTATTACCCCATACCTAGAAAATCCATTAGATTAATGATAAAATTTTTTATTGAAAAAATAATATATAAATTTTATAAAAATTATTTATTAATAATGATTAATTTAATTTATTAAAATAAAAACATATTTCCTGCATAAAGATAGTTTTTTTAGAAAAACATCTCTTTTAATTTTAAATGATTTTATTTTTATTTATAATCAATTGATAACCAATGAATTAATTTTATATATGTGTAGACCATAATTTTTCATAATTTATTTTTTACTATTCCTAACCTCCAATTTAATGGCTATAAAAATAATATTTTGATAGTATATCACAGTTTTTTTAAAATTAGTGTTGTGTGTAAAGAAAGATATCAAGGAAATCAAATTTATTTAAGGAGAACTATATCATAAAATCTCATGGTGTTACACTTTATCCAATATGATAATCTTGTTAGTGATCCTTGGATAAGGAAATTATGAAATATGGAGTGAACCCAATCCAACTTGGGACTCTGTCCACTATGATAGTCTTGGTAGTGAGACTCGACTAAGGAAATGATAAAATGTGGAGTAAACATAATCCACTATGATAATATTGGTAGTGATCCTTGACTAAATAAATGATTTTCTATTCATATGTAAATGTAAAAAAATTATTTCACATTCTTATGATATTTTATCATGGATCATGATTTATTATTGATGATTCAAAACTCTTATGACTTATGTATTTTGTTATGAAAAATACTTATGTCATGACTCATAATTAATGATATTTGATTGAATGGGTATGAATTTCATAAGTAATTATCACATTATTATACAATTATGATTATCTTAAGTTCACTTATGACTATTGATTAATATCTCCTTTGTTTACCATTACTAAGAATATGAGGCCACCCTTTCTTTAGATTCAATTTCCCTAGGTTATAAATAAAGGTTTTATATAGGGTGTGTATATGAATGGAAATAAATGAGAAAAACATTATGTGATATATTGAATATTTTTTATGATATATGTTTATTATGTATATATTCTCCAAAGACACTAAACCTTTATGGTTATGGGGTGTGTATTATTGTGCGAATTATTTCATATTCATATAAAATGATATAATATTTATTTATGAAATGATAAGGTTTTATAAACAATGATAAAATGATATATAGTTTAAATTTATGTGGCTAAAACTATGGTGTTTCTAAATGGAGTGAATGGTGTATAGAGGAACTTTCCACTAGTCAGGGTTACATGAGATGGGGTCATTAAAACCTTGTGAAAAATAGAAAGGGATTAGTATCTGGTAAAACTTGTTGTTAGTTCTAGGATATGTGATCTTGGACATCACTATATATCCTGATAGAAAAAGAATCAATCCACATGTAGTTCTTTATATGTGGAGTAAATTTTCCTAAGTATAGGTTAATGAATAAATAATTTTATGTTTCAGGATCCTATAAGGATATTTTTGATACAAAATATGAAAGTGGAAATAGATACACCTCATAAAAATAAATAGGTTTATAACATCAAACATGTCTTAACAAAATAATATTGATACAAAGAATCCTTACCTTAAGTATTTATTACTCCGTAAGTGCTCTAAATTTCTATATAATAAATTTAAATTTATTTAAATTTTATAAAAAACCATATTAATAACTATAATATCATAAATTTTTTATTTATAACATATTATCACCCATTCATTAATAATAATTTTTTATCATCAT
Source organism: Viscum album (assembly GCA_963277665.1). Lineage (NCBI taxonomy): Eukaryota > Viridiplantae > Streptophyta > Magnoliopsida > Santalales > Viscaceae > Viscum > Viscum album. The sequence continues at coordinate 1,909,559,674 of OY728137.1, forward strand.
TATTTCATGTGTTAACTTCTTCGTTTTTTATGTATGTTATGGTTTGGTAGTTATGGTTCTTGCACTTTAACTAGAGTTTGTTCATCTCTATAATTTTAATTATGATATAAATATCATATATATTCATTATAAACATATTTATAATCATTAATTTAAATAATTTATAAAAATTAATTGCATCACTATGTGGAGACGGTAGTCCATACGTACGCACGAGTGATGTTTTCATTTTTCAATAGATGAAAAGAAAAAAAGGTAAATATTAATTCACATTTAAAGAATCATTATTATATAATAAATATCATATATATATATATATAAATATTAAATTTATCATAATAACTAATGATTAAATATGGTGATGGAATATGAATCATATCACTGTGTGGAGGTAGTAGTCCACATGTACGCATGAGTGATACTTTCTTCTCCCATTTGATGGAGAATAGGTGATAAATGGTTGCTACATCATAATAATAACATCTAAAAATATTTATAATACTATATTAATCATGTTATGATTGATATATGATGCATCTAAAAATCCATTTTACTTCTACCAAATGTTCTTATTTTGGATCAATCTAAAATTGAGCTCCCGAATTTGCTGCATATGCAATGTCTAGCTGAGTGGCTGTCATATATAGGAAACTTCTAATGATTATTCTACAAATAGTAGGATCTAATATCTTTCCATAATCATTATTTTCAAACTTTGTTCCAACTAAAATGGGAGTTTACATGGGATTTTAATCATGTATAAATTTTTTTATAACCATCTCAATTGCACATCTTTCATATGAGATAAATGTATATCTCTATTTTTGTATCAAATGAAGCCCTTGAAATTTTTCATGTCATATAATCATAGATAGTTTAAATTATAACCTCATATACTTAGAAAATCCATACTTTTATTGTTACTTGGTTCCTCTAAAAATAATGTCATCTACATACACCAAAACCATAAACTATTCTTGTTTTAAAATCATTACATACAAATTATTATAAACACATATTATTTATAAACTATAGCTTCTTTAGGTATGAATCCTATCAATCATTCCATGTAATTGGTTCTAATTTTAATATATATAATTCATTCTTAGATATTCACACTTTATTACCATCCTTTCCAATCAAGAATCCCACAAGCTTCTCTAAATACACTTATTCCTTAATAACCCCAATTTAAGAATTCTATTTTAACATCCATATAAAATATCTGGTAACCACTTTATATTTCCACTTCTAAGAATATCCTGATTGAATCAAGCTGATCCATTGGTGTGAAGGTCTCCTCCACATTTAATCCTTTCACTTGAGCATAACCTTTACATAATAGACAAGTTTTATTTCTAACTACAACACCATGTTTATCATATTTATTCTTGAAAATATAGTTAGTTTTAATATTTTTATAACTTTTGGGTATTTCCATTTCTCCCACAAATTATTCTTATCAATATAATCCAACTCATCATTCATTGATTTCAACAATTCTTTATCCATTTTAGCTTCTTTAAATAGTTTGGGCTCCACTCTCGACAAAATATTAGCATGCTATATTGAACTCATTCTTCATATTTTAGTTAGTTCATTTCTGTCTCCAATTATATTGGATTGGTCAACCTCCATCCTCCTGTTCCTCCCTTGGAATTTAGGCTGAATTTATTCAATCACATATTCCTCCTTAGATTCATCTTTTGAGTCTTTATCTTTTTACAAACCTTGAATAGTTTCTATGTTTATTTATACTTCATCATCTTCTTCACACTGCTCATCTGTAAATGATATTCAAGTTTTCTTACATTCTCTATCATTAATAACCTTAACATAATAGATTTTTAAAAATTTTATAAGCCTTTTTAAGGCATTTATAATACTTTCTATTCAATTAATATCCTAAAAATACTACATAATCTACTACATCACCATATTTATCTTGGTTTTTTTCTTTATTACATTTGTAATACTTACTAACAAAAACTAAAATATGATTCAATGATGGATTACTCCCATTCCATATCTCATATAGAGTTTTATCCTCTTAAGTCTTAGAAAATACTAGTTTTGAGTGTACACAGAAACCTTAATAGCCTCTTTCTAGTAAAATTTACATACACTACTATCTATGAGTAGTATTTTAGCTATGTTTTACACTATTTATTTTCTATATTAAAACATACCATTTTGTGGTGTTGTTATGACTAATGTTACTCTATGCTTGATACTGTTTTTTTTCAACATAATTCTCAAATTCAATGGTCATATATTCAGTTCCATTATTAGATCTAAGTGTTTTTATTATATGTATAGTTTTATTATCCACTCTCTTTTTGTATATATTTACGAAATCCATAAAATCTATTTTCATTTTCATGAAAATTACACACACCATTCTACTATAATTATTGATAAAGAAAATAAAATATTTTTCTATGGTGTTCTAAATAGATTCATTGGACCACATGTTAAGTAGGTTGGATACTACCTTCTTCCTTTATCAGTAAGGGTCACGTACTATGTTACCTTACATACATGCATCACATGTTTTATCTATATTGCGTTTTAGAATCTTTATTTCCACTACTACCTTCCTATTAGATATATTCTCCATGATTTTTTGTTGAGTATACCTCATCCTTAAATGACATAGACTATTTTCTTCTTCCATGGTAATGAAACATATGTTCCCTTTATTGTCAACTTGGTACAAATTTCCACTCATTCTCTTTCCTTTCATGAGATATTTTCTGATACATTGGTATTTTTCATGTATCCCTGTTTAATTAATTACTTATTTTCCTAAGAATGTACTATAGTGGCACAACATAAGTTCGATCACAAGGAGGCCTCTTACACACACCATCTTTATGCTATCATAATTATAAATTAACTAATATAAAACTAGCTTACATACTAGTAATATAGATGGTGTTTTGATTACTAAATGATTGAAATATATATATTAATAAAAATATAAAACATAAAGGAAGAAAATAAAAGTCACAAAGAAGTTAAAAAAAGAAAATTATTGCTCTAAAGATTTTATGGTGAGTTTATCATTATTATTCAAAATATATTCCTTTTTATTTTATCCAATTTAGGTATATAGAACTTTCACTCTATAGCCTTTATTTAAAATGTTAATACCCTACACTAATACCTCTCCATGTAGGAGTAATCTATTCCACATCAATACCTAAGACAAACTCCACTGTTTGAATGACTCAGGTATCAATGAGAAAGAAAATAAGCGAACGAAGAGGAATAATACTATAGTAGAGAAAGTGGGGTGACCTATTACCACAATAATTTTACCAATAATAAAACCTTAGAATAAAACATATTAAATAAATAAAGCACAATAAACTCAAACACCACCGCTTCCCCCCTTTGACAACAATGAGGGTTAGCTATGCACAAACATGGAGTTAAAAAGAAGTATGGTGGGAGGAATATAAAATTTAATAGAATAGAAATACACAAAAGAATAAGAGATAAAAAAAATATATTTTGAATATATAAATAACTAATGTAGTAGCCAGACTCCATATTTTATCTATGAAAATGGATATCCCCTGGAATGGTAGGAGAGGTGACAATTTATATAAAAATAAGTGAGAAATTTTGAATCCAAAATCTATCCCCCAAAAATTTGAGCATTTATGACACATTAAATGGAAAAATTGGAGAATGGTGTATTTTTTAAAGTTTTCCTTTATTTATTTGGAATTCACCCACAAATATCAGCTTGATTGGCCACCAAATGAAGGAGTTATGGATGATTTAATGGGAATAATTAATCTAGGTAGGTGACTATTTGTATTCCAAATCTACACTTTCCCAGGCCATTATGACCATGAAGGAGGCCAAATCACGCGGGTCTAAAGTTAATGAAATTTCCCCCCTAATTTTTTATATAACCATATCAAATTTTATCTTCATTGGGTTTCCCTATTTTATATATAGTCCCATATTTAAAAGTGGTCCATTCTATGCCTAGATTTCGAGGCCTGAATTGTGAGCTGGTTTTGGGAATCCAAATGATGGATTGAGATTTGGGTACAGAATAATCAAATTAATACCAATATGTATGGAATACTAATTTTTTTTTCATAATTTAATTTAGTTATTAAATATTTATGGATGAAAAAAATAATAAAAATAAAATAGTTGAAATCCAAAATTAGGCCATTTTTTTCATTAAGCTCAAAATACCAATAAAACCTAAAAATGTGATAATTTATTATAAAATAACACTATATGGTATTAATAATATTTAATTACAATATAAAATGGGTGAAAATATTGGATTCTTTGCTCCCTCACACTTAACCATTTCACTTTCTAGTAATCATCAAATATAAAAATCAAAATCCACACAACAATCAAAAATGAGAAAGCATCGATGATCTTTTCCAAAAAAAATATTCAACATGTATACTCTATTAAAAAAAATCCATCCCATTTTAACCCCTCACATTTAAATTCATTCAACCTCAAAAATCCATCCATGTCCCAATCACAACCTACCTCACATTGAATTTTTTGTCACTCTTCACTTAAGAGAAATTAAATATGGAGTTATAATAATACATAGAGAATACATATATCACCATAGGATTTTTAATATTCTAATTTATCTATATAAATATACATGAAAATAAAATTAATCCTGAGTAATTATCTTGCTAACTTTTTTGGAATATAGTTGGTGGGAAGGGATTTTAAAAAATAAGGCTGAAAAGAGGATGTTGGAATCTTAAGTACAATGCATGAATATTTAAGGGAAAACTTGGAAAATTTCCCACTCAATATCCCTTGAAATGTGAAATAAAAAACCACCCCATTTTTACGACATGGTGTATGAGTCATGAAGTAATTTCAATGAATTATTTCATCCAAATTATCCCCTATTTTTCATTTTTTTTAAATCTCAAAAAAGGCATAGATTTTTTTTCATAGAGTATGAGATGAAAATTGAAAACAATGAAAGAATTAAAATTCATGACATTTATTTTAGGGAGGAACATGAATAAAAAAATAAATAAAAATTAATAATTCAAGTTCACTTACATTTTTTTTTCTATTTTTTGAAGGGGAACCAAATGATACAATTAAAGAACAAGGAAATGATGACTCATTCTCAATTCTCTCACAATACACTACCCAAAATGATGAAACAAACTTCACACCACCCATAGAGGAAATAAATACTAAATAACACTCCTGAAATGCCCTTCTCCCACACTTAAACTTAAAATATCCATGAGAAAATACAAAGAGTGCGAGTATGTAAGGAAAAATTGGCTTGTATTATGGCTTAAATCTATAAGGAAATTCATGGAATCTAAGGGATAAAAAAAGATAGATTTAAATTTATTTCTCAAGTAAATACGTGTCTATCCAAAAAATTCCTCAATCATATTAAAAACATTCCCTTAAGTCCAAATCTTTGAAAAAGAAAAATCACAAGTCCTGGTTCTCGCATAAAATCTAGGTTTCACTCAATAAAGTGTGGGTATTATGAATAATATGTAAAAATGGTTCAAAATAACTCACAGGGATGTTAAAATATTTTGAGTTAGTGCTTCATGGTAATGTATTTCAAAAATTGGTCAAACTCATAAAAAATCTTGAAAATCCAATTTGAGGAAAAATTTCCCACATCAATAATAACTTAAAACCCATTTCTTCAAAAATTATTTCAACTCTCTCAAAATCAGTTCATGTGGAAAAATTTATAAGAATATTCATTGACTATCACAGTTCCTAAAAAATTAAAAATAAAAACAAAAATAAAATGAAAACAACTAAGCATGTTGACACTCCCCCCACACTTATAATTTACTACCCCACATTTCAGCTTCACAAAACATAAATAAGGGAAGAAAAAAAAAGGAAAGTAATGATATAACCTAACTTTATTTTCTAGAGGTAGCTTGGAGTTAAGCTCTTAGATATTGGAGTTGGTGTCCTAGAACCAACTGTTTGTATATTTATTACATGAATATTTAATGAATTTAAATATTAAACATCTTATGACATATTGTTAATTGTTCTACATGACTATAATACAATAATGTCTTAGAGTATTTGTTGCATTAATAAAGTCATAGCAGTTCCCTGCTATGATGAGAACATTGAAGTGCTATGAAAATATTCTTAAATATAGTTCTGCGGTTGGATGACATACTATGATGGGACACATATTATACAAACTGTTAGGTGTGAGTACTCATAAGTAGATGATAATTCTTCCCATGAAGTTCACACTAGTTAATCTCCAATATGGGAGATTATGAGAACAGAACCGCCAGTAGGAATTCCACATGTTTTGGTGTCATCGAATATTCCTATCTGTGAGCGTGTATAATGGTCTTTAGACTTTAATATTATCATTAATATGTGTTATGACTCATGCACTTAGATTTTCTGGTGAAAATTGTCATGCCATATTTTGGCGGGAAGTAGGGAATGTTGGGTGCATTGTGAATGACATTTTATTAATGGATAAGTTGAGGAAGGATTTCCCCTTCCTTTTATAAAAGTTGATATATCATCCCTTTGATTGAAATAGAATTATCTCCATAAATTCCATGGCCATGGTATAATGATGAGTTTATTTCAGGTAGTCAAAGAATGATGTATCAAGCATATAGGTTGATGACACTATCATGAAACCTTCTTGATGAGATATTTTGACAAAGGGATTATATTACATAGTGAGTTTTCGTATGTGGATGTCGTCATTGAGACTTTAAGTTATTTCTCTTGAGTTCCTTGACCCATTTCTAATAATAATCTTGTACTTTAGGAAATCATGTCTAATTCCAACAAGAAATAATCATAGAGGGTCACACACTAAGTGTTTATGGTGGTCTCGATTAAAATCTAATTGAATTTAATTAATGGAATTAGTATTATTCTTAATACCGAGGAATAATTTTATTCAAGTTAAAATGATCATATAAATTAAATAAATATTTATTCACCAGATGTGAATAAAATACATTTATTTATTTTATTTAATATTTAATAAATATTTATTTACTATTTTTTAAATAAAAATATTTTTTAAAAGAATAAAATATTTTATTCGGGTATTAAATAAATGGAAGAGGAGTTCTAATGGACCAAGACCGTGTTCGTTGATAAATTAATTATTTACAAGTTGGTAAATAATGTTTATCTAGTTGGTTCAAGAAATAACAATATTACTATTATCATTATGGGGCACGGGATTTCATTTATGGTTCTATTTTCTGCAAGTTGGCACACCACAGATAATGGTGCTGTTATTTTTATTATATGGCATCGGTTTTCTCTAATAGTTATAATTGAATTTAATTGATGTTTTACAATTAAATATTGTAACTGAAACCCCATGTTAATTAATAGGCAGGTTTTTCTATTGTGCCAAAGACCCGGTGAATTGAGAATTGTTGAGCCAAACATCTTCTCTCTCGATTCCTCTCTTCTCTCGCTCTTAATAATGAGATTTGTTCTTCAAGTCTAAAGAACAAGAGATCAAGAACGATCAACCCAAGACATTCGTTCAGCTTTATTAGCACCCAGAGAACAAGTGTCGTTGATCAGAAACCATTGGAGCATGTGTGGATCACCGCTAGAGGTATTATACTTTGGATCCTCACAAGCGCAATGAAGGAAATTCAGAAGGTTCATTCTAGATGATCAATGATCGTCAATGAAGAAAGTACCGAATACACATGTATTTAATTTCTTCAGAAATTTTAAAATTAATTAGAAACATGATGTGAAAGATCCTACTTCTCATATCTGACACTATTATTCTCTTTGACTAAATCTTTGATTTCAATCTGTGGATACTGGCGTTCATCGTCATATTGATCCTAGATTGGTCATCGATTATGGAAAAAGAAAAGTTTGTCCCATCCAACCATGATTCTTCCACTGCATATAGATCCTACATGTGGTATTAGAGGGGTTACACCATCAATTATAATTATTTAAATAATTCATTTATAATTTATGCCTTAATAATTTAGTTTGTCAATTCATGTTTAATCATTCTTGTAATCTGAATTTCGAGATCTATTCTTCCTTTTTCATTTCTCATAGATCTAGTAGAAATGAATAATTTTTAATTAAAATTAAATCAAGTATATCATCAGGAGGTACTAATGATTCTGTCCAGGTAACATGATAGTACACGCCGTGTATTTGGATTTTCATGTTGTGTAATCTTCCATACAAGCTGTACAATCTGGATTACACACTGTGTAGTTGTGTTCATTGCATCGGGAGTAATTTAGCTATTACTCAAGCTGTGTACATTAATGACACACGATGTATTTAATTATTACACCGTGTGTTTACCAAGATAGACAGGTGCACAGTCAGCTAGATTACACGCTGTGCGGCCCACTGGACACGACATGTAGTCCCTTAGGTTCAAGGGACAAACCATTTATCCCATACATGACTAAGCCAATCGGTAACCATGTAACCCATAGACAACATGGAATGTGGCCCACTGGACACACCGTGTACTCCAAGATTTCTGAAGTACTCCTCACACGCCGTGTCCCTAGGCATGTACTTTGGATAAGATGGTGAAGGCAGTACACGCTGTGTAGTCGGAACTACATGTCGTGTACTTTATCAAATTACATAGAATTAAAACATTAATGTTTGTGTAATGTTCATAATTACATATTATGTAGATTCAAATGGGTTTTCACCGTGTTACCTCTAAGGTTATGGATGAGAATATCAAGTTAATTCAGAAAAGAATTAAGATAAAAGTATTTATTAATTAAAGATAATAATTAATTGATTCAAGCATGATTTATCTTAATAATAAAGATTAAAGAATTGAATTCTAGTTGTATAAAATGCACAATTCATTGCATGTATGTGGATGATCATGCGTTAGGCCAGACCTTTATATGAGATTGGTTTCCTTTTAATTTATTTTAAATTAAATTGTTGCTCTGCATTCCATCTCTCATCATTAATATGTAGGATCTACATGCCCATGGTTTATTTTATGAAAAACCCATTTTTACCCATAACCTGTGTGTGAGTTAAAAATAATATGTAATTGATGGAGCTCCTAAGCTCGTAGAGGTGGTTCAAGCTGGAGCCGATATGAAACCAATCCTAGGAGATACAAAGGTGGACAAGTGGAAAGCTGTAAACATAAACACAAAAGGTTCAAGGTATTTATCCCCTAGGTTAGGGTTAGTTTATCAATCGTTAGATAAACTAACCATTAGAAAATATCATGATCATTACCTTTAATTTATTTTATTTTTGTCAGTTGCATGGTTTATCATTATGGATGTGTTGTCGCAATAACATAATTAATGAATTAAGAAAGCATGAAATATGGAACTAAAATAAACCAAGATTATGAATAAATATTATCAAGACATGGTTAATCACTTAAGAAATTTACACTTAATATTAACAAGCATGTGATAAATATAATAATCAATTTACATATAAGAGATAAAAATCCCTCAATAAAATATTAAGTCAGACTAAGCCTTTTGTTACTTGATTTATGAAAAGACTCAATAAAACTATGTGTTTGACCAACACTTGTTGGGACACTTACTTTTATATAGAAACCCCTTATGAAAGTTTTGGGTTGACTTAACCATATTACATCAAGAGTATTATCCCTTAGAATTGGTGTAATATTGGAGGAAAGTGTTGAGGAAATCCAAGTCAGGATTTCAGGATTGGGGGGGTCCACTAAATGGATCAAGGAGCTGCAATCCCAAGTGGGAAAAGACCTACCTATCTAAAATACCTTCAAAGAGCTTGACCAACCCTTATTGGGGTTATGTGAAGGGGAATAAGGATCCTTTCCACTGGAATGTCCAAGAAACTAGATATACCAAGTTCAATGGTGAGGGCCATTGGGAATTGATAAAATAGTAGGAGACTTAATAAAATTAATTTATTATTTCTCATAAAATGTAATCAAGGAAGTACTAATTATCTTCTCATTTAATTATAGAATAAAAATGAAAAAACTTCAACCACAATATCCCTGCGATCAATACTGGATAAAGATAACATCCTTACAAGCAGTAACTTCAAGGAATGGTTTAGACACCTTCAGGTAATTCTACGCCATGAACGGAAATCTTACATGCTTGATTCCTCATTACCTAATCCACCTAACCAATAGGTGAGTGATGAAGAGTTCCTAGTCTATGAAAAACATATTAATTATGCGGTCGATGTTCAATGTTTTATGTTATCATTAATTTCCAGTGAACTCATGAATTCTCATGAAAACATGGATTCTTATAGCATGCTTGAGATTCTCTATGGTATTTACCAGGAGAGAGAAATATAGTAACAATTTGAGATGTCCAAGTCACTCTTTCAGAGTAAGCTTAGAGAGGGTTCCCCATCTAGGCCTCACATATTCAAGCTCATTGGCTATATAGAGAATTTGGAGGTCCTAAGGTTTAAACTCCCTGAATAACCAGGTACCGATCTCATTCTCACATCACTCCCTCATAGATTCTCTAGTTTTTTTGGGAATTTCAATATGAATAACATTGAGAAGTCTCTACCTGATCTTCTTATCCTCCTTTTCCATGTGTACAAAGACATGAAGCATGAAAAGCCTTCTGTCCTTATGGTGAATAAAAGGAAATTAAAGGTGAAGATATTTAATCCCAAAGATTCTTCACGAAATTCCAAGAAAAGAAAGATCAAGGGGGGTGGAAGGGAAAATGAATCTATTTGTTTCATATGTGGAAATAAGGTCCACTAGAAGAAAAAATACACCCAATTAAAAAAGAAAGGGGAAACATCAGATGCATTTTTTATCAAGTGAAATTTATCTGTTTCTACAAATTAGGTATTAGATACATCCTGTGGTGCTCAAATATTTATCCAAATACAAAAAACCAAGTATATTAAATAAAATTTATCTAGGGGAGGTATATATACAAGCATCCAATAGAGCTGGATTTACTATTATAGTTGTCAAGGACTACCACCTCACATTGCCGACTGAGATGATCTTGGTATTAAAAGGTTGTTATTATGTGCCTTCTATAACCAAAAACATTATTTCTGTATCTAGACTAGATACATATAGATTTATTTTCAAGTTCTAAAATGAATGTTTCTTATTTTATAAAGATAATTTTTTTTGTAAGGAAAATTTATATAATGGTTTTTACATGTTGGATTACACAAACCAAGTAATAGAAATCAATAACAAAACTACTTCACATGACTCATACCACACCCAACTTTGGCATCACCGGCTAGGTCATGTAGATGAGAAATGATTGAAAAAGTTACATCAAGATGGATATTTATATTCTTTTGAACTAAAACCACTTAGTGTATGTCACTCATGTTTACAAGGAAAAATGAAAAAATACCCATTTAGTGGGAAAGGTGAAAGAGAAAAAGAGCTTCTTGAATTGGTTCATACCGATGTGTGTGAACCATTTCTAGTTGAAGTAAGGGGTGGGTACTCATACTTCATAATTTTTACTGATGATTTTAGTAGATATGGATATACTCACTTAATGAGGTATAAGTCATATTCTTTCAATAAGTTCAAGGAATATAAGAATGAAGTTGAGAACCGGCTTGGTGAGAAGATTAAGAAACTCTGCTCAGACCGAGGTGGAGAATATCTTAATCAAGACTTCATTGATTACTTACGGGAGTTTGGGATACTATCCCAACTCACTCCTCCTTACACACCCCAGTGGAATAATATAAGCAAAAGGAGGAACCACACCTTGTTGGACATGGTAAAATCAATGATGAGTCATTAAAGTATTCCATTATCCTTTTTGAGATATCCGTTACAAATAGCGGCACACATACTAAACCAAGTACCTACTAAATTGATAAATGGTATTACATACGAGCTTTGGGGTGGAAAAAAATCCATGTTATTAAATTTACATGTGTGGGGAAGTAAAGTGTTTATTAAGGCCTCTTCAGGTAACAAACTCGCACTATGAGGCACGAAGTGTACCTTTATAGGATACCCTAAGAAAACAAGGGGATATTACCTATACGACCCCTCATAAAAAAGGTTATAGTGGAAATACACACCATATTCTTTGAGAGGGATCACATCTCCAAAAGAGATAGTGGGAGCGAGATAGGATTCAATGAAGTTGAGGCCTAAGGTACACAAGAGACACAAGTACTACATATGACTACAAGAGAGGTTAGATAACTATAATGGTATAGTTTTCTAGTTATTGAGGATGGTAACTCATTATTAGTTGATAATAATGATCCTCTAACCTATAAGGAAGTAGTAAGCAGCACAAAAATTTCCAAGTGGTAATAATCCATGAATTCTAAAATGTATTCCATGCACTAAAACCAAGTATGGATTTTGGTAGATCCTATAATAGATGTAAATCCTATTTGTTGAAAATGGGTATTCAAGAAGAAACTCGACATGGAAGGACAATTTTATAACAATAAGGCATGAATGGTTTCAAAAGGGTTTAAACAGAATCAAGGCATTGACTAAGACAAAACCTTTTTACCAGTTGCAATGCTGAAATCCATAAAAATTCTATTGGCCATTTCTATTTACCATGATTATGAGATTTAGAAAATGGATGTCAAAACGACCTTCCTTAATGGGAACCTTCAGGAATATGTCTATATGACACAACCTAAAGGGTTTGTGACTCCCAAGGATGCGAATAAGATATGGAAGTTTTAAAAATTAATTTATGGACTAAATAAATCATCTAGGTCATTGAACATTCGTTTTGATGAATCCATAATGGAATTTGGTTTTATAAAGAACAAATGTGAGCCTTGTGTCTACAAATGGTTTAGTGGGAGTGCAGTAATTTTCTTAATAGTATATATTGATGAAATATTACTTATTGGTAATGAAATACCAGTCTTATAGTCTATTAAGGCATGGTTGAATAAATTATTCTCCATCAAGGACTTGTGCAAGGTAGTATATATTATTGGAATTAAAATCTATCATGGTAGATCCAAGATATTTCTAGGCCTAAGTCAAAGTATATACATTGACAAGATATTGTAGAGATATAGTATAGAACAATCCAAGAGGGGATTGTTTCCAGCATCACATGAAATTCATCTTTATAAGAAAATGCGTCCTCAGATTCATGAGAAAATAAAGAGAATGGAAAGTATTCCATACGTATTAGTGATTGGGCCAGTCATGTATGAAATACTATGTACTAGTCTAGATGTCGCCTACGAATTTAGTGTGGTAGGAAGATATCAAGTTGATCCAAGTGACCGGCATTGGATATCAGTCAAGACTATACTTAAGTATCTAAGTCATACTAAGGATATGTTCCTATTTTATCAAGGATATGAGGAACTAGTCATTAGAGGATATATAGATCATAGTTTCCAGACTGATCAAGATGACATGAAGTCGCAAATGGGATACACCTTCACTTTTAATGGAGGTGTTGTGAGCTAGAAGAGCTTAAAGAAAGGTGTGGTCACATATTCTACAACAGCATCTGAGTATATCGCATCTTCTGAGGCAGCTAAAGAAGAAGTTTGGATATATATATTTATACAAGAGTTAGATTTGGTACCTAGCAGTAAATATCCCATCATACTTTATTGTGATAATACTACAATAGTGCCTCTCACAAATAAGTCAAGGTCGCATTAGTGGAAAAAGCACATAATATAGAAGTATAATCACTTGAGGAAATTTTCTTAGAGAGGTAAATTTTTAGTGAGCAATATTTCCACAAAATACAACATGGAGGACCCCTTGACTAAAGTCTTGACTTAGTAGAAACATTATCATCATGTGAGGTCTAGCAGACTGAAAGTTGTAGGCAGCTGTCTCTAGTCCAAGTGGGAGTTTTTTGGAGTTATTATCCTAGAACAAACTATTTTTACATTGATTATAAGAGTATTTAATTTATTTAAATATTAAACATCTTATTACATATTGTTCATTATTCTGCATGACTATAATGTAATAATTTCCTAGAGTATTTTTCTTATTAATAATGACATAGCAGTTTCCCACTATGATGAGGACCTTGAAGTGCTATGAAAATATTATTAAATACAATTTTTAATTTGGATAACATACCATGATGGGACACATAGTATATAAATTGTCATGTGCAAGTACTTTTAAGCAGATGAGACTTCTTCTCATGAAGTTCGCACTTGGTAATCTCTAAGACAAGAGATTATGAGAATAGACCCGCCAGTAATAATTCCACATGTTTTGGTGTTATCATATATTCCTATATGTGAGCATGTGTAATGGTCCTTAAAATTTATTATTATCATTTATAAGTTTCAGGAATCACTCACTTAGATTTGCTGACGAAAACCGTTAGGACATATGTTGGCGGGAAGTAGGGTGGGTTGGGTGCGTCACAAATAAAATGCTATTAATGGATAAGTCAAGGAAGGATTTGTCCCTTCCATTTATTAAAGTTGATATCTCCAACCTTTTATTGAAATACAACTATCACCCTAAATTCTATGTCCATGGTTTAATGATGAGTTTATTTCAGATAGTCAAAGAATTACTTATCAAGCATATAGGTTGATGAAACTATCATAAAACCCGCTTGATGAGATATTTTGAAAAAGGGATTATATTACAAAGTGAGTGTTCATACGTGGATGTATTCATTACAACTTTAAGTTCTTTCTCTTAGGTGACTTGACCCGTTTCTAGACAGTAATCTTTTAATTTAGGCAAGCCCATCTAATGACAATGAAAAAGAATCCTAGAGGTTCACAGACTAAGTGTTTCTAGTGGTCTTGATTAAATTCTATTTGAATTTAATTAATGTAATAAATATTATTCACAAGGCCGAGGAATAATTTTATTCAATTTAAAATGATCGCATAAATTAAGTAAATATTTATTCACCAGATTGTGGATAAAATATATTTATTTATTTTATTGAACATTTAATGAATATTTATTTACTAGTTTGTAAATAAAAATATTTATTTAAGAGAATAAAATATTTTATTCAGGTGTTCAATAAATGGAAGAGGATTTTGAATGGACCAAGACCGTGTATATTGATAAATTAATTATTTACAAGTCAGAAAATAATGTTTATCCAGTTGGCGTAAGAAATAATAATAATATTATTATCATTATGTGGCATGGGATTTCATTTATGGTTCCATTTTTCGAAAGTTGGAACACCAAAAATAATGGTTTTGTTATTGTTATTATGTGGCATGGGTTTTATCTAATAGTTATAATTTCATTTAATCACTGTTTCCCAATTAAATATTGTAACTGAAACCCCATGTCGATTAATAGGCAGATAAGTATATTGTTCCAAAGACCTGGTGAATTGAGAATTATTGAGAAAAAAATTTCTCTCCTGACTCCTCTCATCTCCCCCTCTCAATAATTAAAGAAGTTCTTCAAGATCAAAGAATGAGTGATAAAGAACGATCTACGCAAGACATTTTTTTCCATGCTAGCACTCGGAGAATAAGTAGCATTGATTAGAAACCATTGGATCATGTGTGGATCATTTCTATAGGGATTTTACTTTGGATACTCATAAGCGCAATGAAGGAAATCTGAAAGGATCATTCTAGACAATCACCGATCATCAATGAATAAAGTACCAAAGACCCAGGTATTTAATTTCTTCATAAATTATTAAATTAATTATAAACATGATATGTAAGATCCTCTTTCTCGGTTTAATTTCAAAACTTCTATTTGTCTAAATATTTGATTTTAATATGTGGATACTAGCATTCATCATCATATTGATCCCAGATTGGTCATTTATTATGATAAAATAAAAGTTGGGCCCTTCCAACCGCCACACTTCCGGTGCGTCTGAATCCTACACTAGATACAGAACCTATACATAGAAAGCAATAAATAAAGCAAATAATGATACAAATAAAATAAAAATAAAGGGAAAGGTAAAAGAGGATAGTGTATGGTTTGGACCCCAATATTGGTGCTAAGTTTTTACTGCCCCTAGTTAGGAAATTGTAGTGGTTTAAACCCAATCCAAATTTGGATGGAGTTTCTTTCTTAGAAACCACCAAATATGGTTTCTCCCGACATCAATGAGTAGATTCCAAGAGTGAGTACCCGCAAAAAATATCCCCAACCCTCAGAAGAGATGAAATAGATATTTTTAGGTGCATAGGTGGAGGGAAAAGAAAAATGGGTTATCCTAGTTTAGCTCAACTGGAGGTGTAGTGTCCACTAGTGGTAAAGATAGTAGAATAAGTTATGACTTCACTTATGGTTTGGGTTTAGAAAATGATTCCACAATGATTTTTTTTGATTAGTCGTCCTCATATGCACCATTTTACAACTCAACTCGCTCCTCCATTCACTCTTCAACACATTCAATATCTTTATCTTCTCCAACCAGGGCCTATAGTAGTGGTATTGAATGTAGCGACCCACCCCAAGTGTTACTAAACTGGGCCCCAAGACATTGGGAAACATGACCTCAAGAACATCTCTCTGAAGTTTAGACACTAATGACTAGCAGTGAGGTACTTAGGTGTGTCTATGGAGAGACTATTACCTCATTGGATTACATATAACATAGTGATAAACAATATGTAATAAAGAGTGGAAGAAAATAAATAACTCAAATGTAATTTACAAATAACTATGGAAGATGAATAATAATATGTGGTACAAAAGTGATGATAATAATGTCATGAGTTTATATGAAAATAGAAGTGTAGGGGAACGGGGTAAAAGCATATATAACATGATATCAAAAGTTAATAAATGAAAAAAACTGATGCAACATCATCTCGATCATATGATCAGTCATCTAACCCTAGTCTCCATTCTAAGAAGAAAGAAAACACTTAAGCATCAGAAGTAGTGTGCTTACCTTTATCCATACTTGCGAGTATAAAGTCTACTCGAGTACCAAATGGTGCCTTGGTAGGGGTGTTACATAAATCTCAGTAGGCCGAAACCCACGATGTCTATACCTTTCCATTTCATGTTTTAGAAAAATGCAGTGTGCTAATATATAATAAATGTGATAATTTAAATAAATAAAAAAAATTGAAACTTGGTCTGAGTTCCCAAGTGGACACTCATCCCATACTACCTTCTTCGACCTATGTCGGATGTCTGAATAAATTATACCTATGTAAGGAAGAATATAAACACAAGGGCCAAAATAAAAATGGAATGCTGAAAAGGCATACCCCCAAGCTTGTGCTTTGGCCTGGGGTGTAATTCCTATGTCATTACCCCAAAGTGAAAACAATCATAAGAGAGCCATCGCAAGTGAATAAGCAACTTAGAGTAATAATAATAGAAGATGCATTTCATGTATTTCAAGCAGTTCAATCAAGTCCATCAAATATAGAGGTGAAGTTTGAGCCCATCCCTAGAGATCTAAAAATAATCCCAGGTATCACTATGGTACATCTAGTATGATCCAATACCACCAAGTCCATCCTAGGTGATCCATAAGGAGTCCTTGGTATCACTCTTGGAACGATGACTCTGAGTTCATCCCAAGTATCTCACATAGGGGACTGAGTGTCACCCAATGCATGGTATAACCATCTTTCCAATGGGTCCATCCATGGTTTCTCCCCTAGGTAACCCGTATCACTCAGGAGTATAAGAAACTACCTGGGAATCCCTCACATAGAAATATAGAGTATCACCTTCAACACATCAGGTTGTAACCCATCAAGTACAGAGAGTCCATCCATGAGTCCTTAATACAAAACTAATGTTATCTCCCCGACCGTGTCAAGTGAACCAAGTATCCAAGCTTTTCACAAGCAAGAAATATGCATATCACCAAGAAAGGCACATATATAAATCATGTCATCCAATAATCATCTCATAACCAAGTGATTCTATTTAAACCAAGAGAAATAATACAATCTAATATCATAGGCACAATTCATATAGCTAGGCATCCAAACATGTATAATATCACTAATCACTACTTTTAGTTTAGAAGACAATTCACCTCTATTGGAGGGGTTTTATTACAAAATCATGACATTATTCATCAATAATTAATTTATGTATATTTAAACAATTATTCAGAACTAAATAAAAACAAGGAAAAATCTCAAGGCATAAGAATCAAGAATAGCATATAGTCAATCACATGTCATCACTTACTTTTTAATATCACAAGTCAATATTCTTACCAAAGATTCATACATATAGTTCAGTCCACTAAAAAAGGAATAAGAAATTATATATTTTACTTGTCATTAATGACATTCCAAACTCACAATCAAAAAAACTTTCCAAACAAAACAATTCAAGTCTTTAAACATGGCACAAGGAATTAAGATAGTGCACAAGGAAATAAGATTAAGCATTTGAGTACTATATCACTAATAAAATCACTTTTCATGAAGTATAATCATTTAGAATAAGAAAAGTTGTTCATGTAATTGAAATGAACCATTTATAAGGTAGGGAATTTTTTATTTAAAGAGACTTCAAGAATTACAAAGGCATATGTCATAACATAAGGTCCAATTAATTATAATTGAACATGGTAATTTCCAAATAGAACCTAATTCATGGTCCATTACTCATTCTAAACTATTTATAAATTTAAAACATCAGCCCATGATGAAACAAAACTTAAGGAAAATGTCAATTTTAGAAAAAAATGGATGGCGTGACCAAAAGGGGTGGGTGGAGGTGAAATAAACACCTCATTAATGGGTTTATACATATAAAAGGGTCACTACGGTCATGGAAAAGCATTTAAATTAATTTAATACACAATATCAAGCTTTGCTGGAGGGTCCCGATGAGCGGCACAATGACCTAATGTTTAAAAAGAAATAAAAAAACGGGAAAGAGGTGTAGGCACCCTACCTCAATGTTGTAGTACTCCACTCATCCAGAAACAACCTTGATTCAATCTAAAATAGAAGAAATTGATAAATTTAATAAAACCCCCAAAATAGGGAAAAATCCATCACATGAAGATAGCACAACATATGGTGGAGGAAACTTGGAATAGAAGAGTATGAAATAGAGAGTGCAATGAGAGCTTTCTAGTGCATCTGATGATGATGGAAATGGATCAAAAATGGGGGGGGGGGGTGCAAGATCAAAACCCCATGAGTGGAGAAGGAGAGGGCCACCACACACCATAAGGGGGAGAGGGGAGAGAGGCGTGCATGCCTGGAGGGAGGAGGAGAAGAAGGAAAGAAAAAAAAGAGGATAAATAGAAAAGAAAAATAAAATAAAATAAAAATAAAATAAGATAAAATAAAAATAAAATAAAAGGGAAGAACCCTATTTTATTTTTCTACACACAAAAAATACCGTGCATGGGAAAACCTCACGCCTTAAATAACCGTGCATAGTCCATGCATCTTCCCACTACCCAGAACCTACAATAGTATGTTTAAGGAATTAAAACAAAAATTTAATTGGTTTTAACCACATATAAAGCTGAGATGTTACAAACTCCCATCCTTAAGAAAACTCGTCCCCAAGTTTCCCTTCCAAGGGTAGTGGAGTTTCATATGAGAACAGCTCTCTCCACTATGCACGTACATAGGCCTCTTTCTCCCATGTCTCATCCCGAACACGTTCGTGCTTCTATAGCACCCAGACCAAAGGAAATGACCTTCCTCAAAGAACCTTCATGCTATGATTGATGATACAAATATGATGCTCCTCAAATGACATATCCACCTCAAGCTTGATATTTTCAAGGTCAAATGAATAAAATGAGTCTGGATGATACTATCAAAGTTGAGATACATGGAATATGACATTCATGACACAATACCTCTCTGGTAATAGCAACCTATATGCTACCAACCTAAATCTATCAACTATCTCAAATGGCCTGACATATCTCAGTGATAAATTTCCCTACCTTCTGATTTTTCTATAAACCAACCTTAATGAAACATGAAGAAATACCCAATGTCCCACCTTAAACTCAAGAGTTCTACGGTGATGATCGGTATAAGACTTATTTTTGGGATGAGCTATAGCCATAGGCTTCTAAATCAGATGGACCTGTTTTGAAGTCTCTTGAGCGAGATGAGGACCTAGTAGAGTTTCCTCACATGCCTCAATCTTTCATAGAGGTGAATTACATGGTCTACCATAGATGGCCTCATACGAAGCCATCTAAATCATTTACTAGAAGATATTATTACAGGAAAACTCAACTAAAGGAACATGTTTCTCCTAGGAACCTATGAAATCAAGGATACGAGAATGAAGTATGTCTTCTAACACTCATATAGTCTGACCGGACTGCCCATCAGTTTGAGGGTGATATGTAGTACTCAAGAGTACCTATGAACCAGTTCCTTCTGCAAACCTTTCCAAAATTATGATGTGAAGCATGCATCTCAATCCAATATGATAGAACGTGGAACACCATGAAGTCACACTATCTCCCGGATATATAGCCACCCTAACTCATCAATAAATAAGGTCTCTCAGATGTGTAGGAAGTGCATGACTTTGGTCAACCTATAGACGATCACCCATACTGTATCACTACCTCGAGAAGATCTCAACAAGCATGTAATGAAACCATAGTGACTTAATTAAATTTCTAATTAGGAATGGATAGAGGATTTAGAAGTCTAGTAGGTCGTCAGTGCTTTGCCTTCACTTGCTGATAGGTGGAGCACCGAGTGATGAAACCTGCTATTTTCTTCTTCATACCTGGAAACCAATACCGAAGATGCATATCTCTACACATCTTGGTAACCCCAAGATGAACTCCCCAAATAGATTCATGTGACTCCCTCAACATCTATTCCCATATATCTGAAGGAACCCATACACAACCACAATAAAGTAGAGTCTCACTTCCATCAAGAAACCAACCAATCCTAGTGACACTTTCCCTCAAAAAAAGTCTCTATGAATTAGATAACTATCGCATGCAGACTTTCACCAGAATAAACGACGTCACTGCAAGAGCAGCTATAACTGGTTTCCCCAATTTTTCATGAACCTAAATATGAAACTTAAAAAACAAAGCCATTATCTTCCATTCTATACTGGATACCTGGACGGTTTGTATTCGAGTATTCTAGATCAAGGAATTATCCACAACATTACCCCTACCAGGGGTATAATAAAGATCAAAGTAAAACAACTTCAAGTATTCTACCCACCTACGCTTCCTCAGATTCAATTATCACTACGTGGAGATGTATTTCAAGATTTTATGATCCGTATAAACAATGAATCTATCACCCAGAAGATAGTGCCTCCAACAACATAGAGCATAAACCATGGTGGCTAGCTTGAGGTCATGCATAAGATAGTTCCTATCATGAGGCCTCAGATAACAAGATCCATGATCCATGACTCGATCACCTTGCATTAGAAATGAACCCAGACCGATTCTTGAAGAATCACAATAGACTATATAACTCCTATCCAGTTTAGAATGAATAGGAATTGGAGATAACATGAGTCTTCCCTTTAACTATTTAAAATATTTATTGTAATCTTCATACTAGATGAATTGTACACCCTTCTTAGTCAGGGCCATAATAGGTGCTTATAAATGGGAGAAATCTTAGATGAAGTGCCTATAATAGCTAGTAATCCCCAAGAAAATGCGTATATCAAACAAATTATTAGGTTTTTCCCAGGAAAATATTGTGCTCACCTTATCTAGGTCAACTGATACATCCACCTCAGATATGACATGACCCAATAAGTGAACCATACTAATCCAAATGTTGATTTTTTTTGATTCACATGTAGCTGGTTCTCTCTCAATGTATTCAGCATGATCTAAAGATGATTTTCATGTTGTGTCTAGAGCACAGATATACTAATATTACATCTAAAAATACTACCATGAAGGAATCAATATATGGGTTAAAAAATCAATTCATCAAATCCATAAAGACCACCAACATGTTCGTCAAACCGAATGGAATAACCAAATACTCATACAAGACTTACATTCTCTAGAACATTGTATATAGTATATCAAATGGGTTCACATGCATCTGATGATATCCCGACCTCAATTCAATCTTAGAGAAAATAGTTTTTCCATGGATCTATTAGAATAGGTCATCTATATGAGGCAATGGATAAGAGTTCTTCACTACAAGTTGGTTAAACCATCTATAATATACACACAATCTAAGGGTTCTATCTGTTTTTTTTCAAAAAAATATTGGCAAACCCCATGGAGATGTGTTGGGTATGATAAAACCCTTAGCCTAGAGATCTTTAAGTTGCTTCTTGAGTTGCTGGAGCTCTATAGATGCCATCCTATAAGGAGGAATGGACACTTGTGCCACACCTAACACTAGATCTATAGTGAACTCAACCTCTCTCACTAGAGGTAATCTAGATAAATCATCAGGGAAGACATCCATGAAATGATCCACAAAAAGAGGTAATTCCACTAAATTTATTCCCTGATCACTCATAAAGAGATTCTATAACTGAGATGTCACTCTTCCAATCCCCATATGCTTGGGTCCAGCTCGATCTTCCTAGATATCCCATTCACTCTTATGTATATACGTGATTCTATCAAGTGATGTGAAGGACACTCAATGATGATAACAATCCACTCAGGCATAATAAATCATGAACCAATCCATTCTGAGAAAGACGTCAAAACCAATAATCTCGAGGAAAAAGAAATTCCATAAGAAAGGGTACCCACCTATCTTAAGGGGAACTCTAGGCATTGGAATATTACCTATGATCTTACCCCTAGTGACGTGTTAAGGAACATAACACCACATAAGTACTCGATTTCCAAACCAAGACTTTCTACACACATAGAAGATATAAAAGAGTGTGAATCACCTATATCAAAAAGAAAAAAAACTAAATTAGAGGTCACTAGAATAATAACTCTAATTTTAGATAGACCTAGAATCTACTCTGAAGGCACTAGCTTCACTGCATATATATGTCCTAA
The DNA here is from genome assembly GCA_963277665.1 of Viscum album. Classification (NCBI taxonomy): domain Eukaryota; kingdom Viridiplantae; phylum Streptophyta; class Magnoliopsida; order Santalales; family Viscaceae; genus Viscum; species Viscum album. The sequence continues at coordinate 1,909,582,632 of OY728137.1, forward strand.
ATCTCGGCCCTGAGATGCTAGCTAACTAGCCTGAGTAGATCTACTCTACTGATGCTGATGTTATGGAGCCTTATTGCCTTGGACACAACCTCCAATACCTCAGATTGATCATCTAGTGGAAGACTAGATTCTATCCTGATATGGTGCCAAAAATCTTGTACCTGATAAAGGAGCTAGTATGGATCCCCTTCCACTAGGTGTTGGAGGAAAAGAATGGAAGAAGCATAGAAGGTGACACATCCTTCTGCAAGCTCAGTATTCCATTGGGTTCCTCGTACAATTGGAATTTTTATGGCTAATCCTAACACATTGGTGAAATATGATAGATCTATCAGCACGTGTCATCTAGCTGGAACCACCCCCACGTTTACCCTCGAAATGAAGCTTTCGACTGCCTGAAGAACAATCACCATACCTCAGAACTGAACTTCCCTGGCTCACAGGACTAGATTTTCTGAGATTTTATTCCATAATAAGGTCTTGATTCACTATATCTATAATGGTATTCAATCAAAATACATTCTCATACAATCAAAAAGAATACCCTATCCCCTCATTAAAACACCACACAGATGTCAATTCGTCACTGGTCAGAGATGGAGAAAAACGATGAAGCTCAGTAAAGAGAGAAGAATACTATAGCACCATCATGGAGCCTTGTTGAAGATGAAAGACTCCCTGGCGTGATCCACTCTCAAAGTTTATGGGAAGAAGTTATCATAAAAATCCATCTAGAAGTCTACCCAAACCATGTGTCGGTAATTCTCTGACTAAGAAACAACATCCCACCAATGCTTGGCAGAGTCAAGATGCATATAGACAATAATATTGAACCTCAACTTTAGAGGCATCTCAATATGGTCTAAGATGGATATCATAGTATCTTTTAATGACTATGTAGCATGAGGACTATCATCCCTCCAGAAGGTGGGAGGATGCTACAACTGAAAGTCCCACGTAAGCTCTTCTATAGTTGGGGTGGGCCTGGGAGCACTCTAAACAGTCTTCATGAACCTGAGAAAACAATATTTGAACTGAGAATTTGTTCCCAATGGAGGATCAGTAGGAGGTGCCTCAGGAGTCACTATAGGAGGTATAACAGGTGGTTTAGGGACCACCACCTACAGAGTGTTCTCATCACCACTCTCTTGGCATACAATATGAGGACATTGTGGTGGAATAACTCTACAATTTCCAAGAACTCGCCTTAGAAAAAGATTTTATAACAGATATAACAGATAAAGAAAGTAGTAAGGAGGTCATGTATAAATCCTTCCCCAAATCACGGTACATCAGATACGGAAAGCGATAAAGAGGACATGTGCATAGCCTGCCTCTGAGCATAACACAACAAACATCCTGATCCAAGAACAAGGTCTAGATAAGAAGAAAAGAGACCTAAGAAGGATCACTAATACATGGCATACCACCCATTGACCAGGTAAAGATCATGTTAAGGTATTATAATTCAAGTTTCTATTTCATTTTAATAGGCTGTATTACTTTAATTCATTTAAACATTTAATTTCCTTTAAACATATTGAATTAGGTGGATCATAATTCCAATTTATAAGGGCCCATACACCTTATAAACCTAAATTGTATGTCCACTTAACCCAATTTATAAAAATATCCTTCATGATAAACTGGAATAATTATATACTTATTAGAAAGTAGGTACTATAATATATAACAACTAGGAACAACAAAAATCACATAAAAATAGGGAATGCACATTAAAAATAGATATGGCATGGAAATATTCATGTTATTTTAATTCATATAGTTCCTAGTATGATGCATGTAATGTAATGCTCTCATATCATTAGGATGAAGTAATATAAATCTTCATATCAATAATATCAATATCAATAATAGTGAAAAACAAGTATGTCACCCAATGATGAAGTCATATTAATGATAAATGGAATAATCAATAACTTCAATTACCATCCCAGTCAATTTTTGGTTCCCCTGTACATGGGTTAGCTATATCCAAGAATAGGGAAAATTCTAAATTCCTATGTCCTAGTCTCCTATCTAACCTAAATAGTAATATAAAAGGAAAATTCATCTCTGATACCACTTTATAGCGACCCTCCCCAAGTGCCACTAAACTGGGCCCTGAGACGGTGGACCACATGAACTCAAGCTCATCTCCCTAAATTTCATAGGTTGTTAACTAGTAGTGAGGGACTTAGGTGTGTCTTTGATGAGAATATTCCCTCATAGGATTACGTATAACACAGTGGTAAACAATATGTAATAAGTAGTAGAAGTAAATAAATAATCCAATCATAATTAACTGATAACTTCATAATATGAATAATAATACAAGGTACAAAAGTGATGATGATGATGTCTTAAGCCTATAATAAAATAGAAGTACAAGATAATGGGGTAAAAATATATATATCATGCTATCAAAATTGAAAAAATAGAAAAAACTTCTACAAAAACATCTCAAGCATAGTCTCGGTCCTCTACCCCCAATATCCATCCTAAGAAGCAAGTAAACACTCAAGCATCAGAATCAGTTTGCTTCCCTTTATCCATACCTACAAGCATAAATTCTACTTAGGTACTAAATTGCGCACGAGTAGGGGTGTGGGATAAATCTCAGTATGATGGCACCCACGGTGTCTAGAACTTTCCATTTCATGTTGTAGACAAAATTAGTGTTCCAATATATAATAAATAAGAGTAGTTAAATAAAAACAACAACAAAAACTTTGTTTGGGTTCCCAACTAGACACCCATCCCATACCACCTTCTTCGTCTTATACTGGATGCATGAATAAAGTATACCTGTGTAAGGAAGAATATAAACACAAGGGATAATATAAACATGACAATTCAAGAAGTCATATCCCCAATATTGTGTTTTGGCGTGGGTTATAATTCCCATGTCATTACCCCAAAGCATTAATAATCAAAAGAGGACCATCACAAGTGCATAATCAACTCAAAGTAATAATAATAGAAGATTAATATAATGTATTTCTTGATACCATCCTTAGATATATAAAAAGAATCCTAGGTATCACTACGGTACATCTAGTATGATCTAATACCATCGATTCCATCCCAAGAAATTCATAAGGTGTCCCTAGTCTCATTCGAGGCATAATGACTCTAAGTCTATCCCAAGTATCTCACATAGGGGACTGGGTATCACCCAAGGCATGGAGTATCCATCTTTCCAATGGGTCCATCCATGGTTGCTCCCTTAAGGAACCTGTATCACTCATGATTATAATAAACCACCTAGAAAGGCCTCACCTAGAAAGCCAAAGTATCACCCCTAACACATCGAGTCATAACCCATCACGCATAGAGTCTATCCATGAGTCCTTAATACAGAACTCATGTTCTCTCCCAACCCGTGTTAAGTGAACCAAATATCCATGCATGTCACAAGAAAGGCATAAAATATCACCAAGAAAGGCAAAAATATAAATCATGTAATCCAATAATCATCTCTAACCCAAGTGCTTTCATTTAAAACAAGCGAAGCAATAAAAGCCAATATCATTGGCATAACTCATATAGCTAGGAATCCAAGAATGTCTAATATCACTAATCACTAATTTTAGTTTATAATATATATCACCTACATTGTATGACTTTTATTACAAAATTTTGACATCATTCATCAACAATTCATTTATGCATATTTAAATAATTATTCATCACTAATTAAAAACAAGGAAAAATCAGAAGGCATAAGTGTCAAGTATAGCATGTAGACAATCACATGTCATCACTTACTTTTCAATATCACAAGACAAGAATCTTACCAAATAATTCCACATATAGTTCAATCCACTAAACAAGTCATAATAAATTATATAGTTTACATTTCTTTAATGACATTTCAAACTTATAAGCTAACAAACTTTCCAAACAAAAAAATTCAAGTCTTTAAACATGGCACAAGGAATTATCACAGTGCACAAGGAAATAATATTATGCATTTGATTACTATATAACTAAGAAAATAACTTTTCATGAAGTATAATCATTTATCATAAGTTAAGGTGTTCACGTATTTGAAGTTAACCATTTAGAATGTAAGGCATTTGTTATTCAAAGAGACTTCAAGCATGCCAAAGGCATATGGCATAAAACAAGGTCCAATTAATTATAATTGAAAATGTAATTGCCAAAGGGAACCTAATTCATGGTCCATTACTCATTCTAAACCATTTATACATTTAAAACATAATCCCATGGTGAAGCACAACTCAAGGAAAATGTCAATTTAGGCCAATGATGGATGCTGCACCCAAAAGGGGTGGCTGAAGGAAAAACAAACACACTATTAATGGGTTTTTTCCGCATGCGAGGGTCACTATGTTCATATAAAATCATTTAAATTAATTTAATACCTGATATCAAGCTTCACCGGAGGGTCTCGATGAGCAACACAATGGCATGATGTTTAAAGTCAATGAAACAATGGGAAAGAGGCATAAACACCCTACCTCAACGTTGTAGTAATCCACCCATCCAAAAAAAACCTTGATTCAACCAAAATAGAAGAAATTGAAAGATTTAACATAACCCCCAAAATAGGGGAAAAATATGTCGCATGAAGATAACACAACATATGGTGGAGGAAACACAGAATAGAAGAGTGCAGAATAGAGAGTGTACTGAGAGCATTCCATCGCATCTGATGAAAAAAAAACGTATCAAAAATGGGAGGGGGTGTAAGATAAAAACCCCATGATTGAAGGTGGAGAAGGCCACCACACAAAAAAAGAGGGATAGGGGAGGGAGGCACACATTCCTGGATAGAGGATGAGAGGAAGGAAAGAAAAAAAGGATAAAAATAAAAATAAAAATAAAAAAATAAAATAAAATAAAAATAAAAATAAAATAAAAGGGTAGAACCCTATTTTATTTTTCTAGACACAAAAAACACTATAAATGGGCAAGTCACACACCTTAAATAACCATGCACAATTTGTGTATCTATCCACTATCCAGAATCCACAATAATCTCTTTAAGGAATTAAACCAAACGTTTAAATGGTCTGAACCTAATATAAAACCAAGACGTTACACTGAATCTAAAAAATAAAAATAAGGGATATTAGTTTTCAATTAAAAATTAATAATATTTGAATAAATAAAGGGTTCAAAAATTAAATATTCCTCAAAACATTCATCTTCAAACTCTTTTTCCTTAAGCAGGGTTGTTGGGAATTCATTTTTTGGAGAGGGAAGTGAATATTAAAGTATTGCTTTGACCTCACCAATTTATTTTTGAAATTTTGGTGGAATAGGAATTCCATTCACTTCATGTTGTCATTTTTTTCATTCCATCCATATAAATTTAACTTGTTCAACTTCAGTGGCCAGTGATGCTACTATATTTCTTGATTTTCTGATAAGTTTGAAATTATCATAAATCTTCACGGAATTTTTTTCCATTAAAAAATTCAATGTATATTACCTTATAAGATCACCATAAAAGTTATCAATATTCTAATAATTAAATTAATTTCTATAAGATCCACATTGACCTTTGGAATGAAAGATATGTAATAAATATTTTTTTAGTTTTTGATTTTTTGATTTTTTTAGTTTTTTATGAAAAACAATGCGTGGAAGTTCTTGGCCTCCCTGTAAATGGAACCAAATTGATAATAAATTATGTATTTACCTTACCTTAGTCAATATTTTATTTAACTAAGTATGAAATATAGTGTTTATTCCTAGGATCGATCTCTCGAGGAGGTTGATCATAACATATTGGATTCATATTGTCACTATTAAATTCTAAACAATATAAAAATACAAAAATAATATATATGGGGGGTTTGAAATGAATGAAATATATAAAAATATATATTAATTAAAATATAAAATATAAAGTAAAAAAATAAAATAAAATACACAAATAATTCACCAGAAGAAAACTATTTCTCTTGGGGTTTCATATTGATATTATTATTATTATTCAAAATATATCCCTTGTTATTTTATCCAATGTTGAGATCTAGACCATTCACTTTACACCATTTCGTTATAATGGTATTACCATGAACTAATACCTCTTCATATAGTAGTAGTATCTTCCACATCAATACCTAATCCAAAATACACCGTTTAAATGACTCAAATATCAATGAGAAGAAAAATAAGTTAACAAAGAGGAAGAAGAGAACAATAGAGAAAGTGGGGAGACTTCTCACCACAATAATTTTAACCACTACTAAAATATTATAATAAAATTTGAGAAATAAATAAATCACAACAAACTAAAACCCCACCACTTCCCCCCTAGAACATTAGTGAGGGTTAACTCTCCACAAACATGAATTTAAAAAGACTTATAGTGATAGAAACACAAAATTGAAAAAATAGAAATTAATAGAAGAATAAGAGAGATAAATATATATATATTGAATATATAAATAAATAATATAGTATCTATACTCCACCTTTTCCCTTTGAAAATGGATATCCTCTAGAATGGGAATTGAGGTGACAATTTATATAAAAATAAGTGAGAAATCTTGGATCCAAAATATATCCATAAAAAATTTGGGAAGTTTTGACATATTAAATGGCCAAACTGGGAATGGTTTATTTTGAGAATTTGTTACTTTATTTAACTCTAATCAACCCATGAAATTTTAACTTTATTTTCTACTAGATGTAGAAGTTAGGGCTGATTTACTCCAGAAAATTAATTTGGCTAGGTGACTGTTCATATTCCAAATATCCACTTTTCCATGCCATTATGAACTTGAAGGAGATCAAATCAAGTGGGAAAACTATTAATGAAATTTTTATAACTGGTTTTATCTATATCCATGTAAAATTTTAGCTTCATTTGGTCCACTATATTTGATATAAAGGCCCATATTTAAAAGTGATCCATTCTGTAAACATATTTTAAGGCTTGGATTTTGAACTAGTTTCGGGACTCCAAATGATGGATTGATCTTTGGGTCCAGAATAATAAAATGAATAATAATGTGTATCGATGCTTAAGAAAGGAATTTCATAATTTTATTTAGTTTATAAATAATTATGGTTGAAATACATATTAAAAATAAAACATTTAAAATAAAAAATTAGGCCATTTTTTGCAATTAAGATTAAAATACCACTAAAACCTAAAAATATGACTATTTACCATAAAATAACACTATGGTGGGATTAATAATATTTAATTACATTATAAAATGTGTGAAAATATTAGCTTTATCAGATTCCATTTTTGACTTTTGATCAATCATACTTTGTGACAGAAAGTAACCTTAAACCTCAAGTCACAAAGTTGACTCACACTCAAGAATTTTTGTCTCAAACCATTCACCAAAAGAACTTATATATTCTTGATATATTATTATTCTAGCTATTCTTTTATTCTTACTTTAATTTTTAGATCCCCATCGTTGTTGAGTCATATTGTACCATCAACACTTTCCTTCATATTCTTTATAATATTTCCATTTCTAGTCATGTGGGATGATCACCCACTATTGAGGATACAAGTACCATTATTTTTATTTAATCTGAGTGAAAATTAGACCATATTATCCTTATCTCCCATCCTTATTTCCTTCCATGAGATTCCAAACCCAATTCATATTTTAGGGTGAAGTGACCAAGAAAATATTTCATTTGTTGTCAATAAGTAGAGTTTTAAAAATCTTATTTGGAGAGGTTCTTATAGCATAAATGGTAAAGGAAATTTGGATTCTTCTACTTAAAGACATTAATTAGATAGATTTATAATGGTTTAGTACAAATAATCATGTAATTATAATTATTATAGTTATGGTCTTAATGATTAAGAGCATGTGAAAAAGTTTTGACAGAAGAATACCATTATTTACAACATTTTTGAATCCATTAAAGAATGATTTAACTTGAACATAACTACAATATATGAAGAATATTTTAGTTTAAAAAGTGAAAATATTTTCAAAAAAGAATCATTCATTGGTTTATTATCAAAGAAGTTTTCATGAAGATGGAATTAAAATAAGGTAATGGAATTATTTATTGATAATTGAATTTGGGGATCATTTTATACTTACCTAATGAATAATTTGTTTTGATAAGTCATTTTGTGTGAGTTTATTAAAATTTTGGACAAGAATTGGATAGCTGATCATGGGTGCAATAATTCACTTCATAGCAAAGGGGTTACCCTATAAGGAGGAATTGCAACATGTGGTGTGTGTGAGTGTATCCCAGAGCTGATCTTAGGTACTGTGGATTTTTTCCTAAATAAAGGAGGAAATGAGTATTTTTAAGTGGTTCCAAAACATGATGAGAATTAATATGGGATTAGGTCTTATGGTATCACTATTACTCTATTAATTAAACGTATGGTTATAATTTGGGGAAAATGGAATCTATTTTGTTTCCTTTCCTCAACCCTCATCCACATGGATTTCCAACATATCACAACCTACCATGAGTTATGAGTTCCACTAAATCCACCAGATACATAATTATTGCCCTACCATAAGGCATGAGATCAACTAATCGTTTTAGTTTTGATAATCAAACCACGTGAATATCACTGACTAATTGCATGAGTATGAGATGATCAACTATAAGACGAGAAGAGAGTGACTATGGGTATTTCTTGGTAAGTGAGTTTTACTACTACAAAAATTAACCATGATAAACCATAGATATAAATAACCACACTAGGACCTATCACGGGTAAAAAAATATACCATATGAACAATCATGACCTACCATGAGTAATTTAAATCTACCACATGAATGGAAATTGTCCAATTAAAAGTGTGTGAGTGATCTTAGGTTGAGAGGATAAGATACCACATGATCAAAAACACAATAGACTAAAAATTACAAAATCCTACTACACACTCAAATCTAGATCAACTATATGTATCTAGTGTGGCCTCAAGAATATATTTAGTCGACCGACCATACATTGAGCCATTATGGGTTCGACTGACTACAATGGTGAAATCCATCCTATCACAAACCTCAGAAAAATGTGATTGTTATAACCTACCATAAGTTCAACCTACCTCAAGGGTTCACTCTATAGTACAACTTATTGCATGAATAAGATCCACCCACTTTTTAGTTTGATATATTGGGACCTAATCATTTATTTTTATTTTAATAATTATAAAAGCATGGGAACCCTCATAGTGTGTCTCATGTATACAAACATCATGTAGAATTGGATTTTATGTTTGTTCAGCTATTTTTATGAGTTTATCTAATTCATGAAGTTGATTGTGATGTACAACATGCATTAGGAGGTTGTGTTTGACAAAAAGATTTCCACAAATTTTATGGTATGGCATTTATTCCATGGAGGATGTTTCTTTGAGAATTTGTATGCATTCAACTTCACTTGCATGCATTCCATGCTCTCATTATATCGATATCATGAATGAAGTAATACCTTATTTTCATACATGTATTTAAGGAGACTTTGAAACTATATAAGGAGAAAAAGATACTATAGTATTTTCATAACCATGTGAATAACATTTAATTGTGATGATTTCTATATGTCGATCTTTATGAAGAAAATATCACAGTAATGTGATATAGATTGAGGATACATTGTGGAGTGATTACTCACATAAAAAAGGAGAAAATATTATCATAGAAGAGTGATTTTATGCTTCAGGTGCATACATGGATAATATATATAGTATTAATTTCTTATATATGTGGAATTATTAAAATATACATGTGGAATAATGATATCTAAGAAGAGTTAAATGAGTAATCATAAATCTCAAAATAAATGTGGAATTCAAAGAAGAAAAATCCTAAGTCATATGGGATTTAAATGGGAATAGTAATTGAGTTTGAATGAGGTTTAAATTTTTTTTCAAAAATTATAAATATTTTACAATTTTGAATATAAATATTACCTACCATTAGGATTCAAGGAAATTTAGTATTTTTATTATGAAAAATATTATTTGAGAGAAATTATTTTTCTAGGATTTTAATGTCCAAGTCTAAAAAAGTTTTAAAATAGAATATTATCTAATATTTAAATGATATTTAGTATATAATAATCTATTATATTCAAACTACCACATATTATGAACATACTCATGAGTAAATGTGAATATAAATATTATAAGAAAATGAATAAGAAGTTGTGTTTGACTTTTTGAAATATATTGCGCATTCTAAAAGTCATGTGGTAATAAAGAGAGATTTCTCAACTTTGAAATTGATTTTTTATTTTTCTATGAAGTTCAATGTAAGAGAAAAATAAGATATCCTTCTATTGTAATGATAATAAGAAGAAATTATCATCTATTGAAGAATACATATATAAGAATAAGGAAATTGGTGAGAAGGGACCAAATTTATTGCTACTTTTTAGGATATTAGTGTCAAGACCCTTGATAAGGAGGATGGAGATTGTGTTTGTCTATTTATGCTCTCATTCACAAATAGATCATCATGGATATCTTGAGAAGATACTGATGATAATACTATTTTCTATTTAATCCCATTGAGACTCTTGAATATTAAGTTCCACTATGTTTTTAAATCACAGTGAGGCAAGGTGAATAACAAGGCCAACATGCATGAAGTGTCATTGATCATATCCTAGATATTGAATACTTGTTCATTGATTTGAAGAGTTTTGAGGAACTAGTGGTTTTAGTATAAACAACATCATATCCAGTTAGGAGGACTGATATGTGAGGGATAAAAAAAGGTAAGTAGATGATACCTATCCTAAAATTGTGTGTTACTTATAACTGCACTTTTGATCACTATAAATTTAATATGATAATAAAATATGTGAATCAAAAATATCCAATCATGGAAAGGAGTGTGACTTTTTTTAAGAGGATCCAAACCATATAAAAATCATGGTGTTCTATTTACTTGATTATTCATCTTTTCATACTTAGGTGTGGGTTGAACACGTGTTAACATATTTATATCTCTTAACTAGGATATAGGTTCAAGTATAATATGACATAATCTATAAGAAGACAAACACATGGTAAATGGGGACAATTGGTTCACCCCTAGGATTCTACTTGATCGAATGGGAACTACCAGTGGTATCAGAGCTAATCTTGGTTCTCCTATAATTAGATCTAAATTATTCTATTTTTTTTATTAGTATAAATGAAGATAATATTTGAATAATATATTAAAGGGCCTCATAATGAGAACTTAAACTCTATACCTGTTAAAACTAAATGATAGGTTTTAGTTAAAACCTTGAGGAAAGGGAATTTAAAAGAGACAATGAAATTGAAAAATAATTTAAAGAAATAAAGGAAGGATCTACCACTAGTTGAATATAATCAAATTGGTAATCATTCATCTTCCAAATATATTTAAAGTGATTCTTTTAAAGTAGTAATATCATGTTGTAAAGAGTCAAAATATGGCAGGCTTATCAAAACCATTAAATATTTATACTCGCAAATTTAAAGGTATATAAATAATGCTCTTATTTAATTTATCAGATATATAAATGGGTTTATGAAGGATATATAATATGATAAATTTTATCTTGAAAAAGAAATAGAAGTAATGGAGATAGTTTTAGCTATGAAATACCAAATATAAAAAATTATCACATGGATTATGGTAGAAAAAGAAGAATTGGTTTCACTTTATAACGAAAAAATTTATCTGGTTGATGAGTAATTTTAAATTCATGCTCGTGGGAATGAAGTGAAAAAAAATTATTCTTGAAGAGGTAACCCATGCATTGATGAAATTTTATAATACCTCCATAAATGTAAAATATGCCCCAATGGAGTTCAAATAAAAAATAATTAATGAGAATGATAACTCTTTACAAGAATCAATAAATATTCATGAATATGATATTCAAAAGTTGAATAGATAATGGAAAGACAAGATGAGATTAGTTGAGTATGAGAAATATTCCCTCAATATGAAATGTCTTAATCTTGTGATAAAATTGAAAGATCTATAAACCACACATGTTGGAACTTCCCAAACTATTGAGAATAGAAATGATACAATACAAGATTCAGATGAGAACTCTGTCTCTAAAATGACTTATATAGGTGGAAAAGATACCTTAAGATTGTAATGATACATGCCTTATTGGACCGCTAATTTTATAGTTCTGGTTGTTGGAGGTGTTTGGGGGAGTTTTTGAGTGTTTTTTGTGGATGTTGGTGGTGTGATAGATCTATTGTAGGGAATTCACATCATATAATGTTTACACAATGTGAACGAGTGTTTCATGACTTGTACATCTGGTGACTTGATGGCTTGTAAATCATTAAAGTGGGAAACCATGATATGGATTCATGTCATGTAAGTAGAATACACTGTATTCATTAAATAGAGGTCAAGGTAACATTATTTATAACAAAAGTTCAAATTTTTAGAAAACCCCTGAATTAAAGATTGTGTAATGTTTACACAATGTGAAACTAGTGGGATTATAGGTTTTAAGTTCTTTTCTCAATCGATTCTATTCATTCAGATGTGTCCTCTCACTCTCTCATTCTAGACAAACACTAGGTACACTAAGAGACTATATACCCATATTCTCCCTTATTCGATTTGTTGGTTTAGTGTTGGTGATCAGTGGTAATCCCTTCTCTTCCTTTTAGTTATTTTCCTTCATTCATCCCATAGGGATCCACTGTCATGGTATATTTTTGGTTTAAAGTGTTATTTGGGATGAATTAAAATGATACTTGGATGTAGTTTAGGTTGATCTGTGATCTCATGGTGTAGTTGTGGTTTGCAGGTGTTTCTACTTCACCCTGCAGTGTGCAGTGAGTTGGAAAAGTTTATTTGAGGTAGGGAATCCCTAATTTATATTTATTGTGTGTCATGAGGGAGGGTTTTACTCTTATTCATCTATGAGAAATGGTTGTGTTGGCTCATTCTAAGATAAATAATTTTCTAATTAAAATTAAAGGGGAAAGGTATAATGATTCACATGATTTTGTAGCTTTGATATTATTGTGATTCGATGGATTATATGGGCTTGATCCACCATTTAAAATTGTGGTCATTAGGGGTTTTCTTTTTCATTGGATGATATGTTTTGTGACTATTTTGTATGTTTTTATTGTTGTGATATTACCCTAAAATGGAAATTAGCTAAACACTTAGACCTGGTTGATTAAATGGTTGCCCATGGATTATGTCTTGTATGATAATGCCCATAAAATAGTTTGAAATGTGATAAAAAACCATTTTTAAAATATGTAAAATGTTATTTGATGTGTTGTGATGTGTGTTCATGATTTTGGGGAGGAGATGTGTGTTTGTGATGCAATATGGGAAGATGGGTGAGATGTGTTCATGCTTTTAGGGTGGTGAGGTGGTGGTTTTTTTGATGTGATTTTGGAGCAGTGAGGTAGTGGTTGTTTGGTCATGTTTTTGGGTAAGCAAGGTGGTGGTTGTTTGGAAGTTATTTTAAATAAGCAGGGTGGTGTTTGTTTAGTCATTCTTTTAGGGCATCGATGCCATGGTGTGATGGAGATGATGGGATTCTTGTGATATTTGGTTGAGTTGTGCTAGATTTCCAGGTAGTTATGGAATGACTTGTTTAATAATTATTGAAATAGATGAGGTTAGGTTTGGTTAATGGGATGGAAAGGATTAATGAACAAATAAATGATGGGTTGTGTGGTTAAATGTGGTTTATTCTAATTAATGAAATGAACAGGTTGTATAACGGGTTTGGTTCACTATGGGAAAAAACGATTATTGCGACGGGGTATTTGCGACGGGTCTTATTCTCGTCGCAACAACTCCGATGAAAAGGGTTTTTTTGACGGGAATATATTCCCATCACAAATGGTCAGTTATTTGCGACGGAAATACAGGGCTCGTCGCAATTGCAATGGCATGGTTTGCGCGCCAAAAACGCGGGAAGGATATTTGTGATGGGTAGAAGGCTACCCGTCGCAAGTACCCGGCGGTGGTAAATCGTATTTGCGACGGGGAAATTTCCCCGTCACAAACAAATATTCACCGGGTATTATTTGCGACGGGCCCCGTCGCCAATACCGCTCACTGTAAATCCTATTTGCGACGGTCACCTACAACCCGTCGCAAAATACTCCGCGGTCGTAAATACGTTTTTGTGACTGGACTATTTACCCGTCGCAACATATAATAAAACGGGAGGTATTTGCGACGGGTCTCGTTGCAAATACCGGCGCCGGTAAATAGGAATTTGTGACGGGGATATCCTCCCGTCGAAAATACTTGGCAGTGGTAAATCGTATTTGTGACGGGGAAATTTCCCCGTCGCAAACAAATATTCACCCAGTATGCCAATACCGGTCACTGTAAAGCCTATTTGCGACGGTCACCTACAACCCGTCGCAAAATACCCCACGGTCGTAAATACATTTTTGCGACGGGACTATTTACCCATCGCAACATATAATCCAATGGGAGGTATTTGTGACGGGTCCCGTCGCAAATACCAGTGGCGGTAAATAGGAATTTGCGACGGAGATATCCTCCCGTCGCAAATACCGACAGCGGTAAATAGTAATTTGCAACGGGGATATCTGCCCATCACTAATGGTGTGACATTTGCGACAGGCCCGTCGCAACAACCCTTTTACCTGCTGCCCGTAATTAATGCGGGTGAAGGTATTTGTGATGGGCCCCGTCGCAAATACCGGCGGCGATAAATAGAAATTTGCGACGGGGATAGCTACCCGTCGCTAATGGTGGCTATTTGCGACGGGCCCGTTGCAGAAGTCCTTTTACCCGCCGCCTGTATTTAATGTGGTCGAAGGAATTTGTGACGGTATCCCGTCGCAATACCTCATATTTGCGACGGGATACCGTCGCAAATATGACCGTCGCAAATAATCTAACCTATATATACACCCCATCCGTTTTTTTCCATAACAATCAGATCTCTATTCTTCTCTCTCTCTAATTTTCAGTTCTGAGTTGAATTTTTTTTTTAATTTTTTCTTTCGAGAAGAGGAAGGAAGGAGTTAGAAGGCGTAGATTACTAAAGGTATTTATATTTTTTTAATTGTTAAATTATTTTTAATTGTTAATTGTTAATTTTATTTTTAATTGTTAATTTTATTTTTTTTAATAGAATGTTTAGCTATATAGTATAATTAGTTTATGTTCTTGTACCAAATAATCCTTGTCTGGGTATGAACAAGTAGAGGCGGCTCTGGCATAGATGTACCTAGGAGTGAAAACTCTGACAAGGTGTTTCGAGCTTGACTCGGGGTAACCTGGTACACGACAGCGGGCCTTGCTGCACTCTTGGTTCGACACTCCCGGGGGATGTTTTGGTAATAATTAGAAATAAATATATAATTATCAAATAATTAAGAAATAATTAGATTTAATTAAAATAATTATCAAATATTTATGAAATAATTAGATTTAATTGATTAGAAATAATTAGGAAACAATTAAAATAATTAGGAAATAATTAAAATAATTAGGAAACAATTAAAATAATTAGGAAACAATTAGATTTAATTAGGAAACAATTATATTTAATTAAGAAACAATTAGATTTAATTAGGAAACAATTAGATTTAATTATTAAACAATTAGATTTAATTAGGAAAAAATTAGTATAATTAGGAAACAATTAGATTTAATTAGGAAACAATTAGATTTAATTAGGAAACAATTAGTATAATTAGAAAACGTGATTGACCATTCATCTACCTCAATTTTCTTTTCATTTGTGTGTTGAGGCTTGACAGGAAACTTCTGCCACCACATGTAATATCTGCTTTTACTGTCAAAATTATTAACCTCCTCGCCAATATAGAGGTGAGGAGGTTTATAATTTTGACAGTAAAAGCACATATTAAATGTGGAGGCAAAAGTTTCCTGTCAACCTCAACACACAAATGAAAAGAAAATTGAGGTAGATGAGCGGTCAATTATGTTTGTTTTTTTATTCATTGATTGATTAACCACCCGACGTATATTCATATCTTCGCATTTCTAATTAATAACATAATTAGTAACATAATTAGTAACATAATTAGTAACATAATTAGTAACATAATTAGTAACATAATTAGTAACATAATTAGTAATATAATTAGTAACATAAATAGTAACATAATATAAAATATGATATTACTATAATATTAATAGTTAAATAATACTTATAATATAATTATTTTATTATTATATGTTTAATATTTATAAAAAAATATTAATATTATTAAAATTATAAAAAATTTATAAAATATTAAAATTATCAATATTTTCAACAAGTTTTGCTTTATTCTTAACAGTTCAAATCTTAAAGGGTCGCCAATTTTCAGGTCATGCCCAATAAAAAGTTTGCGTCAACCGTGTCCAATGTAAACTCTATAATTGTTCTTGCTTGGCTGATCACCTCGCAAGTAGCGTTTCAATAGGACAACCTAAGTCATGTCTTTCTCATTACTTGTGTCTTCCTATTGCAACACTACTTGCGAGATGATCAACCATGTAAGGAAAATTATAGAGTTTAAATTGGACAAGGTTGACCCAAACTTTTTATTGGGCATGACCTGAAAATTGGCGACCCTTTAAGATTTGAACATGTTAAGAATAAATCAAAATCTGTTAGAAATATTGAGATTTATAATAATTAGTAATAATTACTAATAAAATTAATTAAAAATAAAATAAATTCAAGTACATGGTTATAAATTGGCACAATTTCCAGCGGATTGACGACTACCTTTTGTTCAACGTCTCATATCCTTGCTACTTTCTCCCACTGAAATCAGTATGAAAAATGTGCTCTAACGTATATCAGAGCAAGTTTTTCATACTAATTTCAGTCGGGAGAAAGTTAAAAAGAGATGAGCCATCGGAAAAATCAGAATAATTAGTAATATAATCTTCACAACGATGATTACAAAATTTAATTTCATTATTCAAGCATATTTCATTTTGCCAAGTATTTCTAAGTATTGCTAAATTAATAATAATTAGTGGGGATGATTACAAACTAACTGTGTCGCCTATAATTATTGGTAATTACTAATAAATAACTGTAATTATGTATCTTCTTTTTTTAGGATATTGTTTCTTATATCAAATTATTTAACAATAGTAATGGTTTTAAATTTTGTAGAAACATATATATGAATATGGAACAAGGAAATCGACATCAATCATTATTAGATGATCGTTCTTGGATAAATTAGCACAAAAATCCAAACGGTTCTAGTTTAAATCCTGTATATGTTGATGGTGTTGAAGCTTTCTTATCATTTGCATCATCAAACCCAGAATTTGTTTCAGAAGGGACAATTAAGTGTCCTTGTAAAAAATGTGCTATGATAACGTTTGATACATTTGACATCGTTGGGAAACATCTATTGCGTTATGGTTTTCAATCAGATTATATTTTTTGGTATCAACACGGTGAACGTAGTTCCAGAGAAGATACTAATAATTTGATTTCAGATCCATCACGGTTTCATAATTTAGTACATGATGTTTTAGGGTCATCCGTTCAACAAATAGAAATTGAGGATGATGTTGATTTACCTCCCGAGTTGGCACCATCTGAATTTGCTGAGTTGTTCAGGTCTGCTGAGGATACATTATATCCTGGTTGCAAGATAAGAAAATTAGAAGCATTTGAAAAATTTATGGCTATTAAATCAGATAATGGAATGTCAAATAACTGTTTTGATCAGATATTTTCTTTGGTTAAAGCACTGTTACCCGAAGGAAATGTGCTGCTTGCTAATTATTATTAGAGCAAAAGACTCGTTCGTAATCTAGGCCTTAGTTATCAGAAGATCCATGCATGTTCAAACGATTTCATATTATATTCTGGTGAAAATGAGTCGTTGTATAGTTTTCCCACATGTGGACAATCGAGGTATAAAGAAGCTCAATCAGGGAAGTCTGGATTGATTCCTATAAAACAGTTGAGATATTTCCTGCTTAAACCCAGGTTGCAGCGTTTATTTATGTCTCAGAACACAGCGATAATGATTTCATGGCACAAAACCAATATTTCAAATGGTAAAAGCTTGATTCATCCATCTGATGACGATTCATGGAAACATTTTGATCAAGTGAATCCGTCTTTTTCTTTAGAATCCTGGAACGTGCGATTGGGTCTTTCTATTGACGGTTTTTGTCCATTTGGATCTTTTGGTAGTCAGTATTCCTGTTGGCCTATCTTTATAACTCCGTACAATTTTCCTCCATGGATGTTGATGAAAGATCCTTATATCTTTTTGACATTATTAATCCCAGGACATCCGAAAAAGAATATTGATGTTTATTTGAAACCACTGATTGATGAGTTAAATTTATTGTGGAGTCATGGTGTTGGTACATATGATGCTACTGCGAAACAGAATTTTGTAATGAAAGCTACTTTGATGTGGACAATTAGTGACTTCCCGACATATGGTATGTTATATGGCTGGAGTAGACATGGTCCAAAATCATGTCCTTACTGTATGGGAGACAACAAAGCATTTATGCTCATGAATGGAAAAAAACCTTGCTATTTTGACTGTCATCACAGATTTCTTCCAATCGATCATCCTTTTTGGAGGAATAAATCTCATTTCAGAAAATTCAGAATTGAAAGAGATGAACCTCCAAAAATGATCTCAGGTACAGAGTTAAAATCAGTTGTATTTTCATTACCTTCCATCACTTTTGGACCGACAATAAACCAACAGAAAATTCATGGTTTTGGGAAAGAACACAATTGGACAAAACGGAGCATTTTTTAGAATCTTCCATATTGGTCTGATTTGTTGGTCCGACACATGTTGGATTTCATGCATATTGAGAAGAACTGTTTTGATAATTTATTTCATATAGTTTTGGATACACCGGGTAAAACCAAAGATAATGTAAAGGCACGATTAGATCTTGCCCAAATTTGCAGGCGACCAGAACTTGAATTGTTTGAAAATGTTAGATCACAGAGATTAATGAAGACAAAAGCAGCTTATACACTGACCAAAGAGATTTGCTTATTATTTTGTCAGTGGATTGTAGATTTGAGACTTCCAAATGGCTATGCTTCCAACTTGGGAAGATGTGTTAAAAATGGTCATATTACCGGATTAAAAAGTCATGACTGTCATGTTATAATTGAAAGAATTATGCCTATTGGATTAAGAGGTTTGTTGAATTCTAAGATTTGGGATTCGATAATAGATATATCATATTTTTTCTGAGACATGTGTGCGGCGACAACAGACTACAATACACTAAGAAAACTGGAAGAAGCTGTTGTTGTAATTATATGTAAATTGGAAAAAATATTTCCGCCGACTTTATTTGAATCAATGGAACATTTGATATTACATTTAACACATGAAGCAAAATGTGGAGGTCCAGTTCAGTTTCGATGGATGTACCCATTTGAGATATGCATGCAGAAATTGAAGAAAAAAGTCCGTAACAAAGCATCAGTTGAAGGCTCAATTGCTGAAGCTTATTTGCAAGAAGAAATTGCTTTATTCTGCTCTCATTATTTTGAATCTAAATATCCCTCAAAATTTAACTGCATGGGCCAGAACGAGGGTAATGTTGATGATGATATGAACAATCAATTATCAGTTTTCAATCAGCCCGAACTTGGCTTTGGTGGAGTTCATGATAGATGGCTTTCAGATGATGAACATCATAGAGCTCATACATATGTTCTACTCAACTGTGAAGAAATGTCACTAATTGTACAGTGAGTGATCTTATCCCTTATTCTATAGATTCTGTTACAATAAATTAATCATATTGTATTTGTAGGTTATATGATGATCATATCTAGAAACAATTTCCACAAATTACAGCAGCTGGCTTAGAAGAACGTCGGCAAAAAAATTTTGCCTACTGGTTTCAAAAATTGGTAACATACATTCTTTTTTGGTTTTACATATAAAATCAATTTATTACTTGTAATAGTGATAAATGTTTTACAAATTTTCAGGTATCTGTACATGCTGATAAGATTGATAGTCGATTGCGTATTTTGAGTAGCCCACCATCCAAAATGGTTAAATCTTATAATGCATATGTGGTGAATGGTTATCGCTTTCATACACGTGCATATGGGGAATCAAAGAAAACAATGAATAGTGGTGTTTGTTTGAAGGGATCCCATCATAGAGATATTGAAGTTGACTTTTACGGCATGCTTGAAGAAATTGTTGAACTGTGTTATTTGGGACAGAATTATGTAACAATGTTTAAATGTCGATGGATGGATACTGAGAGAGGCTTGAGTATTCATCCGACTCATGGAATTTTTGATATTAAACATAAAAGTCTTCTTGTAGTAAATGAACCATTTTTATTGGCTCATCAGGCACATCAAATTTATTATGCAAAATACTGTGCTACTGCAAAAGAGTTGGATGATTGGTGGAGTATAATAAAAGTTAAATCTCGAGAAAATCAATTTACTCAAACTGAATGTGGTTCCACTGAAGTGCAGGGAAATGAAATTTTTTAGGACACTCCTCAAAACGCATCTTTTTCACAAAGAGACATGAATATTGAGGATGAAACCCCACAGTTAAGGGTCGATGGTGACGATGTTGTCAATGATGTTACAACTGAATTTGAAATGACAAGAGATGATGACAGTGAAACTAATATGGAAATTGATGATGTTGATGAAGAATATGAAGACATTGGCATTGAAAAATATGAAGATGATGATGAAGATGAACATTGACACAATAAAATGCTGGTTTGAATCATAACAAATATATATCTATACATAATAGTTATTTTCAACTGTTTGCTAATAACAATCATTTCATGTTTCAGATGGACTCAGAAACGTTTCATCAGTTGCTGGAGGCTGATCTACCTATGGATGATGAGGTTCTTGATTCATCTCACCCTCAGGCTGTTGGCACTACAGGGAGCACTCGGAGGGGGTGTGGCCTTGCCAGACTGATGATTCCAGATCCTATCCCGGAGCGACGTCCACCTCTTGGATTCGATGCGCACACGCGGTGGTATGGTAACCTGTGTATTTTAGTTATCTTTCATTATAATTTATTAATATTCTAATTGTTTGATTATTTTTTCTTTTTCCATAGTTTTACGCATATAGCTATTGGAAAGGGGAGCGCTATCTTGCAGAATTATTTTTCTCAGCCCTGGCTCACATGGGATCAGATTCCCACTGATGTGCAGACCGCCATGTTCGATCATTGGTTGGTACGTAATTAAATATTATTTATTTTGAAATTTAATTCATTAATAACTTTATATTAGGGTTTATGATATCCCATCTAAAAGAGCATGCGTGACACTATCCACGCGGCATGGGTGGTGTCTATGCATGACCGTTTCCGTCATTTTTTGCATAATTTGAGAAAGACGGCTGTGAAGAAAGCCGGAGTGACAGAATTTGATGAGTCCTGTAGAGCCCACCGACCAGAGTACATTTCATATCACGTTTGGGATGGATTATGTACACACTGGTTGGGTGGTGGGTTTCAGAGGAGATCTGCATTGGGTCGATAGAATCGGGGGAGACAAGAGGTGACGTATCGATCCGGTAGTCGTACATTCAGTGCGCATAGAGAGCGTCTAGTAAGTATTTTTTTTAATATTTTATACAACTTTAAATATAAACAGTTTATTTTATATTCATATAGGAATCCGAGCAGCCCGGTATTTCGGAGTACGACGTTTATCAGAGGATTTACACTGACCCGGCTACTGGAGAGATTAGAGGTGACTGTCGGCGTCATATTGTGGTCAGTATTATTTTCTTTTCAGTTTTCAAATTAAATGAATATAATATTTTCATTATTTTAATTTCTAATTGAAACTTAAGGAGTCATATGAGGCTGCGACCTCTCAGACACAGGCTGAGAGTCAAGACGAGATGGGTGATCAGACTAGTGCCTACCATTTTGGTGAGACGACATGGATGTAGGCAACCCAATATGGCTTCGAAAAGGGCCGAGTAGTTGGTATCAACTCTCATTTGACTCCTGCAGCTTATTATGGTACTACTGCGATGTCGGCGTCCAGCTCGAGAGGAGCTCATGGAGAGACATCATCTTCTGCCTCACAGTATCAGGAGCAACTGCGTGCTCATAGTCAGCTTATAGAGGATTTGTGTCAGGGGTAGGAGCAGATGTGTCAGCAGCACGATGAGCAGATGCGTTGATGGCAGGAGCAGATGCGTCAGTAGCAGGATGAGGAGAGACGTCGATATGAGGAGCAACATCAGGAGTATATGAAGTATATGCGTCGTCTGACTCATAGTTTAGGGATGGAGTTTTCTCCACCACCTCCTCCAGGTCCTCCAGGTCCTCCAGATTATCCACCCCCCAGTGATTTTTTTAGATGTAATAAATATTTGAGTTCGTAGTTTATTGTCATATTAACTATTTACAATTCCTCTTTCATATTGGTAAGAATATTATGTGATTTAATTTGTTTTTATTTTTTTAATATATTATTACTTATTAGTATTATTTTTAATGTCTGCTTATTTTAGTAATATTACTTTTAATATTTTATATTTATTGTTAATATTGAGAAGTTTATAATTTTATAATTTTATTAATATTAATATTATTAATATTATTTTTTCATAAATATGTATGTTTATTTTAATAATAATATTATTATATTAATTTTTTATATTAATAATATTAGTACTATTATTATTATTTTTTGATATTAATATTTTATAATTATATTATATATATATTTTATTATTAATATTATAATAATATAATTTTTTTATATTATTAATATTAATATTATTATTATATAGATAGTTTAATAATAATAATATTATATTAATTTTTTATATTATTAATATTAGTATTATTATATTATATTATATTATTTATTTTCATATTATTATTATTTTATATTAATATTTCATAATTATATTTTATATATTTTTTTATTTATATTATAATAATATAAATTTTTTATATTATTAATAATATTATTATTTTTATATAATATTATACAATTTGTACTAATTATTTTATTTATTTTTTATTTTTTTTAATATTTGCAACAGGTACATTTGCGACGGGAATTCCCGTCGTAAATGTTTTTTACAGTACCATTTGCGATAGGACGAATACCCGTCGGGAAAACCTTTCTGCGATGGTCTGTCGCAAATACCTTCGTCGCAAGTATTTTTTTAAATTTCGCATTTGCGACGGGATTCTGACCCGTCGCAACTAATATATCTGCGACGGATCCTCACAAATACCTTTTTTATATATAAATGAAAACTTATTTGCGACGGGGGAAAAATATCGTCAAAAATAATATTTTTGCGACGGGACCGCCGCAAAAACACCTATTTGCGACGCTGTTTTCGGCAACGGGCGATTTGCGATGGTGCCCCATCGCAAAAGACCTTTTGCGACGAGATCCTGTCGCAAATCGCCCATCGCAAATATTCAGTTTTCCTGTAGTGGTTGGAAATGTGAAATGGGGCTTGTGTCTTGTTGTGTAGTGTTATGCATTTAGAGGTGACAGTGAAAGTGGGGATGTTGTGAGTTAGTTAGTGTTTGGTTGTGAATTCATTGGTTGGTATTGTGTGTGCTATATGTATATACTTGTATATTTCTTGTGATTTCTATACGCACCCCACCCGTGTCGATCACTATGTGATGAAACCTGCATATTCACATGGGGGTGTATTTGTTCAAAATCCTGGTTATGAGTATGGATGGTTGGCTACCCACTCTTTCCCTATCTCTCTTACAAGTGAGTAGATCTACATATTATATGATGGCCAGAGGTCTGTTAGTGTACTAGGTGATGGATTGGGTATTTTTTGTCAAGATGTTATATGACCATATCGTGGGGCGGTGGCCCAGGTGTTTTCAGGTGATATGTGATATATTTGTGTTGTGGGGAATCTTATGGTGGGGGTCATTCATGGTAGGAGGATGGAACTAGGTTGATTCCCTTCATGTTCAAAATACCCTACTACTTCATTTCTAGTTGTAATGTGATGGATTAGGTGTCTATATGTGAGATGTGATGTGACCATGCTTGTGGTGTGGTGGCCCAAGTGTCTGTGGGCATGATGTGTTTTCATCATGCTTGTAGGGCAGTGGTATATGTTATTCAAAATAGATGGGAGCACGAGGACTTATGATGTTGAGGCGTGAAAGCAAAAAATCAGTGGGAAATCAGTGTGGGGTACCCTTTGTCGATATTATTCTTATTATGTTATTTTACTTGGATTGATTTATTTGGTGAGCATGACTTAGTGAGGTTGGGATGGATAGTTGACATGTTTAGGTGTTGTTGGTTATTTTATTTTCTTATGGGTTTATTAGTATGCATCTTTCACATGTGAATGATAGACTTTGGTTTTCTTTATGAGTATACTTGTATGCTCACCCAACATATATAAACTGATTTTTAGGGTTCTAGGAAGACTATGTGGACTGTGTTGGACATTACTAGCTAAGATATTTGGATAGGTATTGTGTAACTGATTTTTCTTTACTTTTAGATATTTTAATTTTAGATACTATTATTTGTATCATTTTAATTTATCCATGCATTGTGGGATGGTTTTATTTACTCTTATATTATGTCATGGAGTTTCTTGTGGATGATTCATCTTATTTATCAATCCTATATTATTAAAGAGGGTAATGTATCCCATTTCATGATATTTTTATACCCTCAGTGCTAGTCTCCAACCTGAGGCCTACTAGAGGTGGGACTCGGGGGGGGGGGGGGGGTCATTATCTCTCTCCCCTCATTGTAGTATCTTTGGTGGTAGGGGGTTGTGACAAAGTGGTATCAAATGTGATGGTTGAAGGATATGATGGAGTTTAGAGTTAGGTATAGTGAGGATTTCATGGTTTGGTATATAAATAGTGCCATTTGACATTCATGCATGATATATGATAGGAATAATGGCTAGGAAATGGGATTTTAGGTCCCCCAGTGATCCAGTGCATAGAATCTAGGCTTATTGGATGACTAAGTAAGGGGGACTTGTTTTTATGATAGAGAACTAGGAGAGGTATATGCATCATGATGACTTATGTTCCTATTTGAGTTGGGTTATTTTGGGAAGGTTAAAATGAATAAAGTGAATTAAAAATGAATCTAAATAAAAATTCCATGCTACTGGGCTTAGGATGTTCTCCTTATTTTCAGGAATGGCTCTCATTCATCATTCGTGTGTGGCTCAGGTAGTTGAGGTTTAGTAGGTTGATCCAGTTGATATTTGTAGAGTTGATTGATAAAATGAATATATATATATATATATTTGATACATTTATTTAAGAATTAACCATGCTTTATTCAATAATAAACTGTATTTTGGTTTGTTTTTTTAAGGAATATAAATTCAAGAATCAAATGAGGACATGCTGTAAAATGGAAAAAGTAAACATTACACACCATGAATCTGAAGTACATGATGTGTACTCCTCAAGAAGAGCACCCATGAGCCTAAGGATAGCCTATGAATCCAAATTACAAGGTGTGAATCATGTACATGATGTGAATTCAGATTACACATCATGAATTATTTGAATTTCAAATCTGATAAGATACATGACGTGATCTTAGAACATGATGTGCAAAGTTCAAAAACCAAATTGTCATAAAAGATTCAAGCCATGGAATCCAAAGATCCAAGGTATTTGGAGAATATTGTGGGTATAAAGTACATGGTTTGAAATATAATCACATGTTGTGAAATACTTGATGTAGAAGTCACTTAAAGAATATTTATGGTGTGAATCAGTTACACGTCATGAACCACCTGAGATCTATAAATATCCAGTGACCCTGACGCACAAAAGGAATTTTGATTCCCAAAACTCTTTTCCTATGTTATTATTCGTTTATATCCCATTTTCTTTAAAATTTGTTTATATTTCTTTATTTTATTGTTTTATTCATTTTTTGTTTCCTCTAATGATTCCAAGACTCGTTCTTTGCACATTTTTTATCCAACGCTTGAATCCAATTCTGTTTTTTGTTCAAACTTCAACTATCACAACATTTTTAATTGTTTATTCATTAAATTTAGTATTTGATTACTTTCATATGATTTTAATTGTTTATTTATTTTATTTAAACTATTTATTTGTTATTTCGATAATTTTTTCATCTTTTTCCCTTCTTTTGTCTAATACCATCATAAACAACTAATCCGCTAAGGATTAGGGGTTGAGAGTGAGGGTTGATTTAAACATAATGAATCTATGAATCCAAACTTGGTAAACCTATGGATAGTAATTAGGTTGAAATAAATTATTAATC
This sequence comes from Viscum album, assembly GCA_963277665.1. NCBI lineage: Eukaryota > Viridiplantae > Streptophyta > Magnoliopsida > Santalales > Viscaceae > Viscum > Viscum album. The sequence continues at coordinate 1,909,608,891 of OY728137.1, forward strand.
TCATTCATTTACAACTACCCTAATAATCAGATGTGTAATCAAAGGATCATTGACCTAATCAGAGTTTATAAAGATAGGACAAATAACCTCTGATTCTTTCTACCTAGAATCCAAGATTCCTGTACATAGGTTTTTGACTATATCTAGACCAAATAGTGGTTTCTAGTTTATATAGATCCAATTTGTTGGACCAAGATCAATTGGTTACCTTTACATCGTTTTTAACCATAATCCATAGGTCTATCCCAAAAGGTTCTTACTCTTGGGTTGGTTTCTTACAAGATGTCCTTGTGGGTTTAACCCCAGACTTACACTTTAATATGAATTATTATCTAAGTGTAGTTTTAGAAATAGAAATTCTAATCTCATAAATTCCCACACATAATCAATGATTTAATGCGGTCTGGTCCAATTTTTTTATTGTTTCCAAGTAAAGTTATGCTTGGGAACAATGAACTTCAGTATGAACCTAACATTACCTTACCCCCACCCCTTGCCTTATTTCACCCCATTTTTTCTTTCCCTTTTTCTTTTTACAAATTTTCACACATTTACTTGAACCTATTTACACTTTTCTTCAGTTTAGTGAATGTTCCAGGGTCCCATGACTCATTCTAGGAGCCTGGATGCACTAGAATTGGTATCTTTCAATCCTAAAATCGAAAGATCAAAATTTTCATATTGTTGTTTCTTCATGGAATAACTTTATAATATTTCACCACCATAAATTCAAAATGATAAATATGCACCACCTGAAATTCAGGAAGAGTGACTAGTGCTGAAGGTGCATACCATCATGGATTACGGATTTCCGTCCATCAGTGGTGTTGAGATCAGCATTGTGCATCCTCCTATTCAGGAACATTCTTTTGAAATCAAACCTAGACTCATATATATAATCTATTACATGGGAAATCTTAGTGGAATACTAATATAAGACCCCCATGAACATATATTAAATTTCCTAGAGGTTTTCAACACATTTTTCAACCAAAGAGTATCATTTGATGCCATCAGACTGTGATTTATCCCATTCCCCCCACACGGCCAATCTAAGGATTGGCTTAAAAATCAAGATCCTATGTCAATAACGAATTTAGGTGACATAGAAAAGAATTTTTTAGATAAATAATTACCACTAATCCAAACCTAGAAGCTATGTAATGAAATCCAAAATTTTAACTAGATAGATAAAGCATCAGCTTTGGAAGCTTGAGATTTCTTTAAGGAGATAGCTTGGAAATGCCCACATCATAGACTCAATGTGTGTATATAGTTTCAAACCTTAAACCAGGGGATCCAACTAGCCCCACACACTATTGTATATGCCATCTATAAAGGAGGGATCATTATTAAGAAGCTCTAAGTTTTCAGAGCTTTGTTAGATGAGATATCCCACAATTATAGTATATAGTAAAGTGATAAAGGACTGTCCTAACACAGATTCCATCAGGTGGAGGATAATACCTACCTAGCAGCCTAGGTTGAAGCCCTGATGAAATATCTAGGATCATTTCATCTACCTTATCCACTATCTCTTCCTCCTACCAAAGTTATGGATATACAATCATGTAAAATGTGTGAAGGCCCGCACACATATCAGGACTACAGAGCTTGTATATAATAGGGAAAAATCCAAGATTGTAATTATGTTAATTGCAATAAAAAATAAATAGTTCCATCAGCCCCAGTATCAACAACAGTTTTATCAGAAAAGTCCATCATAATAGCCAAAGTAGCCAAACCAAGGTTACTATCAGTAGAGGAGTGGTCAAGTTCCACCATGGAATAATGGACCACCTGTGTAATCACCTCAAATTCAAGCTCCTTGAACACAATAAAAACCTTTTCCTAGATCTCAATAATTTCCACCTACTCAATAAATACAGTATCAACAATCTCTACTAAGACCACCATAACAAACCCAAACTATTAAATCCAATCTTTAAAACCTTCTCACCATATTCATGTAAAAATAATATCATAGGATGAGTATCCAAAAAACTAAAATGCGGAATAAAAGGGATTCCATGTGTAACCTTGAGAATAAAGTGGGATAGATATCCAAGATGATATTGAATATATTATCAGGTAAACTACTCAGTAATACCAAGACACATACAAGAGAGGAGTCCAAGTCTGTAGTAATTAGGAGTAGAAGAATTCTTGACCTTCAATAACTATACGGAGGCAAAGAAAAGAAACTTTAAGAACCTAAAAAATGTGCTTCAATCATCATCAAATATGAAAATGATTTCACAAATAAATCTAGTTAATAAAAAATTCTGAAAACAGAGTAAATTGAAAAGGCTTCATTTCAAAAGAAACCTGAAAATGAAGAAGTCTATATGGATCCACTAGCATTCAATCCCCCACTCCCCTTTCCAGAGAGGACAATATTGGTCAAAAGAGAGGAACAATGCAAAAAAATTCTAGATATTTTTAAAAAAATTCACATCAAAATCCACTTTTCAGAATCCTTTGCCTAAATGCCTACTTTAGACAAGTTTTTAAAGGATTTTATATCAAGTAAAAATAAAATGGAAGACTTCGGAGTCACCTTCCTAAATAAAGAATGCTATGTAGTTTTCCAGCAAAACCTACCTCCAAAAATGCAAAACCATGGAGGTTTCTCAAATCCTTTCCCTATAGTTACATGCAATTTTGAAATAACCTTGTAAGATATAGGAATACGTATCAATCTCATGCCTATGAGTGTCTTAAAAAATCTAGGGCTTCAATAATTAAAACAAAGAAGAGTGGGATTTCAACTAGATGATCGCTCTATCAAGAAACCTTAAGGACTTCCAAAGAATGTCTTGGTGAAGGTTGGTAAAATCATATTTCCTATTGATTTCCTTATCCATGACATGGAAGAAGAATATGATTTTCCTCTAATTTTAGGGAGACCATTTATTTCCATAGGAAAGGAATTTATCAATGTAAACCAAGGAAGGTTAATATTCAAAGTTAGTGAAGAAAATTTTGTTTTTGATTTAGTAAAAGAATCTAAGAAAATCATTGAGTCATTAGATTATCAATCCATATTTCTTACTGATGAGAAAGATGATTGTATGACCAGTAAGGTTAAAAAAAATTCCATGTATCCTAATGAAAATGGATACATTGATCACAAGGATATGAATTACACTACATCTCTATCAAGGGGTATCATTCCACCATTATTTCCCTCTGTTTTCAAGAACCATTCCATGAGGTGCATGTCATTATTTTTAAATTCATCTGAATAGAATCATGTATATATCTCAAAATAATCATTGATTGGGAGGAAGCCCAGTATAGGTTTAATGGGTAAGATTATAGTTTAAGAAAATTTAATAATGTTGGATATGGTTTAGAGGTGTACATCCAAAAATTTAAAATTTTAAAATTTTAAAATCAATGCTTCAAATTAAAAAAAAATAAATTTATATTGTGTAAATAAAATACATGATGTGAAATTTGTGGTCTTGAAAAAAAAACAAACCTGATATTTATACATCATGTATTAAATACATAATATGAAATCCCCGATAGAACTTTAAAATTCTGTGAGTTAGGGTTCGTGGCTAGACCCCCCCACCCAAAACCTTAGCCTCAACTACCCTATGTGACCCCTCCTCCCAACCGCTGGCCTCCCATCTCTTCGTGAATCCCCTCAACATCTACTCATTTCCAAATCACTTCCCTCATTCATTCACCTTCACCCTATGGTATGTTCCATGTCCCTGTTCTCTGCTTCCCTCCATCACAGAACAAAATAAAAAACATCAAACATGTGGCCCAACAGGGTGACAATCCTCTACCACCGAAGTGACTTATCCTTGTACCTCCTCCACCACCCACAAATCCCACACCCTCACCTTCTGCATTAGGTCCGTACACTCCACCAGCCTCAAACAAGTCGCAGTCTACTTCCAACTCATCCCAAGGTGTTTCCCTATGCCTACACCTGCACCCATGAATCTATTTCTCTACACTTGAGAATCAGGTATTCTTAGTCCATCTATAGTTCAAGCCTATGAGGTCCAATAAGATGTTGGACCTAGCCATTCTTGAGAATATTCACATGAATAATGAGTTTCTTGACCTGTTGGGGTAGATGCACCTCTCCAGCATCACAGAGGTTCATGAAGTGACATACTGAGAGATATTATTGGAGTTATTGGTCATGTTAGAGATCGATGTGGCACCTGTTACCTTTTTCCTTAGTGGAAAGAATTGGAAGATCACGCTAGTAGATTTCATTATCAGAATCAGTATCTATATTGAGGATTTTTTTCTTCCCGTACTTACACTTCCATGTGAATAAATCTGAGAAAGGGAAATGTGGCCAAGATATGGACACTTATCACATAGGATTCATAGAGTATTCACAATCCTCATATGATAAAGAGTACCCATCTAGGGGGTTCCACCTTACGAATTCTACACCAGGCTCTGGAACTTGCATAGTTGTCTAGAAGAGATTCTTATAGAAGCATTAGTTAGATTGAGGTACTCATACTAGCCTCATCCATGGGTGGTCGAGCCCTCAACATGGACCACTAGTTCTTGATATATTATTATACCTAGGTATGGAGGGATCATGGTACTCTTATGGGCAAAAACTTCATCACTCACCTTATCCATCACCTCGACATCATCGATGTCACTCAACCTCTTTCCCCGATTAGGGATATGGAGATGATTGACTATCTCATGCTCTAAAAGATAGAGCTCTTGAGGAAGTTAAAGGGGTTCTAGTAGTGGGACTCTATTTACATTCACAATCTAGAAGAGGCTCCATCTTAGCTCACCCCAGCCCCTACCTCACCTACCTGATCCCCATCACCTACCCCTATTCCCACCACTAATACATCTATCACACCTTCTCATCCCAATCCTACCACTTCCACATAACCTACCACCACCACCGCACAACCACCACCTACCACAAATGCACCTATACCATCCCTCCCATCAGATGTATGGTCTTTTCTCCACTATCTACTGGAGAACTAGAGATGGATTTCTAATCACCTTAGTATCTGTTTCACCAATCCATCCCATTTAACCCCCATCCTCTATATCCAATCACCCACCACTGCCTATAGACCTCACCACTACCTCCATTCCCACCCCATAGACCACCCTTGTCAACTTACCTCCTAATATCATGGACCCTTCCACTAAGTATAAGTTTCTAGTGGAGCAAGACCAACGAGGCAAAGGCCCCACCCTTCCATCTACCTTTGAGGTTCTTCTGATGGATCCAGCTATACAATGTATAGCCCTAATATAGATTAGTAACTCCCCACCACCTTCCATGATTGATCCTGCTTCCAGCACCATGGAATCTTATAAAATGGTCAATGATATTGATCTAGAAGAGATAATTTATACCCCCACTATTTAGGAGGGCACATCAGAGAAAAGACCAGAAAGCCTTCCCCTATTGTTTAGTATTGTCTATTTACCCCTCCACTATTGTACACTGGTTTTGGGTGTCTATTTTTGTACTATCATTGTATTCCATTTTCATTATTGTATTATTTTTCATATATATAGATGGGATACAGTTTTGATTGCATGACTTGATTTCTTTATCTAATTTTTCATTTATGAATTCAAATTAACCATGTATAGATCTAATATATCATCCATGGTCATTGTTCAGACTATAAATATAGCACATGGCCTCCCCCAGGACATGTGTCAGCATCTAGATGAAATACAGAGACAACTATTAGAGCTCTAGCTCCATATCCATACTCATTAGGAGCACTCTCCACGATTTTCATAGAATTTACTACTTCCACATGAGCATTTTGGTAGACTCGTTTCAGAGTTTTTTAACCCCACCAAATGCTCTTGTGATCTCAATGATACCGCCACCAATTCCTATAGGAGGTATAGTACATCAGATCTGATGGATGGCACAGACTGATTGACTTGTCCATCTATCTGGATGACGATGTCATTATTAATCCTTTATGAGAGGCAAACCATATTTTTTTCTATGTTTTTATTGTATGATGAATACTTTTTTATTATATTTTATAGAATTTTCTATTCTTTAGTTATCCAAAGCTTCATTTTAGTCATTTCATGCATTTATATGATTTGTATTATCATAATTTTAACTGTTTTCACCTGCTCATTTTTCTACTTTTATATTGATTAACCCCCATGTATTAATGGTTTATCTAGTGCAGGTATTTTGTTTCTTACAATTTTTTAGGGTCACAATTTTCCATAACAATCCAATAATTATTCTCCATGGAATGACTTTCATTACAAGGATCTCTCAATTCCCTAATTTAAAATTCTCACTTTTTTATTTCATTTTTATCTATGATACACTTGGTATCTATCCCACATATCTTTCCAGAATAGTGTGGGAAATATATCATTTTAAGTGTGGGGGAGTATTTATTGAGCTTTATTGTCGATGCACTTGGATTTTTTTTCTTATTTTCATTAATATATGAGACATTTTTCATTAAAATCATGCTTTAACTTGAAATATCATTACACAAATTTAAATAAATGACAAATTTTGGGTTGGATATTGTTGAAATCCATTTTTATTCCTATTTATATTTTAAGCATGATTTTTGAGTTGATTAATATAATTCTAATTATATATTTTTTCAATTTCTTTTTATTGACTTATTATTTGATGTTATGCTATGAGTATTTTATAGTTATTTTTTATACTCTCATTTCTGATAGGATTATAGACCTACATTGTCATGTTCTTTTCTAAGAATGATTCTTGATAGATCATTGAGAAGTGTAAACCTATCATAACATGAATTGGAATATTATTGAGTCTATGATTGAGTAAATAAACCATTAAAATGATTGAGTTAATCTTTGTTGAGCTAGTTATCCTAAGACACACATGTACATCTATCATTATTTATCCCATAGTATCCATGGGTAACCTTATTAGGATGGAGTTATTTCAAGCCTACTATCCCTTCCTACCCTACTCTTGGCATTATGGATGATTTTATTTTGAAAAAATGTAGGGTATTTTTCATCTCTTCCATACATGGGAGATTGATACTGAGGAGACGTATATTGTCATTTTCAACAAATTGATATGAAATGGTTTATGATTACCTTTATAATTTTCTATTCAAACCCTATTCCTCTTAAAAAATAAATATAAATAAATAAAATAAAATAAAAATAAAATAATAAAAAAATTAAAAAAATGTGTTGTGTATTGGGAATGTCAAAAATTGACATTACCAGACCGATGAATCTTATAATGGATCATATGTGGTTAGGTTATTTAGGTAAGATCTGACCAAGAAATGACTATTGAAAAATAATTAAAATGAAAAATTGAAAGGAATAGGGAACATTATTTATGCTTTATTTATTTATTCATGGACCCACTTTTGAGATTTTTGGAGCATGGAGACATTTTTAAGGAGTTACTTCATTGTATTGTTCATGGTTATCATGCATTATTCTTTATAGCTTACCCTCCCTTTTGATCTTGGTTTTTATCGTTTACCCACATTTACTCATCCGCAAAGACATTTTAACCTTATTACTTGATCCCTCATGATTAATTTTGTATTTTTATTTATGAAGAAGAGATATTAGTACCAATGAAAGACTATGGTTAGGAACATATATTCAGGTTATGAGAATAAATCTAGTTTATTTTTCCTTGAGTGATGAGAGAAAATTTATTGTGAGGTAAATTGAAAAATGGGTATGGTTTCTGAGGAATAGTTGAGAAATTGTAATTAAAAAAAGAAATAATATGAATAAATAAATTAACTATGAGGAATGATTGATTTTCTCAGAATGATTGATTTTGTCTCGATGTGGTACATATCATGATAAAGAAGTATAAGCTTGTTCATGAGATGATGAAACTAGTTTAATACTGGAATAAGTATTATTCATATCACATGAGGGGCCCCTTGGAGTTTGAGGATGGGGACCACATGTTCTTGAAGGTTTTCCCTCTATATGGTAAGTATAAGTTTAATAGGGAGAGTAATCTTTCTCTTAGGTTTTTTCGGATCTTTGAGGTGTTGGGGTGAGTTAGAAATGTGGATTATATGTTTTCATTTCCACCAAATGTATATAGGACCCATAACTTCTTCCATGTCACTCAACTTCTTAGATATCATCATAATGACTCCCATGTCATTGGATAGGGAGAGTTGGATATTGAGAATGATGCGATGTTTGTGGAGTGGAAAATAGAGATCTAGGATCTCTAAGATAAGGTGTTTTGTAGATGGAACATTCCCTTGGTTCATGTATTTTGGGGCATGGTGGCCTGTAGGAGAGTAATTAGTAGTGGGAGATGCATATGTGTACCCAGTACACAAAGTTTTTTTGAGTTTTTATTTTCTCTTTTTTTCTTGTTATGTGATGTTTAAACCTTGATGTGTTATGATATGTGTTGTTTTTCTCTAATATATGATGTGTGATAAAGTTTCAAAATATAAAAAGGGGGACCTAATTCCTAATTGAGATTCATTATACTACAATTTTATTAAACCAATGTGGGAGAGTTAGTGTTGCTTAAAGTGGATAGTATCTTGACATGGAGGATGGAATTCTCTGATTCTTATGTATGGGTAATTATGGTTTTTTGGTTGCGATGGTTGTTGGTTTGGGATATGTAGAGTTTGGATAGTTTTGGTGTGTGTGAGGATGTCTAGTTATGAGGTTGTGCAAGATGTTTGTGTCTATTTAGTTTTCTGTGTTTGGATGGTGGTAGTGTTTAATGTATGATGAGAACCTTGAGAGGTATCTCATAGGGTGTTTGTTCCAACCCATTTCCTTCTGGGTTTTGTTTTGGATTCTTGAAGGATAAAATCATTTGAGAGGTATATGATGTAACATTCCATGCCTTACCATCCCATTACATTGCCATTTTTGGTGGTTGGAGGTGTTCGGGGGAGATTTTAGGAGTTTTCGGTGGAGGATGGAGGTGCAAGAGAGCTGCTGTAGGGAATTTACATTATTTCATGTTTACACTATGTGAACTGGTGTTTCACGACTTGTACAACTGGTGAGTTCCCAACTTGTAAATTGGTAGAGAGGAAAATTATGAGACATATTCACATAATGTAAGTGAAATAAATTATTTGCGTTAACTAATGTTCGTGGAAACATGATTTTTGGTGAAAGGTGATTTTTTTTTGGAAAACCCATGAATTACACATCATGTAATGTTTAAAAGATGTGAAACTAGTGGGATTTAAGCTTTTAAGTTATTTTCTCAATATATTATCTTCATTCGATCATGTAATCTCCCTCTCTTATTCTAGATGAACCATAGGCACCCCAAAGAGACCTTATATCCCTCTTCTTCTTTACTTTGATCTATTGTTTCCAGTGGTTGTTCATTGGCGACCAGTGGTAAGACATTATCTTCCTTTTGGTTGTTTTCTTTTGTTTATCACCTGAGGATCCACTAAGGTAGTGTGGTTTTGTTTTGGGTGTGAGTTTGGATGTGTTATGATGATCATTAGATGCGGTGTAGATTAATATGGGATCTCATGGTGCGTTTGTGGTTTGCAGGTATTTCTTCTTCTCCCTACAGTGTGCGGTGAGTTATAAAAGCTTCTTTGGGGTAGAGAATTCATCAATTATTTTTATTTTGTATCATGTGGGATTGGTTTATTCTTATTTATCTTTGGGAAATTGTTATTTTGTATTTATCAAAGATAAATAATTGGATAATTAAAATTTAATGGGGAAAAGAGGAATGATTTTCATGCTTTTATATCTTTGATATTATTATGATATGATGGATTGTACAGGTTTGATGCCTATATGAAAATTTTGGTCATTAGGGGTTTTTTTTATATTGTATTATATGTGTTGTGAATGTTGTGTCTATTGTGATTTTTGTGATATCAATATAAAATGGAAATTTTCTAACCACTTATATCTAGTTAATAAAATGGTTTCCCCTAGATTATGGATTGTGTGATAAAACCCCTAAAATAATGTGAAATGTGATAAAATCCACCTTTTAAATCTATAAAATGGTCTTTTATGTGTTGTGATGTGTTCTTGTGCTTGTGGGTTAGTGATGTGCGTTTGTGATGTGATGTAGAAATGATGGGTGAGATGTATCTATGCTTTTGGGGTGGTGAGGTGGTGGTTGTTTGGTCATGCTTTTGGAGGGGTGAGGTAGTGGTGTTTGGACATGATTTTGGTGTAGTGAGGTGGTGGTTGTTTGGACATGATTTTGGGGTGGTGAGGTGGTGGTTTTTTATCTATAATTTTTGGGTGACTAGGTGCTAGTTATTTGCCCATGCTTTTGGGATAACAAGATGATGGTGCGATAGATATGATGGGGTTTTGTGATGTGTGGTTGTGTTGTTCTAGATTCCTAGGTAGTGATGAAATAACTTGTTTAATAATTAATGAAATGGATGGGGTTTGGTTTAGTTAATGGGATGGAAAGAATTAATGAAAAAATAAATGATGGGTTGTGTGGTTAAATGTAGTTGATGATAATTAATAAAACTAATGGGATGGATAATGGGTTTAGTTGGAAATGTGAAATCAGACTTGTGGCTTGTTGTGTGGTGTTATGCATTTAGAGGTGGCGATTAAAGTGGGGATGTTGTGAGTTGGTTAGTGTTTAGTTGTGAACCTATAGGTTGGGATTGTGTGAGGCTATATGTATATACTTTTATATTCATTATAATTTCTTTACACACCCAACCCACATTGAGAACTATGTATTGGCACCCATATAATCACATGGGTGGTGTTTTTCCAACATATTGGTGATGAGTATGGATGGATGGATACCCAAACTTTTTTAATCTCTCTTCAAGGAGAGTAAATATGCACAAACTATGATGTTCGAAGGATTTTTAGTGCACTAGGTGATGGCCCATGTGTTTTCTGGCAAGATTTGATATGACTGTGTTGTGGGGTAGTGGCCCGAGTGTTTTCAGGTGAGATGTGATATGTATATTTTGTAGGGTGGCTTATGGTGGGGGAGTTCATGGTATAAGGGCATGAGGTTAATTTAATTTATATTCATGATACCATACTACTCTAGTTATGGTTGTGATGTGATGGCTTGGGTGTTTGTGGGTGAGATGTGATGTGATTATGCTTGTGTGGTGCTAGCCTAGGTGTCTTTGTTCATGATGTGATGTGACTGTACTTTTGGGGTGGTGGTATATTTTATTTGAAATAGATGGGAGTTACAGGACATACAACATTGGGGCATGAGAGTTCCAAATTAGTGGGAAAGTAGTACGGGGTACCCTTTATCGACATGCTTCTTATTATGTTATTATACTTGGATTCCATTATTTGGTTAGCGTACTTTGGTGAGGTAGGTATGGATAGTTGAACGTTTAGTTGTTGTTGGTTTTTTTGTTTTCTCATAGGTGTATTAGTATGCTTCTTTCACTTGTGCACCAGAGACTTTGGTTCTCCCAATGAGTATACTTGTATGCTCACCCTATATATATAAACTATTTTTTAGGTTTCCAGGAAGACTACGTGAATCATGCTGGATATTAATAGCTCAGATCTTTGGATAGTTGTTGTGTTTCTACTTTAGCTTTACTTTTGGGTATTTTACTTTTGGATACTTTTATTTGAATCAATTTTATTTATACATGCATTGTGGGATGGTTTTGGTTTCTTTTATATTATTTCATGGAGTTTCTTGTGGATAATTCATCTTATCACCCGATCATATATTCTTGTATAGGATAATGTCTCCCATTTCATGAGATTTTTATACCCTTGATGCTAATATCCAACTTGGGGCCTACTGGTGGTGGGACTCAGGGGTCATTATCTCTCTCCCCTCATTTTTGTATCTTTGGCGGGAGGGGGTCTTGACAAATATCATCTAGAGAAGAAACTATTTCAACCTCTTTAAAAAATTTGACCCATTATCCTAGAAATATTGATGTATAAATGATGTCTTGTTTACAAGTGAAAGTTATAAAATAAAAACTAGATAAATGGGTAGATAAAATTCCATTAAAATCAATAAATTATCAAGATTTGATACAAGAATATTCAAGAAATTATTCTCTCTAAATTTAGGCCAAAATATTGGGGTTCCGTCCCAAAATAATCAAGGCCCAAAATCTTGAATATTCTAGAGATCCTACACCTAAAATGAAATGAAAAAGTTTTTTGGGGAACTTTTGGTGTTTCCATAAGAATGGTAATAAGTATATTGATTTTTGACACAATATATTAATTAGAGAATATTATAAAAGGTGATAAGTGTAATTCATGTGTACATTTTAGAGTATTTTAAATTATTGATTTGTCTATTTAAATGAATATTTCTGCCAAATTTTATATAGTTTAACTTGTTTTGTGTTTTGTGGTAGGATGCAATTAATATTTGTAAAAGGAATTAAAAGAGGAATATTTTGGAGAAAAACTTGAAGTAGTGAAGCATCAAATTTTTGAGAATAATCATGGATCACTTCTAAGACACCAAACTAAAGAAACCAAGGAAAGATGAGATCCAAAATCAGAAAAAGGAATTACCTGTCGTGAATAATTAGTATACGATGTGTATTTTTAGTTCATGACATGCCCTAGACCATGAATCCATGTTGTAAAATTAAAATTCGTGAATCTATTACACATCATGATCTATAGTTACATGTCATGACATGAGTCAATGGCCAAAGTCTTCGAAAAATATTTTCTCAGGTCCAAAAATCATGGAACCAAATTCAGATTGAGATCGCATGACATTTAATCAAATTACACGTCGTGACACAGGTCATGCATAACCTTTCCAAAGCCTATAAAAAAAAGCTATTTCCTTCTTCTTTGGAGAAATTCAGAGTCAAAGACAAATCTTGGAGTGAGAAGCTTCTATACCCTCCTTGAGTTATTTATTTTCCTTTATTCTTTATTTTTATTTTTATATTTCTCTCTATTCCTCTCATCTTAGGATGAAGGAGTAAACCCACCTTGTTCTAGGGTGATGCAATCAAAGGGGGAAGGTGTCTTTGGATTGATTTCATTTTATTTATTTATTTCGGTTTGTCTCAATTCTAATTTCAACTTCCAATATCTTTCTTTTTATTTTATCATGATCATTGATAATGTAATAAAAAAGGAACATTTAAATTCTCAAATGACTACCCTAAATAATACATTACCATTTTCAAATTTTGGGGAAATCAGGTTTAAAAATGGTATCAAGACAAACTTGATTCGGAAATACCTAAAATTATCGAACCAAGGGGAATTGGGAAATTGTTGAGTTAAGGAGGAGATACCATGACCATTGGATATTCATCATCTCGAATCCAATATCGATAATTAATTAATCAACATATTTTCTAAAATCCAATTGCACCTGAACCCTGATATTACATTACCCCAACATGATTTAAAAATCTGTTTTCAAACAACCCAATCAATCTGATTTTTTCTTTTTCTTTCTCAAACCAAATCAAATCCAAGTTTTCTCACCTTCTTCTTAAAATCAATAAAAGTAAATATTTTTTAAACATTAATAAACTAATTCACCATCTCTGTGGGTTAGACCTCGAACTTACCAATAATACATTTTAATTAATAGAGTATCATAGTTTGAGTTTTTACTAAAAAAATCATAGAACCATAGTGAAATTAACAACTCCCTATGGGAATATCAAAAGGCCATAATTCTATGGTACTAGAACTAAAAAAATGAGAATACCTGATGTACAAAATAATAATTCATAGAAAATAAATAATCTAAATTATAAAAATATATATAAATACTTATATAATTTATATGGTTTTTGAAATTTTTATGATCATTGTTGTGAGAAATTTTAGTATATTTCAACACATCATAACTCATATTCTAATAATAAAATAAGATCATACTAATAGATAATGAAACAAGTGAAGAACAAAAATGTGTAGGTCTAAATGAAAAGTAACATGAATATATATAAAACTCCTAAGAAAGAGTGTGTCATATTGGAAAAAAGAATATGTTTTTACTATAGAAATAGAGTCCACGTCATGGACCAATACAAGTAATCAATGTACACCAATGCTAAAAATAGATATTTGGAACAAAGAGAGAAGTCAATCAATAAAGAGATAGTAATATTGGAATTTTTTTAACACTCCCTGTGAAGATTTTTAGAATCTTACCAAGGATGGAAAAATAATAATTGATAAATGTGTGTGTTGAAGGATCAAGTAGGCAGGGCACGTGGTAATAAGATTCATAATTGTCCTTCTAAGAAAAATTAATAATAAAGAAAAGGTACCAAGGACTCAAAGTTCTAAGAAGTAGTTTTAAATGATTATACACACCCAAATAAGGTTGAATGTGTTAAAATTTAATTCCTATTAATTTGTTTAGAATAGTTGGAAGAGTCTAGGAGGAAGGATTAATCAAATAAGTTTATTCTAACTAGAAATAATGGTGAGAAAAAGGAGATATCCATACTTCCCAAAGGGGAACAAAATTAGAATCCCAATGAGAAAGAAAGCATAAATAGCCCTAGAAATTTTAAATCTATAAATAAGTTGATTAGTTTGATATCAAAATAATATCCATATTTCTCCTATTAAAAATAAATGAAATGCATTCCTTCACTATTACATTTTCTTATCTATAAAGTAGTATACATGGAATTAACGAAAATCAATGAAAGGGGAGTTTATGAGGCTGTCACTATTTCACATCAAGAGAAGTTTTCCATCATAAATTATTCTCTCTATCATGATGGTAAAACTAAATGAATCCATTGAGGGGCAATAAACATGAAGTGATGTTGTCAAAAATATATTTTTAGTATGAATCTAAAATTTTGGACAACTCTAGAAAACTAAATACTATGGTATGTTAATCACATTTTCCACCTTATTATGATTATAATAAATGTTTTCATAAATGGGGGTGTTTATTTATGGGAAAGGTAAGAGAAATGGGGAGTTATACATCTTCACATGAAAATTTTTATGTGTTGGTTAAGGTGTGTACAAGTTGTATTATTTTTTGACATATTTTTTTTAATTCCTCATAAACTTAGAAAGTTTGAGAATGATATGGAATGTTAGTAACTTTTATGGAAAACATTAATATCAAGTTTATGATCTCATTTTTTCTATATTAGGTTTTCCCACATAGACTTAGAGACACTAACTAATGGATCATTTCTAAGATTCACATTTGGTTCCATTCTTTTCTCAACAAATGAAACAGCGTGTAATTCAAATTATAATAAAGATATATAAAGTTGATTTTAGTATATCCTATAATAAATTATATAATAAAGAAAAAATGAGTGAGACTCATCCCCAGGTTTTCCCTTATATTTATTATTAATAATGGGGAGAAAAGAATTGTTCAAAAATTAACTAAATGATTTAGAGTCATTGAAAAAAAATGAAAAGGGGGAGATCAAATTTCCCAAGAAAATATTTCATTTTTATCAATAATTGGATCTATAAATATGTGATTTGGAGAGTTTATTCCATCATAAATGGAAAAATAAATTTATGGCTACTACTTGAAGAGATTACCTAGATATATTCATGAAGGTTTAATATATAATAGCATGTAATTGTGTGATTGGATAACTATCCTTGATGATTAAGAACATGTGATAAAGTGTTAGAATAAGAAGCACATTTTTTACAACATTTTTTAATCCATTAAATATTTATTTAGCTTTAAGGTGGATACAATATGTGAATAAAATATTAGTTGAAAATTTAAAAAAAAATAAAGAATAACCATTCTTTGGATGATGATAAGATAATTTTGCATGAAGATGGAATTTGAAAAGGGAAACAAAATTATTTATTGATAATTAAATTTGGTGATCATTTTATATGTACATGATGAAAAATATTGACTAATACTTTTTTGGTGATTTTTTAAAAAATTGGACTATTCTGAGCTAGCTAGGAACAAGTGAAAGAGCATACATCAGATCAAGGGGTCATGTTGAGAGGTGGAAGTACAACATGTGGTGTGTGTGAGTGTATACTGGAGCTGATCCTAGGTGTTGTGGATTTCTACCTAGATAAAATAGGAACTATGTATTATTAATTGGTTCCATAACATATTGATAATTGATGTGGGATTCAGTCTTATGTGGGAATTGTTTATCAATCAATTAAATATACGAGTATAAGATGGACCAAATGGAATAGTTTTGTGTGTCCTGTCTTCAACCCCAGTCCACCTGGATTTCCAACATATCACAACCTACCTTGAGTTATGAGTTTCACTCTCTCTACCTCATGTGAAAGTATCAAACTACCATAAATCATGAATTTGACTAGATATATGATCTTTTTGATCAAACTGCATGACCATCCCTAACCAACAACATGAATATGAGATGATCGACTATAAGATAAGAAGTTATTAACCATAGGTGATTCATGGTAAGTGAGTTTTTCCTACCACAAGAATTATGAAAGATCAACCATATATGTAACCAACCACACCAAGACCCACCATGAGTAATAGGAAGTTACTACTTAATTACACAAGACCTAAA
This sequence comes from Viscum album, assembly GCA_963277665.1. Lineage (NCBI taxonomy): Eukaryota > Viridiplantae > Streptophyta > Magnoliopsida > Santalales > Viscaceae > Viscum > Viscum album. Next base: position 1,909,625,405 of record OY728137.1, read on the forward strand.
ATGGTAAATAGACATTGCCACATGAAGGAAGGTTGTCTGGATGAAATCATATGAGTGATTATGTATATAGAATCAGACCTACCACATAAACAATAGAATATTCGATCGTTAAACACACTGACCTACCACACACTCAAATCTAGATCGACTATGAGCATCCAAAGTGATATCAAGGATAAAGTTGGTCGATCGACTGCACCAGGTACAATAACAGGTTAGACTAACCACAAAGATAAAATCCAAATTACCAAAAACCTTTGAGTTACCATGACTATTATGACCTACCATAAGTTCAACCTACCACAAGTGTTCATGTGGTAGGACAACCTATCACAAAAATAATAACCACCCAATGGTTAGCTTGAGATATCAGGCCATAACTTTTTTTGGTTATTCCATGATTTCTAAAATCATGGTAAGTCTCACACTATGTTTCTTTCATAAAAACATCACAGAGAATTATATTCTATGTGCATTCAAGTGTTTTGATGAGTTTATTGTATTCATGAATCTAAGTGTGATTTATAACATGCATGAGGAGATTGTGTGTTACAAAAATAGTGTCATGGATATCATGGGATTTCATTTATTCCAAAAAAGATGTTACATTGAGAATATGCATGTATAAAACTTCACTTAATTCATTCCATGATATCGTTATACCATGTTCATGAATGAAGTAATACCCAATTTCTATACTTGTATTTGAGTAGTTCTTAATGTTGTGAAAAAACATGGAGATGCTATAATATTTTGATAACTACATAAAGAATATTTAGTTATGACTATGCCTATATACTTATCTTCATGAATAAAATATCATAGTAATATGGTATAGGATGAGGATGAATTATGGATTAATTACTCATGTCAAAAAGGAGAAACAAATATCATAGAAGAGTGAGTTTATACTTTAGGTGAATGCAAGGAAAATATATGTATTATTAATTTATTATAGATGTGGAAGTATTACAATATACATGTGGAAGAATAATGAAGAAAATAATTTAAATGAGGAGTTATAAATATAGGAATAAATTATGAATTCAAAGATAAAAAATCATGAATCTTAATATATGTAAATGAAAAGTTTGACCAAGTTTGAATGAGGTTTAAATGTGAATTCAATATAGAGAAATATTTTTAAAATTTCAAATATGAATATTACATTCCATCGAGATTCAAGTAAATTCTATATTTTGAATATATAAAATATAATTTGAGAGAAATTATTTTCCTATGAGTTAAATGGGTAAGTGTAAATGAGTTTTAAAATAAGATAATATCTCATATTTTAATGAGATTTAATAGACTGAAGAATATTAAAATAGATACATATCATGATTATATTGATGAGGAAATGTGAATATAAATATGTAAGGAGAATTAATATGATGTTGTGTTCAAATTTGTGAAATTTTATGCACATTCTACAAGTTTAGTAGTAATAGAAAGAGAGAATTATCAAGTTTGAAAGGGATGATGTATTTTTATATGAAACTAAAAGTAAGGGTAAAATAAGAGAGCCTTTCACAGTAACCCAAACAAGAATACATTATAAACCATTGAAGAATAAACATAGATAAATAATTATATTTATGATAATGGATTGAATTTGTAGCTATTTTTTAAGATCTTGGTGGTGAGACCCTTACTAATGAGGAAGGAGATTTTGTTTCTACATGTATTCTCTTAAACACAAATAGATCATCCTAAAGATCTTGATAAGAGATCGATGTTACGACTACTAATTTCTATTTAATTTCATTGTTAATCATGAATATTGAGTTTCACTATGTTTCTAAATCATAGTGAGACCATGTAAAGAACAAATCTAACATTCAAGAATTGTTTTTGATCATATCCTATTAGTTTAAGACATATTCATTGGTTTTAATAATTTTGAAGAACCGGTGATGCTAGTATGCACAATACCATATCTAGTTGAGAGGACTAAGTTTTATAATATAATAAAATTTAATTGGATGATACCTACCTCAAAATTATGTGTGACTTATATATAAACTTGTGATCAATAAAAATTTATAGTGATAATAAAATACATGACTCAACAAGATCCAATCACAATAAATAATGGGTTTTTTAGAGTATACAAACCATATAAAAACCCTTATGTGTTGTTTAATTAATTATTCTACCTTACATAATTAGGTGAGGATCATATATGAATTAACATATTCATATTTATTAATTAAGAAAAGGGTTCAAGTATAAGAGGGGATAATTTACAAGGAGAGGAAAGCATGGTAAAAGGGGCACACCTAATTCACCCCCATGTGTCTATATGATACACTGATCTCTATATAGGGTGAACCTATTTTTTCTCTTCAACATAGGAAGTATTATTATATCCACATTATTTTTAAAATAGTGTGAATTGATTACTTAGGTGAATCGGATTACATTTCTAAGAATCCATCTATCTTTGACTTCTATGGGAGATATTTGTATCTCTACCTTTCATACAATTGATGGATCCATTCCCATATTTAGAACATTTAAAATAATATCCATAAAAGGGGTTTCTTATTTAGGTTAAAGGATATGGAGTAATTACCCTTTTATTTCTACCTAGTACTTCTCCCATTAAATATCTTAAAACCTCTAGGATATAGGTCATTGTATTGACCAGAAGGACATAAAACCGGTATTTCATTCCACTCCTCTACATGTCTCCTACCTTAGTATAGTTCTGAGATTGATGACTTGTTTTTGAGGATTTAATATTTTCTTCAAATTTATACTTCCCCTTATTTAATATAGATGATATATTATAATTTAAGGTCTCCACCTAATATTCAGTACCACTTTTTCTTATGAACCTAGGTCATTTATCATCTAAAATTTCCCCAACACCATCCGAGACTCATTTGGCTCTTTCTAATAATTTTGTTTCAGAGAACCTCCACAACTGTATCTTTTTATTAGACTCACTTTTTTTACGTTATTATTGAAAATACCTTTTAATGTAACCACTTTCTCTTCAATAACATCAATTATCCATTATTTTTTTCCTTTAGATAATCATTGAAATCATCAATTTCATTATTCTATTATATTATTTTTAATTTTTAGTCAATTACTTATCTCATGCTTGTGTGAATTGGTTATTGGTATTCCAATAATTTTTGTAGCTGGTAGATTTAATCATCAAGTTTATCCACATATTCCAAGGATTATTTTATAAAAACCCTAATTTTTTTATTCTTATTTATTTGAATGTAAAGCTCCTCAAGATCTCCTTTTAGTTTTCCATTGGGATCTTAATTACTCTCTTATTTAGGTTTTTTCAACTATGGACGTAATAATATCTTATTTTTATAATATAAATATTGTTTCATATTATTTTAATAAATATCCATTATCCTCTTATTCCTTTCTCACAAATTTCATCCCTTGAAACTTATTTGTTGATGAGCTTCCTTAAAATCTTTTCTAGTGGGAAATATTCTTCTTGTATTTTGAATATTTTTCATTTATACTTAATAATTATTAATCCTTTCAGGGAATATAGATATTATATTTACAACGTTGTCACACCTGAAATAATTTAGATGTTTATTTCCTTAAAAAATAAATTTTTTCCTCTGAAAATTTCATTCAAAAAGAGAAAGAAACTCATAATTTACTTCTTCCTCATCACCAGCTTCTTTAATGATGTCAAGATTTTCCATGGATTTTATTTATACCTACTTAATAACTTTTTTGGTTATTTTATATGGATTAAACTGCATTTCATAAGCCACTAAACTACTATGTAGGGCATCCAATGATAACTCATCAATATTTCTCTCTTCAATAGCTGGCATCTTTTTGTTATAGAGAGCTTATATTCTCCTCAAGATATTTTTTACAATTTTCACATCTTGAATATCTTTAACAAGCCCTATGATAGATCCAATAACATCAATAATGAATTTAAATAATTAATAAATATTTTCATCAAAAATCATCTTCAAGTCATCAATCTTACTATATAAAACATGATGTTTTTCCTCATTGACCAGACTTTTTCCTTCATAAATATTAGTCTTCTTATCCCACATAGCCTTTTTCATTTTAAAACTGAACTCTTTAATGTATATCTATTGTTTTAAGGAATTATAAAGAAATTTGTGATTTGAAATCAATATCAAGGGACTTCCAATATCCTTTAGTTATAGATATTTTAAAATCATCATTGACTTGTGTTAGTGCTGAGTATGAGTAATAGGGGTATTTTTAGTATTGATGTTTATTAAATTTCTTTTGAATATTGAAAATAACTTACATTATTTGAAAATACCTAACATTTTTATATTATATAATTATAATTTCTCATAGTATTAGTCACTTTTGGTTTAAATCATTTTTTCTATGATTAATAACTTTTTTTAAAGTTTCTATAAATAATTTTATAGTCACTATATTGCAGCTTTTAAATTCATATTGATCGGTCTTTTAAAATTCATATGAAACAAGACTTAGAAGACATATGAAGTGAGATTTTAAAGTCATGTGATTTATAAATAACTTACTCACAAACTATAAATTTCATGCTTATGGTTAAATTTATTTTTACATATTTAATTATTATGGTTAAAATAAACCTTATGAAAAAATATCCCTTATGAGATTTTCATGTTTATGGAATTTATGCCTATATTGAAATGAACCTTGACGATATTTAATGCTTATGTGACTTTCATCCTTATGAATAAAATGACCCATACAAGTAAATAATTCTTAAAGTATGTTTATGTTTATTCACACTAAAATTATGTTTACAAAAATAGTATAATAATGATTATATAGAATATACTTTATCATTTTAAGGAATTTTGAAACTCTTTTTTCTTGTAGTTTTAATATTTAAATTTACTAAAATTTGATCTGATTAATTTTATCATTTATATTAATTTTTAATATATATATATATATATATAATCTAATGATTATATGAAATATATTTTTGAATTTTTTTATGAATATTTAAGTGTAGGACATTTCTATAGCATCAAAAAAATTATTCCATGATTATATTACTTCTAATCATGGAAATATATGATTTGTTATGAATAAAATCACATGTATTTGAGAATATATTGGTATTAATGAAGTGGTAATTATCCATTAGAATTTGATCACATAAACTTAATAAAAAGACAACATAAATCATTTGTGTAGCAGAGGATACACAATAGACAAGATTTATACAAGAGATATGAAAATGATGAAATTTTACTTATATTAATTTTATTCCTACTATGATAATGAAGGAAATCTAATGTTTTATCCTAATATTTTGAAATAAGTGAAGATACACCAATATTAATCATCTTAGATATTATGATCATAATTCGATTCTATTTTTCAATGTTTCATTATTTATATATTATTTTGTGCATTAATATTTATTTTATTATTTTCTCAATAAAAATCATGTCAATTTGTTGGTTATACCTCATAAATAAAAGATATGTCTTTGGGTTGTTACTCCCAAAGAATATCCAATATTCCTTTGTTGTGCCTTGATCTGTAGAAAGGTGGGTATAGGCTAGGTTGTTCCTCCAAGTGAGAAAAAATGCAGCTCTTATAAAAGTTTTTTCACTCCTTTCAAAAGTGATATCTTATTATAGAGAGTACCATTAATCTCACTATGTTAGAGAAGAGTTAAGAGTAGATATATGATCATTCAATCCAAAATAATCTAAAAATCAGGTGTTCATTATTTTTATATTTTCAATAAATATCTTCATTTCTTATTCTATATGTTTTAAAATACTATATTCAAATATGTGTGTGTTAATACATTGATATTGAACACTATTGTTTTAATTTAATTAAAATTTAATAAAGTCTATTCACCACACCTCATTTTCTATTTGACATCTTACACTAGACGAACAATTGGTATCTAAGGTTATGCCTAGCAAGAATAATTTAGCTAATGTTATAAGGAGTTGGTTGGTCATTATATTATTTTATCTATGCTAACCTTGTCTTAAATCTTACTGTCTAAGGGAATAAAATTGTAAGATGTTAGGAATTTACTTAATTGATGGTTGGATTCCATATAAAACACCACATTTTGAATAGAACAATTATAGTTTTTAGAAATCTCAAATGGAGGCATGATTGAAGAAGTTATGTATTGATCACTAGATAATAACTGTGAGACCATATAAGCTACTAGATGTTGGTCTAGATTCACTCATCAAAAATTATGTAGAAATGTATCTTTTTTAATTACAAAGTAATTAATATATTTTACTATGTTATTCGTTAATTTTTTATCAATATATCTACATGTAAAATAGATCAAGACATATGGAGAATACTTTAAGTAACTAATTATGATTCATACGTGCTTAAAAGAAAAAACAATAAATTATTCTTATAGAGTACCAGAGCTTTTTAATGGGAGAAGAATAATCCATGAACCAAATTTTCTATAGATTGAAAAGTATCATCAATGAAATTAGTGGACTAGGAGAGTTGTTGTACAATATGATATTTTTTGAACAAGTGTTGTGATCACTACCTAAAAATGGAATGAAAAGAAAGTGGTAATTGATGACAGTAAGAACTTTAAAAATTATACGTTGGATGAAATTATTGATTCTTTATTGCAATGTGAACTTGAGTTAAAGAATATTATGTGAGGAAACGTATAATAAAAAAAGATATTGTATTCAAATAAAATATAAACGTTTCTTCTAACTCTTATGAATCTGAATCTTAGGAGAGTGAGAAAAGTGAGATAGAAAAATTCGCAAAAGGCATTTAAAACCTAATAAAAATGATAAAGTATTTAAGGTTTAGAAATAAAAATTAAAAGGAAATAATTTATTCTAATAATAGTAAGAATAATTATGTTTTAGATCTAACTTACTATGATTACATAAATAAGGGACACATTAAGTTTGAGTGTCTTAAGTTAAATCATTTATGGAAGGAAAAGAACTATAGAAAGAATAAGAAAGATCTTTATAGTGGGTGGATTTACACTAATGATTATGACTTGAGTAGTTATTCTGAAATTGAAAAGGAGACTACTTGGCTTACATTGATAGATACATGTTCTAAGTTACCTGATTCAGCTTATATAGAATTATAAAAACTTACTTATTTTACTATTAATATTCAAAATTAAAATAATTCATATTCTAGTACTAGATATGATTATGATTCTAAAAATTCAATATTTGATGAGTTATATGATGAAAATAATAAATTACATAAGTATGTTCTAAAAGTTTCTGAATTATACAAATAATTATAAGGGGAAAAATAACAAGTTGGCTAAATAAAATAAAAAATATAAATTGGAAAATGAAAAACTAAAAGTTTCTATATTAAAGGATACATAAGAGAAAAAGGAAGTTTATTATAAAGTATTAAAATCCATATTACACAATGAGAAACTTAAATATGAGAATGGTAGGACTAAATTCTTTATTTCTATGAATAATAAAGGGGAAGAAATAAAAATCAATAAGTTATTTAATGTTATGACTCAAAATGGTAAAAAATATAATAATCCTAAGATATAAAATAAAATACTAAGAAATATAGCTATATGTTCAAATGAAAAAGTATGCACTGATTTAGAATCAACTCAAAAAGAGAATGAGATATTAAAAATAGAAATTGTTATTTTAAAAGAAAATTTTTATACTTTTTTTAGGGAAAGGAAAAATATTATCAGATAGTGTCAATGATGAATCCAAACAAAATGGGAACTAGTTTTGTCTATAAAATCCAACTATTGGGGATTAATATGAATTTTTTGTATTAAAATTTCTAATTTATGTGTTTCAAGTGTTACATGGATTAAGTTTAAAATATATAGGAATTATATAAATGAATTCTCATTATGATTTAATCAATCGTATAGTCACACCAAAAATTTTATTTCTAAAAATTTATCTTCTAGACTACCAAAAAATAAATGTTTGAAGCATGTTTGGGTACTTAATATATATACTAATAATCCTACTGGACCTAAGATAGTATGGGTTCCAAAAAAATATTCAACGTGATTGATTTCAGGAAATCTTCCCTAAGATTATCAAGGATTCATGGTACGTGGACAACGACTAATCTAAACACATGACTAATAATCCTTCTAACATTTTTTATTTCAATTTATTTAATGGAGGATATGTTACCTTTGATGACAACTCTAAATGAAAAATAAAAGGGTGTATTAAATTATTTTTAAAAAAATATGTTATCATTTATAATTATTATCACAATTTTGTAATGATGGAATGAATTCCATGTTCAAAAATTATATGTGTATAGGGTTTATGAATGAAAAAAAATTATTTTACACAAAAAAAATGTTTAATCTATTTATTTTTATGATCAAATAAAAAATAATATTAAGTGTCTTAATGATGCATAAACAAATGAAATTTTATAGCATAAGAGGCTTTGACATGAAAACTTGTTTTCTGTATAAATTGGAAAATCATGGATATGTTTTAGATTTACCCAAAACAAAAGAAAGTAAATAATTTATTTTTTATTCATGTTTAAAAGGTATGTAACATAATGAAATTTTTAAATCCTTTATTGATGTGAAAACTTCTAGTTCTCTTGATCTTTATATCTTGATTTATTTGTTTACTTTCTGATAGAAACGTCCAATACTTCCTTATCCACAATAGTTTAGTGCGAACATAATTTTAGGCCTTCTTTATAAATATAGTAGATCACTAGAGTTCCTTAACAAGGATTCTTAGGAATTCATGTCAGTTGATAGGATGAGAGTTTAGGTTCATCTCACCCTTTTTGGGGAAATTTTTTCCTACTTTAGGACTCCCTTATTAATTTAAGATGTTTTCATGAATCATTCCCAAGTACTAGTATGGTAATGGTTACATCCCATGCTAGTAATGGATATAAATCATGAATTTATGTAAAAATATCTATATATAATAGGTTCTCTATATTTAATTAACTTATTTTTGGTGTAAACTCACACATCTGGGTGCCCTGAAGCTTATTGTTGTCTATGGAGGAGATAGTTGTTGTGGAGTTTAGATTGGGCCCAGGAAAGGGGATTCCTATGTATCCCTATGAATAGAATCAGAACCATTTTATTTTATTCACACTTAATAAGAAACATCATACCTTTTAAGTTCATGTGACAAGGATCGATTTTAATCATTTTAGAGTCATGTGGATTGGAATTTTAGGCGAAAGGTTCAAAACAGTGGTTGGTGTGGGGCTTATGCATGAGTAACAATTTATAGTTAGTATTAAATGGGATATGTTCCAAAATGAGTAGGTTTAGTTCATGGTGAATATGGCTCCATGATATATGTGATTGGATCTTCCGGTAGGGACATAACCCACTAATTAGTTCATAGAGAATATAACCCAAATGTGGATGATATAATGATTGTATGGAAGGAATATGGCTCTCCAAGTGGGGATATAATGTCATATTGAGTGTGGTCTAATGAAAATATTATATTTTTGGATATTTGGTTTGAACCTAAAAGATTCATCCTATGTATCCTATTGAAATACTAATCAAAGACCACATAGTTTGAGTTGTGGGTTTCAGGCATAACAAAATCGCTTTTTTGGAATAACCAACTCGGATTTTAGTCTTAATTTACAAGTAAACCAAGTTGTACATTATGAATTACATCATGGATAATGAATTTAAATTTTTATATTACTTTACTTGTTAAATTTCAAAACTAGAAGATTAGGATCATCACATGTAATTTATAATTAATTTATAAGAAAATATAGAACTACATGAACATTTAATTATTTTTTAATTGATGATATGATTAACTAAATATTTTCATATCATCATTTTATTCTAGGATACAATTGGAAAAACTCTCTATTGGTTATCTACATGTGCACCAAAATCTATGAACATTGTCATAGAATCACCGGGTGCTAGCACAGCTGATCCTGATTGTTTTCATCATTATTGGTTGATCACAGTAGAATTCTTCTATGATGATAAATAACTCTTGGAATTATATTGATTTCTTAAGAGTGGAGGATGATATATCACACTCTATATCTCTATAACTCTATCTATGGTTTGATAGAGACCATATCTATCCATTGTGCACAAAAATTGTTTCTATGGAAAGTGATATAATTAGATATTTATTATGGTAGGTTTAGAGTTAGTAATTTGTATATAGGACCCTTTCCAATTCTATAATTCATAGTTGACCCCACATATAATAATAATAATACAAATATTATTAATATTCACTTGACATGTTAATCACTTAATAATATGTAAATAAATATCATTTCCATCGTTTCCAACTAGACCATTAAGCCCAGTCTTCTTATCATCCTCAACATTTACCAAACCTTGAATAATTACTATTTATCTAACAAAAAAATATCATTGAATTATTCATTAATAAATATAATAAATATTATATTCACCGAACCATGTAAATAAATATTTATATTATTATTTAACTCACTTATTCTTTAAAATAAATTGTGATTAAATCTTGTCAATCAAACAACCCGAATAATCATTAAACCGTAAAGAAGAAATTATTATTATTATAAATTATTAAATTGAAAATTTAATTTAACTAAGATTGATGAAAAAATTATTGTGTGACCCTCTATGAATCTCTCTTATTGGAAATAAGTGAAGATTCCTAAAGTCTGTAGTTAGCATCTAGAAACATGTCAAGGCACCCATAAAGAAATAATTTAATGTCATAACGACATACAAAAACCAATGAATGTTTACCATGTAATATAATCCCTTCATCATGATATATCTAATTAATCAAGTTTCATACAAGTATCTTCAATCTATGTACTTAATGTTTCTCTCTTTGACTTCCTAAAAACGAACTTTCCCATAGAACACCATGGCCGTGGATTTATCCAGGAGGTTTCATTCTTATCAATGGTCCTGAGATATTAACTCTTTTATAGGGATAAAAGGGATAAATCCTTTCTCATATTATCCATTAATTCAATATCACTCATGATGAAACCAACATATCCTACTTCTCTATAATCATATTTTATCATATTTTTCATCAATATATCAAAGTACTCAATTTATGGTATTCGTTAATGATAATATTAAAGTATAAGGATAAATACACATGTCCATTGATAGGAACATCCAATGACACCTAAAATATGGATTTCCTATTAGCAGGTCTCATTCTTATAATCTTCTTCTCCATAAATTACCAAGGGAACACACCATGAGAGGATTCATCAAAGTCCTATGAGTCTTCATCCCTAATATATTGTATCATTTGTGTCTCATCAAATGATATCATCCCACTATATATAATTTATTCAATAATATGGTCATGGAACCTGTAAGTTCTCATTATAGGGTGGAAGTGTTATTAACTTTCAATGAAGTATGTATTCTTAGTGCATTATCACATACTATGTCATGTATAGGAATAATCATGATGTGATAAGAAACTTTATTAATATTCAAGAAGATGAATAAATATAATTATCTAGTTATTATAAATTGGTTTTAGGGAACTAACTCTAACAGAATCTTAATTAAATTAGATCCAAATATTAACAACCTTTAGTCCATTATCACTCACATGATACTTATTTCTATTCTAAGATAAATTATTCATCAAGGAAACCACCACATTTTCTTCCATGGATACTCTTCTCACTACAATATTATCTCATTGAGAAAAATCCCTCAAGAGATGAATCTTATGAGTTATATGTTTTTCCTTTGATATGACCTTTTTTATTTGGAAATATCCACCGTTGTAGTGTTATCATAATAAATTTTGATAGGGTATTTACTACTAGGTGCCACATCAAAATCTTGAAAAAAAAATTGAATCCATGAATATTCCTTATTTGCATCAAAAGCCACAATATACTTATACTCTATTGTATTATCAGAAACAATTGGCTGCTTTGAACCCTTCCAGCTCATCTCTCCTTTATTGATACTGAAGACATATCCTATCTATGAAATTATATCCTTTCAAACCATTTTAAAGCTAGAATATTTATAACCTATGACAACTATATATTCATTTCCTTTATATACCAATAACATATCCTTAGTTTGACTAAGATACTTAATTATAACTTTAATAACAGCCCAATGTTTCTCATCTGGATCAAATTGATATCTGTCTACCATGCTCAACACATAACCAACATCAAGCCTCATATATAACATGTCTTAAATGATAGATCCTATCATAGAATCATATGGGATCTTACTCATTTTCTATCTTTCCCATTGGGTTTGAGGATACATTTTCTTGGAAATATGTATACCATGTGACAATGGAACCAATACCCTATTGGATTGTTTCATAATAAACTACTTCATTATCTGGGCAATGTATGTACTTTGACTTATTCCAAGAAACCTCTTTTATCTATCATGCATGATCTTAATCCCTATAATGTATTCTACTTCACCTATGTCCTTCATGTAGAATCACTTTCTCAAACATGTATTAACCTCTTGTAAGTATGGTATCTTATTTCTAATTTGTAATATGTCATCTAAATATACTACTATGAAAATGATCATGCTACCACTAAACCTCTTGTAAACACATGTCTCATGTTAATTCTTAATGAAAAAAATTATTTTATAGCTTCAATAAACTGAACGTTCCATGACATGGATGTTTTATTTAATCCATAAATGAATCTCTATAACTCTTATACATTTTTAGCATTACCCAGAGTCACAAAACCTCTAGTTTATGTCATATGCACATCTTTCTGAAGGTCCCCATTAAGTAAATCAATTTTGACATCCATATTCCAAATCTTATAGTCATGGTGATATTTTATGGAAAGAATAATTTTTATGGATTTAAGCATGGAAACTTGATAAAAGGTTTTTTCATAGTCTATTCTCTAATGTTGTATAAACCCTTTAGCCTCATTTCATGATTTATAGGTACTAACTTGACCTTTTAAGTCCAGTTTTATCTTAAATACTCATGTTCACCCAACTGACTTTACATATACTAGAAAATAGATCAGAACCCAAACTTGGTTCTAATATATGAAATCCATCTCAAATTTCATGGATTATTTCCATATTATAGCTTCTGAGATCTCTACTTCCTCCTTATAAGAAAGATGGTCGTTATTTTCAACCAGTAATGATTCACCATCTTCTGTGATTGAAAAATCATATCTTTATAATTCTCTCTCTTCTCTGGTCACCTACACAATACGTGTGTTTTAGGAAAAAATTATTCCATGGGGCCTTGTGGAATTTGTTTTTATACCAAATCTTATGTATCTTGAGAATCAACTTCATCAAATTCAGTTTTTCTCTCACTATCCACCATGAGGACGTTCTTTATCTCAAGGAATACATCTCACCTAGAAACTATTACCCTTTTATCTAAGGGATCATATAGGTAGTATCCCCTCATTACATTGGGGTAACCTATAAAGATACACTTTATGACCTAGGGTGACTGTTTGTTCCATAATCTAGCCTTAACAAATTTCTCACACTCTCATGCATGAACATGTGACAAAATGGGTTTATTTCCACTCCATAACTGAAAGGGAATACTATTTTCCTCTTTAGTTGGTACTCATTTTAGTATGTATGCTTCCATGTGCAATTAATATCCCTAAAAGGATAGTGGAAGACTTGTATGACTCATCATTGACCATATACTATTCAGTAAAGTACAGTTCCTTCTTTCACTAACACTATTACACTATGGTGTATAGGAGGATTGAGTTGAGATAAAATCCCATACTCTCATAAAAATTTGATAGAATTTTTGCTAAGATATTCACCACGTCAATCCAATCAAAGTTTATTTATCTTATTAGCAAGCTTATTCCCAGATTTATTCTTGAATTCCTTGAAATTATTAAAGGATTCAAAATTATACCTCATTATGTAGATGTAACTGTACCTACTTAAGTTTTTAGTAAAATTTATAAAGTATGAAAATCCATATCTAGGTTCTACTTGAAAATTTCCACACACATTAGTGTATACCAATTATATAATCTTTTCATCCCATTCACCTTGATCACCAAATGGGGGTTTGGTCACCTTGACTTGTAAATAATTATGCTATATTTTAAGTGGTTGAATCTCAAAAGTTTATAAGTAACCATCTTGATAGAAATTCATCAAATGATTCTCATTTACATGACCAAGGTAGTGATGCCACAACTGAGTGTTAAATGAGTCGCATCAATTTGATTCATTATCAATTTCTAATATTTGGTTTTCAGAATTTAATAAATAAAAACCATTATTCAGTTGTTTTATACCATAATATATGACATATTTATAAAAATAACAACCCTTATTTATAAAGTTGAAAATAAATCCATCCATGTATAAATAATAAATAGAAATTATTTTCTTAGTAATTCTAGGAACATAATAATAGTTCTTTAAAACCAAAATCAATCATGTTGGAAATGTGAGGTGGTAGTCACTGATGGATAGAGTATCTATAATTGCTCCATTAGTAGCCAGTAGATCAACCTCGCCTCTATAAACCTTATAAAATATACTTGGATCTGATATTTAGATATAAATGTGAGAACCACATGTAATATATAATACCCAATTTATAGATATATAAATATTACACTCAATAAAGAATGTACCAAATCTTCCCCTTATTTATTTAGTTGGGTGTAGTTCCTTTTCTTATGGACTTACGTTCCACATGAAAAACATACCACATTTTGTTCCTTTGATTCTTCAAGATCTTCTTCTTCTTTAAAGTATGGTTCTCTAGATCCATAGACTTAGAATGATTCTTAATAACCTTAAACTTGTTCTTCCATTTCTTCATCAAAATATTTACCCTTGGTTTGTTGACATACTGTTTATAAGGTGGTATAAAAGGAAATTTTATTTTCGTAGTGCAGAACAGAGGCTGACTAGGGTCATCTCACTTGAGGATCTCTATAACCAGTTCAATTAATTAATTATAATTCACCAAATCTAATTATTTTTGTGTTTTTATTAATTTATTAAAAAAATATTTTTTTTTTTGGATTTTTGAGTTATGTATAAAAAATTGGAATGAAAATATAAAACCTAAATGCATATATATATAAAATAAAGTTAGGTATGAAAGGTTTGGTCCTAGGATTTGGTAATTAAGGTTCCTTCATTATTTATTTTTTGTTTAAATTAAATTTTATAATTAAATTTATGAAACATTATAAATGAATTACTTTCCTTTGATTTATTGAGTGTGAATTTCATCATGCATAGGAAACCTCTTTGGAACACCAAATATTTCCTCATCCAATAGCCAAATGGGATAACACCTTGTAAGGACCTAGCCTTAATCAATACAAATTCTAGTTATTTTAAAACTAGAAATAACTTTATTTTCCAAAATATATTTTAGGTTTATAGTTTTAGAGAAATATTAAAAACTCTTACAAAGTAAATCCATACATTACAAGTGGAAACTTCTATGAAGTATCCATTTTTACATAAAAATAAAATTCCTTAAAATAAAACATGATTTATTTTTATAACAATTCTTCACAACTTCTAACTTTAATTATTTCTTTCTCTTACCCATCAGTAAACCCTATGAAATTTTTTTAAAAAATTTGGATGAAAACAAAAATATCATAAATGATAAAAGAAATAAAATCATTAATTCACTGAAAAACATGAAAAACCACTAAAACCTTTTCTTAAAAACATATATTTTCATCCAAAAATCTAATCATTTTTCCTTTAAAAATATCATTATATTACCTTTTGAAATCAAATATTTCCATGAAAACTCATTATAAAAAATATAAAATTCATTTAGGTGTATTGGGATATCATCATCATAGAACCATTATATAACCCTTAAAAAAACCCATAAAAATTATAATAACCATATGGTATACTTCTAATACAATTCTCTGAAGAAAAAATTCATTGCTCAATACATTGGAGCACTATCTGGATGCACCCATCATATAAGATATAATATTCTCACCCAAAACTATATAGGAACACCCATTATAAATAATTTCTAAGGACAATATCATGAATAAAACCCTTGAAAACTCTTTTAAACCTGTTTTTAAAACACTTTCAAATATCAAAATACCCTTTTCTTAAAATCTAAAAATCGTGCACATGATAATGAAACCATTTTATTTTAAAAGAAATATGAGAACTTATAAATTAAATAACAAATCATTAAATAATCATGGAGATGTAAAAATATACTCAGGTTGTATAAGTTAAAAAAACATTTCCTTATACTTTTGTAAAAAGTGATGAAAAAGGAACATTAAAAGAGGATTTTTAAAAGAAAGATTTTTGCATAAAACTTTAAAAATATTTATTTTTAAACAAAATTGAGAGAAATTTTAAAATTAACTTCTTAAAAAAATCATGTAAATATAAATACATTTATAAAAACTTAAAATAGATATATGAAAGAGAAAAAATTTAGAAAATAAATCTTTAAAACATTTAAAACTATGTTTTTTAGTTAAAGAGTCCCTTAAAAATATCATATCATTTAAGAAAACATTAATAAAATGTATATATTATGTTTATAAACTATAAATAGACATAAAATATTTTTAAATATAAATAATATAATTAATTTTCATTTCACACATAATTATAGCATGATATAATCAAATAATAGAAGTTTAACCCAGTGAATGGAAATTGAGTTGAGAAAATTCCTTAACTTGAGTCTGATTTGTCATGTATATTATTTATATTCCTGAATAATAAACTTGTGTTAATTATTAAATTGATTTATATACTTTTTAAGGTTTATTATTCCTTTTATATCACTCATTTCCATGTTATAACAAGTACTTAATTATATAATTTCACATCGGACATTTTGATGATATTTGGTACCTAAGACCAAAATGGATTTGGTAAGTCAACTATGGTCAATGAGGATAACATTACATCATATATATAATAATATTAATTACATAATTATAATTTTAAACAATAATTATACTTTTAAATCCAACCATGAAATACGGTTATGAAAAATGAACTATGTTAAAATCATGGAGATAATAAGTTGTACGTACGCATGAGTAACGTTTCCATTTTTCAACAATCATTATGGAAATAGGGTAAGTATAATTTATCTTTAAAAAATTATAATAACATTTTAAATATGATAATAATTTTTTTAAATATACTTATATATATCATTCATTTGATGTGGTGATTAATACAAATCACATCACTTTGTGGAGGTGGTAGTCCACACATACGCAAGGATGATGTTATCATTTTTCTATGAATGAGAAGATAAGAGCATAATTAATATATTATATTTTAATAATGGTAAATATTTCATTAATATCATAGATAAAACTTAATTCCATCATTATAATTTGTCTTAAGAGACGGTGATTGAAAACAGATTACATTGGTTCGTGAGGCGGTAGCCCACCGTATACACAAATAATGAATTATGTTCCCATTTGATGGGAGTGGAGATGGATATGGGTCATGAAACTAACCTAATAAAATCTAATTATATATATAATATAGTATTTATTATTTTATAATGTTTGAGTAATATTTTAATGAGATGTAATAAGAAATAAAATATAAATGCTTGATTAAAATGATACCTCTTCTTCAGACAAACTCTTTTGCTTAACACCTTAAAACCAATAAGGTTGGTGTTTTGACTAAACTAAGGTCTCTAGAATGAGGTTAGGTATTATAGTAATGGATTTTTCTAGATATTTTCTAAAAAAATGGTTTTTTAAGTGTGAATAAATGAAAAAATAGGTGTCCTTTTATAGGAGATGGGAGAGGCACTATTGGAATTTCCCAAAATATTAAATTAATATAAATTAATTTTCAATTTCAAATGGATACAAAGTGATTTGTTTAGAATATAATATGAGGATTAGTCAAAATACCCTAACATAATAAAATTTAAATAAGTATTGACTATATTTGTAACCTTATATTTTAGTTTT
The DNA here is from genome assembly GCA_963277665.1 of Viscum album. Taxonomy (NCBI): domain Eukaryota; kingdom Viridiplantae; phylum Streptophyta; class Magnoliopsida; order Santalales; family Viscaceae; genus Viscum; species Viscum album. The sequence goes on from OY728137.1 coordinate 1,909,643,396, forward strand.
AACCCTTATTCAATCCCTTTAACTCTTACCATTATAACATGAATTTTTATGCTTTGAGGGTTAATATAGTTACTATAAAATTTCAAATGACCCATAAATGGATCATGTATGACATTTTTCAGTCTCATACAAATAAATTTTCTAAAATTAATATTTTTAGGACTTTTATATCATTTAATAAAATATTATTTATTTTAAAATGTCATTAATGTCAATTTTGACACTATTCATTACATTGACTTTTAGAAATATCAATAATGTAACACCCTGAGATTTTGTGAAATGTTTTTTTTGGAATTAATTTACCTTTTTAAATTTTGAATATCACGTGACACTGGAAATATATATATATATATATATATATATACACATATATATATATATATACATATATATATATATATTAAAACACTAATTCAAACATTAATTTCACACTAAAAATCGACTTGACGTATGTTACATGCAACACCGACTTATATTACGTTACACATAACATTAATGTTGCTATGAAACATCATTTTACAGTTATAATTATTTAAATGAGATAATTATAACCTTGTCTTTAAACATAGTAATATTAATAGTAATAACTAATTTTAAAATATTTCTTATAATGGTTTTATATAAATAAAACAAATTGATAATGAAGGATATAATTTTTGGTAAAGGCCTTATATATTTAAAAATACTATTTTCTCAAATAAAACACATTTCATGTCCTTCTATGAAAAATAATAAAATTAATTTTATACACATCTATAAATTTAATTTGATAAAATAAACTTCATTTTTGAATTTATAATGCCAAAATTATCTTAGAGTAATTTTTTTAGATTTTTCTAAGAAACTTCATTTTTCATGAATAGTAAAAATACTACTTTTTAGTTAAAAACTACCTTTTCATTTAAATAATTATTAATGTTAAATTATATTTTAAATTTGTTTTAAGATAACATTAGATCAATTATACATCTATTAATATAATTTAGGTCATTATAATAAATTTCACTTTGAATTTGAATATAAAAACTTAATAAACCTTTTCTCTCTACTTTAAAAACCCGTAATTTCGTCTTGTCTGCGGGATTAGCACTAATCTTAATTTTTTTTTATTCTATGAATTGAATTTTAAAAAACTAACATATATAATATTAATTATTATAATATTTAGAGTCCAATAATATCAACTTAATTTTTTTATCAATAATATTAGTAAAAGTAATTAAAATTAATCGCAATGATTAAGGTCAAATTAAGCTTAATTGGGGACTAAACCTTAATATTAGGGGGCCAAATGACCTATCCACTTGTATAAAACCCATTAGATTGAAATTATTTAGTAATAAACCTTCAATTATTGATTTATGTTGGTTTTTTTTGACTTTTTTTAGGTAATAACATGTGTACGCCTAACTTGTTTTCAAAAATTCCAAGTGAGTCGTTTTCCTTCCCTATAAAAGGCCACCACCTCTCCCACATACTCACCACCTCTCATGGTGGAAATTATGATGGAAAATCTATTTATATATGTTATGTTTTATATTTATTATTTATTTAAATTTATGTATTACTTTGACAATACATATATTTTTACTTTCCATTTGGTGTTAATACGATAATTTCGTTTGAGGAAGTGTGGACTACCTCCCCCTCAAAACGATATGATTTGTTCATAAACTACATGGATTGTATTGATGATGGTTTTAGTGAATATATAATAAATATATGATATCATAAATATATTTTAATAATGATATATATGTATACATATATGTATTTTACTTTCTTTCTTTCAACACGACAATTAAACGGAAACATCATTCATGCGTACGTACGGCCTACCATCTCCATAAATTGTGTAATTTGTTTCATACTTATATAATCTATAAATTATTATAATACAAATATAATGTATATAAATGATATTTATATCATGGTTTTCATTCTTTAAATAATTATATAAAGTATAAATACCAAAGATATAACAAATTAAGACACGTGAAAAGAATAAAGCGAATATTACCCGAAGTGAAACCTTAACATATGATTTTTAACAAGAGGGTAATATAAGGTCATAATAAAACCATATATGGTATTAGATATAAGAATATTGTCCTATAAAATATTTATAATAAATTTATATTTATTATACAGGTGTTTTGAACAAGTACGATGAGAGTCAAGACACAAGGTAAGGGGATTTCATCTCACTTTTTATTTCTATTTGATACATACTATGTTCGCAACTTTTTACTTTTGTTTGGTGTATGTACTTCCCATGATTGTATTATATTTATTTTATACTTAAATTTATGGTTATTCACATATTAATTTTATGATATTTATTTTGATGTGTTTTAGGTTTCAAAAGTTACCAATTCGGTAAAATAGTTGTGTCTCAATTTGCCTTCTTTGAGACTCTTGTTTTGTTATGCACCTAATTTTTTTTCGAGGTGCATATACTTCCATTTTACATGTTATATATTGAAATTTATTATTTTAATGATATTTTAAGCTTCATTTAATTTATTTTTCTGACATGTATATTATGATCCCAAGTTAACAATTTATAAGAGTTTATTAAGACAATCTCATCGCTTTTCAAGATTGTTTATGTGTATGCTTCCTTTGATGAAATATTATGATCCACCTCTCAAGAACATTAATTAAATTTATTATCCTCTATTTATTCATGATATATTCATGTATTGGTACCATTTTTCTAATCTTTAGTACATAATATAGTTAATAATGTGTTTCTAAGAAATCTAGACTTTAACCTCTCTTCGGTCGGAAATTTGTGTTCCTTCAAAACCATGTTTTCTAAAAAATATTTAGAAGAATATTATAATAATATACTATGATCATTAAAAAACATTTTTACCTTTTTTTATTTTACCAATATTTTAAAATGAATCTTATTTTCTCTTTCTAAACGAGTAATTTTTTCTAACATGTTTACCGTGAAAAAGGAATGTTCTTTTTGTCTCGTACGACATGTACAAATTTACCTGTCATCAATTATTTAAAGAATTATTTTCATATTTAAAAGGTTAATTTTTAAGATTTTTTTAAAAAATATAATTTCAAGTTAATGTATTTCAATAGTTTTTCAAGCTTATTTTATTTTTCTTTAATTAAAATGGTTTTCAAAAGGTTTTATGTTTTGAAGAACCTTTTTCAAATAAGAAAGGATATTTACCTCAAGAAATGTTTTCAAGATATCCTTCAAAGTTATTTTATATCTATAATAACATACATTGATTTTACTAATTACCTTATAGTAAATTATCCAAAGGTTCCATTCATATACTTTCTTGAGTGGTTTATGTTTTTATTGAATAATGATTAGTACACCTGTTTCACTTCCACAGGTTTTATTCTTTTGAAACCCACTACTTTTCACAGGTTATGCTTTTTTGAAGTGATTGTGAAACCTATATATTTTCATAGGTTATGATGTTAATGATACCCATTTCATTTCATGGGTTATGATTTGATTTTTATAAAACCTATATCTTTTTATGGGTCATGATATAATGAATTCTTTATTATCTTATGTCACAAGTATGAATGATATTATTATGAGATGGGTGAGACCTGTATCTCCCTCCAATGAATTGGGTAATGATAATTTTTATATGAGATCAAAGGGTACATGATTTGTATCCCAATCCCCAAAAAAAGAAGGTACATGGGTTGTAGAACAATATTAAAAGAAATAGGGTACACGATTTGTAGCCCAAGCCTGAAAACAAGAAGGTACATGGGTCATAGCCCAAGCCTGAAAGAAAGATGGTACACAGGTTGTAGCCCAAGCTTGAAAAAAAGAAGTTACATGGGTTGCAGACCAAGCCTAAAATAAATAGGGTACAAATATTGTATCCCAATCTCAAAAACAAGAAGTTAAATGGGTTGTAGACTAAGCCCAAAAGAATGAGGGTACACAGGTTGCTAGCCCAATCCTAAAGCAGGTACATGAGTCGTATCCCAATAATAACATGTTATAAATGTCTTGGTAGGTATCCTTGACATAAAATTTTATATTCTTATATGCATACCATAAATCCTATTTCTTATTCCTTAATTACAATTTCTTGGATCGTTATTTTTATTTATTTATGATTCATGTCTTATGAACTACCAAGATTTATCCCATAACTCATGTTTGTGATCTTTGATATGCAGGGTATGAACTCATAATGTTACAATCACATTCTCATACCCCTATTTTCATGTTTATGCTTACATGTATCACTTGTTTACCCTTACTGAGCATCTGATCTCACCCCCTTTTATGTTTCCTTTCCCCGGGTTATGAAGAATGGTTTTAGGTAGAATTACTAAAGGTGTAGATCTTTATGGTAGATGTTAAAGATCTTTCACCAGTATAGAAGATTTTTTTTTCCAAGATTCCAAAAACACTAAAATATTATAATCCTCAAGCATGTATTTTTGTAATGTACTGAATATTAATCTAAAATGATGTAATATCCATGTATGCTAAGCTTGGGTTGCTATAAATAAAACAAGATAACTTCAAAAAAATCATTTAATAAATCCCTAAAATGTAAAATTAATTTAAAAAAAATTGTTTATCACATTAATTATCTTAAATTATATTTATTTTAATATTTTTAATAAAATTTATTTGATATTTCCATTAGTAAAATAATTACTACATCAGCGTTGTGTAATAATTTAAGGTAATTATTTCTTCACTAAATTTTAAAAATAAGTTACCATGATAAAGATAAATATTTTTTATTTCAAATGAATATTTCTAGTTCAATATATCCTCAAGATAATCCCATATTAAAAATGTTATAGTTACTAAAAAATGAGTGTGACATCTTTGACTTTTCCCTAAATAAAATATTATAAATATCATAATCACCTACAAATGGAAAAAAGTCTGTATATTAGAACCTTGAATTATAATGAATGAATATTACTCATCCAATAAAATTGTAACAAGTTTAAGGCTAATTTTATATACCTTATCATATTATGTATACCCTTAATTACATGATTTACCATTTATCGTGGTAACAAAATTTACCAAGGTTACTATTCATATTGCCCAAAATAAAAGGGTAATATTCACTAAATTTAGAAATCATGATTCAAAAAATGGAATATATTTTTAAAAATTCAAAACACATAAGTTTCTGGATTTAATTTAAATGAAATCGGCAAAATGCAATGAAAAACAGTTTTTCGTAAAAATGCCATTTTTAAACATAAAATGATTTTATACAAAATTAAAGTATAAAATCCAATTCAAAGACCAAAATTGGATTATTTTAAATAAAAAGTAACAATTAAATTTTAAAAATGATCTAAAATATAATTTTAAATTTTAAATACTTGAAAATAAAATACAATTTTCGATAATAATTGGTATTTTCACTATTTATAGAAAAATCAAACTTTTCAGAAAATTCAAAAAAAATCACCATAGGATAATTTTGATATGATGATTTATAAAATAATATTTATTTCATTAAATAAAATTTATAAAATTTTCATAAATTAATTAAATTGTTCACTCACAAAAACAATAAAAAAACTTTCTTAAAGAAAGTGTATTTGAAAAATTAAATGACTTTACTAAAATTAAGTGCTTAATTTTATAAGAATTAATTAATAAATTATTAATTATTAGAACCATTTTGTATTTAATAATTTATTTAGTATTATTCATTCATTCCAATTTAATGTCTAGGTTATTACAGTCACACAATAACAATATTTAGTTGTTCGTTTAAGTTCGGTGTTGTGTATCTTGTATGATACCAAACATATTCTCTCTTTTTAAAAAATAAAGATGTTACATTATACCCCATTTTTAAATTTCATAATTGAAATTTTTAATTCGGGCTTGGTAACTAAGTTTTGAATTTTTAAAATACCTTTATTAAAATCACACATCTGAAAAAGGATTCATAAAACTTGACTTTAAAATAATGTAAGGGAAGTATTAAGGTCATCTAGAATAACACATAATTAGGATTGAATGTAGGAAAACATGGACATGGAAGATAAAAGATAACACTCAAGCACTGATAGAAAGTGATAGAAAACATGGTCATGAGAAAGTGAAAAATCACAAAACCATAAATCTTTAATTGGATAAATGGTCATTGATTTTTATGTAGGAAAAGTAAATGGATAGTGTTTTTGTTTCAAAATACTTTTCCTAAAGATAAGGAATTATTTTAACACCTAGAATAAGAACATAAAGAAGTATATTTACTTTAAAAGTTTAGTTTCATCTTTTAATCAATTTCCACCACAAACTCATATTTTTCTCTAAACGATGAGTATTTAAGATAAATTTTTCATGTATGAATAATTAGAATCAAATTATATGGATCAATAAATCTATAAAAAATATGAAAATATATTACTCCTACCTTTAATAATTAAAAAAACAAAATGTTTAGGATAATATATGATAAATTTTCTAAAATAATAAACTATTATATGATGAAAAACTACTTTAATCTACAAAATTCAACAGTAATACCCAAATTTTAACATAGATCATTCGATAAATAATTTTCATTAAAATTCCTCAAAATAGTATAAACTAAGATGGAAAACCAAAATTCAAAAGGATATTATAACATATTCTTCTTAGAAAATTTTAATATTTATCTCTAAATAACATCAATTACTCTCATACTAAAAAAGTATATACCTAAATCATGTAATATCAAAGATATTATAATCATTTCTATACATCATAAATCCACAAAAATATAATTCAACCTTTATTCCTAAAATAAAATCTCATATTATTCTATTTAATGTAATCATATTGGGCTCCCAAAATATTGAACGTCTTCTAAAATAAAATTAATCACTTAATACCAAATAAATTTTCAATCTCGTGGTATTCTATATGATAATACATATGTTCCAAAAATAAAATTATTTTTCATCCCTAAAATCATTTAAATAAAAATAAAAAGTCATACTAACTGGTAATTCACATTGTCCAGTGGTAGGAAATTCACCATTGTCTCCCTTTAGTTGTGTGTTCAAACCTCTCAGCCATTCTAGATGTGATGGGTTGTCACATAGCCTGTGGGGTGTTTTTTTATATTAATAAAATATTTATAATTTTTGGGAAAAAATACCTCAAGGTGTCCCCTCGGTATGTTTTGGGTGTGATTGTGTTTGTTGACAAAGCCAGATGACCGCAAATGAGTATGGTTGAGGTTTGTCGAAGACATGTTTTTAAGGTGGCACAATTTCCCAGTGTTTTCCAAATTTTTGGGCCTTAAAATCGGGAGTTTGTTGTTGGAAAAGGAAGAATTTATTTATATAAGTGAACTGAATGAAGATTGTTGAAGAAAATCGGAAAAGGATGATAACTGCATACCATAATTCATGGGTCACGTACCATGTTCTGGGAATGGTACGCGGAGCAGCGGGAACGGTACGCAAGAGCAGTTCGCGAGATCAAAAATGGTTCACGGAGGATGATGGTGTGGTATGCGGATGGCTTGACATTGGCAAAAATGGTTCATGGGTGACTTGCGGTTCGCAGCGGTTGGAGGATTGGTAAGCGGTGAAGACTGGATTGAAGATTTGGTAAATATTGGGTTAACGGATTTTGCAGATATCTTTTCTTATATAAGAATATATAATCCCACTGATTATAGAGATCAGATATCATTATATAACATCTTTTTGATCTGAGATTTCGACAAAGGACAAATAAAGTTCGCGAAGGGAGGTTTGTGAAGGCTTAAGTGGTTCGCGTTGAAGAGATTCTGTTGAAATTTTTTGCGGAGGATTGTATCCCACAAAGGTATCGGTACGTGGAAGATGAAGTCTGGTTCACAGAAGAAGTTGACTTGGTACGTGGAGGATGAATCTCTGGTACGCGATAGGGAGAGTTGCGTAAGTGGTACATTGAGGGGGAGCTCTGGTACACGGATGTGAAGTCCATCCGCAAACAGAGAACAGTTCGTAGACAGAGGGCAGTTTGCAGAGGCGGAACGAAGGCGGTGGTACATAGAGGCGATAGCAATTCGCAGAAGAGGCATTTGTATGCAGAGTAGGTGGTCCTCTTACCTTTCCTAGCACATAGTATGAAAATGAGGCAGGTGGTTTGCGAAACACACTAGGGAGTTTTAAAAAGCTTATAATCAGTTTGAGAAATTATTTTTCCAGTATCTAACAATATCTAGGAAGGTGTAATTCATCTGCGGGTGAAAAAGGAACTTCAACAGAGCATCTACCTATATTTTAGGATGCATTAATTCATGAAAATGAATGGACCTACATGTCTATAAACTATTTTTGACCTATAATTCAATAAATTGTGAGTGGATTCCTTTCCAAGAGCAGTGAATGAAGTAAGAGGAAGACGGTGACCCTTTCCACCGGTAGTGAGCCAAAGAAAGAGGCATAGAGAGTGAACCTTGGGAATGTAGTGAGAAAACCCTAAACCTTGTAAAGGCAATGAGCCCGAGCATATAAGTTTTATCCCAAACATTTTACTCATTATTGGCAGTGAGCCTTAGTGAATTTGGTACATCGGAACATTGTCGTTGTATTCTCCTTGGACGTATCCCAGTGAGGGTGAACCAAGTAAAAATAATTGTGTCCTGTGCATGATTTCATATTTGTTCTTATATTACTACGGGAAGAAGATATAATTGAGTTTTTTGTAACAACAAAACAAGATCCAAATGGGAGAAAGTTTTAATATGTCATACTCTGATTCCCCCCCCCTCTCAGGGTATTCGAACTAGTGGACCTAATAATTGGTCTCAAGAATAAGAAATGGAGGTGTTCAATCATAAAGTAATTCTTATCTTTGATAGAAATAATTTTCAACTATGGAAAAATCGGATGCATCACTACTTCCGATCAGTAGGGATGGATGGATTCATAGCATCTATGCATGGAATATCAGCTGACATTAATAGTGGTGCTTTATCAGATGCTGAAATAAGAGAATTGGATGATGATGCTAAAGGGATCAATGTTTTAGGGTGAGCACTATCAAATGTAATTTATAAGAAGGTGATTCCCTCTAAAACCTTACATGCAATGTGGGAAAGTTTTTTGAATATTTATGAGGGTGACTCAAAAGTCTGAGAAGCAAAGCTGCAGGTTCTATGGAACAAGTATGAGGATATCAAAATGAATCCCAATGAGACTATTGATGCATTCTTTAATAGGATAAATATTATTTTGGAAGACATGCGGGGTCTTGGAGAAGTATTGAATATATAAATATTTTTGAAGCGTATCTTGAGGAAATGATGATAATGATGTAGTGGAAAAGGGGAAGTCTAAGGAAGTGGAATTCAAGGCCATGAAGAATATCTCTATTTAAGATAGTAATTATAAGGACAGTATGTATGATGTCCTATCATTTCTCTCCTCCAATCTTCAAATAGGAAAAGTTAAGTTTAGAGGTAAACTTCCATTTGCATGATTTCAATGTGTAAAGATTGGGCATTTTTTAGCAAAGTGTCCTAAGAAGTTTGATGATGAAAATGAAAACAATGATGAAATTCCCCAAAATAAGTACTCATCAAATGAGAAAGTGATGATAATTACTAGGAGAAAGTTCTTAAAAAAGAAGAATCTTCTTTCAAAATAGGATGAAAGTTTGGAAGGATATGAGAAAGAAGAGTTGGAGGATTGCAAGGATCATAAAATAGATGCTTTAGTGGAAGTTATCAGAAATTCATTAACAAGAGAAGAAAGTGACAATAAAGAAGGAGAAATTGAAGGAAGAGTTGATCTTCAGACTAAATTAGAAGTTTCCCTTGAAGAGGTAGATATTTTGAGAGCCAAAATGAATAAAGATAACAATGTTGTTCCTGATGCCAAACTCTTTATGTAGTAGTAAGAAGAAAAGAATTCTGAGCTGAATACAGAAATTGAAAAGATGAGGTCTTCAATTCCATAGATCTCCTAAAAGGTGGTTGAGTACAAACCCAAAATTTAATACTAGAAAATTAAAATTGATAGTTTGACTAAAACCGGAGAAGATAAAATAAAATTTATCAAACAAATAGAATAAGAAGTTTTCAATATGAGACAAACAATTGAAGATTAGGATAAACTTTTAGGAAAGAAGATCATATAGGCAATAGAGAAGATGTGATTTGAGCAGAGTGGTTCATCAGAACAGAAGCGCAAATCCACTCTGAATGATAAAGCTGGTATGGGGCCTGATCTAAAAATATAAATCGGTTATGGTTCAATTTAGACCATAAGAACCCACTCCAAGATTGAATATTGATTTTGGAATTAAGAAGAATCATAAGATTCAGAGAACCCAATTCACAACTAGTGGTGCATCATTACCACATAGGAATGTACCTAACATAAGATTCTATTATTGTAGTAAGATGGGACACTCTCAAATTTTATGTTCTATAGTAAAGAGGTACCAAAGAAAACAAGACCAAAAGAGGTGGTCGTACATATATCAAAATTCTAGTTCATTATTTGATGGTCTTTATTTCAGGTGTAAAGGACTTTAACATATAGAAAGGTATTTCACATCAACAATGTAGAGGAATGCATCGAGGCAGACTTGATTTGTTCATAAGAAGCATCCAAATGTATCTTCAAGAGAGATGAAAATTAAAAATTGATTTTTAGCTATGCAGGATGAAGATGGTCCATCATATACTAAGGAAGATCAAGATTATCATTCCATGATAGGTATGAAGTCAAAGACTTAGGTCAAAAAGAGAAGGGTCTAGAAAGCGTTGGTTACAGAAATTGCATTCAAGGCATCAGATTGCACTAGGATATGGATCATTGATAGTGGATGCACTTCCCAAATGATAGGAAATAAGGATCTAGTGATCGAAATCAGGTATGATAAATAAGGTATTATAAGATTAGGTAATTATGAGGTCCTAAAAATTATTGGTTCAGGAAAAGCCAAGTTTGGAGGAAAAAACATGAGACGAGCAGATGTCTTGGTTGTTGAAGAGATTAGTCACAACTTTCTTAGTGTTATTCAATTGTGTGACTTAGGACATTTCATAAGCTTTTCCAAGAAATTATGTATCATTAAATAAAGGGATGGTGTTGTTGTGTTTCAAGGAAAGAGTACAAAAGGGAATCTCTACCTTGTGAGTGGAGAAGAAGGTGTGTGCTTTCTATCCAAGGATGAATAAAATAAGTTATGGAATTAGATTCTTGGCCACATAATCCAAGGTTCCTTGGAAGATTTGGTGAAATATGATGCAGCTCGAAATCTCCCTATATTATCACGTGATCGTACTCATACGTGCAATGCCTTTCAACAAGGGAATATCATTCGAAATACATATAATAAAAAGAGGAAAAAGTCATCAAGATTGCTTGAGTTGGTGCATATTTATGTGTGTGGGACAATTTATCTGAGGGTTATTGATGGGAGGAGATATTATGTTCTCTTCATTGATGACTATAGCAGAATGGCATGGGTTTCAATAATCATCCAAAAATTTGAAGTGTTCAGTTTCATTACAAGATATTGATAAGAATTTGAAAAGATGCTTGGTCAGAAAATCCCGAAGATTTGAAAAGATAATGGAACAGAGTTCACAAATATCTGAGTTGAGTATTATCTCGAAAAAAATGGGATAAGGAAATCAAGTTTCAATAGTAAGAACTCCACAACATAACGGAGTAGTTGAGAGAAGAAATCATATTTTCAATAATATATCCAGAACAATTATCATTAAAAAAGACCTTATGAAGAAATTTTGGAAAGAAGTAGTAATAACAACAATATACACTTCAAACAAAGATTTACTTTTTCTAAAAGAGGAGAAGACTCCATACGCATTATTGTATGGAAAGAATTTGTCATTTAAGTACTTCCGTGTCTTCAGAATTAAATGTTTCATTCTCAATAAGGAGAAACATAGGAAGTTTGAATTTTGTGGAGATGAAGGGATATTTCTTGGCTACTCAGAGAAAATAAAAGCATATAAATTCTTCAATAAGTGGCTGGGAAAGATAGTTGAAAGCCATGATGTGACCATAGAGGAGGATGAGAAGAATATTTATCAAATGCATGATTAGACTCAGGAGGATAGTGATAAAGAGATGAGTAGGTCATGAGACACTCTAGCTCAAGAGATAGATTCATAAGAAGACTCAGATGATGAAAATAAATTAGTGTCTGCCCAGAGACCAATGAGAAGAGATGAAATTGATAGGCAGAATATAATTGGTGATCAGAAAGCACCAGTATAGACAAATAGGATGAAATCTCTACAGAAACCATCATAATTATCATGGGGGGGTCTAAATGGTTTGATGAAGCTGTTGGAGAAGAGAATTGGGTTTAGGAAATGAATGAAGATCTTGACCAAATTGAGAAGAATCTGACATGGAAAATTGTTTCGAGACCATCAAACTAGAATTTCATCAGAATAAAATGGGTCTTTCGAAAAAAAATGAATGAAGATGGTGATGTTATTAAAAAAAATCATGACTGGTGTGAAAATGGTACTCCTAGATAGAGGGTATTGATGTAGATAAGACATTTTCACCTTTTTCAAGGTTGGAGACAATCAGACTATTCTTGGTCATAGTAGTGCAAAGAAAGTTTAATGTTTTTCAGATGGATGTCAAGTCAGCATTTCTGAATGGAGTTCTATAAGAACAAGTATACATTGATCAACTAGATGGTTTTCTCATTAATGAAGATGAGAACAAGGTTTGTCGGCTGAATAAGTCATTATACAGTTTGAAGCAAGCACCAAGAGCATGGTATTCAAGGCTTGATTAGTTTCTAAAGAAGCTCAGTTTTTAGTGTGGCGGAGTTGATTAAAATATGTATTTCAAAAATGGAAATAGTCAAAGGATTATGGTGCTGGTTTATGTCGATGAAAAAATATTTGGTGGATCAGATAAAGCACAATGCAGACAGTTTTCTGAATTCATGAAAATCAAATTTGAAATGCCAATGATTTGTGAGATGACATTTTTCCCTGGCTTACAGGTGATGCAAGGAAGGAATGTAACTTTTATTTATCAATATAAATATTCCAAGGAGGTTTTGAGAATATTTGTAATAGATAATTCCAAATAGATAAATACTATGGTTGTTACCCATCTAAAACTATCACAGGATGATGAAGGCAAGGCATTAATACTATAGAATATAGGAAAATGATAGGAAGTCTTTTGTACCTGATAGCGACGAGGCCTAATATTGTGTTTTCCACATGTTAAGAAGAAAGGTATCAAAGAAATACTAAGGAGATCCACATGATTGCAGCAAAAATAATTCTTTGCTATATCAAGGGTACAATGGATTTTGGTCTATTATATAATGAAAAATCTCAACCAGAATTATTGGGATATACAGATGCATATTGGTCCGGTTCAGCAGATGATAGTAAATCAACATCAGGAGGTGCATTTTATCTTGGAGTTTTTTGTATCTCTTGGTTAATAAAGAAACAAGATTGCATTTTGTTGAGCACCACGGAAGCTGAATACATTGTGTCTACTCAAGATTTCACGCAATTATTGTGGATGAAGCAGCAATTTGATGATATAGTAATTGAAGTGAAATCTCCAATCGGAATCCATTGTGATAATTCAAGTGCTATAAATATTATCAAAAATCAATTCCATCACTCAAGGACACGACACATTTGTTTCTGACACTTCCATCGGGGCGCGTGCATCTGTCTATGAGGACGTGCAGCTGTTGCACCGCATTCCTACTTTCCAAAGGCGGGAGGCATCCATTCCTTATTCAGGGACATTTTCTTCTTGATCAAAACAGGATGATGGGATATCGGTTCACACTACCATGGATTCCTCCTCGGAACTCGTTACCCAGTCTGGGTCTCTCTTAAATATTAATTCATGGTTCGTGAATCTCATTCCTGGTGTCATATCTTTGTGGGTGCCGGTTAATTACACTACTTCTTTCAGGACATTCCATGGGTTCTTGAATTGGTACCAACCTTCAGTCGGAGTATATGATAGCATCAGGCATGTTAGGGCATCTCTGGATGCGTGGACATTGGGGAACTCGTATTCTTCTTCATAAGAGGGCATCTCAAGAGTGCACAACCCAAGGAATCGCACGTCGAATGCAGGGAATCATATTCCATAGGCATGTATCTGAGGTTTTCCTCAGCTTCCCATGTTTAACATAGGGTATGCCGTAAGTTTAACGTCTAGCAGATATGGTTACGCCAATGGCATGCCATCTGAGGTTTTCCTCAGGCATCTCATGTTTATCACAAGGTAATCCACGATTTTAACATCTTGAAAAGATGGAATGAGAGTGATCATAACGTCCCATAGAGATGGATCATATTGGTACATCCCTATGAGGGAACACCTAGAAGATGGATGGATCAGAATGCCCAATGAGGATAGATCTGATGTGGTTCTCCCCATGGAGGGGAGATGTAACACTGTAATGGCTGATCTGAACACCACTGAGGGTGGATCAGGGAGATTTCACCCCAGAATAGGGGAAACTAAGGTTTACAATTGGCTGGGATTGAACCTCGTAGAGGTTTTCTACGTACCCTGTGTAGATGACAGGGATCAAAACCCACGTAGTTTGAAGGGGTAATGAATCAGGGTGTACACAGAGGACAACAACCTGAATACATGTTGGAGCTTACACATGGATAGCGGACCAAGTACTACTAGGAGTAGCGAGGGGGGTGGATGACATGATCCCACTGGGATGTGGTGGCCTGGGTCAGAATCAGGATGGATGATGGGGAGTTTAATGAGGTGGAGGGAGAATGCGATGGAACCGATGTGAGGATGATGGTGATGTTGGTGTTAAGCCTTAAAGAGTCTTCCTACGTATCCCCATGGAATGGAATCAAAGTTTGCATAGTTCAGTGGAATGATGGGACACCTGAGGAGGCGGCCCGTGAGAATGGACACATGGATAGGACCAGGAGGAAGTAGAACCTTCGGGTTGGGGAATGATCTTCCCGGAACACATGGGATCGAGGGATAGATCAGGATGAGACATGGGTGATGGGATTGAATCTCATGGAGGCTTCCTACGTATCCATGTGGCAGGGAATCAAAGTCTGTGTAGTTCATCTGACGACAGCTTACCATCAATTGTGGACTTCAACGGCTTACCGTCTAATGAGCTTGACAATGGATTACCACTGAATGGGGGAACAACGGCTTACCGCTGATTGAGGTCCACAGTTTAACGTCATGTAGGATGGGGGTGAACCGACATGAAAGAGGACCTGGGGCCCAGAAATATGGAAGGATTGAACCTCATGGAGGCTTCCTATGTACCTTTCCTTGTCAAGGATCAAAGACCACATAGTTCAGGATGGGGTGGGAACCGATGTGAAGGTGGTCGGAACTAATGGGGTGTTGGGATTGAACCTTAGGGAGGCTTCCTACGTACCTCGCCTTGGTAAGGATCAAAGTCCACTTAGTTCAGGTGGTGTGGGAACCAACATGAAGGTGGTCAGAACCAATGGGTGGTGGGCATGAACCTCAGGGAGGCTTCCTACGTACCCTGCCTTAGTAAGGATCAAAGACCTCGTAGTTCAGGTGGGTCGGTGAACCGATGTGAAGGAGGACCTGGGGTCCCATGGGTGGTGGTATTGAACCTCATGGAGGCTTCCTATGTACCATGCCTTAGCAAGGATCAAAGACCTCTTAGTTCATGTTTATAGGGGGAATTTGGGGGTTACGCTCTGAGGTGGCTCAAGGTGTTAGTGAACCAACGTGAATAGGGTTGGAGCGACCAATGGGTGGTGGGCTTGAACCTCATAGAGGCTTCCTATGTACCTTACCTTGGGAAAGATCAAAGTTCTCATAGTTCAGATGGTGTGGGGCTTACACTCCAGGCTGCCCAAGGATTTTTCATGGTTGGTGCTCACTCTAAACCCACATGAGTCATGCTCGGTGTGAGAAACAAGAGATAGCATAGACCTAACGATCACGTCATGAAATGTGCGTCTGTGGGAAGGGGAGTGGGGCTTACACGTGATCGCAGCCCAAAAAAGAAACATGGGATTATGCATGGTTGGCGGCCTGAAGAGGTTGGGACTTACTCCGGGATGGAGGCCCGAGTGCTGCTATGGAGCAGCAATAGTGGATGGGGCTTATGCAAGGAAGCTTCCTGGGTGCTGCTATGGAGTGGAAATGGTGAATGAGGATTATGCAAGGAAGCAGCCCAGGTGCTGCTATGGAGAGGCAATGGTGAATGGGGCTTACGCAAGGAAGCTTCCCAGGTGCCACTATGGAGCAGAAATGGTGGATGGGGCTTACGCAACGAAGCTGCCCGGGTGCCACTATGAAGCGGAAACGGTGCATGGGGCTTACACAAGGAAGCTGCTTGGGTGCTTCTATGGAGCGGAAATGGTGAATGGGGATTACGCAAGGAAGTTTCTCGTGTGCCACTATGGAGTGGCAATGGTGGATGGGGCTTACGTAAGGAAGATGCCTGGGTACCACTATGGAGCAGTAATGGTGAATGGGGATTATGCAAGGAAGTCGCTCGAGTGCCGCTATGGAGCAGCAATGGTGGATGGTGCTTACGCAAAGAAGCTGTCTGGGTGCCATTATGGAGCGACAATGGTGGATGGGGCTTATGCAATGAAGTTGTCCGGGCGCCGCTATGCAGCAGAAATGGTGGATGGGGATTATGCAAGAAAGTTTTCTGGGTGCCACTATGGAGCGGCAATGGTGGATGGGGATTACGTAACGAATTTTCCCGGATGCCGCTATGGAACAACAATGGTGGATGGGGCTTTCGCAAGGAAGTTGCACGGGTGCCACTATGGAGCGACAATGGTAAATGGGGCTTATGCAAGGAAGCTGCATGTAATGTATTCCTCATGTCTGGCCATGGGGCATCCCAACCCACTAGTGGGTTGAGGCCTTCACCTATGCGCTAGTGTATAAGATGGATAATTCCATGGGCATTGGAATCAGTCCAAACAAAGGGAAATAGAAATTGTGAATCACATGCACAACATTCGGAACGTGGTGAGGGTGGTGTGACGATGGAGGATAACTATTGATTGTGTTCGAAACACAACATCCATATCGTGTTAGCTTGAAATGGGGACAAACAAATGAGGGTCGACTGTTGACCGTGTTCGAAACATAGGACCTGACTCAAAGTGTTGTCCTATGTCTTCTGGGGCATTAGCCCAGGACAGTAGGTGAGCTGATGCGGCATGGGACTATGCCGTTATGGGGTCCCTTTAGACATATAGAAGAGGTTGAAGGTCCGAATGAAGGACACGCAAATCATGAGGTGGAGTGATGAAATGTTTGAACAGATTCCAATGCTCTTGAAATTATGCCACTGTAATCATGGCATTAGGCATCCTATGCTTGGAGCATAAGGCATCTCTTGTTTAGAGCAAGAGGCGTCCTATGTTTGGAACATAGGGTGTGTTACAGTTTATAGTCTTGTAGAGAGAACTATTGGAATCTCATGCTTGGAGCATAAGACATCTCTCTTATAAGGCAAGAGGCATCCTATATTGATCATATAGGGATTAATACAATTTAAAGTCATGTAGATAGGACTATTGGCATCTCATTATTGGAGCATAAGGAATCTCTTACTTGGATAAAGAGGCATATTATATTTGTTCTATAGGGTGTACTACAGTTTATAGTCATGTAGATAGGATTGTTTTCATCTCATGCTTAGAGAATAAGGCATCTCTTACTTGGAGAAAGAGGCATCCTATATTTGTTATATAGGGTGTACTACAGTTTATAGTTATGTAGATAGGAATGTTAGGCATATGGTGCCTAGAAATGGTTGGTGTTGGGTCTTACGCAAGGTCGGACATTTCTGGTTCAACCTGGCATATGATCCAAGTGATAGGGTTTGGATGAGTTACTTAAGGAATGGTTAAACTCAAGGTACTCATGGAATTGATGATGAGAATTTGAACTCATGACATGGGAAAATAACCAAGAGGAATATTTCGACTCAAGGTGTTTCATGGTGTGCATAGGAGTATCTCAAATCATGGTATTCTATAGGTGGAAGGTGGATGCACATAAGGGCGGAATGGAAAATGCCGACGTCCCGGCCTGAAAAGGGGCTCACAGAGTTGTCCTACCTCCTTGCTTCGCGGTGGTTCGTGAACATCAAAGGGGTTCGTGGAGCATCCTGCCTTTTTAATTCGCAGCGGGGCTCTACGATCACGGAGGGGGCTTCGCGAATGGGCTTCATGAACCATTTTTCCATCCCAACTTCAAAGGTCCATAACTTCTAATCTATAACTTTTTTCGGGCCCTATGACCTACCAAATCAAAGCTTGAGAAATGGGCTATGATCCTGGATCATGTATGGAAGCATTTGGAAAATTTTTGGGATGTGTTTTCCAGTTCCAGCAACATTAAAATCAAATATCATTTTATCAAGGAGAAGGTAGATCAAGGGTTTGTGAAGTTGGAGTATGCGCCTACAGGACAACATGTTGCAGACATTCTAACAAAGGCCTTTCCCAAAGAGGCATTTAAAAGGCATCGACTAGATCTAGGAGTCTAGTCGACTTCCCGCACTTGAAAAAGTGTGTATGTGGGACCCCCTCTCCCCGAGGTATGATATGTTTTTCCATAATATACTTATATGTGTTCTTTACCCTGTTGCAAACAACCTTGAAGTACCCTTTAGGGTCTTTGACAAAGGGGGAGAAATTGTGACTATTCTAGGGGAGAAAAGACATGGGGAGAAGTTGGGGAGAAGCTTTTAACTGGAGCAGTGATATAGGGGGAGTTGAAGCTGAGCTTGAGATGTTTTTAAGAGCTATAAGATAGGTGGAACATTAAATCTGATGATTCTAGAATTGATCGATCAATGATCAGATATCATGATGGTTGAGGTTTTTTATTAAAGCAGTTAATTGGTATCAGTGTATCGGTATGAAATAAGCAGTTGGTGATTAGTAATGAATTGATTCATTGATGAACTTTTCATTATACTATTGTTTCTTACGTCGATCATGGCTCATGTGGGCTTAGAGTATGTGTTGAGTAAAAATGTGATCGCTATCTTAATCGTATAAAGAGAATGGAGGCTAAAGATGGATGGAAATGAGGTATAAAAAGGTGAAGAATTGTTATGATAAGGGTTGTAAACAAACCCAAAGGGGGATATTGTTGGGAAAAATCCCTCAAGGTACCCCCTCAGTATGTTTTGGGTGTGATTGTGTTTGTTTCCAAAGCCAGATGACCGCAAATGAGTATGGTTGGTGTTTTCCAAAGATAGGTTTTTAAGGTGGCATAGTTTCCCAGTGTTTTCCAAATTTTTAGGCCTCAAAATCGAGAGTTTGACATTGGAAAAGGAATTATTTATTCATATGAGTGAACTAAATAAATAACTTTGAAGAAAATCGGCAAGGTATGAGAACCGCATACCATAATTTGTGGGACGCATACCATGTTCCGGGAACGGTATGTGGAGCAGCAGGAATGATACGCGGGAGTAGTTCATGAAACCAAAAATGGTTCACGAAGGATGGTGGTGTAGTACATGGATGGTTTGACATCGGCGAAGAAGATGAACGATGTAGGAGTAAAGATGGTACGTGGAGTGCAGATGAAAAACGGTTTGTGGGTGGCTTGCGGTTTGGGGTGGCAGAAGGATCGGTAGGCAGTAAAGGCTAGATTGAAGATTTGGTAAATATTGGGTTAGCAGATTTTGAAGATATCTTTGCCTATATAAGAATAACTAATCCCACCTATTACTGTGGAGATCTAATATCATTAGATAACATATTTTTGATCTGAGATTTCGGCAAAGGCCGAAGGAATTTCATAAAGGTAGGTTCACGAAGGCTGAAGTGGTTCACACAGAAGATATTCCACCAAAAGTTTTTGCGAAGGATTTTATCCTGCAAAGGTAGTGGTGCGCGGAAGAGGAATTCTAGTTCACGGAAGAATTTTTCTCAGAATGTGGAGGAGAAATCTTTGATACGCTAGAGGGAGAGTTTTATAAGTGGTACTTGGAGGGGGATCTCAGATACGTGGAAGAAAAGGCCATCTGTGAATAGAGAATAGTTCACGGATAGAGGGAAGTTTGCAGAGGTGGAACGAAGGCAGTGGTACATAGAGGCGATAGCGATTTGCAGAAGAGGCAGTTGTGTGCAGAGTAGGTGGTCCGCATACCTTTCCCAAAACATAGTATGCGGATGAGGAAAGTGGTTTGTGAAACACACTAGGGAGTTTGAAAATGCTTACAATCAGTTTGTGAAAGTATTTTTTCGGTGTCTAACAATATCCAGGAAGGTGGAATTCATCTGCAGGTGAAAAAGGAACTTCAACAGAGCATATACCTATAATTGAGGATGCAGGAATTCATGAAAATGAAGGTACATGCATGTCCATAAACTTTTTTTGACCTACAAGTCAATAAACTGTGAGTGGATTCCTTTCCAAGAGCAGTGAGTGAAGGAATGGGAAGACAGTGAGTCTTTCCACTGGTAGTGATCCAGAGAAAGAGGCATAGGGAGTGACCCTTGGGAATGCAGTGAGCAGACAATAAGCCTTGTAAAGGTAGTGATCCTGGGCATAGAAGATCTAGCCTGAACATTGTACTCATTATTGGCAGTGAGCCTTAGTGAATTTGGTACATCAGCACATTATTGTTGTATTCTACTTGGATGTAGTCCATTGAGGGTGAACCAAGTAAAAATCATTATGTCATGTGCATGATTTCATATCTATTTGTATATTTCTATGGGAGGAATAGAGAATTGAGTTTTGTCTAATAATGAAACAATATCCAAATAGGAGAAAGTTTTAATCTTTCATACCCAGATTCACCCCTCCCCCCCCTCTTAGGGTATTCAACCTAGTGTACCTAAAAATAATACTTCTATAAATGTGATAAACATCCTAAAAAATAACCTTGGTATACTCATCATGAAATAAAAGTTTTAACCTCAAATTTTATCTCATACCTTTCATTTTTTATCACAAAATTTAATAACTCATAATTACCTCAAAATAAATGTCTCTAAAAATGTCATTATTCACCTTAAAATTTCATAACTTAAAGCCTCTAAATATATTTTTAAGACATTGATCTTATTATTGACCTTAATATTATAAACCTGTGATGGTATCCTTAACTCTTAAGACAACATCACCTAAAAACATCCCCATCTCCAAAGTTATCTAAACTCTACTCTAATACAAACTATAAGGACCCAACCTTAAACAATATATATTCTAGCTATTTTAAAACTAGAAATTAATTTCCTTTCCCAGAGGTATTTTAGGTTTAGAGTTTCATATAATTATAACAAACTCTTACAAATTAAACCCATACATTACAAGTGGAATCTTCTATACAGTGTCCATTTTTCCATAAAAATAGTTCTTTAAAATTTAATGTTATTTCTTTTAATAAAAAATCTTCAAAAATTATAACTTTACTTATTAATTTCTACTACCCGTCAATAAACCCTGTGAAAAAAAATTAAAAATTTGGGATGAGCACAAAAATATTTGTAATGAAAAATGAAGGAAAATTTTTAGTTTATTAAAAAACATGAAAACCCATTAAAATTTTTTCTTAAAAACATACCTTTTCATCCAAAAAGAGAACCATTTTCCTTTAAAAATATCTTTATATTACCTTTTTAAATCAAGATATTTCCATGAAAACTCATTATCAAGTATAGAAAAGTCATGTAAGTTCCTTATGACATCATCGTCATAGAACCCTTACAGAACCCTTAAAAATTGGAATAACCATATGTCGTACTTCCAATATAATTCTCTAAAGAAAAAATTCATTACCCAATGAATTGGAACACTATCTATGTGAACCCATAATATAAGATATAACGGGATCACCAAACACTATCTAGGCACACCCATTGTAAATAATATCCAAGGACCGTATCATGAATAAAACCCTTGAGGACTATTTTAATCCAGTTCATAAAGCACTTTTGGATATCAAAATACCCTTTTCTTAAAATCTAAAAACCACACACATAATAATGAGACCATTTTATTTGAAAAGAACTATGAAAATTTATAAAGGAAATAATAAATCATTAAAGAATCATAAAGGCGGTAAAATATGATCATGTTGAATAAGTTAAAAAAAAATTATTAAGACTTTTTTATAAGAGTTGAGAAAGTAACTTTTAGAAGGATTTTTAAAAGAAAGTCCCTTACATAAAACATTAAAAAGGTTAATTTTTGAAAAAATTGAGATAAATTCAAAAAATAAATTTTTAAAACATTTATGTCCATATAAATACATTCATAAAAATAATTTTAAAAATAGGTACATGAAAGACAAATATTTTAGAAAATAAATCTTTAAAACATTCAAAACGATGTTTTTTAGTTAAAGAGTCCCTTACAAATATCATATCGTTGAAGTGAACATTAATAAAATGAATAGATTATGTGTATCAGATGTAAATATATATAAAATAATTGTAAATACACATAAGATAAGTAAAATTAATTTAACACATAATCTTATCATGAGATAATTAAATAATTAGAAGTTTAACCCAATGAATGAGAATTGAGTTAAGAAAATCTCTTACCTCGAGTATAATTTGTCATGTATGTCCTTTATATTCCTGAATAATAAACTTATGTTAATTATTTACTTTATTTATAAACTTGTTAAAGTTTATTATTCATTTAATATCACTTATTACCATGTTATAACAATTACTTAATTATTTAAGTTCATGTCGGATATTTTGACGATATTCAGTACCTAAGCCTAAAATGGATTCAGTAAGTCAAATATGGTCAATGAGGTCATAATTACATCATATACAAAGTAATATTCAAGAAATAATTATAATTTTTATACATTAATTATAATTTTAAATCCAACCATGAAATATGGTTATGAAAAATGAACTATGTTACAATCATGGAGATGGTAGAGCTACGTACGCATGAATAACATTTCCATTTTTCAATGATCATTATGAAAAGAAGGTAGGTATAGTTTTATATTTAAATAATTACAATAATATATTAAATATGATATTAATATTTTAAAATATAATTATATATATCATTCATGTGATTTGGTGATGAAAATGAATCACATCGCTTCGTGGAGGTTGTAGTCCGCACATACGCACTGACGACGTTATCATTTTTTTGTGCATGGGAATATAAGAACATAAATGATATATTATATTTTATTAATGATAAATATTTCATTAATATCATATATAAACCTTAATTCCATAATTATAATTATTCTTAAAGACGATGATGGGAAACAAATTACATCGGTTCGCGAGGCGGTAGTCCGCCGTACACATGAATGATGAATTATTTTCCCATTTGATGGAAGTGGAGATGAATATGGGTCATGAAACTAACATAATAACATCTAACTATATATTGGATACCTTATTTATTATTTTATCACAGTTTAAGAATATTTTAAGGATGTGGAAGAAGAGATAAAACATAAATGCTTGATTAAAACGATACCTCTTCTTTAGAAAACTTCCTTTTCTTAACACCTTAAGACCGCTAAGGTTGGTGTTTTGAATAAACTAATAACTTTATAATTATGGGAGTTATTATATAAAGGGATTTGGATAGATATTTTCTAAACCAAATTATTTTTTTAAGCGTGAAGAAATGACAATAAGAGGTATCCTTTTATAGGAGAGGGGAGGGCACTCTTGGAATTTTCCAAAATATTAAATTAATATAAATTAATTTTCAATTTTAAATGGATACGAAGTGAGTTTTTTTAAATATAATATGAGTATGTGTCAAAATACCATCATAAAATAAATTTTATATAAGTTTATACTATATTTATACCCTTATCTTTTGGTTTTAACCCTATTTAATCTCTTTAACTCTTATCGTGGCAACATTGATTTTTACTCTTTCAGGGTTAATATAGTTATTATAAAATTAAAAATACCCATAAATAGATCATGTATGATATTTTAAACCTTATCCCAATAATTTTTCTTAATTTAAAATTTTTAGTAATTTTATTTCATTTAATAAAATATTATTTATTTCAAAATATCATTAATATCAATTTTGACACCCTTCATTACAATGACTTTTAAAAATATCAATACATAAAAACTATTTTAATACATACCTAACATGTCAAATTAATCTATAAAATTATTTTATCACATTAATTATCCTAAATCATATTTATTTTAATATTTTTAATAACTTGTATTTGATATTTTCATTAATAAAATAATTACTATATCACCATTATGTAATAATTTAAGGTAATTATTACTTCACTAAAAATTAAAAATAAATTACCATGATGAAGATAAATATTTTATATTTTAAATTACTATTTATAGTTAAATATATCCTCAGAATAAATTCATATTAAAAATGTTATAGTTATTTAAAATATGAGTGTGACATCTTTGACTTTTCCTTAAATAAAATATTATAAATATCATAATAACTTAAGAATGGAAACAAAAATCCATATATTTGAACCATTAATTATTATAAATGAATATTACTCATAAAATAAAATTGGATCAAGTGTAGGGGTAATTTTATAGATCTAATCATATTATTTTTACCCTTAACTACCTGATTTTCCCTTTGTCATGGTAATAAAATTTACCAAGGTTACTATTTTATAAATTTGCAACTCCTGATTCCAAATATGGAATAAATTTTTAAAAATTAAAAACACTGTATTTTCAGCATTTAATTTAAAAATAAATCGGAAAAATGTAATGAAAAACATTTTTTTAGAAAAATGTCCTTTTTAAATATAAAATGTTTTTTTACTAAATTCAAGTATAAAATCCATTTAAAAACTATAATTGGATTATTTTAAATCAAAATGAAAAAAATAAATTTTAAAACTAATCTAAAAATAATTTTAATTTGAAAATAATTGAAAATAAAATTTAATTTTAAATAAAAATCAGTATTTTTCACTATTCATTGAAAAATCAACTTTATAGAAAATTCTCAAAATTTCACCATAAGCTAATCATTAAATTTTGATTTAAAAAATGGTATTTATTTATTTAAATAAAATTTCTAAAAGTTCCATAAATTAATTATATTTTTATCTCATAAAAATAATAAAAATAATTCTCAAAGAAATTGTATTTGAAGAATAAAGCGACTTTATTAAAATTAAGTACTTAATTTTTTAAGCATTAATTAATACATTATTAATGATTGGGACCATTTTATATTTCATAATTTAGTTAATATTATTCATTTTATCTAATTTAATACCTAGGTTATAATAGTCAAATAATAATAATATTTAGTTGTTCGTTTAAGCTTGGTGTTGTGTATATTGTACACTATTGAACATAGTATTTCCTTTTAAAAACTCAAGATGTTATACACCTCGATTAAGAATGCAATTACTAAGATACCCGAATCAACCATATATTTTTTCATCCCTTAGGGTATCCTTAATTCCACCATATGAATATTTTACCTGAGAGAGATCAAGGAAAGAAAATGAATCAAGTTAAATGGATGAATTTGAGATTCATGTCATGGTGGATGACCACTGTACCCATGCACTTCTCTCGATTTCACCACAAAAGGGATTCAAACATTAAGAATTTAAAGTGAAATAATTAATAACACCACGAAACCTCCTCCAAGTCCAAGACTCAAGTTAGTCACTTTCCATTGCTAAGTGAAAGTGATCATAGCGGAAAGATTGGAAGAGAGAGATATATATATTATTTTAGAAGAAGATTTATATTAGAATAAGAAAATGGTAACTCTTCGATTAAAATATGTAATATGAAATTACATGAGAAAAGAAATTAAAAACAAAAATAAAAACCTAAATCAGAACCCTAATGGCAGTGCATTAGTGGATCCTTTCTATCTAGTTTGATTATTCTTCCAATCCCCCAAGCCCTACATTTATAGGTATACAATCTATACTTGGGTGTTATAAATGACCTAATTAAATGTTCTAAATTTGTCTCTGGTTTTCCCAGGGTCATGAAAATCAGTCTGTGCTAAATTATGTCAAAGTTACTCATTATTTGTCCCATAATACTGATTTAAGATATAAATAGTTATTTTACATCATGAATTAGTCAAGTCCAAACACTCTAATTTTCTTCACATTTACATCATGAATAGTAGATTTACAACATGAATAACATGCTCTGACTTTCATAAAATTGTTCCCTCAATGAACTTACAATGTGAATAATGTTTACGATGTAAATGGAATTTACACCATAAATTTCTCTTTGTATAGATTTTTCAACTTTTCTCCAACTTCAATCCAGTCCAATATCTATTCTATCTTCAAAATAAAATGTCGCACCATGTCGCTTTGCATTGAAACATGAAGTTTTTACAGCTCACTATATTCGTATCTTTTTTTCATTTTTATTCAAACATTTTATCCTATAATAAATCAAAAAACAATTAAATAATAGAAGAATTTCTTATTAAAAGTTTAAAAATAATGTGTTTTATCTTCAAATATACATACAAAATATGATTCTTCCATTTTTCATGCCCTATATATTTATCAACTTAGAAAATTAGAGTAATAATTTTTGAAAGAGTATTCTCTCTATTGCTTATTTTATAATTCAAAATGAAGCTATAAAAGGATTTAGATAGTGAGGACATAATGTAATGTCTCATAATTTCCATGTAATTTTTTTTATTATATGGAATTATTTAGAGACCACACGCTCTGACGGCACATGATTCTGAGGCCCAGTGAGCCCAGAACGGAATTTTGAACTTTTTTTAAATTTTCTTAAGTAAATGTGTGAGCGAGTTTTTCTAACTTTTGAAATAGTGCTCAGATCATAAATTCATGGGTACCGTTGAACTCAGAACTCCAAGATTAACCTAGAAAGGACTTAACTTCAACTGGTAAGGGTCGAATAGAAAAGGTAATTTTCAGACTTTTTGGAAAATAATAAAATAACTTCAAAAAATTTATTTTATTTTTCTTTCACACCATTGAGCGGTGGATGTAGGTGATGTGGTACAGTGACGAGGTGACGACGATGTGCATTAAATGAGGAACATTAATGGGTTGTTGTGCAAGTGCAACCACTATGTTGTTTCCTAAATGAAACAGCATAACAACGCAATGTCACAGTGTAAAAGAAACATTGTGACATGTTTATTTTTATTAAACTAATGTTTTGGAGAGTTGAGAATTAAACCCTATGGATTCTCTAATGAACCTACGGCAGAATTCTTCCACAACAAAGAACAAATAATGCCGAAGAAACCCATGCCAACGACGAACACTGGAGGATCGGAGTGTGGTGACAAATCTCATGGAGAACGGGATCAGATTCGGGAATTGATGAAAGGTGAATAATGATAGCAGATCACGGGTCGATGAAAACTTGGATCATCATCCATCGCTGACTAAAAATCTGAATCCAAGTAGGGGTTATGCTTTATTTTTGATTTCCATTCTTTCCCAGTTCTTCATTCTAAAACAAAGAATGTGGATCAACCCACAAACAAGTTGATCTGAGGATCATGGGTTCTTGTGAGAGGGTTGTAAAATTTGGGAACTTGAATGGAGGGGTAGATTCATGTGTTGAAATCCCAAACCTATCTTTTATTATACACCTCTAACTTGAAGGGTGCGGTATGACATGAACAAGGCCCGAGTCCCTCCGCCTTGCGTGTTCTTGTGCGTTCTTCACGGACAGAATTCTCAAAATGGTGGCAAGGCAACTTCGAAGATGTCTTAGTGAATGTGGCATCCCTACGGTACCATAGGCATAAAAGGTTTAAGAAAAATACTATTGGGGAAACTCTGGTGGCCGGCAGAAGAACCACTGGCGCGTCGGCACCACCAGTGGCCATGGGAAAAGGGAGGTAGCGCACCCATCAGTGCGTGGCAGTGGTAGAGAGTCACGACCAGCTAGACACAGTGTCATAGAGACACGGTACCAACCTGCACTGTGTGGAGGGGGTGGCCCACATCTGGGCTGCTCGGACAGGCTGGAGGCACGCGGTCCGTCAACTGCGTGCAGCAGGAACTGGTCAGCCACCTCTAGGATAGACTGGATGGAAATGCATGCAGATTTTTCATGTCTATTTGGACAAACCGGCCCACCTTGTGGGATGGGCTGGGGGAGAAGGGATCAGGCCACTGGGGCGGCTCGGGCTGGAGGAAACTGACCCGCTATGTGGGTAAGGACGTGCGGATGTAAGCAGGCTGGACCCACAAAAAAACGGGTCAGACACGTGACTAAATGGTCCAAGGCTAGGCCCAGTGGGACCCCAAGTCAGAAATTTACCAGCTCGCCAATTTAGGCCGGGCCGGATAATTTTGGGACGGGTCGGACTGGACCTGGACCCCATCGGCCCCCGTTTCACTGAAATGCTTGTAACTAACAGACCGAGTGTCCAATTGACGCGTTGTCTGCAGAAAGAGGACCCATGTGATGAGGCGATCCTTCTTCAATAATCTACATTTGTTTTTGTGGATGTTTTCATATGGTTGGGTTGGTTCGAACTCGAATTCAGTCGGGCCTTTTTTACAAAAATGCCCACATCTTACAGTCTGCGTGTCAAATTGATGTGCCATCTATTGCATTGGGACCCTTATGATGAGAAGGTCCTTTAGGTTTCTTTATGTGGGACTTCATGGTGGTTGAAGTACGACCTATGGATTGAGGAGCAGATCTTCCAGAAATCAAGTGTGCTAAGTGCGGGAATCCAATGGTTGGCTGTGACGTGAAGAATGAAGACAGACCCTTCATGGATCAATAGTAGAGAAACCCTTCATGGATCAGCATGAGAGAGACCCTCCATGGATCATCATGAAGAGATACCCTTTGTGGATCAGCAGTAGAGCAAGCCTCTATGGATCATCCTGAGAGCGACCCTCTGTAGATCAGCATGAGAGCGACCCTTCGTGGATCAACAGTAGAGAGACCCTTCGTGGATCAGAATGAGAGTGACCCTCCATGGATCAGCATGAGGGTGAACCTTCATGGATCAGAAGCAAAGCAACCCTTCTTGGATTAGTATTAGATCCTCTCAACAGAATAAGATGATCAATATTTACAACTAATCATCTTTACTTTTGTACTTAAGTTATACCTGGTGTGAGCTGTGTCTTTTGCTTTGTGCTTTACTTTGAGATATTGCTTTGTGGTATTATTCCTTTTTGGATTTCTATGAGACCAGAGTTGGTCTCAAGGTACCTAATAAGTATTGTTATACTCACCCCTGTATGGAATTCACCCGCACCTGTTGTGTCTTGTGCAGATGACAGACAGCTTTGACTAGGACTTTGGGGGAGCCAGGGCTAGATGGTGCTTGGAGGTGGATCGATAGACGTGGTGCACTGTAGTGACATTTAATAGTGATTTGTACCTAACCTTTAGGTAGGATCCTTGTAGGAAAACCTCCAGATCTTATACTTATTTTTTTGTACTTTCCTTTCAGTTGGGCTTGTATTCTGGCCCCCTTTACTTTCAGTTTACACCTTTTACTCTCAGTGGTAGTACTTTGTGGTGGTTATACAAATTTCTTTCCTTTTGGTTTTCTTTGTGTAGTATGCCTTGTTTGTGTGTGTGTGTGTGTTTGTGTGTGTGTGTGTGTAGTCTTAAAGGTAATGTCTTCCCTTTTCAAGATATGCCTTTTTGATGCTAATCACCAGCCTCTGGCCTATGAAAGGCGGGCTTGGGGTAGTCACGACACAGGCCTCGGGGAACTGGTCGTGACAAAGTATTATTAAAAGGTGGTTGGTTATACTATAATAACTAATAGTCTTTATTTTCTATTGGGGAAATAGTGTTAATTATCTTGAGTTTGGCTTTCAGTCGGGGAGTCCAGTGTTGGTGCGGTAGCCGACATATCCATACACCAGGACCCTGAATTTTGTTTTCTAACTCAGTACACAAAAACACTGGTTACATGTGTTTTGGAAATGTTTTTCTCTTGTTATATGATGTTATTAATTTATTAATAACTTTTTTATACTCCCTTTAGTAAATTTCATTTACATAATTGGTGTGATATACTCATGTTTTAATACTAAATATAATTTTTGAGCATTATTTGAAATAGTGTAATTGAGTAATTTTACTATTTTAAGTATAACTCTCACCCAGTTTATAAAAATTGCATAGTTATTGTTTTTTAGGATTACTTTTTTAATTTCAAACATATAATTAGAATGAATTATTTCCCAATTCTATCATTTTAAGGGTCATATGGACCACACAAGAAGTCCCACAGAATCTATGAAGAAAATGGACCATCCATGAAGATTTAATTACTGGGATCAATTTAGAAGCCCAAAATATTTTATTCTCCACCAAAGGTCGGGGGAAAATTCCATTAATATTTTATAAAACATTAAATTCCCAACTCCACTAAAAAGGGGCCCAAATGATGCATTTAAATCCATCCCACCATTCTGTCTGGGAATTAAAACCAGGACACCAATATTGACATTTCTCCTAATAGAGATATCCATTAGATATGAGATTTTTCAGTGGGAAATAGGAGATATAATTGGAATTATTTATTGAATAAAGTGTTTGGATTTAATGTAATATTCCTATTTAAAAACCCATTCACATTTTGGACTTGAAAAAGTGTGGATTTAAATGGACATATTAACATTGTTTAATCAAACTGCCATAAATTTGGATCCTTAATTACAATGGCCGAAAAATTTTAATAGTAGACAGAAAAAATGTATATATTAAACTTGTAAGAAAAATATATTTCAATATTCTACTGTCTTTATGGTCCAATATTTGAGCCAAGTGTAGGGGAAGATTTGGAATGCAAACAGTCCACCACCATTGGGCTATAAGTACATCCCCCTCTTCTCCTTGAAAGAGGTTGGCATTTCAGAAGATATAATCATAAATTGGCATGACCAAAGCCTTTAAAAATTCTTTGTAGGACCTTCCATACTCAAGTTTTCACTTGATACACACTTCCTCCTCTCTTTGTTTTTATGTTATTTTATGTTCTTCTTATTTTTAATTATGTAAGTTTGTTTTCTTTTCAATTGAATTTCAATACATTTTTCTTCTTATTCATCTATTATTCTCATCCACATTCTATTAAATAATATTAATGGTCTTAAAATAGTTTAAATATAGTTTAATCCGCTTCCCTTCTTTTACTTTCTCATTCAATAAAAAGTTTGTATTTAATTCTCTTCGTTGTTTGTGTGTGTGTTCGACATAAACATAATAAAACAGATTACTAGTCATCTTAATTTCTGATTAAATCTTCCATTGGTGTGAGTTATAATTGGGGATGTTATGTGATTGAGATCTTTTGCTTGATGAATATTCTTTAAATTAACATTGTGTATATTAAACATAAAATGTCATGGATTAATGACATATTTTGCTTAATGTATAGATCCTATGGATTATTGGAATCATAAATACACTACCATAAACATATAATTATTGATATTATAACCCTAAGTTAAGTTAATGCTTTGATTAAATCCTTAACCCCGAATGGCCCGAAGGCCTTCATTTTTATTGATTTTTGATAACCCCCCTTTCAAGGGATGAGGGGGAACCCTTACAAGGCCCGTAGGCTCAGAGATTACCTGGACTGTAGGCTTAGGAGATTACATGACCCGAAGGTCTTAGGGAATTCAACCAGACTATCTACAAGGAACTGCCCCTCCCCAGCATCTGTATCATGATAGTAGCTCTCCACCTTCGCATGGTCGTCTGGCTAGGCTTCTCATGCAAGCATAGGCTGGTCCCGATGGCATAGCCATACCCTCTCATTCTGACAAATCCATTTGGTTCTTCTCTAGTGAGTTCACCTGCTCCAAATCCTCTTCTAGGGCTTCTCCTTTTTTTTAGTGTGTCCGGTGCAACAGCATGTGGCCCGAAGGCCTTGAGGTAGCCTGAAGGCCTTAAAGGTGGCCTGAAATCTCTACTGACTCGAAGGCCTGGGGGGCCGGAAATCCTTAAGGACTCCAAGCCCAAACTGGTGGCCCAAGGTGAATAGTTACAACTACTACAGTACCGAACAGTACCTATTACCGTAACTGCTATAGTGTCTGCTACAGTACCACACAGTGTACAGTTCTGCTACAGTACCTGTACAGTGTACAGTTCTGCTACAGCCCCTCACAGTGTACAGTCTGCCACAGTACCTGCTACAGTACTGCTATAGTACCCCCGGAAATATGTCTCTACCTAGTTTTGAACCTGGGTCTTGTGGATGCACTTAAGGATACCTCACTAACTGGGCTGAGGCTCATGTGCATTAAAGACTTAACACTTGGGAATTCCAATCAACATCATCTTGTGAAGTGGGTGTTAATTTAATGCAATATAAAGAAAAGCTCAAGGATATCACAAGCTTAACTCCCTAATAATGAACTCACCCCAATAATTATCAAATTTTTAAATCAAACACCAACCATTAATCACTTAATTTAATCTCTACAAACAAACCCCCCAATCAAAATACAATCAACTGAAAACAACCAACTATTGAAAAGTATCATCACCAAGGATTTTACCCGAGTGCTGCTATACACATTAGTAGAGCATCGGAAACTTGAACGGTCGATAGGTGACAATTGGATTCACTTAAAATTGTGTCATTTCCTTGGATGGTTCATTAAGTAGTCATTAGTTTTTTGTTATTGTAAAAAACACAAAGAAAAACTCACATTCTCATAAAAATCATAAATGAAAAAAAAACCATCTTCCTCTTTATTTCAAAATATATCTAAATTACCTATAGCCTCCCAAACAATACCTCAGATCTGTTTGACACTAAAATAGAGAGAAATCTTCACCAACTTAGGATGAACATAATAGATAATCAAATCATTCAAGAACTAGTGCTCATACAACCAATTGAATTAGATGTGTCTAATTCTAGGGAACAAAAACTTAAAGAAATTTATACCCTTGATATGAATTAATAACCCCTTGGTATTCAATATTCAAACATAGAGTCTGACTTCAAACTCAAATCGGGTTTGATTCATCTTCCTCCTCATTTCCACAGTCTAACTGGTGAGGATCCACATCTTCATCTTAAAGAGTTCCAAGTGGTGTGATCAACCATAAAGCTTCAAGGGGTTTATAAGGAACAAATTAAACTTAGAGAATTCCCTTTCTACCTAGATGACACTACCAAGGCATGGATCTACTACTTCCCTCCTAGTTCCATAACCACATGGAATGACATGAAGTAACTTTTCTTAGAAAAATTATTTCCTGCTTCTCGTACTATTTTTATCTGAAAGGAAATAAGTGGTATTCGAAAATTCCCAAATGAGTCACTCCATGAATACTGGGAGAGGTTCAAAAATATTGTGGAAACCTACCCACACCACCAAATACCTGACCAACTCTTGATCCAATACTTCTATGAGGGGTTATTGGCTATGGATAGAACTCTCATTGATACCGAAAGTAGCAGTGCTCTTGTTGGTAAAAATCCTACAACTGAAAGAGATATCATAAGTAACATGGATGAAAAAACACAATGATTTCATACTCGATCACATGATCAAGTAAAAAAAGCCCAATATAGTCAATCAATAGAGCCTAACAAGATGACCGAGTGGATGAGTGAACTTACAGGTCTTGTGAGACAACTAGCGGTGGATGCCAAATCCCCAACCTCATCTTATCCACAATCTCTATTCCCTGGACCTATCAAGAATTTTGGAAGATGTATTTCACCAGATCATTCAACTAATACATGTCCACAACTTCAAGAGGATATATCTTATTCATCCGGAACAATGGACCTCAATGCAGTATATGCTAAGTGAAACCCCAACCCTAAAAAATAAGGTCTGTTTATTAGAAACTTCAACCAACCCCACTTTGAGCCCTTATCTTCTACCTATAACCCTAGATTGAGATATGGGAATCCCATTTCTCATACCCATCATTTCCCTCATCAGAATATAAAATAATTACAATATGGTCAAGTTGGTGGTAACTTCCATCAACCTTATCTTTTTGTTCCTCAACCTCAAAGGATCAATCCTCCTCTTGCTCCTCCAAGATTCCACTATCCTAGTGAGCCTTCCCAATTACCAAAATAATAAAATCATTTTACCAAGAACCAAAATCAAGTCAATCCCAATTTGGGACAAGCCTCTTTTTTCAAGCAACCATGGGAAAGTCCAGTGGAAGATCTTTCTTCCTTCACCTGTTCTAGCCTTAAAAATATTAAAACCAAAATTGGTCAACTTGCATCCCACCTGAGCCAGCAACAACAATAAAATTATTGCTAACTTCCATCTCAACCATTACCCAACCCCAAGGGTAATGTAAGTGCAATTAAACTTATATAGGGAAAGAAAATTTATATGCCTCATGATGAGTCCTCCAACTCCCATTTAAATGTTGTCCTAGAAAATGAAAAGAAAAAGAAATTAGAAAAGGAACCAAAATTCATTCCCTCACCTCCTTCCATTCCACTTAGGAACCCAATTCATTTTCCTAAATCCGTTTCAAAGCCAAGGAAGTCCTTTGATCCCAATCCTGAAATTATCGACATGTTTAGATGTGTTTAAGTCAACATTACCCTCTTAGATTCCATAAAATAAATCCCTAAGTACGCCAAGTTTCCTAAGGAATTGTGCACCCATAAGAGGCAACTTAGGACCTTTGAAAATGTTTCCACCCAGTATTATATTCCCATAAAGTGCAAATATCCAAGGACCTTTACGGTTCCATGCTAAATTGGAAGTTCCGACTTCGATGATTCACTCGTAGACTTAGGAGACTCAATTAATGTCATTCCTAAATCCATCTTCTACAACCTTAGTCTTGGTCCCTTGCACACAATGGGTGTTGTCATCTAGTTAGCCAATAAGAGCACAACTAGTCCTGAGGGAATAATTGAGGATTTCCTTGTCTGAGTCAATGATATTATCTTCCCAACTGACTACTATGTTCTTGACATAGAAGGCGATAAAACTTATTACCAATCTCCTCTAATTTTAGGAAGACCTTTCCTCATGACATCTAAAACCAAAATTTATGTTCATGTTGGCATCTTATCCATATAATTTTGTGACCAAGTGGTCAAGTTCAATATTTTTAAATCCATGCATTACTCATCAGATAATGAATCTATATTCTCTATCCATGTTTATAAAAGTATCTCTGAGATTGTTTTGAATCTCAATCCATAATGTTCTTTTTATTTAACTGATAGAAACGTTTGTGAATATTGCATCCTCATTAACCAAGTCATAAATGGAGAAGTTGATATTAACATTACGAATGAAAACTCCATTGATCTAAAGGATCCTGAAAACTATTCAGAATCTCATATCACCTCTGAACTTCACTGTTCCAACATGGATGGTAATAAAGAAAATGAACTAGCATGGTCATTTTTTTATTCAGATTAGATTATCCAAAATTCATTATTTCCTACCCATGATTCTGAAAATTTTGTTATATGTGAGATGAACCTTGAACCAATGTGTTTATCTTGTCCCGTTGGGAGTGAAGGTTGTGATATTTTTTCCATAATTAATAAATTGACCATTATTCATCAAACAATATTGATATAAAGGATATTGAAAATTTTATTCAATATTATGACTCCACTGATCCTCATTACTATACTTCAGCAAGTCATTAAATAAATGAGTTAAAAATAATCAGGATATCATACTCTGATTTCATATTATTTGAACCTTATATCATTGCACCATCATAATTGAAACATCATCTTGAACTTCCAATCATAGAAAACCAACACTCAATAGGCTGTATAATACCTAAATTTGGAGACCAAATAGAGGACAGCCATATTATCTTTCCACCCCCACTGAATTTCATGCACAAAATCAGGGAAGGGGAGAAATTATCCAATGAAAAATTAGGAATTCTAAAGGAAATTTTTTTTCTGGAAGTACACTGGAGTTGAGAAAATATGGTGGCCACTATCAGACTATGGGTAGTCTACTACAACTATCTAGCTGTAGAAAAAATAAATATATTGTTTCTTGGGAGGAAACCCAAGTTTTCTTTTTCTTTTATGAAATTTTAATTTCTTTTTCATTTTTCATTAAATGAATAATGATTTTTTTGTTTCTATTTTAGGTAATGGTCATTTTTTAAAGCATCGCCATGAGAGGACACACATCTCAGGAGCCACATATACTTCCATCTGATCCCCAAATTCTTCAGTAGACCCACCACTAGATGGGGATGATGACCCACCAAATCCAAACCATGGGCACCACTTTCTATTTAACCCTCTCTATCTCCATCTCTTCCTATCTCTCCCTCTTTCTTCTTCTCCCTCTCTCTTTCTTTTTTTTACCACTTCCTTCATTAAACCTTTTCTTTTTCTCTATCTCTTTTTTGTTGGTGTGTATTTTAAAAACACTAAAAAACTAAAAAAACTAAAAAAAATACAGAGAAAAAAACAAAAAAAGTCATACATACTCACAATCTACTTTTGAAAATTTTTCTAACCATTTTGAGGAGTCAAAACAACATGTTTTCATCTCAAAAAATTTGTATTTTCAACATGACATTGGATAAATAATCTTGTTTCAAAACCAAAAAAAATGAATGCTTAATTTTTTGATTTGGAAACCGATTTTCCCCAACCGTGAGGAACAATATTATCTTTCATGCCAAGGTCACCTATGGTCGTCATTTAAAAATGTTTGTTTTCACCCCTGATTGTGAGTCTTGATTTTGTGGACCTTAGATTTGAATTTCCTACTTTTTTGTGCATTAATATGATAGAGGCATTTTCTGAACCGCATGAGAATCACAGTAGACAAATAGCCTCCCATTACCCTTACATTAATCTTAATTTTTAAATCCCCTTAGAGACTATGAAAACCTTTTCTTTTATAGCCATATTATAATCCCAATACCTTATCCCACCCAACATCTACATGGATTTACATTTAATTATTTATTGAAATTTAAGTGTGGGGGAATGGATTTCATTTTTGGGTTCCCTTTTATTGATTTTCAACGTGGTATCATATGCTTGAGGGAAAAAATTCATTTTAGTGTGGGGTAGAGGTTGTCATACAATTAGTTTTGGGGAATGTATTTTCATTTATGTAATTTTATAAATGTTATTGAAAATTGTTCCAAAAAATTGAAAAAAAATCAAAAAATAAAAATAAAAAATGGGTTGTGTCTTGAGTGGGTCAAAAATAACTCTTTATCAACCTTTGATCTTGTTATAACTATTAAAATTAGTGTTGTGTGTAGATCAAACATGGGTTGGGAGATGAGTATTAGATTTGTTTCAAGTTTAACTTTTGAAAAAAATCAAAAGAAAAGAAAATAAAATAAAATAACACTTGAATTATATATTCTTATGTCATTGGGAGAAGTTTTGTGTTTTGTAAATATTTCATCTTCTCATACCCTTAAAAATTTATTCCTCTCTTGTTTATTTCTTCACACAATAATTCCCTTGTAAATATGGGTTTCCATTTCCTTCCATATTTCATTTAAAAAAATGTGCATTGTTTTACCCATTCATATTTTTACACCTCTTATCCTCTCTCTTAGACATTATATTCCTACTATCTCATAGCCACTGAAAAACCCATTAAAAATACCTCTTGATTATTTTTCATTTTAGGATAGGGAATAGAAGATTATAGCTCTTTCAAACTCTAAGAATTTCACTTTTGGTTGGTGAATGAGTGAACCTCCAGAAATAAATTTTTATCATCTTGATAATAATGATTTTTGAGTGCCTAAATTTTCTATTTATAAATTTGAGCATGAAAAATAAATTGTTTTTGGAATATTATTTTTGTAACAATTTGTGGTGGAATTCAATATGGATGAGTGAAATGGTCTAAACCTCCCCTGATTGGGGAAAACAAAATTTTAATATTTGTTGGCGAATGAGAATGATTTAGTTATGTTTTTTGTTTCACATGAGAACATGAACAAGACTAAGTATGGGGGAGTTGATGTTATTAATTTATTCAAAACTTTTTTGTATACTCCCTTTAGTAAATCTCATGTAAAAGTGCATAATTGGTGTGAGATACTCATGTTTTAATACTTAATATAATTTTTAATCATTGTTTTAAGTAGTCTAATTGAGTCATATGACTATTTTAATTTCAAATATCACATTTCTTATCCAAATTTAATGGTTATTGTTTTTTATTATTCCTTATTAAATTTCCAACATATCATTAGAATTAATCATTGTCCAATTCTTCCATTTGAAGGATCATATGGACCACAAAAGATGGCCCACAAAATCTGTGAAGAAAATGAACCATCCATGAAGATTTAATTAATGGGATCAATCTAGAAGTAAAAAATCTTTTATTCTCTACCAAAAGTAGGGGGACAATACCATTCATATTTTATAAAGATTTCAAATCCCAAATCCACTAACAAAGGGCCAAAATGATGCATTTAAATACACCCCACCATTCTATCTGGGAAGTAAAACCATAACACCAATATTGACATTTATCCTAATAGAGATATCCATTATATATGATATTTTTCAATGGTAAATAGAAGATATAGGCTGCCAACTTTTTTGAAGAAATTGTTCGGATTTAATGGTATCTTCTTATTCAAAAACCCATTCACATTTTGGACTTGAAAAAATATGGATTGAAATGGATAGATTAACATTGTTTAATAAAACATTCATAACTTTGGATACATAATTCAAATGGCCTCCAAACTTTAAGAGTAGACATAAAACTTGTATATCTACAACTTTGAAGAATAATATTTTTCAACATTATTATGTCTGGATGGTCCAATATTGGATCCAAGAGGAGGGGCAGATTTGGAATGCAAATAGTCCACCACCATTGGGCTATAAGTACATCCCCTTATTCTCCTTGCAAGGGATTGGAATTTCATAAGAGAGGAGAATACATTTAAATGAACAAATCCTTTACAAATTTTTGGTAGTACCTTCCATACTCAATATTTCACTTGATACACCCTTCCTCTTCTCTTTTTTTTCATGTTCTTTTTCGTTCTTCTTATTTTTAATTGTGTAAGTTTGTTTTCTTTTCAATTTAATTTCAATACATGTTTCTTCTTCTTCATATATTATTATCATCCAAATTATATTAAATAATATTAATGGTCTTAAAATAGTTTAAATACATTTGAATACACTTCAATTCTTTTGCTTTCTCATTCAATCAAAAGTCTGTATTTAATTCTCTTCACTGTTTGTGTGTGTGTTCGACGCACAACTCTTTTCTTATCCATTTATTTTTCTTCTCTTATTAATTCATCATCATAAACATAATAAACCATATTACTAATAATCTTAATGTCTTATTAAATCTTCCATTTGTGTAATTTATAATTGGGGATGTTAAGTGATTGAGATCTTTTGCTCGATGAATATTCTTTAAATTAACATTATGTATGTTAAACATAAAATGTCATGGATTAATGACATATTTTGACTAAAGTATGGATTACATGGATTATTGGAACCATAATACACTACCCTAAACATGTACTAATTGAGATTATAAACCTAAGTTAAGTTAAGGATTCAATTAAAGCCTTAACACTTGGTTATTCCAATCAACGTCATCTTGTGAAGTGGGAGTTAATTTAATGAAATATAAAGAAAATATCAAGTATATCACAAGATTAACTCCCTAATAATGAATTCACCCCAATCATTATCAAATTGTTAAATCAAACACCAACCATTAATCACTTCATTGAAGCTCTGTAAACAAACCCCCCAATCAAAATACAATCAACTAAAAACAATCAACTATTGAAATGTATCATTGTCGAGGATTCGACCCGAGTGTTGCTATACACATTAGTAGAGAACTGGAACCTTGAACGGTCTATAGGTGACAATCGGTCTCACTTCAATCTCTTTTGATTCAGCTCACCATGTATAACTTATTGATCATGGTGCATCTGTTTCCCAAAAGGATGCCTCCACGAAGCCATCCAGCCAGGATTCTGGTGAGGGATCATGACGATGGCTCACAGAGTAATGAGGCATCAGTTTAGGGACCACTTACAGCAATAGTACCTTCATGTGGTGTACCAGCACCACCACCACCCATAGAGAATCACTTTCTACTATCCCCACCAATGGATAATTCACACCAACTAAGTGCACTGCATGAGTTCCAGAGATAGAGGCCTCCGAGATTTTGAGGCAAGACAGATCCTCAGGTAGCTAAGGATTGGTTGGAGGTAGTTACACAAGTTTTTCACCTGGTAGAGACACCTATAGACCAGATGGTGGTCCTAGCCGCTAGCCTTTTTTAGGAAACGATAGGTAGATAGTGGATCTTGACGCTCCAAACATACGAGGAGGTGACCCTTACTTGGTTGGACTTAGAGAGCCTCTGTAGGGTGGAGTTCGTACCAGCGACACTATGCTCAATGCATATTTAGGAGCAACTGCACATACAGTAGGGAAACCTGACTGTGGCCCAATACTCGGTAAGGTTTACCGACCTCTCCCACTACTCCACTAAAATGGTAATATACCCTTTCTTTAGGGCCCAGACCTTTGAACAGGGACTCTGACAGGAGATTAGGGCATCAATGATTTTTTTCAGCATCCCGATGTAGGCTGGAGTGCTAGAGCGAGCTCTACTAGTGGAGAGCTTCCTAGCTGGGCAAGACCGATGGTGAGGGTCACCACCAAATGATAGGTGGCCGAGTCATTTGTTGTAGGTAGTAGGCAGATGACGCAAAGGCCCAAACGAGCTAGACCTTTTGGAGGATGACCCTAGGATGTAGGGTTGGAGGTGCGAAGCTCACGAGTCAGAGGAGGTCAGCTGAGGGCTAGAGTTTGTTACTCCTACGGTGGGTAGGGACACATGGGTCATGACTAACTAACCCATCACACAGACGATCAGCAGACAATTGAGGGACCTCCAAGGTAGAGGCATAGGTTCAAGTGAGGAGGTCTGTAGGGCATCCGACATGGCAATGGAGCAGGCTAAGCAGCAGGCAGAGGATGACGATTCAAGGTAATACCTCTACCACCCCCAGGTGGTCCACCATGGGCTTAGGGAGCCGGCGGATAGGGGCATGCTCAGCTTTAGGTAGTGGAGGCCTATGACCACGGTGCTCCAGAGATTATTGGACGTACGATATGTGTATTCTATACCTTAGCTATAGTTATTATAGACATAGGTTCCAGTCACTCTTTCCTTTCCATGGACCTCATTCGAGGCACATAGATTCGGATGGATCCGTTGGCTTGATCCTTACGATCAGAGACTCCTATGGGAGTGGATTTGATGATTACACATTGGTGTCGATAGCGTAAGCTTAATATAGGAGGTGAGACCTTCAGTTGGGATCTCCTAGTAGCAGTGTCAATGACTTACGATGTCATCTTGGGTATGTACTGGTTATCTATAGTCCATACTCATATCGACTATTTTAGACGCAAAGTGAGGTGTGTCCGTGAGGATGGGACCAAGTTTTCCTTCACCATTGGGAAGGTAACCTTTGTTGCACAGGATGGAATTTCTCATAGGGGGTACAACAGATTATTCACTAGCTGGCTAGCCTTACCCTTGGTGTGGTGGATGAGAGGAGTTCGAGCTTTCCTACAATGGTGGAAGAGTATGTGGGCGTCTTTCTAGAAGATATCCCAGGAATACCTCCCCACAGAGAGGTAGACTTCTGCATTGAATTTTACCCAGGAAAGGCACTGATATATACTCTTGCATATCAGATGGATCCCTTGTAACTCTAGGATCTGAGAGTATAGTTAGAGGAATTGTAGAGGAAGGGGTTCATAAAACCCAGTGGTTCTCTATGGGCATCCATGGTGTTGTTTTCCAAGAAGGCAAACAGAAGCTTGAGACTATGCGTATACTTCTATCACCTAAACCATGTGACCATGAAGAACAAGTATCCACTGTTCAGGATTGATAACCTATTCGATCATCTTAAGAGAGTGAAGTGGTTCTCGAAGATCGACCTCAGATTAGGCTATCATCATCCTTGGGTATGGGGTGATTACGTACTGAAGACAACCTTTAGATGTCATTACAGCCACTATGAGTTTTTAGTGATGCCTTTAAGAATGAAAAAATCCCTAGTAGTGTTCATCGGACTCATGAAAATAATCTTAAAGCCTTACCTCGATCATTTCATGATAGTCTTAATTGATGACATCTTGGTGTACTCAGCATTAGAGGCGGATCACGCTACACACCTGCAGATAGTCCCGGATACACTTTGAGAGCACCAACTTTACAATAAGATCTCGAAGTGCCAATTCTAGATTCGAGAGGTCCACTTTCTAGGACACTTCATCTTAGAGGTTGGAGTTGCAGTAGATCTAGTGAAGATAGAGTCAATGCTTGATTGGGAGCCACCCAAGAGCATGATTGAGGTGTGGAGTTTCCTGGGGTTGGTTGGGTACTACCAGAGGTTCATACCCAACTTTTCCAGAGTATCAGCACCCTTTTCATCTTTGAAAAAGAAGGGGCATCCCTTCTTATGGAAGGAGAAGTGATAGAAGATTTTCCAAGAGCTAAGGTGGAGACTGACGAGTTCCCCCATCCTGCGACTACCAAAAGAGGGTTTTGGGTATGTAGTCTTCTAGGATGCATCAAGGACCAAACTGGGTTGTTTCCTAATGTAGGGGTGAGAAATGATCATCTAAAGATCACGGAAGTTGAGGAGGCATGAGAAGAACTACGTGACCCATGACCTGGAGTTAGCATCAGTGGTCTTTGCCTTGAAGATTTGGAAGCACTACTTGATGGGTGAAAAGTTTATCATCTACTCTGACCACAAGAGTCTCGGTATATCTTATCACAAAAGGACCTGAACTTGAGATAGCAGCGATGGATGGAGTTCCTCTAGGACTATGACTTTGAGATAGTTTATACTCCTAGGAAGGGGAATGTGGTGGCTGACACACTCAGTAAGAGGTCTGGTTTCCAGCTGCTGAGTGAGGCAACAGAGCAGCTAGCCACAATGAAGATATCCTTCGTGGATGATGATGAAGCAACTTACCTTCATTCAATGACTATCGCTCCCACCACTCTTACAATGATTCAGGGAGGCACAGCTTGTGGATGTTGACTTTGAGGCTTGACGTACTCAGATATACTCAGGACAAGCTCCTGATGGATTTTTGATAGGTGGGGAGCACGACGTACTTTTCAGAGGATGCACCTTAATACCAGTGATGTTGTGGGAGGATGTGTTTAGGTAGTTCCATACATCACCTTGGTGGTACATCATGGTGTGGAGAATATATACTAGGACCTCTGACATTAGTACTGGTGGCCAGGGATGAAGAAAGCGGTGGAAGAGTTTGTTTCAAGATGCCTCACTTGTCATCAAGTGAAGGTTGAGCATTAGGTCCCAGCAGGCTTGACACATCCACTTGAGGTACCGAAATAGAAGTGGGATGGTATCTCCATGGACTTCGTGATGGGTTTACCACACATGTCTAGGGGCTACAATTCTATTTTGGTGATCGTTGACCAACTAACCAAGTCGGATCACTTCCTACCCATTTGGGAGCAGGGATCGGTAGAGGGCTTGGGACGCCTCTACATCTAGGAGATAGTATGGCTTCACAGGGTGCCTTTGATGATCATCTCATACCGTGATGCATCCTTTACATATTAGTTGTGTAAGGGGTTGTATGATACATTTGGGACTAAGCTATGCTTGAGCATAGATTTTCACCCCTAGATGGATAGTCAGACGGAGCAGACCATACAAACCTTGGAGGACATGCTTCGTTCTTATGTCCTGGATTTTGGTCGCAGTTGGGAGGACCATCTACCACTGGTGGAGTTTGTGTACAATAATAGATATCACTCAACCATTAGAATGGAATCTTTTTAGGCCTTGTATGGGCATCCATTTAGATCACCTCTATATTGGACAGACCCAGCAAAGTCAACACTCATGGGTCCAGAGTTGGTACGGGCTACCACTGAGAAGGTGCAGATCTTCTAGAAGTGGATGAGGACTGCACATAGTAGATAAAAGTATTGTACTGATAAGAGATGGAGACCCTTGGAGTTTGAGGAGGGGGGCCATGTTTTCCATCAGGTCTCTCCCTGACGGAGATTGCAAAGATTTGGTTAGGGCGGCAAGTTATCTCAGAGGTTTATCGGACCTTTCTAGATTCTGAGCAGAGTTGGCGAGGTGGTGTACCACTTAGATATTCCCCCACATATGCATCGAGTTCATTATGTTTTTTAAATGTCATAGGTGAGGAGGTACATTAATGATTCATCACATGTCATCGACTAGGACGAGCTGGACATTGATGATGGGGCGATGTTTGCGGAGTTCCTGGTGGAGATAGAGGATCGACAAGAGCAGGTTCTTTTTGGATGGTCGATTCCTTTGGTGTGTATTCAGTGGTAGCACAAGAATCTTTAGGAGAGCACATGGGAGCAGGAGGATCATATTTCATGCTCATTATCCCTATTTGTTTGAGCAGCCCTCGTTTTGGATTTAAGGGACATAAATACCTAAGGTGGAGAGAATGTAATATCTCGGAATTCCTATGTAATTTTTTTTATTATATGGAATTATTTTGAGACCACTCACTCTGAAGTCACATGATTCCGAGGCCCGGTGAGCCCAGAATGGAATTTTGAATTTTTTTAAGTTCACTTAAGTAAACGTGCGATTGGGTTTTTCTAACTTTTGA
Source organism: Viscum album (assembly GCA_963277665.1). Taxonomy (NCBI): domain Eukaryota; kingdom Viridiplantae; phylum Streptophyta; class Magnoliopsida; order Santalales; family Viscaceae; genus Viscum; species Viscum album. The sequence goes on from OY728137.1 coordinate 1,909,688,057, forward strand.
ACCAGTGCTCAGATCAAAAATATGAGGGTACCATTGAACTCAGAATGTCGAGATTCGCCTAGAAAGAACTTAACTTTGACTGTTAAGGGTTGAATGAAAAATTTAATTTTCATACTTTTCAAAAATTAATAAAATAACTTAGAAAAAATTATTTTATTTTTCTTTCACACCATTGAGAAGTGGACGGTGGTGTTGCGATGCAGCGACGAGGTGATGACGAGGCGCATTAAATGAGGATCATTAATTGCTCGTGGTGCAAGTGTAATGATGCAACGTCGCAGCTTAACAGAAACACTATGAAATATTTATTTTTATTAAACTAATGCATTAGAGAGTTGAGAATTAAACCCTGGGGATTCTCTGACGAACCTATGGTGGAATTATTTCCCAAATAAGAACAGCGAATTCTATAGAAACCCTCACCAATGATGAACGCTGGAGGATCAGAGTACGATGAAAAATCTCATAGAGAATGAGATCGGATCCAAGAATTAATGAATGGTGAATAATTATAGTGGATCATGGGTTGACAATGACTTGGATCATCATCCATTGCTAATGAAAAATCTGAATCCAAGTACGGGTTATGCTTTCTTTGTGATTGTCATTTTTCTCAATTCTTCATTCTAAAACAACGAACGTAGATCAAACCATGAATAGTTTGATTCGTGGATCATGTGTTCTTGTGAGAGGGTTGTAAAATTTAGGAACTTGAATGGAGGGGTAGATTCATGTGTTGAAATCCCAAACCTCCCTTTTATTATACACCTCTAACGCGAAGGGTGCGGGCCAATATGAACAAGGCCTGAGTCCCTCCACCTTGTGTGTTCTTGTGCATTATTCATGGAAAAATTCTTGAAATGGTGGAAAGGTGAGTTTAAAGTCGTTTAAGTAAAGGTGGAATCCCTACAGTCTCGTAGGTGCATACGGTTCAAGAAACGGACCACCAGAGCAACTTTGATGGCCCACAAAAGAACCATCAGCGCGTCGGCCTACGGTGGCGGCTGTGGGTCGAGGGAGGTGGTGCGCCGTGGTGGTAGAGAGTCGCGGACATCTAGCTGGAGCAGAGTGGAGGGGGAAGGCTACGTTTGGGCTGCTCAGATGAGCTGGAGGGATGTGGTCCATCAACCGCATGCGGGAGGAACTGGTCAGCTGCCTGCCGGTCGAGCTGGATGGAAATGGACACGGTTGTGCCACATCTAGCTAAACAGAACTAGCCCAATGTATGGTCCGGGGTGGTGGATAAGGGACCGAGCCATTGGGGCTACCCAGGATGGAGGAAACCGGCCTACTATGTAGGCCGGTTCTTGCGAATGGAGGCGGGTCGAACCCGCAGCACAGTGGGTCGGACCCGCTCCCAAATGGGATGGGCCCAGGACAACGGGCCGAGCCTAGACCCAGTAGGACCCCAAGTCAGAAATTGACTGGCCTGCTAGTGTGGACCAGGACATATAATTTCGAGTTGGGTCGGGTCGGTCCGGCTGTGTCGGGCCGGACCCGGACCCAACCGGCCCTTGTTTCACTGAAACACTTATAAATAACATACTAGGCATCTGATTGATGCATCGTCTATGAAACAAGGACCCCTACAATGAGTCGGTCCTTCTGAGATACTCTACATGAGTTTTTTCATAGGTTGGTATACGAGTGGGTTGGTTCGGACTTGAATCTAATTGGTCCCTTTTTACAAAAATGCTCATATCTTATAGATCGAGCGTCTGTTCGACGCGTCGTCTGTTGCATTAGGACCCTTACAAAGATATGGTCCTTTGGATTTCTCTATGTGGGACTTAGTGGAGGTTAAGGTATGACCTATAGATTGAGGATCAAATCCTCCAGAAATTAAGTGTGCTAACTGCGGGAATCCAGTGGCTGGATGTGACGTGAAAAATAAAGAGCAACCCTTTGTGGATCAGTAGTAGAGTTGACCTTCATGGATCATCATGATAGCGGCCCTCTGTGGGTCAGAATGAAGATAAACACTTCATGGATCAGCATTAGAGTGACCCTTCATGGATCATCATGGGAGAGACCCTCTATGGATCATCATGAGAGAAACCCTTTGTGGATCAGCAGTAGAGAAACCCTTTGTGGATCAGCATGAGGGCGACCCTCTGTGGATTAGCATGAGAGAGAGCCTTTGTGGATCAGTAGTAGAGAAACCCTTTTTGGATCAGTATAAAATCCTATCAATAGAATAATATGATCTATATTTAGGACAAATAAACTTTACTTTTGTACTTAATTTATACCTGGTGTGAGCTATATCTTTTTCTTTGTGCTTTACTTTGAGATCTTACTATGTGGTATTCTTCCTTTGTAGATTTCTATGAGACCTGATTTGGTCTCATGATCCCTATTAAGTATTTTTTTACTCACCCCTGAATGGGCTTCGCCTGCACTTATTGTGTCTTGTGCAGATGATGGACATTTTTGACTGAGACTTTGGAGGATCCAGTGCTAGACGGTGCTCAGAGGTGGATCGATAGACGTGGTGCGTTGTAGTGACATCTAACAGTGATTTGTACCTACCCTTTAGGTTGGATACTTGGCGGATGACCTCTGGAGCTTTTACTTCTTTTTTGTACTTTACTTTCAGTTGGGCTTGTATTATGTGATTCTTTACTTTCAGTTTACACTTTTTACTCTCCCTGGTGGTACTTTGTGGTGGTTATACTACTTTCTTCCCTTTGTGGTTTGGTTTGTGAAGTATGCCCTATCTATGTGTGTATAAGTTTAAAGTCAATGAATTCCATTTTTTTTATATGTCTTTCTGGTGCTAGTCACCAGCCCTTAGCCTATGGAAGGTGGGCTTGGGGTAGTCACGGCACGGGCCCCAGAGGATGGGTCATGACACATAATGATGTCTATGTGAAACTCATAAAGGGTATTAAACCAAAAATTTTATATGAATTATACATAGCTGATTATCTTGGCTACATGAGGCCCAATTGGTACTAACTCTCTAAGCTTTCAAATGAATGGTGCATTGGAGATCCCATACCTCTCTTTTCTTGCCTTCTCTTGATAGAGGTCACGAAGATGATAAATGATGACATATGCATCCATATCCTCATATTTCTTTATAATATCCCCATACATGGAGGATAACATGAAACATTAGACATTCATTACATCATCCATATGTTTTGTGTGGAGAGATACTTCTTCCATACTAGAGACTTTCACAACTAACTCGGGAAGTGGGGTTCCTAGTGTGTATAATTTTCATTCATGACATAGTATAATGTGTAAGTACCTATAAAATTCCTAGAAATTCACATTAGTGAGAAGGTTATATTTCTCTAGTATGGATCGTAGTAATACTTTCAAAGTTGTTTGGTTTTCCATTTCTATAAAAATTAAGTGAAAATAATTATTACTTCCTTGATTACCAAATATGATTAATAAATTTCAATTTTTTTAAATTTTATTAATCTCCCACTATTTTTTTGAAACCTAATAGACCTCATTGTTAGTTTCATAATATCTTGTTTTATAGATATTCTAGTGATAAGGACTCATATTCCCCTTCTCATAACCCAAACTTGGGCCTGATAATTTAATTGAATGGTTGTAGGTAGGCATAACTTGCCAACTGTGATAACTCACAGTTCCTTGATCTATTGAATAGACCCCCCAATCCTAAAATCTTAGATAAATATTTCCTTAACCCTTTCCTCTCAATTAGAAAAATTCATGCTTGGGTGGTCAACCCTTAATGTGAACCAAGTTAAGCCAACCCAAGAATTCAAGTTAAAGTTCCTCAATAATTGAAAGTACCCTAACTTGGGCTAGTTAAGTACTTTGAACTATGATTTTGACTCTAAATCAAGTAATGGAATCCTATACCAACTTAATATTTTTATTTGAGATATTTTTATCCTTATTTTTAAAAACCATGTTTTATCTTATCACATTTATTTTTAATATTAAGTGGATTTTACTTAAGTGATTATCAATGTTTGATAGAATTTAAACATAATCTGGTTTTATTTTATTCCATATTTCATGATTTTTAATTAATTTGTTAAGTGATCATGTAGTATCCACAAACATAAATAATTGACCATGAAACTAACATAAATCAAATATAAGTGGAATGATCATGAGATTCTCTAACGGTTAGTTGATCAAAAGGATAATAAACTAACCCTCAGCCCTAGGGGAAAACACTTTTAAATGTAGCTTAGTTAGTGTTGTAGTATTCCACCTCAACTCCTATTTATCTCCTCAATTGATTTAACCTCAGCTCTGAGACTTGGATCACCTCCTCTCACCTAGTACTCCGTATTTATATAATATTTTACTCACACATAGGTGAGGGGATATAATGGATTGGATATGGGGGTTTACATAAAATAAATTGTGGTTACATGGGACCATACATAATAAGGGGGAGGGGATTACTTGTAGACCATCATTTTAATTTATTAAAAATAAATTAAAAAAAACTTATCACATGCACAAGTATGGTCTAATCTAATGATATCCACATATCATGCAACAAACACACATTTTTAATTTATCCATTAATTACTTAAATTTGTTCTTTAATTAAAATAAAACACCATGAATTAATCCAATTAATTAAATTTATCTTAGTTCTATCCAATCAATCTTGAATTACCATTATTCATATTTTTAAACAAATTAAACAAATTAATTTTATTTAAAATTAATAGAGTAGAAAAATGTACTTTGAGGAAATGACATATACTTATCCAAACTACTCGACATGATCCTTGTGCTTATGCATTCCCTTATCATCCAATGGACATGGCATGATCAGTAATTACATGGTGTGTACTTTCAAACAAATAACACATAGAGCACATGTGAATTACACTGCATGTGATGCTCTTGATGTGAATGGGGTACACTATTAATGAATACCATACACAACTTGTAGTTTCAAAATTTAACATGGAAATTAATCCAATATATAATTTACAATTTGATGAAATATAATATGCTATAAAATAAATGATTCATGGAACACATGTGAATAGATTTAATTATATAATTAATTCTTATCTCTATGTTAAATTAAGAAAATTGTTAGCAGAAGACTACACAACATGTACTTCATTACATAACATGTATTGTCTTCTACTTGTGTCTACACCACACACCTAGGGACTAGGAATGTCACTTTCCATGAATGTGTATGAGTTACATGGCATGTAATCCTCCCACATGATGTTTGGGCTCATAGTTTAATGTTTTTTCAGTCCCCGTGTCATGTAGCAGATACATGACATACTTGGACCTTATGTTATCTCATGTGAATACATGAGTACTACACACCATATACAAATGTTACATGACATATGGTTCTTCAAACCATATTCCAGCTAGTTCAGGTCTATGTAGATAAGATCTTATTGGATCTAATCTAATATCTTTGGGTAGATCAGATAACTTAGTGAGATACTCATCAGATACAAGGTTACATGGTGTGTAATTTGATTTACATGGAATATAGTCTTGTGTTGTATTACTAGAATTATTGGAATCTCAAGATGGTGTTTTTATATGTCTCTTTATTTTATCTTAATTTGTTTTTGGTTATATGAGTGAGAACAAAGAAAGGGAATAGAAAATTTATGTTCAAATTTCAATAACAAATAGATTTAAAGTAATATAAGTTTCAAATTCATGTCATTCAATAAACAGTTAATAAATAATTATAAATTAATCATGTGACCCCTCTGATGTCACTTGTAGGTTTTGGGTACAATGAAAGCACCTTTATGGAATAGAAACTTGTATTTTTAGTCTTAATTTATGAATAATAATTATTGCACATAATGAATAATGGAATTCCCAATGAAATACATAGATTTATTGACTTGAATAAATATTGTATCCTGATGATAAGGATCTTCACATATAACTTATAATTAATTTATAAGATATATAAATACATGAAATTTTAATTATCTCTCTATTGATGATTTGGTTGAATCAATATCATCATACCATCATTATATGGTAGGATCCAAGTGAATAATCCCTCTAGAAATGATCCACAAGTGTACCATAGTCTTTTAACTTCATCATAGAATCATTGGGTTCTAGCATGATCAATCTCGATCACTTGCGCCATTCATGGTTGATCACAACAGGACTCTCTTGAATAATTCTTGATTTTCTCTCAATGGTTTGAGATAATAGGAGGAGAGAAAATATTTTAGATCTCTATAACTCTCCCTAGGGATTGAGAGAGTATCCATTTATCTATTTTCCACAACTGATGTGTTTATGGAAATTGATATAACAGTATATCTATTATGGAAGTTTTAAGGTTGGAAAACTGCACACAATCCCCTTTCCTATTACTTAATTCTTAGTGAACCTGGTGTCTTGATAATAATATAATTATTATTCACTAGAAATTTTCATCTCCTAAAATTAAATAAATATCATTTATATTATTTTCAATCAGACCATTAAACTTAGTCCACTAATCCTCCATAGTATTTACTAAATCTAGAATAATGACTAATTATTTAACAAATATATATCACTACATTATTCATAAATAAATCTAATAAATATTATATTCTCCAAACCTTGAAAATAAATATTTATTATTATAATTTAACTCTCTTGTTCTTTTTAATAACTTGTGATTAAATATTCAAAATCAACTAAACCAATATAATTATTAAACTGCAAAGCGGGAATAATATTTATTTTAACCTGTTAAATTCAATACTAAATTTAATCGAGATTGTGGATACACTTAATGTGTAACCCTATGGCATATTTCTTAGGGGCATTAGTGAGAATCACCTAAAGTATAAGGTTAGGGTCTAGAAATATTCCAAGGCACCCATAGAGAAAGAAATTAATGTATCAATGACATAAAACCTCCTATAAATTCTTACTGTGTAATATAATCTCTTTATCACTGTATCTTTAATCAATCTAGTTTCATACTAGTGTCATCAACCTATGTGATTGATGTATCTTTATTTGAATTTTTGAAAATGAAATTGCCCACTGAATACCATGACCATGGATTTATCCAAGCAGTTCTATTTCTATTAAAGGTAATGAGTTATAAACTTTCATTAATAAATAAAAGGGATAATTCATTTCTTGCATTATCCATTAACACAATATCACTCATGACACACCCTACATATCCTACCTCCATACGAGCATATTTCATCATATTTTTCATTAGTACATAAAATTACATGACTTTTTATATTCATTAATGATAATCTTAAATTCTAAGGATCAATACACATGTCAGTAGATAGTAACATCTAATGAAACATAAATGTAGATTTCCTACTGGCAAGTCTATTCTCATAACCTTATTTCTTAGAGGTTACCAAGGTATAAAACCATAATAAGGTGTATCAATGTCTTATGATCCTCTTACCCCTGATAGCTTGTATCTTTAGTGTCCTATCAAAAATATCATTTTTTCATAGAACATTGTCTTAAGGAATACGGTCATAGCATCTAAAGTATATCATCATAGTGGGGAACTACTATGTACTTTCGATGTAGCATATATCCTTAGGACATTATCACATGATATGTTATGCAGATTAACAATCATAATTTGATAATAAACTTCATTAATATTCAAAAAAATGAATACATGCAATCAATTACATAGAAGTTGGTTCTAGGGCACCAACTCCAACATGATATGATTTTAGCAGGTTGTTGTGTAGTGTTGAGAAATACACATGGGTAGAGGATGATAACCCTCTATCCACATGTAATTTTTGATTGATTATTAGTGAAAAATATATAAATCTTACACCCCAATCAAAACAAGGAGTAAGTACCTAGAGATTTAATATTGAGAGAATCAGATCACAACTGGTCACAAAGATTTATTTTAAGATAAAGAATTTATAAAAGAAAATTATAGCTGATTGAACCCCCACTTTCTCAGTGATGCACACATTCTTGGGACATATCAATTATATAATTTTAATTATTTTATTTTAATTTTTGTTTGTGTTGGACCAATTTTTGGTGCTTGGAGGGTTGTGTGGCTTCACACAACATATAAGATTCATTTCATTACTATACAATTTTTTCTCTTTTTTTATTCATCCTTGTTTATTTTGTTTACATGTTTTCATATGATAAATTTTTTTATTATTTAGAGGTTTTCATCCTCTATTTTATTCATTCAATTTAAATCTGTTCCCTATTTCTAGATATCAAATACATCAACTATGTTGTTTTAGTGGTATACAACTTGGTGAAGAAGTTTTTTTGAAAACTTTTCAAAAATAGGTCATCTATAGTATACTAGAATCAGTGTAGTTAGGGGTTTGAAAAGGGGTGATTTAGTTCGGTTTAAAGATAAATCTCACTTGATGCATCTTAAATGGGTGAAAAAAAAATTCAACCCACACTCAATATCATAACATTCAGTTTTTTAAAAAAACTCAACATGATAGGTTGAGAAGATTTAAATGGTTGGTCAATTTGAGTTACAAATAATTCAAAAAAATTAATCTATATAAATAAATAATTTTTGTAAAAAAATCCCTCTTGATGATTTTTTGGGTTGATTGTGTTTTTTGACAAGGTTTGATGTTGTTGACAAATCCTGATTTCAAAGGAGGCATGAAGAGTTAGCGCGAATGTCTAAACTAATCATGCAAAGCACAAATGTCTAAACTAATCATATGAAGTGAAAATGTAATAATTGATCATGAGAATAACCTAAAGAAACTACATGATTATTAGTGGGTCTCATGACGAAATCATGTGAATCACACATGATTGTCAGTGGATCTTGTGGTGAGATCACGCAAAGTGCACATGATTGTTAGTTGATCTCGTAAAGAGATCATGCGAAGCGCATAAAGAAAAAGAGTCTAGAATTAAATGATTATTCTTGTATTCATTAGGAATCATGTTAATCACACATTATTATCAAATTATATCATTATGGAATCACATGATGACTGCATAATTGTCTTTGGATCTCATAATGGGATTACAAGATGCACTGCACTAACCACAAGATTATCTTTGGATCTCACGATTAAATCATGTGAAGATTGTAAGATTTTCATTATACCATATTAATAAAATGGTGGCAATAATGTGAATCACTTTTGAAATTCGTAAGATGATCATTTGAAGTTCTTGTGACATGAAGTAGGTGATCACATGGTATGATCACACGAAGCGTCTAAGGATGATTACTGAGGTGGTGGAATGGAAATCTAACTTTGATTAGTGGAGTTGAGGTGATTTATTTATGTCTATAAAAATCCCCTAACCCATACTTAAGAATAATAGAAGTTTTATTAAGTGTTTTGATATAAATAAAAGTATTTATCAGGAGCTAAATAAGGTCTTTCAATGGAATCACACGATTTGTGCAATCAAAATAATGTCTCGCAAAGGAGTCTTACAAAGAGATGTGGAGAAGGAATCATGAAAATTGAACTATTTGTTGGATATTTTCACACATAGTAATACACATTAATATCACATGAACTATGTAACCTTAAAAGGGTCTCACACCAAATTCATTCGATCTTCATGAATAGAAGGTCTCGTAAAGGGGTCTTGTAGAGTGGTCTCATAGAGAGTTATCTTGAAGACGTCTCATAGTGAGGTCTTGTGAAGGAGTTTTCATAGGGGTTACAAGCTCCAAAAATAAAATTCTTATACAAAGGTAGTTTTCATCTCTTGGATGAATCAAGATCATAAAGACACACACAAGTGTGAATCAACTTAGAATTAATTGTCAAAAGATTTTACTGGAGGAGCAGTGTATTCACTTCATAATAAAGAGGAGTGGTATTTCAAATTGTGAATGGTTGTAAACTAGGAGGGACATTTATTCTACTCTAAACCCTATAATAGTAGTTCTCTTTAGTGTATTTGGTACATCAACACATTGCCTTTGTATTCTCCTTGTATGTATCCTGGGGAGGGTGAACCAAGTAAAATTGTTATGTCTTGTGCATGTTTTAATTAACATTTATTATATGCAATGGTAATGAGAGATAAGAGAGTTTTTTTAAAACAAAACAAGATCCAAGGAGATAATTATTTTAATTTGTCATACCCTGATTCACCCCCCCCCCCAGGGTATTTAACCTAGTTGGACTAACAATTTTTATCAAAGAAAAGGGTAAAAGTTAAATTTTCTATCAAATTAGAAGTAATGGAAGTTATTAATCATAAAATGATTATGATATTTGATGGGTAAAAAATCATTTATGGAAAAATCAGATGCATCACCACTTCTAATCATTAGGAATAGATGTATTCAAATTTGGGATGCATGGTATTTCTACTAGTGCGGAAAGTGGATTTTTATTAGAAGAAAACCTAATAGAATTGAATATTAATGCTAAAGGAATCAATTATATAGGAGGATATTTATCTAACACAATCTAAAAAAAGGTTATGTCATGTAAATCATTGCATACCATGAGGAAAAATTTTCTAAATATCTATGAAGGAAATTCAAAAGTTTGATAATCTAAATTTCATGTTCTATGGAACAAATATGAGGAACTAAGAATACATACCAATGAGTATTTAGATGATTTAGTTTATTATGTGAATGTTCTTTTAGAATACATGTGTGGTCTCTGAGAAATTATTGAAGATGTAAAAATTATTAAGTGCATCTTAAGAAGACTTCCACATCGATTCAATCTAAAAGTTTCTATACTGGAAGATAAATATTCAAAGGAAATGAAATTGAATAGTTTATATAGTACTCTTGTTGTATGTGATATGAGAAATGATGATAATGAGTTTTTAGAAAAATTGAAGTCTAAAGAGGTGGAATTTAATGACATGAAGAATTTCACTATATAAGTTGGCCAGGAAGAAGATGTTGTGGATGAGGTTATGCCACTTATTTCCTCAAAACTAAAAAAGGGGAAAGGAAATATTAAAGGGAAACTTCCTCTTACATGATTTAATTATGTAAAGGTTGGATATAATACAACAAATTTTTTCAAGAATATTCAAGAGGATGATGAGGATGATGATTAAAATCCCAAGAAGAATTCGCCAGCTGGTGTGAAAGGTAAGAAAAATACTAGGTGAAATTTCTTCAGTAAGAAGAATATGCTTTCAAAATAAAATGAAAATTCAGAAGAATATAAAGTGTAAGAGATGGAAGAATGCAAGGATCATGAAGAAGATGATATGGTTATAGTTTTGGGTAATTCTCAGCAATGGGAAGAGAGTGAAAATGATGAAGGAGAAATAAAAGGAAGAGTTAACCTTCAGATTGAATTAGAAGTTTCACTTGAGGATATAGATGTTTTGAGATCCAAAATAAAGAAATATAATAGGGTGGTTCATGATTCCAAACTCTATATGCAATAGCAGGAAGAAGATAAGTATGAAATTAAGGATGAAATTGAAAATATCAAATTAAAAAATCTAGATAACTTAGAAAAAGTCATCAAGTTAAAAATTAAGGTTGAAGAACAAACCATGGTTATTGATATTCTAACTAACACAATAAAAGATCAAGTCAATCATATCTAAGAACTTGAGGAGGAAGTTATCGGCCTACAGAGAAAGGTAAAAGCTCAAGAGAAACTCTTTACCCTTGATATGATGTCATGAAAGTAGGTCTCATAGGTGAAAAAAAGAGAAATTATAGTTTATAGGTATAGTAAAATAGTCAGTGGAATGTCTAGAGAGTAAAATGACACATCAGAATGACACAACTGGTATGGGTATTAATCGCAAACAAAAATCAATAATGGTTAATGTCATACAACATGCACCCACTCTTAGGTTGAAGATTGATTTGGTTTTAAATCAAAATCATAATATTTAGAGATCTTGAGGAAAGATCAGTGGTGCAATAACAATGCATAAGTATACACCTTATATTAGGTGTTATTGTTGTGGATTGATGGGGAATTCTCAAAATGTTTGTTCCATAGACAAGATGTTTTGATAGGTGAAGTTACCTAGTCAGGATCCAAGTATCACTGAGAGGGGGAGGGGGTGAATCAGTGATATATTTTCTTTTTACATTTCCTTTCAAATGAAACAAAATTCATCTCCTAGTAAGGATCTCCTTCCCTATTTAGAACAATCCAAACACACATCTATAGGAACACAATAATTTACAATGTTCACTACTCAATGAGAGTAGTTATTCCTTGGTATGGTATGTATATAATCTTGTACCACAAAATCTACTAAAGAGATAATCATTTATTGTGGAATAAAATTAGTAGGATATTCCATTTCACTTGTGTAGTACTTGGGAGATAATCCTCAAGTGTGTGTACACCCTCATAGCAAAAATAGGGTAATGAAATATCTCTGTGCTTCTTGAAAAACTTTCACAAATATGATCTTTGAAAACAACTCTTCTCTTTTCTATCCAGAAGCTGGTAGGAACTACCTAGACTTCATAATAATACTTATTCCTATACCCCAGTCATATCTTGATCCACTTGAAAGCACCTCTCACTTAATTTGGGTACTCAAATCTTCAGCTCATAGAGCTCCTTTGTGAAGCTCCCAAATTTGCAGACCACTCTAGTTCGAAAAGCTCACTAGTTCATATAAATCACTATTTCACATAGCACATATTGGTCTTTTCAAATTTCACTTATTTTGTAAAGCTCAATAGCTCGCCGTGAAGCTCCTTTATTTTACGAAGCTTACTGCCTTTATAGAGCTCACTTTATCCGCAAACCTTCTTCATAATTCAAGAACTCTAAAATTCTCATTAAGTCTCTCTTCACTTATCAAGGGGGTCGAGGCCTATTTATAGGCATTTCCCACCGACTCGAGAACCTTCCATCCACCTCAGTTCCACATTAACACCAAATCAAAAAGCTCTAAAATTTTCGCCAATCACTCTGTTTCTCAAATCACCATTGCTATTTTCCGGATTCACAAAGCTCGTCATAATAGTGAAGCATTATATCAAATCCTTTGCACCACCACAATGCTTCTTCTTCCTTTGAGCCACCGAAATGCTCCACTCACAATGATATTCTCCACCATAATGCTTGTTTACAAAGCTCTTCACCTCTATCATTCGTGAAACTTGTCATAATTGTAGAGAACACCATCAACATTCTTCATGTCTTTACAAAATCTACTTCATGAAGACTATCTTCACAAAATTCATTCCTTTTCCATATTTTGATGATATATTCAAGGAAATTCCCTTTTTTTAATGCTATCCCAACTCCAAATTTTAGACCCCAAAAATTTGGTAAACACTGGAAATCTGTGCCACCTTAGACACCTACTTATGCAAAACCAACCATGCTGATTGACAACATATTTTCTTCCCCTTTCCTTCATAAATCTTGAATAATAAGTTCTCTAAACAACTTATGATATTTCTGAACTACAAATCAGTAAATCATTGTCTGATTTACCATGGAAAGTATTGTAACTTCCCTATCTTCCATCATCCACTTATATAAAGTGAAGTGATTTCATTTCTTCTAAAACTTCCTTAACAACAAGAGACAATACTTCATGCATTCAAAAACTTCATCATCCAACTTGGTCCCAACAATATCCCCCTTTGGATTTTGTTTTCAACCAAGATTTATAAATAACTGAACTTTGAAACCCCAAGAAATGGGTCACTTATCAATAATTCTAAGCCTATGTGAGCTAACTCATTATAGGAAACAAGAATTATTGATAGCAAGACCATGTTTTCCAAAATTAGTGACTATGAAACCACATCACATCAGCTTTCGTCCTCATGCTTCTTCACTTCATCAACATTCCTAGAATAAAAAAGTTTGCTTCCTACAACCACTCTACAACCACTCTACAACCACTCTAAAACCATTCTAAAATCATTCCAACAAACAGTTAGAATAGTTCACACACTTACATGTTGAATTCACAGCTTACCCATAAATCCACCTTTATGCATGCCTCCATAATGATAGATTTATGAAAATTCTCCCCCTTGACAACACTATCTAAAGGTAAGATGAGAGAGGGTAAAGAAACACATACCTCAACCTTGATGAGAAGGAGGTTGGACACCCATGTTCAACCTCAATTTTGAAAATGGTTCCTTCGGTAAAGGTTTTGTGAATATATCATCAACTTGTTCCGATATAGGAACGTACTCCATCTTTAACTCATTCTTCTCCTCATGCTATTTGATGAAGTGGTAATTTTTGTCAATATGCTTTGAATGAGAATGTTGTACCAAATTCTGTGTAAGATTGACTGCACTCAACCCAAGTGTAAAGGGAGATTTACTTCAACAAGTAGATCTTCCAACTGAGTCTTCATCCACATTAGTTGGGTAGAAGCTTGAGTAGCAGAAACATACTCAACTTCAGATATGCTAAGAGTTACTTAATTCTATTTCTTTGTATTCCAACTAACACAATTTTTTCCAAGAAAGAAAACTCCACCAAATATAGATCTTCTATCATCAACGTTTCCTGCCCAATCAGTATATGAATACCCAAACATATCAATATTATTTGAACCATAATACCTGATTCCAAAGTTTGTTGTGCCTTTGATATATCTTAGAATTATTTTTCTAGCAATAAAATGTGATTCTTTAGGAATTCTATGAAATATTTCACATAAGGTAACAACATAGACTATGTCAGGTCTTGAGGTAGTCAAGTATAAAAAACTTCTAATCATCTTTCAAAACTCTTTCTGGTAAACTTCCTTACCTTCTTAGTCTTTAGAGAATTTGGTTCCTAATGAAATTGGTGTGGAAACTAGTTTCAAATTTTCCATGCCAAACTACTTCAGAAGATCTTTAGTATACTTTTCTTGAGACAGAAAAATGTGATTCTTCTTCTATGAAATTTACAGCCCAAGAAAGTATTTCATTTCTTCCAACATGGACATCTCAAACAACTTCTTCATCTCCACAGCAAATCTTTCACAAGATCTTTCATCATTCCTAGCAAAGATAATTTCATTGACATAAACAATTACAATCATAGAGAAATCCTAACATTCCTTTATGTAAATATTGTTATCAACTCTTCCTTTATTGAAATTCATTTTCCTCAAGAAAGTATCAAGTTTTGAATACCATTCCCTTGGTTATTGTTTTAGCCTGTACAAATCCTTCTTCAACCTACACACATAAGTTTCATCATTTCTAATAAAAAAAGCCACAAGGTTGATCAATGTAAACTTTCTCATCAATATCACCATTCAAGAATGCGGATTTGACATCCATTTGAAAGATGTTGTAGCCTCATTGTGCAGAAATATAAAGAAAGGTTCTGATTGTTTCTAGCCTTTCCACTGGAGAAAAGGTTTCATCAAAATTAATTCCTTCAATTTTTGAATAACCTTTGCAAACCAATATTTCTTTATTTCTTATCACTTCACCATCTTCATTCAGCTTGTTTTGGAAAACCCACTTTGTACTAATAATGTTCTTGTTTTCTGGCTTGGGTATGAGCTCCCAAGTATAATTCTTCTCTATTTGATCAAGCTCTTCATTCATAGCCTAAACCCATTCTAGATGCTCAAATTCTTCATTCACATCATTCAGTTCAACTTTGGAATAGGGAGAAGTGTGTGTAATAGCATTTGTTGTTCTTCTTGTTTGAACCCTATGATATCGATCTCCAATAATGTTCTAAGCCTCCACTTATTTCCTCAGCCTAGGATAAGCTATTTGAATTTCATCCTCATCACTTGAGATTGCTGAGTTTGATTCCTCTTCTTGAGTAGGATTAACACAGTCTACAACATTATTAGGATTGTTAACAAAATCTTCTCTATCCTTCCCAACTTCTACATCAGAATATGACTACTTTTCTTTCTCAACATTTTCAACAAATTTCACATCTGAAGAATCGATAATTATTCCTATTTCTTTGTTGATACATCTATATCCTCTTTCGTTTGAAGCGTAAACAAGAAAATTTCCATCATCTTCTCTTCGCTCAAGCTTTCCAAGGTTTCCACCTTTCTTCTTTATAATTGTCGGACTCCTAAAAACTCTTAAGTGTTTCAGACTTCGAGTTTTTTCATATAACATTTCGTATGAAGTCATATCTAAATTTGGCCTATAGAAACATCAGTTCTGTATATACACAGCAGTACTCATGGCTTTCCTCCATTAGTAATGAGAGAGACCATGTTCAAGTAATATAGTTCGCCCCATCATTACGGGAAAAATAGTTATTTGCGACGGGTTATTTGCGACGGAAATAAATATTGTTGCAAATAGTTCGTCAAAGAGGTTATTTGCGACGGGTTGACCAACCCGTCGTAAATAACCAATTATTTGTAACGGGAATAGGTGCCCTGTCGTAAAAACTTACGCGCGGATTGGCACGATTTGCACGCCAACCCGTGCGAAAGGGTATTTGCGACGGGTTGGCACCGCCCGTCGCAAATGCCGGGAGGCGGTAAGACCTAGTTGCGACGGGGGGATCCCTCGTCGCAACTAGTTCGACCGCCGGAGGGTATTTGCGACGGTACCCGTCACAAATAACCGGTGGCAGTAAAAAACCTATTTGCGACGGGATGTTGTCCCGTCGCAAAAAGTGTGTTAGTAGGTCACTTTTCACGACAGGACCCGTCGTAACTAACCTTTTAACCGCCGACCGTAATTAATGTGACCGATAGTATTAGCAACAGGAATCCCCGTCGCTAATAGTCTCGTCGCAGCTAATCCAACCTATATATACCCCCTTCGTTTTTCTTTCTCTCCGCCTGAATTTCTTGTTCCTCAGCTACTGTAAACTCTAATTTTAGAGTGAAAATTTTTGAGAGTCAGCTTTTTTTTTTATGAAAAAGTTTTGAAGACGCCAACAATTATAAGAGATCAAGTTTAAAGGTATTTAGGTTTTATTTGATTTAGTATTTATTTCCTTTCTTTCTATTAATTTTAATTGTTGTTGATTAGTTTTAATTAAGTTAGATTTAAATTTTTTTTTCATCAGTATTTATTTGTAATAATAAAATTAAATTATTAGTATTAATTCTTAGTAATTAGTAATAATTAATAATTATTAATGATAATTAGTAATGTATGTAAATAATTTGCGATAATTAGTAATTAGTAGTTGTATTTTGCAGTAATTAACACTAATTAGTAATAATTAGAAAATACAGTAATAAATATTAACAATTAGTAATAAATAGTATTAATTAGTAATAATTAGTAATAAATATTAATAAATAGTAATAAATAGTAATAAATACTAATAAATAGTAATAAATACTAATAAATACTATTAAATACAAATAATTAGTAATAAATACAAATAATTAGTAGTAAAAATACTAATTAATAGTAATAAATACTAATAAATAGTAATAAATACTAATAAATAGTAATAAATACTAATAAATAGTAATAAATACTAATAAATAGTAATAAATAGTAATAATTAGTAATAATTACCAATAAATATTAATAAATACCAATAAATTGTAAAAAATACTAACAAATACTAATAAATAGTAATAAATACTAATAAATACTAATAAATAAAATTAAATGGTAATAAATAGAAATAAATTCTAATAAATAGAAATAAATACTAATAAATAGTAATAAATACTAATAAATGATAATAAATACTAATAAATATTAATAAATATGAATAAATAGTAATAAATACTAATAAATACTAATAAATACTAATAAATACTAATAAATAGTAATAAATAGTAATAAATACTAATAATTAGTAATAAATAGAAATAAATACTAATAAATAGAAATAAATACTACTAAATAGTAATAAATACTAATAAATACTAATAAATAGAAATAAATACTAATAAATAATAATAAATACTAATAAATACTAATAAATACTAATAAATACTAATAAATACTAATAAATACTGATAAATAGTAATAAATAGTAATAAATAGTAATAAATACTAATAAATACTAATAAATACTAATAAATCGTAATAAAGTGTAATAAAGTGTAATAAATAGTAATAAATAGTAATAATTTGTAATAATTAGTAATAAATAGTAATAATTGGTAATAAATAGTAATAAATAGTAATAAATAGTAATAATTAGTAATAATTACTAATAAATAGTAGTAAATGGTAATAAATAGTAATAAATACTAATAAATACTAATAGATACTAATAAATACTAATAAATACAAATAAATACTAATAAATACTAATAAATAGAAATAAATACTAATAAATAGTAATAAATACTAATAAATACTAATAAATAGTAATAAATAGTAATAAATAGTAATAATTAGTAATAATTAGTAATAATTAGTAATAATTAGTAATAATTAGTAATAATTAGTAATAATTAGTAATAATTAGTAATAATTAGTAATAATTAGTAATAATTTGTAACAAATAGTAATAATTAGTAATAATTAGTAATAATTAGTAATAATTAGTAATAATTAGTAATAATTAGTAATAATTAGTAATAAGTACTAATAAATACGAATAAATACTAATAATTTGAAAATAATAGTAATAATTAGGAATTAATTGCAATAAATAGCAATAAATAGTAATAAATAGCAATAAATAGTAATAAATAACAATAAATTGAAATAAATTGCAATAAATTGCAATAAATAGCAACAAATTGCAACAAATTGCAATAAATTGCAATAATTAGCAATAATTAGCAATAATTAGAAATAATTAGCAATAATTAGCAATAATTAACAATAATTAGCAACAGTTAGTAATTAATTGCAATAATTAGTAATTAATTGCAATAATTAGCAATAAATTGCAATAATTAGCAATAATTGGTAATAATTAGCAATAATTAGAAATATTAGCAATAATTAGCAATAATTATCAATAATATAAATATTAACAATAATTAACAATAATTAGCAATAAAATCAATTGTAATAAATGTAATAAATTGTAATAACTTGGCACAATTTTCATTGGATTGACGGAACTCCTTTTTCTCGATGACTCTTCTCCTTTAAACTCTCACCGACTCAAAACATTATGAAAAGTATGCTTCTATTCGTACGCACGAGTTTGAATATGCATTCGTAGGACCACATTTTTCATAATATTTTTAGGAAGTGACAGTTGCAAGAAAAAGATTCATCGACGAAAAGGGGGCTCTTTTGTCTGACAGTTCATTTACTTGTATCTTTTTCGCACTGAAATCACAAAGTAGAATCTGCTTGGAGGTATGCTTATCCATTCTCGTATTATGAGAATGAATAAGCGTAACTCCGAGAAGATTCTTCGCTGTGATTTCTGTAAGAAACCAGATCTTCTTTTCAGGTATGTTTTTCTCTTCTTTGGTGTTTTTGTGAAAAAGAGAAGTTTCTAGAAATTTTTGAAGTATACGCCGTGTACTTATATGTACACTCCATGTACTCTTTTGTCGCACTTAGCCGTGTGTGTGGTGACTTGGAGACCACCTTATGTGGGGGCTGGTAAGGGCAAGTACACGTTGTGTACTTCTAAAGTACATGTCGTGTACTTTCTTTTTTTCATTAAATAGACTAGGGTCACGTCTAATTGGTAGAAGTATCGTCTTCTTTGCCTTCTTCGACCGTGAGCGTCCATACAGATCTGATCCTTCCCCGGGCCCCCGATCAAGCACCAGTTCTCTGATTTGACCACCATCGATTGTGTTGGGATCACCACGGTAAGCTCTTCCTTATTCTAGTGCTTCGTCTCTTGATTTATCCTCTTTCTCAAGTTATCCTTGGTTGAACGTTTTAGTTGTTTTTATAGATCTACGGTGTTCTAGGTCGATTAAAGTCCTGAGATTTGTGTATATCGATCTCACAGGGCTGAGATAGGTGGTTTGTGCCTTTATATAGATATTCTTTGAGTTATATGTGCAAAAGTTCCCAATACCCTTGATCGGGGTATTGTGTGTTTACAGTTTTAACCCTGTTATTGCCTGCTATGATTTATATTCTTGAGTAGAGGTCAATTGAATGTGAATAGGGTTAATTTCTATGATATGGATTTCTTTCCCGTGCTTTTATTGTTTATGATCGTTTGGTCTTGATTAGCCTGTTAGGTTGCTTGATTTCCATTCCTAGTGTTGATAGGATGGAGTGCTATTATTTATCTGACATGTTGTTATGATATAGACTGTTTAGCCAACTATTTCTTGAGGTATACTTTGGCCATTATATATCGCTATACTCGATTGACTTACACAGGGCCATTAGAACCTAGTGTAGTAGACTATAGAGAAAATGGACATTGAGGGCTTCTCCAGAGTGTCAGTTTACTATTACGATGCGAGACCATAGGGGGAATGGACATGAGTGCTTCCTCAGAGTGTCTATAGTTCCTCGATGCAGGACACAGGGGGAATTAGACGTTGAGTGCTTCCCCAGATCACCTTTTAGTTACTGATACAAGATTATATGATGAATTGACAGTGAGTGCTTCCTTAGAGAGTCTGTGCAAAAGATGAACCAGAGGGGTTAGATTGTGTGTACTTCCCAGAGGGCTGCTTGTGTTTTTTTTGGTTGGATCAGAGGGGTTAGGCTGTGAGTACTTCCCAGAGGGTTCCCTACTTATGATTAGCTGCTTACTTGATATCTGATAATTGACTGCATTTGAAACTGTAGGATTGTTTACTTTTGAGTACTTCCTTGTTTACTGCTTCATTTTGATTATAGCCTGCCATATATATTCACTGACTATTAGGCATAGATATTTGGGTATTTTTTTACTAGGATTTAGTCTCACACCCTGTTTGGGTCACGCTTTTAGGCTCAAACATATTATATTGTTGTAGGTATAGATAAGTGCAAGCGCCCTTCTACTTCAGGTACTTTATTGTCGCGAAGCTGGGGAGAAAGGGACCAAGCTGAGGCTTCCGTTGCTGTAGAGCATTTTATCTATTTTCTGTTTTACTTTGGTTTAGTATTTTATTCCAACATTGTGACTTGTTTGGATGCTTTCCTAGACATATGTATCATGCATTATATATATATATGTATATGTGTGCTCTAGTTGTTTATTACTTTCATTGTTTCCCTATTGCATGTTTTACTGCTTCCAATATTGCTATCTGTTTTACTTACACTATGTTACTCTTCCAATGAGGGCATAGTTTCCCCACTATCACACCTAAGGCCCTCATTGCTAGTTGGAAGCCTATGGAATTTAGGGAAATTCACTTGAATCCATGTGACCAACTGGGTACGGGGCACCTCTGGGCGGCTTCTGGAACCGTGACGTTACAAAGTGGTGTCGGAGGGAGGTTGACTTCAGTGTCGATACTAGTTTTTTCAGAGCTAGGCAAGATCTATACTGTTTACTATCATGCATCAGGTATCGATCTGGGAGCAATGCTTATGCAGGGAGAAGGAGTCGTTGTGTATGGGTCTCAGCAGTTGAGGCCACATGAGAGGAACTACCCGACGCACGATCTCAAGATGGTTGCAGTTGTTCATGCCTTATGTTGTTGGATACATTATCTTCTTGGAGAGAATTTTGTGGTTTTCATTGACCATAAAAGTCTCAAGTATATCTTCACTCAGCGTGACCTAAATTTGAGATAGCGAAGGTGGGTTGAGTACCTTTAGTCCTTTGACTTTGAGCTTTCCTACATGCCTGGTAAGGGCAACGTTGTGGCTGATGCATTGAGAAAGAGGACTCAGATACAGGTAGTTTAGGAGGCTAGTAGTTAGTAGCAGCTTATGGCTCTATTCTCTAAGATGCGTCTGGAGGTGCACGACATGCAAGGGCAGACTTTTCTTTCTTCTGTAGCTGTTACCTCGACTCTACTTGATCAAGTGCATATGAGGCAGCTATCAGATTTAGAAGTCCTGGTCCTACGGGAAAGTGTGTCAAGAGAGGTCCCTATGCTTGGATGGACCATAGGTGAGGATGAGATCTTGCATCTTCATGGGCGCGTATGGGTGCCAATGGAAATACGCAAGGAGCTGATGCGAGACTTTCATTCCTCAGTTTGGGAAGTTAATCCTAGCATAACTAAGATGCATTATGATCTACACCATTAGTATTGGTGGACAGGTATGAAGAGATATGTTGCTAGTTTTGTCATGAGGTGTTCCACCTATCAACAGGTGAAGGCATAGCATCAGTGACCAGCAGAGCTTTTGCAGCAGTTACCCATTCCCAAGTGAAAGTGGAACGATGTCACGATGAATTTCATGATAGGTTTACTAAGGTTGCCTCAAGGGAATGATGCAGTTTGGGTTTTCATTGATAAACTTGCGAAGGTTGTTCACTTCTTGCTGATCAAAGAGACCTTCAGTGTTGATGATCTGGGAAGGTTGTACATCTGAGATATTGTGCATTTACATGGAGTTCCGCACTCCATTGTTTCAGATAGGGATGCACATTTTACTTCTCAGGTTTGGCAGGGACTTCAGAAGGGTTTGGGTACATAGGTACTTTTGAGTATATCTTACCATCCCCAGACATATGGTCAGTCCGATCATACGATTCAAGTGCTTGATGAAATTCTTAGAGCATGCATCCTAGATTTTGGAGGTTCATGGGAGAAGCAAATACCTCTTGTGGAGTTTTCCTACAATAATAGTTTTCAAGAAAATATTCAGATGGCACCTTATGAGGCTTTGTACAGTAGGTCATGCTGATCACCCTTATGCTGGTTGGAGGAAGGAGAGGTAGCTATGTTGGGACCTTGTCTTGTCCAGGAGACCACAGAGCAGATAGAGTTGATTTAGAAGAGGATGGCTACTGCACAGTCTCAATAGAAGTCTTATGATGATCGACAGAGACGGCCTCTAGAGTTTGAGGTCAGGGATCAGGTTTTCCTACGTGTCACACCGAGGTTGGGACACATGAGGATTAGGAGATGGGGTAAGCTTTCACTGAGGTATGTCAGGCCGTTTGAGGTGTTGGAGAGAGTTGGTCCGGTTGCCTATCGGTTGTAGTTACCTTAGAGGTATCGGGCTATGCATGACTTCTTCCATGTTTCTCAGCTTTGACATTACTTATCAGTCTCGTCTCATGTTTTTCAACCTGAGGAGGTTGAGTTAGAGGTGGAAACCTCATTTGAAGAGCATCCTATCTGGATTTTTGATCAAAGTAAGAAAGTTCTTTGTGGCCAGTATGTTCCTCTACTATGAGTGTTATGGCAGCATGGATGAGTACAGGACAAGACCTGGGAGAGGGAGGATGATGTACGATCACAATGGCCAGAGCTTCTCAAGGATTCTTATTCTACGCCACCTTGCTAGGGAAATTCGGGGACAAATTTCTTTAAGGGGGGAAGTTTGTAAGAAACTGGATCTTCTTTTCAGGTATGTTTTTCTCTTATCTGTTGTTTTTTAGAAAAATAGGAGTTTCTGGAAATTTTTAAAGTACACGTCATGTACTTATATGTACACGCTGTGTACACTTTTTCTGCATGTAGCTATGTGCTGGCTGTGTAACGGCTGAGCACACAGCTGTGTAACGACTGAGCACACAACCATGTGTGGTGACCTGGAGACTACCTTATGCGAGGGCCAGTAAGGGAAAGCACACGCCCTGTACTTATAAAGTACACATCGTGTACTTTTTTTTTATTAAACAGACTGGGGTCATGTCTAATTGGCAGAAGTATCTTCTTCTTTACCTTCTTTAATCGAGAGCATTCGTATGGATCCAATCCTTCACTGAGCCCCCAATCGATCATCGATTCTCCAATTCGACCACCGTCGATTGTGTTAGGATCACCACGGTAATCTCTTCCTTCTTCTAGAGATTCGTCTCTTGATTTCTCCTCTTTCTCAAGTTATCCTCGGTTGAATTTTTTAGAAGTTTTTGTATATCTATGATGTTCTAGGTCAATTCAAGGCCTTAGGTTCATATATATCAATCTCACGACGCTAAGGTAGGTGTTTTGTGCTTTTACGTAGATAGTCTTTGAGTTATATGTGCAAAAGTGATCAATACCCTTGATCGGGGTATTGCGTGTTTACGGTTTTAACCCTGTTATTTACTGCTATGAATTATATGCTTGATTAGAGGTCAATTGAATGTGAATAGGGTTAATTTATATGCTATGGATGTCTTTCCCATGCTTGTATTATTTATGACTGTTTGTTCTTGCTTAGTCTGTTAGGATGCTTGCTTTCCATTCCTAGTGTTGATAGGATGGAGTCATATTATTTATCTGACATGCTGTTAAGTTGTAGACTGTTTAACCATGTAGTTCATGAGGTATACTTTGGCCATTATATATCATTTTGCTCGATTGACTTACACAGGTCCATGAGAACCTGTTGTAGTAGACCATAGGGAGAATGGACGTTGAGGGCTTCTCCAGAGTGTCTGTTTATTGTTATGATACGAGACCATAGGGGGAATGGACGTAAGTTCTTCCTCAGAGTGTATGTAGTTACTCGATGTGGTCCACATGGGAAATTGGACATTGAGTGCTTCCCCAGAGCGCCTTTTAGTTACTGATATGAGACTATAGGGGGAATTGACGGTGAGTGCTTTCTTAGAGACTCTGTGCAAAAGCTGAACCAGAGGGTTGTGTGTACTTCCCAGATGGTTTCTTGTGTTTGTTTTGGTTGGACCAAAGGGGTTAAGCTATGAGTACTTCCCAGAGGGTTACCTACTTATGATTACCTACTTACTTGATATCTGATAATTGAATGCATTTGAATCTGTAGGATTGTTTACTTTTGATTACTTCCTTGTTTACTTCTTCATTTTGATTATAGCTTGTCATATATATTCACTGACTGTTAGGAACAGATCTTTGGGTGGTTGCCTACTGGGATTTATTCTCACACCCTATTTGGGTCATTCTTTTTGGCCCAAAAAGATTATATTGCTGCAGGTATAGATAAGGGCAAGTGCGCTTCTACTTTAGATACTTGATTGTTGTGGAGTTGGGGAGCAAGGGACAAAGATGAGGCTTGCGATGCTGTAGAGAATTTTATCTATTTTCTATTGTACTTTGGTTTAGTATTGTATTATAGCATTGTTACTTGTTTGGCTTCTTTCCTAGACATATTTATCATGCATCATATATATATGTATGTGTGTGTGTGTGCTCCATTTGTTTATTACTTTCGTTGTTTACCTATTGCATGTTTTACTACTTTTTCTATTGTTATCTGTTTTACTTATATTATGTTACTCTGCCAATGAAGGCATAGTTTCCCCACTATCACACCCAAGTCCCTCCCTACTAGTCGGTATCCTCTGGCATTCGGGGAAATGCGCTTGAGGACATGTGATCAACCGTGTACGGGACACCTCTGGGAGGCTTCCAGAACTAGGACGTTACAATTTCAGTGTGAGAAAGTTGCAAGTAAATGAGTCGTCGAACAAAAGAGTAGCCATCAATCCACTAGAAATTGTGTCACTAGTAATTAATGGTAATTATTAAGAAGCATTTGTAATTATTTATCTTCTTTTTTGGATAGTGTTTTTCTAATTTCAAATTATTCAAAAACAGTAATGACTTTATATTTTGTAGAAAAATATGGAACAAAGAAGTCGACAGCAATCATTATTAGATGACCGCGCTTGGATAAATCAGCACAGAAATCCAAATGGTTCTGATTTAAATCCTGTATATATTGAGGGTGTTAAATATTTCTTATCATTTTCATCATAAAAACCAGAATTTTTTTCAGAAGGAACAATTAAGTGTCCTTATAAAAAATGTGCTCTAAGAATGTGTGACACATTTGATAAGGTTGGGGGACATCTCTTGTGGTTTGGTTTCCAACCAGATTATGTTTTTTGGTATCAACACGATGAACGTATCTCTAGATAAGATACTAATAACTTGATTCTGAATCCATCACGGTTTCAAAATTTAGTACATGATGTTGCAGGTCAATCTGTACAACAAACTGAAACTCAGGATGTTATTGATTTAACTCCTGAATTGGCACCATCTGAATTTTATGATTTGTTGAGGTCTATTGAGGATGCATTATATCGTGGTTTCATGATAAATAAATTATAAGTGGTTAAAAAATTTATGGCTATTAAATTAGATAATGAAATATCAGAAAACTATTTTTATTAGATATTTTCTTTGGTTAAAAAACTGTTACCTGAAGGAAACGCGTTGCCTGCAAATTACTATGAGAGCAAGAGGCTGGTTCATAATTTGGGCCTTAGTTATCAGAAGATTCATGCATGTGAAAATGATTGAATCTTATATTCTAGTGAAAATGATTCATTGGATAGTTTTCCCACATATAGAAAATCGAGGTATAAAGAAGCTCAACCAGGGAAGTCTGGATCGATTCTTGTGAAACAGTTGAGATATTTCCCCCTTACACCTAGGTTACAGCATTTGTTTATGTCTCAGAACACAGCGTCAATAATTTCATGGCACAAAACCAATATTTCAACTGATAAAATCTTGAATCATCCATATGATGGTGATTCATGAAAACATTTTGACATACGGCATCTGTCTTTTGCTTTAGAAGCCTAAAACGTGTGATTGGGTCTTTTTACTGATGGTTTTTATCTGTTTGGTTCTTATGGTAGTCAGTATTCATGTTGATATGTCTTTATAACTCTGTAAAATTTACCTTCATGGATGTTGATGAAGGATACCTATATCTTTTTGACCTTATTAATCCTAGGACATCTGAAAAAGAATATTGATTTTTATTTGAAACCATTAATTGATGAGTTAAATTCATTGTGGAGTAATGGTGTTAGTACATATGATGTTTCTGCGAAAAAAATCATATTAAAAGCTGCATTGATGTGGATGATTAGTGACTTCTCAGAATATATAATGTTATCTATCTGAAGTACATATGGCCCGAAATCATGTCCTTATAGTATGAAAGACAACAAAGCCTTTATGCTCGTCAATAGAAAAAAAACCTTGTTATTTTGACTGTCGTCGCAGATTTCTTCTAACTGATCATCCTTTTCAGAGGAACAAATCTCATTTCAGAAAAAGCACAATTGAAAGGGATGAACCTATAAAAATGATCTTAGGTACAGAGTTAAAGTTGGTTTTATTTTCATTACCTCCCATCACATTTGGGCCAACAGTAAACCAACAGAAAATTCATGACTTTGGGAAAGAGCATAATTGGATAAAACGGAGAATTTTTTGGGATATTTCATATTGGTCTGATTTATTAGTCCACCACATGTTGGATTTCATGAATATTGAGAAGAAATATTTTGATAAATTATTTCATACAGTTTTGGATACACCAGTTAACACCAAAGATAATGTAAAGGTACGATTAGATCTTGCCCAAATTTGTAGATGACCGGAACTTGAACTGTTTCAAAATGTCAGATCATAGAGGTTAATGAATCCAAAAGAAGCTTATACACTTTCCAAAGAGAGTAACTTATTATTTGGTCAATGGATTGTAGATTTGAGACTTCTATATGGCTATGCTTCCAATTAGGGCAGATGTGTTAAGAATGGTCATATTACCGGATTAAAAATTCATGATTGTCATGTTATAATGGAAAGACTTATGCCGATTGGATTCAGAGGTTTGTTTAATTATGTGATTTAGGATTCGATAACATACATATAATATTTTTTTCAAAACATTTGTGCGGCGACAATAGACTATGATGCACTAAGTAAATCGAAAGAATATGTTGTTGTCATTATATGTAAACTGGAAAAAATATTTCCACCGGATTTCTTTGACTCAATGGAACATATGATATTACATTTGCCACATGAAGCTAAATGTGGAGGTCTGGTATAGTTTCGATGGATGTACCCATTCGAGAGATTCATGAAGAAATTGAAGAAAAAGTACATAACAAAGCATCAGTTGAAGGCTCAATTGTTGAAGCTTATTTGCAAGAGAAATTTTTTTTCCTGCTCTCATTATTTTGAATATGAATATCCCTCAAAACACAACCACATGGGATGAAATGAGTGGAATGCTGATGATGAAATTGACAATCAATTATTAGTTTTTAATCATCCAGATCTTGGCTTCAGTGGAGTTCATGAATGATGGCTTTCAGATGATGAACATCACATAGCTCATATATATGTTCTGCTCAACTGTGAAGAAATGACATCATTTGTACTGTGAGTGCTTATATCATTTATTCTATAATTTATGTTACAGTAAGTAAACTTATTTTATTTTTAGGTTATATGATAATCATATCAAGAAATAGCTTACACAAATTACAATAGTTGTTCTTGAAGAACGCCAACAGAAAAAAAAATTCTCAATGGTTTCAAAAACTGGTAACACAAATTATTGATGGTTTAACATATCAATTCGGTTTATTATTTATTATATTGATAATTGTTTTAAAAACATTCAGGTGTCTCAACATGCTGATAAAATTGATAAGTGATTGTTTATATTGAGTAACCCACCATCCAAAATGGTTAAATCTTACAATGCATATGTGGTGAATGGTTTTCGATTTCAAACACGTGCATATGGGGAATCAAAAAAAAATGAACAGTGGAGTTTGTTTGAGAGGATCGTATCATAGAGAAACTGAAGTTGAATTTTATGGTATACTGGATGAAATTATTGAACTGTGTTATCTAGGGAAAAATTATATAACAATGTTTAAATTTTGGTGGTTAGATACTGAGATAGTCTTGTGTGTTCATCTGATTCATTGAATCGTCGATATTAAATATAAAATTTTTCTTATAGTAAATGAACCATTTTTACTGGATCAATAGGCACATAAAATATATTACACAAAGTACTATACTACTTCAAGAGACCTGAGCGATTGGTGGAGCATAATAAAAATGAAATCTCAGGAAAATCAGTTTACTCAAACTGAATGTGGTTCTGATGAAGTACAAGGAATTGAAATTTTTCAAGAGACTACTCAAAACCCATCGTTTTCACAAAGAGACATGAATATCGATGATGACACCCTGTAATTAAGGGTCAATGATGAAGATGATGTTAATGTTGTGACAAATGAATTTGAGATGGCAAGAGATGATGAAATCGAAACTCATGTGGATATTGATGACGTCGATGATGAATATGAAAACATTGACATCGTCAGATATGAAGATAATGATGAAGGTGAACATTGACATAGTTAAATGCTGGTTATAATCAAAACTAATATATATCTATATGTAATAGTTATTTTCAACTATCGTCTAACAACAATCATTTTGTGTTTTAGTTGGACCTTGATCTACTTCGTGATTTGGAGGAGACTGAGCTACCTTTGGATGAGGAGGATTTGGGATCATCTGACCCTCAGGCTACTGGTGGTTCAGGGGGTATGCTGAGGGGGCGCAATCTTGCACGACTTATGATTCCTGACCCTATCCCTAAGCAGCATCCACATCTTGGTTTCGATCCATGCATGTGGAGGTATGATAACCTGTGTATTTTAGTTAGCTTTCATTAATTTATTTATAAACTAATTGTTTGATTATTTATTCTTTTTTCATAGTTTTTCATATGTAGCTGTTGGACAGGGGAGCACTATCTTGTGCGATTATTTTTCTCATTCATGGATCACATGGGAATAGATTCCTATTGATGTGCATCTTGGAATGTTCAATCATTGAATGGTAAATAAATAAATAATATTTATTTAGAAATTTATTTCATTGATAACTTGATATTATAAATTATTTTTAGGGTTTATGGTATCACATCGATGATAGCATGTGTGGCGCTATCCATGAGGCATGGTAGGTGTCTATGCATGATCGTTTCCGTCATTTTTTGCACAATTTGAGAAGGAAAACCATTAAGAAAGTAGGAGCGACAGTATTTGATGAGTCATGTAGAGCCCACCGACCAGAGTACATTTCATCTCACGTTTGGGATGGATTATGTTCACATTGGTTTAGTAGTGGATTTAATAGGAGATCTTCATTGGGCTGACAGAACCGGGGGAGACAGGAGGTGACACATCAAGCTGGTAGTCGTACATTCAGTACGCATAGAGAGCATCTGGTAAGTATATTTTTTAAATATTTTATATAACATTACATATAAATAGTTTATTTTATATTCATATAGGCAGTTGAGCATCTCGATATTATGGATTACGACATTTATTGGAGGATGTACAGTGATCCAACCATTGGAGAGATTAGAGGTGATTGCCAGCGTTATATTGTGGTCAATATTATTTATTTTATAGTTTGAAAATTAGCTGCATATAATATTTTCACTATTTTAATTTCAAATTGAAACTGAAGGAGTCATATGAGGTCACGACTTCTCAGACACGGGCCTAGATTCAGGCTGAGATGGCTGATCAGACTAGTAACCACAATTTCGATGAGGTGGTATGGATGCAGGTGACCTAGTATACCTTTGAGAAGGGTCGAGTAGTTGGTATTGGCTCTCATTTGACTCCTGAGACTTATTATGATACTGTTGTGATGTCGGTGTCCAGATCGAGAGGAGATCGTGGAGAGACATCAACTTATGGCTCACAGTATCATGAGCAGTTGTGAGCTCAAGCTGATCTTATAGAGAATTTGCAGAAGCAGCAGGAAGAGATGCATCAGCATCAGCAGCAGCAACAACAACAACAACAACAACAGTAGCAGCAGCACGAGGAGGATATGTGTTGATGCCAGCAGCAACAGTAGCAGCATGAGGAGGACATGCGTCTATGGCAGCAGCAGCAGCACGAGGAGGACATACGTCGATGATAGTAGTAGCAACATGATCAGATGAAGTACATGTGCCGCCTAACTCGTAGTTTAGGGATGAAGTTTCCTCCACCATCTCCTCCAGCTCCTTCAGCTCCTCCAGATTGACTATCCCCCCTAGTGATTTTTTTGTTCTGTTAAAAACATTTGAATTGAACATTTGTAGTAATATGAACTATTTACAGTTTTTGTCTTTTATATTGGTTTGAATATTGCATAAATTTTTTATTATTATTTCTAATATTTTATTATTTTATTATTTATTATTAGTATTATATTTTTTAATGTTTTTTTATTTTACTAATAATATTATTATTATTATTATTTTATGGTTTTTTTATATATATTTTCTAAATATTGATAATTTTAAAAAAAATTATTTTTTTATTATTTTAATAATATTAATATTATTTTTTTCATTAATTGTGATTTTATTATTAATTTTTTATTTTATTAAGTTTTCAAATATTGAGAATTTTAATATTTTTTATTTTTTTATTATTTTAATAGTATTAATATATTTTTTTATTAAGAATTTGTGACGAGACTTTTTGTGATGGGGGGCCCGTCGCAAATAGATTATATATATATATTTTAAAAAAGTTTTTGCGATGAGTTGTTTTATCGTCGCAATAAATTTTTTGCGGTGGGCCCGTCGCAAAAGGTTTATAACATATAAGCTATTTGTGATGAGATGGTTTCCCATCGAAAATACTTTTTTCAATGGGCATGTCGCTAAAGGTTCTTGTATATATAATGTATTTAATCAGACATCTATTTGCAATGGGTCCGCTTCCCATCGTAAGTAATATTTTTTGTGACGGGCTCATTGCAAAAAATACTAATTGCGACGCCGTTTTCTACAACGGGCTATTTGCGATGGGCCCCCATCGCAAAAGGGTTTTTGCGATGAGATCCCATCGCAAATTGCCAAATTTCTAGTAGTGCATGTCCACCAAAATCCTATTTTTTCTTTCAGAAACCTTGTTTTTTTAGGTGTGTATTGTGAATTGAACTCATGTCGAATTCCATGCTTCTCAAGATAATTTTCAAATTCTTCATTCTTATATTCACCACCATTTTCGGTTCTCAACATCTTCACTGAATACTCGCATTCCTTCTTAGCTTTCCTTCTAAAACTTTTAAACATTTTCAGAGCATTTGACTTATGCCTCATATACATAACACATGTAATGTGAGTAAAATCATCAATGAAAATGATTAATTACTTATCTCCATTTATTGATTACTTGCTCATTGGACCACAAATATCATAGTGGATAAGTTCCAGAGGCCATTTTGAACAAATTTCAAGTTTCTTATACACTGTATTCATGATCTTACCTTTTTGAAAAATAGTGAAATGCCAATCTATTCTTATTGATAAATTAGGAATGTTTCGAACACTGCCTCATGTTGATAATATTCTCATGTTTTTTAACACATGTGTCCCATCCTTTTATGCCACAACTAATTTTCATCCATCAAACCCATGTAACAAGAGTTCTAAACTTCACCAACTTGAAACAAGTTTGCTTTTGTATGTTGTCCTCTTGTAACTACATTTCCATCATCTTCATTTTTCACAACAAATCCATATTTTCTAAAGATGAATTTGTTTCCCTCATCACAGAGTTGCGACATACTTAGCAGGTTGTGTTTCATCCCATCAACATATAGTGTTTTCCTAGATTTCAGCTTTTCTTTTCCAATAATGGTTGATCCAACACCTTTGATCCTTAGAGATTCATCATTTCCAAATTTCATTGTTCTTTATTTGAAATATTTCACATTATTTAACAACTTAATGTCTCTTTTCATATGAGAAGAACATCCACTATCAAGGATTCAAGGTCATTATCCTTTCATAGCTTCCAAAAAAGTTTCAACAACAAGAGATTTTTATTCATCCTTTTCTTTCACTTTATGTTGTGATTCCTCTAATTTATTATCCAAGTAAATGTGTTCTGGCCAGACAACCAAGAACTATTTCTTTTCAGACCTAGCAGATCTGTCTTTCTTAGCCTTTAAAATCTACAACTTTTGAGAATTTTTAAAAAACTTTTCTTGTTATGGTAATACAATCAGACAACCCTTAGTAATATGTCTAGGTCGATCACATCTTCTACAGATAGTTTCTAATAGTTGGAACCTATTCTCAACTTTCACACCAACCTTCTCAGATATCTTCTAGACTTTATTTTGAGATTTTTTTCTTTTGAAAATATTGACTCCCCCTAAATCTTTGTCTTTCAAAGCTTGTGGAATAGTAGTAATGTTGTTGGTTAAACCAACACATATTTTTCATGTGTCTGAATCCCCCACAATATCAGTAGTAGCCAAAAAAATGAATATTTCCCTCTGAAACTTCCATACTGCTGGAGTTGTGAACATGCTTCTCAACAATCTTCTTAATAGAATTCTACTGACCATTGGCCTTCATATTTTCAATTGTAACTTTCTTCTTCATCTTAGATTTCTGTTTAGACTTACCAGAACTAGAAGTAGTAGAAATATTTCTATACTTAGGATTTTTAGATGCTTCTAATTTTTCAGTATTTATAACTTTGACTACATACGTAGCCTTTCTAGCATTTTTCTTATCAAAACTAGTTCAAACTTTCTTTTTAACCTTTTAAGGTAACTTTTGTTGATCCTTATTAGAGTCATTCTTAGCATAACTTTCACCAACTTCTGTAATAGAGTTTTTGAACCTTGTGTTCCATTCCTCAGATTTAGAAAGTTTATGTTGGAGAAGTTCCAACTTATCTTCTTTTGCATTCATCTTTACATCTAGATGATCATTACGATTCTTTTCACTCTCAATATAATTATTCAAATAATAAATATACTTTTCAAATTTTTATTTCTCATCAGGAAAACCTTCTTGGTCATTTAATGAAGAGTTTTTATTTTTCAATTTCTTGTTTTCCTTCTCAAGCCTTCTGATCTTTCTCAAAAATTCCTTCAGCTCTTATTTCAGATACTATTCAAGTTGAGTTTATTCTTATTCAGAACTACTGCTCTCATAATCTTCATTATTTACTGTTGTAAAAAGGTACTCTCTCTAGCCTTCTTGGTCTTCTATCTTCTTCATCACTATCTCCATCTTTCCCTTTTTTAGGGAAATTATCAGCAAAGTGGCCAATAGCTCCACATTCAAACAAATTCAAAGGGAGTTTCCCTTTCTATTTCCCTGTGCCTATTTTCACATTTTTAGAAAACAAGGATAAAATTTCATCAAAATTTTGACATACCTCATCATCAGATTCGGATTTACCAGCTTTATCTTCAATAAGAATTTTCTTCGACTTCTATTTATTTGATGCCTTGAAAGACATTTCTCTATCATATTTTTCTTTGATCTTCATAGTCTTCTCCCTTATCATTTCATAAGTTATTAGAGTGCTATGAAAATTATCTAGAGATAATTTTTTAGGGTCTCTATATTCCTATGATTAAACTTTAGCATCAAATTTTTCAGGCACAATTCTCAAGATCTTTTCAACAACTGTAGAATCCTCAAACTTTTCACCAAGACATCATATTGTACTGACAATGTCATTTATCCTGGTAAATAATTCCCCAATAGATTCATTCTCACCCATCTTTAAGTCTTCATACTTTAGCCTCTATATTTGATGTTTTGAATTCTTTACTTTTGTATTTACTTTATAGATGTTTTTCAGTTTGTCCCAGATTCTTTTGTCTATAGAGACAACTTTCACTCTTAAAAATCCACTCTCAAAAAGAGATGAGAGTAACACATTTTTATCTCTTCCATCAATCTCAAGATTCTTTTTATCAGTAGAAGTAAGAGGAACCTTGTCGTCAATTGTAGGAAATCCATCTATTGTAGTTTCAAGAACTTTATATCTAAGATAAATAAGATAAGGAATCATTATATCTTTCTTTGTATGATAGTTCTTACCATAAAATATTGGAATCCCCTTACTGTTCACACAATTCAGATTCTCTATCACAATTTCTCTTCAAAACTTCATGAAAGAATAGATGAAGGTAACCTCTCTCTGATACCAATTGAAGTTACCCAGTCAGGATCCAAGTATCACTGAGAGGGGGAGGGGGTGAATCAGTGATATCTTTTCTTTTTATGTTTCCTTTTAAATGAAACAACCTTTATCTCATGTTAAGGATCTCATTTCCTACTAAACACAATCCAAACACACATCTATAGGACCATAAGAATTTATAAGGTTCACTACTCAGTGGGAGTATCTAGTCCTTGGTATGGTATGGATATAATCTTGTACCACACAATCCACTAAAGAGATAATATTTTAATGTGGAATACAATGAGTAAGATATTCCCTTTCACTCGTGTAGTACTTGGGAGATAATTCTCAAGTGTGTGTGCACCCTCTTAGCACAAATAGGTTAATGTAATATCTTTGTGATTCTTAAAAAACTTTCACAAATATGATATTTGAAAACAACTCTTCTCTTTACTATCCAGAAGATGATAGGAACTACCTAGACTTCATAATAATACTTATTCTTATACCCCAATCATATCTTGATCCACTTGAAAGCACCTCTCACTTAATTTGAGTACTCAAATCTCCAGCTCACAGAGCTCCTTCATGAAGCTCCCAACTTTGCAGAGCACTCTAGTTCACAAATCTCACTAGTTAACATATCTCACTAGTTTGTAGAGATCACTATTTAGCATATCTCATATTGGTACTTGTGAAGTTAACTTCTTTCACAAATCTCAACAGCTTGCTGTGAAGCTCCTTTCCTTCACTGAGCTTACTACCTTCATAGGGATCGCTTTCTCTGCAAACCTTCTTCGCAATTTGTGAGCTCTAAAATTCTCATTAAGTATCTATTCACTTATCAAGGGGGTTGAGTCCTATTTATAGTAATTTCTGACCAACCCCAGAACCTTTCATCTACCACAGTTCCATGTCAGCACCAAATCATAGAGCTCTGAAATTTCCGCTGAAAATCACTATGTTTCACGAAGCACCATGGTTATTTTTCGGATTCGAAAATCTCATCATAATCGAAAAGTGTTTCATAAAATTATTTACACCACCACAACACTCCTTCTTCCTTTGTGTCATCGAAATGCTCCACTCACAATGCTCTTAGCCACCACAATGCTCACTTGCAAATATCTTCACCTCTACCATTTGAGAATCTCATCATAGTCGCAGAGAACACCGTCAACATTCTTCATGTATTTGAGAAATATACTTCATGAAGACCATATTTGTGAAATTAATTCCTTTTCCAAATTTTTATGAGATCTTCAAGGAAATCCCTTTTTCTCAATGCTAGCCTAACTCAAAATTTTGGTCCCCAAAAATTTGGTAAACGCTAGAAAATTATGCCACCTTAGACACCTTCTTCTGCAAAACCAACCATGCAAATTGACAACATCTTTTCTCCCCCTTTCCTTCATAAATATTGCATCATAAGTTCTCTAAACAACTTATGATATTTCTGAAATACAAATCAGCAAATCATCATCTGATTTACCATGGAAATTATTGTAACTCCCCTATCTTCTGTCATCCACTTATATAAATTGAATTGATTTTATTTCTTCTAAAACTTCCTTTACAGCAAGAGACAATACTTCATGCATCCAAAAAATTCATTAGCCAACTTGGTCCCAACAATTGGTGCAAGATAAATAGAGACAACCAAATAGAGTTCAGTATTACAAGAATGATTTTGATGGACATTTTTTTGGTGTGGATGATTCAGACCCATGACTATATATTACTCAGGAATGTACTAAAGTAGACTCAAAGTAGTTTTATGCAGTAGTTAAAGGGATATTTAAAGAAGATAAAAATTAGGAATCAATTTACAACTTTTTAAGATGAGGTTGGACCATCATACTCTAAGGATGATCAAGAATATCAATATGCATCAAGTATTAAGTCAAATAAATGGGCTATAAAGAAAAATAGATGGGAAATTATTGGTTACATAGATTGCCTTCAAAGAATCATATTTCATGGGAATACATATTATTGATAGTTGATGTGCATCCCATATGATAGGGACTAAGAATCGAGTGATGGGAATTAGGTATGACAAGGAAGGTGTCATAAGATTTGGTAATGATGAAGGCCTGGATATTATTGGATTATGAAAAACCAATTTTGGGGTCAAATACAAGAGAAGTGAAAATGACTTGGTTATTGAAGGTCTTAGTCACAACTTGTTAAGTTTCAGTCAAATGTGTAACTCATGACATGTTAGAAGCTATACCAAGAATATTTTTATCATAAAGGGAAATGGTGGCGTAATTGTTTTTCAAGTAAAGTGTAAAAAGGGGAATCTTTATCTTTTTTATGGAGAATAAGAAATGTAAATTCTATCTAAGGAAGAATAGAATAGGTTGTGGCATAAACTTCTTGTTCATTTGAGCCAAACATCCTTGGAATATATGGTTCAATGTGACACTGCTCGATATATCCCTAATTTATCATGTGATTGTACTCTTATGTGTGATTCTTGCCAACAATAGAATATTACTTGAAAAATGTGTGGGTAAAAAGACCAAAGGTCAACAAGAATTATTAAACTTGTGCATATTGATGTATGTGGACCTATTTCATGAAGAATCATTAATTGAAATAGATATGTTTCCCTTTTCATTGATTATTTTATCATAATGGAATGGGTTTCTGTTATCACCCACAAGTTCAAGGTGTTTAGTTGCATAAAACTTTTTCAAAGGGAGGTTGAAAAGATACAAGATCAAAAAATCCATAAATTTTGAACTGATAATTGAATAGAGTTTATAAATAGAAAATTAAAGGATTATCTCAAGAAACATGGGATAAGGTGCCAAGTTTCAACAGTGAGAATCCCACAGTAAAATGGATTGGTTGAGAGAAAAAAAATATTATGAACAACATAGATAGAATGATATTTATCAAGAAATATATTCCTAAGAAGTTATGAAAATAAGCATTATTGAGATCATTTTACATTTTTAATAGATCCTTATTGTGTTCAAAGGAAGAGAATACTCCACATGATATGCGGTATGGAAAGAAGCACACATTGAAGTACCTTTGAGTCTTTGGAAGTAAATGTTTCATTTTCAATAATTAAAAATACATAAAGTTTGAATCCCATGGATATGAACGGATATTTCTTGGTTAATCAATAAAAATAAAAGCAAATAAATGCTTTAATAAGTATCTGGTAAAAGTAATTGATAGAAATGATGTTTTTGTAGTGGAAAATGAGCATAATATTCAAAAAAATCATGAACAGTGTCAGGAGGATAGTGATGAAGTGGTGATAATCTCAGGGGGAGTGTAAATAAATGATGAAAACTCAAAAAAAATATTTGGATTATGAGTAGAATAAACTAGTATAGAAACCAAATAGCAAATAATAAATCAATAGGAACAATATTATTGGGGATCAGATATCACTAGTATAGACAAGGAGGATGAATACTCTATAGTAAGCATCTCTCTTATCATAGGTAGAGCCAAAATGTTTTGAAGAAGCTTCAAGATATGAGAATTGAGTTGAGTCAATGAATAAAGAGCTTGACCAAATTGAAAATTATCAAACATGGGAAATTGTTTCATGACCGATAGACAAGAATTTCCTCAGGACCAAATGGGTTTTATGTAACAATCTAAATGAAGATTGTGCAATAATTCTAAAAAAACATGACTTATGTACAGGGGATACTCCTAGATTGAGGGAATTGATGTTGATGAAACATTTTCACCCATTTCAAGGATAGAGACAATTCAATTATTCTTGTCCATAAAAGTGAAAAGAATATTCAAATTTTTTCATATGGATGTGAATCATAATTTCTAAATGGGGTTTTAGAAGAAGAAGTATTTATTGAAAAACCATATGGTTTTCTCATTCATGAATATGAGAATAAAGTTTTTTCAATTAAATAAGGATCTATAAAGTTTGAATCAGGCACCTAGATAATGGTATTCATGACTTGATCAGTATTTTAAGAAGCTCAGTTTTTAGCATGGTTGATTTGATTATAATATTTATGTTAATAATGAGAGTAATCAAAGGATGATGGTGCTAGTATATGTAGATGACATAATCTTTAATGGATCTAAAAAAGCATAGTGTAAATAGTTTGCAGAATTCATGAAAATATAGCTTAAAAAGTCAATGATTGGTGAGATAATATTTTTCCTTGGTGTACAGGTAACACAAGTAGGCCATGGAACATTTATTTCCCACCCAAAATATACTAAGGAGGTTATGAGAATATTTGGAATAGAAAATTACAAAGATATGACAACTTTGGTTGCTAATCGGATGAATTTTTAATGGTTTGATGAATTTAAAGAAATAAATATCACAAAATACAAAGAGATCATTGGAATTTAGCTATGATTAATAGTGACATGACTCGATATTGTTTCTGTCACATATTCGACATCATGATATCAAAGTAATCCTGAAGAAATCTACATGAAAAATGGGGGTTCAAAACCCTTGGGCACAGGGTATTGTAGCAGTACTGTAGCGTACTGTAGCAGCGGCGGCACTGTAGCAGCGACGGGCACTGTAGCGGCGGCAGGTCACTATAGCAGCGGCAGAGTACTGTTGCAGTGGCGGGTACTGTGAAGTACTGTAGCAGCACAGGGTACTGTAGCAGTACTATTCACAGAATGGGCTTTGGGTAAAAAAAATGGTCCTACGGGCCATGTAATGGGCTAAATTCCCATTGGTCCTTCGGGATATGTAATGGGTCTCCCTCTACCCAGTTAAAGTGGTCTTTTCTTTGCTTTAATAATAAATAAGGCTTCAGCCCCAACCTTATATCAAAGTAATGATGGGTTTTAGTTTATTTTACA
Source organism: Viscum album (assembly GCA_963277665.1). Taxonomy (NCBI): domain Eukaryota; kingdom Viridiplantae; phylum Streptophyta; class Magnoliopsida; order Santalales; family Viscaceae; genus Viscum; species Viscum album. The sequence continues at coordinate 1,909,727,485 of OY728137.1, forward strand.
ATGAAAATTTTAAAAAAGAGTTATTAGGTTTTATATATGTGTATTGGGATGATTTAGTAGATGATTGAAAGTAAACATCAGATGGTGAATTCTATCTTGGGGAACTATTTATTTCTTGGATGATAAAGAAATAATATTTCATTTCTTTGAGCACCAAAAAATTTGAATATATCATGGATACTCAAGCTTTCATGAAGTTACTATGGATGAATAAATAGCTTGAAGATATAGGAGTTGAAGTGAAGTCTCTGATAAAATTTCATTGTGATAATTCAAGTTCTCTAAATCTTAGCAAAAAATCCAGTCCATCACTCAAGGGAAAAGCACATTGAAATCAAACATCACTTTATCAAGGAGAAAGTGGATCATGGCTTTGTGAAGTTGGAGTATATGCCTACTGAACTACATGTTTTAGAAAATCTTAATTAAGGCCCTACCCAAAGAAGATTTTGAATGACATCGATTGGATCTTGGAATTTAGTTGAATCCCCACACTTAAATAGTGTGGATATAGGACCCCTCTCCCTAAGGTATGGTGTGTTTTCTTCTATGTAGTGATATGTGTTTTTTACCATCTTGTAGACCACAAAGGAGTGACCTTTGGGTTCATTGACAAAGGGGGAGAACATGTCTCAATCAAGATAGAAGATAAACTGATAAGGGGAGCAATGAAATAGGGGTAGTGTTAAACAGGGGAAGTTTTAAATCTAATGAATCTAAAACTGGTTTATCAATGAATAATAATCATGTAAATATATGGCCTTTGGGTTTATGATTCAACCAGTTTACATGTGTAGGTTAATATGTAATTCATCGATGAACTTTGCATGCTAATATTGTTTCTCACACTAAGCTTGACTCGTTTAGGCTTAGATTATGTGTTAAGGAATTACTTGATCATTATTTAGTGTTGTAAAAGGAAAATGGTTTCCATGTGCATGACTTGTCAAAAAATTGTTTCTTGAAGATTATAAGTGTTCTCAATAAATCCATTGAGGGAGATTGCTGGAAAAAATCCTTATTCATGATGATTTTGGGTTGATTGTGTTTGTTGATAAGGTTTTATGTTTTTGAAAAAGGTTTTTTGTCAAAGGATGCATGAATAGTTGGTGTGAATTTCTAAACTGATAATTCAAAGAAAAAATGTTTGGAATGATCGTGCAGAGTGCAAATGTCATAATTAATTATGCGAGGCACCTAATGACACTGCATGATTATCAGTGGATCTCATGGTAAGATCATGAAAAGCACACACAATTGTTAGTATATCTCATGGAGATATCGCATTAAGTGCATATGATTATCAATTGATCTCGTGAAGATATCATGTGAAGAACATAAAGAAAAAAAGGCTGGAAATGATAGAGTCTTCTTGCGGTCGTTCAAAATCACACGAAGCACGCATGATTACCAAAAGATCTTGTAATGGGATCACGTGATGACCACGTGATTCTATTTGGATATCATGATGGGATCACAAGATATGTTGCATTGGCTGTATTATTGTCTGTGGATATTGTGATTAGATCACATGAATCATACATGATTGTTATTGGATCATGTGAATACAATGATTGTGATCATGTGAAGTGCTTTTAACATGTGTAAAGTGATCATGTGAAGCTCTTGTGGAATGTGGTGGGTGATCATGCATAATGATCACAAGAATCACTTAAGGTTGATTTCTAAGGCGATGGAATGGACAACTAACTGCAATTAGCAGAGTTAAGGAAATGGATTTATTTCTATAAAGACCACCTGAACCATTATTAAGAAGAAGAGAAGATTTTTTAAGTTGTTTGATCTAAATCAAAGTATTGAACATGAGATGAAGAAGGTCTTGTTCCAAAATCATGCGATTCACATAATCAGAAGAAGGTCACATGAAGGAGAACTATGAAGAGATATCACGAAGGAATCATGATAAGTGAAGTATGCACTGGGTGTTTGCATGCATGGACATACCTATTGATATCACATGAATCATGTGGCCTTAAAAGGGTATTGCACCAGAGTTACATGATCAACACAAATAGAAGAAGGTCTCAAATAGGGGTTTAGTAGAGGGGTCTCATTGAGGAGTCTCATGGAGAGGTCTCGTAGATCCATTTCATAGAGTGGTCTTGCGAAGGAGTCTTGCACAGGGGTTACACACTCCAAGAAGAAAAGTCTTGTGAAAAGGTGGTTGTCATATATTTGATGAATCGAGATCATAAAGAAACACACAAGTGTGAATCAACTTAGAACTGGTTATCAATATATTCTACTAGAGGATCAATGCATTAACTTCAAGATGGATCAATGAGCTGTCAAATTGTGAGTGGTTGTAAACCAGGAGGGATATTGAGTCCTCTCTGAACCTTGTAATAGTAGTGCACTTTAGTGGATTTGGTACATCAACAAATTGCATTTGTATGCTACTTGGATGTAGCCCAATGAGGGTGAACCAAGTAAAATTGTGGTTTCATATGCATGTTTTAATTACCATTTATTCTCTGATAAGATTCACCCCCCCCCCCCCTCAGGGTATTTTACCTAGTTGGCCTGACAATAATGTTTCAGCTGTAATAATTCTTTCAAATATCATACTATAGTAGTTATTATTTTATCAATTTTATCTTTAATTATAATCATTAAACAGAAGAATATTTTCTATATCTAAATATATTCATACCTAGTTAAATTTTATACAAAAAATGATAAAATTGAGATTATAAAATAATTGTATACTTTGGATAGATGAGTCAAGTCAACCCAACTAAAAATAATAATAACCCTACCACCCAAGTGGACCTGAATCAAAGAAAACAAATAACTCACATTATATGAGATTATTTTTCATGTGGGCCAAATTAGGTTAGGTCATATTTGTGGTTTTGTTGTTTTTTCACACTCCTAACTATGGTGTTCCTTATTATAAAGAATAAATTGATTTTTAAATTTGATTTTTATTTCATTCATTCGAGTTGTTTATTTTTTTATAAATAATTTTTTGTTGAATATTTAATCCTGATGAAAAATTTAAATGTTTTAGACAATAATTATGTTTGAATTATTAAAATGAAGAATATTTCATTACATATGCCTTATTTTTATCACATTTATCTCGTTATGTTTGATATCATTTATATGATATCTTTGATTATAAACTATTTCAAAACAACATACCCAAATTTAAAATTTTATTATTATTTTTATTCATTTTATAAATATATTATTAATAACTCAAAATTATAAATATATCAATGTTAATTTAAAATTAAATGACATGGAATACCGGTGTAGTTTTAATTATATTATTTTAAATTTAATTTTGAGAATATGAGTGATATCCTCTTAATGTATCTCAGTTATTTTAATTTTAATTTGTATTTGTGTCGGACCAGCCATTGGGGATTATTATCATCTCAACTTAACCAATTTAATTGGAATATCTATTATAGCATGGATGCTTCCACGTACATAAAAAAAAACTGGTCATTGTATTGAGATGAGTTGGAAAACAAGATTGTCATATATATTTTAAAAACTCGGTTATACCCTTAGTTGCGTACAATTGTGTTAAACCTAAAAAATAGAAAAAAAATTATTTAAAATATTTTAGAAAATTAAAAAACATGAAAAAATAATAAATTCTTTATCCACATAATAAATATTTTATAGATTTATAGTTAACTATTAATTTTTGAAAACATTAAAAATTAAATAACTTGTAATTATACTTTAAAGAAATATTTTATAACCGAATTAATAAAAATAAGGAAATTTTATTTTGAAAAAAAATTAAAAATATAAATAGTTTCAAAAAATATTTTTTTTATTATTATAAAGAAATATTTTTTCTTACTATCATTCTATAGTAATTTTTCAAAACCTTATAAAAATACTAATTTTTATTTGTATATTGAAAATAATAACTAGAAACAGAATTCAAAAACAAGGAAAATATTATTCTTAAAAATAAAATTTTTGAATTTTTTATAAAAAAAATTAAAAAAAAATTATCCTTTTTTATATTTACAAATAATTAAAAATTTACTATGCCTATTAATAAAATCCTATATGTATATTTTAAATATCAAATTTAATTCATAAAAATACTTTAAAATTGAAACATCAACATAAAAAAATTATTATAATTTTATAAGGAAATTTTTCATTGAAAATTTATACTAAAAAATTACATTCAAAAGGTATACATAAAAATCCTAATAAATAAATTCAAAAAATACATGATAAAGTTTAGCTATAATTTTATAGTATAATGTTCCACTAGAAAAAAATATCTAAATAATTCCATTGTAAATTTTCATTGAAAATTATAATTGGAAAATTCACTTGAAATTTGAGTAAATAATTATACTATATTATTAACTAAAAATTCACTTGAAAATTACACTAAAAACACACTACATATTAAATTTTTTAAATAAATATTATAGTGAAAAAAGCATAATATTTCCAATAGATAATTTTAGTGGAAAGTTCAACTTCCTTTAAAAATTAATATTGAAGCATCAATTGGAAAATTCAAATTGAAACTATCACCATAAAATTTTAGTGTCAAGATTTGAAGGGAAAATTTCATAGAAAACTTCCAATGGAAAATTCAATTAGAAAAATCCATTGGAAAATTACAATGTTTCTACTAGAATCTAGTTGAAACTTTCACTATAAAATTTCAATGGAAACTTTCACTAGAAAATTTCAGTGGAAACTTTTATTGGAACTTCCACCTGAAAATTCAAGTAGAAGATTCAACCAAAAAATTCTAATTGAAAATTTTGATGGAAAATTATTGTATAAGGAAATTCAAGTATCACCTTCCACTAAAAAATATTGTTAAATCTTCCACTCTAAAATTTCAATTAAACATTTTACTAAAAAAATTGAGTTCAATATTCCATTAAAACCCCCTTGAAAATTTCAATGGAAAGTTTTAGTATAAAATTTTAGTGGAAAATTCCATTTTCAATGTCTACTAAAAAATTCCAGTGAAACTTTCACTAAAAAATTCTAGTAAAACTTCCACTATAAAATTCCAGCAAGAAGTTCCACTTTAAGTTATATTGAAATATTATATTCAAATTTCTAGTGTAAATCATCACTAAAATTATATTTGATATATTCATTGAAAATTTTCAGTTGAAACTTTTACTAAAATTTTCTATGGAATTGTCACCGGAAGTTCTACTGGAAACTTTCATCATAAGTTCTAGTAGAACAATCATCAGAAGTTCCAATGTAACTTTTACTAGAAGTTATAGTGTAACTTTCATTATAAATTTTCAATGAAAATTTCCAAAATAAAGTATCATTGGAAAATTTAAGATTAAACTGAAGATAAGTAAGAGTAAACTAAAGTAAATTAAGGGTAAACTAAAGTTAAGTAAGGGTAAAACAAAGTTATGTAAGGGTAAACTGAAGTTAAGTAAGGGTAAAACAAATTTAAGTAAGGGTAAATTTAAGTAAGGGTAAACTAAAGTTGAGTGAGAGTAAATTAAAGTTAAGTAAAGAAACTTTCATGGGAAGTTATAGTGAAAATTCCATTGGAAGTTCCAGTTGAACTTTTATTATAAATTTTAAATGAATGTTTCTGAAATAAAGTTTCATGTAAAATTTTAGTGGAAAATTTACCAATTAATCTATACACTTTCATTGAAAATTTTAGTAGAAATCTTCATTAAAAAACTTTTAGTGAAAACTTTTATTAGAAATTCCAATGAAAATTCCACTGGAAATTCAAGTGAAACTTCCATCAAAAATTCCAGTGAAACTTATTTTGAAAAATTCTTATAGTAACTTCAAATTCCAATTGAAAATTTAAATTGAAACTTTTAGTGGAAATTATATTGGAAATTATAGTTCAAATTCCAATGGAAAATTCTAGTGGAAACTTTCTATAACGTTTTGGGTATTTCGGGTAGGTCGAAAACCTCTTCCTTTTAGAATTTTTAGAATTGGTGGGTATGTAAATTTCTTTTATGATCATCAGAACTAAATTAAAAGTTTTCCATAAACCATATATCTTATTTTTAGATGGTTTTATGGGTTTATCCAAGGCCTTGGATGTTTGTAAAGTGTTTGAGTGCATCAGAGGCCCGAATACCCTGTTTTGGGAGTTACAGGTTAAGGTGCATAGTTTGGGTAAACTATGCAGCCACTCCCAGAAAACCATGAAACCCAATTTTTTACCATCACAAAGTTTTGAAAACTGTGTGGGTAGGGGTTCAAGATCATTCATGAAGCTCTATAGTTTTTACAGAGGTATTTCACATGACTTACGCGTAGTTAGGGAAACTGTGTGCAAGCTGCATAGGTATTACCACTTAGGCAGTACCTCAAAACTATAGCACGCACAGTTTGTACATAGTTTGGAAAACCATGTGATCTAACCATGAATAATATTAAAGAGTAAAAATTATGAGTTTACCTCCATTTTATTTTGGTTTTTCCTCCCTCTTTTTCCCCTCTTGGTCGCACGTAGCAGCAGGGGGCCTCCTCCTTCCTCCTCCTCTTCATTTTGATCCACCTCCATCAATTGGACTTTGTTTTGATCATTATAAGTTACATTGTATCCATATCAATAAGTCTCTCCTCACCCATGATTTTTTTCTCCTTTTCTCTCACCTTATAGGATACTAAATCTTTATGAGTCATTTTTCCCTATTTTCAGGGTGTTCATTGAAAACTCTAATTTCTTCCAAAATGATTGGAGTTAGAGGCTAAGATCAGATGTTCCTATGTATATGAGCCCAAGGTAGGTGTTTTATACCTTTATTCATGTTTTCATGATTGATTTGGTGGTACACCTTTTAGCATTCCTTTGGGTAGTTGAGCGTGGCTCTTTCTAAATTGAATGTTTGATGTTGAATTAATTGCATGACCTTATGGGATGTCGTTGGGCATGAAAAAACCTTATTATCCCATGTTAGGCTATGTTAGAGGTCATGGACCACCTCAGGTAGTTAGTCTGGGGTGATTCCTTTTATTAAAGTGGATTGTTTTGTTTAATTGTAATTTTACAATTCAATTAGGTTGAAATGTTCTACTTTGAAGGGAAGTGAATTATATATTTATATATATATATATATATTATTTTTATTATGATATTATACTATGATCCTTTGGATCATGATGGGCTCGGCCTGAGGAATTAGGATGGTGTGACCCTCAGTGTTTAGGCAACGTGGTCATCTGGTTGGGCTTGGTCCAAATACATTTGAGTCGTGTTGATCACAGGATTGGATGACTTAGTCATCAGATTGAGGTGGAGAGACTGTGAGGGTGTTGGCATGGCTTGAGATGAATTGGGATGGTGTGGCCATTAGATTTGAGTGACATGGTTTTAGGGGAATGAGGTGTTGAAGTTGGTGGTGCTTAGGTACTATTTTGGTGGTTGTCGCTCACCTGTGATTGTCCAAAGCTCCATTTGGAGTCATGTGAAAATAGGCTGACTCAGTGTTGATGTGGTTTTGACCACTATATTGATAGAGGCCCCCAATATTGTAGATTAGGTGAATTATTTTGGGGGTGATTTTTGTAGAAATCCACAGGTAAGGTGAGGAGCCTTCAGATGATAGCATTGAGGCTATAAATTGGGGGATGAGGCCCACCATATTGAGGTCATTGGTCCTAGAATAATTTGGGAGGATAAAGATATTCATTCATTGGCATGCCATTCTATGAAATGATGATGAATTTATTTGAGGACAGATATCATTGTGCCTTCAGACATCAGGATTCGAGCCGACGGGTTCTTTCGAGCATTGGTTCAAGGGACCAGGGTTTTATTGCTTGGTCATGCCTTCTAGATGTTGGTGAATTTATTTGGGACATGACATGTTTATTTTCATGAGGTGTTGGGTTACTTACTTGGAGGTGGAACCTAGGGTTTCAGCTAGGCTATTTGACATCAGGGGATACCTTAGACCATAGTCCAAGGATCCTCTCCTCTTTAGTGATTCTGGCATTGGCTAAAGCATGTGACAACTTCTTGGTAGATGTTGTGAACTAGGGAAGTTTTTTTTTATTTATTTAAATTTAATGAGTTTTTCCTTTATTTAATTATAGTACACACCTACTTAAACACTTATTTTGGGTATGCACATGTGGGTGGTACCCTACTGAGACTCATTCTCACACCCTACATGGGCCCTTCAAGACATGTGTAGACTTTATGATTTTATGTAAAGGTAAGGGTTTGGGCTCAGGAACTAGATCCTAGTTGAGATGGCATGGGTTGTTGGCATGGGACCTTGAGGTATTTCCTTAGTTAGAGTTTTACGTTTTATCATGCCTATATGTATGTATGTAATGTGGTCATCCATTGTTAACTTTTCTAGATATTAATATGTACAAACTATTTTGGATGTATTTATTGTATTATATTCTAAAAATGGAATTTTATGTGTTTACATTTCTACTATTTTGTATAATTATGCTTCTGTTGTTGTATAATATTGACTATGATTATGCCTCTGGCGGGTCTAGTTTGAGTTTGCTGAGCCTTCTCATCCAATTCATGTTATATATTTCTACTCATAAGATTATTATATCATATCTCGAGGGTATTCTCCCCACTATTTCCCATTTACATCCTTGCTGTTAGTTAGAAACCATTGGCATATGAGGAGGCACGCCTAAGGCCAATGGCACCCAGTCCGAAAGCACTGCTCGGGTGACTAATCAGGTCGGGGATGCTATAAATGAAATCATAGGTGTTTATTATACCTATTTATTGGTTTTACTATTTGGTTTATGGTATATTGGATATTAGGATGTTTTTAGAAGTGGGTTTAGAGCTCGTGCTTGGGTGCCTACAGCCCCATGCATGGGGAACAGACCAATTTGTCAGGGGTGGGAATTGTTGTTATGTTATTGCTCATTTTATAGTTTATATGATTCCCACTTCGATTGGTACACTTGAAATGTGAATGTTATTGTTATGATATGTGACCATGGCCTATTATGATAAGGAAAAATATGTATACCATTGGCTCAATATGGAAAGGGGTGTTTGTTATGCTTGATATGCATGGTTATTGATTTTGTTAGGAACATGATAGGATGTTTAAATTATATATGAATGTGTCTGTAATATGAAATTCCTTGTTAAATGTAATGTGAAATGTGGTATACCATGTGATACCTATATGTGTGATTGGTCCTGGCTCTTATAGGATCAGGAAGGCATGATGAAATGGGGTGATGTTGATCACCAGGTTGGGAGATGTGGTCGTCAATTTGAGGTGATGTGATCATCAGGTCAGGTGTGGCTCAAGGTATGATTGATACTTGGCTCTGTTAAGGGTGGTTAAGGAGGCCATGAGGTTGGTATATCTTGTTACATGGTTGTGATGGGGGAGAGTAAGGGTAGTGAGATAACGTTGCATGTTACCATTTTCCCTATCTGTGTGATATATAAATATATATAATCTTGGTTGTTTGAACATGTAATGGTGTTCAGTGGGTTTCCACCTAGACAACTTGGATGTAGTGTCAGGAAAGTAGTGACAGGGTGCCATTAGAGAACAAGAAGGTTGAGGCCCCTGAGGGTCAAGAAGAGTAGATATAGGCTCAGAGTTAGGCACATGCTCTAATGCAGGTGGGGAAGTTTCCAGACTTGACAACTTTCAGGCTATGGATTGACGAGCATATCAAATAAATCCTGGTTCATGTGTTCCAAAGTATTGATAGGGGTGCTTGGGGTGCAGATCCATCTATGAAGTATCTTACTTGGGAGTTTTAGTCACAGCACTCATTGCTTTTCTAGGGTGAAGGTGATCTACAGGCAGTTGAGAATTGGATTGAGGCAATGCAGATGATTTTTGAGCAGCTTGAGACACCTTCGGGGTGGAGGGTGAAGCCGATGACCTATATGCTCATAGGGTTAGCTAAGCGCTAGTGGTACATGCAGGTGTAGGTAGGCAGGCATGAGGGACTGTCCTGGAAGTACTTTGAGGCTAGGTTCTTTGAGCACTTCTTTCCAGAGACATTGATGGAAAATAGAGCTCAGAAGTTCTTGAGCCTTCAATAGGGTGACATGTTCATCATGGACTGTTCAGAGATGTTCACCGAGTTGTCTTACTTTACACTCGACATGGTGAACAACGACACCTTAAGAGTGATGCGCTTCGAGGATGGTTTACAGCATGTCATTTGGGTGTAGGTAAACATATTTAGTTTCGCCTCATTCTTATATGTGGTGAACCAGGTGCTCATAACTAAGGGAAATTTGACAGACTGGTCATGTTTGAGCAGGGTGATGGCTTTAGGTGATGTCAGTGGTGATGATTCTAATAGAAGTAAGTGGGGATGGGATGAGTTCCAGTAGGGAAATCAGGCCAAGGACTCAAGCAGACCACCTTAAAGTGGGTATTCTATGGTGTGATTCTAGTGTGGGAATCTAGGACATGTATGGACTCAGTTTTAGAAAACTAAAAAGGAGTTTTGGAAAAGTGGACAGGTCGGGCATCTCAAGAGGTTTTGTAGGAAGCCTTCTCAGACAACCGACAATCAAGGACCAGGGCAGAATTAGGGTTCTGAGATCGAATTGGGAGCAGTACCATGTGATGGTATTCGAGTTTCAATTGCACATGGAGGTTATGGTAGAGACAGTGGGACCTATGAGTGGGTTTAGTGTCCAGTGGCTAGTGCAGCACCATAGGGAGGTCAAGCTTCATCCAGTTGGGCTTCAGGTAAGGTGAATGTCATGGAGCTACTGGGTGTTGAGCATATTGGTGATCTAATAACATTAAGAGGTATTCCATGGGCATAGCCATGATTTTTCTATTTTATTTTGGCATATCCTTTTGAATCGTATCTTTTTTGGGTGAAAGAGGTGCACAAGCTATATATATGGACTAACCAAAAGTTTTTTAGTAGGTTGGCATCGTATCAGATGCGTTATGTGTTTGTGTGTGTGTGTGTGTATGAGGTGTGAGGCACCAAGATCTATGTATCAATGGATGCATGATTATTGAGGTGTTTTGGAATTAGGTCATCAAGGAGATACAGGTTACATGAGGTGTGTAGGAATCTGGGCATCAGTATGATGTAGTGCTTGATTGAGGTGCGAGGCACTGAGATTGTTTGAGAATCTCTTGAGATGTGGTACCTCATTAGTTCCATGTGTGACATGGACACGAGGATGGCATCGATGTGGTGTAGGATTTTGATGGGTTTCGAGAATGAAATAGGATCACCAGATGAGGTGTGGGGGTGACGATGCATCATGGGAGGAATTTTGAGTCAGATAATGATCTATGGGACAATTGTTTTATTTGAGTTTTGGTTAGGTATGCGACTGGGGTAGGTCACTCCAAAGGTGGGGAGCCCCATTGAGGTAGTTTACATGCTCCCTTCTAACTGGGGTAGTCCGGGTTATTTTAAATGGTATGGGTATGTTTGGTACCATCTTAGTTTTATGTTTTATAGCTTAGGGACGATCTATGTTAAGGTGGGGAGATTGTAATGTCCCAAGTATTTCGGGTAGGTCGAAAACCTCTCCCTTTTTTATTTTTTGAATTTGGTGGGTATGTAAATTTCTTTTTCAATCATCAGAACTCAATTACAAGTTTTTCATCAACCTTATATATTTATTTTATATGGGTTTATTGGTTTAGATAAATCCTAGGGTGTTTGAAAGGGTTTCAGGTGCGTTGGAGGTCTGAAGGCCCTATTTTGGGTGTTATAGGTCATGGTGCATGATTTGGGTAAACCGTGTGACCTCGCCCAGAAAATTGTGCAGCACAATTTTTCACTACTACATGGTTTGTAAAACCATGTAGGTAGGGGAACATGGTCGTTCATGAAGCTCTATAGTTTTTGCAGAGGGCTTTCACACAGCTTGTGCTCGGTTAGGGAAAATTGTGTGTAAGCCACACAGGTAGTGCCACTTAGGAAGTACCTCAAAATTGTAGCATGCACGATTTGTAAAATCATGCGATATAACTTTTTAGCCTATTAAAGAGTCAAAATTGAAATTTTTCCCTCCCTTCTATTTATATTTTCCTCCCTCTTTTTCCCCTGTTGGTCGTGCACATCATCAAGGGGCTCGCCCCTTTCCTCCTCCTCTTCATGTTGATCCACCTTCTTCAATTGGAATCCGTTTTGATCATCATCGATTATGTTGGATCCATATCGGTAAGGATATACTCACCCACACTTCTCTTCTCCTTTTATCTCGCCTCACGAAGCACTAAATCTGTTTGAGTCATTTTTCCCTATTTTTAGGGCATTCGTCAAAAAATCTGATTTCTTCCAAATCGGTCATAGTTAGAGGCTAATATCAGACATGCCTGCATCTATGACCCCAAGGTAGGTGGTTCATAACTTTCTTCATGTTTTCATGGTCGGTTTGGTGGTTCATATTTTAGCACACCATTGGGTAGTTGAGTGAAACCCTTTTTAAATTGAATGCTTGATGTTGAATTAATGGATGTAATTGGGCATTCTCAAACCCTATTCACTCGTGTTAGTCTGAGTTAAAGGTTTTTGAACACCTTAGGTAGTTAGGTTGTGGTGAGTTCTTTTATTAAATTTAATTGTTTTGTTTAATTAGAAGTGTACAATTCAATTGGGATGAATTGTTATGCTTTTAAGGGAAGTGAATTGTGTGTGTGTGTGTGTAATTTTTCTTATGATATGCTATTGTGATCCTTTGAATAGTGATGGGCTTGGACCAAGGAATTGGGATAGCATGGCTATCAGGATTGAGGTGATGTGGTAGTCTGGTTAGGTTTGCCCCAAATACATTTGAGTGATGTTGATCACAGGATTGGATGACTCGGTCATCAGATTGAGGCGACAAGGCTATCAGGGTGTGGGAATGTCCTGGGATGAATTGGGATGGATTTTCCATCAGATTTGAGATACATGGTCACAAGATCATGATTTTTTGGAGTTGGTGTGGCTTAGGTACTATTTTAGTGATTTTCGCTCACCAGTGATTGGACAAAGTGTCGTTTGGAGTTGTTTTCACATAGGTTGACTCAGTGATGAAGATTTTTTTTACAAATTGCGTGGTTAGAGTCCCCTGATAGTGTGTCTTAGGTGAATTGTTTTGGGGGTGATTGTCATAGAAATTTATAGGGAAGGTGAGGAGCCTTCAAATGATAGCATTGGGGCTATCAGTTGGGGGATGAGGCCCATCGTGTTAAGGTTATTGGGCCTCTACTACTTTGGGAGGATGGAGATCATCATTCCTTAGGATGTTCTGCTATGATCCAAAATTGAATTTATTTAAGGACAAATATCATTGTGCCTATGGACGTCGAGCTTCGAGCAGGGGTCCAAGGGACCAGGGTTTTATTGATTGGACGTGCCTTTGGGATGTTGGTGACTTGATTTGGGAAACGAGGTGTCGATTGGCATGAAGTTCCAGATTACTTACTTGGAGGTGGAACCTGAGTGTTCACCTGGGTTATTTGACATCTAGGTATACATTGGTTCATGGGCTAAGGACCCTCTCCTCCTCAGTGATTTTGACATTGGCCGAAGAAGGTGACAACTTCCTGGTAGCTGTTGAGCACCAGGGAAGTTTGGTTGTATTTATTTAAATTGCATGAGTTTTTCCTTTATTTAATTATTATGCACACCTCCTTAAACAATTATGTTGGGTATGCACACATGGGTGGTACCCTACTGAGACTCATTCTCACACCCTATACAAGACCTTCAAGATGCATGTATACTTTATGATTTTTCATAAAGGTAAGGGTTCAGGCTTAGGATTTGGATCCTAGTTGAGTTGGAATGGGATTTTGGCATGGGACCTTGAGTTCTTTCCTTGGTTGGATTTTTATGTATTGTTTTCTTTTTCTATTTCAGCATGCCTATATATATGTATGTAATGTGATCATCCATTGGTGAATTTTCTAGATATTGATATGTATGACCTGTTTTGGATGAATATATTGTATTATATTCTACATATGGAATGTTTATGTATTTACTTTTCCACTGTTGTGGTTTAATTATTCTTCCTCTATTGTTTGATATTGATTGTTCTTCCCCCTTTGGCGGGTCTGGTTTGAGTCTTCTGAGTTTTTCCTTATGTTGCATGTTATATATTTCTACTCAAACCATTATTATATCATCTCTTGAGGGTATAGTCTCCCCACTATCACCCCTTTACACCCTCTCTACTGGTTGACATCCTTTGGTGTATGGTGAGGCACGCCTAAAGCTAGTGGCACCCGTCTCAAAAGCACTATTTGGGTGTCTAATCGGGAAGGGGGCACTATAAATGGTATCAAAGATGTTTCTTTTACCTCTTTATTGGTTTTACTATTTGGGTTATGGTAGATTGGATATTAGGATATTATTCTTACTACGTTTATATCTCGTACTTGGGTGACTACAGCCCCTTACACGGGGGGATAGACCAAGTTGTCAGGGTTGGGAATTGTTGTTCTACTATTTCTCATTTTAAAATTTATATGATTTCCAATTTGAGTGTTAAACTTGAATTGTGAATGTTATTGTTATGATATGTGACTTTGTCCTAGTATGGAAAGGAAAGAGATTTAGACCCTTGACCCAATACGACAAGGGGTGTTTGTTATGCTTGATATTCATGGTTATTTATTTTGTTAGTCACATGATAAGATGTTTAAATTGTATATTTTTATGCCTCTAATATGAAATTACTTGTTAAATTTATTGTTAAATGTGGCAGTCCATGTGATAATTATATATTTGATTGGTCCTGGATCTTATAGAATCATGCAGACATGATGAAAAGGGGTGATGTTGATCATTAGGTTGGGTAATGTTGTCATTGGTTTGAGTCGATTTGATTGGAAAGATAGGTGTTTCCTGAGGTATGATTGATACTTGTCTCAGTTAAGGGTGGTTAAGGAGGCCATAAGGCTAGGATGTCTTGTGACATGGTTGTGATGGGGGAGAGTAAGGGTAGTGAGATGATGCTTCCAGTTACTACTTTCTCTATCTGTGCGATATATATATATATATATATATATATATATATATATATTATTTGGGTTGTCTAACCATGTAGTGGTATTTAGTGGATTTCCACCTAGACAGCCCAGATGGAGTGTTAGGTGAGAAGTGATAGGGTGCCACTAAATTATGAGCAGGTTGAGGCCCCTCAGGGTCAGGAAGAGAAGGTACAGACTCAGGCTCAAGCATAGACTCTAATGCAAGTGGGGCAGCCACCAGAAATGATAGATTTTGGGTCGTGTCTTGAAATTTAGCTTAGAGAGAGCCTGGTTTGTGTGATCCAGGGTATCAACAGGGGTTCTCAGGGAGCGGATCCATCTATGGTGTATCTTACTCAAGAATTACAATTAGAACAACTACCTCTTTTCTAGGGTGAGGTTGGTCCACAGATGGCTGAGAGTTGTATTGAGGTAATGTATATGATTTTTGAGTAGCTTGAGATGCCTTTAGTGTGGAGGGTGAAGCTGGAGACCTATATGCTCAGAGGTCCAGCTAAGCATTGGTGAGACATGCAGGTGAAGGTACACATACACAAGGGACTGGCCTGAAAGGACTTTGAGGCCATGTTCTTTGTGTACTTGTTCCCGAAGATGCTGAGGGATGAGAGAGCTTGGGAGTTATTGAGCCTTTAGCAAGGTGACATTTCCTTCATGGACTATACAGCAACATTGACTGAGTCGTCTCTCTTCGCACCTGTCATGGTGAGCGACGAGACCTCAATAGTGAGGCACTTAGAGGTGTTGAGTCAATAAGGTTTTACTTATGACTTTTCCATTCCTTCTTGTTTTGAAAATCACAAACACCTTATAATTAAGAAAATCTATTTTTTACTTCTATAAAGAAAATTTCCTTCTCAAAGGAATTTACCCCTACCATATTTTCATTACTCATATCAATATTTTTCTTAAGTATAAAAATCGGATTTATACCTAAAATCCTGGAATCATATAATACTTAGATATGAAGCATTCTGTTTTAGGATCCAAATTCTGGATACGAACTCTAATAAAGTTCCACTCTGAATTTTGGATATGAACTCTAATGAAGTTCCACTCCAAATTCTGGATACGAACCCTAATGAATTTCTATTCCGAATTATGGATACGAACTCTAATGAAGTTCAATTCTGAATTCTGGATATGAACTCTAATGAAGTTCCATTCCGAATTCTGGATATGAACTCTCTTGAAGTTCAACTTTGAATTATGGATATGAAATCTCATATAGTTCAACTTTGAATTTTGATTACGAACTTGTCTAAGTTCTGAATCCGAGTTCTCTGAATTCAGACTCCGAACTCTTATGAGTTCTGACTCTGAATTCCTATAAACTCTAGCTCCTAACTTTGTAAGTTCTGGTTCTGAATTCTAGTGAAACCAGACTCTGAATTTCTTTGAAATTTAGACTTCGAATTTCTATAGAATTCAGGTTCTGAATTCCTACAAAACAGAATCTGAATATCTCTTTATTATAGACTCTTAATTCCATTTTGGTTAGACTCTGAACTTTTTCTTGCTTACATTTCGAACTTTAGTTTTACTTATACTTACACTTGTTTCATTAAAAATGATGTCGTGCCTTAATTTATTGACTAACCATTGGTTGATTGACACGTGTATAGGTCCCTCCAAAATTCAAGGAAAAATATGACCGTTGGAGGAGGGAGTCGACCGTTGGGGCTTTGCCTATAAATAAGAGCACATTTGAAAGTCGAAAAAAAAACTTTGACACATCTCTTGACATCTGTTCTTACATGATGTTGAAGTGATTTCTAGAGAGAGAGGCTCTTATTAACTCTCATAGCTTCGTGCAGAATGTTTGAACAGCTTGTTCAAACTTTTCCTTGTGCAGACTTGCTTTGTGCGACTCCAATTGTTGCTGATTGCAATTGAGGGCTTCCGGGGATAGGAAGATAGAGGTTCCAATACCTTGAATTTGAGGGCTTCCTTGCTGAGGAAGACAGAGGTGCTGACTACCTGATAGTTGAGGGCTTGAGGGGATAGCAAGACAGACTCTGATTTTTGTATCGAGGGCTTACTCTAGTATGGGTAAGACAGACTTTCTTGAAAGTATAAATCAAGGGACCTTTATCCAAGGTTGTTGGATACCCTTCTCTTTGGGCTAAATGAGTTATTGTTTGTTACTTGTAGTTTTTACTACTTCGTTTTTCCGCTTCATTTTGTATTGTTAAGGAAATTATAACTTTCTTATACTTCCTTATTTGTACTCTGATATAGTTAGATTCTATACGCTTTGAGGTAGAATTTTAATCTTTTTAACTTTTGTTAAGTTCCATTTTCGGAATCACTATTTTGGAATCTAGAAAGTCTTTAGTACACATAGAGGTTTTTTGAATTATCTTGTTTAACCTTGTTAAACATAACCAACCTAAAATTTCCTAAAGGAATTTTTAAAAGGGTAAAATTCACCCCCCCCCCTCTTGTATCTGATAATCTCATTCTTATTTCGATCCTACATTTGGTATTACAGAGTATATCATACTTAGAGTCATACCATCCTAACAATTGGTATCAGAGCATTTGGTTCAATTTGAATTAATATCACAATTAGATTCAGAAGATGATTCTCGGAATTGCTTTTTCGGATCCACATTTTCGGATTCACACTTCTAGATTCATACTTTTTAGAATCTGTTTTTCAGAATCATAGTTCGAATTCACTTTTTTCTTAGAGATACAAATTTTCTTGATTAGAATTTTATCTCTTGTTTACAAACCTGTAATACTAACAAGTTTGTGTGCCAAAGATTTTCTTAAGGATGGAAAGATTAAATGTTGGTTCTATCAACAACCTAAATCCTACTAGACCACCTATCTTTGATGGTAATGATTACGAATATTAGAGAGATCATATGAAGACTTTCGTTATCAATATTGGGGTAGATAACTTTGTCATGCTTACTGAAGGGTATAAAATTCCTGACAAGGAAGTAAGTGCTTTTACTAATCAAGAAAATCATGAATACCAACTCAACTATAAGTTACACAATATTTTGCTTTGTTCAATGACTAGGAACATATATAGCCAAATATCTTCTTGTGAAACAGCTAATTGTATACAGAATAAACTTGAATTTATACATTTTGGTACATCCAAAGTGATTGAGACTAGAAGATCCATGCTCAGAGCTGAGTATCATGGTCTTAATTTTCCTTATAGAGAACCAATTTGTAAGGTACAAAAGAGATTCATGACTATCGTGAATAGCTTACAATATATAGAAGAGAAAGGTCTAGATGATTAAGCTCTTGTTGACAAGATCATAGATATCATTCCAAACGAGTGGGAATCAAAGAGAACTGCTATCGATGAAAACATAAAGGTTACTCAAATTTCTCTTGATGAACTATTTGGAACTCTTATTCAACATGAAACTAGAATGAAGAGAGATGATGACAACATAAAGAAGAGGAATGGGAATGGTAGTGTTGCTTTTACTACAACTTCAAATCATATTAAAGCTAAGACTCCTGAGAGAGTTACTCGATCTAAATCTAAGAAGGTTATTATCCAATCCGAATCTAGTGAGAGTGAAGTCTCAGAAAATGAGTTAGATAATCTTTCTCGAAGGATGAACAAGATAGCTGGACAGAGAAATTTCCAATACAAGTATAAGAAGAAAGAAAGGAAAGATAAGAAATATTTAGAGGTCACCTGCTATGAATGTAAGAGAGATGGACACATAAGACCTGATTGCCCTATGCTCAAGAAAAAAAAGAGAAAAGAAAGGAATTCTGAAAGGAATAGAAAGAAATATTACAAGTCCAAAGCTAAGAAAGTTCTGAAAGCTAATGACACCTGGAGTGCCAGTGGTGGTGACTCTTTAGATGAATCTTCTAATTATGAATCTTCTGGATAGAATAATCTTGGTCTTATAGCCAGGCTACCTATTGATAATCATTTCTTTATGACTAAGGTACACAATGCTAAATCCTTGACCAATGTTTCTTTAAATGCTAATAATAGTAAATATTATAACTCTTCTGATGAAGAATCTTCTTCTGGTGAAGAAAATACTTTACCTACCTATGAAAAAGTTTCTAGGTTTGTTGAACTTATTGAGATTGAGAACTCAAAACTCATGAAAAAACTTGATAAGGAAAACTATAGGAATACTATTCTTACTAAAGAAATATCAGATATTTCTAAAGATCTTGATAAGAAAAATGTTGATTTTGAAAGTATTTCAAAAAATCTTGAGGAAGTAAATTCTGAGAGGAATAAACTTTCAAAAGATCTAGAAAATGTAATTTCTAAGAAAGATGTTTTCAAGCCTAACTCTAGCTCAAAATCAAATGTTTTTGAAGATAAGAACTTAGTTATCAAACTCAAATCTGAAATATTTTCTTTGAGGAAGTGTTTTTCAAACTTTACCCATGGTAAAGAAAATTTTGATAAAATGTATTCACAAATTTGACCTCAAAGGAATACTTCTGGTTTTGGTTACACTAGTTCTAAACCGATTTTTAGTAACAACTACTTTTCTCCTCAAAGTGCCCCATTTTGCACAAAGTGTCAATGTGGTGGTCACTGGGCAAAGAATTTTTCATTAAACAAAACCCAATCTTTAGGATTTCATAAGGCTTATTTTTCTAAGAAGATGTGGGTACCCAAAATTTTACTTTCTGAAATTTCCGAATCCAAGCAAGTCTGAATTCCGAAAACCTAACTTTTTCTTATTTTTAGGAAAATAGGGAAAGTACCAATAGAAATACATGGTACATGGATAGTGGATGTTCCCAGAATATGACTGGTAACAAAGACTATTTTGAAAAGATTATCAAGACGAAAGGATATATCATTCTTCAGTTTATCGGAACGTAAGATCAACTTGCTGATATTTTCACAAAATCTTTACCTTACGATAGATTTTAATACATTAAACAGAAGTTAGGAATGATAATTGTAAGGTAATATTCCTTCATTAACTTGTTTTTGAACCATTCTCCTTATAGTAATAAACTCTTTTTCATAGGAGGAGTACATTTGTTTGTTAGTTTTTCAAAAAAAATTCGTAATGAGTCTTTCAAAAAAAATTCGTAATGAGTCTTTCAAAAAATTTCGTAATGAAGTTTTCATACTAAAAATTTTCGTAATGAGAATTTTCGCAATGAGAATTTTCGTAATGAAAATTTTTGTAATGAGAATTTTCACACTGAAAATTTTCATAAGGAGAATTTTCGTACTGAAATTTTCGTAATGAGAATTTTTGTACTGAGAATTTTCATAATGAGAATTTTCGTAATGAGAATTTTCATAATGAGAATTTTCGTAATGAGAATTTTCGTAATAAGAATTTTCGTAATGGGAATTTTCGTACTCATACTTTTTATACTGAGTTTTTCGTAATAAGTTTCTCGTACTGAGTTTTTTGTAATAAGTTTTTCGTATGGAGTTTTTCGTAGTAAGTTTTTCATAGTAAAGTTTTCTTCAAGAAGAATATTATCTATTACGAATAAACTTCCTAGACAATCTGAAAGGTATCACTTCCTTACTCAAGTTTTCTTAGTCATTTTTTTAGTTGCTGGTAGTTTCTTTTTCTTTTAAAATTTCTCAGATTCATTTCTTCTTAAATCCGAATGTTTTTATTAAAAACCTCAAAAGATCAGATTCAATATTTCCTTGCGGGTATGATTTCAACCGTCAGATCATATCAGAGAAATTTTCAACCGTTAGATTGGTTCTGGAAGTTCAAAGGTTAGCTCCATCGCCTATATAAAGGGCACCCCCATTTTTGTCCCACATCAATCTCCAAGATCTCGCGTCCTGAAGCTCTGCCTCAGTTCTTAAAGGCCGTTTTGAATTTCTCAGAACTCCACCATTCCGAATGTCTGTAGAATCCACTTCCCAAGATATGTCTTCTACGAAGCTAATCTCAAAATGGTTAGTCTACAGGAAAAGGTTAGTCCATCTGGAATTTTTCGATTATGATTCTTTAATTACCAAGAATATCAAACTCAATGGTTGGGAATATTTCTGCGTATCAAAACCAGGGGATCAGCATGCTGTTTATACAGATTTGCTTGTAGAATTTTATGAGACTATTTCCTTCTATGGAGAATATGGCAGAGGCAAATTTTCCTTTAAGATCTATGGCAATACTTACAAGCTTTCCTACATCAAGGATACAATCTTGGTTGGCTTATCATACGTTGGTGAAGCAGAATTTTGTTCACATAAGCTACCAGATGTGCAAGGTAGTTTCAGCAAAGTGAAGGCAATGAAATGCCTTGGGCTCAAAGATGAAAAAACAGCTAAGATAGCTCATCTCTCCACCAACAACCAGATTCTGCAGTTATGGGTACAAGGATTTTTCATTACGAGAAGAGTTGATAAGGATAACCTAAAGAAGAGTGATATTTACATCCTGGATTTCTTGTTAAATCTAATAAAGATCAATCTAATGAGGCATATTCTTATTACAGTTCAGAACATCAAGAATGGCAATTTGAAAGCTCAAATCATTATGTACCCTGCTCTTCTATCCAAGCTTATTATTCGGTGTCTTGATTCTTTTAAGGTTGCTTGCACCTCCAAGGTGAGAATTTATAAGGTGATGCTGATAAGTGATGACACTTTAAAGAGGATTAAAGCTGGTTTTTCAAAAGATTCAGGTGAGTTTTATGATCTACCAGAGGAGGAGGCAGAAGCCATTCCGGAAAAGGTGGAGAAAGCAGAACCATCTAAGAAGAAAGGTAAGAAGAGAAATTTGAAGCAAGTTGTGGCTGAAGACAAGATTCTGAAATCTAAGGAAACCCAATCCTCACCTCCCAAGCCGAAGAAACAGAAATCATATCCAGATGAGGTGGCTGCTAAGTGGAGGGAAGATAAGGAGAAAAGGAAAGAAGGGGACCCTCAGTTCGGATTGGACCCGGCTGGAGCTAAATCCTTAAGGGAGAAGAAAGCTGAATACCTTGAGAAGGTAGAAAAAGAGAAGAAGATAAAGAAGAAGTTGTCTGAAGCCGAAGTTGTTCAATCTCTGTTGAGAGATACAAAAGTAGCTTCTGAGAAGATTCCCATTTCGGAATCTTTTGATGTCCAACCATTACCAGAGACCCCTGGAAAAAACTACTTCACTCCGGAAAATTCTAAAGGGAAAGAGGTTGTTGAAGGAGTAGAGAAAAGAGATGGTGAATAAGTAGAGGAAGAAATTGTTGAAAGAGTAGAAGAAGAAGAGCAAGAAGAGGAAGAAGAATAAGTAGAAGAAGGAAGTGGTGATCTAGATGACTTGATTAAACAAGTTGAGGATTATCAAGAGAAGGCAATCCTATCAGAAAAACTACCACTTTGAACTTCTGAGGCCGAATCCTCAAAGTTGGTCACTCTGGGAAAGGGAGATGACAAATATGATAAGCAAGATGGTGACAAGGAAGAAGAGAAAGAAAATGAATTATATGAGGAAGAAATCTATGATAATCATTTTCTTGAAGAAGGATCAGAGAAGGAGAAACCATATGAAGACAAGATAGTTAAACTATCTGAAAGTGAGGAAGAATATCCTAACGAGGAACCCATTCCGAAAATTGATAAGGGTAAGCAAGTTCTTATGGAAACCCCAATAAAAGATATCATAAGGAAGAAGCAGGTTGGTGGCTCTTCTAAAAGAAAGCTGGTGGAAATTGAAGAAGAACAGTCCCCGAGCAAAGTGTCTGATTTGGAATCATCAGCACTGGGTCATGATTTTGTTGTAGAGTCTTTGAAGAAGTTGGTGGATACAATTCCGATCATTCCCACTATAGACTCCAGGTTCCAGATGCTTCAACACAACCTAAATCAGAAGTCAAAATCCTTATCCATGGTAATGGATAAGTGTGTGAAGATTGAGGCTGATCATAGAAATTTTCTTATCAATTATGACGTTCACATAAAATCGTGCAGCAAAATCACTCTATAGTCAAAGAAAGTTGATGATGAATTGGCTGAGTTTGATCGTTTTTATAATGATGCAAAAGATGCTTTTGATACCGAGGATTCCAAGATTAAGAATCTTCAGGATAAGCTGACCCTTGAGCAAAATTCTCAGAATCAACAGGTGAGGTATTTGAACGGAAATCTTAACTCGGTTGCTCAAAACTGGAAAGGGGAAAGAGATTTCCAGATTGAGTTTGAAGAGAAGCTGGAAAAGCAAGATAAGTTACTGAAGATGCAGGAAGAGGCCATAAAGGCTTAGGCAGAGGTCTTGAAAGCTCAACAAGAAAGGATCACATCTTTGGAGAAGAAAGCTAAGGAGGATCAGAAAGATTTGAAGAAGCTGAAAACCCTCTTGAAGAATCTAATCCCAAAGGAAAAGGAAGACAAATAGACTCAATCCGATATTTTTTCATTTGATCTTCCTTGTAAAAATTCTTTCAATTATAATAGAAATATGGTTTCTTGTTTTCCTTGTATGTCTTTACTAATATTTCAGGTACCATATTTCTTTTCTATTCCCTTAAATTATTTTTGAAAATCACAAAGGGGGAGAAGGAAAAGGAACTACTCAAAAGGAGGATAAGGAAAAATCTAAAATGGAGAAGAAAATTTTCTAAGTGAAGAACTATCCTTAAGTAAGGGGGGTTTCTCAATACGAAGTTTTTCATCCCTATGATAATGAAAACTCCATTTCAGAAATCCAGAATACAATCCTTAGAGTTCCTAAGCCTAAGGGGGAGTTAGTTGTATTCACCATCATCTATGAAAAAAGGGAGATAAGTTTTAATTTAAAATTCTAAATAAATTTTTCAAAGTCCTTATATTCTTTTTCTAAGGGTTGTTTTTGCTTTCCAAAAAGGGGGAGATTGTTGAGTCAATAAGGTTTTCCTTATGACTTTTTCATTCCTTCTTGTTTTGAAAATCACAAACACCTTATAATTAAGCAAATCTATTTTTTACTTCTATAAGTAAAATTTTCTTCTCAAAGGAATTTACCCCTACCATATTTTCATTACTCATATCAATATTTTTCTTAAGTATAAAAATCGGATTCATACCTAAAATCCTGGAATCATATAAACTTATATATGAAGCATTCTGTTTTAGGATCTGAATTCTAGATATGAAATCTAATAAAGTTCCACTCTAAATTCTGGATATGAACTCTAATGAAGTTACACTCCGAATTCTGGATACGAACCCTAATGAAGTTCAATTCTGAATTCTGGATACGAACTCTAATAAAGTTCCATTCCGAATTCTGGATAAGAACTCTAATGAAGTTCCATTCCGAATTCTGGATACGAACTCTCATGAAGTTCAACTCTGAATTATGGATACGAACTCTCATATAATTCGACTTTGAATTCTGATTATGAACTTATCTAAGTTCTGACTTCGAGTTCTCTGAATTCAGACTCCAAACTCTTATGAGTTCTGACTCCGAATTCCTATAAACTCTGACTCCGAACTTTGTAAGTTCTGGTTCCAAATTCTAGAGAAACCAAAATCTGAATTTCTTTGAAATTCAGACTTCGGATTTCTATAGAATTCAGGTTCCAAATTCCTACAAAAAAGAATCTGAATATCTCTTTATTATAGACTCTGAATTCCATTTTGGTTAGACTCTGAACTTTTGCTTGCTTACATTCCAAACTTTAGTTTTACTTATGATTACACTTGTTTCATTGCAAAATTATGTTGTGCCTTTAGTTATTGACTAGTCGTTGGTTGAGTGACACGTGTATAGGTCCCTCCAAAATTCAAGGAAAAATATGACTGTTGGAGGAGGGAGTCGATCGTTGGAGATTTTCCTATAAATAGGATCTCATTTGAAAGTCGAAAAAAGACACATCTCTTGACATCTGTGCTTACATGCTGTTGAAGTGATTTCTAGAGAGAGAGGTTCTTATCAACTCTCATAGCTTCGTGCAGAAAGTTTGAACAGCTTGTTCAAACTTTACCTTGTGCAGACTTTCTTTGTGCAACTCCGATTGTTTCTGATTACAATTATGGGCTTCCGGGGATAGGAAGACAGAGGTTCCAATGCCTTGAAGTTGAGGGATTCCTTGCTGAGGAAGACAGAGGTGTCGACTACCTGATAGTTGAGGGCTTACGGGGATAGCAAGACAGACTACAATTTTTGTATCGAGGGCTTACCCTGGTGTGGGTAAGACAGACTTTCTTGAAATTATAAATCAAGGGACCTTTATACAAGGTTGTTGGATACCCTTCTCTTTGGGTTAAAAGAGTTATTGTTTGTTACTTTTATTTTTTACTACTTTGTTTTTCCGCTGCATTTTGTATTGTTAAGGAAAGTATAACTTTCTTATACTTCCTTACTTGTACTCTGATATAGTTATATTCTATACGCTTTGAGGTAGAATCTTAATCTTTGTAACTTTTGTTAAGTTCCATTTTCAGAATCACTATTACAGAATCTAGCAAGTCTTTAGTACACATAGAGGTTTTGTGAATTATCTTGTTTAACCTTGTTAAACATAACCAACCTAAAATTTCCTAAAGGAATTTTTAAAAGGGTACAATTCACCCCCCCCCCCCCACCTTCTTGTATCTGATAATCTCATTCTTATTTCGATCCTACTTTTAGTATTACAGAGTATATCATACTCAGAGTCATACCATCCTAACATGAGGATGGTTTATGGAATTTCATTCGAGTTTAGGTTAACATATTTAGGTTGGCCTCATTATCAAATGCAGTGAACCAGGCACTCATTTCCAAGTGCAATTTGATGGACTATTCACATTTGAGTAGGGTGACAACTTCAGGTGATATTGGTGGAAATGATTCAGATCTCAAGAAGTGGGACTAGGATGAGTTCTAATAGGACAGTTAAGCTAAGGACTTAAGCAGACCACCTAGGATTGGGTCTTCTATGGTGTGTTTCTAGTGTGGATAGCTATGACATGTTTGGAATCAGTGTGAGTGGACTCTAAAGGAGTGTTGGGCATGTGGAAAGGTTGGGAATCTCAATAGGTTCTACAAGAATCCTTCTTAAACAACTGGTAGTGAGGGATTAGGGCAAACTCAGGGTTCTGAGATCAGACTGAGAGTGGAACCGAGTGATAGTAGTCAAGCTTCAACTATACGCGGAGGTCATGGAAGAGAGAGTGTGACCCAAAAGTGGGTTCAGTGGTTGGTGGCTGGTGGAGTACCACAGGGAGGTCATGATTTAGGTAGTCGAGCTTCAAGACAGGTGCATGCTATGGAGTTTTTAGGTGCTGATCAAGCTAGTAAGCTGATGATGATCAGAGGTACATCATGGGCATAACCGTGCTTTTTCTGTTTTATTTTAGCATAACCTTTTGAGGCATGTCCGTTTTGGGTGAACAAGGTGCATGGGATTTTTATATCGATTAACTAGAAACTAGTTAGTGGGTAAGCATTGTATTAGATGCGTTATATACGTGTGCGTGTGTGAGATAGAGAGAGAGGGGTGTGAGGCATCGAGATCTATGTGAGCATCAATGGATGTGTAATTATTTAGGTGATTTGGAATCGAGGCATCGAGGATATATGGGTTATGTGAGGTGTGTAGGAATCTGGGCATTAATTTGATGCGGTGCTTGATTGATGTGCGAGGCATCGGGACTATTTGAGAATCTCTTGATATGTGATACCTCGTTAATTCCATGTGTGACTTGGACACAAGGCAGACATCGATACAGTATGGGATTTTGATGGGTGTCAAGAATGACACAGGATCACCTGATGACATGCAGGAGTGACGATGTGTCATGAGAGGACTTGTGAGTCCAGGAATGGTTGATGGTCTGGTTGTTTTATTTGAGTTTTGGGTTAGGATGCGACCAGGGTAGATCAATCCTAAGGTGGGGAGCCCCCTTGAGGTAGTTTACATAATCCCTTTTGATTGGGGCAGTACATGTTATTTAAAACAATATGGGTATGTTTGGTACCATCTCAGTTTTATGTTTTATATCTCGGGGATGAGTTATGTTAAGGTGGGAGATTGTAACGTCTAGAGTATTTTGGGTGGGTTGAAAACCTCTCCCTTTTTGATTTTTCAGAATTGGTGAGTATGCCAATTTCTTTTTCAATCATCAAAAATAAATTCTTATTTTTTCTTCAACCCTATATCTTGTTTTTAGATGGTTTTATGGGTTTATCATAAGACTTTGGTGTTCATAAGTTTTTCAGGTGTGTTGGAGGCCCAAATACCCTATTTTGGGAGTTGCGGGTCAAGTTGTACGATTTGGGTAAACTGTGTGGCCTCTCCCAGTAAACTGTACAACCCAATTTTTTACTGTTGTATAGTTTGTAAAATGATGTGGGTAGGGGTGCACTTTCATGTGTGAAGCTCTGTAGTTTTGTAGAGGGTTTTCTCATGGCTTACACATGGTTAGGAAAAATCATGCACAAGTCGCATGGGTAGTGCCACTTAGGTAGTACCTCAACACTATAGCATGCGCGGTTTTCACACAGTTTGGAAAACCGTGTGAGCTAACCGTTTGAAATATTAAAGAGTTAAAATTATGATTTTTCTCTTCCTTCTATTTAGGTTTTTCCTCCCTCTTTTCCCCTCTTGGCCACGTGTCGTAGTAGGGGGCTCGCCCCCTTCCTCCTCCTCTTCATTTTGATCTACCTCCTTCAATTGAATTTTTTTATTATTATTAGTTGTGTTGGATCCATA
The DNA here is from genome assembly GCA_963277665.1 of Viscum album. Classification (NCBI taxonomy): domain Eukaryota; kingdom Viridiplantae; phylum Streptophyta; class Magnoliopsida; order Santalales; family Viscaceae; genus Viscum; species Viscum album. The sequence continues at coordinate 1,909,755,063 of OY728137.1, forward strand.
TCAGTAAGTATCTCCTCACCCATACCTCTTTTCACCTTTTCTCTCACCTCACGGAGCGCTAAATCTGTTTGATTTGTTTTTCTCTATTTTCAGGGCGTTCATCAGAAACTTTGATTTCTTCCAAACCAGTTGGAGTTAGAGGCTAAGATCATATGTGTCTATGTATATGACCCCAAGGTAGGTGGTGCATCCCTTTATTCATGTTTTCGCATTCTATTTGGGGGTGCATGTTTTATCATGTCGTTGGGTAGTTGAGTGAGACACTTTTTAAAATTTAATTATTGATGTTTAATTAATTGTATAACCTTATGGGATGTAGTTGTCTATGCCCAAATCTTATTCACCCATGTGAGGCTATATTATAATCCATTGACCACCTCGAGTAGTTAGGTCACGGTGAGTTATTTTTTTAAAGTGAATTGTTTTGTTTAATTGGAATTGTGTAATTAAATTATGTTGAATTGTTCTACTTTTAAGGGAAGTGAATTATATATATTATTATTATTATTTTTCTTTTGATATGCTATTGTGATCCTTTGGATCATGATGGGATCAGCCTGGTGAATTGGGATGGCATGACCATCGGGATTGAGGTGACATGGTCTTCTGGTTGGGCTTGGTTTGGATACATTTGAGTTATGTTGGTCACAGGATTGGATGACTTGGTCATCGGATTGAGGCAGAGATGTTGTCAAGGTGCGGGCATGGCTTGAGATGAATTGGGATGTCATGACCATCGAATTTTAGTGACATGGTCACAGGGGCATGAGGTGTTGAATTTGGTGTGTCTTAGGTACTATTTTGGTGATTGTCGCTCATCTATGATTGGAAAAAGTAGTGTTTGGAGTCGTGTGCACATAGGTTGACTCAATTATTAGGTGGTTTTGACCACTTGTGTGGGTATAGGCCCTGGTAGTTCAGTTTAGGTGAATTGGTTTGGGGGTTCTTGTCATAGAAAGCCCCGGGGAAGGTGATAAGCCTTCGGATGATAGAGGACATCAGTTGGGGGCTGAGGTTTTCCATATTGAGGTCTTTGGGCTTGGACTACTTTGAGAGGATGGAGATTTGTGTTCCCCAAGACATCGTGCTATGAGCCGACAGTGACTTTATTTGAGGACAGATATTGTTGTGCCTTTGGACATAAGGCTTCTAGCTGGTGGGTGATTTTGAGCAGGGGTCTGAGGGACCAGGGTTCTTTTGCTTTGGTGTGCCTTCAAGATGTCAATGATTTGATTTGGGACATGAGGTTTCGATTGGAACGAGGTTTTGGGTTACTTAATTGGAGGTGGAGCATGAGGTTTCATCTGATCTATTTGGCATCAGGTGATACCTTGGGTCATGGGTCAAGGATCCTCTCCTCTTTAGTGATTCCAGTGTTGGCCGAAGTAGGTGACAACTTCCTAGTAGTTTTTGAGCATCAGGGAAGTTTGGTTGTATTTATTTAAATTGAATTAGTTTTTTCTTTATTTAATTATAATACACACCTACTTAAACACTTATGTTGGGTATGAACATGTGGTTGATGCCCTACTGAGACTCATTCTCACACCCTTCACGGACCCTTCGGGATGTGTGTAGACTTTATTCTTTCAAGTATAGGTAAGTATTCGGGCTCATAATCTAGATCATAATTGAGTTGGCATGGGACCTTGAGGAATTTCATTAGTTAGAGTTTTCTATTTCGTTTTCCTTTTCTATTTCATCAGGCCTATATGTTTTTTTTTAAAGAATGAGAACTCATATATTAAGAGATCGAAGATCAGGTAAAACAGGTGAAGACAACCAAATTGGGAATAGTTCTAACCAGATATGTGGGTGATTCGAGAGGCCTTGAGTAGCTATATGATGAACCACCATATTACCCACCCTTTTTTTAAAGGAGAAGAATAAAGTCAAAAAGTGGGGCTAAAGTGGCTGGATCTTCAAGATCAGGAGGTCAAAAGACTAAAGGAATTCTTATGGAGTGGAGATAGCATGGATTCTCGATGTTGCAGTTCTTGGAAGTTCTCCCTTTCTCGGTGGTCCTAGGATGCTCATTATGGGAAGGAATCCAATTTGGCTACTGTATGGATTAGGTTACCTGGTCTCCCTTTACCATTGCATAATCCTTCTATTCTTCAAGTATTGGGTAATGATTTGGGACATTTCCTTTGCTCAGATGAGGACATGATGAGTTTATAGTTGACATCATCACCTCGCATTTTTGTTGAGTTGGATCTTGAATCACTTCTTCCTTCAAAGATTTTGATCATAGATGGGGATGGTTTCATCTGGGGGTAGCATGTTTTCTACCAATTGTTGCTCCCTAGGTTTTTTATGGAGTGTCACTTACAAGGGTATTAAATGGATGTTTGCAGAAGAAACGCCCTTGGTTTCAAGGTGATCAATCCAGTGATGGGATCTGGCAATAGATTCTTGGTGCTTGTATATTCGGATGATCCTGAGGAGGATCCTATATCGTTGAATCATTTGGTTGGAAGGGGTGTTATTGCATTATATCCTTCAGCCAATATTGGTCGTCTTACTCGATCTAAGTTGAGAGAAGTCTTGGGTAGTCATTTAGCAGCGAAGTCAGGTAAATCTACAGGCCGCAAGGCCATCGATACTGTTTCCTTATGATTTATATTCTCATATGGAATACAATAGGCTTGGGATCTCTAGCTAAGAATGCTCTTATGTTTGATGAATCTTCAAGTCGTTCTGTTTCTATTTTGTCTATATTGGAACCTAAAATAAATGTGGATCATATTTCTGTTGCGAAAAGTATGGGTTTTTCAGACTGCTTGCATGCAGGCCCTTGCAACGATCACATATGTATTTTTTGGAAGCGAAAGGTCTCAGTATCTCTTGTGGGAGCGTCAGATCAACAGATTTCTTAAAGGATCAGTTCAGGAGGTGTAGAGTTATTCTTTACTTTTTTTTATTCTAAATGTGATGCTCTTTCTAGAGTAGAGTTATGGCAGTAGTTATCTAGATTTCAAGCAGGAGGTTCGACCTAGTTTATCAGGGGTGATTTTAACGTCATTACTGATAATTTTGAAAAACATGTTGGGGAGGCATACAATGGAAAGGCTATATAGAATTTTAATTATGTTATGACTAATAATGGTATTATGGATATGGGATTTTCTAGAAATAAGTTCACATGGTGTAACAAGCGGAGAGGATCTCAGAGAATTTGGTGTAGTCTCGATCAGTGTATCTCCAACTTACAAGGCACTAACTCCTTTCTACAAACTTATGTTGTTCATGTTGGGGGGGAAGTGCTCACCCACTCAATAATCACACACAAACATAGAAAAAAAATAGAAATAGGGACACACAAATTAATGTGGTTCGGTCAGATGACCTATGTTCACGGGGAAGGAAGCAAATTCTTATTATTCAAACAGGAAAAACATATTGCAAATTTCTCTTATCTATCATATCATAGATGGGAACATCCACCCAATATTTATTTCTAGAGATGGAGGAGAAAATAGAGATGATTGTTGCATGTTTTCTCCAGGTGGCAACCAGATCCTACAGGATTGTCTATATAGGCGACCACCAACTGCTACAACAAGTCTCCCCTAGCGGTCGTTCATCAAAGGCGGTCACCCACCATATCAAGATGATGGTATTTTCCATCAAAAATTCAATAATATCTAGCTTGATGAAAAAATATCACCATGTTTCCACTCAAACAAACCTTTTTGTCTGTTGTTGAAACAAATCTTTCTACCTTCTACTATTTTCCTGATTCCCATAGGAATATCAAGTTTGAGTCATATTGATCAAGTCCAAACAATGTTGAAACTCGATCCCTATAGCAGCCTTCTTGTCCTTCGAAGGAGGAACAAGATCCCATATCATATTCTGATATAGTGAATTCATATCTGCTTTCATAATAGGATTCCACTGGTTTAATTCTTTGTTATCCAAAATGCCTCGATAGTAATCCGGAACACCATTTCAACTACAAAAAGAGCATAGCTAATCGATTTTCCATAACTGGAAGGTCTTCGTATAGTCATTTGTGTTCTACTCATGGCGTTACTCTTATATGATGTCACTACACCACCTGTAACAATCTCATCATTCAAATAAAACAAAGCACCTCTTTGAATACCTTTCATCGCAAGAAGTGCACTGTGGATAACTTTCATGAATCCATTTTCAATGGTTATCCGTAAACCAAGCTTATCCAAAACTCCAAGTGATATAAGGTTCTTCTCCAATTCTGGTACATATCTTACATCTGTAAGGCATTGAGTTGTATCATCATACATCTTCAACCGTATTGTTCTAATACCTCTCATATGGCAAGGGTGGTTATTTCCCATAAACACCACACCTTCATCTAACTCATTGAGGTTTGAAAACCAATCTTGATTCCTGAACATATGGAATGAACAAATTGAATCAAGAATCCAACCTTCTAAATGGTTGACTGTCGAGCAAACGAGGATAATATCTTCAACATCCTCGATTCTCTGTACAACATTTGCCTTTAATTTCCCAATTTTTGGGACAATTCTTCTTCCAATGCCCTTTTTCATTATGTAGACACACTCGTCTTTCATTGGACGTCTAAAGATGGACTCACCTTTTAACGTCGTTCGTGATTTATATTTTCTGAATCTTCAGAATTTTCTATCATATGACCTTCCTCTAATTGTCATCAATGCCTCCGATGCAGAATCTCAATGGTCATAGTTGTCCTTTCACCTATACTCATTGTTAACTAAGGAATTTGAAACATCAAAAAAATTTACATCATCCTTACCATACAACAACGTTGTAATAAGGTGGTCATAACTCTCTGGTAGATAGTTCAATAACAATAGAGCCTTATCTTCATCTCCAATTGTTACTTCCAAACTTTGAAAATCTGACAGGATTTTATTAAACGAATCAAGGTGCTTAATCATAGGCATACATTTCCTATACTAAAATCTGAATAATTTCATTTTTAGGTACAACCAATTTTTAATGCTTTTGGCCATATATTTGTTCTCTAAAATACTCCACAAACTTTTTTCTAAAGTTTCTTGCATCACACTATATTTTTTATCTTTAGCCAAAAAAATCTGAATCATACCGCATACTTGACGATTGAGTCTCTTCCAATCACCATCAAAGATATTGGAAGACTCTTCTTACAAGGTGATATCTAACTCCTCTTGAGTTAGAATATCCAAAACTTCACATTTCCACATGCTGAATTTGTTCATACCATCAAACTTCTTCACCTCAAATTTGGTGTCGGAAGTATTTGCAGTATCGGCATGTGTAGCTGGAATAGACTCTTGCGATGGTACCGAACTAATTTTGGTTTCAAGATTCTCCATCACAAAAACATATCAGAATTTCCAAAAACAGACATCACCAATGCATCTGGAATAGTCGAAAAAGATAAAATTGACTATTTAATTTCTTAAATCGGATCCCAAATGAATACCGAATTTTATTTCCAATTTTTAAAAAAAATACCAACAAAAAATACCACTCAAAATTTAACCAAAAAATCCCCTCTTAAAAATTTCAACGTGTCCCTACTTATTTCCACACAAGGATACAAAAATCTCACCTTTTAAAATTCCCTCTCAACACCCACGCCACCCCACATGCCCCCCACCCCTTTGGGTTTTCTCTTAATTTTTCTTTCCCCCTCAGGCACACCACAACAAACAAATATTCCTTTTTATTTTTGACTTCCACCCCAATCAAATGCCCCCTTTATCTTTTTTTAATTTTTTCTTCTTTTCTTAATCCTACGCAACACCTTCCCCTTCCTTATTTCCCTATTTCCCACCACCGATACAAACAACAAAAAAATAGAGGGCCAAATAGATATCAAACCAGACGAACAACGGGATGTGTAGAGGGTTGCAGATGTGTGGAAAACAATGGATTTACAGGAGTGCAGACAGCAGCGGATGTACAAAAGTGCAGATAGTAGAGGACATACAGAGGTACGAACTGCGGGATTTCCAGGTGGCTCGGACAGCAACAGCCCAGGCGTTGCAGAGGCTTGGACAAGCAGCAAAGAGGGTGTAGAGGCACAGACAGTAGCGTGATTTCTTCCCAGGTAATTAAACCTCAAACCTTTGATACCACTTTGTTGGGGCGGAAGGGCTCACCCTCTCAAGAATCGCACACAAACAAAGAAACAAAACAAAAACAGGGGCACACAAATTAATTTTGTTCGGTCAGATGACCTACACCCACGGGGAAGGCAGCAAATTCTTATTATTCAAATGGGAAGAACATATTACAAATTCCCCTTATCTAGCATATCACAGATGGGTACATCCACCCCATATTTATTTCCAGAGATGCGGAGGAGAAAATAGAGATGATTTCTGCATGTTTTCTCTGGGAGTCAACCAGCTCCTGTGGGATTGTCGATATAGGCGACCACCAACTATTATAGCAAGTCTCCTCCAGTCGTTGGTCGTCAAAGGTGGTCACCCACCACAACAAGACGATAGTATTTTTCTGTCAAAAACTCAACAGTTCACCCCCCCATGGATGATTTTGGATCACTCTCCCATTCTGGTGCAGATTAAAAGGGGGGATAACAGGAATAAGTGGTTCCTTTTTTCTAGAAACTAGACGCAATAAGAAGGATTCCTTGATTTGGTGAAATCTTCATGGGAGCGACCAGAGATGGATATGTCATGGGAGGGTCTTTCCAAGCGACTAAAACATTTGAAAAGGGACCTGTTGGAATGGAGTAATTCCATGACATATGCTTATAAAATTTCTCTTACAAGATTCTCACCTGCTTGTTGACCAGAAAACTCAATTGTCAGATTACAAGGCTAATCTCATAGGAGAATCACAGTTTCATACAGGGTAGGAGTATTCAAGGGGTGATTGTAATTGCTAATGAGATGGTGGATGATCTCAATAAATACTGTGAGGTCCAACATCATGATTCAAGTGGATATGGACAAGGCCTGTGATCACTTAGAAATGAGCTTCATCATCAGGGTCATGCAGGGTTTTAGCTTTAATGAATGGGTTTGTGATCTTTTTTTAGGTACTTTGTGTCTCCCAAGATTTCTATTTCTATCTTAGGGAAAAATTTTGGCTTTTTTAAGTCTGTTCGTGGTTAAAGAAAGGGGGATCCCATGTCAACAAATATTTTCATCATGGCGCAGGTGGTTCTTATTAGAAATATTAAGCATGGAATCGAGGGGAAGATTCTATCTTTTAGAAACAGGTTCAGGGATGCTATTGTTTCTCACCTTATGTTTGCATATGATAGGATTTTCTTTATTAATGGCAGACAGAGATTGGTCAAAGGTTTCGTGTCAATTTTATAAAACTATGGTAAATGGATTGGTCAGCAGATTAATCAGGAGAAAGTTATTGTTTTCATTTCGAAGAAGTGCTCAAGAATTCATTGTAGGAAGATTCAAGACACTATGGGCATGTAGAGACATGGTCTTCTATTAAAATATCTAGGCACCCCCATTTTTGATGGGAGGATTAAGAAAGTTTTGTTTGAGGATATTATTAATCGGATCAAAAGTCGCATTTATAACTAGAAAAGTAAGTTTCTCTCATTTTTGGGTCTCATTATGTTGGTGAATAGCATGTTATCTTCCATCCTGATGCATGTTTTATCAATTATTAAATCACCTAAAGGGACTGTTGAGAGGATTGAGAAAATAATGATGGGGTTCATCAGGGAGGTGAGTCATTTCCCTACGTTCATTTCTGTGACTCTCAATCAACAAAATAAAGAGATTTATGATAATATATTTCTTGTGGATGGACTAGACTCATGTACTTTTTTTGCTTCCTCCTTGGGAAGGTTTCGTAGTAGTGATTACCAGGATATTATTCATGCAAACAGTGATGCGGATGAGTGGGTTTTGAGGCTTTGGTGTAAGAATATCCCTACTGAGATGTGATTCCTTATTTGGCATTTGAGACATCAAGCTCTTACCATGGATGATAACGTCCTATGGAGAGGTATCTTCTTGGTGTCGAAATGTCAGTGTTGTTCTTGACCCAGTTATGAAATTGTTGACACTTATTTTTTGAAAGTGAATGAGCTCTTAACATCTGGAATTTTATTGGGAAATGCATGGGGTTGTATGGAAGTAGGAGGTTGATTTATGATTACATTGCAACCTGGTTTCAATGAGTAGGACATCATGGTGTCGGCAATGAGGTTCGGAGTATCACCTTCATTGTTGCTTTTAGGTTATTTGGGAGGCTCATAACAAGATGAAAGAGGTTAAGTGATGTTCTCAATTATTCTTTCAAGTCCGCATTAAATCCATACTAGTCAAGCTGTGCATTCTCATCAAAGTTGGAAGGAGATCAATTTCATTGCGTATGTTTCTTCCTAGAACGGATAATGAAATGGCAGAGGTAGGTGGTTGTGGCTTGGAGAGGTGGGTAAAATGGAATCTAGCCAGCTTAGGCCTCAAATTGAATTTTGATGGCTTGTGCACACTTGGGGAGATGAAAGGCAAAGGTCATGTTCGAGATAGAAAGGTGTTGTGGTTGATGGGAAGTAGGAATGCTACAATAAAACAACCACAAAAGAGCGCAAAATCACTGGTGTTGTGCGTAGATGAAGCAAGAACCGAACAACAACTAAATCAATGCATAAAAAATAAAATAAATGCAATGATTTATATGCTTCATCCCCTTTGGGATCTATTGCGCGGAAAAAACACCACACACACTCATGTTTTTATTACTAAGAAAAAGAAACCAGAATTAAAATGAAGACCAACAGCCATAAAATGAACATCAGAGGAAAATAGGCACAAAACTATGTCGAAGAAAACAAAAAAACTGCAAAATACTTACAACGCTGAGGTTAAAAATACCCAACAGTCCAGATCTCTTCATACTTGAAGGTTGGGTCATCTTCATCTGAATCTTGAAGAAGCATCAATTTTTCACTTCTGTTGTGGTTCTGGAAATCATCAACAGGGGCCGCACATATTCCATTTGGAAGGAACGTTGTCTCCACCACAAGCCAGCACGCGATGTAGGCACCGAGGGAGAACAACAGGTGAGGACGATCTTCTCCAACAGGGAGGCTTTAGTGAAGAACCCGAAAACCCAAGGACAAGGTTTCACCAAGAAGAACAAAGGAGACCATCGAAATCAAAACCTAGAAGACGAGTGTATTGCTGAGGATCAGTCGTAGTAGGGGTGATTGAACCCCCTGCAAGCGACGGTTCCCCCAAAAAGACTGCCCCAATCAAGGGATTCCACGCACCCAGGGAGTGAAACCAAAACCTAAACAGTAGTGCACAAACCGAACCATCAGACATAGGATGGAAATCCCATATTAAAACATTGGTGCGGGAGATCAACGGTCATCAAATAACTCGGGAAAAAAGAGGATTTCTAGCAAGTCAGTGTGTAAAAGGAAAAATGGTGAAAACAGCGTAAATGAAAAAAAATTAATATGAAAAAAGAATAAATGAATTAAAGGTAAATAATTAATTCACAAAACTCCACCATTTTCAATTAAAATTGTGTGATGTTCTTGCACCTGAGGTTATAGAACAGGGAACAAGTTCATTCTATCTAAACAAAACTTGAACTTAAATAAAACCACAGCTTTAGTCAAACTATCAGTTGGGTTTTTATCAGTGTGTATATTGTTGACACACACGGTTCCTTATTCTATAACATCTCTAATAAAATGTAATCTAATATCTATGTGTTTAGATTTTCCATGACAAACTAAATTTCTGGATAAATGGAGTGCTGGTTGACTATCAGAATAAACATTAATGATTGAATTAAAGAGTTTTGAGTTTAGAAGACAGGCCTTTAATACATAAGGCTTACTTTACCACCTTGGTAAGGGAAATGTACTTGGACTCTGTGGTTGAAAGGGTAACCACAGATTGCATGTTGCACTTCCAAGAGACAGGCCCACCACAAGCAGTGATTCAGTGAACGCGTATCCAGTCAATGATTTTTTGGTGTCAATATTACCTGCATAATTAGCATCTACAAACCCCGCCAAAATATCAGAAGCATAAATATTTTTACCATAGAATAAAGATAAATTAGATGTACAGGAGAGATATCTAAGAAGCCACTTAAGGGCATGCCGATGCGGCTTCCTAGGTGCGGCCATAAATTTGCTTAAAGTACAGATTGCCAAAGCAATGTCAGGTCTGGTGCAAATCATAGAGTACATTATACTACCAAAAATGTTATCATATGGAATTTTAGACATAAATTGCACATCATCATCAGCAATGAGTTATTGTGTTAAAGACAACTTAAAGTGTTGAGCAAGAGGTACATTAACAGGTTTGAGAGATTCAAACATGTATCTCTTTAGGATCTTTAAAATATAAGCATGTTGAGATAATTATAGAATTTTTTTTGGTCTATCCCTAATGATTTCAACACCTAATATTTTCTTAGTTGTTCCTAAGTCTTTCATCTCAAAATTTCCTTTTAATTGGGATTTAATAGAAGTGATAAAACTCATATTCTTACATATGATCAGCATGTCATCAACGTAAAGAAGCAAATAAATCATACAACTTTGGATTGATTTAAAGTAAACACATGTATCATATTGACTCCCGGTGAATTGGTTATCTAACATAAAGGAATCAAATTTTATATACCATTGCCTAGACGCTTGCTTTAAACCATACAAGGACTTATTTAAAAGGCAAACCCGGTTTGGCTTAAATTCCTTGGAATAACCATCAGGAGGATTCATATAGTGTTTTTCATTCAAATCCCCATGTAAGAAGGCAGTCTTAACATCTAGTTGTTCGATGTGTAGATCAAGATAAGCAGCAAAGGATAATAAGATCCTAATAAAAGAGTACTTGACAATGGGGGAAAAGATTCCAGAATAGTCAATTCCTTCTCTTTGAAGGAATCCTTTGGCAAATAGACTTACTTTAAATTTAACTTTATTTCCCACGACATTGTCTTCCTTTCTCTTATATATCCACTTGGACCCAATCACCTTAGCATTAGGTGGCTTGTTGACAATGGTCCATGTGTGATTTTTCTTTAAAGATTGCATCTCTTCATTCATGGAAAAGATCCAATGTTTTCAATCTTTGTCTTTTAAAGATTGATTATAAGATTGTGTATCATCGTCAATGAGATCCTGGGCCACATGAAAGACATATGAAGTTATATCATATTGGCTAAACCGAGTTGGAGGTCTTGGAACCCTCCTTTGCCTATCTCGGGTTAGTTGATAATCCTTATGAGTGGTAGAAGGTCCAGAGTCAAAATCTGAACCAGAAGTAGACTCAAAATCAACTGCATCGGTGGGATGAAGAGGAGGAGGTGGAGTAGCCTGGACATCAGTCTCAACATGAGATGGTGGCTCATGTTCATCAGACTTATGAAGGTTTGGTTCACTACTTCCAGTTGTAGCAGTCCTGGTCTTAGGGGCAGATGATTCATGAAAGACCACATACCTACTAATGATGCACTTTTGGTATCCCGGATTATATACCCAGAGTTTGTATCCCTTAAATCCCTTGAGATAACCAACAAAAATAAATTTGAGGGCTCTAGGTTCTAGTTTATCAGTCTTGACGTGAGCATAGGATGTATACCCAAAAACCCTTAAGTAGGAATATGAAGGGGGCTTGTCGGTCCCGAGTTCTTCACGAGTTTTAATTGATTTGTAAAAGAGGGACACCTGTTGATCAGGTACACAACAGTGTTGGTGGCCTCGGCCCAAAAGGATTTGGGGAGGCCCAAGTATGCAAGCATACTATGAACTCTTTCAAGTATAGTCTGATTCATCCTCTCTTCAAGTCCATTCTATTGGGGAGTTTCCCTAACAGTTCTGCGCCTTTTAATTCCTTTAGACTCGCAATATTGAATGAACTCAGTGGACAGGTACTCAAGCCCATTGTCTATTCTCATGATCTTAATTTTCTTTCTGGTTTGGTTTTCAATTGAATCTTTACAGGTTTTGAAAGTTTGGAAAACATCTGATTTATTCTTGAGGATATAAACCCAAACCTTCCTGGATTAATCATCAATAAAGGTGATGAAATAGGATCCTCCACCATGCGAGGTGGTCCTGGCTAGCCCCCATAAATCCAAATGGATATACTCTACTGGGGAAACAGCCTTGAAGGAGGACCTATTGTATCTCACCCTTTTGGCCTTTCCTATCACATAATCTTTACAAAATGAAAGGTTAGAAGGTGTGATGTAACTCAATAACCCCTACTTGTTGAGTTCTTCTATCCCCTTAGAGCTTACATGCCCCAACCGTTTATGCCATATCATAGTGTTACTAGTGTTTGTATTGTAAACACTACCCAACTATCTCAGATGGGTCTTTCTATTTAGGACATAAAACCCATTCACAAGAAACCCTTTTAAGATGGTTCTAGATCCCTTATAGACCTTGATAGAACCCGATTCTGATCTAAAGGTGTATCCTTTTTTATCAAGGACTCCTAAGGAAATCAAGTTTCACTGCAGTTTGGGGACCCACCTCACATCAAGTAGGGTAATGACTGATCGATCATCTAAATCTATCAGAACAGACCCCCTACCCTTAACCTTGCACTTATTTTTGTTTCCTAACAGTACACCCCCTTCCACTTTATCAACCAGCTCTAAGAAAGAATCTTTATAAGGACACATGTGGAAGGAACAGACAGAGTATAAGACCCACTCACGATCAAGTGTATGCTGGAATCATTAAAGACTTTAGCAGTGTCATACCTAGAGTCGACAAGAAGATACTGGTCAGTGGGTTGTGTGCATTCTAATTCACGCTTAAGCTTCCTACATTCAGGCTTAGTGTGCCCAGGCTTCCCGCAGTGGAAACATGTGACTTTTCTATATTTGGGATTACCCTTCAGCTTTGGTTCTTGCCTAGGTTCTTTGCTACCTTTACTTTTTTTCCTATTAAACTGTTTCTTTGTACCTTTACCCTGAGGTCTCCCCCTAGTAAACAAACTCTCGGCCTCACCTTTTAATTTAGGTTTAGAGTGAAGTTCTTTGGACATAAGGACAAACTTGACTTCTTCTAGATTCAAGGAGTCTCAATAATACATCATGGTCTCGACCAGGGTAGTATAACTATGGTCAAGAGAGATTAAGAGAATAATGGCATGATTCTCATCATCTACAGAAACATCAATGTTGGCTATGTCCAACATGATTTTGTTGAATTCATCTAGATGGGATTTTATAGATTATTAGGTTTCATCCTAAAGGTGAACATGTGATGATTCTTATAAAGTCTTCCTACTAGGGAGGCATTCATATATAACTTTTCAAGTTTTAGCCATATTCTAGCAGTGGTAGACTCATAAGCCACTTCCCTAAGAACCTTATCTCCTAAGGAAAGTAAGAGCGAACTATGGGCTTTAACAAGAGTGTCAGGGGGGGCAAGTTGGTATTCAGTAACAGTTTGACCAACTTTATTAATAGTTGAAATGGGTTTAGTAGGCCCATATAGGGAATTAGTAAGGCCTTGTTGGACTAATAATTCCCTCATTTTTATTCTCCATAAATTAAAGTTATTGTCTCCATCGAACTTTTTGATTTTATATCGCATTGTAGACATGTTTATCCAAATGAGTAGATGTTGAATGATTGGGGACAATAATAAGTGTACGCCCAAAAAAATCGACTGATCTCACCGGGTAAACGTGTACTGTGAGATATAAAGGCGAAATGATTCGGTGAATACAATGATTTATCCCAAAAAGAAAGAGAAAAAACAACAATAATATACAGACAAAATTTAAACAAGGTTTAAATGCAGAAATCAAATGAAGAAACCCAAATTAATGAATTGAAAACTAAGTACAATAAATAGTAAGCAGAATACAACTTGGAAGTTTGTGAATATGCAACAAACAAGGTACAATGAGGCTGTAAACAGAGTGTTGGAAGCCAAGAGGCATAACTGAGTATAAGAAAATAATAAAACTGTTGCACAGGTATGTTAGGAACAATAAATAGTCGTAAAATAGGATGTAAACAAAGACAACAAACATGCATATTATCAAACTGGTGAAAGAATGCAATTTTCTTGGCAACCAATAGCTATAAGCACAAAATTCAACAAGAAAATCATATAAGCACAAAGTTCCATAGGCTAAATTAAGAAAATAAACAAATCACAAGCCACAACAACCAGTTTGGCTCTGATACCACATGTTGTGGTTGATGGGCAATAATAATGAAGTAACAAAACAACCAAAAAGGAGCGCAAGATCGCTGGTGTTGTGTGCGGATAAAGCAAGAACCGAACAACAACTAAAGGAATGCAAAAAAAATAAAAGGAACGCAATGATTTACGTGCTTCAGCCCCTTTGGGATCTACTGCATGGAAAGAACACCACACACACTCACGCTTTTATTATTATGAAAAAGAATCCAGAATTACAATGAAGAGAAGCAAGAATAAAATGAATAGCACAGGTAAACATGCACAAAATTATGTCGAAGAAAACAAAAAAAAACTGCAAAATACTTACAATGTTGGGGTTAACAATACCCGACAGTCCGGATCTCTTCACGCTTGAAGTTTGGGTTGTCATCCTCCGGATCTTGAAGAAGTAGTAGTGGTTCGCTTCTGTTTTGGTTCTGGAAATCATCAACAGGAGCCGCACATCTTCCGTTTGGAAGGAACGTTATCTCCACCACGAGCCGGCATATGATGTAGGTGTCGAGGGAGAACAATAGGCGAGGACGATCTTCTCCAATAGGGAGGCTTGAGTGCAGAACTAGAAAACCCAAGGACAGGGGTTCTCCAAGAAGAATGAAGAAGACCACCATAATCTAAACTAAGAAGATGAATGTACTACTAAGGATCAGTCGTAGCAGGGGTGATTGAACCCACTACGAACAGCAGTTCCCCCAAACAGACTACCCTAATCAATGGATTCCATGCACCTAGGGAGTGAAACCGAAACCTAAATAGCAGCGCACAAACTAAATCTACAGACATAGGATAGACGACCCATATTAAAACATCGGTGTGGGAGATCCATGGTCAGCAAATAACTCGAGAAAAAAAGAGGATTTCCAGCAAGTCAGTGTGTAAAAGGAAAATGGTGAAAATAGCATAAATGAAAAAAATTAATATGAAAATATAATAAGTGAATTAAAGGTAATGAATTAATTCACACAAGGGTTGGGTGATCTTTTCTTTCAGTGCGTATTATGGCACAAGTAATTCAATAGGTGAAAAAGCTAGAGCTTTGTCCATTGGTATTGCTTTGTGAAGACTCTTCAATATTGAAATCAAGTAGATTGAGTCAGATTCCAAATCATTAGTTCACCTTTTACATAGTAGGGTCAATCCCCCATGGGATTTGGTTTATTTCATTTGGAAGGGAAGGATGTTCATGGAGCAATGGATTGATGTTGGTCACACTTCGAGGGAGGGGAATTTTACAGTAGATGATTTGGCCAACAAAGGGAATTTTAGAGATGTAATTACTTTGTATTGCTCACCTGGGTCCTTATCATACGATTGTAAGCTTATTGTAAGGGTTGATTCCCTCGGTCTGCATAACTATCCTCCCCTGTGATCTGGGTCCCTTTCCTACTTTTTTATAAAAAGTTAATTCCATCCAAGAGTCCAAACAATTAACCCATGAGAGTCTTGAGCTATAATGCCAAAACCTATGATGCCTCTATCCAAAGGTGATGCATCCACGTTAATTTTCAAGGTTCCATCAATGGTGGGTGTCAGGGTACAGGGATCATGCTTGAAAGGACGGTCTTCCAACAAGTGCTCATTTTGGTTCCATGCTGATAACCAATGGGATGTGTTCTCGACCCAAAGTGTGCATGGCATGTAGATGTGGTGAAAGAGAATGTTGTTTCTCCTCACCCAAATGATCCATGACATTGTGTGGTGGGAAGCTAGGTCCATGGCGGCAAGGTTCAAGGACCATTTGGTGAGAAGGGTCTTTAGGTTAGGGGTCATATTCAGGAGGTTTTCAGCATGAGGTTTGAAGGTGTGTCAGACATTCCTTGCTCCAAGGTTGTGGGCAATAGCGTGCATGGGAGATTCAAGCATGTACATACAGATAGGACATGTTGGGTTGTCTGATGCGTGGTGAGAGGTAAGGAGCCCCATATAAGTAAGAATCCCAATATATACTTTCCACCAGAAATAACAAGCTTTAGGGGGAATATGGAAGCACCATATAGATTTCCATAGAGCCTCCACCTTGATATTCAGAGTGATAGAGGCAAGAGTATACCCATATTTTATCGTATAAGTACCATAAGTTTCCCCACTCCAGAATAAACGATCAGGTCCCATATCCCTAGTAATCGGGATGTTGAGAATGATTTTTATATCCCTTTTTTTGAACTAGGAGGATATTTTATCAGGGCACCATCTACTTCCATCCTCATTAAAGAGGGAGAAAAATTTTGCATCTTCAAGACCTTCAAGTATGGGAGAAGTTGATTTGGGGCCATTTTTATCAACCATCCATGGGTATTTCCAAATATTAACAGAGAATTCATTTCCAATTCTCTAGTAAAGTCCTCTCAGGAGGGTCGCACGTGATCCCCATAGGCTACGCTAGAGGAAAATGGGGTGGGTGCCTAGTGGGGTGTTGTAAAAATTAGTATGGGGAAAATATTTTGCCTTTATAACCTTTGCGCGAAGAGAATGTGGTTGTTTAATGAATATCCATCCTTGTTTGGTGAGGAGAGCAGCGTTGAAGAGGAACAGGTCCCTGAACCTCATTCCCCCATGAGGCTTGGGTTTGCAGAGTTTATCCCAAGAGATCCAGTGAGCCTTGTGTTTTCCTTCATTTAGCCCCCACCAAAAATTTGTGAAGCAGGAGTGGAGTTGGTTATTGATGAAGCTAGGGATCTTGAAGAGCATCATAAAGTAGGAGGGATGGATTGGGCGACTGATTTAATGAGAATTTCTTTTCCCAATTTGGAGACTCTTTTGTGAATCCAACCTTGAATTTTTTTATCCACCTTCTCTAATATGTGGAGAAAACTTCTTTTTTAGAATAACCAAAGATCATAGGAAGTCTATGATAATTTTTTTTTATCAACCATTTGGAAGCTAGATGCCTATTGGAGCTCAGCCTTCCTATTCGGGGGTACGCCCGTGCTAAAAGAAACTTTCGATTTTGAGGGGTTGACAGCTTGACCTGAATCATTCTCGTAGAGGTGGATAAAGAGGAAAATATACTCACATTCTTCTAAGGTGGCCCTATAAAAAAGGAGGAAATCATCGGTAAATAAGATATGGGATATGGGGGGACCCTGATGATAAGCCTTCGCTCCATGAATAGATTTATCCTTAGTAGATGCTGAAATGATATTGGAGAAAATTTCATCCATTAAAATGAATAGGGAAGGGGAAAGGGGGTCACCCTGATGAAGTCCCCTAGAGGTTGAGAAGCTCCGTGAGAGTCCTCTATTAATGCAGATTTTGAACGAGGTAAAGGTAACACATTTCATAATTGTGTCTACCTATTTTGAATAGAAGCTCATTTTTCTCAGTATGAACTGGACTGATGGTCATTCCACTCTATCAAAAGCTTTGCTCATGTCCATATTCTAGGCCATGATGCCTCATTTGGCCACATTGCAGGTCTTTATAGAGTGAAAGGTTTCATGTGAAATAATTGTGTTGTTCGACATAAGTCTGTTGGGGACAAAGGCACTTTGATTTTCTGAAACAATAAAAGGTAAAAAGGTGCGAAGATGGTTGACCAAGATCTTAGAGAAAATTTTATAGGTGAAATTTCATAGGCTAACGGGATAGAACTCAGAAACCTAAGAGATTTTCTGGGTTTTAGAAATGTAAGTGATGAGGGTTTCATTGATGGAGGTGAAGTCGGGTTTTCCATGCCAGAGGTCCCTAATCAGGCACGATACATTAGGCCCCACAATGTGCCAAAAGTTTTTAAAGAAGAGGGTATGGAATCCGTATGGGTTTGGGGCTTTGGTGGAGTGTATTTTCTTGAGTGTTAAAAGGATTTCCTCATCAATAATGTATTGGGTGATCTTTTCATTTATAGCCTCAGAAACAACTGGCCGAATACATCAGGAAACCTTAGTGGGGATGGAGGGCTCACTAGATATGTAGAGATCCTAAAAAAATGAAGGACAAGGTCATGTATCTCCTATTATCTTCCATCCAGTGGGGTGAGGCATGAAATTAGTTTTTTTCATTACCTTCTAGAAGATTTTTGGTGGAAATAATGTGTATTTAAATCCCCTTCTTTGATATGAATGTCACAAGCATGCATAGACTAGTAACTTTATTTTCTTCTGAGGGTTTCATTGAGTTCAGTCTCAAGAGTTTAAATTCTAGAAATGGTCATGGATGAGGGTGGGAAAGAGTGGATCTTAGTGAGTATTTTTTCAATGGTGTTACACTGCTAATCTAGTTTGTGGAACCGCCTACCACTCTATTGTTTGATATTATGTGTGACCTGGTGAATTTTAGCATGAACGTCGGGTCCACTCACAGTCTGTCCTGCTTTAATCACTTATTTTCATCCCCTTTCCCCTATCTAGTAGATTTCAAAAATAAAATATCTTTTATGTATTATATTTTCATAGAAAATATATAGGTAAATAAGAATTGGATAGTGTTCTGACATGGCTGGGGTGAGGTGGGAGACCTGAAAGAGGTTGAAGACATCAAGCTAGTTAGAATATGCCAAGAATCTATCAAGACTCTCCTCGATGTGGGTGTTCTCTGAGCGACCATGGTACCATGTAAAGGGTATACCTATATGACCCAAGTTAATAAGACTTGTGCATTGATTTTCCTATAGGAAGTCTCTCATATGGGTAGAGGGCCTACTGACACCCCCCTCTCTTTTTTCTTTGAAACATGATCTCGTTAAAATCTTCTCCCATGAGAAGGGGTCTTGGGATTTCATTCCTAATTGTTTTAAGGAGGTCCATGAATTTCATTTATCATTATGTGATGGCCATCCATAGAAACTAGAAAAGGACCAAATGTTGGAACCAAGGTTTTTCTTTACTGAAAGTGGAGTATGGTTTGTGTTTGTTGTCAATTCTAACATGGAAGATCAGGGAGTTTTCAAGGAAAGTGATCTTACCGTTCAAGCTGACAACAGTATTGTAGGTGGCATCATTTCTCAGTGTTTTCTAAATTTTTGGGGTCACAAATCTGGATAAATATTCTAGCATCGTGGAGGGTAGTTTTCTGAAAACAACTCTTCATGGAAATGGTAAAGTCATGGGTTTCATGAAGACCAAGATGATGTTCGCGAAGATGAGGAGCATCGATAATGGAGATGGTGTTCTCCACGATTATGGGAATTCGACCATCAAAAAGGTGCAAAGGTTTTGACATAATGCTCCAAGATTACGACATGCATCACGAGCACTACAAAGGGTTTTGACAGAAAGCTCCATAGTTATGATAAACATCGTGAATATAAAATTTCCATAGAACTTCACGATAGGAGGAGCACCATGAATATGTTTTTGAAAGATTCAAAAAAAATGCTAAGAGGTGGTGGAGAATTACGAATGTCTGAGCCTATAAATATGAGGATACTCCCACTTTGTTTTTAATGATTTTTTCAAAGGAAAATTTAGAATCAATCTGATTCCGCGAAGCCAAGGGAGCTCTGTGAAACTGACATTCCATGAAAGCTTGAGCATCGCAAAAAAACTTATTGAGTCTTAACTGATTTCAATGCTTTTGATTAATGATAGCTTCATGATGATGGGGTATTCCATGTTAACTCAATGAGCTTCATGAATTAAGTTTTTTTTGTGAAGGCAGGGAGCTTTGCAAAGTCAGGGAGCTTCGCAAAGGAGATTCGTGAAAGGTAGTTTTGAATATCAGTTTTTCAGTGAGCATAGATTTCAAAATACATCAACTCAGGTCTATGGTGCAGGTAGAGTCTCATGATAGATAGGTACACATAATTTAATGTGAATCCATTGAAATGACCTTTAAGTTAATAAATTGAGTAAGACTTTTCTCACGATAGTGAGCTAGGGGGAGTCAACAGAAGTGTTCTAAGGGACACAATAAGTTATCCCTAAAATCTTGTAAAGGCAGTGTGTTTGGCATAGAGTGACTATGTCTAAACTCTTTTATTCCACAACTAGTGAATATCGGTATGACCGACACACTTTCAGCTTATGCTCCTTGTACTATCCCTTAGTGGTGAACCAAGTAAAACTGCTATGTTATCTTTCTTTGTATGAATGTTTGGTTTCTGATCGAATCCATCATATAAAGTTAATGAGTTTCTACAAACATGGTAAAAATATCCATTATTTTAAAAGAAAAAGTTGACACCCTGATTCACCTCTCCCCTCTCAGGGTGTTTCAGGGTCCTACACCAAATAAGCATGTCAGGATGATAGAAAAAGGAGACAATGTGGTTCAGTGAGAAGTTCTTAATTCTGATGTCAATTTCCTCCTTCCATAGAAGGCAAATACCTCTAGCATGTCCATGGTGTGAGATTGTGAAACATCCCTAAAAACCTACTTTGGAGGCAATTCCTTGCATGTCCTTGTTACTGAGCATGGTTTCGGAAAAAAAACACACACTAGGGAGACTTAGGGAGCTTCTTCACCAGAGAATATGAACTATGTGTGGGTTAACAAGCCCACGACAGTTCCAACGTAATAATATTTTCATTAGCCTAGGTGGTACTGGGATAGACCAACCTTTGCCTCTGAAATTTCAACAAACAATTCATTATCATTAACCTTCCATCTTTTCAGGAGGCTCTAGTTTCCCATCGTTGATTTCATGCTTCACTTATGCTCGCAATATTTTGCAATAGGGTGGTTAGTTCCTGGGTCCCCTTTACTTTTCCTTCTCTACTTCTTTTGTGTTTTAGGAATAGTTGATGTTAGACCTTTCATTTCATCTTCATACTTGGAGGTGAGTCATGAGGTTTCAATGTTCGAGGGAGGAACCATGTCTGGAGGTTCAAAGAATAGGAGAGGAACCGAGCCCGAATGTTTAAATCATGGGGGAGGAACTAGGTCTGGGGGGTTGTGTAGATGTGTTTTGGACTGGATGGTGTTTGAATTATATCCTCTATGTAGTACCCCTAGTTTTCGGGTTGTGACATCTTTTCACCTTGATCGATTATGTTTTTGACCTTTTCTAAGTACCCTTTTGATTAATAATCCTTAAAAGCAGTTTTCTGGGGTTTTCTATAGGTTTCAGGTCGTGTACTTGGGGACAATTTCAAGTCGTGAAGCGAGGGTCACGTCGTGAGCTGGTACACATCATATACTTGAGGTAAACAACATGTAATGTTTAAATTTTGTTTTTTTTAAATCAAGGAGATGGGTTTTTCGGTGTACTTATCCAACGTGGCCTTCACGTCGTGACCAGGGGGTACACGTCGTGAGTCAGCCCGCGCCCAGCTTAAATTCAAGCGTTTGGAAGTTCTGCTTGGTCTATTCTTTCCAAACCTCCTTGCTCTAGACCCTATATTCTCCCTAGGTGATTTTTAGAGGCACTCCTTCCGGATCGATCTAATCGGCTTTGGATCTTTGTTGCGTCTGTGGTATGTCTCTCTGAGTAAGCATTCTATTAGATATACTTCTTCTCTTCTCTTGGTTCTAAGATCTATACCCATTATGGTTAGATCTAGGTTTTTTTTCAAATAAGTTGAGATTTGTCTTTTTTTATAATAGAAGGGATCTAAGGCCATTTCTTTGAAGAATCAACCCAGATTTTGGGAGTGTTCTTCGTCCTTTGTTGGGTTTCATCAAAATCTTCGAGGCAGGAGGCTTCACTCTTGAATCCTCTTAGTAGATTTGATTGGAATGATTTTAAATTTATTTCATTGTGATGAATTGATCATGAATTGGTTGGTTATGAATTTTTGGAAACCTTCTTTTGCGATGGTTTGTTGAATTTTAGAAATCTGGAAAATTGGGTGTTTTAAATAAAGTGCTTTGGTTATTGGTTTTAAAATATGGATTTTAAAAATGGTATTTCTTTGTATTGTTGTCACATGAATTGGATTATATTTTTTCAATAAAATAGAAAGTTTTATTAAAATTAAACGTTGCTTTTAAATTGGTTGTGCTTTGGTTTTCAATAAAGGTTCAGTTTTATTGAAGTGGTTTATTCTGGTAATGGAAGTATTTGATATAAATGGTGTTGGGGTGTGTTCATGCTTAACAGTCTGTTAATAAGGGATGATTACCATTGGGATACAGGGGATGTGACCCTGGATCGGGGGCGTGCGTCAGTGGGACACAAAGTGATTGGACAAGAGACGGATCATGAGTATGGAACTATCAAACAAATCATGCATGTGTGGGTGTGTTGTGAACTATAGAATGGGTATGCCAAAATAATAATCAGAATTTGTTTATAAGCTTTGATTAGTTATTTTCTAGAAAATAAATTGCTGATAATTGGTTTCATTTACTTTTGTTTGCACTTGGTTATAATTGGTTTTCGAACTTGTTTATATTTGGTTATAAACTGTTTTGGTAAATTATTTTATATAATATGATAACTATTATATCTTAGTGGTGCAATTAGGGAAGTTATTGGGGAAAACCAACTGAGTTTTATACTCACCCCTTCTTTGGCACTTTGGTTCTTTTGTGGATGTTATCTTTCGGGATAGGGGAAAAGGTAATGTTTCACGTGTTTTTAGAAATACCTTGTGATACTTGGGCTATTTGGTAATTTTGGAGATTGGATCTTGTGGAGCATGGAGTATTTTGGTCACTTGAGAGTCTTTAGTTTTTTATCCACTATTTACTTTGATACTTGTTTGGTCTTCCACTGTTACACACTTTGATGTGGTTTTGAGATACATGAAGTTGTTGAGTTGTCTTTATTTTGTTCATGCATCGTTTAGTGAATGGTTTGGTTATGGTTTGTTGGTTTATTAGTTTTAGTCATTAAAGGTTAAATCGTCCCCCACTTACTCTGAAACCCTTCGACATTTATTTCCAGCCTTTGGCACCTTAGGGACGTCACTTAAGGCCAAGTAATGACTCGTTGTACTCTCAAGACAATGAGAATTAGTGGGTCATTACAAATGGTATCAGTCTGGTCCTTCCTTTATGGTACAAATGTTATCTACTTATTTGGTCCTTTCCTAATGAGTGGTCATGAATGTTCTTGGTCTTGGAGTTGAAATTTCTTCTTGTCTATTCTTTAGGATGAAATATTATATGGGAGTAGGATTGTCGGAACTTGAAATATATAGCATAAAAGGACGTAGCTAACCCTTTTATGTTGAACTTCAAGTTACCAGGGAGTTGGGTAGATAAGTGTTTTGGAGACACTTCTAGAATGTTGGAAATCTCATTGTCACGGGTTTAACCAATGAGACATGCATGACATGCATTGTAGAGGAATGACTTCCCACTAGGAGTGCATACATCATTTTGAGTAATGATTCAAGCTGTGAAAAAAAATGTTGATTTTTGAAAAAAAATATATGATTTTTTTTTTCAAATGAAATATTTTGAAAAGGAAATGCTTATGGTATTTTGAAAATGCTTTAATTTTCAAAAAGAAATTTTAAAGTTTTAAAAATGGTTAAAAATGGTTTGGAAAACAATGGTGTGATAGTTGATGTGATAGAATTTGAAATGCTAAGGAATCAGTTACTAGAGAGTGAGATTGACGAATTTTGTTGTTAGTTTAGAAAATGGAACTTGGTAGACATCGTCGAAACCAACCCGAAAAAGCTACAGAGAATGTGGTTTCACCTGAACCACGGGTGAACCAAAATCTGGTTCAGTGTATTGTCCAAGATTTTCAAGTTGTGGATACGAGGAACCGGAGGAATGAGCCAAGGCATGTGGATCATACCATCCTGTTTATGAAGCATAGTCCACCTAACTTTTGGGGTGATTCTGAAACTGATATGGTGGAGGTGTGGCTCAGTAGGATGAATCGTATCTTCGTGTTCATCAGCACACCAATGGAGATAAAGGACAAGTTGGTGACTTATATTCTCGAGGATCTTGCATGCTAGTGGTAGGATTTAGTAGTGTAGGCTAAATTGGATGAAGGATTTACATGGGGAGGATTTTGAGGAATTGTTCAACAAACAATTCTATCCTCACACGTTTAAGATCCAGAAAATGGCAGACTTCTTTAGCCTAAATTAGGATAATCTCTTTATCATGGAATATGCAGCTAAGTTCATGAATTTAGTGCATTTTTTCACCAGAAGTTGCAGCAAGTGCATCCTTGAAGTCACGCATCTTCGAATCAGGGCTACGACAGGAGATTAGATTAATGATTGTGGTGCTCTGTATTACGGATTATACAGAGATGGTGAACAGAGAAACTATGGTTGAACGTGATATCTCAGGATCTATGGGAGGAGGTATGATAATACCTACAGGAAATGGTGGGAACTCAACCATTGGGAACAAGCAGAAAAGAGACACCTATTTCCAAGGTGGGAGTGGAAATTAGAACCAGATGGATGGATCAGTGAACCTTCCTCCACGACCCCATAACAAAGTAGGTTGCTTTCAATGTGGTTCACTTAACCACATAAATCGAGAGTGTACAACACAACCTAGAGCATGTCATAACTGAAAACAGATGGGGTATCTTCAGCGCTATTGTCGTAGTGCTCCAAGGTCAGGTGCTCAAGACACTTCTCAGGCGTCACAAGCATCGTATGCTTCGATAGGGCAAGGACAGTAGAATTAGTCTCATCAGAATAGAAGATCTAGCCATGGTGATTCTAAAAACACCATGACTCATCAACCAGGGAAATCTCAGCAAGGCAGCAAGGAGAACAGTGCAGAGATGAAGCAATTTTATGGAGCTAAGCAGATGATTGTCAATGATTAGGATGGACCATCTATAGTGATATGTACGATTCTTTTGAATTATACCCTTGTGTAAGTGATCTTAGATACTGGTTCATCACATTCTTTCGTTGCTTCTCATGTTGTTGAATTGCTATGTTTAAAGTTGGAAATGATGTCTTCTATTTTAAAATTAAAAACTCCTCTTGGTGAAAGAGAATGTCAAGCCTTTATGTGTAGATCATGTGTTATAACTGTTGATGGAGTTGAGCTGAAATATGACTTCTTGATGTTGGACATGGATGTCTATGATGTAATCCTAAGTATGGATTGGGTGAAAATGTTTAGGGATCACATCGACTATTATAGGAGAATAGTTAGTTTCATGACTGAGGATGACATCGAACATCTCTTCAGAGGAGAGAGGATGGTAAAAAAAGGTGAAAAGAGCTTGTTGGCATCAATGGTCAGAATGATATCTTACCAGTTGGCGGCACTGACTTTGGCATCAATGGAAGAGATCTAGGAAATTAGTTTTCCGGCAATCGTGGATCAATTTATAGATGTATTTCCTGATAACTTCTTAGGGTTACCACTTATAAGGGAAGTAAAGTTTACGATTGATCTTCTTTCAGGGACCAGTCCTATTTCCCTTCGATCTTATAGGATGGAACCAATAGAGTTATGGGAATTGAAAGCGTAGTTGGAAGAACTAGAAAGCAAGAGTTTCATTCGTCCAAGTACGTCTCTATGGGTAGCATCGGTCTTGTTCATGAAGAAAGCAGATGGGACTCTTCAGTTGTGTTTTGATTATCGTAATCTTAACCAAGTTCTGATAAAGAACAGGTACCCACTTCCACACATTGATGATCTGTTCAATAAATTGAGGGGAGCTTAGTGGTTCTCCAAGATTGAATGACGAATGCACCAGCAGTCTTCATGGATTTGATTAATCAAATATTCTAGAGATATCTGGACTCTTTTGTTGTGGTATTTGTAGACGACATCTTAGTGTATTCAAAGACAAGGACTAACCATGAGAAACACTTGGCAACAGTGTTAGGAATCTTGCGAGATCACAATTTGTATGACAAACTATCAAAGTGTGATTTTTGGATATAATAAGTACATTTTCTTGACCATGTCATTTCTAAAAAAATCTATTGATCCTAAAAAGATATAAGTTGTTATCTCATGGAAACCAATGACTAATGTCTTCGAGATACGAAGTTTTCTTGGTCTAGCTGGTTACTACCAATGCTTTGTGTGTGATTTATCATGACTATCTTCTCCAATGACAAATTTGAAATAGAAGAATGATTCATTCCAATGGACATAGGAATGCCAGAAGTATTTCTAGGAACTAAAATTTTATCTTACATCAACACCTATCTTGATTTTTCTAGAATCAGGATAGGGGTATGTGGTGTACTGTGATGCTTCAGGATCGGAGTTGGGTTTTGTTCTCATGCAAGGAGACCATGTGGTTGCTTATGGTTCAAGGAAATTGAGGGTGCATGAGCATAATTACCCAACATATGATTTGGAGTTCCATGCTTTGAAAACATGAAGACACTGTCTCTTTGGTGAGAAATTCATTGTGTTCGCAGACCATAAAAGCTTGAAAAACATTTTCTCATAGAAAGATTTGAATATGAGGCAAAGGAGATGGATGGAGTATCTCCAGATGTTTGACTTTGACTTAATGTATATACTAGGAAAAGGGAATTCAGTGGTCGATGCATTGAGTAGAAATTCATATGCTCAATTGGAGAAAGAAGCTTCAGATGAATGACACTTGATGTCAGTCCTAGCTAACATTCATGTGGAATGTGAAGACCGAGGTGATGTTTTGGTTTTGTTTTCGGCTATGCTAGTTCCTGATTTGGTAAATATGGTCAAGGAGGAACAAACATCTGATGTAGAATATCAGGTTATGAGTTCAAAACTCAGTAGTGGGGAGACCATTGAGGGCTGGAAACTTGATGGGAGTTTAGTTTTGTGTTTTAGAGATCGGATGGTTGTACCTATGGCTTGTCGGGAAAAACTCCTTCATGCTTAACACTATTCAAGATGGGTTATACATGCAGGCACACAGAAGATGTATAAGTCATTGAAGGCACAATTTTGGTGGTGCTACATGAAAAGGAAGGTGGCTGAGTTCGTATCGCGATGCTTAACTTGTCAGCAGGTTAAAGCAGAGCATCAGAGACCAGTTGGTATGTTATAGTCTTTACCTATCCCAATGTGGAAATGGGAGTAGATAGTGATGGATTTGTTACAGGTCTTCCACGAACGGTTCAGAAACACGATTCCATTTGGGTGATACTATATCGGCTTACCAAGTCGACCCATTTCATTCCAATTCATAAAATGCATACGGTGGAGGATCTGTTAAAAATCTATATCCAAGAAGTGGTAAAGAGACATGGCATACTAGTTTCAATCGTGTCTAATAGAGATCTAAGGTTCACATCTCATTTCTGGAAATCCTTAAAGCAAGCCCTTGGGACTCAGCTGACTATGAGCACGACATATCATCCTCAGACAGACAGTCAGTCTGAGCAGGCGATAAAAACATTGGAAGACATGTTATAGGCTTGTGTAATGGATTTTGGTGGATCATGATAGTAACATATACCCTTGGTGGAGTTCTCATACAATAAAAACTATCAAGCCTCGATACACATGGCTTCGTTTGAAGCATTGTATGGGCGTCCTTGTCGTTCTCCGCTATGTTGGGTGGAAACAGGTGAAACTTCACTAGTTGGGCTAAGATTTGTCTAAGAAACAATGGAGAAGATCCAGTTGATTAGAAAAAGGATGGAGATGGCTCAAAGTCGTCATAAATCATATGTAGATCTTCGTCGAAGACCGTTTTCGTTCACTGTGGGTGATCATGTCTTCTTGAGGATATCTCCAAGGCTTAGATATCGTCATTTCGGGAAGCAGGGTAAGTTATCTCATAAATACATTGACCCTTTTGAGATACCGGAATGGATCGGATAGGTGTTATATCGGTTGTAATTACTGTCATGGTTCAATTTAATGTATAATGTGTTTCATGTATCTCAGTTGAAAAAGTATCAGCCTGATCCTGACCATGTGATCATATGGGATCACTTCAACCTAATGTCTGATGCTTCATTGGTACATATCTCAGTGAGGATTGTGGATAGGCAAGAGAAAGTCTTGCATGGAAAAATCATCATTCTAGTACGGGTTTTATGGCATCATGGTTAGATTCAGGAAGAGATTTGGGAACGCGATAAAGAAATAAAAGATCTATGGTCGGAACTCTTTCAGGGCAACGAGGGTTTTCTACTTTCTGAGGATGGAAAGACCAATGGTGGGGAGAATATAGTATTCCTAGTTTATGGGTTGTGACATCATGTCTCCTTGATCGAGTATGTTTTCCGCCTTTTCTAAGTCTCCTTTTGATTAAGAATCCTTAAAAGCAGTTTTCTGGGGTTTTCTGTAGGTTTCAGGTCGTGTACCTGAAGTACACGACGTGTAATTGGGGACAGTTTCAAGTCGTGAAGCGGGGGTCACGCTGTGAGCTGGTACACGTCATGTACTTGAGGTACACGTCATGTAATGTTTAATTTTTTTTTACCCAAGGTGATGGGTTTTTCAGCGTACTTATCCAACATGGCCTTCACTTCTTGACCAGGGGGTACACGTCGTGAGTTGGCCTACGCCCATCTTAAAGTCACACGTTTGGAAGTTCCACTTGATCTATTCTTTCTATACCTCCTTGCTATTGACCCTAGACTCTCCCTAGTTTATTTTCAAAAGCACTCCTTCTTGATCGATCTGATCGGCTTTGGATCTTCGTTGCATCTATAGTACATCTCTCCGAGTAAGCATTCTATTGGATCTACTTCTCCTATCCTTTTGGTTCTAAGATCTATGTTGGTTATGGGTAGATCTAGGTTTGTGTTTTCCAAATAAGTTGATATCTGGCTTTTTTATTGATAGGAGAAGGGATCTAAGGCTGTTTCTTTGAAGAATCAACCCGATTTTTGGGAGCGTTCTTCGTCCTTTGTTGGGTTTTGTCAAAACCTTCGAGGTAGGAGGCTTCACTCTTGACTTCTCTTAGTAGAAATGATTGTCATGGTTTCAAATTGATTTTCTTGTGATGAATTGATCATGGATGGTTAATAATTGTTCAAAACCTTCTTTTGTGGTGGTTTGGTGAATTGTAGAAATTTGGAAAATTGGGTGTTTTGAATAAAGTGTTTTGGATCTTGGTTTTAAAATATGGATTTTAAAAAGGGGGATTTCTCTAGATTGTTGGAACATAAATTGGATTAGATTTTTTCAATAAAATGGAAAGTTTTATTGAAATGAAATGTTGATTTGAAATTGGTTGTGCTTTGGTTTTCAATAAAGGTTCAGTTTTATTAAAGTGGTTTATTTTGGTAATGGAAATATTTGGCATAAATGATATTGGTGTAAGTTTATGCTTAACGGGCCCTTAATAAGGGACGAGTACCATTGGGGTATAAGGGACGTGACCCTAGATCTGGGGCGTGTGTTAGTGGGACACAAAGTGATTGGACAAGAGACCGCTCATGAGTATGGAACTGTCGAACGAAGCATGCATGTGTGGGTGTGTTGTGAACTATGGAATGGGTATGCCAAAATAATAATCAAAATTTGTTTATAAGCTTTGATTAGTTATTTTCTAGAAAATAACTTACTGAAAATTGGTTTCATTTACTTTTGTCTGCACTTGGTTATAATTGGTTTTCAAACTTGTTTATATTTGGTTATAAACTATTTTGGTAAATTGTTTTATATAAACTGTTTTATATAACGTGCTAACTGTTCTATCCTAGTGGAGTGAGTAGGGAAGTCATTGGGGAAAACCTACTGAGTTTTATACTCACCCCTGCTTTGGAACTTTGGTGCTTTTGCTGATGTTATCTTCCGAGACAGGGGAAAAGGTAACGTTTCACACATTTTTAGCACTACCTCATGATACTTAGGTTGTTCGGTGATTGTGGAGCTTGGATCTTGTGGAAAATGGAGTCTTGTAGTCCCTTGAGAGTCTTTAGTTGTTTATCCACTATTTGCTTTGATACTTGTTTGGTATTTTGTTGTTGCACACTTTGATGTGGTTTTGAGATACATGAAGTTGTTGAGTATGGTTTTTTGGTTTGTTGGTTTTAGTCATTAAAGGGTAAATCGTCCCCTACTTACTCTAAAACCCTTTGGCATTTATTGTCAGCCTTTGGAACCTTGGGGACGTCGCTTAAGGCCCAATAATGACTCGTTGTACTCTCAAGCCAATGAGAATTGGTGGGTCATTACACTCCAGTCATCGGGCAAGGATGTAGGTAAGGTTTTCATTTTCATGGGGCCTTTATTCAGGATGACAATGGCGCTCCCAGAGGCCCAAGGTTTAGCATGAGGGGTTGGGTTTCCTGCTTCCTTTGGAAGAACTGTATCTCTGTAGTCTGTAGGAAATCGTAGTGGTCCCAGTAAAATAGTTCTTTCCTAGTCATTGGTGGTGTGCTTGATTAGGGCCTTGACAAACTTCTCTCCATCCTTATGTTTTTCAGATTCTGGAACAAACGTTTTCCCAGTATATTTTGCATGGAGCCAGGGACTGTAATACATTACCACATTACCTTCCTCGTCAGTTGTTTTTTAGGTGCACTCTTTCTCAGTGTGTCTGAGGTGTCCATAGAAGAAGTAGAAGACCGACATCTTTTCATACTCAAAACTAATCCAGGTTTTTGAATTTTTCATTGAAATAAAGGTACCCCTTTGGAGGGGGAAATCAACATCAATTGAGACCCTTATTCGTGCGTAAGGCCCCCATAGAATAGGGTTTGATTGATCACATTCTATAAAGTCACCGATATGTGAGCCGATTTCTATCATAATGCGCTCTGATCTGGCCCAGTAGGGGATGCCAAAACTTTGAATTTAGAAGGGTGATTTAGAAAGGGTTGCTTTGAGAGCATCGTCATTGTTGCCCATTTCCTCCATCAGGATCAGTTGGTTGTCAAAGGACCAAGGCCTTCTAAGAAGGACCTTATGTTTGTCTTTTTTATTGAAGAACTCAACAATGAGACATCCAAATCTGATATCACGTATGGCAACTCCATCATCCAAACGCCATATTGATTGCAGTGTGTTCTTCAGGGCAGGTAGGTTGATGGGCTGGTTTGAGATAAGTTTGCCTATGATAAAAAGATTCATACGGCGGACCAGAAATGAGTCTTCATCCCTTGTTGCCATGATAGAGGATTTTTCCTTTTCCAAAAGAGATAGGTGTTTCCATTGAGATATCAATTCATTCTCCATTGTCATGTGAGTTCGCAGATGCCCTTCGTGAGCAATAACTTGTGTGAGCCAAAACCTCCGCCAGTAATGGTCTTTGCAAGCAATGCCCTCCACGAGCAAAACCTTCGCGAGCAACGAAGTGCACGAGCAAAGCCCTCCGCGAGCAGAGACTTCCACAAGCCAAAATCTTCACGAGCTGGAGTCTTCGTGAGAGAGGCCCTCTACACGCAGAGTCTGTCGCAAGCAAAAACTTCGCGAGCAAGATGCCTTCACGAGCAAGGATTTCTTCGCGAAATTCCTCCATGAACCAAAAGTCTTCGCAAGCAAAAAACCTTCTACGAGCCCCTTCTTTCACGAGCAAGAAGGCTTTGCAAGTGGATACCTTCCACGATTGCGAGCCAATGTCTCCGTAGTAAAGGTCATGGAGCCTCAAGATCGGAAGCCTCAAGCCAATGACGATGGTGGATCTGCAGAGACGATAATGGAACTGTAGAAAACTCTGTCAAGATTGGCGGCTGGATTTGCAGAAGGCGCGAGCGACGGCGGATCTAGATTTGTCGACTCGTCTTCGACACAGGACGATGGTGGATCTGGATTGGGGGTTGGATATGAAGAAGGTGCGGACGATGGTGGATCTGGGTCTGCTAGTGCGTCTTCAACACGGGACGATGGTGGATTTGGGTCGGTGGTTGGATAAGCAGAAGGCGCGGACGATGGTGGATCGGGACGATGGTGGATCTGGATCTGCAGACGCGTCCTCAGTTGTCAACAGGGAGAAATGATTGGAGAAGACAAACGTCGGCGGGGAGGAACGATCATAGAAGACGCGCATAAGAGGAGACATCACCGAAGGAACGTCAGACCTAGGAATAACCTAGGAGAAGCCAAACCTAGGAAAACCCTAGGAGTAAACTCTCACGAGCGGGAGAGACAGATTAAACATATATGTATGTATGTAATGTGGTCAACCATTGATGACTTTTTCTGGATATTGATATGTACAACTTGTTTTGGATGCATGTCTTGTATTATATTCTACAGATGGCATGTTGATGTGTTTATTTTTCCACTGCAGTTGTTTCATTATGCTTCTATTATTGTATGATATTGATTGTGCTTCCGTCTTTGGCGGGTCTGGTTCGAGTCTACTAAGTCTTCTCTTCCGTTGCATGTTAAATATTTCTACTCTGACCACTATTATATCATCTTCTGAGGGTATAAACTCCCCACTATCACTCCTTTACACCATCGCTGCTAGTCAGTAGCCTTTAGCGTACGAAGAGGCGCTCCTAAGGCAAGTGGCACCCGACTCTAAAGCATTGTTCGGGTGGTTAATCGGGTCGGGGACACTACACTTTCACTATAAAATTCAAGTGGAAACCCCAACAGGAAAATTCCCCTGAAAACTTTAACTTCCACTTGAAACTTTCACTCGAACTTTTAGTGCAACTTATAGTGAAAACTTAAACTTGGAATTTTTGTGTAGCTTCCACTGAAAATTCCTGAAGAACTTCCATTGGAACATTCCAATGGAAACTTATACCGGAAAATTCTAGTGGAGACTTCCTCAAAATTTCAGTTGAAACTTTCACCGGAAGTTCTCGTGAAACTTCCACTAGAACATTCCAGTGGAAACTTCCGATGTGAACTTTAACTTCTAATTACAAAATTCAGTTGAAACTTTCACCGGAAATTATGGTGCAACTTCCACTTGAAATTCCAGTGCAACTTCCACTGGAACATTCCGATGGAAACTTGAATTTCCACTTGAGAATTCTTATGAAACTTGCGCTGGAAATTCCAGCGAAACTTCCACTGGAACATTGCAGTGGAAACATCCACTAAAAAATTGTAGTGGTAACTTCAACTTTTACTTGAAACTTTCTGTGAAACTTCTACTGGAACATTTAAGTGAAACTTCCACTTAGAATTTCAATAGAACTTCCATTGTAAATTGCAATGTAAAAATGCGTTGTGATTATCCTATAAAAATTTTAAGTGAATCGTAATTTTCGAGTTTGATCTATTATTAATAAATTTATACAGATAATATTTTTTATGATGAATAATATTTTTTTTATAAATTTTAAAAGTAATTTGTAACGTTTTTAAAGAAATAACAATGTTGTATGTTTACAAAAAAAAAAATTCTATATCGTTTCACAAAAACATAATTTTTTATTTTTCTGTACAAATAGTATTTTTAAGATGATTAGTAAAATTGTAATAATTTAATTTGTCTAAAAAACAAATATTTCTTATGCTTTTAAAAACATTGCATGTCTTTCAAAATATTAAAGAAAATTTATTAATTTTATTCAAATAATTAAAAAATCTATTTTTTTAAAGATGAATTATTTTGTCTTTTTTAAGTGGCATAAAACCCTTTTTTACACAAAAATTTCATTTCATTTACAAAAACAGTTGTTTTTACAATATAATAAACTCAATATTACTTTATCCATTTAAAAAAACCGCATGCCTTTAAAGATATCAATGAAAATCTATTAATTTTCCCCTAAGTGATTAAAAAATATATTATTATCACATATTTATTTTTAATTCCCTTAAAAAGATGTAACACAATTTTTTTAAACAAAAAAAAACTTTCATTTACAAATATAATTGGTTTTAAGATATAATAAACTCATTAATACATAACATGTTTAAAAAAATTATGTGCAAATAAAAATATTAACTAAAATATGTTGATTATATTCAAATAATTAAAAATTTAAACCACTTATTATTTTGTCATTTTTTTTGAAATGGGTAATAATTTTTTTTTTATATAATAAAAATAGAATTTCATTTAAAAATATAATGGATTTTAAAACATATCACAAATTTTCTTAATTGTTTAATATATAATACAACATTAGTGTAATTTTTTTTTTTTTAAAAAAGTCACCAGCCCTATTTTTTTTCAGAGGGTTCTGCGACCCCGCCCCTGCCTATATAAATACCTGTTAACGTAAAATTGGTTTCCCCGTGACGCTCCTCGGAACCGGCTGCACAGTCTTTAGTCTCTGCTTTAATGTTTTTTTTTTCAGAAGTTAGGGTTCCGCTTTTGCTGCAGGTACTCCTAGATCATGGCTCGATGAAGATCTGTAGCCTTGGTCTTGATATCGCTGTAGCGGCTGCAGCTAAATTGACGAGGTAGAAGTTAACTGGCAGCTTGCCGTGAGATTTTTCGGATCTCCGTCGACAAGCCTTCTTACCGAACTTCTCACATCATCCGATTCGTAACTCTAGATTCTCTATGTAGTGTACTTTTCTACTGTGTTTTTTATTATCCTTTTGAGCCTCGTAATGAGAAGGGGGAGAAGAGGGTAATGGTATGAGAAATTTCCCTTTCCAGAGGCCCTTCTCTCATATAAATTCGAACGAGTCACCTTCCAAGCAGTCATCAACAATCATCTCTTGACTTGTGTCTACTGGTGCCTACAAACAAGAATCCCGTTCCGTCGATGCTTCCTCGTTTTTTAGGTTTCTCATTTTGTGGAAAGCGGACAGATTGAAATTTCGTTGTGCTTTGGTTCAGTCGTTGCAGGAATTTAGAAACCAAGCTTATTGACGGTCCGGTGCGGATGAGATCAATCGTCTCTGCCTAACAGAATCATAAGCTAGATTGATAAATGATCCGCCTCGTCTTTCAGTGTTTCCCTCTTTTTACCCCTGAGGGGATGCTATCCATGCTGTGGCTCACATCCGTTCATGCCATCTATTTTTTTGTATTGATTGTTGTGTTTTGTTGAAGCCATTTTCAGTCTTTTGTGAAGGCTAGGGTAATGATTTCCTACTATCTGCTTGACATTGGCTTTGCTGGAGCTGAATCAATTTTTATTTATAATGTTTGTGGTTGGTTTTGAATCAATTTTTGTTCATAATGTTTGTGGTTGGTTTTGAATCAATCTTTGTTTATAATGTTTGGGTGTAGAAACATTGTGACTGTAATGGCATCAGAACCCTTGTATTTGCATGTTTTGTGATTGTTTGATACTTAAAGACACTGCCAGTCATATTTGAACAAACACTCAAGAGCATCTTCAATATATTACACCATTTTGAACCCTCTGTGGGTTGGCCACAAGAGATGCGCACATCTGGCACTCTGGCCACAAACAGGGTCGGGGATCCGCTAAGATGAAGACATTGGGCCGGTTTGA
This sequence comes from Viscum album, assembly GCA_963277665.1. Lineage (NCBI taxonomy): Eukaryota > Viridiplantae > Streptophyta > Magnoliopsida > Santalales > Viscaceae > Viscum > Viscum album. Next base: position 1,909,790,298 of record OY728137.1, read on the forward strand.
TGGTGTCATAACCGGCAGGTGGCGGTGTGGGGCTTGATGTTGGCAGGGGTGGAGTTGTGGCGGCGGGCGGTTACTCTTCTGAGCTTTCTAGTTAGTTCGGGATCCTTACGGTCTCTCTGCTTCAAATCTCTTCAAATCGGCGGTCCTTGCTGCACATCTCGGTGGGAGCTTCTTCCGGCATGGTGATGGGGTTTCTGGAATGGTTGATGCGGGTTGCGGTGGGACGAACACAGGTCGTTGTGCGGTGGCCGCGGTGTCATAAGCCTTCTAGGGTGGTGTTAGCCGTTGGGGAACGTTTTCTTGGTCCTGAGTGTTTCTCCTATTCCGATCAAATCGAACATTTTCATTGACCACTCACTGTCTTAGTCTTAGTGCTTTTCCTCGTATCTATAATTGGATTATGTTTTCTTAAAAAATGTGTTGGTCTTGCACAGTTAGACCCTTCGGATATATATTATGAGCTAAATAATATCAAAGTCATTTTTGTGTCATATCCAAAGATGATGGTGAAGGAATTTCAAAATCAGTCCTGAAAGGGGTCTAATGAACTAATTGATTTTGGTACTCTTGTTGAGTAACTAATCCCAAACATAGATATGTAGATGTTTATAGATCATGAAATCCATGTAAATAATAAGATTGGATCCATCTAATGGTTGGAAGTTCTAATTGATTTTGGTACTCTTGTTGAGTAACTAATCCCAAACATAGATATGTTGATGTTTATAGATCATGAAATCCATGTAAATAATAAGATGGAATCCATCTAATGGTTGGAAGTGATTAAAAAGAAATCCATCAAGTAGATATGATGGAAAGAAAATAATTATGATGATTGAGAAAAGGATGCAATCCGTCCAATGATTAAGATGTGATCATGATAAAGTTGTGATTAAAAATGAAATTCATCCGACAATAAATATCAAAATGATATCTATCCAATGATCCATATTTCATATTGTAGATATACATTATTTAACATTTTCTCTAAATAACTATACATTACATTCAAAACAAATACAAATATACATTAATCATTAGATTTTTGAAACAAAATGATTTCCTAATCTTTTAGTTACTATGTTTTTGAAGAATTTCTATGCTAAGTTTATATGGGAGTCAAAAGTTTTGAGATAATCACTAGAGAGATGGACTCGTTTCGTCCATAATGGGAGTACACCTTAAAGGATACTGTACGTGAAATCCTTGTAGGGGTTTCAATATCGTCAAAAATGATTGTCCAAGACCTCTAAGATTCAAAAGGATGGAGTAGAAAGGTTTCTCGGTTATTGTTGATTCAATAACTCTTCAATAAAGGCTTGATTTATGCAAATTTTTTATTTTTGGGCGTCTTATATAATCCAAGGGAGACAAACCAACCATGGTCTTATGATGAGCTCAAATTCAGAATCTCACACTGTTGGGGAGGCTCTGATTGGAAGATGATCCCAATCAGAAGAGGTTTCGTTCATAATCCTTATGTGATGCATAGAAGGTCTGGATTCTGTTTGTAAAATAGGTAATCTTTATTTAAAGCTTGGATCTTTGAGGATCTATGAGTGGAACATCAATTTCAATCCCTACAACCAAAGGAATTTAACTACTCAAATCTGGAATCTTAGTTGATGCTGATTTTGATACAAAGGTTCTGAAGGTCATCAAATTCTCTGCAAATGATCAAAAAATCGAGGTGATTATCATCCCCCCTTGGAAACCTGTGAAGTAATATGAATCTCTCCTTTTCTTGGTTGGATAAAATGCAAAAGATGATAGTGCTTCAAGATATAATCTCGACCCCTCCAGATATGGTGTTATCTTTAGAGATCATACTGGCAATGCAATGGGTTGTCTTTTTGGTCCATGTGGCTTCACCACATATCTTGATGCTAAGATGCTCGACATTATCAATGCGGTGGGGGTAGCGAAGCAGCGTGGATGGATCAACTTATGGCTTGAACGTGAACTCCACCTTAGTGGTGCATGTGATTAGAAATGGATTGCTACCTATCATAGAAGTTGGGTGCTAGGTGGATCAATTGCATGGAATCCCTTATATCAATGAACTACATCTTTACTCATGCTTTCCGTGAAGCTAACTACCTGGAAGATGGATTAGCAAACAAGGGGGTTACAACTAATGAGTTGACTTTGCTCAATGGTGTTCTTGAAGTTCTTTTTTCCCTCTCGCAACATGTTTTTTGTAAAAAAATATCATTTTAACTTTGATTTGCTTTTAATATAAGAGACTTGTCCTTTCGGGAATGTTCTCATTTTCTTCTAAAAATATGTTTATTTTATAAAACATGATGTATTTAATGTGAAGTACGCATCAATTTAATTTCTTATTTTTGAAACTAATATTTTTGTTAAAAAAGTTTATATGGAGATCTACCAAGACCCTATTATAGGTGCGTACCAAACATTAGATTGTTTTTGGTCTTGCATAGAAAATGCATACAATAGAGGCAAGAGCAAGGTTTGGGAGTTTCAAAATAAAAGATCATTGTAATTCTGAATACAAACCATGGAAAAGGCTGCGTGGAAATAAAATGGATGCATCCAACATATTGAAAATATGAATCCTAGTGGCGCATTAGAACAATATATCATGAGTATTTATAATTTTTTTGTTTAATTATGAAAATGATTATCATTGATGCGATAAATTATTTTTAGTTAGATCGAACAAAAATCTTACTCATGCAAGAGCCCATGTATAAGAAAGGTTTCAATTTTGGTCATGTATGGAGCATGGTTAAGAACTTTGAAAAATTCAAGGACAATGATATCCTGATGAGACAGACTTCCTAAAGCATAACTACATATCATTAGAGTCAGACAATCCAACTCCTGAGTCTTATCCACCTAAATCTCCTGGTTTGTCATCATTTTCAATGAACTCAAATGATGATTATGTTGATGGATCCTCCTTTTCTTAGAGTGAAGAAAGCTAAATTAAAAAGAAAGAATGATGGGGAATCTCAATCCATCAAAACTTTGAAAGAAGAAAATCAGTGACTTTTAGAAATGCCAGAGAAGACAAGACAACAACAAATGAAAATTAAAGAAAATAGAATGATATTCAAAGAGTTTAAGGAGGAAAATAAAATTCTGTCATGTGATTTGAATAAAATTAGTGATCCAAATGTACATGATTTTATTCAAGACGAACATGCACGAATTATCCCGAAAAGAGGACAACTTCCTCAACAACCTGAGCTACCTTCGCAAACACCTTTAATACCATTTTTTTGAATATTTTAACAACATTGGTGGAAGCAGAGCTAATTTACCAGATTATTAGATCAATAGTTTTTTTAGTCGTATGTGTTATAATTTTAGCATGTCAACCAAGTATTGTTGTTGTAATGTTGAATTTGTTCTCTGTTGTCTTTGGCGTGTTACATTATGGTTATTGTATGTCATGTTATGTTGTTTAATCTAGTATTTGAGTTTTGTTAGTTCATCTCATTGTATGTTTTTTCATTTATGACTAGTGATTCTTTGTGTGAGAACATATGTGTGTATTTTGTTATGTTTTCACTAAAATATATTTATTTTAAGCATTTTAATATATATATATATATATATATATATTAAAAATTTATAGGTTCTATTTTAATTCCTACTTTTTTTATAAATATTTGATATAACCTATTTTACTTTTTAGTTATGTTTTTTCTATTATTTATATGATTATTATTATAGAAATTTCTTTATATAAATTTTAAACCAATAAAATAAAATAATTATGAATATAAAAATTAATTAATTAATTAATTAATTATTTTTAAAAATAAGATGAATAATTATTATTTTTTATATATTAAAATGAAAATTATTAAATGTATGGTTAAATATAACAAATAAATAAACATAATAATATATAAAATTATGTTTATAATTAATAAAAAAATTTAAAAAGAAAAAGGAAAAAAAGAAAAATGGCATCGCTATGGTAACACCAAATTTGACATTACACTGTAGAAAAACACCAAAATGTTGTTGGGGATGGCGTACATTGGAGGCCATTTTAATGCCAAAATGGCATTTTCACACCATTTTGGCATGGGTTGGAGATCATTTAAGTTGTGTAATTTTGAGTGCAATAACTTTGATTTTTTAAACATGTAATAATTTTCAAGTATATGCAAATATGTCATTCATTACAAATACTTGGATTTGATATAAAATATTGATGATATTTGATGTTTTATTTGAAATAATTTCGCCTAATGTAAAATGGTATGACAGACCCCACTAGTTGTATTTTAATGAACCCTGACTTAATGAACAAACACCCAAATTGTGTTATTTTTTGCACAATAACTTCACTTTTTTAAACATGTAATAATTTGAAGGTATATAAAAATATGTCATTAAATACAAATACTTGGATTTGGTAGACTATGCTAATCCCAACTCTAACACATACCTTATTGTATTAACTTTAATGTTTTAAATAAGATGAAATTAAAATGGGAAACTTATTCCTAACATACACCTTCCTGCTAATCATTTTTTGATTTTCTAATGGCCGGTTTGAGGGTAGCCGGTTCCCATGAAACCGGTTTAAGGGTTGCTGGTACCCGAAACACTTCAAATCCACATCACCACAGCAGGAAATTCAAAATTCAAACGAAATGCTTCAAAATTTTTAAAAACCCCACCTTCAATGCCTCGAGCCACGCACCGCCTCGGGCCTCGTCAAATCACGTGATCACCTCGGTCCGCACACCTCGAGAAGCGTGGCGAACCAACCACTCATCCACTCACCGGATCACCATGCACCACTATGCTGTGTGGAACCGTCGTTGGAGCCGCTCTTCACTTCACCTCGACGTCGCCGGAATCGAACTGGTTCACTTCACCTCAACGTCGACTCTTCACATGCCACAGAAAGGCACAACATCAAACTGGAACGCTGGCGAGCTTCACCAGCGACGAACAATACCAGCACCGTTGGAGAAACAAAACCTCCATCCAGTAACCATCACGAACAACAAAAATCAACGAGATCAAAAGGTAAAAAACCAAAAACTGAAACAAACCGCGCGAGACGCGGCACCATAACATCACCTTGTCTCGGAAGATCCCACCGTCACCAGAGCCAACGACCACATCAGACACAACAAACCCCAACGAACTTACTAGAGAAGACGGGGAACCCCGCAAACCGCCGATAAACGGGCTCAACCCCTAATACTGAAAAAATCTCACCACAGAACAACACCGAGAAGCCGAGAGCAGAACCCAGAGCACTCCGAAGAGTATGCCGTTGACGCAGACCAGTCTTACACCCTTAGATCTGAACCAGCAACCACTGAAGCCCATAGCGAAACTCCACAGCAAGAGAGAAGACAACCCGCATGACGCCAACCGCAGAGAACCACCAAAAACCCACCGAGCGTGAGGAGAAACGCCGTATCTTCTGCTGTGAAGGAGCGACGACGACGAGAGGGGAAACCTAGAACGGGAGCCCTTTACGGGCGCATTATCCCTTAATCGTTACCTTTTGAAGTCTCTTATTCACCGTAAATTTCACACTACTCTCATTGGTTTCAAGTCTCTTGCAAGATACCCAATGCTTATATTGCATGGAAGTTATCAAACCATGTTTTTTCATTCCCTAATGATAAAATTTAATTCAATGAATACACATCTTACCATTTTTTATTAAACTATGGTTCCATGATCTTTGATGTATGATTCCTTTCCCAATTCATTAGAACATCATCACTATAATTTAGTGTGAATATCACATTTTTACACTAGAATGACCAAAAGCTAATATTATCTTACTCCTCATATCATTAGTGACAATGCACTTAATCCCTATTCATGATAGAAATACAGTCTATGCCTATTGCCTTTTGTCGCACACCAGTGACTCGTGATATGTTAATTAATGTTTGTAAAATGATCTGAACCTTATTCGAACCCTTTCTTTCACAACTGTATATGATTCACTCTTTAAATGAACCTTCCTATATTGTTGTGTGCAACAACTAACTTTCATTTTTTTATAAAAAAACATCATAAAATTTTCCATAATGTCCTTCAATCACATATTGTGACAATCTTTAACCTATAATGTGGGCGTCATTTTAACATAGTCGCTGTTTGTGAAATATGTGAACAATGGTTAAGTATTCTCGACCCTGTTTCAATATGCATCTGTGATGCTCTATACCACCAAGTTGAGTTGTGATAAGCATGAAACGCTTACTGTAGTAACCATTGGCATCAAAATCCATCAATTGAGCCTTGTGATATATTTATTCCAATTTACCAACCCCCTTAACACAAAATCATATTCAATGTCATCACATCAGTTTAAAAAGACTCCATTACTAAAGGGGTTCAAACCTTCAACTTTTTATTTTTCATTTGATGACATAAAAATTAGCTTATCTATGATTTCATGCCAAAAAAACATAAACCAATAATTTTCTATGAAGGGAATGATGTAAGATATAAGAATTAAAAATTGTTCATAAGCATTCATTAATTCATATCTCCCCCTATAGTGAACACTTCAAAATCCACTTGGTCAACTGTACAATAAGAGAGAAATTGTAGATATGATAAATGATCCTTCACAAAGGGGTTGACTCTAGGTGAGATACAATATTTATCCTATGGTTTATTTTGTATATTACCCACTTCAATGATGGAGATGTAGTGATTTTTTACACTAGATTATTTTTAAATTTTATTTTAATGAAATGATAATTGATGTTTATGTCCTTGATTCTTGAATATTTAATCCTTACTTGGGTTTATAGCATTATAAAAAATATAGATAGGTACAATATAGTAAAATAAACTATTACTAGAATGAATATTAAATAAATAAAATGAAACAAATAGCATTAATTTTGGTAACACTTAAATATATCAAATGATACTTAGTCGATCTTTTCAATCTTTGTTTTCTTCATGCATCTTTATGGAGAAATTCCATGGTTGAAATCACTAATGAATTTTCATTGTGGAAAACTTTTTTCATCAAAATCATGTTGTAAATCTATATGAAAATAATATATTAAATAAACAATATATTAGATGTGATAGATAAAAAGATAAGATTTATAAAGGAAGCATCAAATAGTTCAAACATAAGAAATTACATTTATTTTAGTTGATTAATTTTATAATTTAATCGTAGATTGTTTAATCAAAAAAATTTTAAAATATGAAATTCTAGAAATTATATATATTGTAAATACAAATATATGAATACTTAGGACTTATAAAATAAGGTATGTGAATACTTAAGATTTATAAAGGAAAACATTGACAATTCTAAATGTATTTTATAGAATTTGAATGTAATTTCAAACTTTATATGCATGTTGTATGCATAGTGAATTCATACTATATGCATACAAGTCTATGCGAATTAATGTTTTTTAAACATTGTGATTGTAAGCATACATGTTTTTTATATAATCTATATAAATATGCACATCTATAGATAAATTTATCCAATGTGTGCATACTATTATTTCATACTATAAAAATATGCATACTAGTTTATACTATTAAAAGTATGCATATTGATGAATATTCAAACTGGTGTAAAATTCATCCTATAATTCAAACATAATTTGAAATTGCACAAATTGATTAATATTCATTCAGGTTAAAAAATATGCATCTGTTTCTGCATCACACACCCTTATTAACTAAAATAAAATATAGAATTAACATGTTTAAAGTATTGTTAGGTATGATAGAACACTTTTAAGATAAAATAAATAAAAACTTTGTAAAATTCAACATAAATAATTATGTAAACAATTAATTAATTACCATGAATAAATTACCTTGATATAAAACAATGTAAATTGATAAAATATTTAATTGAATTGTAAAATAATATGTTAATTTGAAAAATTATGCAAAATAACACAACTTTATTGATATTTCATAATATAAACTTGATATCATAGGAATCCCTCCATTCTAATTCTTATCTGTTGAAATTGAAATGATCATAATCGATGTTATATGTACAAAAACAATTGCTATACAAATATATATATATATATACATACATACATACAGATATATCAGAGTATGATATATGAATATATATAATTAGAATATATATATGAGAAATATATATTCATATATCATAAATATATATGTATATATTAATATATATACTTATATATATATATATATTGAACATACATAACACACACACATATATACAAAATATATTCATAATATCTTCATGAAAATCATAGTTACTTCTAAATATTGGGAAATTGAAGGCATATACAACTACAATTAAAACAATACTTAAATCTACAAGAATCCACTCACACCTGGATTCCTATATGATTTTATAAGTTGAAATAAGATATGCATGAATCTTTTATGTATTGTTTTAGCTAGTTATGGATAACAATGTCTCATTTTGAAATATGTACTTAAAACAAGGGAAATTCTTTATTTGACCTACAAAATATGTGCTACCTGCACCTGAAACAATTCACATTCCCTTAGTAGTATCTTGTAAATAAAAAAAATCACATATGAAGTATAGAAAATCTAGTTATATAATATAACTAATGTTGGAGACCCCTTGGGTCATGTTAGATTTTTAACAGAAGGTGAGGACTTATCCCAAGGTGTTTTTTTTGAAAAAATGAGGAGATATTGGATTCCCATGAGTGAGTTGATTTTTTTGGTAAAGTGGTGGAGGTGATGTCGGGAATTTTGTAGACAGATGAAGATGGGTTGATATATATGTTGGATTTGTTGACAAAGAGATGCGAAGACTGAAGGGTTTCATTGTAACACCCCGAGATTTTATGAGATATATTCTTTTTAATTTTTTTGATGTCTTCTATTGTACACTAAACCAAGATTAGATTGTACTATACGCAACACCATATTATCTTGCAGTATACGCAACACTATTCTTGGCTCGTGTTACACACAATTTCAAGTTCGTTTGTAGAAATTATTCTACGCAACATTAAGTATAGATTTTGTTTAATGTATAAATGAAATAAGTTTTGATTATGTTATATGCAACACCAAAGGGAGCATGCGCTACACGTAGTCCTGACTTGGCTTGCATTACACGTAATCGCGACCTTCCTTGATAGCGTGTGTAGTACGCAATACCGTGTTTCACTAAACAACGATATATTATTATAATATTATTATGTAATAGCCGTTATGAATAGTAGTAATTACATTTTGAATTTTATGACATTATAATTCATCTTACACATTTTATAGAACATGTTATGAGAACAAAATAATTATTTTTGAGTAAAATAAGTATTTTTAAAAAAATGCAGTTTTGTCGCTTTTTGATGGCGTACCCACTTTAAATATAGTTTTTGACATGTTTATAAGTTCAATTTGACAAAATAAAATTCTTCTTTTGAATTAGGATATAAAAATTTACGTTGGATAAATTTTTGATATTTTTCTGATAAGTTTCTTATTTTGATGAATAGTAAAAATACGCTAAATTTTAATTAAAAACAACTTTTTTCATCGAGATAATTTATATGGTTAAATTATAATATTGAATGGTTTTAAAGAATAAATAGAATATATTTTTACCATTTAATATAATGCATGTCATTACCATTAATTTTATATTGAATTCATAGGTAAAAATATTTCAATCTTTGACAATGTTTTAACTTTTAAAACCCGTTTTCTTAACAACAGAATTAATTTTAAATTAATTACTGCAACTTGTGTGATTTGAATTTTGAAAAATGGATTCCATATTTGGATTCAGTGGGTCCAAATTATGTTAATAAGTAACTTTTATTTTTTGACATTATGAATAGTAATTACGGTTAAAGGTAAATCGGGTAATTAAGGGTAAAGATAAGATTATAAAATTACCCTAACACATTCAGAAATTCTATTGGATGACTAAAAGTCGACCCATATCATCTAAGATTCATAATAAATTCATTTTAGAGACTTTTGACCATGAAAATAATTTAATTATTATTAAAATCAAAGAAAGTGACAACATGTCACTCTCTTAAATCTTATAAGTATAATAATTTTAATTTAGTGATAAACTTCATGAAACTTCAAACATGAATAGTATCCAAAAAGCTAATAAAATTATATACATCATGTAAATTTATTTAGAATTTTTAGGGATTAAATAATTGCCATTAATGGTGACACAATAGTGATGCAGAAATTGTTTATTTAGTGAAAAATCAATAATATAGTTTTTATTAAACCAATAGTGACCATAAAATGCACAAAAACCTCACCAAAACTTATTGGTAATGTAAATGTAAACCATAATCATCCAATGGTATAATATTTGACCATTTGGAGCCTTATAAAAGTGATTATGACACTTATATTATTTTATTTTTAATGATGTCAAAGTTATCACCTTCATAATTTAATAAATGTAACAATTTAAATGTTGTGGTTTTAAGATGATAAATTCAAGTAAAAGTATTATTATGAAAGGTAATAGATTTATCTTAATTATAGGATTTTATTTTTAAATTTTATGCAACAAATAAGTATATTAAATAATTATACAAAAATGTTGTAGTAATTATTTTATTAAGAGATATACCAAATAAATGGTTTTAAAAATATTAAAATAAATAATATATGAACAAATTAATGTTCACCATGATTTTTTTGATGAATATGACATGTTAGAAATCTATTATATATATTTTTTCGAACATATATTCTGTGTGGTTTTTATTTAAATTTAAATAATGAATAGTGTCAAAATTGACACTATTGATATTTTATAAAAATAACATATTATTAAATTATTTAAAAATCACAAAATATTTAAAAACTAAAAATTGAAAATTATATGGTCTAAAAGGTTATAAATTATACAATTATGTAAAATTTACAACATTTAAGTATGTATTTATAACAATTTAAAATTTAGAATTTTATTACCACAAATAAAATTAAATAGATTAAATAATGATAAATCAAGTTGATAAGGTTTAAAATAAACTTAAAAAATGTATAAATTTTATTGGTTGATGATATTAAAACCCTATCTCATCCAATCGTAGAATATGAGTCATTTTTGGAGGTTTTTAAGTGGGGTTTGATTTATTATAAATTAATATTTTTTGAGGTTTCCAAAGGTGCCCCTCTCCTCCCTTATAAAAGGGAACCTCCTCCCTCTTCTATTCACAACACTTTGAGCCTTCAAGCTCAGCCAAAACCTGACCATTTCTCTTCTAAACTTCCCTAAAAACATTATGGAGGTTTTTTTCTTCTCAAAAGACCGACTCTAGTCCCTTAAAAGGAAGCTTAAAGGAGGTGCGTCGAAGAAGAGGTAATCTCTTCTACCGATTCTTTCAAGTTTCTTTCTTCTTCAACTTCATATTATTTAGTTGTTTCACTGTAAAGTAATACAATAAGTATCACTAATATACTTATATAATATTATAAATATGAAAAAACCCCATTTCACCTTCTATCCATCCTACGAAAAATGAAATCACCGCGCGTGCGTACGTACGGAATACCGTCTCCACGCCGTGGTGTAATTAGTTTTTCCACCACCACCTTACATGGATTGGTATAATGGTATAAAGAATAACTATATATGGTTATTGTAACATCATACTGATTCTAATATATTATATCATTCACTCCAACTCTATTCAATAATTATGGGAACGATATCAGCGCTCGTGTGTACGTACGGACTACCGTCTCCACGAACGTGATGAGATTCATTTTTCATGATTAACCATTAAAGTATGATTATAAAGTATATATATAATAAATAATCATAAAATATATTACATAATAATGATACTGGATTTATGTACATATATTTTTCATTTACTTAATTCCATTCAATAAGGAAACGAAAACAGCGTTCATGCGTACGTAGGACCTACCGTCTCCATGAACGGTGTATTTCATTCCATTTATCGATCTATCATATATATTTATATACTGAATATATATTATATATAAATAAGGTTTTACATTCTGGAATTAAGTAAATCAGGATACAAGTAATAATATCAAGAACAAAAAATCGAAACACGTACGATAAATGAAACAATTTTACCCAAAACGCTGCTTTAACATGAGATTTACAAAAGAACGGGTAATATAAAGTCATAAGTGAACCATATATGATATCATAACAATGAATATGATTATTTAATAATTCAATTACATTATTTAAATCATTATACATGAGGTTCAGATACATACGAAGCATATCAGACATAAGGTAATGGATAACCTTTCCAATCTTGTTTTTATCCGAGATTGTTTATTTGTAAGTATTTAATGGGGTTATATTTATCATACATGTCCCTATTTTCTAAAAATGGTTTCATGTATGTTTAAAGTACTTTTTGCCCATTTTTTACTTTTACTACATGTTATGTAAGGAATCTTTCTTTTTTTACCATACGAGGTACTTTTTGACTTTTCCAGCAAAAGTACAAGGAGAATGTTTTTTTAACTTATACGGCATGAACTGATTTTTATGGTTTCATAACTCCTAATTTTCATGAAGCTTCATCTACAAGTTTTCATGATTATTTTCAATAAAATCCTTTTCTTTTAAAATTGTGTGGCATTTTGTGAAAATAAAATTATTTTGAAGAAGAAAGGATATTTTCCTCAAGAATTCATTTCAAGTGTTTTATCAAAACTATTTTCCATCTAAGATGACATTATTTAGTATGTTTATGTTTCAAGTATAATGTATCTATAATTTAAAAGGTTTGATTTTTCTTATGATGAAATGATATCCATTTCTTTTATATGGATTATGTTATGATGGGATGATGTTTATGAAACCCATTTTATTCGTTGGGTTATTATGAATGATGTATGTTTATTTTGTGGCACAAGTGAGAATGATTTCATTATGAGATGGGTGAGACCTATATATCCCTCCAATTAATTGGGTAAAGATTTATATCTCATGAGATATACATGGCTGTAATGGTAATTTAATCCGGTTCAGTGATACAGGACTGGAATGAGGAGTGAACTCGATTCAGAAAGGGACTTTGTCCACTAAGATGGTCTTGGCAGCAATGCCTTGGATAATATGGAAATCATATCATGTTATTAATGGTTTGACACAATTAAATGTTTTATTCCCATGCTATTTTATCACGATTGATGTTCCTTTATGATCTATGCCTTACATACTGCCAAGATTTATTTCACAACTCAAGATTTTGATGTTTAAACTTTATGTTCATGTTTTGAAGTTCAAATTTATATGGTTTGTTTTATTTTATCCATTATTACCCTTATTGAGAATTTGAGATCACCCTTTATATGTTTTCTTTTCCCCAAGATATAAAGAAAGGTTTTAGGTAAGAAAAAAAGGGAAGATCTTTATGGGAGATGTTGAAGACCTTTCACCAAGATTAGAAGATTATGTTCCAAGTTTCCATAGACACTAAACTATTACAGTACTTTGGTGTTTGTTTTTGTTATGTATTAAGTATTCCTCATAAGTAATGTAATGTCCATGTACGTCAAGCTTGGGTCTCTACAGTTGGTATCAGAGGAAAGGTTTAGTTAACCTTTGGAAACTAGGATTCAGAAACTTTAGTGAAATCCCTAGAGATATTTCTAAGGTATTCCTAGGGATGTCCCTAAGGTTAAATATAAGTATAGATTATATTCCTAGAATTACGGTAACAATATTATAATTAAACCTAATATGTTAGATATTTAAGGTACTCCCCCTTTATTATGTTGTTTTTCCTAGCATGATTTTTGCCTCTCACACTATTCTTTTTGGGTTTTAGACGATGGCTAGAACCCGAAGGAACCATGTTGATCAATGTAATGGACAATGCAATGATTTTACTCTTGAACAAAACAATGTTATGGGAGATGGAGTGCAAAATCTTATTGCTATACTTACAAAATCTATGAATCATTCTGGACTTCCAAATGAGCAGAGAAGGGAACAATATTCTATCGAGTCCTTTATGAGGCAGCGTCCACCTTCTTTCTGTGGGTCTTCTAATCCACTTGTTACAGAACAATGGATCAATATCATTGAAAAGATATTTTCCATACTTCACTGTTCGGAACATGAAAAGTCATTTTGGCTATTTACCATTTAGAAGGTGAAGCAGACCAATGGTGGACTCTAATTAAGAATACGAGGCCCCAAGATGAATTTGAATCCATGGAATGGGATGAGTTCAAGAACTTATTTTTCAATAAGTACTCCCCTTGTATTCTTCGAACAAATATGGAAAAGGAGTTCCTTGAGATTAAGAAAAAGGATTATGAATCTGGTTGTATATGCGAAGAGAATTTTACAAGGCTTGCAAGGTATGCATCTGGATTTATCATCCAACCTGAAAGTAAAGTTGATCGATTTTTCAGTGGTTTAAAACCAAGTCTTTGAAGGTAATTAGCGATAAGAGACTTCAATAGCTATGAAGAAATTATGCGTTGTGCTATCAAGGTAGAACTGGAAGTTGGTGTTACATATCCATCTCATGGTTTTGATAAGAAACAAAAGATGGAATTCAAGGAGAAATCTCAGAACAATGGTGAAAAGAAGATGAATGTTTCTTTATGCTCAAAGTGTGGAAATAATCATGGTGGAGATTGTCTAAAAGATACTAGAAAATGTTTTAAGTGTAGAAAATAAGGTCATCGAGCATTTGAGTGTCGAAGTAATGGAAAAAAGGTAGCTAATGATTTGAATAGAGAAAATATTATAGAGGACACTCCAACAACACTTCAATGCTACAATTTCAAGGAAATGAGGCATTATGCTAACCAATACCCTAATCCAAGGGTTAATGATGATCAACATCAACAACCTCTTAAGGCAAAGTAAAAAAGGGAAGTCACATGCGATCACTATTGGCGATGTTGAATATGAAAACGATGTGGTGTAATGATTAAGTGTTTATGTAATGGGATTCCAAAATAATGTTGTATATAGTATCGTGGAATATTGTAATATTTATGTATTGGTCTATTGTGGTTTTCAATAAATTTATGGTACCGATAACCATGAAATGTGATTTTAGAAAGCAGATGATATGATAAGGAGAAAATGAAATGTTTAATAGTATTCATGAGCTCATGACTGATATAAGGACAAAGTGATATCATGGTTTGAGTATATAGAAATTTTGGGATTTTGGTATGTGGAAAGAGTTAACTTTTAACAGCATTCATTTTTTCACTAAGGTTTTATGTTAATTCATGTTTCAAAAGAATACATGATTAAGTTATTCACATGTTTGGAATGTGACCAACAAGATATATCTTATGATATATGAGGGATAAATGATGGTATTCATGTGCTTGTTATGTGACCTTTCAGGTAATCATTTTCTTTATACTATGAGTTTGGACCGAAGTATTTTGGATAAGCCTAAAGATTAGAATGAATTAAGTTAGATATAAGATAGTATTGTTTATGGCTAGAATTTTTTTCAATATTATTGCAGGAATGTTATATAATGTAGTTTTAGAAAAAGGGGAAACCTGCAGGATGGGCGACAACCCGTCACATCGGACAAGGTTGTGGGAATCGAACCCACAACCGAAGTACGACATGCCTTTATCGCCTACCATTGGCCTATAGGAAGTCCTTGGTTTGTAGAAATTAGTTTTATTTTATTAAGTGGTATGATAGATGAAGTATAAGTCCATTTTTGGAACCGTATACGATTAATCTCACCATAAATGGACTTATGTATACAACTATTGCTAACCTTATGTTTGAGACAGATGGAATGACCTATCATTCTATCGTATGATCCGCTATCACTTCACGGAAGACAAATTCAACTTCATTTCTTTAAGAGATGAAGTGGAAATTGTTCAAGGCACGAACAATAGTGATATTGTACCAAAATCAAGTAAGTATTTCTTTTAATTCAAAAATTCTTCAAAATTAGGGAAATGATCTTGAAAACCAAAAATGTTGTCCTATTACCTTCATATCCAATGAATCATATGGTACCTTATATCATCACAAATTTATGGCTTTGTGATTGTTGTCTTTTTTATAGCCATGTTCTCTACCACTCTCTATCAGAACTTGATGGTTAGATTTCTCTTCCATATCCATATTTTCACCTATGTTCTCTTATGTGGAAACCCAGTGATGAGTTAATTTGGGTAACCGTTACATTTCTTACTTCACTTTTTAAAATTAAGTTTTAGTATTCCTTTATACGATATGGGTTTCTATGAAAGAAACTATCAAGTAGTAAACGATTTATAACTCCGATGAATTTCAAGGGCGAAATTCATTTTAAGGAGGGTAGAATGTAACACCCTGAGATTTTATGAGATATATTCTTTTTAATTTCTTTGATGTATTCTATTGTACACTAAAACAATATTAGACTGTACTATACTCAACACCGTGTTATCTTGCAGTATACACAACACTATTCTTGGCTTGTGTTACACACAATTTCAAGTTCGTTTTGTAGAAATTATTCTACGCAACATTAAGTATAGATTTTGTTTAATGTATAAATGAAATAAGTTTTGATTATGTTATATGAAACAACAAAGGGATCTTTCACTACACATATCCTTGACTTGGCTTGCATTACACGCAATCACGATCTTCCTCGATAGCGTGTGTAGTACGCAATACCGTGTTTCACTAAACAACGATATATTATTATAATATTATTATGTACTATCCGTTATGAATAGTAGTAACTAAAATTTTAATTTTATGGAATTATAATTCATCTTACACATTTTATAGAACATGGTATGAGAACAAAATAATTTTTTCTAGTAAAATGAGTATTTTTCAAAAAATGCAGTTTTGCCGCCTTTTGATGGCGCACCCACTTTAAATATATTTTTTGACATATTTATAAGTTCAATTTTACAAAATAAAATTCTTCTTTTGAATCAGGATATAAAAATTTACTTTGCATAAATTTTTGATATTTTTCTGATAAGTTTCTTATTTTGATGAATAGTAAAAATACGCTAAATTTTAATTAAAAACAACTTTTTTCATCGAGATAATTTACATGATTAAATTATAATATTGAATGGTTTTAAAGTATAAATAGAATATATTTTTACCATTTAATATAATGCATTTCATTACCATTAATTTTATATTGAATTCATAGGTAAAAACATTTCAATCTTTGACAATGTTTTAACTTTTAAAACCGTTTTCTTAACAAAAGGATTAATTTTAAATTAATTACTAAAACTTCTGTGTTTTGAATTTTGAAAAATGGATTCCATATTTGGATTCAGTGGGTCTAAATTATGTTAATAAGTAACTTTTATTTTTTGACATTATGAATAGTAATTACGGTTAAAGGTAATTGGGTAATTAAGGGTAAAAATAAGATTATAAAATTACCCTAACACCTGCCAAAATTATATTGGATGACTAAAAGTCGACCCATATCACCTAAGGGTCTGAATAGATTCATTTTAGGGACTTTTTACCATGAAAATAATTTAATTATTATTAAAATCAAAGAAAGTGACAACATGTCACTCTCTTAAATCTTATAAGTATAATAATTTTAATTTAGTGATAAACTTCATGAAACTTAAAACATGAATAGTCTCCAAAAAACTAATAAAATTATATACATCATGTAAATTTATTTATAATTTTTAGGGATTAAATAATTGTCATTAATGATGACACAATAGTGATGCAAAAATTGTTTATTTAGTGAAAAATCAATAATATAGTTTTTATTAAACTAATAGTGACCATAAAAGGCACAAAAACCTGACCAAAACTTATTGGTCATGTACATGTAAACCATAATCATCCAATGGTCTAATATTTTACCATTTGGATCCTTATAAGAGCGATTATGACACTTATATTATTTTATTTTAAATGATGTCAAAGTTGTCACCTTCATAATTTAATAAATGTAACAATTTAAATGTTGTGATTTTAAGATGATAAATTCGAGTAAAAGTATTATTATGAAATTTAATAGATTTATCTTCATTATAGGATTTTTTTTAATTTTTATGCAACAAATAAGTATATTAAATAATTATACAAAAATGTTGTAGTAATAATTTTATTACGAGATATACCAAATAAATGGTTTTAAAAATATTAAAATAAATAATATATGAACAAATTAATGTTCCACATGATTTTTTTTGATGAATATGACATGTTATAAATCTATTATATTTTTTTTTTGAACATATCTTCTGTGTGGTTTTTATTTAAATTCAAATAATGAATAGTGTCAAAATTGACACTATTGATATTTTATAAAAATAACATATTATTAAATTATTTAAAAATCACAAAAATATTTAAAAACTACAAATTGAAAATTATATGGTGGAAAAGGTTATAAAGTATCCAATTATGGGAAATTTAAAACATTTAAGTATGTATTTATAACAATTTAAAATTTATAATTTTATTACCACAAATAAAATTAAATAGATTAAATAATGATAAATCAAGTTGATAAGGTTTAAAATAAACTTAAAAAATGTCTAAATTTTATTTTTTTATGATATTAAAACCCTATCTCATCTAATATTATAATAGGAGTCATTTGTGGAGGTTTTTAAGTGGGGTTTGATTTATTATAAATTAATATTTTTTGAGGTTTCCAAAGGTACCCCTCTCCTCCCTTATAAAAGGGCACCTCCTCCCTCTTCTCTTAACAACACTTTGAGCCTTAAATCTTGGCTAAAACCTGCCCATTTCTCTTCTAAACTTCCCTAGAAACATTCTGGAGGTTTTTTTCTTCTCAAAAGACCAACTCTAGTCCCTTAAGAGGAAGCTTAAAGGAGGTGCGTCGAAGAAGAGGTAATCTATTCTACTGATTCTTTCATGTTCCTTTCTTCTTAAACTTCCTCTTATTTAGTTGTTTCATTGTAAATTAATAAAATAAGTATCACTAATATACTGATATAATATTATAAATATGAATTAACCCTATTTCACCTTCTATCCATCCTACGGAAAATGAAATCACCACGCGTATGTACGTACGAAATACTGTCTCCACGCCGTGGTGTAATTAGTTTTTCCACCACCACCTTACTTGGATGGGTATAATGGTGTAAAGAATAACTATATATGGTTATTGTAACATCATACAGATTCTTATATATTATATCATTCACTCCAATTCTATTCAATAATTATGTGAACGATATCATCGCTCGTGCGTACGTACGGACTACCGTCTCCACGAACATGATGAGATTCATTTTCCATGATTAACCATTCAAGTATGATTATAAAGTATATATATAATAAATAATCATGAAATATATTACATAATAATGATACTGGATTTATGTATATATATGTTTCATTTACTTAATTCCATTCAATAAGGAAACGAAAACAGCATTCATGCGTACGTACGACCTACCGTCTCCATGAACGATGTATTTCATTCCATTTATCGATCTATCATATATATTTATATACTGAATATATATTATATATAAATCAGGTTTTACATTCTGGAATTAATTAAATCAGGATATGAGTAATAATATCAAGAACAAAAAATTGAAACACGTACGATAAATGAAACGATTTTACCCAAAATGCTGCTTTAACATGAAATTTACAAAAGAACGGGTAATATAAAGTCATAAGTGAACCATATATGATATCATAACAATGAATATGATTCTGTAATAATTCAATGAAATTATTTAAATTATTATACAGGAGGTTCGGATACATACGAAGCATATCAGACATAAGGTAAGGGATAACCTTTCCAATCTCGTTTTTATCCGAGATTGTTTATTTGTAAGTATTTACTGGGGTTATATTTATCATACATTTACCTATTTTCTAAAAATAGTTTCATGTATTTTTAAATTCATTTTTACCCATTTTTTAATTTTACTACATGGTATGTAAGGAATCTTTCTTTTTTTACCATACGAGGTACTTTTTGACTTTTTCAGCAAAAGTACAAGGAGAATGTTTTTTTAACTTATTCGACGTGAACATATTTTTACGGTTTCATAACTCCTAATTTTCATGAAGCTTCATATACAAGTTTTCATGGTTATTTTCAATAAAATAATTTTATTTTAAAATTGTGTGGCATTTTGTGAAAAGAAAATGATTTTGAAGAAGAAAGGATATTTCCCTCAAGAATTCATTTCAAATATTTTATCAAAACTATTTTCCATCTAAGATGGAATTATTTAGTATGTTTATGTTTCAATTATAATGTCTCTATAATTTACAAGGTTTGATTTTTCTTATGGTGTAATGATATACATTTATTTTATATGGATTATGTTATGATGGGATGATGTTTATGAAACCCATTTTATTCGTTGGGTTATTATGAATGATGTATGTTTATTTTGTGGCACAAGTAAGAATGATTTCATTATGAGATGAGTGTGACCTATATCTCCCTATAATGCATTGGGTAAAGATTTATATCTCATGATATAGACATGGCTGGAATGGTAAGTTAATCCGGTTCAGTGATACAGGGATGGAACGAGGAGTGAACTCGATTCAGAAAGGAACTTTGTCCACTAAGATGGTCTTGGCAGCAATGCATTGGCTACTATGGAAATCATATCATGTGCTTAATGGTTTTCCATAATTAAATGTTTTATTCCCATGCTATTTTATCATGATTGATGTTACTTTATGATCTATGCCTTACGTACTTCCAAGATTTATTTCACAACTTAAGATTTTGATGTTTAAACTTTATGTTCATGTTTTGAAGTTCAAATGTATATGGTTTGTTTTATTTTCTCCATGCTTACCCTTACTGAGAAATTGAGATCACCATTTATATGTTTTCTTTTCCCCAGGATATAAAGAAAGGTTTTAAGTAAGAAAAAAAAGGGAAGATATTTATGGGAGATGTTGAAGATCTTTCACCAAGATTAGAAGATTATGTTCCAAGTTTCCAGAGACACTAAACTATTACGGTCCTTTGGTGTCTGTTTTTGTTATGTATTAAGTATTCCGCAAAAGTAATGTAATGTCCATGTACGTCAAGCTTGGGTCTCTACATTCATTAGAGAATGGATTGGAGAACAATGATCATATGTTTGAATGAGGCCATGCGACAACCCTTGAAGAGTTCATGGGATAATCCATAAAGACCAAAAGTCATGGAAACCAAAGATAGAGGTAGTTCGGTTCAAATATGATAAAAAAGTAGATTATTTAAAAATCTTTCTAAGTAACCATGTATGGTATTTTCCACATATACGATTTTATAAGGGGAATAAATATGAAAAATTTCCCCCCAAAGGATCCACATAAGGGAATTTTAATGACATAATCAAATTTTGTTACATAAGGATGCCCATGTATGAAAATTACGACATAATTGAATTTGGATATGTGAGGGAGCTCACGTATCCAAAATTATAAATATAGGTGAATCTATCCACATTAATAATTTCATGTATACAAATCTATAATTGTAGGAAATTCAGCTAGGTGATGGACTACGCAGGTGAATTTATCCATGCACATAAATTTGGAGCGATGTATGGGAATTCTATAGCGACATAGGGGATTTTATCTATGTTTTTTGGGGAACATAAACCAATGATAAAATCAGTTCAAACAATGAAGTAACTATTCATTAATGATTTATAACATCATGGAACTTCAAATGAGAGCCATGATCCAAGGCCAAAATGAAGAAGGAAGTTGTAGGTGAGATGGAGTGAATTAAATGAAATATATTCACACTGTAATGAGTGTTTCATGCTGCAAGAAAGGGAGATCCATCCATGAAGCAACCTACCTTCATGAAGCTTGAATATATTATTTTATTCAAGGTGGAATTTATTGATAGATTCTTGTGATGAAATATCGTGAATATGGAAGATCCAGAGGTTTTCTATGAAAATCACTATAAAATTAGGGAATTGGTGATGTGGAGGTTTCAATAGCCAAACGACTTGCATGTTTTTTTAATATGCATGTTTTATATCACATGAAATCTTGAAAGTTATTTTAAAATAGGGTACTTCTATTCTGACAATATAGAATAAGTATTCTCAGTATCCATATTAGGAAAAAGGAAAATATCATTGGACCAAGAATCAAGGAGGAAATTTCATTAAAGATATCCTATCTTTAAAAATAGAAGAACAAAAGAGGAGGAGAAAGAATACTCTGTAATCATTCATTGATACATCCACGTGAAGATAAAAAGAGATAAATATGCAAGTATTCATTGACACACTTGAAGGAAACATAATATGAATTCATGTGTGATGTTCATGAAGAAAATATTCCTACAAATTGAAGAAGAGAACTATGTGTTTTCTTGAAAATACACATTCACATAAGGAGAAGTATTTTTTTCTATAAAATATAGTGAATAATACATTCCATATTTATTCTGGAAAGAGGAAGAGGCTATTTGAAGGGAATTTCACACCAAGACTGTGAAGTAGAAACAATGGATTTCAAAAACACACACACACATATATATATATATCAAGGATTCAATCTATGAACATGATGCTGATTGAAGAAATACCTACAAGTCTATAAAATATGTGGATTCTACCATAGATTTATGTGTGAAGGAGGAGGAAGAAGTCAATGCGTATTCATAGGTAGTGATCCATGGGTGGTAGTGAGCTAACCCAAAACCTTATAAGGTTAGTGCACCCATGTAAGATACCAACCTATTCTGGAGTTGTCCCAGGCTTGGTTTTAGGTACACTTTTTGTCATTATTTGAGTACTTTTTGTTTTAGTTTTACCTTGGGGTGTGTTTGGGTGGAAATATGAGAAAAATGGAAGGAGGAGGGCAGTGCACGGTTGATGCACGGTTTTACCTAACCATGCGACCTGGTCCAGAAAACCGTGAAACCCTAGATAGAGGGGATTTGAATAGCTGGAGGTTTTTCAAACCATGCGACCTCAAAAGAGAAACCATGATACCCTAGAAGAGGGGCACAATTAAGCGCACTGTTAGGGGAAACCATGCACCCCAAGCAACAAATCGTGCATACAAGATTTTAATCCCCTGAAAATTATTAAAAATTTTCTGAACCCATGTCTAATACCCCTGAACTCCCTATATCAACCCATAAGTGATTTCTCTAAATTCTAGAGCCTCCCATAGGGATTATAAGGTCATACGACCTCCGTTATTAGCGATTTGAAGCCTGGTTGGAAGATCTGCATCTCTTTGGGCACGTGGTTTCTTCCCAAATGATCTCTCACCCTTATCCCATTATTTTGATGAGATGTTATCCTCTATTTTGGTTTAATATAGATATAGATACTATGAATATAGATCTAGGATTTTAGATATAGATCTAAATCTAATATATCCTATTTCATTCAATCTTGATTTAGGTTATAGATCCAGATCTCATTCTACACTATTACTCTACTATTTTTTGGGATTTCCATTGGGTGATCACTCATCAATTAATTGATACAGGTGGTATAATATTCAAATCACATAGTAATATTTTCAATTACATTTATGTAATTATAGAATTGGTAGAGTTTTTTTTAGAAATTGGATTTCCAAATTTAATTAATTAAATGTTGAATTAATTAATGAGAATTGTTGAATTGTGAATTGAGGATAATTAATTAGTGAATTAATTATTTAATGATGAGATGATGAAGTGATTAATTAATTGTTTAATTAATTAATTTACTTGGATTAATTAATTTATGAATTAATTAATGGAAGATTGTGATGGTTAATTGTGATAAGAGGACTAATGTTTATTAATCTTGACTGATGTGATATAGTGATTTTTTCATATGTGATAAATGTGTGCAAGAAATGTTTTGTTGTTTCCAAAGCCCGTAGTGATAAATTGTTTGATAAATGCGTGCAGGACATGGTCTACTATTTCCAAATCCTGTAGTGATAAATTGTTTGATAAGTTTGTGTGGAACATGGTATGATATTTCCAAAGTCCACGTGTGCGGGACATGGTCTGCTATTTCTGAATCCTATAGTGATAAATATGTGTGGGACATGGTATTCTATTTTCCAAGCCCACGGGGTCCTAGTCATGACAACTTAGACCCAAATTGTTATCATTGGACAATTGTTCCAAATAGACTTTTTTATTAATTGAAATGAAATGGATAATGAAATCCCATTTGTTAAATTAATTATGAAATGATAATATGAAATGGTTCAGACTCCAGTATGGGCCAAAGTAGGTATTAAGGTTTGGGTGTCCTCGGGAACCCAAGGGTTTATGTGGTTAAATAAATAATAAATGATAATATGATAGTTGTTTACTTATTAATTTTACTTATTTATTGATACAACTATATACATTGTTATTGAATGGATATTATTTTAGATACCGTTTGTGGTGACCTACTGAGTTGTAATCACACCCTGCTTAGGCTGCCTGATCGGTACCCGAATAGATTTCATGTTTGTAGGATAAGATAAGGTAAAAGGACCTATGTTATATGACTAAGTAGAGATGGATCATGTTTGAGGGAACCAGACATAGTTCGGGACCCACTTGGGAGTCATCAATTTCTTTACTTTTGGGTTTTCATTTTTGATACTTGGCATGTACTTTAGCATTTCATGTTTTACAATTCATTTTTGATATTGTATCTCTAGTTTTGATCATATTGTGATCTTGGTACTATTATTTTATGGTTATACATTATTTAGTGACATTTTCTTATTTTCCATTGGTGTATTAACCTGATAAAATAGGGTATAGTCTTCCCATGATTTATATTAGACCCTCACTGCTAGTTGACAACCTCTAGCATATGGAGAGGTGTGTATGAGGTCATGTGGTAGTCTAGTTTGGGGAACCAGTGAGTGGAACCTGATTCAGGATGTTACAAAGTGTTATTAGAGGGTGATAGTGTATTCCCTTGAGTGTTGCCTAGGTTGGGTCACCATAGGATATGAGACAAGGCAAGTTGGCTCCTAGGTTTGTTGGAGTGTTTGAGGTTGTGGAGAGAATCGATCCAATGACATACTTATTGGCTCTTTTATATAAATACAGTGACATGCATGAAATTTTTCATGTGTCACAACTTCAATGGTATCAACCCGATCCATCTCATGTGATCAAGGTGGATGATGTCGAGCTTGAGATAGATGCGTCCTTTGAGGAGAATCCGATACATTTTTTGGATCGTAGTGAGAAAGTGTTGATGGGAAATAACATTCTGATAGTTCATGTATTGCGGAAACATGGGAATTTGTAATAGGAAACTTGGTAAAGGGAGGTAGATATGTGGGTACAGTGGCCCAATATTTTTGACTCGAAATCTTAGAGATGCTTGGGAGTGCAGCTCGAGGATGAGCTGTTATAAGGTGGGGGTATTTTAAGATCACGAACTTTTATGGAGTTGTCTTGAGATCATTTTTACGTACTATTTTTTCCTTATTTGAGTAATTTTTGTTTGGGTTTTACCTTGGAGTGTTTTTGGGTGGAAATTTGAGAAAAATGGAAGGAAGAGGGCTGCGCATGATTGGCGCAAGGTTTGCCCTAACTGTGTGCCCTGGCCCAAAAAACCATACAACCTTGGATAGTGGAGATTTGCACGGCTGACACATGGTTTTTAAAACCTCTAACCCTCTTAGGAGATACTAGGAACCCCCTTGAAGAGGCACATAGTTAGGCGCACATTTAGGAGAAACCATGCACCTCAAGTAGCAAACCATGCGCACAGGATTTTAATCCCCCGAAAATTATTAAAAAATTTCCCAAACCCCCATATAATAGCTAAAAACGCCCTAGCTAGACCTATAAACGATTTCTATCAATTCTAGATCCTCCTGGAGGGATTCCAAGGCTATCTGACTTCCATTCACAGCGATTCGAAGCCTGGTTGGAAGATCTACATCTCTTCGGATATGTGGTTTCTTCCCGAATGATCTCCCACCCTTCTACCATTCTTTTAATGGGATATTATTCTATATTTTGTTTGGATATAAATCTATATATGATGAATCTAGATTTTAGTCTTGTAGATCTAGATCTAGATCTAAGAGATATTTTTTTGTTAAATATTGATTTAGGTTATAGACCCAGATCACATTCTACTCTGTTACTCCACTGAATTTTTGGGGATTTCCATTGGGTGACCGCTCATCAAAAAATCGAGGTAGGTGGTATAATATTAAAATACCATAGTCATGTTTTCAATTATATATATATATATATATGTAATTTTATAATTGATAGATTTTTTAGTAATTTTATTTCTAAATTTAATTAATTAAATGTTGAATTAATTTATGAGAATTGTTGAATTGTGAATTGGGGATAATTAATTGGAAAATTAATTATTGAATTATGAGAGGGTGAAGTGATTAATTAATTTTTTAATTAATTAATTGTCTTGTATTAATTAATTTATAAATTAATTAATGGAATATTGTTATGGTTAGTTGTGATAAGAGGACTAATATTGATTAATCTTGATTGATGTGATATAGTGATTTTGTCATATGTGATAAATGTGTGTGGGACATGGTCCGATGTTTCCAAAGACCATAGTGATAAATTGTTTGATAAATGTGTATGATACATGGTCTATTATTTCCAAAGCTCATAGTGATAAATTGTTTGATAAATGTGTGTGGGACATGGTCTGTTATTTCCAATGACCACATGTGCAGGACACGATCTTCTGTTTCCAAACACTGTAGTGATAAATATGCATGGGACATGGTATTCTATCTCCCAAGACCATGGGGTCCTAAGAATTAATACCTATACCCAAATTGTTGGCATTGTACTATGGTTCCAAATATACTTTTTATGAAATGAAATGAAATGGATAATGAATGACCATTTTTAAATTAATTCTTAAATGTTAATGTGAAATGGTTCATAATTCGACACAGGATGAAGAAGGTATTAAGGTTCAGGTGTCCTCGGGAACCTGGGGGTTTATGTGGTTAAATAATGAATAAATGATAATGATATAAATATTTACTTATGCATTGTACTTATTTATTTATACAAATGCATAAAATATTATTGACTAGATATTGTTTTAGACACTGTTGGTGGTGGACTACTAAGTTGAAATCACACCCTACTCAGGCTGCCTGATCGGTACCCAAATAGATTTCATGTTTGCAGGATAGGATAAGAGAAAATGCACTGTGTTAGATGGATGAGTCAGGATGAAGCATGGTTGAGAGAACCAAATGTGGTTCAAGACCTTCTTGGGAGTTATCAGTGTATATACTTTTGCTTTTCATTTTTCACACTTGGAATGTACTTTATCATGACATGTCTTACAGTTCAGTTTTGATATTATATCTCAAGTTTTTTGTCATATTGTGATTTTGGTACTATTCTATTATGGTTATATAATATTCAGTGATTGTTTCTTATTTTTTTTGGTGTATTAATCTAATAAAAAAGGGTATAGTCTCCCCATGATTGATATTAGACCCTCGCTGCTAGTTGGCACCCTCTGTAGTATGTGGGGGTGTGCCTGAGGTCATGTGGTGGTCTGGTTCAGGGCACCAGTGAGTGGCACCCAAGCCGAGTGGTTACAACTCGGTCATAAGTGACATAGCCCAAACACTTCCATGGATTAGTACAATTAGTGGATTTGGTGCATCAACACAATGTTAGTAGAATGATCCTTGGAATATACCACTGTGGGTGAACTAAGTAAAAATATTCATATCCCATTTACTTTTCATTCACACCAACCAGTAAAAAGGGTAAAGTAATCTTAAAGAACATCTGATAAGTAAGTTAAAACAAAGGCATAATCAGATCAATGTCCAATAAAAATATAATAACAAGTGACCCTTAATATTGAGTGGTCAAGATCTATTAGAGAAGTGATATTTAAAAGAAAAAAGTGTGTAAATTATTTAAGCATTGAAAACCCTGATTCATCTCTCTTATTAGGGTATATATCACTCCAATACCCTTTAGGGACCACAAAACAAGTTTATTTTATTGGATTTGTTTTTTCTCTAACATGTTCTAAAGATATTGAAGAGAAATTACATCTATAGTGAAGGATTCCTTGTTTGAAGGAAATCATTTAATAACTAGAAAAAAGGAGTTCACGAACTTCATAGAATATTCACATGGACTTCTTAAAGAGGCTGTTCTAGATGGAATATTTTGTTGAGATGAAATAGAGTTATCTTTGAGACAAATCAAAGAAATATTGATATTGATTCCTCAGTTAAACATGCATTAAATGATTCTCTTGAGAAAAAAGTTTACATGGATATTATTAATTGAAGATTATCTAAAGGTATGTATATGCAGTTAGAAGATTCATTTGGGATAGAAAAAATTATAGATGAAAATTTCCTTATGTATAAGGGAAAGAATAAGAATAATACTAGAAAAAATATATCTAAATGAGGTAATGGATACTATTTTTATATTTGATTCTAATATTGGTTTAGAGAAAGAAGGTGGTGTTTTAGACTCTCTATTAGAGCTAAAAAGGACATATGAATCTAGTAAAGGAGAAATGACATCAAGTTTCAAGTCAGGGAGGTTTTCATGCTATGGATAAAAGGATATCCCAACCTTATAAGTGAAGGTGAAAAAATGATAATCCATGCATGAATTTTATGATGCAACAATTGAAGATTTTTTCCTTAGAGAACAAGAGGAAAAATAGAGAATAAGTGTACTTGAATTTTATCATAAATAAAATGGGAAAAAAGATAAAGGATAAATGCGACATGATTGAAGATATAGCCCAATAAAACCTAAATAACATGGACACAAAAAAGGATTTGAATGAAAACACCATTCCTCTCAAAACACAACTTAAATAAAGAAGACTATCTGGGATGGATGCTGTGTCATGTTTGAAAGAAATGGTTTCTAACCTAATGAAGAAATATATGACAACTGGGGAACTTGAGGAGAGGATGAACACCTCAAATTATAAGTCGATGATCTCATAAAATGTAACCTCAATATGTATAATAAAAAGGATAATTTTATATTTGAAATATGGAAGTGAAATAATTCTGGAATATAGGAATAAAATGAAGGTTCATGGAAAATAAAGAAGAAATTTGGTTCAGAGGATGGTGGATCTAAAGTTCTATTTTTTGGATAATTTGGGAATATTAGGAGCATGTGTTTCAAATCCAAAAAGTCAAAAAGTTAAAGAATAACTTTAATAGATCCATCACATTATTCAAGAGAATACCACATGAGGTATGATTTTTATAGTATATGTTTTATCTGTGCTAAACCCAGTCATATGGAAATTAATTTCATTTGAAAAAATGAATGCAAGGGAAAATATCCCATAAGGAGAACCTCCACTCTTATGAAATATAAGGATAAGGTTTATCAAAGAAAAATACCTATTAATTTAGAAAACATGTAAAATGTTTTAGAGAAAAAGAATGAGGTTCAATAATAAGTGCATCAACTAAAAAAATCAGTGCATTCACAAAATTCATCACTAAAAGATAGAAAATAAGTATTGATGAAGAATAAATATTACGATGAAAATACCTTTTAACAATAATTTTTTAAGGTTTAACAATGGTTTTCTATTCAATGTAAATGCATCAGATGTCTTAAGTGTTATTTTTAATGTTGGTAAAATAAACCGGTGTTGAAATAATTATTTTTGAGGCTTTTGATGTCAATTATTTTGATAACTGATGTCAAAAGTGTATGATTTTTCTTAAAAATATTTCAATACATATTACTAATTTGGTAGAAAAGATGACATAGATGAACTGGAAATTATATAAATAAAACGATAATAGGAAAAATAAACTCAAAAACTTTGACTTAATTTCTTTTCATGTGGTGTTCTCCTTTGAATATATATATTCCTTGTTGATATTATTCTTATTTTAAAGAAAAAACTCATTCAACATCCACAAATACGGTTGATAAGAAATTTTAAACTTCATTCGATAAATATAATATAGAAGTTTTATGTTCTTGACTTGATCATAATAATCCTCCTTCATCATTAAAAAAACCATCAATTTTTTTTATTGATGATGAAAACCAATAATAAAAAAACTAAATGATGATAGAATAATGATAAATAACATGTTTAAATAGTATAATGAAGAAGCGATGGAATGATGATGTCAATCAAATAGATTTAGATTATAAATATAGGAAGATGTAGAAAGATAATTTATATATGTTACTTGAAAATGTTTATCCTTGGTGTAATAATATTTAGGAGCGATTTTAGAAATTGAAACCACATTGTGAAAAAATTTAAATATCACTAGTTCATGAAAGAAATTAAACTTTTAACATTGGTTATATAAATAACTGACATTAAAACCCTTGTATCATTGGGGTTTTAACATTGCTTATTTACATATCTGACATTAAAACTTTGTATAGATGAGTTTTAACATCAGATATATAAATAATAAACTTTAAAATTATTTCTCATTAGATTTTAACCTTGGTTACCTATATAATATATGTTAAAACTCAATGGGAAAGGGTTTTAACATCAATTATTAAATAACTAACTTTAAACCCCTGATGAGAAAATTATTTTTTCTAGTAGTGAAAGAAGTTTTTCTAGTTGTGAGGAATGTGTAAGAAAAAGCAAAGAAGAATGCACTAAGGGAGAAGATATAACCCAAGATATATTTCATGTATATCAAGGAAGAGAGATAAAATTAATGCCTAAATGGCCTAAAAAAACCACTATAAGGAAAAATATGGAGACAGGTGGAAGTATTCACTGATGGAGAAATAACACAATTAGAAGAAGTTGTGGTAAGTCAAGAAAATAAAAGTGAACAAGTGGGATTTATCTCACATTGGAAAAGAATACTAAGATAAGTAAGAATATTCTTACCATAGAAGATGATCTAGAAGAAAAATAAGTGGATGAAGTGATGACATTACTCTCCCTAACATTGAAAAGGGGACAAGGAAAGGTGGAAAGAAAAGGGTTGGTCCAACATGAAAAACCCCAATCCTCCACTTGAGGATGTTTGAGGTACCCCTATCCCCATGAATTAAATGTTTTTAAACTAAATGTGAGGTGATATAGTATTATAGGGGAAATATGATCCATGGGATAGTTGTTCTAGAAAATCACACGAAATGGATCCAAATGAAAAATCTGTCTAGAATTGGAAAGTGTATGCAACAAGGGAAGTTGGGATTTTTTCAAGCCACATTTTTTTATCAAAACTGAAAAAAGAATTCAAGTATTAACCTGAATCATCCATATGTGTCAAGGAACAAGTTTTCATTTAGATCATGCACCTATAAGTTTCTTGCTGGAGAAAAAAATTTAAATTCATAATTAAAAATACACTCTCTGTATACAATAATTTATACAAGAAGAAGAGTTTGAAATGAAGATGAAAGAGGTGTTAAAGATTTATGTGAGATAATATCTATTATTAAGGACAATATGAGGATAAATCAGTGGTATATAGCCTTTATATAAGTGTAAATATACTATTGAAGTGGAGAAAAATACAACAACATCATTTCTGTTTTTAATGATTATTTATGATTTTTTCTCTCTAAAATTTGGTATCAAATATATAATGTGTATAGGATACCCATTGATACTTATCTGGATATGTTTTCCCTAAAAATATGAACCCTCTATCTGAAGAAAACATCAATAATTAGTGTCAATATCTAAATCTATAATTTTGGGGGAGTTTGAAGATGATCTTTCAAGGCTATTAAGCCTCATTTGCATAAAGATAGAGCCTATGAAGAGTTAAAGGCTTGGTATGAATCACAATCAATGTGTTTTAAATTTATACAATAAAACTTTGGAAAGAAATTGTGATAGAGATCATAGGTTTTTATTATTTGGAAATAAAGGAAATGAAGCTACTATAATTTTATTAGAATCATGAGTGAGATGGAAAATTTTGGTGTTTTTTACAGAAACTCTTGTTTCCTAAACTGAGATCAAGCTCAGTAGGCTTAGAGACTTTGTTGATATCCCAAGTTCTAAGTGGTAAATTCACTCATGGATTTTATTAGTAAAGTGAAACTATGTAAGAAAAATGGAGATTCTATAATTGGTCATTCCAACTAGAATGTTATAACAGATTTGATACAAGGATCCAATGGATGAAATAGTTTGAAAAAGGGGGAGATGAAAAGAGTAGGAGATAAATTTTCAATCCTGAAAGGGATAATTGAATCCCATGAGGAACCCATATTAGATAAAGTTTGACCTTTTCTTTATTGTAGTTTCTTCCCACACATTAAGGGGATAAAAATATTGAGGAGGCTCAAGTATTGAAAAAGGGGAGATCAATATCTCTCTATCTGAAGATAGAAAATAAAACCCCATACAAATGGGAATTTTGAGATGAAAATGGGTAATATAATCATGAATAGGGAGTATATCAAAGCATATTCTAAGGGAAAAAAATAAAGGATCAAATCTTCTTAGATTCCCTTTGTATTTTATTAAAAAATTTAGAGATGATGTATCTTGGAGAGTCTTGTCAACAAAATCCAAAGGGGAAGATTATTGGACACCCCTTGGGCTATGTTGGATTTTTTAACTAGAGGTGAGGACTCATCCCAATGTTATTTGTTGATAAAAATGGGGATATTATTGGATTCCCATGAGTGAGTTTATTTTTTTTGGAAAAGTGGTTGAGGTGATGCTGGAAGATTTTTTTATAGACAGATATTAGTTGATATATATATATATATATATATATATGTTAGATTTATTTACAAAGAGATGTGAAGGCTAAAGGTTTGTGATGTATATTTTCTCTAAGAACAATGATCATATATATGAAGAAGTCCATGTGACAATCCTTTAAGTGTTTATTAGATGATCCATAAAGGCCTCAAGTCGTGAGAACCAAAGCTTGAGGAAGTTTGGTTCAAATCCGAAAGAGCAGTAGATTTTTCAAAAATCAACCTAATCACCCACATATGGGATTTCCAATGTACATTATTTAGATATAAAACCATATAAATTAAATTTTCTATGTAGAGTCTCCACTTAAGGGAATTCCAACAATGTAAGGAAATGTGGCCATGTAAGGAAGCTCACATATGCAAATGATAATGTAAGTGAATTTAGCTATGTG
Organism: Viscum album; assembly: GCA_963277665.1. Taxonomy (NCBI): domain Eukaryota; kingdom Viridiplantae; phylum Streptophyta; class Magnoliopsida; order Santalales; family Viscaceae; genus Viscum; species Viscum album. The sequence goes on from OY728137.1 coordinate 1,909,823,365, forward strand.
AGGGAGTTCACATATACAAAATTGAAAATGTAAGAAAATATAGCTATGTGAATAAGTTCACATATATGAATATATAAGTGTATTCAATTTGGCTATGTGATGAACAAAATAGGTGATTTTTCCACATATGTGAATTTGGCCTGATGTAGGGGAATTCTACAATGACATATGGGATTTTATTTGTGTTTTTCTAGGAGCATAAAATAGTGAAGAAATCACTTTAGATAATAAAAGAATTGTTTTTGAATGATTCCAACATCATGAAACTTCAAATGGGATCCATGATCTAAGTCTAGAACGAAGAAACAATTTTTAGGTAAGATGTAGTGAATCTAATGAAATATATTCATGTTGCAAGGAGTGTTTCATGATATAATAAAGGGTGATTAATCCATGAAGAATCCTACCTAAAGGGATATTGAAGATATTATTTTATTCAATCTGGTATTTTTGTATTTATTCATGTGATGAGAGATTGAAAATATGGATGTTCTAGAAGTTTTCCATGAAAATTTCCATAAAATCAAGGAAGTAGCGATGTAGAGGTTGCAGTGTCCAAATCACTTGCATGTATTTTAGATACACATTTTTTATATCACATGAAATATGGAGATTTATTTTAAAATGGGGTATTTCCAATCTGGATCTGTAGAATAATTATTATTGGTATCTATATTTGTAAAATAGAAAATATCACTAAACTGAGAATCAAGGAGGAGATTTCATTGGAGATTTTATATTTTCCAAAATAGAAAAACTGAAGAGGAGGAGAAATAAGACTCTACAAACATTCATTGATACATCCATGAAAAGATAAAAAGAGAGTAATCTATGAGTATTCATAAACACACCTGAAGGAAGAAGAAGATTAATTTGAGTGTGCTATTCTTGAAGATAATATCCTTGCACATTGAAGAAGAAGAGAACTAGGCGCTTTCTTGAAGATCCACATTCTCAACTGGAGGAGTTTCTGTTGTGTATCATGGTAAAGAAGACGATCCAGATTTATTTTGGAAATAGGAAGATACCGTTTGAAGGGAAGTTCATAGTAGGTTTTTAAAAGAGAAAAATGGAGTTTAAAAATACATCTACATATAATGAGGATGCAATCCGTGCACATAATGCTAGTTGAAAATGAAACTACAAGTACATAAATTGTGTGGAGTCCTTCCCCAAAGTAGTGTGTGGAGGAGGAGGAATAAGGTAGTGCATCTTCATAGGCATTGAGCCTTGGGTGGCAGTGAGCCAACCCAAAACCTTGTAAGGGCGGTACGCCCGATAAAAAGTAACCTAGTTCAAACCCTTCCATGGATCAGTGTAGTTAGTGGATTTGGTGCATCAACAAAATATAGATATCATACTTCTTAGAGTATCCCATTATGGAAAAAACAAGTAAAAATATCTGTTCCCCATTTACTTTTTGCAAGCACATTGACCAGTAAAAAGGTTAAATGAATCTTAAAGAACATCTGATAAGGTAGGTCAAGCAAAGGAATAATCAGATAGGTGCCCAAAGAAAAGAGCATAATAAGTGACCCTCAAGGTTGAGTGGTCAATATTGGTTAGAGAAATGAGACTTCAATTTTTTTTAAAAATTGTTTAAACATTACAGATCTTGATCCACCCCCTCAGGGTGTATCTCATTCTAAGTTCCTTTAGGAACTAAAATCATATTTTTAAAAAGTAATGTATATTTTGAATAATATATAACATATTTTAAGTGGTATTAATATATTTCTGTGCAAAAAAAAATTCATAGTAGAGAAAGAAATATAAATTGACCAAATAAAAACATAAATTATTTTCTCAAATGAATATTTAAAATATATGTTACTAAAAAAACATAAAACAAATACAAAGAATAATTTTTTTAATAATCATTTTTTTCTTCAAAATGATAAATTCTAAGAATAAATGTACAAAAAGGAAAATAATTCACATATCATGATATAAAAAATCACAAAACAATATTATATTAGAGGATATATTCATTCCATTCAAGAAATATTATAATATAAAAATAAAAAACAATTTAAAATTAAATGTCTTATTATACATAACCGATTTGTCCATAAAATAATGTTATAGATTATATATAGGACAAAATAAAGTATAAATAAATAAATAAATAATAAATTCAGATTATTATAATGGAAACTAAAATTAAACATCATCCAAAAAAACTAAACACATAAAAAATTTAAAAATAATACAAAATAAATTTGTCTACAAAAAAAATTTCATAACAGATTTAGTTAAATAAAAAATTCAAATACATAATAAATTAGAAATAATTTACTATAAGAACTCATGTTTGAATTAAAATCTAATAAAATAAGAAACAAAATTCAAACTCGATTTTCCTCCTTATAAGTATTGTGTATGGTGATTAACACTTTGAATCCATCCAATAATGTGAATTATGAAAATTAAGTTATGATATATGTTAAATCTTCATTCTTGGTGGTGATCAAACTTTTTTGGGTTGTCTCTCATTAGAATAATCCTTTTTAATTATCAGTTTCATTTTTCATAATAAAGATGAACAAGAGTTCCAAAAATAATTGAAAGGTGAGGTGTTTTGTGCATGCCTTATACAGTTGGGCTCACCATTGTTTTTTTTGATTTTCTAATGTTAAATACCAAAACTATTAGGAAATATAAAAAAATATGTTAATAAAAAAATATGCAATAAATTATGAAAAAATTATGAAAGAACTATTAAAATATAAAATAAAATATTAATAAAATATGGAATTGATACATTTTCATTGTTTTTTTAACAAATAACTTTATTAAACCACAGAACATAGTTTTAATCAAAAAAAATTATACAAAAAACAATGGTGAGCCCAATCCCACCTTCCATAGGCCAGGGGATGGCCACTAGCACTAGAAAGACGTATCCCTAAAATGGGATGACATTTCCTTTATAACCTATACAGACACACAGTCTAGGAACACAACAAGAAGCAACCATGAAGTAAACTATTATAGTAAAAGTGTGCTGAAAGTAAAGTGGACAGAATACAAGACCAACTGAAAAAGTACAAGTACAACTAAAAAGTACAAACAACTGAAAGGTGAAAAGAATCTCCTGGATCGTCCACCACAGATCCTACTTGAAGCGTAGGTACAAATCATGATTAGTAGTCCCTGCGTCAAGTCACACAAAATGGTCCAACTCTGAGCATCATCCAGTCCTAAATCCCTCAGCCTCGATAAATGTTGTACCTCATCTGCACAAGGCACAAAAAGGTGTGGGTGAAGCCCGTACATGGGTGAGTATATCGATACTTGGTAGGGACCCCGAGACCCCATAGGTATCCTAAAGTTACACAAAGGAAAAACCATAAAGCAATACATCAACTCTACTTAGGTATATGCCCATAAATATACCTAAGTTATTGAGATATACTCATCTCATACATGAGGAAAGTATACCACAAAGGTAACACCATGAAGATAAGAAGTGCCACACAGGTAACACCACAAAGCTTGAAGTACCACACAGGTAACACCATGAAAATAGAAGTACCACACAGGTAACACCACAAATAAAACACCATAAAGGTAGAAATACTCAGATCACTATCAAGAATAACTTAAGAATAGACGTACAAATGATTAGTCGTAAGACTAGATCATATTATTATGTTAATTAGCACTGCTTCTGACCCACACATGATCGATAGGTAACTAACCCCCGCTGACCCACATAGGATCTGACCCACACAGGATCAGTATGCGCTGACCCACATAGGATCGCTAAGTGCTGACCCACATAGGATATGATAGATGCTGGCCCACACAGGATCTATAGATGTTGACCCACAAATGATCGATGTTTTTTCTTCACGTTACAGCCTTCCACAAGATTCCTTGAACCCGGTGCACTCAAGTTCCGTAGAATCTGCCCTCAAGATATCGGTCATACCTTGACTGCCACTAAGCTCCACAAATGAGTAACCCAAAGGACCATCATGTCATAAGGGTTCCAACCCGACAGATGGTGCGTCAATCAGACACCTGGTCTGTGAGTTATAAGCGTTTTAGTTACGAGGGTCCGGTTGGATTCAGGTTCGATCCAACTCGGCCGTACTCCAACTGTCTTCTAAACTCAAGTGAAGTATACCAAAAGGACTGTCTCACTCCAATATTCTCAGCGCTGTAGACGGTTCGTCAAACAGACACCCGATTCTCAATTTATGGCCCTTTAAGTGTTTTTAGGTCCGGTTGGTCCCGGGCCCTGGTTCGACCCGGTCTGGGCTAGGCTGGGGCGAGGTCCGGCCCAACCCGACCCGCAAGGGGACATCCCGACCCACAAGGGGGTGGCCTTCTGGGTGTGCGGTCTACTGGGCGGCGGCCCGCTGGAAGGCGACCCGGCCGCGTGAGGTACGACTCGTCCTAGCCGACACCGGGGGGGGGGGGGGGGGTGAGACTCCTGGTCTCCCGAATGGCCCAGAGGCCGTTCGGCTCCTTCGTAGTAGAGACACCATGTGGTGTCTCCAGGTGGCTTACAGGACCCCCTGAAGCGGGTTTTGCCTCCCGTTGTGGCCAACCGATGTGCCGGCCACCATCTCCAACAACACGCTGCTCCGCCACCCATGGTCGATAGGTGTGTCGGCCTCCTTCCTTCGGTCCACCGCGACTGATGAGCCGTGACCCGAGTCCTCCGGCAGCGCGGGTGTGCCACCTCCTCCGTCCACTGCGGCTGACTATCCACGACCAGTTCCTCCGGTGGTGCGGGTGCGCTGCCTCCTCCCTCAGGACCGGACGGTGCCGGCCGATGCCTTGGTCCCTTCCGACGCTGGTCGCCGGTACCGCCACACCGACGGTCTTCCACAGAGAAAGAATGGGGTAAACAAGGTTTCGGAGGTTTCAGGCTGCATTAGTTAGGCCTGCGCCCTCCGCATTAGCTCGAAAATGTGAGGGAGGATTAAAGTATTCAACAACTCTATGAAAAATAAAAAAATTAAACCCTACCTCAAGAATGATGGAGAAACGCCCGTGGTTGAGAAAGTGGGTCGGTGTTCGCCGTCCCCCGTAATTAGCCTCCAACGACGTCGCTTGATCTTCGATCTTCGATTCGGGGTTTCAGTGTCGCTCGTCACTGCTCACTGGAACCAGCTCCATTCTCCAAGGGTTTGGCATCTCGACACTTTTTCAGTACTTCGCTGCTTGGTGAATCCGTGTTGACACCTCTCCCCAAGCTCCATATAAATAGGAGAGGGGGAGGGTAAGTAACGTTGTTTGGAATTAATGTGGGCTCATTAATTTGGAACCATACTAATTCCACAATGATTTTTTCACTTAATATTGAAAGTTCAATCCATTTATTGGCTTGACACGCCACTGGTCCCATGTTTCCATTTGTCCGTTGGAGGAAAATAAAGAAAATAAAAATTAACTAAGTTTATTATTCTTTAAAAAGTCTCAAAACTTAACTTTTTTTCCAGACCTACTGCGGTAAAAGTGAAGACTCCCTTAATAGAATCCCGACATTATAGATTCAATGCTGCCCTTGGATTTTTAATCCGAGCTCCGGTTCAAAAGACAGGAAAAACTGCTCACGCGTTTACTGAACATACCTTAAAAAAAAGTTCAGAAATTCATTTCGGGCACACCAGGCCTCGGAATCACGCACCGTTAATTTTCACAGACTTGTAATAATTCCATATAATTAAAAAAATTACATGGAAAATTCGGGTCATTACATTCTCCCCACCTTAGGGATTTTATTCTTTGAAAGCCACAACATAGACTAAGAAAACAAAAGGGGGTACTGAATACAAATCTGAGCCTCCCACTCTCATATGCTCTCTTGGAGGTTCTCATGATGCCAGTGAACGCGCACCAGAGGTATCTACCACCCATGAAGGACTCACTCCTGTCAATCCTCAATCTCTACTGGAACCTCCATAAATGTTGCCTCATCATCAAAGTTCATCTTGCCATGGTTGATGATGTGATATGGGTCATGCACGCATCTCCCTAACTGGGATACATGGAAGACGTCATGCACCCTCTCCAACTGTGGTGGAAGTTCCAAGAAGTATGCCACCTCGCCTATCCTCTAAACTATCAAAAATGGTCTGATAAACCTCGGTGTTAACTTTTAGCCTCAGCCAAATCTCCATAGTCTCTATCGAGGAGTGACTCGAAAGAATACGCGGTCCCCCTCCCGAAACTCCAAAGGTCTCCGCCTCCTGTCAGCATAATATGTATGCTCTGTGAAGTCTTCATCCAGTCCTGGATGACTTGGACCTTCTCATTGGTATCCCGTACCAACTCTGGAACCATAAGTGCTGACTCCCCTGGGTCCGTCTAACATAGAGGCGATCTTCAAGTTCGATCATATAGGGCCTAAAATAGTGAAATACTGATGGTAGAGTGATAAATATTGTTTTATTCAAACTCCACCAAGGGAAAGTGATCCTTCCATATGTGACCAAAATCTAGGACGCAAGCACGAATCATGTCCTCCAGTGTCTGAATGGTCCGCTCCGTCTGACCATCCGTCTGAGGATGAAAGGCGGTTCTCAAACACAGCTGAGTCCCAAATGCCTCCTGTAATCCCTTCTACAACCGGGATGTAAAACATACATAACATTCAGAGACTATCATCGATGGAACCCCATGAAGTCACACAATATCCTGTATATAGAGGTGTCCCAAGCCCTCTACTGATCCCTGCTCTCGGATAGGTAGGAAGTGGGATGACTTGGTGAGTTGGTCAACGATCACCTAGATGGAATCATGTCCCCTAGACGTATGTGGAATCCCTGTCACAAAGTCCATAGAGATTCCATCCCACTTACACTTCGACAGCTCTAGTGGCTGCGCTATGCCTACTGGAACTTGATGCTCGACCTTCACTTGCTGACAAGTGAGGCATTGAGAAACAAACTCTGCCACTGATTTCTTTATCCTTGACCACCAGTGCTGATGTCGGAGGTCCTGGTACATCTTATCCACCCCAGGATGTACCGCCATATGGGACTTATGGAACTCCCTCAACACGTCCTCCCGTAGCACCACCAGTACCATGGTACGTCCTCTGAAGAGGATGACGTGCTCCCCACATTTAGAAAATCCATTAGGTGTATGTCCTGAGGATATCTGAGCACGTAGATACTTGTAGTTAATGTCCCCAAGCTGCATCTCCCTGAATATCTAAAGGAGTGGAGGAGTGACTGTCATATATTAGAGGTATGCTGCTCCATCTCTATCCATGAATGATATCTGCAACGCGGATAGATGCTCTGTTTCCTTACTCAGCAACTGCATACTAGACCTCCTACTGAGTACATCTGCTACCATGTTCCCCTTCCCAGAATTATATACTATCTCAATGTTATAGTCTTGGAGGAACTCCATCCATCACCGCTATCTCAGGTTCAGATCCTTCTTGGAGAAGATATACCTGAGACTCTTTTGATCAGAGTAGACTGTAAAACATTCACGCATCAAGTAATGTCGCCACATATTTAGGGTGAAGACCACTACTACTAACTCCAGGTTGTGGGTAATGTAGTTCTTCTCATGTTTCCTCATCTTCTGTGAGCCATAGGCGATCACTGCTCACTCCTGCATCAGAACACATCCAAGTATGGTCCCTGATTCATCGTAGTAGACTACATACCCAATGCCCTCTTTTGGTAGCCTCAAGATGGGGGCACTCATCAGTCTCCGAATCATCTCCTGAAAACTATGTTGGCATATCTTCATCCATACGAAGGGCTATAACTTCTTCTTCATTGCTGATAAGGGTGCCACAACTCTGGAAAAGTCAAGAACGAATCTTTGGTAGTACCCAGCCAATCCCAGGAAACTCCACACCTCGTTCACAATTCTGGGTGGCTCCCAAGAAAGTACAATCTCTATCTTCTCCAGATCCACTGCAACTCTAGCCTCTGAGATAATGTGTCCCGGAAATTGGACCTCTCGTATGCATAACTGGAACTTCGAGAGATTATCATAAAGCTAGTGCTCTCAGAGTGTATCTAGAAATATCTGCAGATAATAGGCATGCTTCTCCTCCGTTCCTGAGTATATCAAGATATCGTCGATGAAGACCACCATAAAAAAATCGAGGTATAGCTAGAAGATCCTATTCATGAGTTCCATGAACCCTACTGAGGCATTGGTCATGCCGAACGACATAACCAAGAACTCATAGTGGCTATACCGACATCTAAAGGATGTCTTCTGCACATCCTCATATCATACCCTGAGCTGACGATAACCTGATCTGAGTTTTATCTTTGAAAACCAACGAGCTCCCTTTAGCTGATCGAAAAGATCATCAATCCCCGAAAGTGGATACTTGTTCTTCACGGTCACCTGGTTCAGGCGCCAATAGTCCACACAGAGTCTCAAACTCTCATCTTCCTTCTTGGTAAACAAAATCAGGGCTTCCCATGGAGAAACACTGGTCCTTATGAAACCCTTCCTCTACAAGTCCTCCAACTGTACCCATAACTCACAAAGCTCCGCGAGAGCTATACGATATGTTGGTGTAGATATTAGTGCCGTCATGGGGTACAAGTTGATGTAAAAGTATACCTATCTGCGTGGAGGTAGTCCTATAACATCATTAGGAAAGACATCGATATACTCGTCCACAACTATAGGATAACTCAAACTCTCAACATCTACTGATCTGAGGGTAAGTCTAGGAAACTAGTATGTGATTGGTTTCACCCTCCTCCGGGAAAGTCCATTCTGTGCTGCAAAGGTTCCCTTCTCGCTGGTGAAGGAAAACCTGGTCCCATCCTCATAGACACACTTCACTTTGTGCCTAATATAGTCAATCTATGCATGGACTGTGGATAACCAATCCATACCCAAGATGAAGTCGTAAGGCCTCGACGCTGCTACTAGAAGATCCTAGCCAAATCTCCTGCCTCCTATAGTAAGATCACACTACCGCCACCAGTTTTTAATCATCTAATCCCCTCCCGTAGGAGTCTCTAGCTATAAGGATCGATCCAAAGACTCCACCAGAATCTCTGAGCTCCGAACGAGGGCCATGGAAATAAAAGAGTGACTGGAACTTGTGTCTATAAGTATTGCAGCTAAGGTGAAGTAGACACATATTGTACCTCTAATCATATCCAGAGCACCGTGGTCGTAGGCGTCAGCTACCTGGATCTGAGCTCGTCCCTATCCACCTACTCCCTATTGTTGGGGTGGACCACCTAGTGGTGGTGGCGGTAGAACCTTGTATCGCCTCCCACTACCTACTACATGGACAACTCCTCTACCACGTCCTCTTGCTGCCTGCAGACCTCCCCGATCAAATATATATCTCTACCTTGGTGGTCTCTTGACCGTCTTCTGGTCATCCATATGGTGGGTTGGGCAGTCACGTTCCATGTGACTCTTCCTGCCACATGAGTAGCATTGCATACTCCTCAGTTTTCCTCCTCTATCCCGTGATCCCTACACCATCGAAACTGTATCCTGAGGTCATCCACCAGAAGTTCTGGACCATTTGGGACCTTATTTCATCCACCTACTACCTACTGCAGATGAATCTTCTACCTGACATCTGGTGATGGATCTCGCTGTTGGTGCCTGCTTATCTAGGAAGCTCTCCACCAAAAGTGCTCGCTCTATTACCCCAGCATGTGTCGGAATGCTGAGCAATATCATTGATGCTATGATCTCCCGCTGGAGACCCTGCTCAAAGGTATGGGCCTTGAAGAAAGGGTTCTGTACCATGTCAGTGGAGTAGAGGGAGAGCTCAGTAAACCTCACTGAGTATTGGGCCACAGTCATGCTACCTTGTTGTAAGTGCAGCCACTCCTGTATATGAACTGAGCATAGAGTCTCTGGGACAAACTCTGCCCTGAAAAGGCTCTCGAAGTCCGCCTAGATGAGGGTCACCTCATTGCGTATCTGTAGTATCAAGATTCACCATATCCCTACTTCTTCCTGAAAAATAATGGCTACTAGGATCACCATAAGGTCAGCTGGTGTCCCAACCAGGTGGAAGACTCTGACTACAGCCTCCATCCAGTCATCCGCCTATGGGTCTATCTCACCTCGGAACCTCGGAGGCCTCTACCGCTGAAACTCATGCAATAAGATCAGTTAGTGTTCACCCTCTGCTGGTGGGGCTGGTGGCAACAATTTCCCAATGGGTAGTGGTGCTGCTGGTACACCACCCGAAGGTGCTAACACCCTAAGAGGGCCCAACACCAAGGCCTCATCGCTCAGTGGGCCGTCATCGCGTACTCTCAGGAATCCTGGATGGATTTCTATGTGGCAGAATCCTAAAAGAATACTGGTGTGCCATGATCAAAAAGTTATACCTGGTGACATGACTCAAATAAATCACAAAAAAAAAACTCTTAAAAAACACATGCAATCAGTGCTTCTGTGTACTGAGTCGAAAATCAGAATTCAGGGTCCTGGTGTATGGATACGTCGGCCGCCACACCAAAACTAGACTCCTCAAACTGAAAACCACACTCATAACACTTAAAACTATTTATACTTTGAAAATATTAGAGTCTTAGTTCTTCAGTAGAACCGACTCCTCTGATACCACTTTGTCATGAACCGTCCCCCAGGGCCCGTGAGGTGACTACCCCAAGCCCACATTCCATAGGCCAGGGGCTGACGACTAGGACCGGAAAGACGTATCCCTAAAACGGGAATGAATTTCCTTTTTAACCTGTACAAACACATAGTCTAGGAACACAATAAGAAGAAACCATGAAGTAAACTGCTGTAGTAAAAGTGTGCTAAAAGTAAAGGGGTCAGAATATAAGCCCAACTAGAAAAGTACAAGTACAACTAAAAAGTACAAACAACTGAAAGGTGAAAAGAAACTCCTAGATCGTCCACCACAGATTCTACCTGAAGGGTAGGTACAACTCACGATCAGTAGTCCCTGCGTCACATCATGTCAAATAGCCCACCTCTAAGTACCGTCCAGTCTTGGCTCCCTTAGCCTAGATCAATGTTTTAATTTGTCTGCACAAGACACAAAAAGGTGTGGGTGAAGCCCATGTAGGGGTGAGTATAATGATACTCAGTAGGGACCTTGAGACCCCGTAGGTCTCCTAAAGTTCCACAAATTAAAAACCACAAAGCAAGACATCAAATATACTTAGATATATGCCCATACATATACCTAAGTTATTGAGATATACTCATCTCATACATGAGAAAAAATATACCAAAAAGTTAACACCAAGAAGATAGGAAGTACCACACAGGTAATACCACGAAGCTTAAAGTACCACATAGGTAACACCACGAAGATAGAATTACCACACCGGTAACACCATGAAAACAACACCACAAAGGTGGAAAGACTAATCTAAATATCACGAATAACTTAAGAACAAAAGTAAAAATGATTAGTTTTAAGGATAGATCATCTTATTCTATTAAGTAGCACTGCTTCTGAACCACACAGGATCGATCGATAGGTAACTAACCCCCGTTGATCCACACAGGATTTGACCCACATAAGATTGGTATGCGCTGACCCACAAAGGATTGCTGAGCACTGACCCACATAGGATCTGATAGATGATGACCCACATAGGATCTATAGATGCTGACCCACACAAGATCGATTTTCTTTATTCACGTTACAGCCTTCCACAGGATTCCTTGAACCCAGTACGCTCGAGTTTCATAGAATCTCCCCCTCGAGATATCGGTTGTACCTAGACTACTGATAATATCCACAAAGGAGTAAACCAAAGGACCACCATGTCGTAAGGGTTCCAATCTTACAAACAGTGCATCAATCAGACACCTGGTCTGTGAGTTATAAGTGTTTTAGTTCCAAGGGCTCAGTTGGATTCGAGTTCGATCCAACCCGGCTGTACTCCAACTATATCCAAAACTCAAGTGAAGTATACCAAAAGGACCTTCTCGCTCCATGATTCTCAGTGACATAGACGGTTCGTCAAACGGACGCCCGATTCTCAAGTTATGGTCCTTTAAGTGTTTATGAGTTTGGTTAGGTCCGGGTCCCAGTTCGACCTGGTCGGATCGACCCGACCCGACCCGGTCTGGGTTGGGCCGTGGCGGGCTCGAACCATTGGACCGAGGTCTAGCCTGACCCTCAAGGGGGCGACCCGAGATACAATGGGGTGGCCCGACCCACAAGGGGGTGACCTCACCCACAAGGGACGACTCGACCCGCAAGGGGGCATCCCGTTGGGCACGTGGTCCACTGGGTAGACGGTCCGCTGGGTGGCGGATCGCTGGGCAGGTGGCCCGCTGGGCAGGCGGCCCGCTGGGCAGGCGGCCCGCTGGGCAGGCGGCCCGCTGGGTAGGCGGCCTGTTGTTTGGCAGCCCGCTGTCAGGCAGCTCAGCCGCGTGAGGCGCGACCCACCCTAGCCAACACTGGGGGGGGGGGGGGGGGGTGAGACCCCCGGTCTCCCAAATGGAACGGAGGCTATTCGGATCCTCCCTAGCGGTGACACTGCGTGGCGCCACCAAGCGGCTTGCAGGACCCGCTGAAGTGAGTCCTTCCTCCCGTCATGGCCGGTCAATGTGTTAGCCGCTGTCTCCAGCGGCGTGCGAAGGCGCACCGCTCCGCCACCCACGGCCGACCGGTGTGCTGACCGCCTTCCTCTGGTCCGCTGTGGCTGACGAGCCACAATCTGAGTCCTATGGCAGTGCGGGTGCACCGACTCCTCCGTCCGTTGTGGCTGAGGATCCGTGGATGGTTCCTCTGACGGTGCGGGTGCGCCGCCTCCTCCCTCGCAGCCAGTCGGTGCCGGTCGCCGCCTTGGTCCCTGCAGGCGCCGGTCGCCAGTACCACCGCACCAGTAATCTTCTACGGAGAACGAATGGGGTAAAAAAGGTTGCGGAGGGTTCGAGCAGTGTTTGTTAGGCCTGCACCCTCCGTGTTAGCTCAAAAAACGTGGGGGAGGATTAAAGGATTCAACAACTCTATGAAAATAAAAAAAATTAAACCCTACCTCAAGAACGATGGAGAAATGCCCGCGGTTGAGGAAGTGGGTTGGTGTTTTCCATCCCCCGTAACTATCCTCCAATGATCTCAATTGATCATCGGTCTTTGGTTCGGGGTTTCATTGTCGCTCATCACCGCTCACCGGAACCGGCTCCGTTATCCAAGGGTTTGGTGTCTCGGCACTTTGTTAGCACTTCGCTACTTGGTGAAGTCGTGTTGACACCTCTCCCCAAACTCCATATAAATAGGAGAGGGGGAGGGTAATTAATGACATTGGTAATTAGTGAGGGATCATTAATTAGGAACCTTCCTAATTCCCCAATGACGGTGTTACTTAATATTGAAAGGTCAATCCATTTATTGGCTTGACACATCAATGGTCCCACGTTTCCATTTTTCCATTTGAGGAAAATAATGAAAATAAAAATTAATTAAGTTATTTTCATTATTCTTTAAAAATTCTCAAAACTTAACTTTTTCTCCAGACCTACTGTGGTCAAAGTAAAGCCTCCATTAATTGAATCCCAGTGCTGCAGATTTAACGGTGCCCTCAAAATTTTAATCCGAGCTCCGATTCAAAAGATAGGAAATGCCGCTCGTGCGTTTACTGAACGTACCTTAAGAAAAGTTCATAAATTCATTTCGGGCACATCGGGCCTCAGAATCATGCGCCGTTAATTTTTTCAGACTCATAATAATTCCATATAATTAAAAAAATTACATAGAAAACCTGGGTCTTTACAGTAGGAGAGGAAAGAAACATATTGACATCAAACCTAAAAAGGGTTTTCATAGTTTATGATGGGCCAAAAAATGAACTTGATTTTGGTCCATTGGTCCAAGAAGGAACTAATAAGAAAATAAATAGTTAATCTTGAAAACCACACATTTAAAATTCAAAGAGATTAAAAAACTAAAAATAAAATACTATAAAATATATTAGTTTTTATTAATGTTTAAAGTGAAATCTATGACAATTCTCCCATTTTACAAAAGGGTAACTCAACCATTGACTTACCCATTTGCAGACAATAATATATATATATAATTTTATATAAGATAGAAATAATTATTTAAATAGGTTTATAATTTTTTTAACTTAACGATAAATATTGAATATTACAAATTCAAAATGAAAACAGATGGGTAACTGAATGATTACTCTTCAAAACTATATATAAAAAATGTAAATATATCAGAAAAATAAAGGTAAAATTTCATACAAAATACAATTTCCAGGTAAATTATAGATGTTGGACCCATAGGGGAATTTAGTGAGAGATTACCTAAGAGGGGAGGGGGTGAATCAGGGTATGAAAATCATTTGTGTTTCCCCACATACCCATAAAACTCTCACTATACTAACTGATATTGACCTCACTTATTAGTTATTTCAATCTTATGTTCACCTATCAAGTGATTATTTAATTAACTAACATGATTATCTTGGCATTATTCAGATAATATCGATGATCTCTCAATCCACATGCATTGATTGTCATCCTGTAGAAATTAAGTAAAGAAAACACACAAGATGTAATGTTCTATTCCTTCTCATCCCATTACTTTCCTATTTTTGGGCATTTGAAGTGTTCGGGAGGAGGCTTGAGGAGGTTTTGGGAGTTTTTGGTAGATTATGGAGTTGCAAAAGAGATGCAGTAAGAAATACACACCATATAAATGCATCACATGACATGTAATGGTGGTTCATGGCTTGTGTAGCTAAGTGGTTCATGTATTGTATGCAGTTAAGGGGTAGCCAATGAAAATGGTACACATCGTGTAAGAGTTATTTACAACATGTAATAAATCAGGTGTTAAATCCCTTGAGGTGATGCATTTTTTGGTGAAAGATGGATTTTTTGGAAACCTTAGGATTATATTCTGTGTAAGGATTACACGACATGTAACTTGTGTGATCCAAGTTATTTTTATAACCCTTACAACTGAATTTTCTTTCATTTGTCCACATCCTCCCTCTCTCACTTTTGTAGAACCCTAGGCACCCCGAGGAGACCTTATAGCCCCCTAGTCACTTTCTTTGAACTATTATTTCTGGTGGTTTCCCATTGACAATCTATGGTAAGTCCTTATCCATTTTCTTAGTGGGTTTTTCCCTGTTCTTCTTTTGGGAAACCACTACGGTGGTATGGTTTTGGTTTTGGGTGTGTTTTGGGATATGTTTTGATGAACCTTTTGTATGGTGTAGGTTGATCCACCATTTTTTGTGATGATTTTGTGGTTTTAGGCATTTCTTCTTTATCCTGTGCTGCGTAGTGAGTTGGAAAAGATTCTTTGAGGTAGATAATCCCTCATTTCTATTTATTGTGTATCATGCTAGAGGGGTTTACTTTTTCTCATCTATGTAAAATGGTTTTGTTGTATTAATAAAAGATAAAGCATCAGTTAAATTGAAATTTAAGGATAAATGGGTTCGATTCTCATGTTTTTATATATTTGATATGATTGTGATATTGTGGTTTTATGGTCTTGATGACCCGATGAAAATTGTATCTTTTGGGGGTTTGTTTGTGCTGGATGATATGTACTATGACTGTTGTGCCTATTGTGATTGTTGTGATATCACCCTAAAATAGAAATGTATTAAACACTTATATTTATTTAATGAAATGGTTTCCCCAGGATTATGACTTGCATGATTATGCCGCTAAAATAAAGTGTAATGTGATAAAATTCCATTTGTAAATCTGTAAAATGATCTTAATGTGTTATGATGTGTGGCCATTATTATGAGACAAAAATGTGTGGTTGGGGAATGTGGAGATGATGATTTTTTATCCATACTTTTGGGGCGGTGAAGTGGGTTTTTGTCTGTGATTTTAGGGTGGTGATGTGGTTTGTTTGGATATAATTTTGGGAAAGTGAGGTAGTGGTTGTTGTCTGTGCTTTTAGGGCGGAGAGGCATTTCCCCCATAATTTTAGGGTGGAGAGGTGGAAGTTGTTGGCTATGATTTTGGGGAAATGAGGTGGTTTTTTATCCATTCTTTTAAGATGGAAAATTGGTGGTCTTTTGGACATTATTTTGGAGTGGTGTGGTGATGGTATGATGGGGATTGTGAGATGCTTGTGATGTGTGATTGTGTTGTGTTAGATGCCCATGTAGTGATGGAATAAATGACTTATTTAACAATGACTGAAATGAAACAGATTGGTTTGGTTAATAGGATGAAGATGGATAATGAATAATTAAATGATGGGTTTTTTAGTTAAATTTAGTTTTTGATAAATAATGAAAATAATGAGATGATTAAATGGGAATCAGTTGGATTTGTGACTTGTGGCTTTGGCTTGTGTGGTGTTCTTCATTTAAGGGTGGTAGTGAAATTGGTGATGTTGTGGGTTGATTAGTGTTTAGTTTTGAACCCATAGGTTGGTGTTGTGTGAGTATATATGTATATAATTGTATATTTCATGTGATTTATATAATCACCCCACTCATGTCGAGCACTATGTGCCGACACCTGCATAATCACACAAGGGGTGTTTTTCCTGACATCTGATGAGGAGGACAGATTGACAGGTACCCTCTCTTTCCTTCTCTCTCTTATAGGTGAGTTAGTTATTGCAAATTATATGATGGATTAAGGTATTTTGGTTCATTAGATGGTGGTTGTGATAACCTATGTGTTTTTGGGTGAGATGTGATGGACCATGTGTTTTCAGGAGATATGTTATATGACCATGCTTGTGGGGTGGCTTCTGTTGGGGGTCGTGCATGGTGGGAGGAGGTCATGAGGTTGACTTAAAACATGTTCATAATACCATAATACTTTGGTTATTGTTGTGGATGTGTTGTGGCCTAGGTGTCTTCAAGTGAGATGTGATGTGGCTATGTTTGTGGGGTGGTGAGCCCAGGTGTCTTCAGGTGAGGTGTGCCGTGACCATGCTTGTGGGGCAATGTGGTATACAGAAGATATGGGAGTTCCAGGAGCTATGAAATTGGGGTGTGAGAGAGGAAAACTTGTGAGAAAGTGGTGCGAGGTACCCTTATTGATATTCTTCTAGTTATATTATATTATTTGACTCATGTTATTTGGTGAGTGTGCCTTAGTGAGGTTGGGATAGATAGTTAACCTATTTAGGTTTGGTTGATTCTTTTTTTTACTCATGAGCGCATTAGTATGCTTCTTTCACATGTGCATGAAAGACTTTGGTTTTCCTACTCATTATACTTGTATGATTACCCTAAGTATATAAAACTGTTTTTAGGTTTCCAGGAGGATTATGTGGACCGTGCTAGATATCACTAGCTCGGATCATTGGATTTATACTGTGTCACTGCTTTATCTTTTCTTTTGGGTATTTACTTTGGTGACTTTTATTTGTAACATTTTTATTTATACATTCATTGTGGGATGGTTTTGGTTTCTTTTATATTATGTATTAGAGTTTTTTTTGTGGATGATTCATCTTATCTCTCAATCCTACATTATTATAGAGAGTAATGCCTCTCATTTCATAATATTTTTATACCCTCGTCGCTAGTCGACAACCCAGAGCCTACTGGAGGTGGGACTTAGGGGTGATTATCTCTCTCCCCTCATTATGGTATCTTTGAAGGGTGGGGTTCATAACACAAGACATAATAATTTTACTTGGTTCACCCGCACCGGGATACATCCAAGGAGAACACATTTATGTTGTGTTGATGATCCAAAATCCATTAATATTCACTAGTATTGTGGGTACAATTATTTAGGTATGATAACTCCATGCCAAGTTCACTGCCTTTACAATATTTAGGGCCTGGATCACTGCCACCCAAGGGTCACTCTCTTTATACTCTCCCTTTTCTAATATCTTAAAGAGGGAATTATTTTTGGCTCTCAATCTAAAAAACATCTTCACCATCTGATAGTTGATGCACCGATTAGTTCCCATTGATCTTCACTCTACTCTTTCACAAAATAGTTGTGAACATAAAAAATGCAACAACTTATTATTCCCTATTGAACTAGTATTCATGGAATACTAAATTCCTTTAGAAAAGTATTCAAGAAGTGACAATAACTTTATATGAAATGAAACTTCACACTTTCATGGAACCTTTTCACCACTTTTGAAAAAAATTACTCTTGTTCAAAAAACTTATTACTTTCACAAAACCCACAGTATTTCACAAAACTCACAACCTTTAGTAAAATTAGAAAAATTTCAAAATTATTTCTAAAATGTAGAGAACCCGTTTTTTACTTCTAAGACTTTAGAATATTTCTATAAATATTTTCAAATCTAGGCATTAAGACGGCATGTGATTATTAGGATTAGTGTGCCCAGAATTAATTTTATAGAAATATTAAATATATTTTTTACTACATACATGAAGTTTCTTAAAGAAAATGGGATAACTCTTAAAAATAATCTTGGATCATAAATACAATACCACGTTTGAGTCTCGAATGCAATGTTTATCCTAGGCGTGGCTTAAAATAGGTTGACGCGGGCGTTTGGATTAAAGTGGCCATGGGTGAGTGTGTTTAGTTAAATAAACAAATAATTTTATTTATTTAATTAAATGAACTAATTATTAAATCATATATAAGTAATTAATTATGGAAAATACTCCAAGTTTATCTGTATAAATCCTGAGAGGATTGAGATACGTTCTTCCTCCTTCTATTGGAAAATCGAATCCGACGACAATGAACCTCTGGATCAAAGCAGACTGAGATGATGTGGACACAAAGAATCCTATAAAAAATTAGAGAACATGTTATTCGAGAAAAAACAATCCAATATCAAGTTAGGAATCATCATTTTTGGTTTCTTCCTCATTTTATTAAATTTATTGAGCATGATCAACCCTTTGATCTGCACCAATTTCAAGATTTTTCATGCTCCCTCGTATTGAAATTAAATTTATTATTCCATTGTTTTATAACATTAAATATCTCAATTTTATTTTTTTCCAATAACTCTTGGCCTAATATTGTTAATTTCTTTTCCTTTCTACAAAAAATTATTTACGTTCTTTACCAATGGTCTTATAGGGTATTCGTTCGACATTGCCGGATGGGACTGAGCCCGATCAGACCCTCAGATTCATGACAGATTCACATGTGAGGGATGGATTTAAAAATAAGGGATGAAATTGGTTGGATTGCAGGTTATGGGTGATTATTTTTATGATCATAATCCAGATCATCAAGGGAAGAAGAACTAGATACACGCAAGGTGCACAATGCACGTGGGAAGCGACGAACCAAACGAGGATTTTAATTTCAGCTACTAGATGGTCGAAAATGATGAAAAATAAAAAAATAAAACATTTTTCAGAGGATATGAGGCAATATTTTAAGTGGATAAGTTAGATCGAGATGGAAAATTTCAAATATAGATTTCTAGGAATAACGCCACTACACACCGTATAGTCCGAAGAAAATACGACGTGTATGGACTTGGTTGCGACAACTAGGGTTTCATAGAATTATAAGCATAAAACATCATGTGGGATACCCACACACCATGTAAACATTTACTGGTATCCCAACATGTATTCTGAGAGTACACGGGCATGGGCATGACCAGGGACTTGGGTGGAACCCCGTGTAGAAGGACACATAGTGTACCATAGTACACAGACATGACCAAAGAGCATGGGAAGGACCCCAGGTGGCTCGGACATGTCATTTAGACCCTATAAATTTCAAGTATGGTTACATGGTTTGTGATATGTGTAGCTAAAGGGACATATCTAGGGGAATGAGTGGGACCATAGGTCGTGTGTGTCCCCTCACACACCGTGTATACCTTGGTTCATTTTAAGAAAACTTCAACCTCTCGCATCTCTTTAGTTTGAACTCAGATTTTGTCCCACGAGTAGACTATCTAGAGTATTTTTTCATGTAAAACATAATGGTTACCTCAATAGTGGTTTTTTATATATTATGTGAGATGTTCTGGGAATGAAGATTATTTGGGAGATGCTCGATGATGACAATGATCACGTAGGATCACCGGAGGCTTCTAGAGTGGCACCTTACTGTTGGGATAGGGAATGGGTCATCTACCTATTTATAGAGTGGAACCCTCCATCCGGACTGGGCATGATTCCTTTATCTACACTTCGAGTGGCACCCATTTGCTAGACAGGGTACGGGTCCTCATTTGTAACAACCCAAAATTTTATCAATAGAAATTTCCTTCTTATAATCACGTCATATAGTAAAAATCACATAAAATCATATACAGAACACAATAAAAAATTTAGAAATTAAGAATGAATGAAATAAGAGGTATTTATAGAAATTAAGGAACTTATACTGATGAATAGTAACTTGACCTTTGGAATCATAATGCGACCCTTATGAATAGTAAATAAACCAATAAAATAGTAACCTCACCTATGAAAGTATAAATAAAATTTAGGCATATTATTAATGAAAATATGATATAATTATATCATAGTACAAGTAAATAAATGTTTTGAAAATGATAAATTAATTATTAGTACTTTTGTGAAACATAAATGTTTTTTTACAATTTTATAATTAATATAATGACTTAAAGGAAAATAAATTTTGAAAAAATAGATAAAAAATTTAATATTTTTTTATATTATGATTGTAATGTAATTTTATCAGACCTTAATTAATTTCTCAAAGCATTATAAAATCACTTATAATTTTAAAATTGTTATTTTTCAATTAAATGATGATTTTATTTAAAAATTAAATTTCTAATATTTAGAAAATTATTTTCATAAAATTGATTCTATTTTTTAATTCTACAAATCAAAAAATGATAGGGGTGAATTTTTGGGATTTTTATAAGAAAGTTGATTTTTTGTGAATAGTGAAATACATTAATTTATGGTATAAGCTAAATACATGAATTATTGAGTCTTGGATGATGTTTTTATGATATAATAACCTTTGGTTAGAACTCACATGAATAATTTACTATACTTAGTCACAATAATCCACACTATTTCTTATCTTGAGGCAAAATGTTAAACAAATGATTAAAATAATCAAAAAACACCCCTCTCATCCACTATAAATATCACCCTCACCACCCCTCACCACCTCATATCCTCACACCTATTAAGCCTTGAATATTGTAAAATTTATACCAAATAATCTTCCCAATACTCTTCCAAATTTCTAGGAGGTTATGGTCTTAATAAAAGACCAAAACCAATTTCCCTAAGAAGGCCCTCAAGAAGAATAATTCAAGAGGTAAAATCCTCTTTGATTTCTTTATTTTCTTATCACTTTCTTTTATTTTATTATATTATACTAACCTAATATATCCAAACATGAATGATAAATACATTATATTATATATACTATAATTTTATTATTTTAATGGAAAATTCACCATCACGTCTCTTCTCCTCTTCCTTTTATTCTAAAAATGAAAATATCACCTGTGAGGTATTGATTTATCGCCTTGAAGGATGATAAGTTTTCATTTTATTTTACCACCTTCAAGGATGGAAATAAAACCATTATAATGGTTGAAAAATATTGTAAAATTTATTTTATAACATTTTTTATGTTATGGAACTAACTTATATACATATATTAAATAATAAAACAAAACTAGACCGTGATGATAAAAAAGACGCTGAATAATTTAAATTATTATCACTATTGTCTTTTCTAATGATTCGTCCTCACCCAATATAACCAAATGACTTATATAACCATTTTATCTTCTAGATAATAATTAATAACATATAATTTTGATTCTCGATAATTATTTTCATTTTATATGAACCTCCATACTCTTATACAAGCAAACCAATCATGAAAACCAAGAAAATGAACATTCTTTAATGATGAAATTGAATATTATAACTTATCAAAATGGAAATAAATTAATGTAATAAAATTAAACTACATAAAATACATATAGAAAAGGTTATTAATTAATTAATTAATCTATTTAATTTTTTTATCTAGGACAATAAGATCAAGTGCATAACACTTTCAGACATATGGTAAGAGTTCTTTTTGAACCTCCATTTTCCCTTCAGGTTATGATTTATCTCTATTTACCTAAATATAATTATTCTTTAATTCTATATAATTATTCTAAATTATATTTATATCTTCAAAAATCAATTATCCAAATAATTTCATCCTTCATTTTCAGGGATATACATGTTTTAAAAAATTTCCCTTCTCAAATCTTCCTGATAAGTAAGTATGATTAAAGGGAACTTTCCAATTTATTACCCATTTTCAAGTGAAATACATAATATTTTTTAATCCACCATTATTTTATAAAACCAATCATTTTATTATTAAAAAATATATTGTTTCATTACTGGTTTTATATAAACAATTATACTTTTTTATTTTTAAAGAATTATTAAAATTTTCCCTTAAACTACACCAAAATGGATCATTTATAAAGTTTATTAAAACCTCTTTAAGATGTTTTCAATTTAGTTTTACATCAATTATAATGATCTATTATTATTTTTACTTATTAATGTTATTTTATGATTTAAATCTGTTCTTTCATAGATACCTTTATGATATTCCCTTTTGTTATGCTTTATGACATGATTACGATGCCCACTTCTTTCCATGGGTAACACTTATGTTTATGTTTGATTATTCATGTGGCACACATATTCATGAATATGTTATGATGGGTGTTCCCATATAGAACTCCAATTCATTGGGTAATTTTTAGTCTCATGAGACATCATGTTGGGATGGGGAGTGAACCTGATTCCTTTATGGGACTTTGTCTACTATATGCAATGGTCTTGGTAGTTAGACTTAAATCATGATTATGTCATGTTGAGTGTTGTTGCAACATTTATATGATTTCATAATTACATTATCCCATGTTTTATATGTTATTATTATATTTTTTTATATAATGTGCCTTTTTATTTCATCTTGTTATGCCTTCTAAACCATGTGCTATGCTTTATTCCTATGATTATTCCCTTACTGGGATTTTTAGCTCATCCATTTTGTTCATGTATTCCTTAGGTTATCCTATATAGATATAAGGGATAAAATATGGCTATAATATCATTATGAATATTAAATAAAATATGTTTTATTTTTATTTCATTCTATTTAATTATGTACCTAATCTTCCAAAGACATTAGAATTTATGATCCTTAGGTTGTATTTGATATTTAATTTTACTTAAAATCATGTAATAATATGTGTAAAAGGTTAGGGTCACTATAGTTGGTATCAGAGAACATTCTAGTTATTTTTAGAGATTGAGAATATATCACTTTAGTAATAACCCTAGGGATAATTCTATCAACATGGATAACCTAGTTTTAAACTTAGGGAATCAAAAGTTTCACTTATAATTTTTCCCTTTAATGTTACAATTTTTCCATTTATGTTTCTAAAAGTTTAAAAATTATCACCCCAAAGCCTATTTCAGATGAAGTAAATGATTAGAACCAAAATCAAATAGTGAAATTTCAGATTATCATCTACAGTTCTACACACTCTTTCATATCTTTAAAGTTTAGTATAACTATTCAAAGATCACCTCAAAATATGGAGGTTGAGTTACATGTGAAAACATCAAATGAGGAAATTATTTCATCCAAAGTATAAAAATCCACAACAATTAATTTTTTATATACCCAACCTCCCAAAAAATATTGTTATACTTAATTTGGTGAAGCTTGATACTATATTAGGCATGGATTGGTTATCTTTATATAAAACCAACATCTACTGTTGGGAAAGGGAGATCACTATTAACATCCCGAAGAATCCTCCAAATCTATACAAGTGTAAGGAGGAATATGAATCTACTTCAGAATCATCATTTCAATTGTGGATATTGTTTCATTATGAGAAAGCATATCTAGCTCAAATGATTGTGATAAAGGAGAGAATCATGCCCTGAGACACACCCATAGTGAGGGATTACACTAATGTATTCCCTGAAGAATTGTCAGTTCTTCCTCTTGATCGAGAGGTTGATTTCTCAATCGAAATTATTCATGTATCTTTTCCTATATAAAATACACCTTATAAAATGACCACTGTTGAGTTGGAAGAACTAAAAAAGTAGTTACATGATAATCTGGATAAGGGTTTTATACACCTGAGTGCTTTACCATGGGGTGCACTTGTTTTATTCATCAAGAAATATGGATCAATGCACATCTTTATTGATCATCATGAGCTCAAAAATATCATGATAAAGAACAAGTATCCCCTATCACAGATATATGACTTGTTCGATTAGCTATGTGGGGTTAGTTATTTCTCTAAGGTGAAATTTTGGTTAGGATATCACCAATTAAAGGAAAGGAAGGAAAATATTCAAAATATTGAATTTTGAATTAGGTATGGACACTATGAGTTCATAGTGATTCCATTTGGACTCACTAATTCTCTATAAATTTTCATGGAATTAATTAATAGAGTCTTTAGATATTACCTTGAAAAATTTGTGGTATTATTTATTGGTGATATTCTAATATACTCTAAGAGCAAGGAGAAACATGAGGAGAATTTAAATACTATTCTAAAGACTTTTTGAAGGGAGAAAATCTATGAAAATTATAGTAAATGTGAGTTTTTATGGAGGAAGTATCATTATTGGGGAATGTTATCACCAGAAAAGGAATATCTGTGGACCCTTCCAAGATAAAGGCAATCAAAGAGTGGCCCCGGATAACATCTGTAATAGATATCTATAGTTTCCTTGGTCTAGCTGGGTATTACTAATGATTTTTGAAGAACTTTTCATGATTTTTAAACCCAATAATCACGATGACTCATAAAATAGAAAAGTTTGTATGGACTAGTGAATGTGAAGAATGCTTCAAAGATTTGAAAAAGAGGCTTATCACTGTGCCAGTACTCACACTTATGACAAGTGGGGAGCTCTTTGTAGTGTAAAAAAATGATTCAAAGAAGGAATTAGGATGTTTTCTAATGAAAAATTACAAATTTATAGCCTAAACCTCAAGGAAGTTGAAAATTCATGAGAAAAAGTATCCCACTCATGACTTTGAGTTGGCAGTTGTGATCATTGTGTTGAAAATATGGAAGAATTATCTCCATGGGGCGAAGTGTAAAATATATACTAATCATAAGAGCCTAAAATATATATTCACATAGAAGGATATTAATATGATCCAATGAATATAGTTAGATATCATCAAGGATTATGACTACTCAATCCACTACCATATTGGTAAAGAAAATAAGGTGGAAGATGCTCTAAGTATAAAGGATACTGTATCTTTATTAATTATGAGAATTGAGAAGGATACAATATTATTAGACCTTTAAAGTATATACATGGGAATCATTAAGTAAGGAATATAATAAATCCTTTTTAAACTTATTTATCAATCATCTCTCTCAGATAAAACAAAGGATTCTCAATGAAATTATATAGAAATTCATAAAATGGTGGAAGATATTAGAAATGGGAAGTCCTCATAGTTAAAAATATATGAGGAAGGAGTCATGATATTTGGGCCATGAATATGTATAACATCCAATCCATAGATAAAGAAATAGATTTTGAGTGATGAACATAGCTCAACTTTCTCTATTTACCCAGGGAGCACAAAGATGTATTGAGATCTATGAGAGCACTATTGGTGGGACAATATGAAGAAGGAGATCACTAAATATACATAAAAGTGCCTGGTATGTCATCAAGTGAAGTATTAAAGGAAAAATTATAAAGGGATGATGCAACCATTATCCATACCAATATAGAAGTGGGATAACATTAATATGGACTTTGTCACTGAACTTCCAAGTACATCCATAGGAAATAATGGTATATGGGTCATTATGGATTATCTTACAAATACAAATCAATTTATCATAATTTGGGAGGAATTATAACCATATCAAATTTCAAAGATATATATTAGATAAGTGGTAAGGTTTCATGGGGTACCAAAATTGATTATATCTAATTGGGATCCAAGATCCACCTCCAAGTTCTAGAAAAGTCTCCAACATGATCTAAAAACTGAGTTGGACTTCAGTATGACCTATCATCCTCAAACTAATGGCCAATATAAGAAAACTATTAAGACATTGGAAGAAATGTTTAGAGCATATTCTATGGACTTTAAAGGAGGATGAGACCAACATATGCCTCTGTTCGAGTTCTCTTACAACAGAAGTTTCCACTAAAGCATCCAAATGGATCCATATGAAGCCCTTTATGGGAAAAGATATAGAAAACTGGAATGTTGGGATGAATTCAGTGAATGTAATATGATAGGACTTGAAATGTTCTAAGAAATAGTGGAAAAGGTGAAAAAAATTCAGCAACACATCAAGGTATCCAAAATTTAATGGAAGATCTATGCATCCAATCATCGACCTGACCTAGAGTTTATGGTTGGAGACATGGTATTCCTCCTCATATCTCCATAGAAGATGATCATGATATTTGGGAAGAAAGGAAAGATAATTTCCTAGTATATAGAACCCTTCAAGATTCTTGATCATGTCGCATCTGTGGTCTATTGACTAAAATTTACACCAAACATGTATCAAGTTTATGACGTACTCCATGAATCCCCCTTAAGGAAGTATATATTGGACCCCTCACATGTACTGAATTTAGAGGTGGTATAGTTGGAAAATGATATCTCTTACGAGGAGCATCCAGTGAAGATCTTGGACCACAAAGATAAATTTATACGTAACACAAATACTCACATAGTCAAAGTACAATGGTGGAACCATAAGTACAAAGAGGCCACATGGGAACCATAGTAAGTAATGATGGAGAATTACCCTCACCTGATTTTTCCTTAATTTGTAAAATGGATTTTTGAGGGTGAAATTTCATAAGGGTGGAGGAATGTAACAACCCAAAATTTTATCAATAGAAATTCTATTCTTATAATTATGTAATATATCATAAATCACATAAAATTACACATATAACACAATAAAAACTTTATAAATTAATAATGAATGAAATAATAGGCATTTCTAGAAATTAAGGAACCTACACCAATGGAATAGTAACTTGACATTTGGAATAGTAATGTGACCCTTATGAATAATAAACCATAAAATAGAATAGTAACCTCACCACCTCTTTTCCTCACACCTCCTAAGACTTGAATCTTATAAAATTAATATTTTTTGGTCTTATTATTATAATGTAATTTTATCATATCTTAATTATTTTTTTAAAGTTTTATAAAATCAGTTATAAATTTAAAATTAGTAATTTTCAAATAAATGATGATTTTATTTAAAAATTAAATTTATCAAATTTAGAAAATTATTTTCATAAAATGGAGTCCATTTTTAAATTCTAAACATTATGAAATGGTTGGGGTGAAGTTTTGTTATTTTTCTAAAAAAGTTTATTTTTTGTGAATTGTGAAATATAGTAATTTACGGTATAAGATAAATACATAAATTATTGAGTCATGGATGATGTTTTTATGATGTAAATACCTTTTTTTCAAACTAAAATTCAATAGTTAATATAATTATTCACAGTAATCCACACTATTTCTTGTCTTGAGACAAAATATTAAACAAATGATTAAAATAATAAAAAAACACCCCTCTCCTCCATTATAAATACCACCCCTCACCACCTCTTCTCCTCACACCTCTTAAGACTTGAATCTTATAAAATTTCTAAAAAATACTCTTCCCAAGAATCTTACCCACATATAGGAGGTTCTGGTCTCAACAAAATACCAAAACCAATTTCCCTAAGGAGGCCCTCAAGGAGAAGAATTCAAGAGGTAAATTCCTCTTTTTATTTCTTTATTTTCTTTTCACTTTCTTTTATTTTCTTATAATCTACTCACCTACTCTATCCAAAAATGCCTGATAACTTCATTATCTTATATATATATTGTAATTTTATTATATTAATTGAAAATATACCATCATGTCTCTTCTCTTACTCCTTTTATTCTAAAATTGAAAATATCATCCGCGAGGTGTTGATTTATCACCTTTGAGGATGAAAAATTTTCATTTTCCTTTAACCCATTCAAGGATGGACATAATACCATTATAATGGTTGAAATATATTTTAAAATTTATGTTATAACCATTTTTATGTTCTTAAACTAACTTATATACATATATTAAATAATAAAACAAAACTAGCTCATGATGATCGAAAAGACATCGAAATAATCTAAACAATTATCACTATTGTATTATCTAATGATTCATACTCACCCCATATGAACCAATTAATTATATAAACATTTTGTATTATGTATCATCATTAATAACATATAATTTCAATTATGTATAATTATTCTCATTTTATATGAAACTTTATACTCTTATACAAGTGAACCAATCATGAAAACCAACAAAATGAACACTCCCGAATGAAGAAATTGAATCTTATAACTCATCAAAAAGGCCACAAATTAATGTAAAAAAATTATAAAAAAACAAATAAATCTATATAATGTTATTATTTAATTAATTAATGGATTTAATTTGATTATCCAGAACATTAAGATCAAGTGCAGAACACTTTCAAACATAAGGCAATGGATTCTTTCTAAACCTCCATTTTTCCTTCGGGTTACACACAGACTCTCTCTCTTTATCATAATGTAATTATTATTTATTTCTAAAAAAATATTCTAGATTATATTTATATCTTCCAAACTCACATATCCATATCATTTCATCCTTCTTTTTCAGGTATATACATGTTTTAAAAAGGTTCCCTTCTCAAATCTTCCTGATAAGCAAGCCTGATTAAAGGGAACTTCCTAGTTTATTACCTATTTTCAAGTGAAATCCATAATCTATTTTAATAAAACATTATTTTTATAAAATAAAACATTTTATCATGAAAAACTATCTCAGTTCATTTCTGGTTTTATACAGACAATTATACCTTTTCCTTTTTAAAGAATAATTAACTTTTCCCTTAAACCGCACCAAAGTGGATCATTTTTAAAGTTTTTTAAAACCTATTTTATATGTTTGAACTTAAGTTTTACATTAATTATCACGATATATTCCTATTTTCCCTTATTAATTTCATGTATGATTTAAATCCATTCTTTCATAGACACCTTTATAATATTCCCTTTTTTTATGCTTTATGACATGATTATGATGCCCACTTCTTTCCAAGGGTAACCCTTATGTTTATGTTTGATTCTTTATGTGACACAAATATTAATGAACATGTTATGATGGGTGAACCCAGATAATGCTCTAATTCACTGGGTAATGGTTAGTCTCATGAGATATCATGTTGGGAGAGGGAGTAAACCTGATTCCTTTATGGGACTTTGTTCGCCATATAAAATGGTCTTAGTAGTTAGCCTTGACTCATGATTATGTCATGTTGTGTGTTGTTGCCACATTTAAATTATTCCATTATCCCATGATCCCATGTTCTATATATTATTATTTCATATGTTTATGTTCTGTTCCTTTTTATGTCGTCATGTTATGCCTTCTAAACCATGTGCTATGATTTATTCCTATGCTTATTCCCTTAATGAGAGTTTTAGCTCATCCATTTTGTTTATGTATTCCCCAGGTTAAACTATATAGATATAAGGGATCAAAGAGATCTAGGAGATCATTATGAATATTAAATAAAATATATTTTATTTTGGTTTCAAGCTGTTTAATTATGTACCTAATCTTCCAAAGACACTTGAATTTACAATAATTGGGTTCTATTTATTGTTTAATTATACTTAAAATCATGTAATAATATGTGTAAAAGGATAGGGTCTATATATCGATTGAATATTAGAGAGGAACCCTCCTTTTGTATCAGGGAATGAGTCCTCGATTTCTAGAGTGGAACCCTCCAGTTGGGCTGGGCATGAGTCCTCTACCGACTACTATATTGGCACCCTCTAGATGGGCTAGGCATGGGTTCTCTATCGACCATTGAGCGGCACCCTCATACAGAGAAAAGGAATGAGTCTCGATAACCAGAGTGGCACCCTATTTCTGAGACATGGCATGGGTCCTCTAGTTATATACTAAGTATCAACCTCTTATTATACCAAGGAATGAGTTCTCTTCCTAGAGATTGTTCCCCTCAACTATGCGACATAATGGTGAGGTGTGGCTTGACTTGGATGTTTTCTACTGGACATACATGTGAGATGATATGCATCATTGGTAGACCTTATGGATGTAAAGACCCAGATTTTTCCATGTATTTTTTTTAATTATATGGGAATATTACGTGTCCACAAAAATTTATGGCGTGTGATTCTGAGGCCCGGAGTGCCCAGAATGAATTTCTGAACTTTTCTTTAGGTACGTTCAGAAAACATGCGAGTGGGTTTTTGTAACTTTTGAACTGGTGCCCGGAATTAGAAACCGAGGGCACCGTTGAACTTGCAACGCCAATATTCTCTTAAGGAGACCTTCACTTAGACCGTAGTAGGTCGAGGGTGAAAATTGGTTTTCAGACTTTTCGTGGGAGAAAATAAAATAAACTATATTTATTTTATTTTTGAAATTTAATCCTCCCAATTTTTTTTGGTGGTGGGGACCACCCACTACCACAAAACTGGGTTTTCACAGTGCCACCCTTTATCAATGCTTTTTTTAGTAGCGCTAATAAAGGGGAGATTTATCATTGCTTTTTTCTAGCGCTGATAAAATTTATATTTAAAAAAAATCATGAAAAATAATATATTTTTATATAAGTATATTTCTATTGATATAAATATAATATATATTTTTAAATATGTTTTAGATAAGTATAAATAGACTATTACATTTAATATATAATAAATTTAGTGAAAATGGATTTAAAATATTTTAAAAAATATTATTAATTAAAAATTTCCTAGTTATAATAGATTAATAATAATTTAATAACAATCTGAAGAAACTAAAAATCAAAAAAATAAATAAAAGATCTAAAATAAGTTAAAAATGTAACTGAAACTTCAAACGACCATAACTTTTGATCCGGGTGTCCGTTTGAGCTCTACAACATATCAAATCGAATCTTGCGATGAGATCTATGTGATAATGACACAATGGAAC
Source organism: Viscum album (assembly GCA_963277665.1). NCBI lineage: Eukaryota > Viridiplantae > Streptophyta > Magnoliopsida > Santalales > Viscaceae > Viscum > Viscum album. The sequence continues at coordinate 1,909,854,317 of OY728137.1, forward strand.
CTTTTTTCACATTCTTCAAGGCCCAAAAAGGCTCAGAAGGCCTCCAAAACTGAGTTTTTAATCAGGATACCCTGATTTTTTAACATTCAAACAGGTATAACTTCTAATCCAAATTTCCTCTAGGCCTGTACCATATATCATATCAAAGATTGTTTCATTTTCTTAGATTTGACTAGTTGTGGAGTTGAAACGGACTTCTGGATTACAAGTTATGGTCATTTTAACATTCTATGTCTTTTCAAATACACATATATATGTATTTATTCGTAAATATATATATATATATATATCTATGTGTGTAGTGTCTCTGTGTGTGTGTTTGTTGTATATATGTATGTATGTATGCATGTATTTATTTATTTATTTATAAACACACATAAAAAAACATATTTTATAAATGTATTTAAAACTAATATTATAAATATATATTAATATACAAATAAATATATGGATAAAAAATTATAACTAAATATATATATATAAATAAATATAAATATAAATTAATATATGAATAAATATAAATATAATAATATATGAATAAATATATATGTATTAATACAACTAAATATATTTATATTAATATGAATCTATATTAATATACGAATAAATATAACTATATATATATATAAATATAAATATATATTAATATACGAATAAATAAATATATATTAATATATGAATATATATATATATATATGTATTAATATAACTAAATATATTTATATTTTAAAATGAATCTATATTAATATACAAATAAATATAACTATATATATATATATAAATAAACAGATATATCATTAAATATAGAAAAAAACGAAATGGGTTAGTGGTAAAGGTGCAGGTGTGCAAGGGGGAGGTCGCACGTTTGAGTTCGGGTGGAAGCAAGGAGGTGCGCGCGGACATGTGGGGGATGCGCGGGCAAGGGCATCACACAGGTGAGTGGGAGGGGGTCCGCCTAGCGCTAATAAAGGGGGGTTCAAGAGCTGTTAAAATCCCCCCATCATTATATATTCTTTTTTATTTTTTTTATTTTTTTGAATTTTATCAGTGCTTTTTTAGCACTGATAAAAGGTTCCTTTATCAGTGATTTTCTGAGCGCTGATAAAAGGTAGCCCCCTTTATCTTTTCCTCTATTAACAACACTTTTTTTAGCACTGTTAATGCACTTTTCTAGCACTGATAAAAGCCATATTTGTAGTAGGGACCGGATCTTGAAAACTCCCAATTTGAATTTAGTGGAGGGGACCACCCGAGCCTTGAACTCCCTCTTTAATGAGGGAGGTGACTCTTGGTTTCTTTTCCAATTAATTGTGCCAACATCAAATTAATTAATGTGCCAACTCTAATTAAATTAATAAACTTAATTTAATAAGTTGTCTCTTCATTTTCTTGAGTTTGGGAAAGTGTTGGAAAAAGAGAGAATTGGGGATATCTTTGGAGAACATTCTCCAACAAAGGAAATTCTCCAACGTAGAACGTCTTCTGGAAATGAAGAATGAGGAGTCGACCTTGGAGCGTCTTGTGGGAGCAACGAACACCGACTCTTCAACGACTTTGTCTACTTCCTCGTGCCACCTCCAACAGAAAATCGAGGTAGGGGTTTTATATACGTTGAATTTTATTCTATTGATTCTTCATATCCTAAATTCACAATGTCAATAGCCAAAAAAACATGTCCATCATCCCGCACATAAACCTTGCTCCTCTTTCTTTTTATTCTTCGTGTATTCTTCATGCGTTCTTCAACACCTAATTTTTATTGACGTTGGAAACACGGAGTTTCACTGAGTGTGATATATGGACATGTATCCCTCTATGTAAGGATCACGAATATGCAATCACTTAATTTTTTGGGCTTGGAACGAAGCTGTAGTGGCTCATGAAAGAAGGCGACAACCGACACCCAGCTGACTATGAGGAAGGAAGGGCGGTGCGCGTCCGCGCTGCCGGTTGATGAGGAGGCCGCGACCCATCGGCCGTGGTGGGGAAGGGTGGGGACCAAAAACCGGTCATCCACATGGAGGATCGGCAGCGGGCGTCCACACCACCAGTGGAGCAGGCCACAATGGAGGCCAAAAGGCAGCTGACCTTCCTGCCGGCCGTGGTGGAGCAGCGGCACGTGACCGCGCCGCTGGGAGGAAGTCCGTCCGGCCTTCTAGCCAGCTAGGACAGAACGGGAAGGACCCCTCCTAAGGGTCCCATGTTCCACCTAGCCGAACATTTTGATGGACCGTTCGGGAGAAACCGGAAGGGGGGTGCTTCCCCTTTGGCGCTAACTCGGGCGGACCGCGCTGCCCAGTGGGCCACGCCAGCGGGGCACACCCAATGCTGGCCAGGCCCGCTGAGGCCCAGGTCATCCGGGACGGAACCAGACTGGGTCGGGTCAACCTGAACCAGTTTGGGTCGGTCCAATCCAGGTCGGGCCGGGTCGGTCTAACCGGGTCGGACCGGACCCGAGCCCATCTGGACCCGGTATTACTTTTTTTGGCCATAACTTAAGAACCGGGCGTCCATTTGACGAACCGTCTATGGTGCTAGAATCCTTGGATCAAGAAGGTCCTTTTGGTATACTACAATTAATTTTTGGATAAGGTTGGAGTATTACTAAGTTGGATCGGACCCCAAATCCAACCAGGCCCTCGGAGCGGAAATGCTAATAACTTACAGACTGGACGTCCGATTGATACGCCGTCCATTGCGTTGGGTCCCTTTTGACGTGATAGACCTTTGTGATACTTTTAAATGTAAATTAGGGGAATTTTAAGTATGATATATGGCTTAGGGAGCGATTCCTCCAAGTGCGATATGTACGGAACCCTGTGACTGGCTGAGACTTGACGACTGCTGACCGTTTCGACTCAGAGTGACTCAACAGACCCAGTGGGGAGAGCCTCTATGTGAAGCGGCATAACCACGATGGGGATAACCTCTCTGTGATGCAGTAGACCCATGGTACTCGATAGGAGGAGTACCCCAGCAGTCCATGAGGGGAAGCACCTCTGTGTGACGTGGCAGACGCACAGTGGGGAGCGCCTCTGTGTGACACGACAGACCCACGATACTCGACAGGAGGAGTACCTTAGCAGTCCAAGGTTAGTGGGAAGCACCTCTGTGTGACACATCAGGCCCACTATACTTGATAGAGGAGGAGTTATCCAACATCCAAGGTGTTCGACGTTGTGACTGGGAATGTTACTTGTTACTATCCCTAGAGAATCTCGTGGCTGGCTATCAGCTTCCATAGCGATCCTGTGTGGGTCAGCTTTATAATTATTTTTCTCAAATTTGTATACCTGGTGTGAGATGAGTATTTATATTTTTGGTATTCTTTATTTCATGGAATAGTTGGTCTTTGGTATTTTTAGTTGGGCCTCGTGTTTCCTCATGATTGAGATGAGTTTACTCGACAACTTAGGTATATGTATGAGCATATACCTAAGTAGGGTTGACAGTTGTTTTCATGCTTTTTGGTTTATCCTTTGTGGATTTTGTGAGACCTTCAAGGGTATCAGGGTCCCTACTGAGTATCGTTATACTCACCCCTACACGGGCTACGCCCGCACCTTGTTGTGTTTGGTGCAGAAAATGGACAACGCTGACTGAGAATGAGGGTACCGGGACTGGAGGTAGCTCAGAGGTGGACTTTAGATGAGGTGTACTACATAGATGACCATTTGAGAGCTGTACCTACCCTTCAGGTAGGATCCTTGGCTGCTGTTCATAGGATCTGTTTTCAGTTTTACTTGTAATTTTCATTTTACTTGTAGTTTACAGTTGGGCTTGTATTCTGGACCCTTTTACTTTCTGTACACACTCTGTTTACTATATAGTTTTACTTTGTGCTTGTATCCTGCTTTTTTACTTAGTTTTGTGAGTTTACAGGTTATAAAGGCAATGCATTCCCATTTTTAGGGAATACACCTTTCAATGCTAGTCGCCAACCCCTGTCCTATGGAAGGCGGGCTAGGGGTAGTCACGACACGTTCCCTGAGGGACGAGTCATTACAAATTGGCATCTGAGGAGTTTGGTTCTATTGATGAACTAGAGATTTGATATTTTCTAAGTGGAAATAGTGTTAAGTGTTATGAGTGTGGTTTTCAGTTCGGGAAGTCTAGTGTTGGTGCGGCGGCCGACGTATCCATACACCAGAACCATGAGTTCTGATTTCAGACTCAATGCATGAAAAAACTGATTGCGTATGTGTTTTTGAAAAGTTTTCTTTGTGATATCTTTGAGTCAGCTCACTAGGTATAAACTTAATGACCGTGGCACACCTTTTTCTTTTCCGGATGCCTCCACATAGGAAGCCAGCTAGGATTCCAGTTAGAGTATGTGATGATATCCCACCGAGCAACGAGGTTTCAGTGCAGGGCCCCCTTACAGTAGTTGTTTCACCGGGTGGTATACCAGTAGCACCACTACCCATTGGGTACTCAATGCCACCAGCCCCAGCAGCAGAGGGTGAATTCCTCTTGAGCGCATTGCACGAGTTCCAGCACCAGAGGCCACCGAGGTTCCGGGGCAAGATAGATCCACAGGTGGCTAAGGATTGGCTAGAGGCTGTGGTTAGAGTCTTTCGACTGGTAAGGACATCTGCTGATCTCATGGTGATCCTTGTCGCCAGCCTTCTTCAGGAAGAAACTGTCAGATGGTGGATCTTGATGCTCCAAGTTCACGATGAGGTCACTCTCATATGGGTGGACTTAGAGAGCCTTTTCAGGGTAGAGTTTTTCCCAGAGACCCTACACTCAGTGGGTATATATGATCTTTTCCACTTACAGCAGGGTAACATGACCGTGGATCAGTATTCAGTGAGGTTCACCGACCTATCGCGCTATTCCAATGACATGGTGCATGACCCTTTCTTCAGGGACTAGACCTTTGATCAGGAGCTCAGACGCGGGATTAGAGCTTTGATGGTTTCTCTCAGCATCCCAACATAGGTAGGGGTGTTAGAGAAAGCACTTTTAGTGGAGAGTTTCCTTACCGAATAGTCCCCGATAGTGAGACTCACCACCATATGACACGTAGCAGAGTCATCGGTAGTTGGAAGAAGAAATATTATGCAGAGGTCCAAGAGGACCAGACTTACAGGTGGATGACCACAAGATACAAGGCTGGTGGTACTGGGATCTCGAGGCAGAGTAGGACATGCGAGGATCATGCAATGTTACTCATGCGGCGGGCAAGGTCACATGGCTCGCAAATGCCCGACCCGCTGTACCGACGACCAACAGACGGTCGAGCGACCGCCAAGGCAGAGACAGAGGTTCGATCGAGGAGGTTTGTAGGTAGATGGAAGACGTGGTAGAGGAGCAGGTCGTGCATCAGGCGATGGACAGTGATTTGAGGTTCTACCACCACCACCACCAGGAGGTCTACTCCGACCATCGGGAGCAGGTGGATAGGGATGAGCATAGCTCCAGGCAGCTGAGGCCTACGACCATGGTGCTCTGTAGATAATATGTGGTATGATCTGTGTCTAGTCCACCCTAGATGTATTACTTATAGGCATAGGTTCCAGTCATTATTTTATTTCCACGACCCTCGTTCGAAGCTTGAAGATTCCGGTGGAGCCGTTGTCTTGATCCTTATGGCTAGAGACTACTACGGGAGAAGACTCAATGATTACACACTAGTACCGACAGTACAAGCTTACTCTAGGAGGCGGGAGATTCTGATGGGATCTTCTAGTATCAGCATCGAGGCCTTATGACATCATCCTAGGTATGGACTAGTTATCTACAGTCCATGCTCAGATTTACTGTATTAGGCACAAAGTATAGTGTGTCCACACAGATGGGACCATCTTTTCCTTCACCAACGAGAAGGGAACCTTTTTAGTGTAGGATGGACTTACACGGAGGAGGGTGAAATCGATAACACATCAGTTGGCTAGCCTTACCCATGAAGTGGTTGATGTATAGAGTCCTATCTATCCTGTAGTGGTGGACCGATATGCTGATGTTTTTACAGACGATGTTCCGGGTCTACCTCCTCACAGAGAGGTGGACTTTTACATCAAATTATACCCTGAAATGACACCAATATCTATGCTATCATATCGGATGGATCCCACAGAGCTTCGAGAGATGCGAGTACAGCTGGAGGACTTATAGAGCAAGGGGTTCATTAGGCCCAGTGTTTTTTCCTTGGGAAGCCTCGATTTTGTTTTCCAAGAAGGCGGATGGGAGTTTGAGACTCTGTGTGAACTATCAGCGCCTGTACCAGGTGACTGTTAAGAACAAGTATCCACTCCCAAGGATTGACGATCTCTTTGACCAGCTAAAGGGAGCACAATGGTTTTCGATGATAGACCTCATATTAGGCTATCACCAGCTCAGAGTACCAGACGAGGATGTGCATAAGATGACCTTCAGATGTCAGTATGGCCATTATGAGTTCTTGGTTATGCCATTCGGCATGCCCAATGCCCTAGAAGTGTTCATGGGACTCATGAACAGGATATTCCAGCCATACCTTGATCACTTTGTAGTATTCTTCATCGATGACATCCTGATATACTCAGCGACGGAGGAGAAACATGCCTATCATTTACAGATAGTTCTGGAAACACTCTGAGAGAACCAAATTTATGGAAAGCTCTCAAAGTGATAGTTTTGGATATGAGAGGTCCACTTTCTGGGAAACGTCATCTAGGAGGCTGGAGTTGCGGTGGATTCAGTGAAGATTGAATATGTACTATCTTGGGATCCACCCAGAAGCGTGACAGAGGTGAAAAGTTTTCTAGATTTGGCCGGTTATTACCATAGATTTTTACTTGACTTTTCCAGAGTTACGGGACCCTTATCAGCATTTCCAAAGAAGGGGAAACCCTTCGTGTGGTTGGAGAGATGCCAACAGAGTTTCCAGGAGCTGAGGTAGAGACTGACGAGTGCCCCCATCTTGAGGCTACTAGAGGAAGGTGTTGGGTACGTAGTCTACTGCGACGCATCAGGGACCAGGCTTGGATGTGTCCTGATGAAGGAGAAAGTAGTGATCACGTATGGTTCTCGACAGCTGAGAAAACATGAGCAAAACTACACTACCCATTAACTGGAGTTAACAGTAGTGGTATTCGCCTTGAAGAAGTGGTGACATTACTTGATGGGAGAAAGATTTACAGTCTACTCTGATCACAAGATCCTTAGGTATATATTCTATCAGAAGTACTTGAAACCGAGACAACAACATTGGCTTGAGTTCCTCCAGGACTATGACTTTGATATAGTCTATAATCCTGGTAAGGGTAATGTAGTAGCATATTCACTCAACAAGAGATCTGGTATACTGTTGCTGAGTGAGGTGATAGAGTAGCTAGTCGCTTTGCGGATATCCTATGTGAATCGAGATGGAGCAGCTTAACTTCAGTCACTAATAGTCACTCCCCCACTCCTTTAGCAAGTCAGGGAGACGTAACTTGGGGACGCTGACTGTGAGGCTCGACGTGCTCAAATATCCATAGGACAAGAACCTAATGGATTTTCTGAAGGTGGGGAGCATGTCATCCTCTTCAGAGGGTGTACTATGGTACCAATGGAACTTAGGGAGGAATTGTTGAGGGAGTTACATACGTCCCCTCTAGCGGTATATCCAAGAGTGGAAAAGGTGTACCAGGACCTCTAGCATCAATATTGGATACTGGGAATGAAGAAGGTTGTGGAAGAGTTTGTCTCTTGGTGCCTCACTTGTTAGCAAGTGAAGGTAGAGCATCAGGTTCCAGCAGGCTTAGTTCATCCATTAAAGGTGACAGAGTAGAAGTGGGATGGAATTTCCATGTACTTCGTGACGGGTCTTCCATGCACGTCTAGGGGACATGATCCCATCTAGGTGATCATAGAACAACTCACCAAGCCGTCCCACTTCCTACCTATCATAGAGCAGGGTTCAGTAGAGGGCTTGGGACGTCTCTACGTATAGGAGATTGTACGAATTCATGGAGTTCCATCTACGATTGTCTCCGATCATGATACATGGTTTACTTCCCGACTATGGAAGGAGTTGTAGGAGACATCCAGGACACAACTTCGATTGAGCACCGCCTTCCATCCTCAGACGGATGGCCAGACAGAGCAGACCATTCATACCCTTGAGGACATGCTACGTGCATGTGTCCTTGATTTTGGCTGCAATTGGGAGGATCACTTTCCCTTAGTGGAGTTTGCATACAACAACAGTTATCACTCCACTATCAGTATGGAACCATTTGAGGTGTTGTACGGATGACCTTGCAGATCACCTTTGTGCTGGACAGACCTAGGGGAATCAGCACTCATGGGGCCAGAGATGGTGCGAGCTACCACCGAGAAGGTGCAGACCATATATGAGCAGATGAAGAATACACATAGAAGGCATAAATCCTATGCTGACAGGAGGTGGATACCTCTGGAGTTTTAGGATGGTGACCACGTCTTTCTACGGGTCTCACCTCGACGAGGTTTGTAGAGATTTGGCCAGGGTAGCAAGTTATCTCCGAGGTTCATCAAAACTTTTCAGGTCCTCAGCAGAGTTGGCGAGGTGGCTTACCGCTTATCTCTTCCACCTCAGTTTCACCAGGTGCATGATTTTTTCCACGTATCCCAGTTAAGGAGATATGTACATGACCCATCTCACATCATCGACCACGGCGAGCTGGACATCGACAATGGGGTGACATTTACGGAGGTTCCAGTAGAGATTGAGTATTGACAGGAGTAGGTCCTTTATGGGTGTTTGATACCTATGATGCATGTTCACTGGTAGTACGAGAACCTCCAGGAGAGCACATGGGGGCGGGAGGCTCATATATGTGCTCAGTACCCCCACTTGTTTCCTTATTTTGTGTTGTGGCTTTCAGGGATGAAAATCTATGAGGTGGGGAGAATGTAAAGACTCAGATTTTTCCATGTAATTTTTTTAATTATATGAGAATATTATGAGTCCATGAAAATTGAAAGCGTGTGATTCCGAGGCCTGGAGTGCCTAGAATGAATTTATGAAATTTTCTTTAGGTACGTTCAGAAAACATGCGAGCAGGTTTTTGTAACTTTTGAAATGGTGCTTGGAATTGAAAACAGAGGGCACTATTGAACTCATAGCATCGATACTCACTTAAAGAGACCTTCACTTTGACCATAGTAGGTCAAGGGTGGAAATTTGTTTTCAGAATTTCCATGGGAGAAAATAAAATAAACTAGTTTTATTTTATTTTTAAAATTTAATCCTCCCAATTTTTTTTGGTGGTGGGGACCACCCGAGCTTGAAAAATCCTGATTTGAATTCAGTGGAGGGGACCAACCGAGCCTTGAAATCCCTATTTAATGAGGGAGGTTACTCTTGGTTTCTTTTCCAATTATTTGTTCCAACATCAAATTAAATAATGTGACAACATTAATTAAATTAATAAACTTAATTTAATAAGTTGGATCCTCATTTTCTTGAGTTTGGGAAAGTGTTGGAAAAAGGAAGAATTGGGGAGAGCTTTGGAGAATATTCTTTAACAAAGGAAATCCTCCAATGAAGAACGACTTAAATGAAGAATGAGGATCTGACCTTGGAGTGTCTTGCGGGAGCGACGAACGCCGACTCTTCAATGACTTCGTCTACTTCCTCGCACCACCTTCAATGGAAAATTGAGGTAGGGGTTTTATATACATTGAATCTTATTCTATTAATTCTTCATATCCTAAATTCATGACGATGATGGCAAAAAAAAAACATGAACATAATCCCACACATAAACCTTGATCCTATTTCTTTTTATTCTTCACGTGTTCTTCGTGTGTTCTTCAACGCCTAATTTTTATTAATGCTGGAAACACGGAGTTTCGTTGAGCGCGGTATATGGACACGGAGCCCTCAACGTAAGGATCGCGAATATGTGATCGTTTAATTTTTCAGGATTGGAACGAAGCCGCAATGGCATGCGGAAGAAGGCGGCGGCTGACACCTAGCTGGCCGCAAGGAAGGAAGGGAGGCGCACGTCCATGCTGCCGGTTAATGAGGAGGCCATGTCCCATCAGCCGTGGATGGGCAGGGTGGCGGCCGAAAACCAGATGACCGCGTGGTGGAGCGGTGACGCGCGTCCGAGCCGTCGGTGGAGTAGGTGGCCGCGGCTGCTTGGCCACAGCGGAGGCCGAAAGGCGGCCGACCTTCCGACCGGCCGTGGTGGAGCAGTGGCATGTGACCGCGCCGCTGGGAGGAAGTTCGGCCGGCCTTTCGGCTGGCCGCGCCAGACCGGGAGGGACCCATTCGGTGGGTCCCACGTTCCACCTAGCCGAACGGTCCGATGGACCGATCGGGAGAAACCAGAAGGGGGCACTTCCCCTTCGGCGCCAGCTCGGGTGGACCGCGCTGCCCAGCAGGCCGCGCCACCGGGCCACGCCTAGCGGGCCACGCCCAACGTGGGCCGGGCAGCCCCCTTCGCAGGTCAGACCATGACCCAGTGGGCTGAGCCCGCTGAAGCCCAGTTTATCCAGTCTAGACTCAGACCGGGTTGGGTCGACCCGAACCGGGTCGGGTCGGTCCAGGACGGGTCGAACAGGACCCTGGCCCATCTGGACCCAACATTAATTTTTTTGGCCATAACTTGAGAACCAGAAGTCCTTTTGACGAACCGTCTATGGGTCCAGGATCCTTGGACCGAGAAATCCCTTTTGGTATACCACACTTCAGTTTTGGATAAGGTTAGATTATGGCCAAGTTGAATCGGACCCCAATTCCAACCGGGCCCTCAGAGCGGGAATGCTAATAACTTACAGACCGGGCGTCCAATTGACGCGTTTTCCATTGCGTTGGGTCCCTTTTGACATGGAAAACATTTGGGATACTTTTTTTGTGGAACTTTGAGGTGTTTGAGGTATGAACTATGGCTTGGGGACCGGTTCTCCCAAGCGCGATACGTACAGAACCCTACGACTGGCTAAGACTTGAGGACTGCTGACTGTTTCGACTCAGAGTGACTCGAGAGGCCCAGTGGGGAGATCCTCTGTGTGATGCGAAAGACCCACTGTGGGGAGCGCTTATGTGTGACACGGAAGACCCATGGTACTCAATAGGAGTACCCTAGCAGGCCACGATGGGGAGTGCCTCTGTGTGACGCGACAGACCCACAGTGGGGAGCGCCTCTGTGTGATGAAGCAGACCCATGGTACTCAACAGGAGGAGTACCTTAGTAGTCCATGGTTAGTGGGAAAAGACTCTGTGTGACGTGGAATTCCAACTGTACTCGATAGTGGAGGAGTTCTTCAGCAGCCGAGGTGTTCGATGTTGTGACTGGGAATGTTACTTGTTACTATCCCTAGAGAATCCCCTGGCTAGCTATCAGCTTCCATAGCCCTCCTATGTGGGTCAGATTCATAATTCTGTTTCTCAGAGTTTTATACCTGATGTGAGATAAGTATTTATATTTTTTGTATTCTTTCCTTCGTGGAACAGTTGGGATTTGGGCTTTTGAGTTGGGCCTCATGTTTCATCATGATTGAGATGAGTTTACTCGACAACTTAGGTATATGTATGGGAATATACCTAAGTAGGATTGAAAGTTGTTTTCATTATTTTTGGTTTATAATTTGTGGATTTTGTGAAACCTTCAAGGGTCTCGGGGTCCCTACTGAGTATCGTTATACTCACCCCTACACGGGCTACGCCCGCACCTTTTTGTGTTTGGTGCAGACGACGGACAACACTAACTGAGGATGAGGGTACAGGGACTGGAGGTAGCTCGGAGGTGGAATTTAGACGAAGAGTACCGTAGAGATGACCATTTGAGAGATATACCTACCCTTCAGGTAGGATCCTTGGTGGGTTTTCACAGGATCTGTTTTCAGTTTTACTTGTACTTTTCAGTTTACTTGTACTTTACAGCTGGTCTTATATTCTGGCCCCTTTTACTTTCTGTACACACCCTATTTACTATATAGTTTTACTTTGTACTTTTATCCTGCTTTGTGATTATTTGTGTGAGTTTATAGGTTATAATGGAAATTCCTCCCCGTTTTTATAGAATACGCATTTCAGTGCTAGTTGCTATCCCCTGGCATATGGAAGGCGGGCTTGAGGTAGTCATGGCACGAGCCCCGAGGGACGGGCCGTGAAAATGGAATTGTTGGCACTCTCTCCTAGGCTGGGTTGAGATATGTAGGTCCCCTTCTCTATAGTTTGAGTTTCTTTGGTTTGAGTATATATACATATATCTATATCTATATCCATGCTGTTGGATTTTGTTACTCTCTTACTATGGGTGGAAAATACATGATATGTAGTCCATCTATATGATGTGTTGATATTCCTATGGTTGGATGAGGTTACTTTATTTCTTTGGGTTTAGATTTCTGTTTAATGTCTATTCTTATTGTGTCTCTTACTTCTCCCCCTTCATCTTTCTAGGTGTCCTATTGGGTATGTATATACTCCCCCATGCATGGGATTTCCCGTACATGTCGTGTCTTATGAAGATGACAGATAGGTCCACTATGAATTTATATGAGCTTAGTGATACTTGGTGCATTGGACTATGTAAGGTGGTTAGAGCTTGGAGATCATAAGATGTATTCTCTCAGTACTTTTAGTTTTATAGTTTTTTTTTTCAGGTTGGGGTATATTTCTAGTTGGGCATGTATTTTTTCCTTTTACTTGTCCAGTTTTCACTATCGTACTCTTATACACCCTAGAGGTTTTGCATTATTGGTTTGTATTCTAGATATTGCATATTTTTATTCTTATTCTTCAACACTTATACATTGATATAGTCGGATGTGTACATATAGGTACATTAATAAAAGGCCTCCCATTTTGGTTGTTCCTTTTTTCACTTGTCACCAACCCATGGCCTATGGAGGAAGGCTTAGGGTAGTTGTGGCTCAACCCCCGGTTGGGTTGGGTCATGAAAGATTGGTATCAGAGGTGGTTCGATCCTTGGGATAGTGTTGGAGTAGTTCCATTATGAGGATTTAGTTGGGATTTAGGGAGAAAGTTTCAAAGTGTCTCGATTATAGCTCTAAGGCCAGGGAACCTAGTGATGGTATGGGCAGTCAATGTATCCATTCACCAGGACCTTGACTACCTTCTTGTCAACTAGAAATACTGAGACATTGGTTTAGGGGTAAATGGTACATGCATCATATAGGATTGAGTCTTTGACTATCCTTCTTGATTCATATCCCCATTGTATATATATTTTTATTTGATAGTGGTACTTATTGATTAAATTTTAAGGATTCCTCCATGATGATATCCAGCTAAGATACCAGTTCCAAATCATGATGATGATCTGATGAGTGATGAGACCTCAGTTTAGGGACCATCCAACAAGATCCTTCCTCTAGGTGTATAGTTAGCAATAACCCCACCTGTTGAGTAGTAGATAATACCATCAGAGTAGGATGAGGATGCGCATGGGCTTAGCACACTCTGTGAGTTATAACACTAGAGGTCGTTGAGGTTCTGTGGTGAGCCAGATCCCTAGGTAGCAAAGGATTGGATAGATTTGGTGGTATGTATCTTCAAGATTATTATATCACTGAAGAATAAAATGGTTGAACTAGAAATTGACCTTTTCCATGGAGTAGTTGGGAATTGGTGGAGTATTGTTACCTAGATGTATGATGAGTCTACACTCTCATGGCCAGAATTCTAGTATCTGTTTTTTGAGGAAAACTACCCCTCCTGTTTGTGCTTGGTTTGAATTCAGAAGATTATGGATATTCATTAGGGAGGTATGAATGTTGCTGAGTATGAATATAGGTTTAAATACCTTACATAGTAATCACTTGATATGATTTATGATGGATACTTTTGAGAATAAACGTTTGAGTAGGGACTCTTCAGAGATATCTGGGATAGTGTGGTACCCTTGTTCATCCCCACCCATGATGGGGTGTTGTAGAGGGAACTAGTGATAGAGATATTCATTTTAGAGGGATTCTAGGTAGGTGGAGATAGAACTAGGAATTATAGAGCTGATTCATATGCATCAGTTATAAGACATCAGTTAATGAGATCTCAGTATATGAGATATTCCAAGGATCAGGATCAGGCATGTGATCAGGGTAGCACAGAAGACCAGGGAATCCTAGAGTGGTGAGATTATATGCTTGTGATGGTAGAGGTCACATGGAATGTGACTACCCAAATATATGTGTTGAGGAGTGTAGATAGATAGCATATGGACTTCCAATATAGAGGCAGCACCATGATCAAGGATATCCCAAGAGAGGGCAGAGAGGCCCCAACTGAGGTGAAACTGGAAGAGGTGTAAATAGAGATCTAGTAGGATGAGCTGTGGGTGGCGGACTACATGATGAGATCCTTATAGCACCACTACCATGTGGACCACTTTAGGCTTAGGGAGTTGGCGGTAGGGGTCATGGATAATTGGAGTCTATGGAGTCATATGACCCAACAACACATAATATGATTAGAGGCATGATCTGTGTTTATTCTACTCTTTCATCAGTATTAGTAGTCACATGTATGATTTACCCCTTTATCTCTATACTCCTGGTGTAAGAGATAGAGATCGTAGTAAAGGATTTATCCCAGTAGCTTCATCTTGAGGTTAATACAAGGAATGTTTCTTCTATATCGTTTATCTGTAGGTTGTGTGAGATATTTCTTGGTAGAGAGAGGTTTATGTGGGACCTTTTGGTCATCACTATGGAACCCTATTCCATCATCTTGGGTATGGATTGGTTTTCCATGTTCCTATCCCATATTGATTGTAACTATAGACGATTCACATTCCTTCTAACTGATGGGATGATATTTTCCTTTATGGGTGAGAGAGATCTCATGGAGGGATGAGTGGGTTCTATAAGAAGGAGGCTTCAGCCCATTACCCATAAGTTTGAGAGTGTAGCCTTTGGTTCAAAAGGTTCTTTAGGAATCTATATTCCTTTAGTCATGGAGGATTATATGTATGTATTTATCGAGTATGTTTCAGGACTACCTCTGAGGTGGGAGATGGAGTTTTGTATCGACTTGAATCTTAGGACCTCTTCGATATATTATGTGGAATATAGTATGGATCCTACCAAGATCCATGAGCTATGGTTGTTGTTGAAGGACCTTCAATATAAGGGTTTTATTAGAACTAGTGTGTCCCCAAGGGAATCTCTTATGTTGTTCATGAAAAAGACCGATGGGATCTTGTGGAATTGTGTGGATTATCATCGCCTGAATCAGACCATGATAAAGAACAAGTACCCCTTATTGAGGATTAAAGACTTATTTGATAAAATTTGAGGTGCAAGATGGTTCTTAAAGATCAATCTCCGATCCAGCTACCACCAGTTGAGGGTTTGTGAGGCTGATATTCTGAATCTGGCATTTCAATGTTGCTACGGACACTGAGTTCCAATGATTCCCGTCAGCGTGACAAATTAACCAACCATGTTTACATATTTTATGAACCAGGTCTTCAAGCCATACATGGACTAGTTTTTGGTTGTATTCATTGACCAAATAATCATATACTATATGTCATAGGATGATAATTCATATAACTTGAGGATGTTCCTAGATTTTCTTCGAGAGCACTAGATTTATGGTAAGCTATCGAAGTTCCAGTTCTGGATACAAGAGGTTCAATTTCTAGGGAATGTCATTTCTGATCATGGGTTAGATATGGACCTAGTGAATATTGATGCAATGATTTCTTGGGAGCCACCCAATAGCATACTATAGGTGTGGAGTTTTCTTGCCTTATCGGGGAACTAAATGAGGTTTTTAGAATACTTATCTAGGATTGCAGCCCCTTTTAACACCCTGATGCAGAAAGGGAATACATTTAACTAGACTGAGTAGTGATAGAGGGCCTTCAAGGAGTTTAGGATGAGAATGATGAGTGATCATATTTTGATACTAACAGAGGATGGTGTGGAGTACATAGTGTATTGCGATGCCTCAGGAGTAGGGATCAACTGTGTGTTGATGTAGAGATAGGTAGTCATCACATAACAATCAAGGAAGTTGAGACCCCATGAGAAGAACTACATGGATCATGACCTAGAGCTGGAAGAAGTGGTATTTTCTCTAAGGATATGTAGGAACTATATTTTAGGAGAGCGCTTTGCAGTTTACTCCTACAATCAGAGTCTCAGGTATGTTTTCATGCAGAGAGACTTGAACCTGAGATGGTGGAACTGGTTGGATTTCCTATAGGACTATGACTTTGATATAGTGTATAATATAGTGAAGGGAATGTGGTATCATATGATCTTAGTAGTAAGTCCCAAGTTTTTTTGGTACAAGAGGATTCAGAGTAGTTATATTCCTTGCAGCTGACCTTGGTGGAGAAGGAGGGTACAACTTTTCTTCAGTTGATGGTATTGAATCCTCCGCTTCTCGAGAATATGATGAGTCCTAGTCAAGAGACATTGACTATGAGGTCTCTCATGATCATATTTACATAGTGTATTTACCAGATGAATATTTTGAAGGAGGGAATTGCGTCATCCTTTTCCAGGGACGAACGGTGGTCATAGTCATGATGCGGGAGGAGGTGATGTGGAAGTTCCACACATCTTATTTGGATGTACATATCAGTGTGGGGAAAATTTACATAGACCATTAGTGGTAGTTTTGGTGGTCCAACATGAGATAGAGTGTGGATAAGTTCATCTCTCAGTGCCTCACCTGTCAGTAGGTGAAGGATGAGAACCAGGTTCTGAAAGATTTGTTGCATCCCCTTGAGATCTCAGAGTAGAAATGGGATGGAATATCCATGGAATTTTTTATAGGGATTCCATGTACAGTGAAGGGACATGATGCTATCTAGGTGATACTTGAATGACTCATGAAGTTAGCAAACTTCCTTGTTATCAGGGGTAGAGTTCGGTGGAGAGTTTGGGGAAGATTTATGTACAATATGTTTTTTGCCTTTAAGGGGTGCCCTTGAATATTGTCTCTGATCATGATGCATGGTACAAATCATGATTATAGAGAATCCTCTTAGAGGAATTCAGGACTGAGATGAGGATGATTACAACATTTCACCCCTACAAAGATAGGCAAATCAAGTGCACTATCCAGGTGTTGGAGGATATGCCGAGGGATTTCATGTTAGACTTTTGATAGAGCTAGGAGGATGAATTGACTTTGGTAGAGTCTTCATACAAAAATATATACCAGTCTACTATCATCATGACACTTTTTGAGGCCCTTTATGGGAGACCCTTTAGGTCACCCTTATGCTGAAAAAATATCGGTGAGGTGTATCTTTTGGGTCCAGAGTTAGTGAAAGAGACGATGAATAAGGTTTAGGTCATCCATGGGAGGATGAGGAAAACCTAGAGTAGGAATAAATCATACACAGATTAACGACATTGTCCCTTGGAGTTCGACCAGGGAGACCATGTTTTCTTGAGAGTCTCCCTACGAAGAGAATTATGGAGATTTGGCCAGGGAGGTAAGCTATCCATGAGGTTCATCAGGACATTATAGATATTACAGAGGGTTGATGAGGTTTCTTACTACATCATACTACCCTCATAGTTATATTGGGTGAACGAAGTCTTCTACATGTCGTAGCTGAGTAGATATGTTCATGACCCTATGGAAATTATTGACCAGGGTGAGCTGAACATCGAGGATGAATCCAATTTTATGAAGAACCTGATAGTGATTGATGATCGGTAGGAGAGGACTCTGCATGGTTGAACCATCCCCTTGGTTCATGTGCTGCGGTAGCACAAGATCATGCTGTAGAGATCTTGGGAGTGGGAGATCCAGATGCAGGCTCAGTATCCCGAGTTATTTGTGTAGTTTTTTCTTTTTAAGGATAAAAATATTGAAGGAGGGAATGATGTGGAGACCCATTTTTTCCATTGTAAGACTTTTTATTATTTCTATAAATATTTTAAGAGCTATGTGTTGGGAAGACATGTGATTCTGAGGCCCGATGTACCAGGAATTAATTTTATAAAAATATTAAATATATTTTATACTATGCCCACACAGTTTCTTAAAGAAAATGGGATAACTCTTAAAAATAATCTTGGATAATAAATCTGAGACCATGATTGAGTCTGGAATGTGATTTTTACCCTAGGTGTGACCTAAATTAGGTTGATATGGGGTGTTCAGATAAAAGAGGCCGTTGGAAGGTGTATTTAGTTAAATAAATAAATAATTTTATTTATTTAATTAAATGAGATAATTATTAAATTGTCTATAAGTATGTCATTATATAAAATAATATAGGGTTATATTCATAAACCTTGATAGGATTGAGATATTTTCTTCCTCCTTCTATTGGTGAATCTAATCCGATGACGATGAACCTACAGATCAAAGAAGATCAAGACAATGAGAATGCAACGAATCCTCTCAATCATTAGAGAGCATGTTCTTTGATGAAAACAATACAATATATAGGTTGGACAATAAATTTTTGATTTATACCACATTTTATTAAATTTATTAATCATGATCAACCCTTTATTTGATCTTCATCAATTTTTGAACTTTTCAAGTGCTTGTGTATTAAAATTAAATTGATTATTTAACTTTTTATAACCCTATATCTCCCAATTGTATTTTTTGGCTAAGAACTCTTGAAAAAATATCATTAAACATTTTTCTTGTACTTTTCTCCCCTAAATTATTCACATTGTTCTCTGATCGACCTATGGGGTAGCGATTCGACATTGTCAGGTGAGACCGATCCCGAACGGACCCCTTGATTCATGATAGTTTCATATTTGAAGAATGGATTGAAAAATCAGGGATATATTCTATTAGATTAAAGGTTTTAGGTGATCATTTTGATTATGTACATCCAAATCATCAAGGACAAAATAATTGGATATGTATGAGGTGTGCGGTGCGTGCATGAAGTGATGAACCAAATGAGGATTTGATTTACAGCCATCAGATGGACAAAAACGACCAAAAAAGATAAGATACACCATTTTTGGGAGGAGAATAGGACAAATTTTAAGCGGTGAATCTTGATCTAGATGCATGGGCACATATTTGAATTTTTTAAAAAAACATGACTACATGCCGTGTAGTCTGAAGAATACACAGTGTGTAGGGCCTTAGCTGTAGTGACTATAGTTTCATGGAATTATAAGTATCCCACACTGCATGGGAGCCCCACATGCCATGAAAACTTATTCTAGTGGACCAAAATTTACTCCAGAAGTATATGGTCATGGACACAACCAAGGACATGGGTGGAACCCCTTGTAGAAGGACACATCGTGTACCATAGTACACAAACACGACTAGAGAGAATGGGTAGGACCTTGGGTGGATTGGAAATGATGTGTAAACCCTGTACATGCTCTATATGGTTACATGAGATATTATCCATATACCTAAAGGGACACATCCATGATAAGAAACAGGACCACATGCCATGTGGGTCCCCTCGCATGCAGTGTACACCTTGATTCCTTTTGAGGAAACTTTGAACTCTCATAGATCCTTCATTTAGACTTGGATTTTGGAACACCATTAGCCTATCATAAGTGTTTTTCCATGTAGAACATCATGGTTTCCATGCAGTGGATTTTGAGATATGAAGCGATATATTTCAGGCATTAAAATTATTTAGGTGATGCTCGATGACTACAATGATCACATAGGATCACCAGAGGCTTCTAGAGTGGCAACCTCCTATTGGGATCGGGAATAGGACCTATAAATATATACAGAGTGAAACCCTATAGATATTATTGGAATGGGTCCTCTATCTATTATTTGAGTTTCAACCTCATATTGGGAAGGTCATGGTTCCTCAATCTACTATCTGCGAGGCACCCACCTATTATATCAGGGCATGGGTCCTCGACTGCTAGAGTGGAACCATCTAGCTAGGATGGGCATGGGTTATCTACCGACTACTAGAGTGTAATCCTCTAGCTAGGTTGAGAATGGGTACTCTATTGACTATTAAGTGTCACTATCTTGCGGAGACAGGGCATGGGTCCTTGACCATCAGAGCGCCACCCTTATTTCGGGATAGGGCATGGGTCCTCTAGATATATACTAAGTGAAACCCTCCTGTTGTACCAGGGTATGGGTCATTTACCTAGATATTGTGTCCCTCCTATGTGTAGCATAGTGTTGAGGTGTATCTTGAATTGGGTGTTTTCTACTAGGTAGATGCGCACGATACTAGGCATCATTGATGAAACTTCTGGAACCATTGACACTCTTTCTCAGGTTGGACTGTGAGATGAAGATCCTCTTCTCTTTGATTTTGTTTTATTTAGTTTGAACATATATATATATATATATATTTGTATACATAGTATTAGATTTTGTTACTCTATTGATATGAGTGGTACATACATGATGTGCAGTCCACTTACACGATGTGTTGAGATCCCTATGGTTGGATGGGTTTACTTTCTTGCTTTGGGTCGTGCTGTTTGTTTAATGTTTATTCCTATCACATCTCTCAGTGCTCCCCATTAATATTTTAGGGTTTTCCACTGGTTATGTATATACTCACCCCTGTATGGGCTTTTTGTACACATGTTGTGTCTTATGAAGACAACAGACAGGTAGAAAGTGACTTCAGAGGAGCTCAGGGATACTTGGTGCATTGGATCACGTACGATGGTTAGAGATTGGAGATCAGGAGATGGTCCCTCTCAACACTTTTACTTTTCTAAATTTTTCAGTTTAGGACATATTTATGGTTGGGAATGTATTTTCCCCCTTTAATTTTCCAGTTTGCACTATCTTAATTTTTTATACCCTAGAGGTTTTTCATGCTTGGTTTGTATTCTAGATATTGCATCATTTAAATCTTATTCCTATGCACTTATTCATTGATATGAATGGATGTGTACATAAAGGTACATTAGGAAAGGGCCTCCCATTTAGGTTATTCCTTTCGACACTTATCACCAACCCCTAGCCTATAAAAGTAGGCTTGGGGTAGTTGCGAATCGATCCTCGGTTAGATTAGGTCGTGACATAAACCTTCACAAAACACCTTGCTCAGATTGACACAAGTCTTTTATTCATGGAACATATGTTCATATGAATCCTTTATGTAAGAAAAACCTTCATGAAACTATTTCACAAATTCAAATCCTTTGGATTTTCAACAAGTCTGGGTACTTCAAATGAGAGGGGTGGTCACCTATTTATAGATGGTTCCTCCCCTATGAGAAACTTTCAATATCACAACTTTATTTTTGTGAAACTCTTTATTCATGCTCATGAAACTAAATTTCTTCATGAAACTTTAGGGAAATATTCTATTCATGAAACTTTTCATAATAAAATAAGTTATCTTCTTTTCCTTCACACCTCATGCATATTTTGTGAAACATTATTTCATGAATCTACAAACCATCGTGACATTAAATTTTTTAAAATTCCATTACTTTTTCATATTTTCATGAGACAGTCTTGTAAATCCATCTTTTGTAAAACTTGGTCCTTCCTCCAAATTTTGGACCCCAAAAATTTATAAAAAACTGGGAAATAATGCCACCTTGTACACACAATTTTCTATACCACTTCCAGAGCTTCCATACATCTGTATTGAATTTTTGTCAACAAACCTTGTCAACAATCATTATATAACTTCCACAACTGACCTTTTCATGATGAAACCATGTTTGGGTGCTCCTCTTTATTCGATATCTACAACCTATATCTCAGTATTATCCTGATCAACATTATGGTTTCACACATTTCTTCATGTACTTCGCCACTTTACCTCTATAGATAATGTCACTATCTCATGAATTTGTTGACATGGTGAAAAAAAATTCAACATGATTCACCACACTATATTAATAGAATCATGAAATCCAACACACTAACTCACTAGGGTTAACATTGATAGATTTGAAAACGAATCAAAAAAACATCACACAAAAACACCAATTCTCATTACTATCCAACAATATACCCCTTTGGATTTGTTGGAAACAATTTCATGGATCTTTTTCCTCTATATAAATACTGTCTGATGAACCTTTTTTGACACTGACTATCCATGAGTGAAAACACCTCTATCTTGAAGCCGTTAGTGATTTATATTCGCTATCGCATAATGTGTGTCATATGAGAATACCACTTCTTCAACCCCACTTGGAAATTGCTTTCATCATGAACCACTTCCATGGTTTATCTTCATTGAACGAACATCTTTAACATCATTTTATTTAGAGAATTCACTTCCTACTCACCCTATAAAGGGTTAGTTAAGAACACACATTGATTCATGATTCTTTATTTTTTGGATAGAAACTAAACATATATTCATGATTATTCCTTATACCCCATTAACATCAAATCCAAAGTATTCTTAGTACCATATGTACTGAATATAGAATCCTTGTAAATATGTACCTTGGGAAAAAAGGGTGTCACTTCCAGAAATTTCATTATTCTCTGCCTGTCTTCTTGATGTCAAACAACATAAGATTCCATCCTTTCTAAACCATTGATACTACGAATTATGTGATTTAACTATTCCTATTTTATCAATGATTTGAATAAGTGTATTTATATTTATCACCATTTGTCTACATAGTCCTTGAATCCGATAAAGAGATAAAATCACCCCCTATGATATGAAACTCTTCCTATTGTTAGGTCCACTGGTTAGACCCAAAAACTATCTTCTTCTCTAGAATCATTTCTTCACATGTGACTATAGGTTTGAGAAAAATCCCTAGCTCAAAAACATCTTCCAGTTGTATCTACCTTCAATAAGATTTTAAATGGATTAACTTACCACTTATAAAAGATCCATAAAAAAAACTTTAATCCTATCGAGTTGGGAATTAGTGTAGGAAAAAATAGATAAAGTTAATAACACCATATATATCCATTTCAATCACTTACTTCCATACATCTCTAAAAACTATATAAATTTAGCTCATTTGAAATAGTTTTTACCCATTTCTTCTTGATATCTAGACACCAAACTGATACCAATTGTTGAAACTAATACCAACTCTCACATATACCAATATGATGGATGATACCATTCATTGAATCTTTCTTGATGAAAAATGATGAAATGATGAATTGTTTGTTCATCTTTTGAGATCACTTCCTGAACCATACCTGGTAACTGATTTTATCTCTTATCCATAGGGTGTCTTTCCTTGTTTTTTGGGGATATAACCTGTTATATTTTCATCTCCAAACTCCCCCTAATTTTATCGTATTTTTCACTGAATATAGCAATTAAATTCATCATAAGAGTTATCCATAAATATCGACCTCTTATATCATGAGAACAATCAGATGATATCATATGTTATATTAAGAAAAAATAAAACATGAGATCTCATATTGTTGCTACTTCCCTATTTTTCTATCTTCAAGATCCGATGTTAGATAGATCAAATGATCTTGACATTAATTATTCATGGATCTTGATACCGCTTGACATAAATTTAAATATAAAATCTCAATTACATATGCCAATCATTGTAAATCCTCATTACTGCTCAAATTTATCTTATATTCTCATTCATTGAGATTTTATATACAGTAAAACATTATACTTGTATTGATTTAAATTAGTTGAAATTATGGATAATGTCACATAACCACTTTGCATATTTTGATGAAACTTCCCCATGAATTATATCTACCCTAAAACCTGAAACACTTCAACAACTATTAATATAATTTAATCACATGGGGATATGGAATGTTTCACTTCCTCAAGTTGAGGAATGTGGATGGTCATTGTGGACCACCCCTTTAGTATCAAACTTTCCTTTTTCCTTGTTTATATTTGAGGATAGAAATGTCATAACCTCATCAAATTCTTATTATTCTTGATCAATATTCATGGTAATCATATTAAGTTCTATGAAAACATATCTCTTTTGAGTGACGTCACTTACGCAAAATTCATTTAGAACATTTTTTTTAAACTTCCTATTTTCTGGATTGGGAATTTACTTTTATTTATATCCAAAATTAAAAACTCTTCTTCCTTGGGTATTCTTACCAAAAAGGACCTCCACACACATTACTAATTGGATCCTTATTCTACACATCTTCTTGACGCTCTATTTATCCCCTCTTAACATACTAGATTTCATGACCCATGTATTTTTTGGGATGTATTTTCATATGAGTAAATTTTGGAGTCCTTTTAGTTTTCTAAATCTCATTATTTTCTTTCTATGAATCCTTATATTCAACACATGATTTGGAACTTATCTTAAAAATACCATTTTACCATTTCTTATGAAATCCCCCAATTATCTTCTTCTCTTGCCTTGTGATACATTTTTCAATCCCACTTAACAAATCCTCACATATGTCCTCTTTAACAGGAAATAGATCCACCTAATATATATTATTATATGGTGGATCTTTCATTGCACGATTATCTTCCATTCTCACAGTAAGAACACATTACTTATTTTTCCTCCATATTTGTTTTCTTTCTTTCCAGGAGTGCTGCTATGAGTAAACAAATATTGATAACTTATGAACCTTTTATTGAGCTCCATTATTTTACTCTAGAATGGTAAATCCATTATCTAGATTAACATGATTTATTTTAGTGAAAAAATTGTTCTCATTAGTTGTAGCAATAGAGTAATTACTTACATAAATTTCAATTCTCTTTCTGCTACAATGCCTAGCCATATGATCATGATTCGCACAAATAAGGAATCTCTGATAGAAAACATACCTCATATAGTAGCACCTTGATTAAAGTGTTTTTGCAGTAGATTATATCCTTTATTTAAGCCCTTGGGATTCTAGGAAGACACTCATGGTATGTCCCATGATTTAACATTAGTAGAAATTAGTGGATACCTTCTTCCGAGAGCTATCTCATATAAGTTTGATATGGTGGTTGAACTTACTTGTTGACTCTAGATTTACAAATTTGTGGACTCCACTTGTTGATGCTCCCATAGGATATATTTTTGTCTTCTCATTCAAGGGTTTTAGACTCCTTTTGATCTATTTGATATTCCCATCCTTGTCCTTCAGTTGAGAAGTCATCTTCCTTACACTTGAGATTGCTTCTATTTTAGATTTTAACCCCTCTTCCAGTTGTGTTTTAAGAGGGATAATGTTATATTTCAACTTCTTATCAGTGGCCATCTGTTTTTCCACTTCATGGGAAATTTAATCAAGAAATTATCTTTAACTCTTCATTTTTTCACCCATATTTACAATGTCATCATTCTAATCCACCTTTACTTTCCTCATCCTTTTGTTCTCCTCATCCAAATCCACCATGTGTGAAACCAATTCATTATTCTTGGCCCTCATATTTTCAACCTCATTTGAGTCAAGGATATTTTCTTTGGAACCAGTGTTACACTCTTGCACTTTGGAAGAAATCACCTCCAATTCCTTATCCCAAGTATCATTTTTATACCTCATATTTAAGGCCACATCAATTAGTCTTTGATTGAGTATTTCAAAATTTTAACCACATTTTTGAGCACTTAAACATAGATTTATTGAGGTTCATTCTTCTTTATTTACTCCATGTTTTCATCCTTAAGCCCCTGATCAAGATTCTAATATGTGTAGATAACTTCCACCTTTGAATAAATTGATATATCATCATTTTTAGTTGTTCTAAAATTTATTTTCATATTAGTCTCCTTAGATAGTCCTGCAACATCATTGTATGAACAAGTAGATACCCAATCAGATTCATCCATACTTTATGTTTGTGAGCCTGATATGGATCTAAAATCCATTGATTTGCCACATATTTTTATTAATATTATAATAAATTAATTGAATAGTTTTTCACTTTTTGATAAATAAAAAGAACTTTTTTATTTTTATAATTAAATTTATTAATTATAATTTTTTATAATTAATTAATTATTTTTTTATTTTAAAATTAATTAATTCAGTTCTACTAATCTTTCGAGTATAATAATTTACTAATTTGTTGTAATGTTTTAAAATTTGATTTAATTTTTATTTGTTTGACTTGTTATTATTTAACCAATTAATCATATTGTTTTCATTTAATTAACTTAGTTTTCAATCCAAAATTTTAATTGTTTAATTTTAATTAATTAAAATAATTTAACTCTAATAAGCATTTCAACCTAAATGATTTGGTTTCATTTAATATCATTATCCTTATAATTTAATTTATCAACTCTTTTTATAATTAATAATTTTATTATACTGTTTAATAATCTAGTTAGTTTTTAATATATATTAAATTATTTAAGTTTTTAATTTTAAATTAATTTATGTGATTTTAATCTTTAGTATTCAATTAGTTAGTTAGTTAATTAATTAATTTAAATCTTCAAATCTTTAGCGTTTTAAATTTCTTGTTTGCAGTTTAAAATAGGTTTAGTCACTGACACAATTTCAATTGACTCAGTGTTCCTTCCCCTTTAATTAATTAATTTAATAAATTAACTCATTAATATATTTTTAGTTTAAAACAAATATTTAATTTATTTTGTTAACTTTGTTTTAGTTTTTAATTTTAGTCTTGTATTTTTAGTTTTATATTTTTAATTTAATTAATCAATTAATTATTTTTAAGTAATTCTAGTTTCATTTTATTTAATGCTTTATTTTGTTTTTAATTTTAGATTAATTAATCTTAGTTCATGTTTTTAATTAATTAGTTAATTAAACAATTTAATTAAATTAAGTTTTAATCTTAATTTTAGTTATGTTTTTTAATTTTTCTCTCACTGTTATTTCATTTGTTTTGCAACCGACAATTTTTTTAACTGTCAGTAGCATCCTGCTACCAACACTACTTTCTGAGACCAACACTGACACTACTCACACTGCCACCATTTATCCACCAGCCTGTCGGTCTCTCCAATGTGTTTCCCCAACCTCATACCAATGACCTTCTTACACTTCACAAACATCATGCTACTGACACTGCGTCGGTCTCTCATTTTCTACTGTCGGTCTCTCTTGCATACCCCTACTATTGAAAATAGTGTCGGTCTAGCCTCCTTCCTTCACTTCTAGTACCGGTGCTGATGAAAATCATCTCACCGACGTTCAACAATGCAACCTGCTACCGACACCATCGCCTCTCTTTCAGCATCACCAAAAGAAAAATCTAGCATACACAAATCTTTTAGCAGTAGCTTCAAAGGATAGAGAAACAACACCAAAATCAAATTCATGTCAAACAAATCAAGCTTCACATTACATATCTGAAAACCTAGAAATTCAAATCTCCGCACCGTTGAACCTCAGAACCCGCTGCTGTGGAAGACCTATTTTGCGCCACCGCCGTAGGAGCTATCGCTTCCGTAGGCTGTCGTTGTACAAATCGGGTAAAGGAAGAAGCCACCACTGCTTGCTACCTGATCAAAGTCCACACAACTGGTCAAGTGAAGCCACCAGGAAAAAGAGGGAGGCTAAGCCGCAGTAGGCCGGAGGAGAGAGGCGCCGCCGACGCTGTTTGAGGAAAACGAACCCCCTCTATTGCGCTAGAAGGGATGAGTGGGGGGATAAGTTTAACAATAAAATAATAATAACACATATAAAAATAATGATAATTAAATAAATAATAATAATAATACTAATAAAAATAAAAATAATTAAAATTAATAAAAACTTGATAAGAAAATAGAACTAAATTAATAAAATCATTTTGAAATCAATAAAATTAATATTAAAAATAACAACAACATTAATTATAAAACTGATTAATTACATAAAATTCATAAAAACTAAAATACTTAATAATAATTTATAAATAAAATTTGTTTAATTAAATTAAAATATTAAATACATTAATAATAATAATAAACTTTTTATTTATATTTATTCAAATTACCTTTAATAACAATATTTAACAAAATAAATATTTATCTTAATTAAATAACGATTTTTAAATATTAATTTTATAAATTTTTATTACTTATTAAAATTTTAATGATAATATTTAATAATAATTAATTAAATTCTTAAATTGAACAAAAATAATTAAATAGTTAATAAAAATAAAAATAATTATAAATTTTAATAACTATAATATTATACTAATAAAATAATTTTAACTAAACTAATAATAATAATGTTTTTTTATAAACTAAATAATTAAATAAAATCTAAATAAATAAATTATTTTACTAACCTTAATAATTAATAACGTTAATAATTTAATAATTATATCTTAACTTTTTAAATTAATTACTTATAATAGAAATAATTTAATATTAAATAAATAATTATAAAAACTTATAACAACATTAAATAAATTAAATATTTATTAAGTAAATAGTAAAATTATTATAAAATAATAATTTTACTTCTTTAATCTAAATTATTATATAAGTAATTATTTATTTTAACTTTTCCTTTTAACTTTTTTAATTATTCTATATTTTCATTGTGTAGATTCATTCAGGAGTTCAATGCACATCCAGGTTCATTCAACCGCCTGGTCAAGAGTTTTTTACAAGGGTGATTCTAAAGTGACATGTGTTTCACTAAAAAGTTCACGTTTGCGGTTAAAATACTAGTTTAAGTTAGTGGGGAACTTTGTAAAAATGCAAAAAATGACAAAAACTTTAAAAAATAGAGCAGTGGGGATTCAGAGGAGGACACCACTTACACACAATTCATTCACTTTTTCATGGAGAACTAGAGCAGAGCAGTTATAGGAGTCTTGGAGAGTAGAAAGTCCTGGAGTCATAGGACCCCGAGAGCGGAGCATCATTTGGGGAATTTTTCCTCCCTATTATTTTAATTCTTGTACTGTATTCTAGGATGTTTTAAATTGCTGTAATGAACATGATAGTTAGCTAAATACTTAGATTTTAGGGAATTTCTAGTTTTACTGATTATTTTTGCATCTTCATTTTCAAATTTTCATTTTAATGTATTCAGATTTGATCAGTGATATAAACTATGAATCCATCCATTTGCATCATGTTACTTGCATTAAAATTTCAATTCCACTATCATTTGGTGAGTCTTATTGTGGATACATTTTATAAAATTTTATGTTCATAAAGAAAACTTCCAAACATTTAGAGAGAATGTCTCTATTGTATTTTTCAAAGATAAATTTTCTCGGTAGAACTTTTCTTAGAGTGGAAATACCCAAGAATGTTCAATTTGAGTGACTTATATCATGGTGAGGGAAATAAGTAAGTATCTTTCAGTGGTTAAGTTTGCAATCATTTTTGTGAAAAGGATTTATTTTAAACCAGTAGAATAGAGTTTTTTCCTGAGCATTTTATCTTGATTGCTCATTTCTCAGCATTATTGGTCTCTGTTGTTGCTACTTTTCATTTTGTCTCTATTTTGTTTCAGCCTAGATCAAAAACATAAAAGATTGAGTGTTCTTTACTACTTTTTAAAATTAACAAAAAAATATATAAAAAACATAAATCAAATTTTTTTACTCTTCCAACTACTGATAACAGTGGGGTTTTTTGAAAGTTTTATAGAAAATTAGTAGTTCCACCTTCCCTATGTATTCAACCCTACTTTCCACTAGACAGTAGTAGTAAGAAATCATAAATTTTAAACTTTTACCCAATTTCAACATTAGTTGGGCATCATTTTTTGGAACTTTTTCTAGGGAGGACACGATCCATTACTTTTCTAAAAATCTTAAAAAAAAATCACATAAAAAAAAATCAAAAAAATTGAAAAAAAAATTGTTAAAAAAAATTTGTAATTGAAAATATCAAAAAAAAATTATGTTGTGTTGCTATTTGTTTAATTTTTGTTGTTAATTCTCTGTTAAAATTGTTCTTGTGCATCTGTACTACCATTAGTCCTGAATTGCAACTATTATTACTATCTTGAATGAACACTAGATCTACTACTGATAGATTAGAGCCTCTGAACTTGGAATTGGAAAAACATTTAATCTCTCTAAGAAAGAAAAAAAAATCTGAAATGTACAACCTAGATACTAGGGTTCCACCTAATAACATCCAAAACCATCTAGTACTCTTAGATAATGAGAGGCCTAGGATGAGGGAGTTCCAACTCTGTCAAGTTTTAAGCAATCCATCTTCCATTAGGTTATCTCCCGGAGCCCGAAAGTATGAGTTGAAATAGTCCCACATTTCATTATTTCCTACATTCAATGGACTCTCTAATGAGGAATATCTTTCCTTAATTATATATTTTTACAATATTGTGAAACAATTACCTCTTTTAGGAATTTCAAAAAATGAGCTTAGAATGAGAGTCTTTCCCTTTTACCTAAAAGGGAATGCTAGAAATTGGTTTTTGAGTTTAGATGAAAATATTTCTGAAAACTGGGATGAAGTGTATAATTATTTCATAATGAAATTTTATCCCCAAAGACTTAAAGGATAACTTAGAACTAAGATCACTAGCTTTTACTAAGAGGATAGAGAATCCTTTTATGAGGCTTGGGATAGATTCATGTAATTTCTTAGGCAGTGCCCCCATGATCAACTCCCATCCCACCTTCTCATGGATACCTTCTATGAAGGGTTATCCTCCTCTGGTTAGAACCTAGTTGACCAAGCTACTGGGGGAAATTATAATGATAAAACTGATGAACAATTGAGACAAATTTTCAATAATCTTGTTTTAAAATCCCAACACAAAAATTCAAGAAGAAAAATAGTGAATAGAAACCCAAACGCTGGTTCTATGAATGATACTCAAACTCAACTTGCAGAAATCACCAACCAACTTCAATCTTTAATAAACCAGAATTCCAAGCAATCTATAAACCAAGTTTTCTATCAAAACACTAATCAATCTCTTAGAAAAAAAATTCACTCTATGTGGGATGTTTATTCACAATTAAACTTTTTTCCCAACTTTGATATGCCATCCCAACAACAAGAAAATTATAAATTTGTCAACTATGGTCCTATGCTGCCTACCAAAGAAGAACCTTTCTCTAAAAACTACAACCAAGGCTATAGGTTCCATCCAAATTTTTCATGGCAAGATCAAGGACTGATTAAACCATCCACTGCCCCTAATTACTAAAATCAACCAAGAAAAGACTTTTAAAATCAACAAAGGGTCGAGTCTTCAAACTCTCAAAGTAATAATGATGGAAGAATGTTGTTTAAGTTAGATCTAATTTTAAATAAAATGAATTATCAAGAATAAATATTCGTGAATCAATCGAATAAATATGAAACCAAATATGAATTTGATAAAATAAAAAATTATGTTAGAATGAATAATATGGAAACACAACTTGACCAAATATCTAGAGACTTTGATTCTAGGGATAAAGGTAGACTTACAAGCACAACTGAACTTAAACCTAGGGAGAACATCATGGATGTAGTCACTATAAGGGGGATAAATACTCAAAATTTTTCTGAAAAATACTTTGAAAATGCCAAGAATGAAAAACTACTTGAATCTAGAAATAAAAATTTGCTTTGTTCAAAATCTGGAAATTCATAGAAAAGTCTTGAAAATGATCAAAATTTGAATTTTTTGTCTGAAATTAAAGTTGAAAATCCTTATAAAAATCAAAAGAATAAAGGAAAAGAGAAAGTTGTTGAATAGGTGAGGGATATGACTACTGTCCTGAAATTTTGTTGCCCCACCCATCCCATTCTATGAAAAACTCAAACCTCAAAGTAACACTAAGGATGAAATCCTTTAGTTCCTTAGACTTATTATCAAGATTTAAGTGAAAATTCCTTTCATTTAGGCCTTAATTAAAATACCATATTATTTGAAATCTCTTAAAAAAATTGTTTCAAAAAAAAACACTTGAAGAATTTTCTACCTACAACCTCACTGAAAAGTTTAGTGTTGTTCTCCAAAAGAAAATCCCACCCAAACTAAAATACCTAGGTGGATTTTTTATCCCTTTTACCCTAGGGAATTCTGACCAGATCAACTGTTTGTGTGACTTATGTGCTAGCATTAATCTTCTCCCATACTCACTATTCCAACAGTTGAGATTGGGTGACCTTCAACCCACCACAATCATCCTATAGTTGGCTGACCATTGTTTCACTCATCATGTGGTAAGGGTAGATGGCCTACTATTTGGATTGGGAAAGTTGTTTCTCCCTATAGACTTTCTAGTTCTGGATATGGAGTGTGATCAAGAGGTGCCCATTATTCTGGGTAGGCCCTTCTTGGCCACTGGTGGTGCTGTAATTGACGTGTCTAAGTGTTAGCTTATCTTTAAAATTGGAAAACAACAAGAAAAGTTTATTTTGTTAAAAAATGTGAAAGGAAAAACATTCCATGAAAATTGTTCAAAAATAGTGTCCTTATAATCTAAAAGTTCGTTTGAAAATCTTAAAGAATATGAAAAATAATCCTCTGCTGAAGAAATGAAATTGGAAGCTGAAAAATCTTATTTGACATTCTCACAAAGTGAAAAACCTGCTCAAATAGAAAATATATAAATTTTTCCAAAACTGGACAACTGTCTAGTTTCTACTTTTATTGAAGATTTTTCATGTGCTTCTGTACTTAGGAACTTTCCAAGTGAACTTGAGGGTGATTCTGTTGTCACCAACACTACTTTTGAACACTTTGATGAAGTATAAAGAGAGATGTTAAGAAAACTTGATAATTTTTCTTTGATATAAATTCAAAACTAGAAACTCTGGATAGTGAGTTGTCCTTCTTGGACAACAATATTGTCAATTCTGAAACTGAATTGAAAATTGAAAATATTTCATCATTTCAAACTATTTACAAGAAATATATTGAATACCTTGGACCTCTGAGTACCAAAAGTATTCCATTAAGTGAAAAACCACCCATTCTAGAACTGAAACCACTCCCTTCCCATTTGAAATATTCATTTTTGGGTGAAAATTCCACACTACGTGTTATAATTTATGCTGATCTGAATGATAAACAAGAAGAAAGATTGTTGAATGTTCATAAAAAAATTTCAAATCTACCATAGGATGGAACATAGCTGATATAAAAGGAATTAGTCCTTCATTTTTCATGCATAAAATACCTATGGATATAGACCATAATCCCAGTGTAGAGTTTCAAAGAATATTGAATCCAAACATGAAATAAGTTGTGAGAGAATAAGTAATTAAACTACTAGATACTGGAATAATTTACCCTATGTCAGATATTACTTAGGTCAGTCCAGTCCAAGTAGTCCCTAATAAGGGAGGTTTCACTATTGTTAAAAATGAAAAGAATAAAGAAATTCAAGTTAAATATCCACAAAATGGCGATTCTATATAGATTATAGGAATCTTAATGCATCCATTAGGAATAATCATTTTCCAATGCCCTTCCTTGATCAAATGTTTGAGAGGATTACTGAGAATGAATTTTTCTATTTCTTGGATGAGTATTCTGGTTACAATCAAATTTCTGTAGCTCTAGAGGATCAGGATAAGAATACCTTTACATGCCCCTTTGGGGAATTTTCCTACCGGCGGATTACCTTTGGTTTTTGTGGATCCAAAGCTACCATTCAAAGGTGTATTATGGATATATTTTCTGATATGATTGAGAGAATCATAGAGGTTTTCATGGATGACTTCTCCATTGTGGGTAGTACTTTTGATACATGTTTAGGAAATCTGGAGTTATTTTTGGAGAGATGTATTAAGACCAACTTAGTTCTTAACTAGTAAAAGTGTTAATTTATGGCCACTAAAGGAATTGTGCTTGGAAATAAAGTGTCCAAGAGAGGTTTGGAGGTTGACACTTCTAAAATACAAGTCATTAAAAAATTACCACCTCCTAAAAATTTTAAAGGTGTTAGAAGCTTTTTAGGTTATGAAAGTTTCTACCAGAGGTTTATAAAATACTTTTCAAAAATAACTAATCCCTTGTGTTCTTTTCTTGTTAAGTATGGTCCATTCTATTTTGATCAAAACTTTCTAAATCCATTCAATCTTCTTAAAGAAAAAATCACTACATCACCTATCATCTCTTCAACTAATTGGAAACTCTCTTTTGAATTAATGTGTGATGATATTGATATGGATGGTGGGGCTATCCTAGAACATAGGAGAGATAGGAAGCCACATGTGGTATACTATGCCAGTAGACTGCTAGATGAGGATCAAAGGAACTATACCACTACTAAAAATGAGTTGTTAGATATTTTGTTTGCTCTTGAGAAGTTTTGGAAGTACCTATTAGGTTCTAAAGTTATCATTTTCACTGATCATTCTGCCTTGAAGTACTTGATGTCCAAGAAAGAAACCAAACCCTGGCTGATTAGATGGATTTTTTTGTTATATGAATTTAACTTAGAAATTAGAGATAAGAAGGGAGATGAAAACTTAGTTTCTGACCACCTATCTAGGCTTCCTCACACTCATTATGAAGATCCAATGGAGATAAACTCTTCATTTACTGATGATAAGTTACTTACTATCTCTATTAAAAGATCTTCTTAGTTTTCAGACTTTTCTAATTTCTTGGAATCAGGAGTCTTTCCCAAAAATATTTCCAATAACCAAATAAAAAAAATTCATCTCTGAACTTCAGTATTATCTTTGGGATGAACCTTTGCTATTTAGGAGGTGTGATGATGTATTCTTAGGATGTGTGTTCCTGAATAATAAACGATGCATATTCTATAGAGTTGTCACTCCTCACCTTGGGGAGGTCACCATGGTGGTGAAAGGACAACCCATAAATTCCTCCAATCTAGTTTTTATTCTCCCACCCTAATCAAAGATGATAGGAGTTTTGTATTTGGCTGTTATAGGTGCCAAAGGTTAGGTAATGTTGGTAGAAATCAAGAGTTACCTCAAAAGGGTATTATAGAAGTAGATATTTTTGATTTCTGGGGTTTAGATTTCATGGGTCCATTTCCATCATCTCATGGGAATGAGTACATATTAGTGGATGTAGACTATGTTTCTAAGTGGGGTGAGGAAGTAGCACTGCCCAACAATCAAGCTAACGATGTTATAAAATTTTTCAAAAAGAATATTTTCTCAATATTTAGAGTCCCAAAAGTATTTATCACTGATAATGGAACACACTTTAAAAAATACAAGTTTAAGGGTTTTATGGAAAAGTATGGTTGTGTTCATAAGACTAGAACTCTTTATCATCCACAGTTCAGTGGACAAGTGGAAATTTCTATTAGGGAACTGAAAAAAATTCTTGAAAAAACTATCTCAAGATCTAAAAAGGACTGGTCTCTCAAATTGGATGAAGCTTTATGGTCATATAGAACAACTTTTAAGACCCTAATAGGTTTGTCTCTATATAGTCTGTTTTTGGAAAATGATGTCATTTGCATATAGAGTTTTAACATAAGTCATATTGGGTAGTTAAGGTTCTAAATTTTAATTTTAAGAGTTCTAGTTAGATAAGACCACTTTATCTAAGTGAGTTAGATGAAATTAATAGAGAGTCATATGATAATTCATGAATATACAAAGAGAGGACTAAGATCTTTCATGATTCTATTATACAAACCAAAGAATTCAAATATGGAAAGAAGGACCTTATCTTTAACTATAGACTCAAAATATTTCCTGTTAAACTTAAATCCAAGTGTTCTATACCTTTAACAATTGTTAGATGCTAAATAATGGAGCTGTAGAAATTGTAGGTGAGAAAAACAAGCCCATGCTGGTTAATAGGCAGTGAGTCAAACTGTATTTCGAAGGAAAACTAAAGGTCTTGGATGCCTTCACTGTTCTTGAAAACTGTTTATGAATAAATTATAACTAAATAATTTAAACTCAGTGCTTCATGGGAGTCAAAACATGGTCAATGATTTTTCTTTATTTTTCATTTTGTTAGGTTTTGAATAAAAATGCTGCATTCTTTGTTTTTGTGCAATTCTTGTTGCTTCTTTGTCCTGGTTCTTATTTCAGAGTTACAAAGTATGATGCTATGGTTTCATTGAATGAGTGTAATTACCATGCTAGATATTCAATGATAAAATTTAATTTAGGTAAGTACTTTATTCTTTAATCTGCTACATTAATTTTTCTACTCATGTTTACTTTAATAAAAAATTTACTACTAAATAAAAATTTCACTACTGTCGGTGAGTCATTGACTCACCGATGCATCTAAGCCACCAAAATACTACTGTAAATGATTTACTAGTAGTAGTTTTAGTGAGTTACTTTAAAATTTTTTGTTATATATGTGTACTTCTGCTAAAAAAAACACTCTTTAACTCACTTTGATGGTATAAAAACCTAA
The DNA here is from genome assembly GCA_963277665.1 of Viscum album. Classification (NCBI taxonomy): domain Eukaryota; kingdom Viridiplantae; phylum Streptophyta; class Magnoliopsida; order Santalales; family Viscaceae; genus Viscum; species Viscum album. The sequence goes on from OY728137.1 coordinate 1,909,890,375, forward strand.
TGCATGTCACCTTGCTTAAAATTTTTCTGCACATGCCCATTTGCTGGAAATTTTGTTGCTTGTATCCCATTTGCTTTAAAATTATGTTTCATTGGTTAAATATATTCACTATTAGCACTTAAGTGTGTGTGAATGGGGGGGGGGGGGGTACATGCGGGCTGTCTTGTGTGTGTTTTATTGAATTTGCTTAATTTTATTGGGTGCTTTTAGCATGATTTTTTCTGCTCTATTAAAAATCTATTTGAATCAATTGTTCAATATTGCTACACCCAATTCATTGTATATTTCAACAATTCACATGATACTATTTGAACTTCATTAAAAATCTATTTCAATCACTTAAATGATAATTCATGGTATTTTGAGCACCTATTGTAAAATAATTATGGTGGAAAACACTTTCTTTTGAACTTTACTGAGACTTTTAAACATGTCAATAATATACTGTAATGCAAATCTATTTTAAGATTTCACTATTAAATTTTTATTCTCCACATTTTAATTCAACTTTGGGGAATAATTTGGGTTTTAAGTATAGGGAGGGGGTCAATTCATGATTGAGCTAAACTGTGCTTAATGAAAGCCCATCAATTCCTACTGCTACTTAAAACTTTTTGTAAAAAAATAGTCAATTTTTTTTTCAAAATATTCTTATAAATTGAGTTTATTTAGGCTTTACATTGTACTCCAAATGAGTCTTGTCTAAGAACATTTTATTTACTAGTAGTTATTAGTTTTTTTAGTCTAAAATTTATGAGGGTGAATGGTTACTGAATGATTCTATTTAGTGATTTCATGAATTTTTGGCTTCAAAACTATCTTTGAGAGTGATATGGGTTACATATTAGTAGAGTAGAGATCATAGCCTTAGGAACATGAAGTTTTAACTATTACCCATGGGACTCACTTTTCTTTAAATTATTTAAAATTAATCATCTTAGTGAGCCAGTTTAAATGGTTTTCATATAAATCTTTTGAAATTGGAGTAAAATGAGCATTTGGGATCCCATAGTGAATCTCTAAGACCCTAGGGACTAGGTGTGTTTTTGTTTACTATAAGCCCTCTATAAACTTTTAATAAGTGAATTGCACAATGCTTAACACATGTTACATGGCTTGGGAATAATTATAATAAAGTGTTTAGGGTCAAAAAGGAGTTCATTAAGGTGAGGGGAATAATGAATTCTGGATGAATAAGGGGACAATTTGTTTATATGGGAATCATTTAGGTTGTATCAATATGGTGATTCAAAAAAAAATATTTATTTTTGGAACCTAGGAAAAAGTCAAAGTACAAAGTTCCTCTGGTTATGTTTTTAATTCCACCAACTTTTAACCTATTACCACTCATGGATATAGAACATGGATTTGAATGGTAGTAAATAATTAAGTAAGTTCATATATGAGGCATGAAAACTTCATTAATAGACGATTCACTACTTTTAATTACCAAGTGGGTATCCTTTATTAGGAAATATCCATTTGAACATTATTGTTCAAAAGCCTATTCTCAGTTTTTTAGTCCTCTGTTTTTGAACTGTTGAACATGTTACATTTTGAGAAGAATGTCTAAAAATGCTTACTCCTATTTTTAAAAGTTAATAAAACATAGGGTTGTTCTATGAAAAACAATGTTTAAGTGTGGGGGAATTTGATATGGCTTTAAAACCAATTTATTTTCCACATTTTTTATTAAGATTATAATAAATTAATTGAATATTTTTTCACTTTTAGATAAATAAAATAACTTTTGTATTTTTATACTTAAATTTATTAATTATACAATTTTTACAATTAATTATGAATTTTTAGCTTTTAAAATTAATTAATTAATTTATATTAATCTTTCCAGTATAATAATTTACTAATTTTTTGTAAGGTTTCAAAAATATAGTTTACTTTTTATTAGTTTGAATTGTTATTATTTAACCAATTAATCATGTTGTTTACATTTAATTAACTTATTTTTCAATTCACATTTTTAATTGTTTAATTTTAATTAATTAAAATAAGTTAACTCGAATAATTATTTTAATCTAAATGATTTGGTTTTATTTATTATAATTATCCTTATAATTTAATTTATTAACTCTTTTAATGATTAATAATTTTATTATACTGTTTAATAATCTAGCCAGTTTTTAATATATGTTAAATTATTTAATTATTTAATTTTAAATTAATTAATATAATTTTAATCTTTAGTCTTCACTTAGTTAGTTAATTAATTAATTTAAATTTTAAAATATTTAGTGTTTTAGATTTCTTTTTTGTAGTTTAAAATAGGTTTAGCCACTAACGTAGTTTCAATTGACTCACTGTTCCTTCCCCATTAATTAATTAATTTAATAAATTAACTCATTAATATATTTTTAGTTTAAATTTTTTATCTTTTAATTTAATTTGTTAACTTTGTTTTATTTTTAATTTTAGTCTTTTATTTTTCGTTTTATGTTTTTAATTTAACTAATCAATTAATTATTTTTAATTAATTCTAGTTTCATTTTATTTAATACTTTATTTTGTTTTTAATTTTAGATTAATTAATCTTAGTTCATGTTTTTAATTAATTAGTTAATTAAACAATTTAATTAACTTAAGTTTTAATTTTAATTTTAGTTATTCTTTTTAATTTTTTTCTCAACATTAGTTTATTTGTTTTTCTACTGACTGCTTTTTTAACTGTTGGTAGCATCTTGCTATCGACGCTGCTTTCTGAGACTAAAACTATAGCACCCCGAGATTTTAAGAGAAATATTCTTTTTAATTTCTTGGATGTCTTGTGTTGTACGCTACACCAAGATTATCTTGTGCTATACGCAACACTGTATTAGCTTTCAGTATACGCAAACACTATTCTGGGCTTGTGTTGCACGCCAGAGCAACATTCCTTGATAGTGTGTGTAGTACGCAATACCAGGTTTCACTAAACAACGATATATTGTTATAATATTATTATGGACTAGACGTTATGAATAGTATGAACTAAAATTTGAATTTTATAACATTATTATTCATATTACACATTTTCTAGAACATGGTATGAGAACAAAATAAATTTTTTTCGGGTAAAATAAGTTTTTTTAAAAAAAGTGCAGTTTTGCCACCTTTTGATGGCGTACCCACTTTAAATATAGTTTTTGACATGTTTATAAGTTCAATTTGAAAAAATAAAATTCTTCTTTGGAATCAGGATATAAAAATTTACTTTGGATAAAATTTTCATATTATTCTGATAACTTTCATATTTTAATGAATAGTAAAAACACGCTATATTTTAATTAAAAACAACTTTTTTTCATCGCAATAATTTATATGGTTAAATTATAATATTTAATGATTTTAAAGTATAAACAGAATATATTTTTACCATTTAATATAATGTATGTCATTACCATTAATTTTACATTGAATTCTTAGGTAAAAACATTTCAATCTTTGGCAATGTTTTAACTTTTAAAACCCATTTTCTTAACAATGAGAGTAATTTTAAATTAATTACTGCAACTTCTGTGTTTCAAATTTTGAAAAATGGATTCCATATTTTAATTAAGTGGGTCCAAATTATGTTAATAGGTTACTTTTATTTTTTTTGATATTATGAATAGTAACTACGGTAATTTTTATTTACTGCAGTTAAAGGTAAATCAGGTAATTAAGGGTAAAAATAAGATTATAAAATTACCCTAACACATGAAAAAATTCTATTGGATAACCAAAATTAGAACCATATCACCTAAGGGTCAGATTATATTCATTTTATGGACTTTTGACCATGAAAATAATTTAATTATTATTAAAACCAAACAAAGTGACAACATGTCACTCTCTTAAATCTTATAAGTATAATAATTTTAATTTAGTGATAAACTTCATAAAACTTCAAACATGAATTGTCTCAAGAAATATAATAAGATTATCTACATCATGTAAATTTATTTATAATTTTTAGGGATTAAATAATTATCATTAAAGGTGACACAATTGTGATGTTGAAATTATATTATTGATTGAAATATCAAATAAATGGTTTTAAAAATATTAAAATAAATATTATACGAACTATTTAATGATATACATGAATTTTATAGATAAATAAGAAATGTTATTAATATATTAAATCTTTTATTTTGAACATATCTTCTGTGTAGGATTTTATTAAAATTCAAATAAATGAATAGTGTCAAAATTGACACTATTGTTATTTTTTAAAAATAACAAAATATAAAACTGTTTAAAAATCACAAAAATATTTAAAAACTATAAATTAAAATTAATATGGTCTAAAATTTTATAAATAATCCAATTATGGACAATTAACAACACATAAGTAATTATTTATAATAATTTAAAATTTAGAATCTTATTACCACAAATAAAACTAAATAGATTAAATAAGTATAAATCAAGTTGATAAGGTTTAAAATAAATTTTAAACATGTATAAATTTTATTGGTTGATGATATTACAACCCTATCTCATCTAATATTTGAATATGAGTCATTTTTGGAGGTTTTTAAGTGGAGTTTGATTTATTATAAATTAATATTTTGAGGTTTCCAAAGGTGCCGCTCTCCTCCCATATAATAGGGCACCTCCTCCCTATTCTCTTTACAAAATTTGAGCCTTAAATCTTGGAAAAACCCTTCCCATTTCCCTTCTCAACTTCCCTATAAACATTATAGTGGTTCTAGTCTCCTCATAAGACCAACTCTAGTGCCTTAAGAGGAAGCTTAAAAGAGGTACGTCGAAGAAGAGGTAATCTCTTCTACCAATTCTTTCAAGTTTCTTTCTTCTTCAACTTCTTATTATTTAGTTGTTTCATTATAAAGTAATAACATTAGTATCACTAATATAATGATATGTTATTATAAATATGAAACAACCCCATTTCACCTTCTATCCATCCTATGGAAAATGAAATCACCGCGCGCGCGAACGTACGAAATACCATCTCCACCACCACCACCTTACTTGGATGGGTATAATGGTGTAAATAATAACTATACATGGTTATTATAAAATCATAATTATTCTGAGATATTATATAATTCACTCCAATTCTATTTAATAATTATGGGAACGATATCATCGTTCGTGCGTACGTACAGATTACCGTCTCCACGACGCGATGAGATTCATTCTCCATGCTAACCATTCAAGAATGATTATAAAGTATATATAATGAATAATAATGAAATATATGACATAATTAATCTATTGGATTTATTTAAATATATATATATATTTCATATACTTACTTCTATTCATGTCAATAAGGAAAGGAAAACAACGTTCATGCGTACGTACGACCTACCGTCTCTATGAACGCTGTATTTAATTTCATTCATCTATATATTATATATATATATACTGAATATATATGGTATATAAATCATGATTTACATTCTGGATATAAGTAAATCATGATATAATTAATAACAATATCAAGAGCCACAAGCCCAAACACATACGATAAATAAAATGATTTTACCCAAAACGCTGCTTTAACATGGAATTTACAAAAGAACGGGTAATATAAAGTCATAAGTGAACCATATATGATATCATAACAATGAATATGATTCTGTAATAAGTAAATGACATTATTTAAATCATTATACAGGAGGTTCAGATACGTACGAAGCATATCGGACCTAAGGTAAGGGATAACTTTTCCAATCTCGTGTTTATCCGAGATTGTTTATTCGTAAGTATTTACCAGGGTTATATTTATCACCCATGTCCATGTTTTATAAAAATGGTTTCATGTATGTTTAAAGTCCTTTTTACCCATTTTCTACGTTTACTACATGGTATGTAAGGAATCTTTTTTTTACCATATGAGGTACTTTTTGACTTTTTCAGCAAAAGTACAAGGAGAATGATTTTTTAACTTATATGGAATGAATTGATTTTTATGGTTTCATAACGCCTAATTTTCATGAAGATTCATCTAAAATATTTCATGAATATTTTCAAAAAATTCCTTTTCTTTTAAAATTTCATGGCATTTTGTGAAAAGAAAATGATTTTGAAGAAGAAAGGATATTTTCATCAAGAATTCATTTAAAGTGTTTTATCAAAACCATTTTCCATATAAGATGACATTATTTCATATGTGTATGTTTCAAGTATAATGTCTCTATGATTTACATGGTTTCACTTTTCTTATGATGAAATTATATTCTTTTGTTTTACATTTATTATGTTATGATGGAATGATGTTTAGGAAACCCATTTTATTCTTTGGGTTATGATGAATGATTTTTGTTTATGTTGTGGAACACATAAGAATGATTTCATTATGAGATGGGTGGGAACTATATCTCCATCCAATGCATTGGGTAAATATTTATATCTCATGAGATAGACATGGATAGAATGGTAAGTTAATCCAGTTTAGTGTTACAGGACTGGAACGAGGAGTGAGCTCGATTCAGAAAGGGACTTTGTCCGTTAAGATGGTCTTGGCAGCAATGCCTTGGATACTATGAAAATCATATCATGTGCTTAATGGTTTTCCAAAATTACATGTTTTATTCCCATGCCATTTTATCATGATTGATGTTCCTTTATGATATATGCCTTACGTACTTCCTAGATTTATGTCTTTGCTCAAGATTATGATGTTTAGATTTTATGTTCAAGTTTTTGTATTCAAATGTTTATGGATTGATTTATGTTCTCTATGTTTACCCTTACTGAGCATTTGAGCTCAATATTTTTATGTTTTATTTTCCCCAGGATATAAAGAAAGGTTTTAGGTAAGAAAACAAAAGGGGAAGATCTTTATGGGAGATGTCGAAGATCTTTCACCTTGATTAGAAGATTATTTTTCCAAGTTTCCAAAGACACTAAACTATTATGGTCCTTGTGTGTTTGTTTTTTTTATGTATTAAGTATTCTGAAAAAGTAATGTAATGTCCATGTAAGTCAAGATTTGGGTCTCTACAGTTGGTATCAGAGGAAATGTTTAGTTAACCTTTGAAAACTAGGATGTGAAAACTTTAGTGAAATCCCTAGAGATATTTCTAAGGTATGTCTAGGGATGTCCTTAAGGTTAAGCATACGTATAGGTTCGAGTCCTAGAATTATGTTGACGATCATGAATAACCTAGGATGAACCTAAGGTGTCATGGATTAAATAATTTTTGATAAGTTAGACATCCCATAAGTGACTTTTTATGATTATGTGGTTCCTCATTATTTTAACTGTTTCTTACACTATGGTTTTTGGTCTTAGTCAATGGAAGGAACGAGAAGGAATTCAGTTAACATTGATTCCAATGAAAAAATTGGTGACTATGATCAACGAAATTATGTAACACCTGAAGAGAAAGATATTGTGATTATGCCGAATCAGTCATCTCGATATATGATTAACAAGGTGAACTTTAGTTGTATTCCTAAGTCCTCAAATAAGAGGAAGATGGAATTTTATGCATGTTCACATGGTGAGGAGCATAGAGAAAGTAAGATTGAGATTTATAAATAAGGGAAGAATAACCTTGAGGAATACCTCAAATGGAGGGGAATATGTTATCTATGTGGAGAAAAGGGTCATAGAGTGACAGATTGTTATGGAGTCTAATGTCTTATCTGTGGAGAACATGGACATTACCCAACTCAATGCCCTGACCTAAGAAGTTACTTATAAATCGAGGAAGGACCTATTCTATGCCAATCATTGAAGAGGATGGATTGAAGGGCTTATGTATTGGAATTCAATAATAATGTTGTTGAGGTACTTTTATAGTATATTGAAATATCTGTGTATTGGTCCATTGTGGTTTTCTATAAGAATATGGTACTGGTAACCATGAAAAGTGATTCAAATATTTTGGAAAGTAGATGATGTGTGCATAATGAAGGGATAAGTAGAAAATAAATTGTTTGATAGTATTCATGATCTCATGATTGATATAAGGACTAAGTGATATCATGGTTTGAGTATATAGAATTTTTGGGATTTTGGTATGTGGAAATAGTTAACTTTTGACAGCACTCATGTTTTCACTAAGGTTCTATGGTAATTCATGTTTCAAAAGAATACATGATTAATGTATTCACATGTTTGGAATGTGACCAACAAGATATATCTTTTGATATATGGGGGATAAATGATGGCATTCACGTGCTTGTTATGTGAAATTTCAAGTAATCGTTTTCTTTATACTAGGAGATTGGACATATGTATTTTGGATAATCCTAAAGATTGGAATGAATTATGTTGGACATCAGATAGTATTGTTTAAGGATAGAACTTTTTTTCGATATTTTTTCTGGAATTTTATAATAGTGTAGTTTTAGAAAAAGGGACAACCTACAGGACGGGCGACAACCCCTCATGTCGGACAAGGTTGCGGGAATCAAACCCACAACCGAAGTGTGACAGGCCTTTATTGCCTACCACTGGCCTACAGGAAGTCCCTGGTTAGTAGAAACTAGTATTATTTTATTAAGCGGTATGATAGATGAAGTATAAGTCCATTGTTGGAATCATATATGATTAATCTCACCATAAATGGACTTATGTATATTTAATAACTTATACTAACCTTTTTATGATAGAAACAGATGGAATGACTTATCATTCTATCGCATGATCTGCTAACACTTCATGAATGAAAAATTCAACTTCATTTCTTTAAATAGAGATGAAGTGGAAATTGTTCATGGAATGACCAACGATGATATTACACTGAAATCAAGTAAGTATTTCTCCTCATGTAAAAGTTCATCAACATTAGGGAAATGATCTTGAAAACCAAAAATGTTGTCCTAGTACTCTCATATCTAATGAATTAGATGGTACCTTATATCATTACAAATTGATGGCTTTGTGATTGTTGGATTTTTCGTAGCCATGTTCTCTACCACTCTCCATTAGAACTTGATGGTTAGATTTCTCTTCCATATCCATATTTTCAACTATGTTCTCCTATGTGGAAACCCATGGATAAGTTAATTTGGTTAACCGTTACATTTCATACATTAGTTTTTAAAATTAAGTTTTAGTATTCCTTTTTACAATGTGGGTTTCTATGAAAGAAACTTTCAAGTAGTAAATGATTTATAACCCCGATGAATTTCTAGGGCGAAATTCATTTTAAGGGGGCTATAATGTAACACCCCGAGATTTTATAAGAAATATTATTTTTAATTTATTTGATGTCTTGTGTTGTATGATACACCAAGATTGGATTGTGCTATATGCAACACTGTATTAGCTTGCAGTATATGAAAACACTATTCTGGACTTGTGTTGCACGCCAGAGCAACATTCCTCGATAACGTGTATAGTACACAATACCGGGTTTCACTAAACAATGATATATTGTTATAATATTATTATAGACTAACTGTTATGAATAGTATTAAATATATTTTGAATTTTATAACATTATTATTCATCTTACACATTTTTTAGAGCATGGTATGAGAAAAAAATAATTTTTTCAGGTAAAATAAGTATTTTTCAAAAAAGTGCAGTTTTGCCGCCTTTTGATGGCGCACCCACTTTAAATATAGTTTTTGAAATGTCTATAAGTTCAATTTAACAAAATAAAATTCTTATTTTGAATCAGGATATAAAAATTTACTTTGGATAAAATTTTCATATTATTCTGATAACTTTCATATTTTAATGAATAGTAAAAACACGCTATATTTTAATTAAAAACAACTTTTTTTCATCGCAATAATTTATATGGTTAAATTATAATATTGAATGATTTTAAAGTATAAATAGAATATATTTTTACCATTTAATATAATGTATGTCATTATCATTAATTTTACATTGAATTCTTAGGTAAAAACATTTCAATCTTTGGCAATGTTTTAACTTTTAAAACCCGTTTTCTTATCAACGGGATTAATTTTAAATTAATTACTGCAACTTCTGTGTTTTGAATTTTTAAAAATGGATTCCATATTTTAATTTAGTGGGTCAAAATTATGTTAATATGTTACTTTTATTTTTTTTGATATTATGAATAGTAACTACGGTAATTTTTATTTACTGCAGTTAAAGGTAAATCAGGTAATTAAGGGTAAAAATAATATTATAAAATTACCCTAAAACCTTCCAAAATTCTATTGGATGAATAAAAGTCAACCCATATTACTTAAGGGTCAGGTTATATTCATTTTATGGACTTTTGACCAGGAAAATAATTTAATTATTATTAAAACCAAAGAAAGTGACAACATGTCACGCTCTTAAATCTTATAAGTATAATAATTTTAATTTAGTGATAAAATTCATGAAACTTCGAAAATGAATAGTCTCCAGAAGGATAATAAGATTATCTACATCATGTAAATTTATTTATATTTTTTAGGGATTAAATAATTATTATTAAAGGTGACACAATAGTGATGTTGAAATTATTTTATTGATTGAAATATCAAATAAATGGTTTTAAAAATATTAAAATAAATATTATATGAACTATTTAATGATATAAAATAATTTTATAGATAAATATGACATTTTATGAATCTATTAAATCTTTTATTTTGAACATATATTCTGTTTAGGATTTTATTTAAATTCAAATAAATGAATAGTGTCAAAATTGACACTATTGTTATTTTTTAAAAATAATAAAATATAAAATTGTTTAAAAATCATAAAAATATTAAAAAATTATAAATTAAAATTTATATGGTCGAAAATGTCATAAATTATCCAATTATGGACAATTAACAACACATAAGTAATTATTTATAACAATTTAAAATTTAGAATCTTATTAACACAAATAAAATTAAATTGATTAAATAAGGATAAATCAAGTTGATAAGGTTTAAAATAAAATTTCAACATGTCTAAATTTTATTGGTTGATGAGATTACAACCCTATATCATCTAATATTCGAATATTAGTCATTTATGGAGGTTTTTAAGTGGGTTTGTAATTATTATAAATTAATATTTTTGAGGTTTCCAAAGGTGCCCCTCTCCTCCCTTATAAAAAGGGCACCTCATCCCTCTTCTCTTTACACAATTTTGAGCCTTCAAGCTCTACCAAAACATGCCCATTTCCCTTCTAAACTTCTCTATAAACATTATAGACGTTATGGTCTCCTAAAAATACCAACTCTAGTGCCTTAAGAGGAAGCTTAAAAGAGGTGTGTCGATGAAGAGGTAATCTCTTCTACCAATTCTTTCAAGTTTATTTCTTCTTCAATGTATTATTCTTTAGTTGTTTCATTATAAAGTAATAACATCAGTATCACTAATATAATTATATGTTATTATAAATATGAAACAACCCCATTTCACCTTTTATCCATCCTACGGAAAATGAAATCACTGCGCGTGCGTACGTACGGAATACCGTCTCCACGCCGTGGTGTAATATGTTTTTCCACCACCACCTTACTTGGATGGGTATAATGGTGTAAAGAATAACTATATATGGTTATTATGACATCATAATGATTCTAAGATATTATATCATCCACTAAAATTCCATTCAATAATTATGGGAACGATATCATCGCTCGTGCGTATGTACAGATTACCGTCTCCACGACGCGATGAGATTCATTCTCCATGTTAACCATTAAAGAATGATTATAAAGTATATATAATGAATAATAATGAAATATATGACATAATTAAGCTATTGGATTTATGTGTATATATATATATATGTCATCTACTTACTTTCATTCAAGTCAATAAGGAAAGGAAAACAGCGTTCATGCGTACGTACGACCTACCGTCTCCATAAATGGTGTATTTCATTTCATTCATCTATCTATTATATATATATATACTGAATATATATGATATATAAATCATGATTTACCTTCTGTATGTAAGTAAATCATGATATAAGTAATAATAATATCAATAACAACAAGCCCAAACACGTACGATAAATAAAATGATTTTACCCAAAACGCTGCTTTAACATGGAATTTACAAAAGAACGGGTAATATAAAGTCATAAGTGAACCATATATGATATCATAACAATGAATATGATTCTGTAATATGTAAATGACATTATTTAAATCTTTATACAGGAGGTTCGGATAAGTACGAAGCATATCGAACCTAAGGTATGGGATAACTTTTCCAATCTTGTTTTTATCTGAGATTGTTTATTCGTAAGTATTTACCAGGGATATATTTATCATCCATGTCCCTGTTTTCTAAAAATGGTTTCATGTATTTTTAAAGTCATTTTTACCCATTTTTGACTTTTACTACATGGTATGTAAGGAATCTTTTTTTACCATATGAGGTATTTTTTGACTTTTCCGGCAAAAGTACGAGGAAAATGTTTTTTTAACTTATATGGAATGAATGAATTTTTTATGGTTTCATAACGCCTAATTTTCATAAATCTTACTCTAAAATATTTCATGACTATTTTAAACAAAATCCTTTTATTTTAAAATTTCATGGCATTTTCTGAAAATAAAATGATTTTGATAAAGTAAGGATATTTTCATAAAGAATTCATTTCAAGTGTTTTATCAAAACCATTTTCCATCTAAGATTACATTATTTTATATGTGTATGTTTCAAGTATAATGTCTCTATGATTTACATGGTTTCACTTTTCATATGATGAAATGATATCCATTTGTTTTATATAGATTATTTTATGATGGAATGATGTTTAGGAAACCCATTTTATTCTTTGGGTTATGATGAACGATTTATGTTTATGTTGTAGAACACGTAAGAATGATTTAATTATGATATGGGTGTGACCTATATCTCCCTCCAATGAATTGGGTAAAGATTTATATCTAATGAGATAGACATGGCTGTAATGGTAAGTTAATCCGGTTCAGTGTTACAGGACTGGAATGAGGAGTGAACTCGATTCAGAAAGGGACTTTGTCCACTAAGATGGTCTTGGAAGCAATGCCTTGGATACTATAGAAATCATATCATGTGATTAATGGTTTTCCACAATTACATGTTTTATTCCCATGTATTTTATCATGATTGATGTTCTTTTAATATATATGCCTTACGAACTTCCAAGATTTATGTCTTTGCTCAAGATTATGATGTTTAGATTTTATGTTCAAGTTTTTTCATTCAAATGTTTATAGATCGTTTTATGTTCTCTATGTTTACCCTTACTGAGCATTTGAACTCACTCTTTTTATGTTTTCTTTTCCCCACGATATAAAGAAAGGTTTTAGGTAAGAAAACAAAAGGGGAAGATATTTATGGGAGATGTCGAAGATCTTTCACCATGATTAGAAGATTATTTTTCCGAGTTTCCAAAGACACTAAACTATTACAGTACTTGTGTGTTTGCTTTTGTTATGTATTAAGTATTCTGAAAAAGTAATGTAATGTCCATGTACGTCAAGCTTTGGGTATCTACAAAAACCGATGCTACAAATGCTACCTCCCTTCATCCTCCAGCCTATCGGTCTCACCAACGTGTTTCCCCAGCCTCATACCGACGACCTTTTTACACTCCACTAGCATCCTGCTACCGACGCTGTGTCGGTCTCTCATTTTCTACTTTTGGTCTCTCTTGCATACCCCTGCTACCAACAGAATCGTCAGTCTAGAATCCTTATTTCACTTATACTACCGACACTGATGTAAATTATCTCACCGACGTTCAATAACACAACCTTATACCAACACCGTCTCCCCTCTTTCAACATCACCAAAACACAAATCCAGCATACACAAATATTTTACCAATAGTTTCAAAGGATAGTAAAACAACACCAAAATAAAATTCACGTCCAGCAAATAAATCTTCACATTATTGATATGAAAACCCAGAAAATTAGATATCCCCATCTCCTAACCTCATAACCCGCTGTTGTAGTAGACCTGTTTTACGCCATCACCGTAGGGGCTGTCGCCACCACAAGCTATCACTGTGCAAATCAGGTAAAGGAAGAATCCACCACTGCTTACTACTAGATTGTAGTCCAAAAAACTGGTTGAGTGAAGCCTCCAGGCAGAGGAGGTAGGTTGAGCCATAGTAGGCCAGAGGATAGAGGCGCCACTAGCACTGTTTGAGGAAAATGAACCCCCCTGTTGCGCTGGAAGGGATGAAGGGGGGATAAGTTTAGCAATAAAATAATTATAATAATAACACATAAAAATAATGTTAATTAAGCAAATAATAATAATAATAATAATAATAATCAGAAAAATAATAATTAAAATTAATAAAAACATGATAAGAAAATAAAACTAAATTAATAAAATCATTTTTAAATCAATAAAATTAATCTTAATAATATTAAAAACATTAATTATAAAACTGATTAATTACATAAAATTTATAAAATCTAAAATACTTAACAATTATTTATAAATAAAATATGTTTAATTAAATTAAAATATTAAATAATTTAATAATAATAACAAAATTTTATTTCTATTTATTCAAATTACCTTTAATAATAATATTTAACAAAATAAATATTTATCTTAATTAAATAATGATTTTTAAATCTTAATCTTATAATTTTTTATTACTTATTAAAATTTAAATGATAATATTTAATAATAATTATTTAAAGTCTTAAATTGAATAAAAATTATTAAACAATTAATAAAGATAAAAATAATTATAAATTTTAATAACTATAATATTAAACTAATATTTTTTTAAACTAAACTATTAATAATAATGTTTTTTATAAACTAAATAATTAAATAAAAACTAAATAAATAAATTATTTTACTAACCTTAATAATTAATAACGTTAATAATTTAATAATTATAACATAACTTTTTAAATTAATTACTTATAGTAGCAATAATTTAATATTAAATAAATAATTATAAAAACTTATAACAACATTAAATAAAGTAAATATTAAGTAAACATCAAATTATTACAAAATAATAATTTTACTTCCTTAATCTAAATTATTATATAATTAATTATTTATTTTAACTTTTTAACTGTTTTAGCTGCTCTCTGTTTTTGTTGTGCAGATTTATTCAGGAGTTCAATGCATGTCTAGGTTCATTCAACTGTCTGGTCAGGAGTTTGTTACAAGGGTGATTCTAAAGTGACATGTGTTGCACTAAAAAGTGAATGTGTGTGGTGCAACAATGAAAGACTAGTTTAAGTCGGTGGGGAACTTGGTGACAATGTAGAAAGTGACAAAACTTTAAAAAATAGAGCAATAGGGATTCATAGGAGGACACCACTTATGCACAATTCATTTACTTTTTTGTGGAGAACCAGAGAAGAGCAGTTTCAGTAGTCCTGGAGATCAGAAAGTCCTAGAGTTGTAGGAGCCCAAGAGTAGGGATAATTTTACTCAATCACACAGTTCTCAAAAAATATTCCATTATATGGAATTAATTTTATAATTATACTTATTCTTATTCAAATTCTTTATCTTTCCATATTATACAAGTATAAAATATTTCAGGTCTAAAAACCGATCAGAGTAATTCAAGTCAAAATTAATTCAACAAGAGAAACCTTTCCTCTATTACTAATTATTGAACCCATAGGGGACTTTAGTGAGAGATACCCTGATAGGAGGAGGGGGTAATCGGTCTATGAAACTTTTTCATGTTTCCCCATATATCTGTGAAACTCTCACTGTCCTAACTAATCATGACTTTACTTATTAGCTGGGTCATTCTTGTGTTCACCTATCAAGTGATGATCTGATTAACTGGTGTGTTTATCTTGGCCTTATTCAGATATGATCGATGATCTCTCAATCCACATGAATTGATTTTCATCCTATAGAATATAAGAAAATCATGCACATAAGACACAAGAATTTTACTTGGTTTACCCATACTGGGCTATATCTAAGGATAACACACCAATATTGTTTCAATGTGCCAAAATTTACTAATCTTCACTTGTATTATGGATAAAATAATTCAGATATGGTCACTCTATGCCATGCTCACTTCTTTTACAAGATTTAGGGTCTGGATCACTACCACCCATGGGTCACTCCCTTTATCCTCTCCCTTTGCTCACTACTTTAATATGGAATGATTTTTGGCTTACAATCCAATACAAATATTCACTGTGTGATAGCTGATTCACTAGTTAGTTCCCATTGATCTTCACTCTTATATTTCACAGTCTAGTTGCGAACATCACCTATGAAATTACTACTCCTTCCCTATTGAACTAGTCTTCAAGTAATACCAAATTAATTTGGAAAAGTATTTATTAAGTGCCAATAAATTTCTATGATGTGAAACTTAACAATTTTATGGAACCTTTCCACCAGTTTCATGAAACTTTCATCTTATTCATGAAACTTCATACGACCACGAATCTCATAGTCTTTTATGAAACTCACAACCTTCTGTGAAGCTTTATAAACCTTATCAAAACCCCTTGTTCAGATTGAAAAAAATTCTTTATTCACAGAATATATTTTCATACGAATCCTTCATGTAATAAAAAACATTGTAAAAATATTTCATGAATTCAGAGACTTTGGATCTTCAACATGTCTGGAAACTTCAAATGAGAGGGGTAGTCTTTTATTTATAGACATTGGATCCCCTTTACAAAAATTTCATGCTCACCAAATCCTTTTCATGGACCACTTTATTCATGTTCATGAAACTACCTTTCTTCATGAAATATCTAGGAAATATCCAATTCATGAAAATTTTCATAATCATGTAAGTTAATACCTTTTTCTAAGCACCACATTTGTCTTCATGAAACATTATTTCTAGAATATCAAAAACTTCATGAAATAAAACTTTCACTATTTTCATGCCTTTTCCATATTTTGATGAGGTAGTCTTAGAAATCCATATTTTGAAAAACTTGACCCTTCCTCCAAATTTTGAACCCCAAAAATTTAGTAGACATTGGGAAATAATGTCACCCTGTACAAAAAATTTTCTATACCACTTCCAGAGCTTCAATACCTATGTTTTGAATCTTTTTCAATATAACTAGTCAAATATCATGATAAAACATTCACAACTAACCTTTTCATGATGCATCCCTATCTAGGTGCTCCTATTATTTTACATCTTCATCCTATATCTCAATATTATCTTGATCGAAATTCCAGTGGGTTGGACCTATAGGTCATGTTATGGGAATAGTCTGCCTCTGAACCTTCGGGTCATGTATTGGCCTTCAGGTCGTGTCAGGCCTTGTGCCTTGGGCCTACGGGTCATGTAAGGGTTACCCTTTAACCCTTAAAAGGGGGATTATCCATAATAAAATAAAAATGAAGTCCTTCGAGCCATTCAGTATAAGTTTCCTATGTGACATGATTAAAATTATTATCTACTAGATATAGTGATAAACCAGGTTTCAAACTTAGCTGGGTTAAGTCATGATGGAATATGAATCATGATCTAATAAATAATATGATATTTGTGGTCATCATTTTTAGTGGGTGTACTTTCATTAAAATTCCGTGATTGAAAGTTATAAAACATGATTCTCACCCATAGATATGTCTTTTTTGTAGATTATGAAATGCATTATGATTATGTATTTGTTCTATATTGTTATCTAAGGTTGGTAAGTGTTCTCATATAGAATCATTTTGCGTATATATATATGGATGTTATAGAAATAAATTTCTCTAATTTTGATGCCTGAGTATTGGATACCAGGTGAACTTTACACATTTTTGCTGATAAAAATAGGCTCTTAAATAGAAGATAATTGATGAAAGGATAAGTAGATCTACATGTTAAGAATGAGGAAAGAGTCTTTTCACTAGAGGAAGGTAATTAAGATATAAGTATACCATGTAAATTAGTTCTTGAATTAGAAAACCATTACTATATTCTATCCATAAATAAAAATATTATTTATATATATTGTTTGGAAAAGATGAAATTTTCATTTTTCCCCCACCAAAATATATATTTTTATTAAGAGAAGCACTTTTAAGGGTAAAGTGGGAAACCATACAAGTATGAAAATGGAAAATCAGCCAGTATAATAAGTAATCTCCGAATCTTTAAATTGCAGTTTAAGCCTTTTAGAAACCTTACCTCTATGAAGACTCCATTGTAGAGTGTTGGCCTTTCTGTCTGGATCATCTTTGAGGAGGTCTTCAATATTTTAAGCGATCTTGTCCCAAGTTTGGATAAAATCTTCCACCGTAATCTTCTTTCCGTTGTATCCACACACCAATATGCCAAAATGTTTTTGGATTCAGAAACCCTGCTCTTTATTAAAGTAAACCTGAATATGTCATCCCACCATCCTGTCAAACTCCTCTTGGGTGGCGTTGACCTTTAATTCCTTCTCTAAAAATTCTTCATTGCAATTGATGATTGGATCCCAATCATCACACCCCATCATTTCCCTCCCTCTTGGATGGATATCAGATTTAGAAGATTCATTCTTCTCATTCACCGGATCAATTATAGGAGATTACCCTTCTTGTGTTTCCAACTCCTTAGTGATTTCTTTTCCGGATCCTTCATACTTGTTCGAGGACATATTGTCTTCAATTTTGGGAGCCTTTAGAGGGAGTTTACCTTTACTTGAGGATCTAGTAATAGGAGGACTAGGTAAATATGAATAGTCTTTTCTCCTTCGCAGCCTCCGGGTGTGTTTAATAAATCCATCTGAATCTATGATAGTATTCTTTCCCTTCCTTGAAGAGGATCTAATATAGTCCTCCTCAATGTCCACTTCCTTTGAATCAGTAGGAGAGTCTGAGGCAAAATCTGAATGCTCGTGAGAAAATTCCACCCTCATAAGGGGTTCCTCTTCTTGGCTAACCTCCACTTCATTCCCTTCCTCAAAAGCATGCCACTCTTCTCCTAGCACTACAAACCAATTTTGAGAATTATTACCAATGGGAATTAATTTGTCACCAGCTGGTAGGGGATCGACCTGTCTGACCGCTCCTGAATTTTCCAGAGTCACACTGCCCATCCCAACCCTTTGATTCTACACAGCCTTTACTTGGGTAACACTGGCTACCGATTTCACAACCTCAGCAAAGGAGGAGGGATCCCAGGCGAGAGCCCCCTGATCCGCTACAATATTCTCCACACATTTCCCATGGTTCCCACTCGGAACAACATTACTTAAACCCAGATCATTTTTCAGTCTATCAAAGACATCCACCACTCTCAGCTCTGGCATCACCAATTTGAAAACTTTCTGTGAGACATAAGAAAATATGGGATATCTAGTAGTCTGCTGAACCAACTCAGAGGCCTTTCACGCTACAATGACAACATC
This sequence comes from Viscum album, assembly GCA_963277665.1. Lineage (NCBI taxonomy): Eukaryota > Viridiplantae > Streptophyta > Magnoliopsida > Santalales > Viscaceae > Viscum > Viscum album. The sequence goes on from OY728137.1 coordinate 1,909,909,575, forward strand.
TTCCTTTTGAACATGAGGAGAAGCTCTCCTAGGTAAAACAGAGGTGCCCTGACGACATCTTACAGCTTCATCACCCAAGCGATTACAACTCAAATAGAAGTGAACCTAAGAATCATAGCAGACCTTCTAGTGCCAGTGAAGTTCCCCTTAAATCTTGATGCTTATAGATTCAAAAGGTCTCTTCGAGACATCCAATTCAACGCAAATTCTGGGAGAAAACAGATAGAAAACCGCGAGGGTACGGGAGTCCGGACAAAGGTACTGACCAATCATATTTCCAATAAGCAGAAGAATGGATGGATTCTGGAATGGTAACGGGAGACCGGGGAGGTAAATCCAGATCACCGTGGTCGAAGAGTCGCGTAACAGATGAAACTAAAAAGACCACTGAAATAGGTAGAAGCGAAAACCATCCATAGCATGCGGAGCATTAGCCCAAGCATAGATTAGATCCTCCTCATTCAAAAAGTGTAACATAAAATGTCTATAATCCAGAAGCCCAATAACCACCTGGTCTTGCAAGTGCCAAGATAATAAGACAAACTCACCAAAGGCATTAATGGAGGGTCGTTGCTTCCCAAAGCGAGAAACCAGTGTGAATAATCCTATATATAAGATTCAATATAACAAGGTTAAGGTTGATTTTGATACCAATTATCTTTGAAATTTTCATCTTGTACATATAACTGAAAACACATCTAAAGACTCTATATTGATGGATTGATGGATTTTTTGACTCATTTGATTATTAATTGTTTAATAATTACAACTCTTTTTTATTATGGAAAATGGGTAAATAACCTTTTAATGAAAAAGGAAAGAGGGAAAGTGAACTATTGAATCTTATAAATATTGATGCATGTGGACCAATGAGTATTAAATAAAGTAGTGAGTGTTGGAACTTCAAACCTCTACTAATCATTTTAGTTGGTATGGTTATATGTTTCCAACTATTCATAAGTTTGAAACCTTTAAAAAGTTCAAATATTTTATAAATGAAGTAAAAAATAAATTAGGAAAAAGTATTAATATTATTTTATTGAATTATGGTGGTGAATAATTGATCCAAGAATTTACTGATCATTTGATAGATTGTATATTTTTTTCCCAACCCACTCCTCCTGGAACACCATGGTGGTATGGTGGGTCTAAAATCAGGAATCATACCTTGTAAAAAATGGTTTTGTAAGTGACGAGTAAGTATGACCTTATTATATCATTATAAGTATATTCTATAGAAATAGTTTCATTTTTAGTTAACCACATTCCATCTAAATAATTAATAAAGATAACATAAGAGATACAGATAAGGTAGCCTCTTAATTTATCTTTTATGAGTATATTGGTGTTGTGGATCATAAGTAATATGTTTGGATTCTGATAACCATAATGATATAGTAGGATTATTTATGATCCCAAGTGTAGTGACTATGGTTTTTCTCAACCAAGAATTAACTCAATTTTTATATTTCATATTTCTAGGATCTCCCTAGGGGTAAGGCAGTAAATTTATCCCAGAAGATGACATATGGTTTTTTAATGGTTTTTTGACCAGAGGGTGCAGTGTTTACTCTTGGGATGAGTCTTGGTGAATTTATAAGCACATTGACCTTTAAGTGATGTTTAATACTTATTGAAAATGAATATATATCCCACAATTAGATAATGATATCTTAGTATCCATTTATTTTTTATTCCAAACATTTAAAATATTCCTATAACAATTTTAGGTGGTTCACTGAGTCATTTTGGATTTTTGAGCATCATGAAGGCCCGAAAATAAAATATTAAAAATGATATATATTGTTGAGTCCATACACATGTTTGTGGTGAATCTCTTAAATATCCCAAATGGAGCACCATATGGTAAAATTGACACCCCATTTACTTCTCTAATGGGGGGTTTACCTTAGGGATGATATAATTTGAGTTCACTTTTGGGGCCCACAGGATGGGACATTAAGGGTTTTGTTTATTTAATAAATTTTAATTCACTATTATTTGCGGTGGAATAAACCCTAAAATCACCATATAAACCCCTATAATTATTTATCTCTAGGGATAGACATATATGTTTTCAACATAAACCTTAATGAGAGGGATAGATGGGAGAGAGACTAGATCATGGAAGAATTGACATCAGATTAGAGAAACAAGACCAGATCCATAATGAAATCAATGATTAGATAACACGATGATTATAAGTCGAACTAAAGAATCAAAAAATATTTTAAAGTGATGGTGATTTTACATAAAGGTAGTGTTTTTTATTTTTATTTTTCTTAGTCTTTTTAATTTGGAGACCAAGGAATCCATTCCTTGATTTTTATGGAGCATATCTCATGTCCACAAAAATTTATCAATTCTTATTATTTGATTTTGATTCTTTACCCTATATTCTTTATCATTGGTGAATTATGTACCCAAATATCTATGGCTAGGCTTTGCAACGACCGCCATTGATTTTCCATCAAATATTTCCCTTTAATTTTCCTTCCTTATTCTTTGAAAATTCATTTCCATCATCTTTATGCTTTAAAATTATATGAATCTTGGTTCAGAACAATAGGAGGTCGATATGTGTGACCGTGAGAAATTGATTTGGGTTCTACAATGAATATCAAGGCACAAAGGAGGACTATCAAGAAATGGTAGATAATTGGAGGTACATTGGTGTAGTTTCTTAAAGAGCAGCGGGGAACATGGAATTGGGGTTCTGTGAAGTGATTTTGAATCCAGTTTCTAGTGAAGGATGGATGGAAATCAACCAATAGAGGAAAAAAATTGATTGAATAGGCTTCCAATAGTGTTTATGTTTGATTTAAGGAGAGAAAAATGAATACATGAAAATTTTAGGTGTTCTACAACTTATGGGTTTGAAGACACAATCACATGACATTTGAATAGGATCTACATGAAGTGTATCACCCAAGAAGGGGTGTATAGAGTTTCAGAATAAGTTAAGGATCATACAACCTATGAAATTTGTACACACACCATGTTAGGCTACTTTGAGTAGTTTAAGATCTTGTAAGGTGGACCGAGTGATATGTAATTTAAAATCATGATACTAGGATGACGTTACAAAGTTTAACATCATGCTAAGAGTATAGTACACCAAGATTTTATGATATATTTATCTTTAAATGAATTTGGTATGTTTGATATCTTTCTTTATATACAACACCAAGATTATATGAACCAAAACATACTATTGAAATATTATTATTAACTATGGATGTTATCGCATATCCATTGTATTGAAAAGTATAAATATGACAAACTAAATTATGGAAAACATGTATAAAATTTTTAATTAATGAAAAGGTATTTGTTAATTCTTAGGGATTATCTATTAAATTTTAAATGTTAAAAATAAAATCATTTTATTACTTTTTTTAAAATTATTTTATGTTTCTATATTATGTATAATGATAAATAATGAACTAGGATTTTGATGAAATATATTGCAATTGAATGTAAAAAAATTAATAATAATTCATAAATTTATTATCAGTTTGTTATAAGTGAAAATAAAAATCATGTGAAGATAAAAAGAGTTATTTTTTAGAAAAATGTTTTTATGTGCACAATATATTTTTATCTTAGTAAATTAAATTAATCAATATTAATGAATGATTTTAAAGTAATGTGTTGATCATGTATTAAATTAAATATTTTAAAATCCATATTATGTTTTTTTCTAGGAAATTAATGAGAATAAAATCATTTTTATGCTTGAAAATATATTTTCTCTAAAAATGGTTTTTACACATTTTGTGCAAGGATATTAGAATTAATTTATGAATCATAACGGAAATTAATCTTGTAAAATTGATTCCATATTTAGAATCATAATAATTAAAATAATTTAATAATTTCAACTTAATTTTTAGCCATAATGAATAGTTAACATGGTAAAAAACTTGTTACCACAACATGAGTTAAATGGGTTAAAAGAGAGGTTAACCTAAGAGATAAGGCTTAAAATATCACAAAAAAATTTATTTAATTTGATTGGTTGATTTAATTTTGACCTTAACCTACTTATATTCTATTCTTTTTCCATTTTGAGATAGTTTTATAAGAGTGCAACTTTACTATATATTCATATACTCAGTATTTACAAGTTTTCCACTCACTTATAAAAGGGGAAGTCCTATTTACACTTATCTACACCACTTGAGCAATTTATCTCAGCCAAAATCTACCTAAATACCCTACAAACATCCTTATTCATGACCTTGAGGTTTTGGTCTTCCCAAAATACCCATCTAATAAATATTAATGTGCTTTTCAAAGGAGGACCCAAAGAAGAGGTATATGTTCTTACCAATATTTTTCATCTTTATTTCCCATTAAACCTACTCTAAATTTTCTATAACCATATTAAAATGATTAAATTAATATATTTACCAAATTAGAATACTTTTATGTTAATGGTCTAGCTATTTTTTCATCTCATTTTCCATCCCATGAGAAAATAAAACATCACTCATGCGTACGTGTGGACCACCACCATCATGATGTGATGTATTTCCTTTTTCATCACCATCTCTAATAGATAATTATATATATAGATTTATTAAATATATATAATATTTATTATATAATATTTATTATATAAATTTTAATTATTATTTAACTTTATTTTATCCCAACCACTGAAAAATGGAAACAATTCTCATGCGTACGTATAGAATACCATCTCCATAAAGTGACGTAATTCATTTTTTTATCAACACCTTGTATGAATGGTTATAAAATTTTATATAATAAATAAATTTATTATTTATTAAATTATTTATATTTTGGATATGGTAAAACCATAACCAAGGTGCAATAACTAGAACCATTAAACGAAAACATGTATAAAAATTGACTAGTTTTCACCCAAATAATGATTTTAATGAAGAATTGTTAATAAAAGGGTAATTGTAAATTATAATGGATTGATATATAGTATGATATATATGAATATGGTTCTTGAATAAATATATAATAAATATCTATTTATTATATAGGAAGTTTTAACACATATAAAGTAAGATGGTATTTAAGGTAATTATTTATTTGACAATCTCAATTCTATTCAGGATTGTGTTTGTGGAATTTAATATTTTAAAAATTATGTGATTATTATATTTTAAACCCCATATATTTTGTTATAATATGTTTATTTTTGGGGTTTCAATTTTTTCTGGTCAATTTACTTGATTTGGTGATCAAAGATACCAAAGGAATGTTTTTAAGAAAATATTACCTTACTTCATCTTTTTTGGTCAGAAATATTTATCCTTCATGTACATGTTATTAAAAATGTTTTATGTATGTTTTTATATATACTTAGATATTTTATGAAGTTTATTTTTACTAAATTTTAATTTATTTAAAAATTGTTAAATGGAATCATTTTAAATGTTTTCTGTATGAATCACTTTTGAATTTTTATTAAAGTGTGGAATGCATGTTTTTTTAACTTATACAACCGGAATAAATTTTTAAATTATCATGTATTTTCTTCATCTTGAATCATAATTTATATATTATTATAAGGTTTTTAAAAGAAAAATATATTTCCCTTATTCTATAAATTTTTAATTTTAAATCTCACTAAAAGAAAAGTATGTTTCCTCACATTTTCAAATCATATTTTAATGATTTTATAAAAGATATTTTCATCTATGTCAGCATCCTTATGGATTATTATGCTTAAATAGGGATATGATATTATAAAACCATACAATTTATTTCTCTTGATGTATTATAATAAATATTTTTAAATATTATTCAATGGAACCTATTACTTTCCCACAATTTAATTAAGTTATGATAAAATCACTATAAAACCCATTTCTTTTGCATGAATTATGCTTTGATGAATGTTTTTATGATCTTATATAACACTTATGTATGGTTATAATTATGTGAATAGTGGGAATGAAATTATATATTCCTCCAATCAATTGGTTAATAATTTATATCTCATGAGATAATATGAACTATAATGTGGAGTGAACACATTTCAGTAAGGGACTCTATCCACTATGATAGTCTTGGCAGTGAGGCTTGACTAAGGAAATAATGGAATGGGGAGATAAACCAATCCAATATGGGACTATTTCCATTATTATATTCTTGGTGGTGATCCTTGGATAAGGAAATTATGGAGTGATCAGTGAACCCAATTCACCATGGGACTCTGTCCACTATGATAGTCTTAATAATGGTCCTTAACTAAGGAAATGATTTTATATGCTTATGTGTATGATAAAAAATTATGTATTATGCTTATTATATGTTATCATGGATCATTATTTATTATTTATGGTTCTAAAATCTTATGAATTATGTCTTTTTATTATGATAAATCCTTATACCACGACTCATGATTAATGATATTTGATTGATTTCACATGACTTTCATAAGTTATGATCACATTATCATATACTTATGATTATATAAATCTCACTTATGATCATTGATTGTTATATCCTATGTTTAACCTTACCAATCATCTAAATTTACCCTTTATTATATTTCAATTTGATGAGGTTATGAAGAAAGGTTTTACATATGGTATGTCTGAGAAGGGTACTTAGTGAGAAGAAATTTGTGTGAGATATTTAATATCTTTCATGAAATAATTTTATTATAAATATAGTATCCAAATATAAAAAACCTTTATGGTTATGGGTCATGTATTATTATGTGATTTATTAAATATTCATATAAAATGATGTAATATTTCTGTATGAATAACTTGTGTCACCTAAACTAGTATCAGAGTAGGGTTTGTTAATTTTTGAATATTAGGATTCAAAAACTTTTGCAAAAAACTTGAGGATAAGTCTAAGTATAGGATAACATCATGATATTTTGGTAAGACATAGATCATGCAGTTTCCTAGAAATGAAATCACTGTATAGATACAAATAATTAAATGTAAGATCTAGAATAGATGCACCTAGGTGAAAAAATACTAAAAAGTATGGATGAGTATTAACTAAATATTCACCAGGTGCATGAAAAATAGGCCTAACTGTAGAATTGGTTTCACACTCTTAGGTGATATTCTTTGGTTAATTCACATTCTCTTTATGAACTATTATGAATAATGAGAGGATAGAATTTATGAAAACATATGATGAAAAAAATTGATATATGATAAACCTAAAGTGTTATAGGTTGATGATAAGGTGTAATAATTTTGGAAAACATTGGAATTATTTTTGTATGATTGATCAATCTTATTCATGATTCTTAATGCTCACACTATTATTTTTTGGTTTTAGTCAATGGATGGAATTAGGATGAATCATGTGAACAATGAATATGATTACCAATGAAATGAACTTCCTTATGAGAAACTAAATAAAATGGGATATGTAATGCGAAACCCTATGATTATAACTAATTATCTATATTGAATTATGATAAAAAACTTGAACCTAATTGTAATTCAAAATAAGTGAAAAATGGAGCTTTAGTAAATTTTAAGTGATAAATACCATTGAGGAAATAAGATTCAATTTCCTACGTGTAAAAAATATGGGAAGAAACACCTAGGAAAATGTTTTAAAGGAGATGGAATATGTTTCATGTGGGGAATAATAGGGAATAAAGTAGGAAATTGTCGATGAAAAATGAATAGTCCAATTGATGCAATGATGGGAAAAAGAGTTAATTATAAGGTACCATAAATAGTTAAATTTCATAAATGTTGGAAACTCGGGAACTATATAAGTAAATTTTATAATCTAAGGGATAAAAATCATGACATAAATTAGAAAATACAAAGACTAATGGAAAAAGGGAAAGCCTATACAATCACAAAAACTGATGTGGGCCTTGAAAATGAAGTGAAGTAAGATGCACTGATGATTAAATCAATAAATATGAGTGATATATTTATTTATTGGTCAAACCACTAAATTTTACTTAGAATATTTGATAAAAACATCAAATATACACCCCAATGTATAGATTTTGGTTTATAAATAAAAAAACTTATAGTGGTATGATTATTGCATCTCAAGTCTATAGCTCATCTCTGATAGATAATTTTAGGAATGTTTATCCTATAAATAATTTTATTCTCTCTATAATCTAATTTGATGTGATATTTTGAATTTATTATATATTTTATGTAGAGAATATATCAATTGTTTAGGAATAAATATCACTTTTTATATTTTTAATCAACCGATTATCATCTATAGGTGTGAGGATGAACATGAAATTACAATGGAAATTATTTCTATTATATGGGTTTTACTATGTGTTCATGAGGAGTTTTTATCTAAAATAGTTTGTGAGAGACCCAACATTGAATATATAGAGGAATTTTATATATTGTGAAAGGTGTGATATATATAGTAAACATAAAATATTGAAGTATATATTCACATTAAAAATTTTTAATATGTGACAAAGGAGATGGTTGGAGGTGATTAAATACCATGACTACTTAATATATTGACACCCTTGGAAGGAGAAAAATTATGATGATGATTTAAACTAGATGTACCTAGCTAGTTTTTCTATGATGAGTATTGAAAGAGATATAATAATTTTGGATTTTCAAAATATAGACCTTGAAATCATTAGGAAGTGGGACAAATCCTATCTTTCTCAGATGATTGTTCAACCATCTATCCATGTAAAGATTAAAGTAGTGTAAATGGGTGATATATAACTATAGAATAATGTGAGAAATGTTATTGATTTCAAATATAGTTTTTATGAAATGATAAGTTTCAGGAACTAAGTATGTGTCCCATCAATACTAGACTTAAAGAAGGATCTATTTGATGAACATCATAGTTCATCATTCTCTATCTATCATAGAAGTATGAAGATATATAGAGATCTTAAAGAGAATTTATGGTGGTACAAAGTGAAAAGAGATATTGAAGAATATGCATATAAAATCTTAGTATTTTAGTAAGTTAAGTCCTAGATATAGAAGTCTAATATAATATTACAACCAATACCCATAACATAATAGAAATGGGAAAACATCACCATGTATTTCATCATCAGACTCCCAAAACATCTAGAGACCATAATTATATTTGGTCTATAGTTGAACACCTTATGAAGTTAGTAAATTTTACTACTATTAGATATTTTTTTCTCTTGATAATATTTATAGTATATAAATTAAGTGGTAATGTTTCATGGAGTAACACATTATATTGTATCTAATCGATATATGATATTTACCTAAAAGTTATAAAGAATTATTTAGCAATATTTGACTACATAGTTAAAATTCAGAAATGCATATCATACCTAGAGATATGGCCAGTCTAAGAGGAAAATTAAAACCCTAAAAGATATGTTGAGACCATTTTCTATGGATTTAAATGGTGTTTAGGATCAACACTTTCCTATAGTTTAATTTTCATACAATAATATCTTTCAGTCAATAATTTAGAGAGATAATTATGAATCCCTCTATGATAGGAAGTGTAGAACTCCAACATGATAGGATTAAGTAAGAGAACAAAATCTTTTGGGACCTGAGCTATCTTAGGAAATGATATAGAATGTTAGATTCTTTCAAAAAAACATCAGGATAACTTATATTCAATAGAATAGTTATTCTTCCCATCTTCGATGAGATATATATTTCAATATTGGTCACAAGGTATTCCTAAAAATATATCCGTGGAGAAAAGTTATATGATATTTTTAAATAATGGACTGCTGATCCATATATATATTGGCTCCTTCAAAATTCTTGATCATATCTGGAATGTTGCATATCACTTGGCGCTTCAACCAATTCTCTCTCAATTTCATGATGTGTTCCATGTATCACTTTTGAGGAAATACATACCCAATCATTCACATTTACTAAAATAATAGATTTATCCACTGTATAATGATATTTCTTATAAAGAACAACTAGTGAAGTTTTTATATCAAAGATATAAAGTTTTGTGGAAAAATACCACTCAACTGGTTAATATTTTGTGGTGAAACCATAAATTTGAGGAATCTATGTGGGAACTCAAGGATGTGATGAGGGAGAAGTATCCTCATATGTTCATATTAGATTAAAAAAATTTAAAATGATAAATAATTATAAGGGGTTATAATGTAACACATTGATATTTTAGGATATATTTATCTTTAAATAAATTTTATTTTTTTGATAGATTACTTTATATGTAGCACCATGCTTGAACGAACTTCAATATACTATTGAAATATTATTTTTAAATGTGATTATTATTACATAGCCTTTGGATTGGAGGAAATTAATATGAATAACTAAATTATTTATAATATGTATAAAATTTTTACTTAATGAAAAATCATTGATTAATACCTCATAATTAAGTACTCAATTTTAAATGTTAAAATTAATATCATTTTATGAATTTCTTTCAAAGAATCACATTTTTATATGTTATGTATCTTTATCACTAATAAACCAGGAATTTGATGAAATAAATCAGTATTTAATATAAAAAATTTATAATAATTGATACATTTAGTATCTATTGGTCACAAGTGAAGATAAAATCATTTTAAGGAAAAAAAAATTATTTTTCAAAAATTATTTTAATGTGCATAAGGTATTTTTATCTTAGTAAATTAAATTAATCACTATTGTTAAATTATTTTAATTTAATATGTAGATAATTTATTCAATAGAATATGTTAACATTCATCCAATGGTTTTTTATTGGAAATTAATTAGAATAAAATCATTTTTATACTTAAAAATATATTTTATCTAAAAATGGGTTTTATGCATTTTGTGCATGGATATTTGAATTAATTTATTAAAAATATAGGAATAGAATATTTTAAAATGGATTAAATATTTGGAATCATAAAAATTAATATAGTTATATAATTTAAGTTATGTTTTATCCATAATGAATAGTTAGCATGATAAAAATCATGTTACCACAGTAAGGGTTAAAAGAGTTAAAATAGGGGTCAACTTAAAAGATATGGTTTAAAATATAAAAAAATATTTACATTAATTTGATTGGTATATTTTATATCAACCTTAATATACTTATCTTGTAATATTTTCCTATTTGTATCCACTTTCCCATGAGAGTGTCTTTATTATATTTTAATATTCTTAGTATTACATGTTTTCCACCAACCTCACTTATAGAAGGACACCTTATATTCTCACTTCTACCCACCACTTGAGTAATTTAGCTCAACCAATCACTACCAAAATACCCTAAAAACATACTTATCCACTACCTTGATGTTATTTTATTCCCAAAAGATACATCAAAGAATCCATAAGTTCCTTTTCAAAGGAGGATACCTGAAGAAGACTTATATATTCTTACCAACATTTTTCATGCTTTTTTCTCCTCAAAACTCCTATAAATAATCCATAGCCATAAATACATGATGAAATAATTATATTTAGTATATATTTTTTATTTTAATGGTATATTCATTTATTCATGTCAGTTTTTGCCCATGGTTGATGAAAGCATTGGTCGTGCGTAAGTATGTACTAACACCTTCATGAAGCGATGTGTTTCATTTTTCATCACCATATATAATGGATAACTATATGTATGGATATAATAAATATATATGATATTAATTATTTAATAATGATTTTATAAATGTTAATTATTATTTTTATTTATTTATAACCATTAAAAAATGGAAACATTATTCTCGCGTACGTAGAAACTACCTTCTCCACAAAGTAATGTAATTAATTTTTTATTAACAATATATATGGATGGTAATAAAAGTGTATATAATTAGTCAATATTATATTTATGAAATTATTTAAATTCTTTATACGATGAAACAATGACCAAGGTGTAAGGAATGAAACCATCAAACATAAACATTCATGGAAAACAAGTCAGTTTTCACCCAAATAATTAATTTAATGAAGAATTGTTAGTAAAAATGTAGTGAGAAATTATAAGGGAATGATATATATAAATTTATATGAATATTTTTTTGGAATAAATTAATAATAAATATATATTTATTATACATGAGGTTTGAATGCATATGAATCAACATAGGACTTGAGGTAAGGGTTTATTTTATAATCTCATTTCTTTTTAGGATTGTCCATGTAAAATTTACAATGAGGAAAAATACATGATTCTAATCTTTTAAATTTCAAATATTTTCTTATAATCTATTTATTTTTGGGGTTTCCATGTTTTCCTTTCATTTTCCTATCTTTGGTACTCAAAGTTACAGGAAGAATTTTATTCAAGAAAAGTTGACCTTAATTCATCTTTTTGGCTTATGAATATTTCTCCACCATGTATATTTTCTTCCAAAAAAATTATTTACTTTTATATTTATACTTAAATATTATAAAAAATATTATTTTTAATACCTTTTAATTTCTTTACAAATGATTAAAATTAATATTTTTAATTTTTTTTGGTATGACTCATCTTTTAATTTTTACTAAAGTGTGAGAGGAATATTTTCTTTTAAATTATAATAAATGAACATATTTTTCCATCATCATGTATTTTATTCATCAAGAATATTACTTTAAAAGTTTCCATGGCTTTTCAAATAAAACCCTATTTATATTATTCTATAATTTTTCTATTTTAAAAGTCACTAAAAAGGAACCTTTCTACCATTCACAAAGAATATTTTTAATGATTTCATAAAATGTATTTTTTATCTATATTGGCATCCAATAAAGATTTTTATGCTTAATTGGGGATATAATCTTATGATAACATGCACTTTATTTCTCTATATAGATTATGATGATGATGTTTTAAGGATGATTCTATGTAAACCATTATATTCTCATGTCATAATTATGTTATGATGAAATTTTTATGAAACCTTTTTCTTTTCCATGGGTTATTCTGTGATAAATGTTTTTATGATACTTTTGCACACTTATGTATGGTTTTCACTATATGATGGGTCATCTCAGAATTGTATATCCCTCTAATGTATTGGTTAATGATTGATATCACATGAGTTTATATAAAATATAATGTGAAGCGAACCTAGTTCAGCAAGGGACTCAGTGAGTTGACCCAAGCATTTCATACATAAATATTTCATCCATTTAGAAAAATATTCAATACATAAAATAATATTACATTCCCCATAACCGTAAAAGTTCAATGTAATTAGATATTGGATAAATAATTATTTAGGTACAATATTCATCATCTCTCATAATTTTATTCTCATATTATACCCTTATTGACATACCCTATTTAAAACCTTTCTTCATTACTTGGGGAAAGAAACCACAAGAAAGGGTGAGCTAATATGATCAGTAAGGGTAAACATGAGAGATATCAATCGATGATCATATGTAATCATTGAAAGGGTGAGCTACTAAAAATCTACTCAGCCTAGCTCCTATAAACACCTCGGTCTATCTGGATCAGTAATATCCTCCTGCCTCAGGACCTCTATGGAATCCATTGCAAGGCCTATGGTCTGCACAAGAAAAAAACAAGTGCAGGAAAAGACCATGTAGGGGTGAGTATAAAAATACTCAGTAGGCACACAAAAACCCCAAAATAAAAAGGGAGAAACTAAAAGGAAATAGTCCAATTGACCTATCCAGAGGGAACCCCAATCGATAGAGAAAATCCATCTCAAACCATCCTCAACTATACATGAAAATTCAGCTCAGTCTACACGGGATGTCAATGCCAACATGTGACAACACCACAAGGACTCCCAAAAATCACCTAGATATACTCGTCTCAGACTCCAAGTCTCACGAGGTTCCAACCTCATAACCAGCAAAATGATTCTCTTCGTAGGCTCTAATCCTATCACAAAACCAGGATAACACACTCCACGAGCTCAGCCATCCCAGATTTCACCTGTTTGAGAGATGAAATCCACTGGGAATAACTCTACCATTATTAATGGTATATCCAAGAGAACATACTCCATAAGAAACATCTTACTGGGTTCAGCTCTATTTCCCAACACCATAGGTCCTGTTGTTGTTACCTTGCACCCAAATAAATCTAAATAAACCCAATTGAAGAGGCCCTCCCCTCACCACTACACACATTTGAGGTAGCACTACTCCAAACTATGAAAAACGTGCATTATATATAACACGAGAGAATATAGGGACCCACACCTCACCACTACCCTGTAGTTGATGGAGTATTGCTCCTAACTAACCCATGAAACTTCTTTCACTCTTGTATGGAGTGTCCTGCACCTCAATCCATCAAGGGACCACTAAATCCTAACTATGTATCATTAATATCAAGTATATGGGCCCGCTCCTCATAACTTTATCCCACAACTGAGGGAGATCCAACTCCAATGGAGGACCCATTCCACACTACTACTCGGAGATGGAGGAGTACTACTCCGTAAGCGAGGAATCACATCCTGAAATGACAGGGGTGTACCACTCAGAGAATGGAGGACCCAAACCTAATACGATAGGGGAATAATACTCCATGTATCTAATACCCACACCCTAACCTAATAGGGGAGTACCACTCTATGGCTAGAAGACCCGCACCCTGTTAGGATAAGGGAGTACCGACTCTGACAGCTCGTTCACTATGGGGGGCCCACACCTTGATATGATAGGGGATTACTAGACCCAGGCTAGAGGACCTGATCCATAGCACAATAGGGGAGTACCAACTCTAGAAGAACAACATGTATGGAGGGCCCGCACCCTAGAATGATAGCGGAGTACCGACTCATAGGATAGAGGACCCACACCCTAGCATGGTAGGGGAGTACCCACTCTATCTATACGTCATATATGGAGGAACCGTGCCCTATTCAAATAGGGGAGTACCTACTCTATAGATAGAGGATGCACACCTTGGTCCAATAGGGGAATACCTACTCTACCTTCCAATGAGTATGGAGGGACCGTGCCCTAACACTATAGGGGAGCACTGTCCATCTTCACAAACATCATGGGGAAACCCGCACCCTAATCTATCAGGGGAGTAATTCCCAATTAGGAAACTACCCAAAGGTAATGAACCCAAACCCATGATGTGGGGAGTCTAATATCTACCTAAGTAGAGAGGTAAGGAAAACCTGTACCCTAAAGATACAGGGGAGTACCAATCCCAACGTCTCTCTTCACGAACCACACTGATATCCAACATCGACTCATTAAAGTGTCACAAGAATATTTCTATATTAATGAAACCTCTTATATCATAATCTGTAATGGAGGCCTCTATCAAATTATATGTGGAAAACCACTTAAGATAGTTTATTCACCATCCTGAATCAAAATCTCATAGAAAAAGATAAAAAAGACGGAAGATCCCAAGAGAATCTCCTAGGAGTACACTACATCCACTGGGGAACACACGGTGTGTGAGCTCACTTGATCACCTGGCCATGTATTATATTTACATGGTTTACCAACCCATTTAGGGGTAAATGGAATATAAATAAGGTACACAACATATACCTATTCACTTGGCCCCTGGTTGTGTTCCACTTCTACACGGACTGGCTAATCGTGTCCCTTACATTCCATGTGTCCCATACTACACGATGTGTTCAGGATAAACATACACTTGACCATGTAGTTTTCCCATGGCTGTGTATCAAAATCTATGTCTGCGTACCTTGGTTGTGTATTAGTACATGACCATGTAGTTTCACACGATTAACCCAAATCATGTCCCTTGGTCACACGGTTTGGGGAACTACATGGCCTGTAACCCTGGTACATGGCATGTAGTACCCAAAGTTCATCTTCCACGAACATGAAGAGCTATAAGGCATGTGTCACTAAACTACATGCTATGTATAAGGTGATTCCAATTGGGAATCACCTCCAAAACCTCTGATTTTTCCCGATTTACCTTGAAACATACAGATCTATGTATAAGAGATCTCTAGTAATTGTATTTGGGATCTAGAACCTTAAAAAAATGCGTAAAAAAGGGGATCAAGATGAAAAATAAAATCCATATGCCTCATTGGTGAAATTATGAATCTTTGGATGAAGAGTGACACCTGAATTATGTTGGTCCTCAATATGATGATGATCTGCATCAAGAAAAGAGATCGAAAACACCTTTATTCATCGATTTAGCTTTATTTCTATTCATCGCCAAAGGAGAGAAGAGGATAGGGGATGAGGAGTTGATTCTACTTGGGGTTTCATGCACTACAATGTGAGGGAGGGGAGGGTAGGTTAGATTATTAATTAAATTTCATTTAATTAATTTAATCCACCTCATAATTCCCCGGATCGAAACTTCTGGCATGGATGACCTTAGGTCGCACCTAGGGTAAAAACGACATTCCAGACTCAAACGTGGTATCAGAAATCCGATCTAAGAATATTTATGGGAGTTATTTACATTCCCAGCAAAACTGTGCACGTGTGACAAAATATATTTAATATTTTTAATATTTCCACACCAAGGCTCCCTAGGCCCTAGCTTCCCTTACTGAATCAGTGAACGAATCTATAAATATTCTACAAAATATTCCAAATTATTATGGGTCAAAAACCGAGTCATTAAATTATACCCACCTTATGGATTTTCATCCTCGAAAAGCAAAATCCTGAGCATAAGGGAAGAAACCAATCTCCCCACTAGACTCCCATGATAGCGAGCTCACCAAGGGTTCCCGTACTACTTAAAAGTATTCACATAGAGGAACCACCAAGATCAAACAAATCTCATGTACAGATTCTACCAGGACAACATTGTGCAACCAACAGGCACATGTCTCCTTAGTTGTGATAGGTGGGAAATCACCAAGCACCATGGTCCACCTACATTCATGGGGTCTAGCGGTACACCACATCACTAACCTAACGTAGATACTAACAGACCCCAAAGTTCACTTCCACCTCTGGATAGACTATACAACAACCTCATCAAGTGTTTTACATTCAAGGTTGACACTAAACATGCAAGGGTATTCACAAATTATACAGGACTGCTTAAGAGTATACACTAGGTCTTACCGGGCCCTTCTTCAACAAATCTCCAGCTGTGACATAGCTCACAAAAAAAAACACTGCCATACCCACTAGTGGCATCCCAACAGAGTATGGATAGTAGGGAACTATTCCACACTGTGAAAAAATTATAGGTTATTAATCTTCTGCTACGAAATGATTATAAGAAAGGCTCTCCCTCTCCCAAGGTCACCAAGATAAAGGGTTCGAGTAGGGAAACTCTACTGCCAAGGCTAAGAACTACTCCAACACTCTATCACATAACCTCACCTTGAACACACAAGTGTAAAGAAATCGTCCACCACACATCTATATTTTCCACTTTGGGAGGCACTGACTCACCCGAACGATTTTGGTCGCGTAAAAAAAATGCGTCTCAGTGGGGAATGCGTCCCTCTTCCTCGTGAGTTCAAAGATACATCAAACTATACCACATACTTCTCGAGTGTGTCATGTACAAAGATGATTCCAAACACATTAGGGTACTAATGTAAAACAAAGGGCCTCCCAAACACACATTGGGTCTTACTGGGCCCTCTGTCGCAACTACCAACATGGGTTTCTACCGAATCCCCGCGTCACCTTGGTTAAAGCCCCGAGCACAAGTAGAAAGAAAAGAGTACCCACAAGAATGTTTAACAATTTATATTGAATAATATAGAAAGGAAACAATAGATACCTCTATTAATCCTCAAATAATTTGGGTTAAAGGACTCTATAGCCTATAGTTTTCCTCGACCACATCCTCCAGATCCATGAGCCTCGCGCAGACCACCTGGGGGTGGTGGTGGCAACACCTCAAATTGCCTACCACCTTCTGTCACTCTTACAACTCTTCTACCTCACACACCACCTTACAAAACTCCTTACTACAAGAGATGTATCTATCAAGGTGGATCATTAACCAACCCCCTCTCAGCAGCATGAAGGTCTGAACAACCTCTAGAAAGATGTCCCTGACTTTCACAAGTGTAACACCACCTCTCCTATAGTTAAACTAATCCTCAGTGCTGCTACTATGATAAAGGAAAACGTGCCTAAGTTTGGGAATGTGTATTCCTCTTATTCTGAAATCCTATCACATGTCATTTTCTAGCTCCTGTAGATGAATCAGCCTCGTGACCACTGATGTGGGTCACATCCACCTGTTCCTCAGCTAGGAAACTCTCCACCACTAGAGATCTCTATAGTACTCTAGCATAGGTGGGAATGCACAACGGAATCATATATGCCATGATATCCCAACCCAATCCTTGATGAAAAGTCCATGATATGAAAAATGGATCATGAGACATATCTAGAGAGTATTAAGACAAGTCTGTGAAACTCGATGAAAAATTTTCCACTGTCATGCTACCCTTCCATAGCTGTAGAACCTCCTAGAAAAACCCTGATCTCAATGTGGCTGGTTAAAAATCTTCCCTAAATATTATATTGAACTCCACCCAAGTGAGTGTTTCCTCATCATGTCACTGTATCACCAACTCCACCATCACCTGGATGAACCTTGTAAAAGACTCACCACTAGGACCACCATCTAATCAAGAGGTTTTATCACTAAGTGGAAAACTTGTGTGACTACCTCCATATAGTCATATACTACCTTGGGGTCTGGATCACCTTGATACCTCAAAGTTCACTACCTATGGAACTCATGTAGCACACTCATCCTGCGCGCATCCTTAGCCTGGACTGACAGAAAAACCTGATGGTACTACCAGCAGAACACTTGGAGGTAACACCTCATAATCAGTGCTCTACAGTGAATCCTCATCACGGTGTGGATTTTAATCACAATCACACCATGGAATCCTGTTTGGATGTTGTCGTAGTGGCATCATTAAATATAATAAATACGTATCACAGTAAAAGAGTATATCAGGGAAGATGACTCAAGAAGGACAAGAAAAACCAAAAAACCAATCCTATATGATGCATGTACCATTTATTTCCCAGTGACCAGTGTCCTAATGCACCAAGTCGAAAAACAGGTCATCAGAATCCTGGTGAATGGATACATAGACTACCACACCAACACTAGAACCTATGGCCTGAGATCCATACTTGAAACATCTTAACACTATCACTATACAACCCAAACCAAGATCATGACACTTCAGTTCCAAAGTAGAACCTAAATCCTCTAACACCACTCTGTCACAACCCGACACAATGGGGCCTAGGACTCAACTCCACATGCCCACCTTCAATAGGCCAGGGGCTGGAGACTAGCACCGAGTAGACATATCACTTACATGGGAGGCATTACCTATGCACTTATACGCATGCACACATCTCCATGCTCTAAAAATGATAAAATGTAAAAACCACTAAGTAACCAATCCATTCATAAATCTATATCCCAAAAATAGAGTTCAAAAAAAGTACTGAATGTGAAAAAAGGAAAAAAAATCCCATTAAAGAAAACTATAAAAGTATCGAACCTGCTTAGAAGGAGGGGATCACTGTCAACTGCAACTTCCAGAAATCTCCTCATCCCAGCTCTGGTAAAAACCTCTGTCTGTATAGATCACTAAGATCTTCCTACCTCAGGTCCTCCAAGGGATTATTCTAAAGGACTGTGTTCTGAACAAGACACAAAACATGTGTGAGCAAAGAACATGTAGGGGTGAGTGTAAAAATACTCAATAGAAACCCCAAAAAACCCAAAAGAAAAATGAAAAAATTTAAAGTCAATAGTCCGCTCGACCTAGCTAGAGGGAACCCCAATCGAGAGAGAAACTCCATCTCAAACCATCCTCAGCTGTACATGAAAATTCAGCTCAGTCTACAAGGGGTTTCAACCCCAACATGTGAAAATAATGTAAGGAATACCAAAAACCACCCATATATACTCATCTTAGACTCCAAATCTCATGAGGTCCCAACATCATATCTAGCAATAGGATTATTTTTGTAGGATATAACCATAGCATGAAACCAGGAGAACACACTCCATGAGATCAACTATCCTATATGGAACCAGTTTGAGAGATTCACTCCATTAGGAACAACTCTACCAATCCTAATGGTATGCCTGAGAGAACATAATCCATAGGAAACATCTTACTAGGTGAATCTCTAATGCCCAAAACCAGAGTTCATGTCGTTGTTACCTTGTGCCCAACACAAGATAAAGAAACCCAAGTGAAGAGGCCCACACCTTACTTCCACACAAAGTTGAGGGAGCACTTCTCTA
The DNA here is from genome assembly GCA_963277665.1 of Viscum album. NCBI lineage: Eukaryota > Viridiplantae > Streptophyta > Magnoliopsida > Santalales > Viscaceae > Viscum > Viscum album. The sequence goes on from OY728137.1 coordinate 1,909,929,732, forward strand.
AACTATGCACAACACGCATCCTCTCTAACAAGAGATAATATAGGGACCTTCACCTCGCCACTTCCCCTCAGTCGAGGGAGTACAAATCCAAACTAACCTGCAAAACCTCTATCGCTCCTGTATGGATTGAACCAATCCTCAGTCCGTTGAGGGAGGAAAAACTTATAACTAGTTATCATTCATTTCAAGTGGAGGTTCCCACTTTTTGTAACTATATACCATAGCCTAGGGAGATCCAACAATAATGGAGGACCCACTCCCCGCTGCTACTCGGAGATGAGGGAGTACTACTCCGTAAGTGAGGAACCACACCCTGAAATGACATGAGAGTAACACTCAGAGAATAGAGGACCCTCACCCTGATATGATAGGGAATACTACTCTATAGATCGAGGAACCACAACCTAACCTAGTAGGCGAGTACCAATCAGTGGATAGAGGACTCAAACCCTATTATGATAGGGGATTACTGACTCTTCTAGTTCGTTCAATATGGGGGACATGTACCTTGATATAATAGGGGAGTACTGAACCTAGGCTAGAGGACCCGCTCCCTAGAACAACAAGGAAGTAATAAATCTATTGGAACAACATGTATGGAGGACCTACGCCCTGGTACGACAGGGGGTACCAACTCCTAGGATAGAGGACCCGTGCCCTAGCACGGTAGGGAATCACCCAATCTATCTATATGTCATATATGGAGCACCCATTCCCTAGTCCAACAGGGGAGTATTGAATCCACAAATAGAGGACCCGCACCCTGGTCCAATAAGATAACACCTAATCTACCTTTCAATGAGTTTGGAGGGCCCATGCCCTGACTTGGTAGGGGAGTACTGTCCATCATTATGAACATTATGGGGAAACCCGCACCCTAATCCATCAGGGGAGTAACACCCCTGAAGGAAACTGCCCAAAGGTAATTAATTTGAACCCATTATGTGGGGAGTATCATATCTACCAAAGTAGAGAGGTGAGGGAAACCTATGCCCTGAAGATATAGGGGATTACTAGTCCCAACGTCTCTCTTCATGAATCACACCGATCTACAACATCATCTCAGTATAGCCTCACAAGTTTCTTTATCAATTTATTCCACCTCGTATCTTGTAAGATGCAATGGAGTAAACCATCACATTATATATAGAAAACCACTCGATATAGGCTATTCACAATCCTAAATCCGAATCTCAGAGAAAAAGATACAAAAGACAGAATATCCCAATAGAATATCCTAGGAGTACACGACATACACCGAGGCACACATGATGTGTGATCCCACCTGAGAACTAGGCCGTGTATCCTATATACATGTTTTACCAACCTATGTAGTGGTACACGATGTGTAAAGGAGGTACATGCTGTTTCCCTCTTCACTCGGCCCTTGGCCGTGTTCCACTTTTACATGGACCAGAAAACCGTGTCACTTACACACCATGTATCCCATACTACACGACATGTTCAGGATAAACAGTCAGCTACATATGTAGTTTTCCCGTGTCTGTGTATCAGACCTCATTTCCATGTACCTTTTCCACGTGTTACTACATGAACATATATTTTCACACAACTAACCCAATCCATGTCCCTTGATCACGTGGTTTGGGGAACTACACATCGTGTAACCCCGATACATAGTTTGTAGTCCCCAAAGTTCATCTTCCCCGAATAGGAAGAGCTAAATGACATGTGTCACTGAACTAAATTCCATGTAGATGGTGATTACAATCAGGAATTACCTCAAAATAAATTCAATTTTCCGTGGTTTACCCCAAACCCTGTATATTTTCATAGAAGGGATATTTAGCAATTGTATTTGGGATATAGAACCTTAAAAAAGGCATAAATAAGGGGATCAGGACCAAAACTCAAATCCTCATACCTTTTTAGAGATAATATAAATATTTTGATAAAGAATGATGTCTGAATCATACTGATCCTTGATCTAATGATGATATTCATCAAGAACGGAGATCGGTAACACCATGCTTCATCGATTTGGAGTTGGTTTCATTCGTCGCCAAAGGGGAGAAGAGTAGAGGGGAGGATAAGTCACTCATCCTTTGGGTGTCATATGCTTTAATGTGAGGAATGTGAGGTTAGTTTATATTTTTAATTAAATTTATTTTAATTAATTTAATCCACCTCATAACGCCCCATCGCCAAAATGACCTTGAACGAAACTCTTGGCTCAAACGACCTTAAGTTGTGCCTCGGGTAAACATGAGGTTCCAGACTCAACCGCAGTATCAAAAATACTATCTGAGACTATATATATGAGTTATTTTTTTCTAAGTAAAACTAAATGTGCATGAAAAAATATATTTAATATCTTCACATCGAGGCTCTCTGGGCCCTGACTTCCCATGCTGACTCAATGCCCAACTCTATAAATATTCTATGAAATATTACGAGTATTATGGGTCAAAACCTGAGTCATTATAGCATAACCCATGGGAAATGAATAGGTTTGGTAAAAATTTCATAATCATAATAATAAAATATAGAAATAAATAATAAATATGGTTTCATTAGATTATATCCTCATTAAATAATAAGTAACATCAAAGGATGTTATCATAGAAAATTTTTTCCATAAAATATCACTAGAATATTTTTGTGTAAAATAACCATTTTATTTTTAATACAATTATTAAAAAATATAAAATATTACAAAATATTATATTTTTTTTGAAAATAACAATGCAAACTTTTAAGTGAATCTTTAAATAATTGAGAAGTCATGATGAAAGGAAATTTTGTTCATACGTTCTCACCTTTGGTAAAAAGTACCTCATTTACAAAATGATAAGAATATTATTTTTAAACCATTTTATAAAAATTGAAACATGGGTAAAAATTAATTTAAAAAATAATTGGATAATAGTCCAAAATTTTCTTGATAAAATTTTAGGAAACATATACATGGAAGAAAAATGTTTTCCGATCGAAAGAGGAAATAAGGTCGACTTTTCTTAAGAACATTTTCTATACCATTTTGAGTACCAATGAGAAGAAAATCGTTCCAAAAATAAAAAATTCTATAAATAAGTAGAGTGAAATAAAAATTAATTTTATTTATATAATAATGATCATATAATTTCCTCAATTGAAATTCAATCATAAAAAATCCCGATTAAAATTAGATTGGAACATAAATCTCTTACTTCAAGTCTCATCATGATTTGTAAATGTTAGAACATTATGTATAATAAATATAGATTTATTATAAATCTATTATATATCTATAATAATATAAATCATACCCCTTAAAATTTACTTATAACGTGTTATCACCAATTTATCAATAATTCTTTATTAAAATCACTATTCTAGGTGATAACTGCTTCATTTTTCATGCATGTTAAGGTTTGAAAATCCCGGTAATTATAATTTTATCATTGTTAAATAATCTGAAAAATATTAATCATGTCATGAATTAAATATTAAATCATTATATACACTTTTATAACTATTCATATAAATCAGTGATGAAAAATAAATTACATCACTTCATGGAGATGGTAATCCATATGTACGCACAAGTGATTCTTCAACTTTTAGATGGATGAAATGAAAGAAAGGTAAATAATAATTAAAATGTTCAAAAAATATAATAATATCACAAATATCACATATATTTTTTAAATACATTATTATAACCATCAATGTATATTGATTATGAAAAAAAATGCATCGCTTTGTGGAGGTGGTAGTCCACACGTATGCACAAACAATGTTTTCTTTTCCCATATGATTGAAAGGAATTGGATAATGATTATTCCATCATTATAATAACAATTAAGTATATTTAATATATTGAATTAATTATTTTATAATGGATACCATATATTTTAGAGGCGGTTGAAGAAGAAATAAAATTGAAATCACTCGGTTAAGAGTTATACCTCTTCGTTGAGAAAACTTTTATGGATTACACCTTAAGACTTGAAATGATAGAAATTTGGAAATACTAGAAGCTATAAGATATATTTAAATATTATAATATTATATTTGGTTAGGGATTTTTTGAGATATGAATCTCAAAATTTCTGAATAAGGGAGTAGAAGAGGTTCCTTTTTTATGTGGTGGGAGGGGCACCAATGGAATTACTTAAAGTATTAAATTAATATAAAATAATTTTCATATTAAAGTGGCTCAAAAAATGATATATTTATAATATAGTATAAGAAAAATTATAAATAATATAATTAAATAATATTTAGATAAGTTTAGGTGATGTTTTAACTCTTATCACTTAGTTTTAACCCATGATTAACCCTTTTGATAATTAACATGATATCACAGTTTTTTACTCTTTAAGGACTAAGAATATTAATATAAAAGGAAAAGTAAACCATAAGTGTAAAATGGTTGATATGATCAACCATATACCATTCACTTGGATGGAAATAATATTTTTATGAATTTTAATTCATTTAATAAAATATTATTTAACATATGATACCATTAAAGTAATTTTCAAGACTATTTAGAAAGTTTTACTTTAAAAGGAAACATGATTGAAATAAAATTTTAATGAAAACTTTTAAAAAATAAATATTATATTATATTTATCTAAAAAATTCATGGAACATAACAATTCATCCAAATGTTATTATTTTTAATATTGTTAAAATCATTTATTTTATTTTTCTATTACTTAAACAAATACTGTGTCAGTGTTGCATAATCATTTAAGGTACTTATTACATCGATAAAATTAAAAATAAATTAACATGATTAAAAAAAGTAATTAGTATTTCAAATAAATATTTATAAGTAAACTTAACCACTTTCATTCTTATGAAAAAATATTAGGGATATTAAAGTCAAGAGAGTGATATTTTTTATTTATCCTTTTCTTAAAATAATAAAAAGGTCATAATTAAAGAAAAATGGCAAAAATTTACCATAGTTTCAAAAAATGGATGATAATGGTCAAAATAAACTCATAAAAAAGTATATAGGAAAGTGTTATAGAAATTTTAAAGCCTTATCCCAAAGTTTTAACCCAGTTTTACCAGTTTTACCCTTACCAAAGTGACAAATATTCACCAAGGTTACAATTCATAATAATAAAAAAAGGAATATTTAAATTTTTTTATCCTAATGAGTCTAAAAATGGAATATATTTTTAATATTCAATTTTTATAAGTTATATAAATCTATTTTAAAATAAGTGCACAAAATACAACAAAAACTGTTTTTAGAAAAAATGTATTTTAAGCATAGAAATAGACTTATTCTTATACCATGACTAAAAAAACCATTTTATGAATGTTAAAAAATTTTATTTAATATATAATATATAAATTTCAATAATCCATAACTAGTTATTGATTTAATTTATTTGGATAAAAATAAATTACCCACATAAAAACCGTTTTTCATAAAAATATCTCTTTTAATTTCAAATGATGTTATTTTCACTTATAAATAATTGATAACAAATGAATTAATTTTATACATGTGAAAAAAATAAAATTTAATAACTTAATTAGTCTTATTCATACCCATGAATCCAATGGATGGTAAAATATTATTTCAATAGCATATTGTGGTTCATTTAAACTTAGTGTTGTGTGTAAAGAAAGCTCTCAATGAAATAAAATTTATTTAAAGAGAAGTATATTATAAAATATTAGGGTGTTACATTATACCATCCTTATAATAAATTAAACCCCTATATTTCATCACTATGATATAAAAAAATAAGGATACTTCTTCCTCATCACATTATTGGGTTCCCATGTAGCTTTCTTTAATTTATGGTTTTGTCACAAAACATTGTTTAGGTGAGTGGTCTTGTTTCGTAGAAATTTCTCTTAATGGTACAAAATCTAAAATGAATGTTCCTCATAAGTGATATCTTTCTCCAGTGGTATAACCTATGAGTTCAATACATGTGTAATATCAGGTGTTTATTTTCTCAAGAGTGATACCTAGAACACATTGTGAACTTGAGAGAGATCCGGTGGAAGCACCAAGTGATAAGCTACTATACTGATACAATAAAGAATTTTAAATGGAAAAATATATATAGGGATCCAATTTACCTCCATTACAAATATAATAACATTATTCTAATTATATATTTTTAGGAATACCTTGTCACCAATTACAAACTCTAAAATCTCACCGATGATTGTCAACATAACTTTTCAGTCGACTCTAAGCTAACCTTATGTGATACCAAATAGATCTAATATTATTTTCCATATCCTCAACTAGATGAGGTACCAATATATTTCTTTATATAGATTTATCCTAGTATGTTGAATTTCTACACTTCCTTCTATAGAGGGATTCATAATGAGCCATATGAATAATTGAGTGAAAGTTATTTTTGTAAGAAAATTAAACCATTGAAAGGCGTTGATCCCAAAAACCTTTAAAATCCATAGAACATTATCTAAAAATACATTATAGGGTTTGAATTATACTATCATAATGAACATATTTTTGATGATGATATGTAGTATTAAACCTCAACTATGTAGCTAGATGCCGCTAAAGACTTCTTTATAACTCTGAGGTAAACCTTAGAGCCTGATCAAATACAATTTAGAGTGGTACTCCATGAAATATCACCACTTAATTAATATATATCCTAAAAATATTATCAAGATAAAAATATTATCTAATGGAAATTAAGTGTGCTAAATTCATAAGGAAATCAATTGCATCCCAAATAACATTGTTCCCTTTAGCTGTTTTGGGGAGCCTGACAAGGAAATCCATGGTATTATTTTCCTATTTCCATTATGGTATGGGTAATGGTTGTAAAATTACATTATAACTCTATCTATAATCCATAAATTTATGAAATACTAGGCATCTATATAGATACTCTAAAAAATACATTTTCAAGTTTTCCTAGAAGAAATATTTTTTCTCATATCTCTATACATCTTCATACTTCTAGAATGAATAAAGAATGAAAAACTACGAGCTTCATCTAATAGTTCCTTATTCAGATATAGTACTAACAAGACACATTCTCAATTCCCAAACATTATTATTATTTCACAATTATGGTTTTAATCCAGAGAATTTCTCACCTTCTTATGTAGTTCCATACCCCCTTCTATTCATCTTTAGTCCTCACACATATGGATGGTTGAGTATTAATTTGAGAAAGATATAATTTTTACTCTTTAATTATTATTTATAGTTTCATATTATATAAATCTATAATTATTGGATTTATTTCAATCCTCATAATAGAAAAACTATCATGGTCCTTCCGAATCAGAGCATCATTCACCTTGTTCACCTTCCTAGGGTGGTAATGTATTGAACAATAATAATCTTTAATAAGACGTAACCATATTATTTGGTGCATATTCAACTATTTCTATGTGAATATATACTTTAGTATTTTATTATCCATATACATGATATATAATTCACCATAAATATAATTCCTCCATATCTTCAATACAAAAATTATCACTTATATCTCAAAAATCATGTTTTGGGTAATTTTTCTCATGTGTTTTCAATTTTCATGATGAATATGACATCACCATATCATTCTAGATGAAGAAAAATACTATGATTAAAAATACACATCCCTTATTTTATTTCATCACTATAAATCACAAACATTTCTCTACTATAGGGTAGTGTAGGCATAGTTTTACTAAAAAAAATATCTTTAGCTCCATGAAATTATCTTAACATTCATTTATACACAAGAACATAACTCCCTTAAAAGTAAAATTGGTGAGTAAATTAGATATTCATGAGAAATATATCACAAAGTGTTGATAATATCCATCTAACCTAAGAAAACTATGGATCTTGGTTACTATGGTTAGTCTAGTTCATTCTTCAATAACTTATATATTTGAAGGATTTTCTAGTATACCCTCACTTGAGATTATATAACCCAAGAATGAAACTTTATGAATCCAAAATTCACACCTGTTAAATTCATCATAAAAAATCTCATTCTTCAAGGACATAAACATAATTATCAAATAATTTTCATGCTCTTTATATATATTTGAATATATATAATAATATAATATATGAATACTACCACAAACTAATCAAGATAATCTATAAAGACTCTATTAATTAAATATATAAAGATAAGGGAATTAGTAAGTCCAAATGGCATCACTATAATTTCATAATGCCCATACCTCATACATAAGGCTATATTAGGTATATCCTCTTTCTTAACCCTCAATTGATGATATAAAAAATGAAATTAAATCTTGTAAAAGTATTTATCTTCTCATAATTTATCAAACAAATCATCAATATGGGGCAGGTGATACTTTTACTTGATAATGATCTTGTTATGTTCCTCATAATCAATGAAAAGATTCACTAACCCATATTTCTTATTAAAAAAAAGAATAGGTGAACCCTAAGGTGATGCACTAGGTAATATGAATCCCTTAACAAGATTTTACCAGTGTTTCTTATTCAATTCCTAAAACTCAATCGAGTCCATTCTATATGGAGTTTTAAAATAATAAGAACATTGTGTATGAGTTCTATTGAAAACTCAACTTCATGATTCAGAGGAATACTAGTAAACTCTTCTGGAAATACATCAACAAACTCCCTTAAAATAGGAATATCCTAAATTTTTAGTTTCTTCCAAACCATATAAGATAAAAAACTTTCATGGATATCAATTAGGACCCATAAGATAGAAGTAATTTCCATTGGATGTTCATATTCATTGTCACACTGGTAAAAGATCATAGGTTTATTCAGAATATAAAATGTGAATTCCATTCCTCTGCAATTGATATATTCCCTATATAAATAGAGAAAATCCAGGACTATATTCACATAAAATTAAACAATAGTGAGAATAATAATATTTTAAATAAGATTATTCCAAAAACATTCTATTAGAGAGGAATTATAAAACTGAGATGCAATCATCACACCATTTAAAGTTTTCACTACTAACTCAAAATATAACAATTGAGGTGGTAATAAAATAACCTTAGAAAAATACTTAGATATAAATGATTAGGTAGAGTCAGAATCAAATAATAAATTAGCTATTATAGAGTGGATTATAAGTGTACCCTTCACCACATAATTTATATAAACCACGTTGTCTATCATGAAAACACTATCTTTTACATTTTATTTAGTCTGAAGAGGTTTTTGATGCTGATCATCATCATAAACCTTCAAATTCATGTATTGGATGGTGTAATTACAATACTAATTTATTCTAAGTATTGGTGTGTGGGTGGTGCATTATTTTCTATATTATTTTCCTCTATTGTATCAGCCAATATATTCATAACCTTTTAACATTAATGGAATTTATAACTATCCATTCTAAATTTAAATCACATCCCTATTCCATTAAAGAAATTCCCATGATGTTTTCTCCTACATTTTTGGCATTTAGGTGACTGTTATTTCTTTCCACCATGTTATTTATTCAAGTTTTCATAAGAATACATCATACTTTTCTTATAAAAACCATTCTAATGATGGGAATCTCTAATTTATATTTCTACCAATCATAGAGAATTATTTTTCATAGATACTAAAGTCTCTTATATCTAATTCTTTTCAAAGAATTGGATTTAAGATAGTGGATTCATCATCCTTCTTCTTAAGATCAAGGAATTTGTTCTCCATTTTATACATAGAATATGAGGGAAGTACTTACTAAAAAATATCCTCTTAAACTCATCCCATTTATAAGGCCCCTCCCTTAAACATTACTTAATATTTAATTAAATGAATAATTCACATTGAGGATCTTTTCAGGTTTAGAGTTTTAGAGAATTAGGACATAACTATTACATCTCAAAAGTTTACAAAGTAGACACTTCTATATAGTTTAATTTTTTTTACAAAACATGAACTCTTGAAAAAAGAGAGTCATGTCTAGTTCCATGTTTAGGACATCATGACTTTTCCTTGATCCCATCCTTGACCCTATTCCACATTATGTCCTATGAAAAACATTTCAAAAAAAAACTTGGGATGAGCATAAAAAGCTCAGTAAGGGATACATTCCCTTTTTTCATTTAGTAAAACACTTTGTATAAAAAAATATTCCTTTTGAATAAACTTAAAATTCAAAGGGGTTTATACACCGTATAAAATAATGTTGTGTATAAAACAAAATATGCCTCAATGAAAGGAGATTGAGACGAAGTCCCTTACCTCATGTCCGACGTGACTCGATTGCTCTTTAATCTCTTGAATAATAAACTAAAGTTAATTTCTACTTGCTTAAGAACCCTTTTCAAGCTTATTATTCCTTTTATATCACTTATTTACATGTTATAAACATTATGTAATTATTTAAGTTATAAAGTTTGTTTTGTCGATATTTGGTACTTGAGTCAAAAATGGACTTCTTACAATTACATGTTGTTCATGTGGTCAAAGGTTAATTATATCCAGAATGATATTTATGATTTGGTTATCATATATATCATATATATCCATCATATACATGTATTTATAATAGTACATAATATTTAGAGGTAAGAAATGAAATGCACCGTTCATGGAGACGGTAAGCCGTACGTATGCATGAATGCTACTTTCATTTCTATTTCGTATTTAATGGAGTGAAATAATAATGATATAAAGGTATATTATAATTCTAGTATAATATCATACATAATATCATTAACTCCATCCTTTATACGTCCCACATATGGCATTAACGAATCAAATCACTTTAAGGGGGCAGTAGTCCACACTTTCTAAAATGAAATTATTGTGTTTACCCATAATGGAAACCATAAAGGTATGCCATAAATGAAAAATAAAGAAGCATAAGGAAAACATAAACATAATATATATCATATATAAATAGAGTAACATCTTAATGGCCACCATGAAAGGTGTTAAAATAATATTGAACAATCATCGTTTCGTGAGGCAGAAATTCGCCAACCACAGAAATAATATGTTCTTTAACCATTAGACGGAGGTGTGTGTAAGTGTAGCTTTAATCCTTCTCTTAAAAGCATCCTAGTATATTTAACATACTGGTGTTTTTACAAAATAAAGGAATATAAAAAATTTAGGGGGTTGGAGAAGCAAAATAAAACAAAAGAACACAAGTGAAGACATTATCTTTAAATCGGGTAACTCCTCTTGGTTTGAACAAAAGGGGTTTCTTGAAGAGCTTTCTGCCTAAGGTAAGGATTCTAGGATGAGTAGAGGGATGTGGAGAGAAAAAATTAACAGATCTTGGTCGAGAAAAAGGCTTTAGAGGTGTGGGTAAGGGGGTAGAGGTGGGGGGCCTTTTATAAGAGGAGAGGAGGGGCACTCTTGGAAAGTCAAGAAAAGATACTTTATTATAAAATGATTTTCGGATAAAAAAGGTCCCACAATTATATATTTAAAGGATAATGTGATAAGAGTTCTAAATACACCCATAAAATAGGTTTTTGACAAGTGTAAGTCTTAGATTTTACATTATCTTTTCATTTTATTTAATTCGTTAATTAATGAGGCAATCGCTGCATCATCATGGTGTTATAAATAATTTAATTTATTTAATGTCTAAAAATTATAAAAAAATATCATGATGTAGTAAATCTTTTTATATTTATAATTAATATTTATAGTAAAAAATATGACTTGTATAACCCCATGTAAAAATTGTTTTAGTAAAAAAATACATGTTTGTGACATTTTTATTTTAACTTTTAATAAAAAGTTATTAATGTCATTTTCCTACCAAAGTGGCTCCATGGGGTCCTCAAGTTGACCCATGGATTGTTTTGGTCGTCCATGACACATCCAATAAGGGTAGGACATGTGTCAAGGAAATTTCATATTATTATAACATTATTTTTACCTTAAATTACACTAAATACCTTTAATCGCGATTAATAATACTTAAAAGTTACTATTCACCAAAAATTATTTTAATTCCATTGAACCACATTTTACTTCATAATGACAACCATGCATGTCAGATTTTTGAAATTCAATTCATAGAAGTGGTAAAGTTTTATTTAAACGAAAAAATCAGTTTTTTTAGCTACCACTTAGTGGTTTCACTATTCATCAAAAATTGAAGTTTTTCAGAAAAATACAAAAAATTCACCCTAAGATATATTTAATATTCCGAATTCAAAAATGATGTATATTTTAAAAAATTCAAAACATATAAGTTTCATTAATTAATTTAATAATTAATTCCTGTTGTCAAAAAAAATAGCGTGTTTTTATGAAACAATATATATCAAAAGATTGACACTAGTTTAAGTCCAATTTCAAAGTGAAATTAATTCCAATGACCACCATTGGATTAAATGGTAAAAATATATTCTAATTGAACTTTAAAACCAATTCAAAAGATAATCTAATCATATAAAAAAATTAGATTAAAAAGAGGTTTTGAATTAAAATACAACATTTTCACTATTCAATAAAAAAATGAACTTTATCGAAAAAATACCAAAAATTTATACAAAGTAAATTTTGATGTCCCGATTCTAAAGAAGAATTTTATTTGGTCCAATAGAATGTATAATAGTGACCAAAACTATATTTAAATAGGGTTCTCCATCTAAAGCCGATAAGTCGACCTTTTAGTGAATATTAGAGTATCTATGCCTAAAATTGAATTCTTTTCTTATTTTAAGCCTTTATCTTTTATTGGATAAATGTAAAAACATTTAAAAAACATATATAATCATATTTTAGTTATTTATATTCATTCCTTCCAATACAACGGCTACGTGTTAACTACCATTTAAAATAATATTATTATATTATTAGTGTGCAACGTAAGATTTCAAGGAAACTCTTTGTTGCGTATCAGGTACGCTATCGAACATAGAAACCCCTTTAAAGTAAAATTAATATTTAATTCAAAAATATTAATAAATATGAAAATGTATTATTCTTTATTTACCTGGGATGTTACACCATTATTGGGATTCAACTTCTTACTCTTTAGTTGTATTTTTAATAAGATTCCACCATTGATCTTCTTCACCTTCCAAACGATAAACAAATAATTCAAAATTTTCATGTTATAAACATTGGAGAAAAAAAATATATTCTCAGTGGTACTAATGCATCACCCAACCACTAGTGGATCAGAAGACCCAAAAAAAGAAGGTGGATTTTGTCTCATAAAAGACTCAATAGTATGTTGTTCCATTATTTCATCATTCATAAGCTCGTCATAATTAATGGATTGAGAGAGCCATGTGAGCATAAAAACAAGATTATGCATTCCATCTCCCATAGAATTTAGTCACTCAAGAGGAAAATCATTTCATTATCCATCACATTCATTATTTTCATGGTTCCTTCTGTTTATAGCCATTAAATAAAACCAAAAATAATATTTTTAGCATCAATCTATAATAATTAGAGTGATAAATCATATAATCATGAAAAATAATTCATATGATGTCTAGATCATGACACCTTATTTTTAATATTTGACACCTTAGGTTTAACCCAGGTCATCCATGGTCATTATCTATTAAAATACTTTAGAATGGTTTATAAGGAAATATTAATTAACCCAATCATATCCCATTGGAGTGTCTAGCCAAGTGTCTAATCTTAGGTCCACTCATCATGCACATTTGGTAATCAAGTTAATGTCAAAGTTATTTCCCTAGAACCAACTTGTTTAGTACTTGATTACATGTTTTTATTATTAAAAAAGTTTTCTTATCACATCATGATTTTTCTTATGAATAATATTTTTATGTGATAATGTCCTTATAATATATGTCGCACTAAAAGGTCATATAAATTCCCCACTATGATGAGAAGCTAGAGGTTCCATGAAATTATTCTTTAACCTTTTTATATGGATGAATGATATTTTCTGACAAGACACATACAATACAAGGTATTAGGGGTAAAAGGATTATAATACATCGAGACACCTTCTCATGGTTTTCTCCCTTGGCAATCTTAAAGATAAGAGGTTTTGAGAATAGACCCATTAATAGAAAATCCACATTTCCATGTGTCAGTGGATGTTCCTATCTGCGAACATGTGTATTGAACTTTAGAATTTAAGATTATCATTAATGGATATCATGACTCACATACTTTGATGTATTGATGAAAACCATGATGATATATGTTCATGAAAAAGTAGGATATGTTGGATGAATCATGAGTAATATTGAATTAATGGATAATGTGTGAAAGAATTTATATCTAGAAGGAAGTTGATATCTTAAGTCCTTTGATGGAAATAGAACTTCTTGCATAAATACATGGACATAGTGTTTGGTGGATGAGTTCATTTTGTGAAAGTCAAATATTGATACATTGAACATATATGTTGATGATACTAACTTGTAGCTTGCTTAATTAAATATATCGCAATAAAATGATTATATTACATGGTAAACACTCAAAGGATGTTGGATATAGTTGTGATGTTAACTTCTTTCTCTATGGATTCCTTGATGTGTTTCTAGACACTATCCTTGTACTTTAGGCGATTATGCATATTTATTAAAAGAAAGAGGCCAATAGGGTCACAAAATAAGTGTATCCGCAATATAAATTAAATTCTAGTATTAAATTTAACAAGATAGAATAAATAATATTTATTCAGGTTTATTTGATTTCCATATTCTAATCACATGTTATTCAAAATAATAAGTGAGTTAAATAATAATAATAAATATTTATTTTCAAGTTTGATGAATATAATATTTATATATTTATCATAGAATAATATAGTGATATTTATTTATTAAATAGTCATTATTAGAGGAAAAATAAATATCGATAAGGGAAAGTGGATCGAGTTTAATATTTCAAATGGAAATGTTATAAATGATATTTATTTATATTATATTCCTTATTCATTTCACATGTCAAGAGTTTAATAATAATAATTATATAATTATTATTGGATATGGGGTTAAATAGGAATTATAGAATTGGGAAAGGTTTTAGTGTGCAATAATCCAACCCTAATCCGACCATAATAAATATCTAATTATATTTAATTTCTAAAACACAAATGGTGAGTACAAAAGATAAAGTGATAATATCTCAATCCTAGAGAGAGATCAAGATATCTTAAGTGATATCCTCCCATTATCTCTCAATCCAATGGGATATCATCAAGAGTTCTTCCTCTCTCTCTCTCTAGAATAATCTTGATGTGATCAACAACAAACAATGCAAAGAATTAGGATCGACCATGTTAGAACATAATGATTCTACGAAATCATTCAAATATTGTGGTTCACATGTGTATTCCTTCTAGAGTGGTTCTACACTTGGATCCTACAGTGAAATGATGATACAATAATATTTATTTAATCAGATTATCAAGGAAAGTGGGATTACAAGCTAAGGTAATGCTATATCTACTTATAAAGTAATTATAAATTACATGTGAAGATCCTTCTATTTTTGTTCCAATATTTTAATCTAGTCAAGTAATCTACTATTTCATTGGACATGATGTTTTTATCATGTAAATTAATGATTAAACTTGATTTATGACTAAAATACGAGATGATCATACCATTAAAGGATGCTTATGCTTCGACCGAAACCTTCAAGTGATATCAGAGGGGCCACATGTTAAATTTATAATTATTTATTATTCATTGATTAGTTACATGTGTTTGAATTTTATTTTACTTAAAATGAATAATTTTAATATCTTAAATAATCTTGTCTTTTCTTTATTCATTCTAGATAACATAACCAGTAATTTATTAATAATTAATAATGAAGAAACATTCGATTAACCCCATATAGATGTTTTAAAGGATCTACCTAGAAAAAACTGGAGTACACAATATGTACTTCCATTATACACACTATGTAATTTTTTATCATGAATATCATGTGACGAAGTCAGATAGATCCGATCTAATCAAATATGAGATCTTAAAAAAGTGGATTAGTGTGTGGATCTAGACAAACTAGCACAAGACCTGTAGAACTACACATCATGTAAGTAGATCACATGTTGTGTAGTCCTTGTATTATTGCGGTTAAGAACATGAAGTGTACTAGCATGCTGTGTATCAGATATATGACCTATGGACATACGTTCCATGAAACTATGAGTTCGCACGCTGTGAATTCTCAGAAAAATTTATATACCTTGAACATTTCCATGGGAATAAACATGACTAGGCCCAAGGCGTGTGCTGCGGACATGGGTAGAATAAAATTACATTTTGTTTACTTTTGTACACATCATGTAGTCTATTTCTAGAAGATTTCTCAAATTTTCATAGAGATAATAATTAAATGTATAATTAAGCATATTGATTATGCGTTCTATGTGTTTTTCATTCGATAATACACACCATATCATAGGATTAAAAATTATATATTAAATTAATCTCCATGATAAAATTTTCACGAACACACAAGGTTTCATCTAAGTACACTTGTGTATTGAATTAATTTTAAATGAAATTAATATTGTTTAAAATTATAGATGACAGTGAGTTAAAATGGTTTGATTTAATTAAGATAAACTAAATTAATTAGATTAATTCGTGGAAAATTATCTTAATTAAAGTATTAATAAAATTAATTTATAAACTAGATTGAAAATGTATTCTTGTTTCTTGATGTGTGGATGATCATGAGATTAGACCAGCCCTTGTGTATGATTTATTTCTTATAATTTATTATGGTTAAACTATTATTGATGGTCTGTGGGTCATCCCCTCCTTATTATCTAAGGACCTATATACCCACAATTTATTTTATGTAAACCCACTTTATCCAATTCATTTGATCCCCTTACCTGCATGTGAGTAAAATATTATGTAAGGATAGAGCTCCCAAGCGAGTGGAGGCAGTCTGAGTCAATGAGTCGAGGTGAAACCAATCATGGAAATGAATAAGATTCAAGGTGGAATACTACAACATGAACCAAGCTATGATTCAAGGTGTTTTTACCTAGTGTCTAGGATTATTTTATCCTCTTCTAGATAAACTAACCTTTAGAGAATCTCATGATCCTGCCACTTATATTTTATCTTTATCTGCCAAATGGTTAATTATTTATGTTTTTTAATGCTATGAGATCACCTAAAAAATGAATTAACAGGCATGAAATATAGAATAAAATATAATTGAATTTTTCATAAATGTTTTATGAAACATGGTTAATCACTTAAGTAAAATCCACTCAATATTAACAAGTCATGTAAAAGTATAAAATGGTATTTATGAATAAGGATAAAAATCCATCAATTAACATATTAAACTAGCTTAGCCTTCCGATATTTAAGTTAGATTTTACCTCATTGGTCAATGTACCCGACCAACCCAAGTTGGGATTATTTCAATTATCATGGAAATTTTAGCTTGAAGTTTTGGGTTGAATTAACTTTTTTCACATCAAGGGTTGACTTCCCAAGAAGTAATTGGTGTAATAAAGAGGAAAAGGTTGAGGAAATATCAAAATAGGATTTTAGGATTGGGTTTCAAAAAACATTGAAAATATCACTGAGATCCATACTAGAGAAGGATAACCTTATCATCGACATGAATTTCTAGGAATGGTATAGTAAATTATTTTTTATAATATGACCTAAATGGAAATCATACATGCTAAAAACCCCAATTTCTAAGTCACTTTCCAAAGAGGTTAGTGAGGAAGAAGTATCTCTCTATATAATTCATGTGGATGATGCGATGGATGTATAATGTTTTATGTTAACCTAAATATCTAAATGATATTTTAAAGTAATATGAGTATATGGATGTGTATAACATAGTTTCTCACCTTTGGGATCTCTATAAAGAGATGGAAAGATCAGATATATATGAGATCTACAGTGAAATTTTCATGTGCAATATTGGAGAGTCGGTGCCAATGGGCCACATCTAGTCAAGATGATTGGATATATTAATCACCTAGGAATCTTGGGTTTTAATATCCCTAATTATTTTTGTACATATATCATTATTTCATCACTACCTAAAAAATTATCTAGTTTTATTGTGAATTATAATATTAGAAATAGTGAGAATACACTATTAGAACTTATTACACTTATCTGATAAGTTAATAAAGACACTGTAGCAGGTACTGTAGCAGGAATTGTGCAGTACTGTAGCAGGTACTGTAGCGGGAACTGTAGCAGACACTGTTTGGCACTATAGCAGCCAGGAATATGCCCCCGTTTGGGCCTTCAGGCCTCAGATTTGGTCCTCGAGTCCTTCATAGGCCTTCGGGCACCCAGGCCTTCGGGTTAGTTGGGCCTTCGGGCCATCTCAAGGCCTTCGGGCCACCTGCAGATGCAAACCAGACAAAAACTATAAGGAATAAGCTCTACATGGAGGATGAGCAAAGGAACTTTTCCCACAGCAGAAGCTAAACGGATTGCAAGAATGAGAGGGTATGGAACCTTCCATCAAGACAAGCCTGTGCATGCACGAGAATTCCTAGCCGAACAACCATGCGAAGGTAGAGAGATGATTTCACAATGAAGATGCTGGGGAGGAGCAGTTCCAAGTTGTTTGTCTAGGTTGCATGTAATGTTTGTGCCTACGGGAAATGAATTCCTCTATGGCCTACGAGCATGTAATCATTCGCCTATGGGCATTGTAGGGTTCCACCTCATCCCTTGAAAGGTGGATTATCAAAATCAATAAAAAATGAAGGCCTTCGGGCCATTGGAGGTGGTATGTTTTACATATGGAAAGCAGAGACACTGGAAGAGGAATTGTTCCTAAGAAAAGAATCAAGGGGAAGCTTCAGGTATATATGTTATTAAGTGTAATATTTCCATATATATAAGTTGGGTATTATATACTACCTATGGTTCCCACATATGTATCCAAATATAGGAACCAAGTTGATTTCAGAAGATTACCATAGATGGGGTGGATCCATAGGCTACTAATAGAGTGAGGCTGGTTTCTCTATCCATTAGATAATACCATGTCACAATACTGATATGATTGATTTGGGTTTTAAATAACAGTTATTATGTGCCTAGTGTTACCAATAAAATTATTTTAATTTATTTTTTATATATGGATAGATTTTTTTAGATTTGTTAATAAAATTTTCTACTTTTATAATGATAGCATATGTTATTGTATGACCCAATTAAATAACAATATTTATGTATTAAATTATGAAATCTAAATATTGTTAATAGATAATAAAACAAACATGCATGACTCATATAACAACCAACTATGGAATCACCATCAAGGTTACTTAAATAAAAAGTGTTTAATAAAGCTCTATCAAGATGGATAATTAGATTCTTTTGAGATTAAGCCACTTGAAATATGACACACTTATTTACAACTTAAATGAACAAATAACTATTCAGTGGTCAAGTTGAAAGTACTGAAAATATTCTATAATTGGTATACACCAATGTGTGTGGATCTTTTCAAGTAGGATCTAGAGGTGGATTCTCATACCTTATTACTTTTACTAATGACTTGAGCAGGTATGGTTATATCCACTTAACGAGTTATATGTCAAAATACTATGAGAAATTCAAAGAGTTCAAGAATGAGGTTGATAATCATCTTGGAAAAAAGATAAATAAACTTTGATCAGATTGAGGTGGTGAATATCTTAACCATAAATTTATCAATTTTATACAGGAGTATGGGATTTTATCTCAACTTACTACACCATATACACTATAGTAAAATAGTGTTAGAGAAAGGATGAATCATACCTTATTGGACATGGTAAGATCAATGGTGAGTCACACAAGCCTTTAATTATACTTTTGTGGATATTCATTACATATGGAATTATACTTACTAAATAGAGTACTAATTAAAGTGGAAAATAATATTCCCTTAGAGTTATAAAGCAGAAAGAAACCTGTTTTGTCACATGTTCAAGCATGGGGTAGTGTGTAATATTTTTATGTCTATCTCAAGAAAAAAATTAGAACATTGGGGATTTTTTTTATCTTTATAGGATATCCCAAGGGAACAAGAAGATACTACCTATATAACCCTTCACACAAGAAAGTAACTATCGAGAGAGAAAACTATTTTTATTGAGAGGGAGAACATCTTTAAAGAGGATAGTGGGAGAAATATTTTCTTCTATGAAGTTTATGATCAAGATACACAAGAGTTGGTATAAGAAATAATTCCACAGGTCCTCATATAATAAGTTCCTAAAATACAAGTGCTGTATAGGATTTAAAGAGAGATAAGAGAACCAAAGAGATATGGTTTTCTAGTCAAGGATGATAGTGAATCATTATTGGTTGACAATAACAATCCTATTTTCTATAAGGAGGTATTAGATAGATCATAAGCTAAAAAGTGGATATAATCAATTTATTATGAGATAGATTCCATGTGTCAAAACCAATTTTGGGTCCTGATTGATCCAATAATTGATGTGAAACCTATTTTGTGTAAATCAGTATTCAAGACAAAGATGGAAATGTAATTTAAAGTAAATACCTATAAAGCATGACTAGTGTCTAAAGGGTTTATAAAAGATAAAATAATTGACTAAAAAAAAACATTTTCTCTAGTTTCCATGTTTAAATCCATTATAATTTTTTTCCATAGTAGCATAGAATGACAATGAGATCTGGAAAATGGATTTCAAAACTGCATTCCTTAATGGGAAACTTCAAGAGGATGCGTATATGACACAAACAAAAGGGTTTGTGACTTTGGGAAATTCCAAAAAGGTATGAAGGCTATAGAGATCCATTTATGGATTAAAGAAAGCATCCAAGTCATGTAACATTCGATTCAATGAATCCATAATAGAATTTGGTTTTCTTAAGAATGAATATAATCCATATTCTTATAAATTGTTTAGTGGGAGTACAATTATTTTCATAGTAGTATATGTTTATGAAATATTACTAATTGGAAATGATATACCAGACTTACAATAGGTTAAGTAATGGTTGAGTAAATTATTTTCTATAAAGGACTTAAGTGAAGTGGCCTACATTCTAGAGATCAAGATCATGCATGATTGATCCAAGTGGCTGATTGGACTAAGTCAAGGTACATACTTTGAACAGATTCTAAAGATGTTTATTATGAAAAAATAAAAGTGAGAATTGGTTCCAGTGTCACATGATATATATCTTTCAAAGAAAATGTGTCCTCATAAATAATAGGAAAGATAAATAATGAGTAATATCCCATACACTTTTGTGATAGGATCATCCATGTATGTCATATTATGTATGAGGTTTTATGTTTCCTATTATTTGAGCATGGTAGGAAGATATAAAATAGATCTAGTTGAACAACATTGAACTTCTATTAAGTATATCCTTAATTATCTAAGGTGTACTAAGGACATGTTCTTGGTGTGTGTAGGAGATAAAGTAGTATCCATAAAGGGTTATATAGATGCTAGTTTTCAAATAGATTAGAATGATCTGAAGCTGTAGTATGGATATGTATTTTGTCTCAACAAAGGAGCTATTAGCTGGAAGATTTCAAAGAAACTAGTTTTCACTAATTATATAGTAGAGTTCAAGTATATTACGACTTTCGATTCAGCCAAGGAATCAGTTTGGATTAAAAAATTTGTCTAAGATATTTATGTGGTTCCTGATAGTAAATATCTTATCATATTTTACTGAAATAACACTGCATCCATGTCTCTCTCCAAAGATACAATTTCACATCAATGGATAACTCACATACTTTGGAATTTTCATCTCTTGAAATATTTTTTTCTAAACGAGGTGAAGTTGTGGTGAGAAGAGTATCCATGGAGGAAAACATGGATGAACCCTTAATGGAGGATTTATATTAGAAGAATCATGAGTATCATGTGAGAGATCATTGATTGAAAGTTTTTGTCAGTTGTATCTAGTGAAAGTGGGATTCTATTAGAGATTGTTCCCTGGAACCAACTTTTATAGTACTTAATTAATTTTTTTTCTTGTTAAATAAGTTTTATTATCACATAATTATTATTCTTATGTATAATATTTATATGTGATAATGTCTTTATATCACAACCCACCTTATTAAATATGAGGCAATGGATAGAAAGATGCTGAGACCTTCCTTACTCAAGATGAAGGAGAGATAATGACCCCCCGAGTCTCACCTCCAATAGGCCTCGGGGTGGAAACCAACATCAAGGGTATATAAATATCACAAAAATAGGAGGCCTTACCCTTTTTATAGTAACCAAGATCGGGAGATAAGATATATCAAACTCAAAAAAATCCAAGAAAAATATATATAAAGAAACCAAAATCCACCCCACATGCATGTTTAAAGTAAAAATGATAGAAATACAAAGAAAAATCCAAAGTAAATACCAAAATAAAACTAAGCAGGGACGCAACAACCATCCCCAACTTCTGAGATAGTAAGGTCTAGCACGGTCCATGTAATCTCCTTGGAAACCTAAAAATAGATTTATATACATAGGGTGAGCATACAAGTATACTTAGTAGAAAAAAACCAAAGTCACCCATGCACAAGTTGGAGAAGGATACTAATGCCCCTCTGAGAAAACAATAGAAACTCAAAAGAACCTAACAAGGTATACTATCCACCCCAACCTCACGAAGGCATGCTCACCAAATAACTCAATTAAAGTAAAGTAAAGTAGTAAGAACATGAATATTTGGGTCCCCCACACCACTTCCCATTGGTTAAATGATTACCCCGAATGATGAATGTCCTAACACTACCATGGTATTCCACAAGCCCCACTGTCACAACCTACCCGCATGCACCTGAGTCGAACACCACATCACATCCTGCCCGTAGAAACCTAGTCTAAAACCACCACACATCTCGTCCAAAAACACCTAGGCCTCATCTCAAAGACACATGGGAAACAAAACAACTGTCACACAACCAATAATATAAGTATGGTATTAAACCTAAATCCATTACAACCTTCTTGAAGAGTCATGGGTGGTAAATTATTAGAAGAGGGAGTGGGGTAAAGTCAGTAACCTGTCATCCATCCTCCCACCGGGATGTTGGGAAAGACCTCCTCCCCTATAATAATGGGATGTTCGTCATGTAGTTTTCAACACGTGTGGGGTGCATATAGAAATCACAAGAAACTAAAAGTTTATACATATAGGAAACAAACACCCATCCCAATCTATGGGTTCCCAAACAAACAATCCGCCCACAAAAAACTTCCCTTACTACTACCCCTACATGCACAACTACACAACAACCACAACCAAAACATAAACCCACCCCTTTCATTTAACCAATTATAATTATTTATTAAGAAGTTAACTTATTTAATTTCAACACTATTTGGGAAACTTCCAACCACATCCATACCCAACACATTTAGTGACACAAACAACACACAACTAGATCACAGTCCCACTACACAACACTATCAAATAGCCATAACACCACCCATAAGTAGTCCCACTGCTCTACAAGTCCATTCATTCCACAATCAATCAATTTTTCAACCTAGTATTCCATCACAACTCCTACACCAACTCATACACAAATACCACAACAACCACCACAAAAAATACAACCTCGCTGCACACACATACCACACCCTTCTCATAGAACTAACTCCTTTGACCACCCCTGTGACCACAACCATGCTACCAAAAACACCACCATATAACCCTAATAAAGAAAAAAACCCAACAAGACCCACACAACACACAGCCACACCAAAACAAGATGAGTGTATTTAGATTTATCCAATAAAGGTTCTTTAATTTCTCTTTGATAAATATGGGTGATCACAAATCAAGTTTGATCTTGGGGAATCCTTTTCATTTAACTATGTATACCTGATTAATCGTATTTTCTGTTTATATTCATTTCAAAAGAGAATAAACAATAAGTATGAATCATCTTAGGTGCACAATAAAATACCACCAATTTCCATGATTTTCAGATGGATAAAACTCATACAATTCACATTAAACATCAAAGATAACAGATAAAAGAAAGTAATCATCAACATATTCCCCATCCTCATTTATTCATTCCTATTATAATCTTTAAATTGGATTCATCCATATATAGAAGGATACATGAGTACACCCACCCCGCATGATACAAAATTATAAGGGAGATGAAGGAAATCCCTACCTAGAACAACAGTCACCCAAAAATCCTATTTGCACCAAAATAGGGGGGTCGCGTGAGCAAGAGACTCCATGGAAAACCGAACAGAGGGGGATAAAACATAGGAATAAAACTCATCTGGGAAGAAAATTCATCCACACACCAAGATAAAAGAGAATAGAGGACCTCAAATTTAGAAAAATCCAGATCCTATATCTATAGAAGGAAACCGTTCTAAGGACATTAATGTTGGATCGTGGACAAGACCACACAGTTTGACTCTTTCAAAGTCCCCAGAGTGTTAGGATATTAAAGATATAATTAATATCCTTTTAAATTCATTTAGAAATGCCTAAACATGGATTTAAACTTGATTTACATCAAATAAAATATAAGAGGGGCAAAACTGGAAAAACTGGAAATGAGTCACCAATGGGTGAGTCACCGATAGCAAGCCATCAACAGCGAGCCACCGATATCAAGTCACTGACACTGAGCTATTGACGCTAAGATACTGACACTGAGCCACCAATGTGACCTATCGATGCCTGACTCACCAACTCCCTGACTCACTGACACCCTGACTCGCCATTTCCCTAACCTAATGCTGCCCTCGACATACTGAATCCTCGACCTACCAATAAAAAAACTGGAAATTTGGAAAACTCTTGAAATGAGCTACCATTTCCTCCCAAAACACCCCAAACACTAGATTTTGAAAAAGTGATGGACCATGGAGGTCTGATACATTACACCAGATACCTCTCAAACTATTCTCACCCTCCAGAATTCAAAACCCAACCTAGAAGAAAGAGGGATATGAACAACCACCCCATAAGTTACCTCTCAAGGGTAAACCACATTGTTGGAGTGAAACCTCAACATCCAAGAACACCTCCTCCAAAATTTTCTAACCCAAAAACCGGAAGAAATACCACACAAGCACCAAAAGTCACACCACCCAAACATATTAATCAGGTAATTCCATCCCCCATGTCAAGATACTATCTGCTTTGGGTGGTACTGACTCACCCTCACGAGTTTAATCGCATCTGAATTAATACATATTGACTAGGGATCAGGTCGTCCCCTCCTTATACATCAGGAATTTATCATATGTCACATAAAAAGGAAACAAATCATCTCATAGAAAACAAGGTTTAATAATTACATCACAAAGTAAAACACACGAGAAAAACTCAAAAAAACTCTGGGTACTAGGCACACATCTACATCTCTCACTCTCAAGTAATCTCCTATAGACCACCATTCCTCCATACCACAAAAACCAGGGGAATGGTACTTTCATGAAGGACCTTCTCTCGATGATCCTGGATCTCCACTGCTCACTCAAAAAATGTTGCGTCGTCCTCAATATTCAACTCTCTCCAATCAATGACATGGGAGTCATCGTAAAGATACCGACGAAGATGAGAGACATGAAATATGTTGTGGAACCTCCCCAGTTGTGGTGGCAATTCCAGCTCATATTCAACTTTTCTAACTCATCCCAAAAACCTCAAAAGGTATGATGAATCTAAGAGAAATCTTACTCCCTCAGCCGAACCTCAACTGTCCACGTTTAGAGGAAACCTTAAAGAATACGTGGTCCCCAAACTCTAACTCCAAAGTCCTTATCCTGTGATCAGTATACGAATTATGCTGGTCCTATGATACCTTCATCCTCTCACAGACAAGCTGCACCTTCTCTGTCGTACTCTGCACCATGTCTGGTTCAAGAAAAACTGCCTCCCCAACTTCCATCCAGCACAAGGGTGAACAACATGACCTCACGTATAGATCTTTTAACGGAGCCATAATAATGGAAGAGTGATATATATTTCTATAAGATAACTCTACCAAGGGAAATTGTATCACCCAAAACTAACTAAAGTCTAGTACACATGCCCGTAACATTTCCTCCAATGTATAGATGATCCTCTCTGTTTGTCCATTTGTCTGAGGGTGGAAAGCAGTTCTGAGGCATAACTGGGTTACAAAGGCATGCTTAAATCCCCTCCAGACTCACGACATAAATTTTTTATCCTGATCTGAGATGATGGATCTTGGAACTCAATGCATACACACCACCTCATCCACATACCTCCATGATAATGCATCCATTGTGCTTGACTCCTTGATCTCTAAGAAGTGAGCCAATTTCGTCAACCAATCCACTACTACCCAAATAGAATTGCATCTTCCATGATACCTGGGAAACACTATGATGAAATCCATCTAGATGTCATCCCACTTCCACTCAAGGACATATAGGGGCTCCAACAAACCACTGGGAACATGGTGCTTAGTCTTCACTTGTTGGCACACTAAGCACTTTTCTACAAACTCTGCCACTAACCGCTTCATCCCGATCCACAAGAACTATTACTCCAAGCCATGGTACATCTTGGAAACTATTAGGTGTACTGCTAGGGGTGAGCTATGAAACTCATGAAGAACTTACTCATGTATTTCCACTATAAAAAATAGATTCCCACAGAACAAATTCCAATTCTGACCATCCTATGACCATCCCTACTGAGAATCACCCTAGTCAAAATGATCATACACCACCTTCACCTATGAGTCTCCCCACTAACAATACTCCACCTTATTCCATAGATATGACTATACCGTCATCTAAAATAGATGGCCTCTACCACCATCCATTACTATATCTAAGTTCAAGGTAGAAAACTCCTCCATAGCCCTCTAAGCATCTGCAGATTCCCAAACCACTTCCTTATGTGACTTCTTGCTCAAATAATCGGCCACAACATTCCCCTTTCCTAAGGTTTAGGAGACATCAAAATCACAATCCTAGAGAAACTCCATCCATCTCCATTTCCGAAAGTTCAGGTATCACTGGGAAAAGATGTACCTCAAGCTCTTATGATCTGTGAAGACCACAGAGTGCTCCCCAATGAGGTAATGTCACCAAAATTTTAGTGAGAACACAACTGCTACTAGTTCCAGATCATGGGTTTCATAGTTATGTTCATGGGGACATAACTACCTATACCCAGAGGTGATCACTCCCTGTTTCTGCATCAACACACACCCCAATCCTAGACTATAAGAATCGCAAAACACCTTGAACATCACCCCTTCCTCTGGCAGCCTGATCACTGGAGAACTGACCAACTTCTCCTTTATATAGCCAAATTCTACCTAGCAATTCTTTACCCACACAAAAACTTGGACTTTTCTGTTCAGATCCATCAATGGAGCTGCTACTTGAGAGAAATCAGGTACAAATATCTGGTAGTAGCCTGCCAGACCGAGAAAACTACGAACCTCTACCACATTCTTGGATACTGCCTAAGAAACGAATACCTCAAAATTTGACGAGTCCACTTATACACCCTACTGAGACAACACATGTCCAATTAAGTGGAACTATCATGTCAAAAAATTTCACTTGGATAGCTTTCTGTAGAGCTGGTGGTGCCGAAGAACCTCTTAGACAGTCCTAAGATGCTAGGTATGCTCCTCCTTTATCTTAGAGTATATTAGGATGTCATCAATTAATATGATGAAAGACCAATCCAAGAACTCATGAAAGATGGATTTCATAAGCCCCATGAACACGCCCGGTGAATTCGTAATACCTAATGACATAACCATGAACTCGAAGTTCCCATACCTACACCTGGAAGCAGTCTTCAGGATGTCACCCTTATTCACCCTTAACTGGTGATACCCAAATCACAGATCAATCTTAGAGAACCAACCTTCTCCCCTCATCTAGTCAAAAAGATCGTCTATTCTCAGGAGAGGGTAATGGTTCTTGACTGTTACCTGATTTAGTCTTTGATAGTCTATGTAGAGCCTCAAACCACCATCCACCTTCTTCTCAAACAATACCAGAGCACCCCATGAAGACACACTAGGTCAGATGGAACCCTTCTTCATCAGATCATCAATTTTAATCTGCAACTCCCATAAATTAGAAGGCACCATCAGATAAGGATCCATATAGATTGGATGAGCATCGGGATGTAAGTCTATCCTAAACCCAACATCACATCAAGGGGTAGAGTCACAACCTAACTAGGGAAAACATCCAAAAAAATCTTTGAAAAATCCCGAAACCTCCACCATCTAAGTATCCATAAATCCCATTGATAGCTTGACTAATAGGGAAAGAAGAGGTTCTATATGCCATCTTCCCACCAGATAGCTCCTCTTTCCAAAAAAACTACATGCTGTCCTTTCATGTATGAAAAAATGACTCTTCTCCTAAACTAGTCAATAATAAAACACATGGAGTAAAACCAGTCGATACCAAGGATAACACCGTATGTATACATCTATAGAAGATAGAGATACCCACTAGACTGATGCGGCCCCAACATCAATCTACATCCCCAAAAAACATCAAACAAGCTAGTCTGACCTCCAACTGGTGTACTAAACACTAGGGGAATGAAAAGTATCTTTATGTACAATCCCAGAGCATGGGATAGACCGGGTGAAACAAAGTAGTGGGAAGCTCTGGAATCAATCCAGTTGCAAGAAAGCGTACTAAAAAAACTGATCATACCTTGAACGATATCCATTCCTGTTGGAACTGCTGCCTCTACAGAATAAAACTTCCTATGCCCAGCTCCTCTACCCCTCAGCTGTTGGATGCCTCCCTGACCACACCCTAGTCAAGGTCCCTGAGGAGAACTCTGAGTTCGACCTCCTCCTACACCATCCTCCCTTGGTGGAGCAGGGGACTGATCTCCTTGCTACTGGAAAGGCCTGGCTAGAAACTACTTCTTAGGCGAGCATTGAACCTTACCACCTCCACCGTACTGAGCTCGATTCAGGAACTTCCCCTAGAGGTTCCCACAACCTCTACAAGAAAAACACCTCAACCCTAGGCCTGTGGGAAAAGGGAGAGGACTAGGGGGTCAGAACTGAAACTGTTGGGGTTGAATCCCCACTGGATGAAACCTGGAAGTCCCTGATGCTGGAGAATTACAACTAACAGACTTCCCCTTTGAAGAGATCAGGTGACTTCCCTCCTATGACACACCTCCTTGTGTGTGTATCCTTTCAACTGCCTCAACCTTCTTATAAACTTACAAGTAGATCATTAGGGTGAAGGGAGTAAGTGCATACTGAAGATAAGGACATAGTTCCTTCTCTAAGCGCCTCACCTAAGACTCCTCATCCAGAAAGTTCTTCGAAGAAAAATATAGGATATCCTTAAACTTGATACCACATTCCCTCACCAAAAAACTCCCCTGCTAGAGGGAGAGTAGCTTCTACCTATTCTCATATTTCATCATGGAATAAATAAATTCCTCTTATAACTCCCTCTCAAATTTATCCCAAAAAACATTGATCTACTTCATCTACCCAATGTAAAGAATCCACCACTGACGCTGTGATCCCCTCATCTAGCTCACCACTAGAGGAACCCAATACTATATCAGATCCTAGATCAAGCTAAGATTGATCAAAAGATCCCCAAGCTCACTCTCTGTCTCCATGTTTGAGACACTTCCCTTGTACTTTCCCAGAGTTTTACACTGGAAATAACGAAGCATTTTATACAACTGATCATCCTTTTTTGCTGGGTTAACCCTCCTCCGGTCAACTGGGTCAGCCTAATGACCCTTCACTACTTGTACTATACGCGGGAGACATCTGGAAGCCATAATTGAAAGGAAAACAAGGAACTCCTAAGTCTGGGTAGTATGAAAGTTTCTATTAAAATCCATTTTAACTCTTTATTTATTTTAATTTCCCGAAAACACCCAGAAAAGATAAGAACACAAGTAATCATGATGTATGTACCTTTCCTAGGGTATCTAACTCACAAACAGTGTAGCCCCACTTGGTCGTTTGGTAAGCTCAGAGTCCTTGCATCGGATCACGGGGGGGGGGGGGGGGGGGGGGGGGCTAAAATCATGTTTCCTAGTTATTCTTCCCTAGCCTATGTCACACACGGATATCACCTAACACTATTTATCTACCAACCCATACAATATTCACTATTCCTAACTCAAAACTCCATATTACCTCTCAAAAATCACCTATGATACCATTTGGTCATGGCCCACCTTCTTTAAGATGAGGGAAGGGATAACAAGATGTTGAGACCTTCCTTCCTCAAGATGAAGGAGAGATAATAACCTCCAAATCCCACCTTTAATAGGCCCCAGGGTGGAGACCAGCACCAAGGGTATAGAAATATCAGAAAAATGGGAGACATTACCCTTTTTATAGTAACCAAGATCAGAAGATAAGATGTATCAACCTCAAAAAACTCCAATATAGATATATATTAACAAACCAAAATCCATAACACATGCATGTTTAAAGTAAAACTGCTAGAAATACAAAGAAAATTCCAAAGTACCAAAATTAAACTAAGCAGTGACACAAAAACCTTCCCAAAAATATAATCTAGTAAGGTCCAAAACGATCCATGTAATCTTATAGGAAACCTGAAAATAGTTTTATATACATAGGTTGAGCATACAAGTATACTCAATAGGTAAAAACCAAAGTCACCCATGCACAAGTGGGAGAAGCATACTAATAACCCTGTGAGAAAACAACAGAAACTCAAAATAAACTAATAAGATATACTATCCACCCCAACCTCACCAAGGCATGCTCACCAAATAATGTAAGTAAAGTAAAGTAAATTAGTAAGAACATAAATATTTGGGTACCCTGCACCACTTCCCACTGGTTATCTGCTCATCCCCAATGGTGAACATTATGATGCTTCCACGCTCTTCCACAAGCCCCATTGTCACAACCTACCTGTATACACCTGATCCGCACACCCCATCACATCCTACCCATAAAAACCTGGGCCACAACTACTACATGTCTCACCATAATACACCTGGGCATCATACCAAAGACACATGGGAAATGAACCACCTCTCACATAGCCAATGACATAAGTCTGGTATTAAACCTCAAGACATTACACCCTTCCTGAAGAGTCTTGGGTGATAAATTCCTAGAAGAGGGAGTAGGGTAAATTCAGTAACTAGACATCCATCCTCCCACCAGGATGTTGGGAAAGACACCCTACACCAAAACAATGGGTTGTTCGGAAGGTAGTGCTCAACACAGGTGGGGTGTATATAGAAATCACAAAGAACTAAAAGTTTATACATATAGGTAACAAACAATCATCCCAACCTATGGGTTTCCAAACAAACAACCAGCCCACAAAAAAACTACTCTCATTGCTACCCCTACATGCACAACCAAAAAATAGCCACAACTAAAACATAAAACCACCCCTTTAATTTAACCATTTATCATTACTTATTAAGAAGTTCACTTATTTTATTCCAAAAATACCTGGGAAACTACCAACCACAGCCATACCCAACACATTCAGTGACACAAAGAACACACAACCAGATTGTAGTCCCACTTCACAACACTTTCCAATAGCCATAACACCACCCAAAATTAGTCCCAATACTCTACAAGTCCATACATTACACAGTAATTCAACCTATAAACTTGATATTCCATCACAACCACTGCACCACCTCATACACAAATCCCACACCAACCACCACTAAAACCACATCCCCGCTGCACACACATACCACACCCTTCTCAGAGAACCAAATCCTCTTCCCACCCCTTTTCCCACAACCATGCTACCAAAAGCACCACCATATAACCATCATAAAGCACAAAACCCAACAAGACCCACACAACACATATCTACACCAAAAAAAGCTGAGTGTATTTTGATTTACCAAACAAGGATTCTTTAATTACACTTTGATAAAAAGGGGTGATCACAAATCAAGTTTGGTCCTAGGGAATCCTTTTAATTTAACCGAGTATACATGATTAATCATATTTTGAGTTTAAATTAATTTCAAGATAGAATAAATAATAAGTATGAAGCATCATGGGTGTTCAAGAAAAGACCACCATCATCCATGGTTTTCAGAGGGATACAACCCATACAATTCACATTACAGATCAAAGATATTAGATAAAACAAAGCGATCATCAACATCTTCCCCATCCCCATTTATTACTTCCTATTATCTTCTTTAAATTGGTTTCATCTACATTTTCAAGGATACATGAGTACACCCACCCCACATGATACAAAATTAAAAAAGAGATAAAGGAAATAACTGCCTGAAAAAATAGGCAACCAAAAATCCTCTTTGCGCCAAAACAGGGGGTCGTATGAGCATGTGAATCCAAGTAAAACCGAATAGAGTGGGATACAACATAGGCATAAAAAATGTCTAGGAAGAAAAGTTATCCACACACCAAGAGAAAAGAGAAGAGAGGACCTCTACTTTAGAAAAATCAAGATCCTATATCAATGGAAGGAAACAGTTCCAAGGCCATTAAAGTCGGATCGTGGCCAAGAACACGTGGTTTTACTATTTAAAATTCCTTTGAGTGTTAGGATATTATAGATATATTTAATATTTTTTGAAACTCATTTATAAATTCCCAAAAAATTCTTTAAACTAGATTTATGTCAAATAAAACGTAATAGGGGAGAAACTAGAAAAACTGGAAAAAATTCGAAATGAGTCACTAATGGGAGAGTCACCGATAGCAAGACGCCGAAAACAAGACACCAACAGTGAGTCACCGATGCTGAGTTACCGATGCTGAAATACCAAAACTGAGCCACTAACATGACCTACTGATTCCTGACTCACTGAATCCATGAATCACCGATGCCCTAAATCACTAATTCCCTAATTCATCGATGCCCTGACTCATTGACACCCTGACTTAATGACGCCCTAATTCACTGATGACCTGAATCACCGACGCCCTTACTCACTGACACCTTGACTCACCAATGCCCTGACTCACCGATGCCCTGACTCATTGATGCCCTGAATCACCGAGGCCCTGACTCACCAAGGCCCTAACTCACTGACACCCTAACTCACTGATGCCTTGAATCATCAACGCCCTCACCCACAAATGCCTTGACCTACTAATGCCCTCGAACTACCGATGCCTCAACCTATTGATGGAAAAACTAGAAATTTGGAAAAATATTGAAATGAGCTAAAATTTCCTCCCAAAACACCCCAAACACTAGATAATTAATGTATCACAGAGGTTCGATCCATTACATCAGAAACCTATCAAACTATTCTCACCCTTGAGAATTAAAAAATAAACCTAGAAGAAATAGGGGTCTGAACAACCACACTGTAAGATACCTCTCAAGGAGAAACAACCTCATTGGAGTGAAACCTCAACATCCAAGAACACCTCCTAAAATTTTTTCCAACCCAAAAACTACAAGACATACCACACAAGCACCATAAGTCAAACCGATCGAACATATGAATCAGGGAATTCCTTCCCCCATGTCAAGATACTATCTTCTTTGGGTGGAACTGACTCTGTAACATCCCAGGTAAATAAAGAAAAAAACATTTTCATATTTATTAATATTTATGAATTAAATATTAATTTTACTTTAAAGGGGTTTCTATGTTCGATAGCGTACCTGATACGCAACAAAGAGTTTCTTTGAAATCTTACGTTGCACACTAGTAATAAAATAATATTATTTTAAATGGTAGTTAACACGTAGCCGTTATATTGGCGAGAATGAATGGAAATAACTAAAAAATGATTATATATGTTTGTTAAATGTTTTTACATTTATCCAATAAAGGATAAAGGCTTAAAATACGAAAAGAATTCAATTTTAGGCATATATACTCTAACATTCACTAAAGGTCGACTTATCGCCTTTTGATGACGAACCGTCTATAAATATAGTTTTGGTCACTCTTATAAATTATATTGGACCAAATAAAATTATTCTTTATAATAGGGACATCAAAATTTAATTTGTGTGATTTTTTGGTATTTTTCCGATAAAGTTCATTTTTTAATGAATAGTGAAAAATGTTGTATTTTAATTCAAAAACTCTTTTTAATCTAATTTATTTATATGATTAGATTATATTTTGAATTGGTTTTAAAGTTAAATTAGAATATATTTTTACCATTTAATCAAATTTTGGTCATTGGAATTAATTTCACTTTGAAATTGGACTTAAACTAGTGTCAATCTTTTAATACTTATTGTTTCATAAAAACACGCTATTTGCTCTGACAGCGGGAATTAATTTTTAAATTAATTAATGCAACTTATATGTTATGAATTTTTTAAAATAGAAATCATTTTTGAATTCGGAATATCTAATATAGCTTAGGGTGAGGTTTTGGTATTTTTCTGAAAAACTTCAATTTTTGATGAATAGTGAAACCACTAAGTGGTACTTAAAAAAACTGATTTTTCGTTTAAATGAAATTTTACCACCTCTGTGTTTTGAATTTCAAAAATCCTACATACATGGTTTTCATTAGGAAGTAAAATTTTGTTCAATGAGATTAAAATAATTTTTTGGTGAATAGTAACTTTTAAGTTTTTAATCACGATTAGAGGTAATTAGTGTAATTTAAGGTAAAAATAATGTTTTAATAATATGAAATGACCTTGAAACATGTCCTAATCTTATTGGATGTGTCATGGATGACCAAGAAAATCCATGGGTCAACTTGGGGACCCCATAGAGCCACTTTGGTAGGAAAATGACATTAATAACTTTTTATTTAAAGTTAAAATAAAAATGCCACAAACATGAGTTGTTTTACTAAAACAATTTTTAAATGGGGTTATACAAGTCATATTTTTGACTATAAATATTAATTAGAAAGATAAAACTATTTCCTACATCATGATATTTTATTTATAATTTTTAGACATTAAATGAATTAAATTATTTATGACACCATGATGATGCAGCGATTACCTCATTATTTAACGATTTAAATAAAATAAAAAGATAATGTAAAATCTAAGACTTAAACTTTCAAAAAACCTATTGTATGGGTTTATTTAGAACTATTATCACCTTATACTCGAAATATATAATTTTGGGACCTTTTAAATCCGAAAATCATTTTATAATAAAGTAACCTTTTATAACTTTCCAAGAGTGCCCCTCCTCTCCTCTTATAAAAGGCCCCCATCTCTACCACCTTACCCACACCTCTCAAGCCTTTGGCTCGGAAAACCCCTGCTCATTTTGTCTATATAAATCCCTCTATTACTCCTAGAATCCTCACTTTGGGTAGAAGTCTTACCAAGGAAGTCTTTTAGCTCAAATCAAAAAGAGTTACCCGTTTTAAAGGTAGTGTTTTCTCCTGTGTTCTTATGTTTTATTTTACTTCTCCAACCCCCTAAAATATTTTTATTCTTTTCTTTTGTAGCAACACCAGTATCTTAAATATACTAGGATTTTGTTATGTGAAGTATTCGAGCTAAACTTACACACACCTACATCTAATGGTTAAAGAACATACTGTTTCCGTGGATGGCGAATTTCTGTCTCACGAAACGATGATTGTTCAACACTCATATAACACCTTCAAAGGTGGACATTATGATGTCACTATATTTATATATGATATATAATATATTTATTTTTTCCTTAAGCTTCTGTATTTTTCATTTATGTCATAACTTTATGGTTTCCATTATGGGTAAACCCGATATCTTCATTTTAGGAAGTGCCGACTACCGTCCCCTCAAACTGATTTGATTCGTTAATACCATATGTGGTACGTATAAAGGATATATTTAATGATATTATATATAATACCATACTGGAATTATAATACTATTATGTATCATGATGTTTTAATTCCATTAAATATGAAATAGAAATGGAAGTAGCATTCATGCGTACGTATGACTTACCATCTTCATGAACGGTGCATTTCATTTCTTACCTCTAAATGTTATATAATATTATAAATGCATATATATACTGGATATATATATGATATATATGATATCTTAATCATGAATATAATTCTGGATATAATGGATATTTTACCCCATGAACAACTTGTAATTATAAAGAGTTTATTTTTGACTCAAGTACCAATGATCGACAAAACGACCATTATTAACATAAATAATTACACAGTGTTCATAAAATGGTAATAAGTGATATAAAAGGAATAATGAACTTGAAAAAGGTTCTTAAGCGAGTAGAAATTAACTCAAGTTTATTATTCAGGAGGTTAAAGAACGATCGAGTCAAGTCGGACCCAAGGTATGAGACTTCGTCTCAATATCCTTTCATTGAGGCATATTTTGTTTTATACACAACCTTCTTTTATACGGTGTATAAAACCCTTTGAATTTTACATTTATCCAGAAGGAGTATTTTTATACGAAGTATTTTACTAAACGACAAAAGGGAATGTTTTTGTCGTACTTATGCGGTGACAACGACTTCTCTACCGCCGTGACCATTATTTGAGTTTCGGCTTCCTCTACAATCCATACCTTTTTTTAAATGAAAAATAAATACCATGTTTTAATTTCCTTTTATTATAGTATTGAAAATTGTTTTCATATTGTTTTTATATCAATGTGTTGTATTGATATCTTGTGATTGAAAAGTGGAAATTTTATGTTTCCTTTATGCATGTTTTATGTGATACGATTATGTTATGGTTCTTGGGAATTATTATGAAGATGGGTTGTTCTATGATAAACTAAGGGCGGGCGAGCCCGATATAGCTCTCCAATGCATTGGGTAACGCGAATGGGTTAAACGTTAATGTTTCTCTGAAGAGATTTAGGGAATATACTATGATGGGTATTCCAAATGTAACCAAGAGGTTTAATCCCTACGTAAGAATGTTATGAATGCCTCAAGTTACCTTTATGTCTTATGATTTCTATGATTTATTCATGATTTGATGAGGTATGTTAAAGTGCTTATGTTTTATGAGTAAAGTATGATTTCATTGATTCTTATGTATACATGTACTCATGTTTCCTTTCCATATTTTTATATCCCTTACTGAGCTTTTTATGCTCATCACAAGTTTTTGAAATGTTTTTCACAGGTCAATGGAAAGGTACATGATGTGATGATAGTGTCAATGAAGTGTCAATAAAGAATCTATGTTTTATTTTAAATATGTTTCTGTTGATGCAAGAAAATGAGTACTATCTTTTATGTAACCACTTTGTTTAAATGTGGAATGTAATGCATGTTTTATGATCTAATTATTTAAAACTCTAAACCTGAAAAGATCCTCAACGTGTATTCTTGAAATAACTCAAGATTAAGTGATGTTTAAGGCCGGGGCCTTATAGTTGGTATCAGAGGTCAGTTTAGATAACTTTAGGAGTTATAATTATATTAAATGATTATCCAAAAATATTTTTTATGGTCAAATTGAAATGATATAGCATTTGAAGATTACCATGTTGCTTCATCTAAGACATGTTTGTTCCGAATGGTTTTCCGTAGAGGAAACAGGGAAGCAGTTCTAGGAAGGCATACAAAAGGAAATAACCTTCCGAATCAGCATCCTGAGATGGTCGGAATTGGAACTGAACAGTTTGTTGCAGTAATGGCGTAGTTGAATCAAGTGATAAATGATGGTGGTATCCATGCATGAGATCAGCCAGATCAACCGTAGAGGAACATGTCAGTGGTGGAACATTTCATGAGGCAACATCCCACATCATTCAAAGGATCATCTGACCCTGTGCTAGCTAAAGGGTGGATTAAAGCACTGGAGAAGATTTTCAATGTCATGGGGTGTTCATACAATCAAAAGGTTAGTCTTTCTATTTACTGTTTGGAGGGTGAAGCTGATCAGTGGTGTTCGATGGTTAAAAATATCAGGGACGCTGATGAGATTGATGCTCTCGACTAGGATGAATTAAAAGGTATGTTTCTTGAGAAGTATTTTCCTAAGGCTGTTCGACTTAGGATGGAAGAAAAATTCTTGAAATTGAGGCAAGAGGAAGACTCAGTGGCTGCCTATGAAGAGAGGTTCACTCGATTGACAAGGTATGCTCCAAATTTTATCCGAGACCTTGATAGTAAAATAAATCATTTTTACTCAGGATTAAAGCCAAAATATCAACGGGCATTGGCTTCTTGTGAGTTCAAAAGTTATGAAAATCTTGTTCGATGTGCTGAGAATGTGGAAATGGAGTTTTTCGATGATCAAGTGTTTTATAACAACCAGCAGAAGAAGAGACCAAGGTGGCAGGAGAAAGGAAATAATTCTTCAAAAAGGTCTGACGGTAAGAAAACTAAGTTTCCAGTTTGTGATAAATGTGGTAAAAGGCATGTTGAGGAATGTCTTCTGAATTCTATAAAGTGCTAATGATGTGGTAAGATGGGACATAAGGCTCATGATTTCACTGAAAAATATCAGGGTGAAGGTAAGACCAAATTTTATTTACAGTTAGTGAAATGTTTTAAGTGCAATGAGATGAGTCACTATGCAAACGAGTGTCCGACAAAGAGCTCGAGTGATGGGAAGTAGTTAGACTACAAGAAGAAAGGGGTGGTGAAATCCTTTGAAACTACTTCAATAGATGTCGGGCCATCAAATGAAGTGGTATCAGGTACTTTGTTTTTTTTTCTTCAGATTATGCCAATGTGTTGTTTGATTCGGGGTCTACACATTCTTTCATCTCTGAAAACTTTTCTAGTAAAATGGGAATACCATCTCAATAAATGACTCCTGAACTTGTGGTAAAAACACCTCGAGGAAATGTTGAGGCAAAAATAATTTATAAGAATCTTCCTATCCTTATCCGTGGAAAGAACCTACTTGAAAACCTTATTGTTTTACCTCTAGTAGATTTTGATGTTATCCTGGGTATGGAATGGCTCTCTATTTACAATGCTAAGATTGACTGTAGAGCTAAAGAAGTTTCTTTTAAGAAAGAATTTTAGTTTGTGTACAAGAATGAACCCTTACCGTTGATAACATATGAAGGGTCCGAGAAACTTGTAAAAGATGGAAATGAATGTTACCTTGCACATATTGTTGAAAACAAAGGAACTGTTCAGATGAATGATGTTCCAGTGGTAAATGAGTATCCTGATGTTTTTTCTGATGAGTTTCCTGGAATAATACTAGATCAGGAAGTTGAGTTTTCTGTTGACTTAGTTCCTGATGCTAAGCCAATTTCAAAACCCCCTTATCGAATGGCTCAAATTGAACTTTTAGAGTTGAAGGAGCAATTGCAAGATTTATTAGAGAAAGGTTTCATTCGACCTAGCACATAACCATGGGGTGATCCTATTTTAATTGTTAAAAAGAAAGATGGTTCTATGAGACTTTTCATTGATTATAGAGCCTTGAATAACATCACTATTAAGAACAAATATCCTTTGCCTCATATCGATGATTTGTTTGATCAGCTCCAGGGAGCTCAGTTTTTTTTCAAAGATTGACCTGAGATCGGGGTACCATCAGTTGAAGGTAAAGGAAGCAGATATTCTGAAGACCGCATTTCGTACAAGATATGGCCATTATGAATTTTTAGTAATTCCTTTTGAGCTAACCAATGCACCTGTTGTATTCATGGACTTAATGAATAGAATTTTCCATGAATTCTTGGATAAGTTTGTGGTTGTTTTCATTGATGATATTTTGGTATTTTCTAAAAGTAAAGAGGAGCATTAAAGTCATTTAAGGGTTATTTTGAAAACCTTAAAATAAAAGAAATTGTATGGGAAATTCAGCAAGTGTGAGTTTTGGTTGCAATAAATTTATTTCCTTGGTCATATTGTTTCTAAAGATGGGATAACTGTTGATCCTACAAAAACAAAGGTTGTTGAAGAATGGCCAAGAACCACAAATGTAACTGAGATTCATAGCTTCCTTGGTTTGGCAGGCTATTACCAAAGGTTTGTTAGAAATTTTTCACGGTTATCTAGTCCAATGACAAAGCTAACTCGGAAGGGTGTTAAGTTTATCTGGACAAAAGAATGTGATGATTGTTTTCAGGAACTGAAAATAAGATTGGTGAATGCTCTAGTTTTGGCACTACCTTCCAGGAATAGTGAGTTTGTTATCTACAGTGATGCTTCGTTGAAAGGACTTGGTTGTGTCCTAATGCAGAATGACCAGGTAATTGTTTATGCTTCATATCAATTGAAAACACATGAGGTAAATTACCCTATACATGATTTGGAATTAGCTGGTGTTGTTTTCGCTTTAAAAGTTTGGAGGCATCATTTGTATGGAGTAAAGTGTGAAATATATACCTATCACAAAAGTTTAAAGTATATATTCACTCAGAAATAACTAAACCTAAGACAGAGGATATGGTTGGAATTAATCAAGGATTATGATTGTACAATCCATTACCATCCGGGAAAAGGAAATAAAGTGGCTGATGCTTTGACTCGAAAAAGTAATGCTTCATTTACAATGTTGCATTTGGAACGTGATACTTTGGTTAAGGATTTAATAAAATTTGGAATTGAAGTTGTTGGTGAAGGATTTCCTTCTATTTTGTTTCAGGTATCAGTGAAATCTTCTCTATTAGACAGAATTAAGCAAGCCCATAAGCAAGATAGTGAGTTGCAGAAAAAGGTAGAGCTGGTTTAGAAGGGTAAGTTTCCTGAATTCAACATTGATAATGATTATGTTTTGAGATTTGGGAAGAGATTGTGTGTGCTGTGTGATTCACAGTTGAAGAGAGATTTGTTATGTGAAGCTCATAGTTCTCCGTTTACAGTCCATCATGGCAGTATTAAGATGTATAGAGATCTTCGAGAGTATTACTGGTGGGACGGAATGAAAAGGGATATTGCTGATTTTACTGTGAAGTGTTTGACTTGTCAACAGGTTAAAGAAGAGCGGCAGTTACCAAAAGGGATGCTTCAGCCGTTACCAGTGCCATAGTGGAAATGAGAGAATATATCCATGGACTTCGTTGTGGGATTGCCGAAGACACCTCGAGGTAATAATGCAATCTGGGTTATTATTAATCGCTTGACTAAATATACTCATTTCCTTGCCATAAGAGATACTTTTTCCCTAGATCAACTTTTCTGTTTGTATATTAAAGAGATAGTCAGGTTACATGGAGTT
Organism: Viscum album; assembly: GCA_963277665.1. NCBI lineage: Eukaryota > Viridiplantae > Streptophyta > Magnoliopsida > Santalales > Viscaceae > Viscum > Viscum album. Next base: position 1,909,970,683 of record OY728137.1, read on the forward strand.
CCTCTCTCCATTGTATCTGACCGTGATCCCAGGTTCACTTATAACTTTTGGAAAGGCCTTCAGAAGTCGTTGGGTACTGAATTAAATTTTAGTATAGATTTTCATCCTCAATCAGATGGGCAGTCAGAACGAACAATTCAGACTTTGAAGGATATGCTATGTGCTTGTTCGATGGATTATCAGGGAAGTTGGGACCAACATCTTTTTTTGGGTGAATTTTCATATAATAACAGTTTTCATTCCAGTATACAGATGGCACCGTTTTAGGCATTATATGGGAAGCAGTGTCGAACTCTAGCTTTCTAGGATGAAGTGGGTGAAAGGAAGCTGATGGGACCAGAATTGGTAGAAGAGATGACAAAAAAAGTTCAGTTGATTCAGAAACACATGAGAACAGCTCAGAGCAGGCAGAAGAGTTATACGGGTAATCGGAGGAAGAATCTATCTTTCAAGGTAGGTGATCATGTATTTCTCAAAGTTTCTCCATGGAAAAGTGTGATGCAATTTGGTAAGAAAGCAAAGCCGAGTCCAAGGTTCATTGGACCATATGAAATTCTGCAGAGAGTTGGATCAGTTGCATACCGAGTGGCTTTACCTCCAAGTTTATCTCAGGTACACAATGTTTTTCATGTTTCAATGTTAAGGAAGTACATGCCAGATCCATCTCATGTTTTGAGCCCAGAGGTAGTTCCGTTGGAAGAGAATCTCTCTTATGAAGAACAACCAGTCCAGATTCTTGATCGTAGAGAGAAAGTGTTGCGGAATAAGGTAATTCATGAGGTAAAGGTTTTGTGGAAAAACCATATGGTTGAAGAGGCAACATGGGAATCTGAAAATGCTATGAGGGATAAATACCCCCACTTATTTTGAAAGTGAATAAAATTGCAAGGACACAATTCCCAAAAGGGGGGAAGGATGTAACATCCCAAGTAAATAAAGAATAAAACATTTTCATATTTATTAATATTTACGAATTAAATATTAATTTTACTTTAAAGGGGTTGCTATGTTTGATAGCATACCCGATACGCAACAAATAGTTTCTTTGAAATCTTAAGTTGCACACTAGTAATAAAATAATATTATTTTAAATGGTAGTTAACACGTAGCCGTTGTATTGGCGGGAATGAATGGAAATAACTAAAAAAATAATTATATATGTTTGTTAAATGTTTTTACATTTATCCAATAAAGGATAAAGGCTAAAAATACGAAAAGAATTCAATTTTAGGCATATATACTCTAACATTCACTAAAGGTCAACTTATCACCTTTTGATGGCGAACCGTCTATAAATATAGTTTTGGTCACTCTTATACATTCTATTGGAAAAAATAAAATTCTTCTTTATAATACGGACATCAAAATTTACTTTGTGTGAATTTTTGGTATTTTTCCGATAAAGTCAATTTTTTAATGAATAGTGAAAATTGTTGTATTTTAATTCAAAACCACTTTTTAATATTATTTATTTATATGATTAGATTATATTTTGAATTGGTTTTAAAGTTCAATTATAATATATTTTTACCATTTAATCCAATTGTGGTCATTGGAATTAATTTCACTTTGAAATTGGACTTAAACTAGTGTCAATCTTTTGATACTTATTGTTTCATAAAAACACGCTATTTGCTCTGACAGTGGGTATTAATTATTAAATTAATTAATGAAAATTATATGTTATGAATTTTGTAAAATAGACATCATTTTTGAATTCAGAATATCAAATATATCTTAGGGTGAAGTTTTGGTATTTTTCTGAAAAACTTCAATTTTTGATGAATAGTGAAACCACTAAGTGGTACTTAAAAAAACTGATTTTTCGTTTAAATGAAATTTTACCACCTCTGTGTTTTGAATTTCAAAAATACTACATACATGGTTGTAATTATGAAGTAAAATGTGGTTCAATGAGATTAAACTAATTTTTTTGGTGAATAGTAACTTTTAAGTTTTTAATCGCGATTAGAGGTAATTAGTGTAATTTAAGGAAAAAATAATGTTTTAATAATATGAAATGACCTTGAAACATGTCCTAATCTTATTGGATGTGTCATGAACGACCAAGGAAATCCATGGGTCAACTTGGGGACCCCATGGAGCCACTTTGGTAGGAAAATGACATTAATAACTTTTTATTTAAAGTTAAAATAAAAATGTCACAAACATGAGTTGTTTTACTAATTTTTTTTAAATGGGGTTATACAAATCATATTTTTGACTATAAATATTCATTATAAAGATAAAACTATTTCCTACATCATGATATTTTATTTATAATTTTTAGACATTAAATGAATTAAATTATTTATGACACCATGATGATGTAGTGATTACCTCATTATTTAACGATTTAAATAAAATAAAAATATAATGTAAAATCTAAGACCTAAACTTTCCAAAAACCTATTTTATGGGTGTATTTAGAACTCTTATCACCATATACTCTAAATATATAATTTTGGGACCTTTTAAATCCGAAAAGCATTGTATAATAAAGTAACCTTTTATAACTTTCCAAGAGTGCCCCTCCTCTCCTCTTATAAAAGGCCCCCACCTCTACCACCTTACCCACACCTCTCAAGACATTGGCTCGGCCAACCCCTGCTCATTTTGTCTCTCTACATCCCTTTCTTACTACTATAAGCCTCACTTTAGGCAGAAGTCTTCCCAAGGAAGTCTTTGATCTCAAATCAAAAAGAGTTACCCATTTTAAAGGTAGTGTTTTCTCTTGTGTTCTTATGTTTTATTTTGATTCTACAACCCCCTAAAATATTTTTATTCTTTTCTTTTATAGCAACAAGAGTATATTAAATATACTAGGATGTTGTTATGTGAAGTATTCGAGGTACACTTACACACACCTACATCTAATGGTTAAAGAACATACTGTTTCCGTGGATGGCGAATTTCTGCCTCACGAAACGATGATTGTTCAACACTAATATAACACCTTAAAAGGTTGAAATTAGGATGTCACTATATTTATATATGATATATAATATGTTTATGTTTTCCTTAAGATTCTGTATTTTTCATTTATGTCATAACTTTATGGTTTCCATTATGGGTAAACGCAATATCTTCATTTTAGGAAGTGCGGACTACCGCCCCCTAAAAGTGATTTGATTCGTTAATACCATATGTGGTACGTATAAAGGATAGATTTAATGATATTATATATGATACCATACTGTAATTATAATACTATTATGTTTCATGATGTTTTAATTCCATTAAATATGAAATAGAAATGGAAGTAGCGTTCATGCGTACGTACGGCTTACCGTCTCCATGAACGGTGAATTTCATTTCTTACCTTTAAATGTTATGTAATATTATAAATGCATATATATACTGGATATATATGATATATATGATATCTTCATCATGAATATAATTATGGATATAATGAATATTTTACCCCATGAACAACTTGTAATTATAAAGAGTTTATTTTTGACTCAAGTACCAATGATCGACAAAACGACCATTATTAACATAAATAATTACATAGTGTTAATAACATGGTAATAAGTGATATAAAATGAATAATGAACTTGAAAAAGGTTCTTAAGCGAGTAGAAATTAACTCAAGTTTACTATTCAGGAGGTTAAAGAACGATCGAGTCAAGTCAGACCCGAGGTATGAGACTTCGTCTCAATCTCCTTTCATTGAGGCATATTTTGTTTTATACACAACCTTCTTTTATACGGTGTGTAAACCCCTTTGACTTTTAAATTTATCCAAAAGGAATATTTTTATACGAATCATTTTACTAAACTATAAAAGTGAATGTTTTTGTCGTACGTATGCGGCGACAATGACTTCTTCACTACCGTGACCATTATTTGAGTTTCGGCTTCCTCTACAAGCCATACCTTTTTTTTAAATGAAAATAAATACCATGTTTTACTTTCCTTTTATTCTGGTATTGAAAATGGTTTTTATATTGTTTTTATATCAATGTGTTGTATTGATATCTTGTGATTGAAAAGTGGAAATGTTATGTTTCCTTTATGCATGTTTTATGTGATACGATTATGTTATGGTTCTTGGGCATTATTATGAAGACGGGTGGTTCCATGATAAAATAAGGGTGGGTGAGCCCGATATAGCTCTACAATGCATTGGGTAACATGAAGGGGTTAAACATTAAGGTTTCTCTGAAGAGATTTAGGGAATATACTGTGATGGGTATTCCAAACGTAACCAAGAGGGTTACTCCCTACGTAAGAATGTTATGAATGTCTCAAGTTACCATTATGTCTTATGATTTCTATGATTTATTCATGATTTGATGAGGTATGTTAAAGTGCTTATGTTTTATGAGTAAAGTATGATTTCATTGATTCTTATGTATACATGTACTCATGTTTCCTTTCCATATTTTTATATCCCTTACTGAGCTTTTTATGCTCATCCCAAGTTTTTGAAATGTTTTTCACAGGTCAAGGGAAAGGTACATGATGTGATGATAGTGTCAATGAAGTGTTAAGAAAGAATCCATGTTTTATTTTAAATATGTTTCCGTTGATGCAAAAAATGAGTACTATCTTTTATGTAACCACTTTGTTTAAATGTGGAATGTAATGCATGTTTTATGATCTAATTCTCTAAAACTCTAAACCTGGAAAGATCCTCAACGTGTATTCTTGAAATAATGCAAGATTAAGTGATGTTTAAGGCTAGGGCCTTATAGAATCACCCACATAGGTTTAATCATATCTACATTAAGGAATATTTATTAGGGAGCAGTTCCTCCCCTCCTCATACATTAGGACTTTATCGTACGTCATGTAATAAGTAAATGACTCATCTTATAGAAAAAACAGTTCAAGGATTACATAACAAATCAAAACACATGAGAAAAACTCAAAAAAACTACGAGTATTGGGAACACATATGCGTCTCTAGATCCTAATTACTCTCACCCATGCCACCATTACTCTATAACACATGAACCAAGGGAATGGTCCTTCCACACAACACCTTCTCCCGATGATCCTGGATCTCCACTGGTTGCTTCACGAACATTGCATCGTCCTCGATATCCAACTATCCAAAATCAATGACATGGAAGTCATCATGAAGATATCGATGAATAAGGGAGACATAAAATATGTCATGGACCCTACCCAAATTTGGTGTCAATTCCAGATGATATTCCACCTCTCCAACTCATCTCAACACCTCGAAAGGTCTCATGAACCTGGGATAAATTTTACTACCTTTGCAGAGCCTATACTACCATTGTCGAGGGGAAACCTTCAAGAATATGTGGTACTCAACCTTGAACTCTAAAGGCCTCTCCTAAAATCTACATAAAACTTCTTCCGGTCCTATTCCACCTTCATCCTCTCACAGACAAGCTGCACCTTCTCTATTGTACTCTACATCATGTATGGACTATGAATAGCTGGCTCCCTAACTTCTGTCCAGCACAAGGGTGAACGACACAACCTCCCATATTGAGCTTCGAAAGGGGCCATAACAATGGAAGAGTGATAGATATTATTGTAAGAAAACTCGACCAAGGTAAAGTGTCACACCCAAAACTTACAAAATTCCCAGACACAAGCCCGTAACATTTCCTCCAATGTATGGATATCCCTCTCTATTTGTCAATCTGTCTGGGGGTGGAGAGAAGTACTGAGGCGTAACTGGGTGCCAAAATAATACAGTAATCCCCTCCAGACACATGATTTAAAACATGTATCCTGATATGAGATGATGGATCTGGGAAGTCCATATAGCCACACCACCTCATCCACATACCTCCATGCTAAGGTATCCACTACTCTCGACTCCTTGATCACTAATAAGTGATCCGATTTCATCAACCAATCCACTAATACACAAATATAATCCCATCCTCATCGAGCCTTGGGTTATACTGTGATGAAATGCATTGATATGTCATCCTAATTCCACTCAGGGACATATAGAGGATGTAACAAACCACTGGGAACATGGTACTAAACCTTCACTTGTTGGAGCACTAATCACTTTGCCACAACCTCCGCCACTGTCCGCTTTATCCCGAGCTACCATAACTGTTCCCTCAAGAACCGATACATCTTGTAAACTCTTGGGTGTACTTCTAGGGGTGATCTATGAAACTCAAGGACAAATTACTCATGCATTTCCACTAGAATAAATAGTGTCCCACAGATCAACATCTGATTCTGACCATCCTCTGACTATCCCTTCGGAGCATCACCCTGGTCAAAGTGATCATGCATCACCTCCTCCTCTGAGTCTACCCACTGATACTCCTCCAACTTCTACCTTATAGATGACTATACCATCATCTAAAATAGACGACCTCTACCACCATCCATTCTTGCATCTAAGTGCAAGGCAACCAACCTCTCAATCGCCCTCCCAGGATATGAAGATTCCCAAACCACTTCCTTCTTCGACTTCCTGCTCAAAGAACCGACCAAAAAACTCCCCTTTCCCGAGGTTTAGGAGATATAAAAATCAAAATCTTGGAGAAACTCCATCCACATCCACTGCCTTAGGTTCATGTCTCACTAAGAAAAGATGTACCTCAAACTCTTGTGATCCGTGATGACCAAAAAGCGCTCCCCAATGAGGTAATGTAACTACAGATTTAGTGAGAACATGAAAAATGCTAGTTCCAGATCATGGGTGGCTTAGTTACTTTCAAGGGGACATAACTTTCTAGACCCATAGGAGATCACTCCCCGTTACTGCATTATCACACACCTAAATCCTAGATGAGAAGCATCACAAAATACCTCAAACATCACCCCTTCCTCTAGTAGTCTGAGCACTGGAGCACTAACCAAATTCCCATTCAGATATCCTAAAACTTCTAGTAACTACTCAACCCACAAAAAATATTTTCCTTTTTTAGTTAGATCCATCAACAAAGCTGCTACCCAAGATAAATCCGGTACGAATCTCCGGTAGTAGCTTACCAGACTGAGAAAACTACAAATCTCTACCACATTCTTGTGTACTACCCAAGAAACAACTGCCTAGACCTTCTAAGGGTCCACTACTACACCCTAATGAAACACCACATTTCCAAGGAAGTGGACCTATCATGTCCAAAACATGCACTTGGAAAAATTTCCGTAGAGTTGGTGGTGCCGAAGGACCTCTAGGACAGTCCTGAGATGCTCGGTATGATCCTCATATGACTTCGAGTAGATTAGGTTGTATTAGATGAATATGATGATTAAATAGTCCAGGAACAGACAAATTACGGAGTTCATAAGCCCCATGAACATGTTTGGTGCATTAGTAACACCAAACAACATAACCACGAACTCGAAGTGCCCATACCTGAACCTGAAAGCAGTCTTCAGGATGTCACCCTCCTTCACCCTTAACTGGTGATACCCAGACCATATATTGATTTTATAGAACCAATAATATCTCCTTATCTATTTGAAAAGATCATATATTATTGGGAGGGGTAATAGTTATTGACTGTTACCTGATCCAGTATACGATAGTCTATGAAGATCCTCAAACCACCGTATTCCTAATTCAAAAACAAGACCGGAGCACCCCACAATGACACAATGGGTTAGATGAAACCCTTATTCATCATATCATAAATATGAATCCAAAAGTCTCATAACTCAAAAGGCACCATCCGATAAGGAGCCATCAAGATCGGATGAGCACCAGGCTGTAACTCTATCCCGAACTCAACATCACGTTGAGGGGGTAGAGTCACAACCTACTTCGGGAAAACTCCCAAAAACTCTAAAAAAAATCCTAGAACCTCCACCATCTCATCATCCATTGATCCCACTAACAGCTCGACTAACAAATAAAGAAGAGGCTTCATACGCTGACTGCCCACCTGACAGCTCTGCTCACCAATGAAATCTACATGCTGGCCTTTCATGTTTGCAAACATGACCCTTATCTGGAATCATTTGATAACAACACGCACATAACACAACTAGTCAATTCCATGGATAACACCTTATGGATACACCTTTAGAAGATAGAGATCCCCACTAGACTAATGCAGCCCCAACATCAGTATACATCCCTGAAAACATTAAATAAGATGGTTTGACCTCAAACTACTGTACTCAACACTATAGGCACAAAAAGTCTCTCTATGTCCAATCCCAGAGCACAGGCTAGACCGGGTGAAATAAAAGAGTGTGAAGATCCTGAATCAAACAAGGTAAAAGAAAGAATACTAAAAAAACTAATCGTACCTCAAATGATCTCTAGTCCTGCTGGGACTTTTGCCTCTGTGGCATGAAACTTCCCACGCCCAGCTCCTTTTCCCATCAACTATTGGTTGTCTCCCCGACCACACCCTGGCCGAGGTCCATGAGGAGAACCCTAAGGTCGAACTACTCCTCCATGGTCCTACCTTGGTGGAGTAGGGGCCTACTATCCCTGTTACTAAAAATTCATGGCTGGAAACTGATACTGAGGTGAGCACTGAACCTTCCCAACTCCACCGTACTGAGATCGAGTCGGGAACTACCCCTGGAGGTGCCCACAACCTCTGCAATAAAAACACCTTGGACCTAGTCCCACGGGAAAAGGGTGAGGACTAGAGGGCCAGAACTAAAACTATTGGGGACAGATCCCTACTGGAAAAAACCTGGAAGGCCCTGAAACCAGAGACTTGATGCTGATGGAATTACCCTTTGATGATCTTGGGTGACTTACCTCCCATGGAAGACCTCATTATGAGTGAATAATTTCCACTAACTCATCCTTATTCTGAAACTCTAAGTATGTTGGTAGGGTTAAGGGAGTAACCACATATTGAATAGAAGGATAGGGTGACTCCTCTAAGAACCTAACCTCAGACTCCTCATCTAGAAAGAGATCCAGAGTAAAATGTAGGAGATCCTTGAACCTTATCCCCAATTCCATCACCTACAAACTCCCCTGATAGAGGGAGATTAACTCTTACCTCTTCTCAACTTTCATCACGGAATAAAGGAATTCCATCCAAAACTCTTTCTCAAATTCATCCCATGAAACATTGATCTCCTTATTCTCCCTGAGGTAAAGTGTCCACCACTGAAGTGATACTACCCTCATCTAACTCATTTTCAGAGGAACCCAGTACTCTATCAGAGCATAGATCAAGTTGAAAGTGATCACCAGCTCCTTGATCCAACTATTCGTCTCCATGTCCGAGACACTTTCCTCATACTTAACCAGAATCTTCCGCTAGAAATCACGGAGCGTCTTATTCCACTGATCATCCTTCTCCACTAGGTTGACCCTTCACCGGTCAACCGAGTTAACCTGCTGACCCTTCACTACTCGTACCACACACGAGAGATATCTGGGAGCCATAGCTAAAAAAACATGGAACTACTAAACCCAGGTAGTATAAAATTTTCTCTTAAGATTCATTTTGACTCTTTATTTATTTTAATTTCATGAAAATTCATAAAACAACCCAAAACACAAGTCATCATGATGCATGTACCTTTACTAGGGTCTCTACCCTGCAAATGATGTAGCCTCACTTAGTCTTTCAATAATCTCAGAGTCCTTGAATCAGATCACAGGGGACCCTAAAATCTCGTGTCCTAGATGGTCTTCCCTGGCCTATGTCACACACCAAGATCACCTAAAACTATTGCCTTACCAACCTATGGAATTATCACTGTACCTAACTACAAACTCCATTTTACCTCTCAACCATCACCTATTATACCATTCTTCATGACCCACGTTATTCATGAAAAGGGAAGAGATAAAAAGATTCTAAGACCTTCCTTTATCCAGATGAAAGAGAGATAATGACCCCCGAGTCCTGCCTCTAATAGGCCCTGGGGTAGCGACTAACACCAAGGGTATATAAATATCACAAAAAATGGGAGGCATTACCCTTTTTATTGTAACCAAGATATGGAGATAATATGTAACAAACTCAAACAACTCCAAGACATATATATATATATAAATAAACCAAAATACATCCCACATGCATGTTTAAAGTAAAACTTCTAGAAATACAAAGAAAAATACAAAGTACCAAAATAAAACTAAGTAGTTACACAATAACCATCCCCAGCATTTGAGCTAGTAAGGTCCAACGCGATCCATGTAATCTCCTTAGAAACATGAAAACAGTTTTATATACATAGGGTTAGCATACAAGTATACTTAGTAGGGAAAAACCAAATTCACCCATGCACAAGTGGGAGAATCATACTAATTCCACTGTGAGAAAACAACAAAAACTCAAAAGCACATAATGAGGTATACTATCCACCCCAACATCACTAAGGAACTCTCAACAAATAAGACAAGTAAAGTAAAGTAAATTAATGTAAAGTAAATCAGTAAGAACATTGATATTTGGGTACGCCGTACCACTTCCCACTGGTTAACTAATCATACATAACAAAGAACGTCTTGACACTGCCACTCTCTTCCACAAACCCCACTATCACAACCATACCACATACACCCGAGACACACACCACATCACATCCTGGCTAGAAACACCTGGGCCACAACCACCACACGTCTTGCCCGAAAACACCTGGGCCTCATACCAAAGACAGATGGGAAACAAACTACCTCTCACACAACCAATACCATAAGTATGGTTGTAAACCTCAGGACATTATATATTTCACAAAGAGTCTTGGGTTATAAATTCCTAGAAGAGGGATTAGGGTAAATTGAGTAACCAACCTTCCATCCTCCCACCGAGATGTTGGGAACGACACCCTACCCTATAATAATGTGGTGTTCAGCACGTAGTGACCAACACAGGTGTGGTGTGTATAGAAATCACAAGGAACTAAAAGTTTATATATATAGGTAACAAACACTCATCCCAACCTATGAGTTTCCAAAAAAATAACCAGCCCAGACAAAAACTACCCTTGCTGCCACCCCTACATGAAAAACCACACAACAACCATGACCAAAACATCTAGACACCCATTTAATTTAACCAATTATCATTATTTATTCAGAATTTCACTTATTTCATTCCAAAAATACCTAGGAAACTACTGACCACAACCATACCCAACACATTTAGTGACATAAACAACACACAACCAGATTGCAACTCCACTACAAAACACTATCAAACAGCCATAACGCCACCCAGAAGAAGTCCTAATGCTCTAAAATTACATCCATTCCACAATAAATCAATCTATCTACCTAATATTACATCAAACCTCCTGCACCACCTCATACACAAAGTCCACAAAAACCACCACTAAAACCACAACCCCATTGCACTCACATACCACAACCGTCTCACAGAACCAACTCCTCATACTACCCCTATACCCATAACCATGATACCAAAAACACCTCCACATAACCCTCATAAATCACAAAAACCCAACAAGATGCACACATCACATAGCCACACTAAAAAAATATGAGTGTATTTATATTTATCCAAAAAAGGCTCCTTAATTCCACTTTGATAAACATGGGTGATCACAAATCAAGTTTGATCCTGGGGAATCCTTTTAATTTAACTGGGTATACGTGATTAATCAGATTTCATGTTTATAGTCATTTCAAGATAGAATCAAAAATAAGTATGAAGCATCACATGTGTGTAAGAAAAGAAAACCAATGACCATGATTTTTAGAGGTATACAACCCATAAAATTCACATTACAGATCAATGATAACAGATAAAATGAAGCGATCATCAATATCTTCCCAATCCCCATTTATTCATTCCTATTATCTTCTTTAAATTTGTTTCAACCATATCTACAAGGATACATGAGTACACCCACCCTGTATGATAAATAATTAAAATAGAGATGAAGGAAATACCTATGTAGAACAGCAGATGACCAAAACTCCTCTTTGTCAAAAAACTGGGCAGCCATGCGAGTAGGAGACTGCAAGGAAAATCGAACAGAGGGGGCTACAACATAGGTGTATGGATCGTCTGGGAAGAAAAGTTCTCCACACACTAAGATAAAAGAGAATATAGGACCTTGGATTTAGAAAAATACAGACCCTATATCAATAGAAGGAAGTGGTTCCAAGGCCATTAATGTTAGATTGTGACCAAGAACACATAGTTTGACTATTTTAAAGTCCCTAGAGCATTAGGATATTAAATATATAATTAATATCCTTTGAAAAAAATTTATAAATGACCCAAAACTGGAAAAACTGGAAATGATTCACTGATGAATGAGTCACCAACAGCAATACACCGACAATGAGCCACCGACATCGAGTCACCAATGCTGAGCTATCGATTCTGAGCTACTAAAACTGATCCACTGATGTGACCTACCGATTATTGACTCACTGAAACCCTGAATTACTGATGCCATGACTCACTGATGCCCTGAATCACCAAGGCCCCGACTCACCGATGCCCTGACTCACTAATTCCCTAACTCATTGATGCCTTGACCTACCAATTACCTCGACCTATCGATGCCTCAACCTACTGATGGAAAAACTGGAAATTGGGAAAACTCTTGAAATGAGCTATCGTTGCCTCCCACACCCCAAACACTGGATTTTGATAAAGTAATGGACCATGGAGGTCCATGTCATTACACCTTAGAATATATGCCATGTTGAAAGGTTATATTAGTTCCCCACTACGATGAGAACCTATAGGTTCCACAACATTATTATTGAACCTTATTCTAAGGTTTTATGATATTTTCTGTCAGGACATAGAGAATATAGGCTATTAGGGGTAAGTGGATGATAAGACATCGAGACACATTCTCATAGCATTTTCCCTTGGAAATATACAAGATATGAGGTTATGAGAATAGTATAATTAATAGAAAATCCACATTTACATGTATAAATGGATGTTCCTATCTATAGACATGTGTATTCATCATTAGACTTTATGATTATCATTAATGGATATCATGAATCACATAATTGGATGTATTTATGAAAAACTTAATGATATATGTTCGTGGTGAAGTAGGATATGTTGGGTTCATAATGAGTGATATTTAATTAATGAATAATACGAGAAAGGATTTATCCATTATTTCCCTAGATGGAAGATGATATATAATGACATTTGATGGGAATGGAACTACCTATATAATTCCATGTCCATGGTGTTCGATGGGTGAGTTCATATCCAAAAATTCAAAGAAAGAGATATAAATCATATAGGGGTCATGGTGTTCGATGGGTGAGTTCATATCAACAAATTCAAAGAAAGAGATATCAAGCATATAGGTTGATGGCACCGACATACAACCTGATTGATTAAATATATCATGATAAAAGTATTTTATTACATGATAAATGTTCATATGAGGATGGACTTCATTGAAACCTTAACTTATTTCTCCATGTATTCCTTGGTGTGTTACTAGATCCTAACATTGGAGTTTAGGCAGTTATTTCTAATGCCACTGAGAAAGAGGCCTAGAGGGTCACACAATAAGTGTATCTGTAATCTTAGTTAAATTCTAGTATTGAATATAACAAGATTGACTTAATAATATTTGTTCTAGTTTGGTTGAATTCCCTAATTTAATCACATGTTTTCAAAATAATAAGTGAGTTAAATAATAATAATAATTACTTATTTTCAATTTTGATGAATATAATATTTATTATATTTATAATATAATAATGCAATGATATTTACTTATTAAATTGTCATTATTTTAGGATTAGTAAATATCAATGAGGTAAAGTGGACCAAGTTTAATGGTCTAATTAGAAATAGTATAAATTATATTTATTTATATTATATTTTCTATGTGTTTCACATGTCAATAATTTAATAATAATAATTATATTATTTTTATTAGATATGGGGTCAACTTAGAATTATGGAATTGGGAAAGGGTTTAGAGTGAAATAAGACAACACTAAACATACCATAATAAATATCTAATTATATCTATTTCCTAATACACAATTGGTGTGCACAACAGATATAGTGACTCTCTCAAGACCTAGAGAGAGATTAAGAGATATAGAGTCTCTCCTCCCATCTTCCCTTAAGCCAATGAGAGATCATTAAGAGTTATTCCTCTCTTGAGAATAATTATTCTATGATCACCCACAAACAATGAAAGTGATAAGGATTAGTTATTCTAGCACCCAATGATTATACAACATCATTCAGAGATTGTGGTGCATGTGTGGATCACTGCTAGAAGGATTCAATACTTAGATCATACAACATAATGACAGTGCGATAAGATCTATTACATTGGATCATCAATAAATGTAGAATTACAAGTTAAGGTAATCCTATGTGTTCTAATAAATTAATTATAAATTACAAGTGAATATCCTTTTCTTTTAGTTTTTTTTTTCATTTTGATCTAGTCAAGTAATCTACTATTTTTAATAGACATGAAATTTTGATCATGTAAAGCGATGATTATATGTGATATGTGACTAAAAGATGATATGGTTATACTATCAAATGATGAATCTACTACACGAAAAACCTTTAGTCAATACCCTATCCACCCCTTTGAGAGTTATTACCCCTTGTTAGCTTTATTCCATAACCACATCCACTTTCTAGTATCCATATAGGGATGTATTTTATAAAAAACCATAGTACTTTATTTACCAAAATTTAGGATGTTCTCCTATAATTATACTTATCTCTAGGGTTTTCACCAAAGTTCTTGAATAATAATATCAAAATATAAATAAACCTTACTCTGATACCAATTGAGGTAACCCAATAATTTCACACATAAATATTTCTTCCATTTAGATGAAGATTCAATACATCTAATAACATTACATACCCAATAACCATAAAGGTTTAGTGTACTTAGATACTAGATACATAAACATATTATATAGGTATAATATTCATAACCTCTCATAAAATTATTCTCAAACTATACTCTTCTTGATATATCCTATTTAAAACTTTCTTTATAATTTGGAGAAAGTAAACATAGTAATGGGTGAGCTCAGATGCTCAATAAGGGTAAACCTGATAGATATCAATCAATGATCATATGAAATCATAGGGGTATGGGATAATGATTATAACTTAAAAATTTCATACCCAATCTATCATAGACCATAAAAACAACTAATGGCATAAAAATTTATCATATCAAAATAAATGAATCATAAGAGTGAGTAATTATCATAAATCAATCAAGAACCATGAGTTGAAATAATAAGTATAAAAAAATTTCATAAGGGCATGGAACCATCATAGGCATAAAAACCATATCACATGTCAAGGTTAAAACTGATTCCATGATATCATAGTGGACCAGACATCAACACCTATTTCCCATATCAGAATGGATTTAGAATCAGTACATGTTTCCCATAGTGGATCAAGAACATCACCTTGTTTCCCAGAATTATCTCATGATATATAAGGCTTTACCTAATGAATTGGAGTTATTTATTGGAACCAACCGTCACATAATGAAAAACATATATATGTGTTCCATAATATCATTAAACATTCACCATTTCATCATAGCATAACCCATGGAAAAGAAATGGGTTTCATAAAAATTTTATCATTTCATCATAAAATCACTAGTGTGAAATGAATAGGTTTAAAAAACAACTCATCCTCATAATAATAAACCATACAAATTGTAACACCCTGAGTTTTTATGAACATTTTTTTTGAATAAATTAATTTTTCATTTTTTTATCATAATTCACTAAGTAAAAAATTCATTTCACATGACACCAACTCGGCATAAAATACAAGGAAAATCAACTCGGTGCATGTTACACACAACACTGTCTTAGCATACATTACATGAAACACTGACTTGGAATACGTTACACACAACACCGATGTTTCTACAAAACATCATTTTATAGCTATAATTATAAAAATGATATAATTATAACCTAGAAATTAAAATTAGTTATTTTAATAGTAATAAGTACTTTTAAAATATTATATATACATTTTATATATAAATTAAACATATTTATAATGAAATATATTATTTTTTGGTAATGTCCTTTTATGTTAAAAAAATTGTTTTCTTAAATGAACAACTTTTAATGTACTTATGTAAAAAATAATTAAATTTATTTTAGAAACATTTAGAAATTTAATTTTATAAAAAAATCATAATTTTTTGAATTTATAATTTCATAATTATCTTAGGTATAATATTTTATATTTTTCTGAGAAACTTCATTTTTGGATGAATAGTAAAAAATACAGGATTTTAATTCAAAACTGTCTTTCATATAATTTATTTATAAGGTTAAATTATATTTTAAATTAGTTTAAAAGTTTATTTAGATAATATTTTTATCAATTAATCTAATTTAGGTAATTGTAACCAATTTCACATTAAAATTGGATATAAAAAATTAGCAAAATTTTGTTCATTTTTACTTTAAAAACCCACATTGTCAACCCGATTGTGGGATTAATTTTAAATTTATTTCTAATAATTATGTGATTGGAATTTATAAAAATGGATTCCATATTTGGAATTATAATAATTTATAATGTATAATAATTTAAACTTAGTTTTTTACCAAAAATATTAGTGAAAGTAATTAAAATTAATTACACCGATTAAGGAAAAATTAAGCTTAACTAAGGACTAAACCTTAAATTTAAGACCCAAAAAGATTTAAAAACTTTTACAAAACCCATTTTATGGAAATTATTCTAAAGTTAATCTTAAATTATTGAGTTTTGTTTATTTTTTCTGAATTTTGTTTGGTAAAAACCCAGGTACACCTAACTTGTTTTAAAAAAATGCTAAGTGTGTCCTTTCCCTTCCCTATAAAAGCCCTCCAAATCTACCTATTCTTAAAACCTGTAAAACCACTTAGGTTAGGAACATATATGAAAATTACACTTAATAAAATTACTCCATTACTTTTTTAATCCTCCCTTTGGGTATAAATTCTTCCAAGGAATCCTTTTGGCACAAACCAAAAGAAGTTTACCCGATTAAGAGGTAACACCTTCTCTCAATCTCCTTTATTTTATTTTCCTTCTCCACCATAAACTATATTTATTTCACAGTTGTATAAAAAAAGAATCATCAATATAATATGATGTTATTATGCTAATGGTTAAACCTAAACTTACACACACCTCCATCTAATGGGTAACATACATACTTTTTATATGTACGACGAACTACCGCCTCATTAAATGATGATTGTTAATTTTTTTATTTAAAATATCTCATGGTGGAATTTATGATGTAAAATATATTTATATAGGTTATATATTATATTTATTATGTCTTTAATCTTATGTATTCCTTTTAAAACACATAACTTTATACTTTCTATTTGGTGTAAATACGATAATTTCATTTGAGGAAGTGTGAACTATTGCCCCCTCAAAACGATATGATTTGTTCATACAATACATGGAATGTATTAAGGATGGGTTTAGTGACTATATATTATAAATATTATATCATAAAAATAATATAATAATTATATATATATACATATATTTCATTTTCTTTCTTTCTTTCAATACGATAATAAAAATGGAAACAACGTTCATGCGTACATATGGCTTACCGTTTCCATGAACGGTGTATTACATTTTGTACTTATATATTATATATATTATAATAATAATAATATTCTGGATATAAATGTTATTAAGATCATGGTTTGAATTATGTAATCATGATATAATTATATGGACTAATGATATAACAAATTAAGACACATGTGAAGAACAAAGCGTATATTATCTAAAGTGAAACCTTAACATAGGATGGTTAACAAGAAGGTAATATAAGATCATAATAAAAAAATATATGTAACTATATATAAGAATATATTTCAATAAAATATTTATAATAAATTTATATTTATTATACAGGTGGTTTGAATGAGTACTCCGAGAGTCAAGAAACAAGGTAAGGGGATTTCATCTCATTTTTATTTTCGTGAGATATATGCTTTATTCACCACCCTTTAATTTTGTGTGGTGTATGTAATAACCATGAATGTATTATATGTGTATTATAAATAAATTTATGGGTATTAAAATATCCATTTTTTGACCTTTATTTCACGGGGTTTAAGTTTCAAAAGTTACCAAATCGGTAAAATAGTTTTGTCTCAATTTTTCTTCTTTATAACTCATGTTTTATTATGAACCTAAATTATTTTATAGGTGTATGTCATTAAGTTTTACATATTATATAATGAATATATTTATTTTAATTATATTTTAATAATAATTTAATTTAATTTTCTTACATGGATTGTATGATCCCAAGTTACCATGTTATAAGAGTTTATTGAGACAATCTCATCACTTTTTTGAGATTGTTTTTTTGATTCCGTTGATGAAATATTATGATAAATCTCTCAAGAAAACTCATGAGTTTCATTATAATATTTTTATTCAAGATATATCCATGTATTAGTACCATTTTTTCACTCTTGGGTACTTAATATAATGTTTTAATTAAAATATGACCATCTCTCTCTCTGGTGAGAAATTTATTATATTCAAAAACCATGTTTTTAAAAATGTTTTCAAAAGTGTTTTAAAAAGATATTTGAAGACCATTTTCAAGTAAAAATGATTTTAAAAACGTTTTATGTTTTTCAAAGCTTCCTTTGTAATTTTTCAAATCTGTTTTCAAAGAAAAATGGTTTCAAAAGGTTTTGTGTTTTAAAAAGAATTTTTCAATACAGAAAGAATATTTTTCTCAATAAATATCTTTTAAAATATATTTCAAAATTATTACCTATCTAAGATAACATCCATTGGTCTTACTCATGAATTTGAGGGAAAATCATTCAATGTTTCTATTCATGTTATTTCTCATAATGAATTATATTTTTATGGAATGATGTTTATGAAACTCATTTCTCTTTCACGGGTTATAGGATTTTGAAACCTGCTTCTTTTCATAGGTTATGTTTATAATGAAATTATTATGAAACATATCTTTTTCCACAGGTTATGATATGAATACATGTTTATAATACCCATTTTATTTAATGGGTTATGATTTTTTTATTTATGATATTTTGGAACATGTATGTATGATTTCATTATGAGATGGGTAGGACCTATATTTACCTCCAATTCATTGGGTAAGGATTTATATCTTATGAGATAGACTAAGATGGTCTTTGGAATGAACCTTTACCACTAATATGGCAATGAGAGTGAACCATGATTACCAAGATGGAATGAGGAGTGAACTCATGCTACTAAGATGTCCATGGGAGTGAACCATGACTACCAAGATGGTATGAGGAGTGAACTTATACTACTAAGATAGTTCTGGAAGTGATTCCATGGATACTATGGAAATCATATTATATATGATTATGTGTATGCCAAAATTTCATGTTTTATTTCTTTTTTATGCTTTTATGGATTATGTTCTTTATTACCTTGTAATTCATTTTTTACGAACTTCCAAGATTTATTCCATGATTCATGTATATGATCTTTGATATGCAGGGTATGATATTCTATTTTACTGATCATGTTATCATACCCTTATGCTCACAATTATTCTTACATATCTACCTTGTTTACACTTAATGATCATATGATCTCATCCCTTTTATGTTTCCTTTTCCCCATGTTATGAAGATATGTATTATTTTTGATGTGTCTAAGAAGGGTTATAGTCAAGAAGGACCTAGTGGGAGATAATGTTGCTCACTTATGTATCAGTGTTTATGTTTCCATGTTTTCAAAGGCACTAGACTAATACAGTCATTGGGTGTCTATTTGTATAATGTTTTAAGTATTCTGAAAAAGTTATGTAATGTATTTGTATGAAAATAATGGGTCACTATATTTGGTATCATATCAAAGGTTTAGTTAACCTTTGGAATATAGGATGGAAAAACCTTAGTGATAACACTAAGGACACGTCTAAGGACAAGTATAAGGATAAGAAAATGTATAGGAAAATGTCCTAGAATTTTTCTAAAGGAAAGAGTGATTGGTTTCCTAGAAATAAATCCTTTTATAGATCCTAAAAGTGGATGTGTGTCTGGTACATATATACCTATGGGTAAAAACTCCAAAAATATGTTCTGAGCCCAGATCGGGGTAATCTGGTACACAAAAATGGGCCTTGCTGCACACCTAGTTTGACAATCCTAGGGGACATGTTTTAGAAATTCACAAAATCTTCACAAACCATCATTAAGGATTTAAATATAGTTTTTATATGAATAAACTAGGATAAACCTAAGGTTTCATATATTAAGGAAGGTGTCATAATTTAGATATCCTATAAGTGAATTTTCATGATTACATTGTTCCTCAAAATGAGAACTATTTCTTACTCTATGATTTTTGTTTTAGTCAATGGATGGAACCTAAATGAACTGCATTTATGGTGAATGTGATGGAAAATGCAATAATTTTCCTATTGAGAAACTGAATGCTATGGGATATGGAATAAGAAACCTCATTTATATGATCACACAACTTTCTCAGGATAAGTATCATGGTGGATTTCCAAATGGGAAAAGGAGGTAAGAAAATTATGTTGAGTCTTTCATAAGGAAACGTCCACCTTCTTTCAGATGGTCTTCTGATTCAATTTTTTATAAATCCAAGTCTTATAAGTGAGTTGTCCATAAGAGACGTAAATATCTATGAAGAGATTTTGCATTGTACAATAATGTTTGAAATGGAGGTTGGAATCATGTATCAATATCATGGTTTTGAGAAAAATAGGAATATAGAGTTTAAAGAAAAATATAAAAACCATGAATAGAAGAAGATGAGATTCCTTTTCTACTATAAGTGTGGGAATAACATGGGGAAAATTTCCTTAAGGGGTATAATAAATGTTTTAAGTGTGTAAGGGAAGGCCACCGAGCATTTGATTTTCGAAGTGATGGAAAGAAGTTAGCTAATGTTGCGAATAGGGAAAAAGAGGCATATAATGTACCTCTCACAATTCAGTTATAAAAGTGTAAGGATAGCATTAATTATGCTAACCACCACCCAAACCCAAGAACTGGTGATGATGGTCGATGTCAATAACCTCTTAAGTTTAGGGAAATGGGAAAATCTCATGAAATCACTATTTATAATGAGGGGTGCGATAATGACATGATGAAAGGTACACTTACCATCCACTCTAGAACTGCTAATGCCATATTTGATTATGGATCTACCCACTCTATAATATCTAAATAATTTTCTTAGGGTGTTAATATTCCACCAAAATAATTAGATATGGAATTATCAGTGAAAACCCCTAATAGTATGATGATCGCATCTCAAGTCTACGATTCCTCTTTAGTTGAAGTTTGTGGGAATGTGATTGCTGAAAATCCTATAATTATTCCTTTGGTATAATTTGATGTCATCTTAGGCATGGATTTACTTTCTCTATATAAATCACACATCAATTTTCAAATATGGAAAGTTATGTTTGACATTTCAAACCCTCCTATGATCATCCATCAATGTGATGATAAGAATGAACTTCCTATAGAGATCACATATAGTGCATGGGTCTTAATTCCCATTAAAAGGGTTATTTATCTCAAATGGTTGGGGAGAAAATCGATATAAATGATATTCCTTTTGTTTAAGATTTTTGGATGTATTTCCAGAATATTTTCCTAGTCTTATGCCAAAATGTGAAATTGAGTTCTCAATATAACATATACCTGGTTCCACACTAATTTCAAAGTCTCTTTATAGAATGGATCTGATTGAGTTACAGGAATTAAATAAGAAAACCCAATAAAACCTTGATAAGTGATTCATTTGGCCAAGAGTGTCACCTTGGGGTGCACCGGTTCTTTTTGTTAAAAATAAAGATGGATCAATGTGACTCTACATTGATTATCAAGAGTTGTACTAGATCACAATCAAGAAAAAATATCCTCTTCCCTATATTGATGGCTTGTTTGATCAACTGCATAGAGCTAAATAATTTTCCAAGATTTAAATTCGTTATAGATATCATTAATTGAGGGTCAAGAAAGAGTATATAATCAAGACGAAATTCTATACAATGTATGTATAGTATGAATATATATTTATGCCTTTTTTTCATACTAATTACCCTGTTCTCTTCATGGATTTAATGAATAGAGTCTTTAGATATCACCTCGATTATTTTGTGGTAGTCTTTATAGATGATATTCTTATATATTCAAATATCAAGTAATAACATGAATATCACTTTAGAATTGTACTAAATACCCTAAGGAAGGAGAATCTATATGAAAAATTTACAAAGTGTGAGTTTTGGATACAAAATGTTTCTTTTTTGGGTCACATAATCTCAAGAGATGGTATAGTAATAGATTTATCAATGATGAAGGCTATTAAATGCTGGAATAGGCCAACCACAATGACTGATATCTATAGCTTTCTTGGTTTAGCTGGATATTATCAATGATTTGTGAAAACATTTCTCATGGATATCTAATCCTCTGACCAAGTTAACTCAGAAGGGTGTCAAGTTCCTATGGACAAATGAATGTGAGGAAAATTTCAAGGAATTGAAGAGAAGGTTAGTTAGTGCACCTATGTTCACATTAACCTTTATTGGAGAAGAGTTTGTAATATATAAAGATGCATACATGAAGGTATTGGGATGTATTCTTATATAGAATAACATGGTTATTGATATGCCTCATGGTAGTTGAAGATTCATGAGAAAAATTACCTAACTCATTTTTTTAGTTAGAAGTGGTAATTTTTTCATTAAATATATGAAGGTGTTATCTCTATGGATAAAAGTGTGATATATATACTAACAATAAAATTATGAAATGTGTATTCACATAGAAGGAGTTGAACATACGCTAGAGAAGATGGTTAGAGTTGATAAAGGATTATGATTTCTTAATACATTACTACCATAGGAAAGTGAACAAGGTGGATGATGCTTTGAGTTATAATAATCATGCTGGATTATCCATGGTGAGGTTTACAAAAGATCCAATATTTCTGGATTTACAAAGGATAGATCTATAAATCTTGAAGGAAGGTAAAAAATCTTATCTTTCTCAAATGAATGCTCAACCCTCTATCCAAGTGAAGGTTAAGGAGGTACAAAACAAAGATGAAGAGATGAAAAATAAAGTAAAAAAATTCCTGAGTTTAACCTTTATTAGGATGAAATGATAAGGTTCAAGAACCATGTATTTGTTTCTTATATACTATATTTGAAGAAATTTTTAGAGGAATCTCAAAGTTCTTCATTATCTATTCATCCTAGAAGTATGAATATGTATATGGAATTGAAATAATACTTCTGGAGGGATGACATGAAGAGATATATCATAGAATTTTTATCTTAGTGCTTGCTATGCCAAAAAGTTAAGGATAAAAGACAAAAGTCAAAGGGGATGTTGCATCCATTACCAATACCAGAATAGAAATGGGAGAAAATCACTATGGATTTTGTCATTGTACTACCCAAAACATCTAAAGGGTTTAATTATATATGGGTGGTAGTATATTTACTTACTAAGTCATATCACTTCATCACTATTAGATAAGACTTCTCTCTAGATTATCTTGCTAGGATATACATTATTAAAGTGGTAAGGTTTCATGGAGTACCACATTCTATTATATCAGATCAGGATTTTAGTTTTACCTAAAAGTTATGGTGAATTATTCATCAAGCACTTAATACAAAATTGAGTTTCAAAAATATTAATCATCCCAGATAGATGTTCAGTCTGAAAGAATAATTCAAACCATATAGGATATGCTGACATATTTTTCTCTTGATTTCAAAGTTGGTTGGGATCAAAACCTTCATTTAGTTTATTTTTCTTACAATAATAGATTTCACTCAAGAATTCATATGGAACCATATGAATCCCTATATTGGAATAAATGTAGAGCTCCAACGTACTGGGATGAGGCTGGAGAAAGAAATCTATTGGGAGCTGAGATCACTGAAGAAATGGTCGATAAGGTTAGAACCATTCAACATCATATCAAGGACGCTCAAAGTTGATAGAAACGTTATGCTGATTACCACTGATGTGATATAGAATTTGAAGTTGGTGAAAAGTTTTTTCTATGAATGTCACCTAGGAAGAAAGGAATGAGATTCCAGAAGAAATGGAAACTAAGTCCTAGGTATATCGGTCCCTTTGAGATTCTTCATCGTATCGGGATGGTAGCCTATTTCTTGGAACTTCCCAAAAATCTCTCTCAAGTCCATGATGTGTTCCATGTATCTCTACTGAGGAAGTACATACCCGAAACTTCACATGTACTGAACTCATAGGTCATATAGCGGGAGTGGGATCTTTCTTACAAGGAGAAACCTATTAAAATTCTGAACTGATCCGAGAGAGTTCTATGAAACAAGACCACTCAACTGGTCAAAGTTTTGTATATAAATCACCAGTTATAGGAAGATATGTGGGAACTTGAGGATACTATGAAGTATAATCATCCTCATTTGTTTTTAACAAAGTGAAAAAGTATGAGGGAAAAATCATTTTAATGGGGGTAGAATGTAACACCCCTAGTTTTTATAGACCTTTTTTTTCGAATAAATTAAATTTTCATTTTTATCTTACAATGCACTAAGTCAAACATTACTTTCACGCAAAACTAACTTAGGGTACGATACACGTAACATAAACTCAAATTATGTTACACACAACAATGAATTGGTGTATGTTGCTTGCAACACTGACTTGGCGTACATTACACACAACACCGATGCTTCTATGTAACATCTTTTTATTGTTATAATTATTTAAATGAGATAATTATAACTTATAAATTAAAATTAGTTATATAAAAATTAATAAATACTTTTAAAATTTATTTATAATTGTTTTATATAAATAAAACATATTTACAATAAAATATATGTTTTTTTTGGTAAAGTCTTTTTATGTTTAAAAATATTGTTTTCTCGAATGAATTACTTTTAATGTCCTTCTGTAAAAAATAATAAAATTAAATTTCAATACATTTATAAATTTAATTTTATAAAATAAAATTAATTTTTTAATTTATTATGTCTAAATTATCTTAGAGGTAATTTTTTTTATTTTTCTGAGAAACTTCTTTTTTGGATGAATAGTGAAAAATACCGGATTTTAATTCAAAAATGCTTTTTCATCTAATTTATTTATAAGGTTAAATTGTATTTTAAATTACTTTAAAAATTTAATTAGATAATATTTTTATAAATTAATATAATTTAGGTAATTTTAATTAATTTCACATTGAAATTGGATATAAAAACTTATCAAACTTTTGATCATTTTTTCTTTAAAAACCTGCATTGTTGAACCGACTACGAGATTAATTTTAAATTAATTTATGAAAATTATATGATTGGAATTTGGAAAAATTGATTCCATATTTTGAATCATAATAATTCATAATTTATAAAAAGGTCAACTTATTTTCTGACCAAAAATATTAGTGAAAGTAATTAAAATTAATTACATCGACTAAGGTAAAATTAATCTTAACTAAGGACTAAATCTTAAATTTAAGACCCAAAAAGACTTAAATTTTTTTCCAAAACCCATTTTATGGAAATTATTCAGACATTAAACATCCATTATTTAGTTTTTTTTGGTTTGGTGTGACTTTTTTTAGGTAAAAACGTGGGTACACCTAACTTGTTTTCAAAAATGCCAAGTGTGTCATTTCCCTTCCCTATAAAAGGCCACCACATATCCCTCTTCTTCACACGTCTAAAAACACATAGTTTCAAAAAATATATACCTAATTAAATTCCCAAAATCCCTACCTTCATCCATGAATCCTCAATTTTTACATAAAGTCTTCCAAGGAAGCCTTTTGGCATAAACTAAAAGGAGTTACCCGATCAAGAGGTAACACTTTCTTTCAAGAACCTCTCTTTTATTTTACTTCTACATCACCTCCACTATATTTATTATATTATTTTATAAAAAAACAAGTATCCTAGATATACTAGGATGTTTTTATGCTATGTTTTAGACCTAAAATTACACACACCTCCATCTAATGGGTAACGAACATACTATTTATCTGTACAACGAACTATCGCCTCACTAAATGATGATTGTTCATTTTTCCTTTAACACCTATCATGGTGGAAATAATGATGAAAAATATATTTATATATTTTATATATTATATTTATTATTTATTTAAATTTCTTTATTCCTTGCACTACACATATATTTTTACTTTCCATTTGGAGTAAATATGATAATTTCATTTGAGGAAGTGTGGACTACTACCACCTCAATGCGATATGATTCATTCATACACTACATGGAATGTATTAAGAATGATTTTATTGAATATATATGTTAAATATGATATCATAAGGCTAATTTAATAATTATATACATATATACATATATACATATATGTAATTTTATTTCTTTGTTTCAATACAATAATAAAAAACAGAAACAATGTTCATCCATACGTACAGCTTATCGTCTCCATGAATGATGTATTCTATTATGTACTTATATATTATATATATTATTATAATACAAATATAATGGATATAAATTTTATTAATATAATGGTTTAAATTCTGTAATCATTTTATAATTTTAAGGACCAACAATATAACAAATTAAGACATATGTGAAGAACAAAGCATATATTATCTGAAGTGAAACCTTTATATAGGATGGTTAACAAGAGGTTAATATAAAGTCATAATAAAACCATATATAGTACTATATATAAGAATATAGTTATGAAAAATATTTATAATTTATTTATTTTTATTTCATAGGTGGTTTTAAAGAGTACAATGAGCGTCAAGACATAATGTAAGGGGATTTCATCTCACTTTTTATTTCCGTGAGATACATGATTTATTCACCACCCATTACTTTTTTTGTGGTGTATATAATGAACATGAATTTATTATATGTATATTATAATTAAATTTATGGGTATTCACATATCTATATTATGATCTTTATTTTATGGGGTTTATTTCAAAAGTTACCAAATTGATAAAATAGTTTTGTCTCAATTTTCCTTCTTTGAGACTCATGTTTTGTTATGCACCTAAATTATTTTTGAGGTGTATATAATTTAATTTTATATGTTATATCATGAATATAATTATTTTAATGATATTTTAATCTTAATTTAATTTCATTTTATTACCTGGAGAGTATGATCCCAAGTTACCAAGTTATAAGAGTTTATTGAGATAATCTCATCATTTTTTAAGATTGTTTATATTTATGATTCCTTTGATGAAATATTATGATCTATCTCTCAAGAACACTCATGAGTTTCATTATCAAATATTTATTCAAGATATATCCATGTATTAGTACCATTTTATTTACACTTTGGAACTTAAGATATATTTTTTAAGTAAAATCTAATCGTCTCTCTCTTCGGTAGGAAATATATTGTATTAAAAAAGATTGCTTTCAAAAAAAATTTAAAAAATATTTTCAAAATATATTTGAAGGAAATTTTCAAGGAAAAAGGATTTTAAAAACGTTTTATGGTTTTAAAAGCTCTCTTTATAGGTTTTTAAATCTTTTTTCAAAGAAAAATCTTTTCAAGAGGTTTTGTGTTTTAAAACTAATTTTTCAATACAGAAAGGATATTTTCCTCAATAAATGTTTTAAAAAAATATTTCAAAAATATTTCCCATATAAGACAACATCCATTGGTGTTACTCATAACTTTATGGGGAAATCATTCAATGTTTCCATTCATATTATTTATTTTAATGGATATATTTTTATGTCATGATGTTTATAAAACCAATTTCTATTTAATGGGTTATAGGCTTTCGAAACCCACTTCTTTTCACAGGTTATGTTTATGATGAAAAGATTATGAAACCTATATTTTTCCACATGTTATGATATGATTATATGTTTATAATACCCATTTTATTTAATGGGTTATGATATGATTATTTATGGTCTTGTGGCACATGTATGTATGATTTCATTATGAGATGGGTGAGACCTATATCTCCCTCCAATTCATTGGGTAAATATTTATATCTCATGAGATAGACTAATATGGTCTTGGGAATGAACCTTGACTACTAAGATGGTCATGGGAGTGAACCATGACTACCAAGATGGTATGAGGAGTGAAATCATGCTACTAAGATGGACATGAGAGTGAACTATGACTACTAAGATTATATGGGGAGTGAACCTATATTCCCAATATATTCTTGGAAGTGATGCCTTAGATACTATGTAAATCATATTATATATGCTTACGTATCTACCAAAATTCCATGTTTTATTACTGTATTATGATTTCATGGTTTGTATTCTTTATTTAATTATGATTCATGCCTTATAAACTTCCAATATTTATTCCATGATTCATGTATGTGATATTTTATACATAGGGTATGATATTATATTTTCATGATCATTTTCTCATACCCTTATGCTCATGAATATTATTACATATCTCCCTTGTTTACCCTTACTAAGAATCCGAGCTCACCCATTTTATGTTTCATTTTCCCAAGGTTATGAAGATATTTATTATGTTTGATATGTCTAAAAAGGGTGATATTCAACAAGAACCAAATGGGAGATAATGTAGATCACTTATGTATCAATGTTTATGTTTCCATGTTTCCAAAGGTACTAGACTAATACAGTCTTTGGGTATCTGTTTGTATAATGTTTTAAGTATTCCATAAAATTTATCTAATTTATATGTATTAAAAGTTAGGTTCACTATAAAAATAAAGAATAAGGATGGTATCATTGGATCATATACCTAGTAAAGTATAACCAATATCAAATGATGTTATCATAGAATAAAAATTTCTTTAAAATATCACTGGAATATTTATTGAGGAAAATAACTTTTTCATTTTGAAACCAATAATTTAAAAATATATATGTTTAAAATATATTGTAGAAATTTTTTTATTTAAAAATTAACATGAAAAATTTTAAGGTAATATTCAAATAATTGAGTTTTCATGACGGTGGGGAATTATATTCATGCCATAATCATCAAAACAAAGATTCCATTCACACCTTCGGTAAAAAGCACCTCATTTAGAAAATGAAAAGAAGATTAACTTTAATTTTTTTTTTGTAAAAAATTAAACATAGATAAAATTTACATTAAAAAATAATTGTATAAAATTTAAAAATATTATTAAAAACATTTTATAAAACATAGATATGAAAGAATTTTTTTTGACCGAAAGAGGAAATAAAGCTTGCTTTTCTTAATAACATTTTCTGAACCATTTTGAGTACCAAAGATCGGAAAATGGAAGTAAAAATTAAGAATTAAACAAATAAAAAGTGGATAATAAAAATTAAGGGGATTTTTTTGGTAAGTTATTTTATAATTTCCTCAATAGAAATTGAATCATAAACAATCCCGATTAAAATGGGATTGAAACATAAATCCCTTACCCCAAGTCTCATATTACTTCTTACGTGTTTGAACCTCCTATATAATAGATATGTATTTATTATAAATATATTATAGATCCATAATAATATATATAATACCTTATATTATTTACTTATAACAAATTATCACTTGTTTATTAATAATTATTTATTAAAATCATTGTTTTGGGTGATAACTGCTATGTTTTTCATGCATGTTTCAGTTTGGTAGTATTGATATTTATACTTTGATCATGGTTACATCATATAAAAAATATTAATAATTTCATAAATATCATATTTACCCATTATATACACTTTTATAACTATTCATATAAAGTAGTGATGAAAAATTAATTACATCACTTTGCGGTGATGGTAATCCATACGTACACACGAGTGTGGTTTCCACTTTTCAATGGATGGAATGAAAGAAAGTTAAATAATAATTCACCTTTATAGAACTATAATAATAACATATATATCATATGTATTCTGTAAATCCATCATTATGAACATCAATGTGAAGTGGTGATGAAAAATGAAACACATTGCTTTGCTGGGGTGGTAGTCCACACATACACATGGACAATGTTTTCTTTTACCATATGATCTAAAGTAAGCAGATAATATATTTTACATAATAATAATAACAATTAAGTATATTGAATATACTTAAGTCATTATGTTATAATGGATAACATATATTTTAGAGGAGGTAGAAGACTAAATAAAATTTAAAGTACTCACTTAAGAGTTATACTTCTTCCTTGAGAATACTTCTTTGGTTTACACCTTAAGCCTTGAAAGAATGTTATTTCTAAAAGAAAATAAGGTCTAGTATGTGCTTAAAGAATATATTATGATATTAGTTCTAGGATTTTATAAGGTAAAAGAATCAAATTTTGTGAATAATGGAAGAGATGAGGTTCTCTTTTATAAGTGAGGGGAGGAGAACCCTTGGAATTACTTAAATTATTAAATTAATATAAATTAATTTTTTTGGTTAAATTAGATAAAAATTGATATATTTAAAATATAGGATGATTATAATTAAAATTAATCTCATTAAATAATATTTATAAAATTTTAGGTGATGTTTCAACCATTATCTTTTATTTTCATCCCCCGTTAACCCTTTTGACAATTACCATAATATCAAATTTTTTTACTCTTACAAACAAAGAAATATACTATTAAAGGAAAAGTAAAAAATAATTTGAAAATTTTTTATATTATAGATCATATCCTATAAATTTTTTTAAATATAATATTTTTATTCATTTTAATTAATTTAATAAAATATTATTTAAAATAAGATACCATTAAAGTCATTTTCAGGACTATTCAAAAAGTCTAAATTTATAGTCAAAATGGTTGAAATTTAATTTGAATAATTTTTTAAAATATAACTATTATGTTATTTGTATCTAAAAAATTCATTTAAAACAATAATTTTTTCAATTTTTAATACTTTTAATATTTTTAAAATCATTTATTTTATTTTTCTATTACTTGAAAAAAATTGTGTTGGTGTTGAGTAAGAATTTAAGGTAATTATTCCATCACTAAAATTAAAAATAAATTAACATGATAAAAAAATTTATTAATATTTAAAATAAACATTTATAACCAAATTTATCCTCCTTTTATCATTACGAAAAAAATATTAGAGATATTAAATTCAAAAGAGTGACATTTTGTATTTATCCTTTTATTAAAATAATATAAAGGTCATAATCAAAGAAAAATGATGCCAAGTTTCCATATTTTATAAAATTTTATGATAATTTATGAAATAAACTCATTCAATAGGATAAAGGAATGTTTTAGAGAAATTTTAAATCCTTATCTCAATGTTTTAACCCCATTTTGCCTATTTTACCCTTACCAAGGTGACAAATATTTACCAAGGTTACTATTTATAATGAAAAAAAATAAAAGAGACCCATTTAAAAAAATTTATAATCCTAATTAAAAATATGGAATATATTTTTCAATGTTAAATTTATATAAGTGGTTGAAATCAATTTTAAAATAAGTGCACAAAATACATTAAAAACCATTTTTAGAAAAAATGCATTTTAAGAAAAAAATTGGATTTATTCTTATCCTATACATATAAAAAACCATTAGATGAATTTTAACACATTTTATAGAATATATAATATATAAATTTCATTTAAAATTTTTATTAGTAATGATTGATTTAATTTATTAATATCAAAACACATCTCATGCATAAAATATGTTTTTTTCAGAAAAAAAACATCTCTTTTACTTTCAAAAGATTTTTTTATTTCTAATCAATTATTAACCAATGAATTAATTTTATACATTTGTAAACCATAATTTTTCATAATTTATTTAGTCATATTCATATGCTCCAATTAAACAGCTAGGAAAATAATATTTCAATAGTACATCATGGTCCATTTAAACTCAGTGTTGCGTGTAATGAATGATATTAATGAAATAAAATTTATGTAAAGATAAATATATAATAAAATCATGGGGTGTTACACCCTATTAATTATGATATTCAAGTTAGTGATATTTGAATATTGAAATTATTGAATGGGTAGTGAAACCAATCTACTATGGGACTCTATCCACTACGATAGTTTTGGTAGTGAGCCTTTACTATCAAAATGATGGAATAGGGATTGAAAAAATACACTATGGAACACTTTCCACTATGATAGTCTTGAAAATGACCCTTGAATATAGAAAATATTTCCTATGCATATATTTATGAAACAAATTTATGTCATATTTATATGATATGTTATCATGGATCATGATTTATTATAAATGATTCCACACTCTTATGACTTAGGTATTTTGTTTTGAAAAAGCCTTATGTCATGACTCATTATTAATGATATTTGATTGATTGGGTATGTATTTAATATGTTATGATCACATTATAATAAACTTATTATTATATTAAGTTCACTTATTATTATTTATTAATATCTTCTATATTTACCCTTACTGAGCATCTGATCTCACCCTTTCTTTTGTTTCGATTTCCATAGGTTATGAAGAAAGTTTTTACATAGGGTATGTATATAAAGTGAAATATGTGTGAATAAATTTGTGGTATATCTTGAATATATTTTATGAAATATGTTGATTATGTATATAGTCTCCAAATACACTAAACCTTTACAGTTATGGGGTGTTTATTATTGTGTGATTTATTACCTATTCATCTAAAATGATGTAATATTTATGTATGAAATGCTCGGGTTTCCTAAAAAAGAATGAAATGATGCATAATTTAAATTCATTTGGATAAGATTATGATTCTCCTAAATGGATTTAATGGTGTGCAAGGGAAATTTCCACTAGCCTAGGTTACATGAGATAGGGTCATCCAAAACTTATAAAAAATAGAAAGGGATCATTATTGGTTGAAACCCATGGATGGGTCCAGGATATGTGATCTTGGACATCAATACATATCTTAATGGAATAGGAATCAATACATACATAGTTCTTAATATATGGAGGAATGTTTTC
The DNA here is from genome assembly GCA_963277665.1 of Viscum album. Classification (NCBI taxonomy): domain Eukaryota; kingdom Viridiplantae; phylum Streptophyta; class Magnoliopsida; order Santalales; family Viscaceae; genus Viscum; species Viscum album. Next base: position 1,910,003,534 of record OY728137.1, read on the forward strand.
TCAGAATAGGTTAATGAATACAAAAATCTATGATAAAGGATTCTATATAGATCTAGATTATACATAGGATAGGGGAATTTACATCCTTTGGGTTCACACATATAAATAAATAACATCTATTTGGAGTAGACCCAGTATTCAAATAGATTTGATTTTAGTGAAACCATTTTTGGGCCCAAGGTAAGGAGCCTAAGGATCCCTATGTATCCCATGAGAGTGGGAATCAATCCACACATAGTTATTAAGAGTGACGTGGAAGGATTCTAATGTTAATGGGAGACTGTCCACTCAATTGAGGATGATGGATGCATAGTTTAATGTCACGTGGGATGAAATATGTCTTGTAGTTTTACATAGTGTGATTTAGATGTTATCATGAAGTTTTAAATTATGTGACAAGGAAATGATTCTTTTCCATTTAAAGTTATCAATCTAGGATATTAAATATGCAGTTTACTATGTTTTTGTGAGGAAGATGGGGGAAATAATACACATGTAAAGTTTATAGTCTTATATCTTGGACTATGTTTTGCAGTTTTACATCATATTAATTGGACATCGTTGTGCATTTTTTGTCATATTTCTTGGAAAACATGAAAAAAATAAAAAAATTTCAATTTAATTTTTTTAATAACCTTGAATTAGTGGTAGGTATGATTCACTCACCATCCATGGTGAATAGTAAGTAATATATATTGGAATATACCTTTCATATAAGATTACCTAACCAGGATATAAGTATCACTGAGAGGGGGAGGGGCTGCATCAGTGATATCTTTTTTCTTTTAAGTTTCCTTCCTTTTGAAACAACCTTCACCTCTTGTTAAAGAGTTATGAATTTTCTGAAGAAAAAAAATCACACATCCATAGGAACACAATAATTTACAAGGTTCATTACTCAACAAGATTAGCTACGTACTTGGTTTGGTTTGAAAAAAATCCAATACCACACAATACATTAGAAAACAATCATTTTTGTGTGTGGATAAAACAAGTAGGTTATTCCATTACACATGTGTATCACCATGATCAATATAATAGTGAATGTGCTTCAAGTAGCACAAAATTATGTAATATAATTTGTGTAACAAGTTAAGAAAAATTAACAAGTTTCTTCAAAACATGTTACCATGCTACCTTGTTAACTTTTACAAATATGATATTCAAAACAATTATTCACTTCCCTACCCAGGAATATGTAAGAACTTATCTATACTTCTCAATGATACTCAGTCTGATACCCAGTCTAATTCTAAGTTTGATTTCTCAGTCTAATAATATAACTCTGCTAGAATACTGTTGAAACAAATATGAACAAATTCTGTCTCAGTCTGAAAATATCAATAAAATTGCCCTGTCTTATGGCCCAGTCCAATATGATAAACTATGAATATGATCTCAATTCTTCTTCTTCTATTCAAAAAACTTCCTTAGGCATGATAAATCAAGAAACACCTTCTCTCTAGAAAATTTCGGCACTCTGAATTCCCTATACAACCCTGAATAATACTCACATTAGAAAGTACAAAGTACTTCCAAATATTTATAGGTGTTCTAAATGTGGTTTATGTGAGATTCTGAAAATATTTTTTTCTTAACCAAAATTCCTGAATATTTAAATTTTCTTTAAATATTGGATCCATATTAGGCTTCTTCAATGATTCTTAACTCTTTTCTTTCCTTCTAGAACCTTCTCAAATATTCTCACAACTTTATCTCACTTCATAATTTCTAAACATACTTCAGTACGATTCTGGTGGTCACTCCAATTTCCTCATTACGATAAAGAAATATATTCAGTAGAAGATTCTTTATAACTTTTCTCCACAACAATTGTAGGATACGAAAAACCAATATCTTCACATTAAGATTCTCAGAACCAAATATAACAAAACACTCATTATGATGCTTTGAACCAACTGTTAGATAAAAAACATTGATATCATTTTTCCATAAACATTTTTACTACTTCATTAGACTTTAGTTGCCTTTGTTTTTCTATAAACATAATCACAACTTCTAAATATTCTTATAATTCTTGGAATCACTTCAGCATCAGATTCAAACTTCATTTAATTTTTTTCTATAAACTCTCCAAACTTCAAGATTCTCTTGAAAACACTTTTCTAACTACTTTATATAGATCTCCTTTTCTTCTTTTTATCATATATATGATCTTGATTATGATGAATTTATCGATGTCAGCCCAAATCTGATGGATCAGTCTCTACTTCACTCTTATAATCAATGTCAAGTGCAACCCAATTATTTTTGACCTAATTGATAAACAATATTAGAGTTAAATATTTCATTATTGATTCAATTAGAAGAAGAAAAAAAAAACAATTCCACTTCATAAAAATGGTTTTCTACATTGTTTAAATATCTATGATCCCATTTTTAATTGAACCCAATAACTCCCAACACAAAACAATTCTTCCTCTAATTTACTTTTATAACCATTACTACTTCTAATGATCGGTGTTAGGATAACTCTAATGATCGGTGGCACACAAAATTCAATGAACCCATGTAATAAGATTTGACTTTAGAAACCTATTCTATTTTCTGATCATGATACACATTAAATTTCTTTCTTCAAATATTTGTATCTTGTGGATTATTGGTCTGACTAAAAACCAGAATCTTTATCCTTTTATGCACTGATTAAAACTTCATAGCCATCAAACAATTCTACATCCGATGATCTCACAATGATGAAATATGTCTGGAAATCTTCGACTTTACAAACTTTATTCTTCTACAAACTCCTTCTTGTATCATTACTTCTTGATGACTTTGAAAAAATTTAAGATTGACATTTCATTGTATGACTAACATTGGGAAGTATTGTAACTTCCCATCCTTTTAGAAAATTCTTTATTTCCTACCAAGATTCAATCTAATTATCATAACTAGTTCTCCCCCTTTCCTTCATAAGGATTTCATCACAAGTTCTCTATAAAACTTATTATATTTTTGAATTTATAAATAGAAAATTATCTTTAGATTTTTCATTGGATCCATTATGACTCTGATCCTCATTATGATAAGAAATTCCCTTTCGAACCTAAGGTGATTCCAATGATCCTTTTATCCTAGAAAATATTATTCTTAATCCACTTTACTTTATTAACAATTTTGAGTCCAATTGGATGATTTCAATTGTGAGTTATATCATCCAATTTTAAAAAGTGAATTGATTTTTTTCTTCTTTGACAAAAAAATACAACACTTAAAAAACAAAATACTTAGGCTTCCAAAAAATCTTTTGACTAAATTGGTCCCAACAGTCTACCCCTTTGTATTTTTTTATCAAACAATATTCATAAATCACTAAACCTTTTAATCTCAAGCTATTGATTACTTATCAATAATTCTAAGCCTACATGAGATAACTCATTGTAGGAAACAAGAATCATTAACAGAAAAACCATGGTATCCACAATTAGTGACTCATTAAACATATTTAGCTTTTCTTCACATATTTCTTCACTTCCTCTACTTTCTTGTCCAAAAAAGTTTCCTATAACCACTATAAAAAATTGTTAGAATAGTTCACACACTTATATGCTGGATTCATAGCATACCCACAAATCGCCCTACAAACATGCTTCCTTAAAAGGTTTAGCACATATCAATGGATAGATTTATAAAATAATCCCCTCTTGATAACAGTATCCAAAGAAAATATGAGATAGGGGACAGAGGAAAATAACTAAACCTCGATGAGAAAGAGTTTGGATGCCCAGGTTCAACCTCATTTTATAAAAATATTCATTCAGTAAAGGTTTTGTGAAAATGTTAGAAACTTGTTATGATGTAGGAAAAAACTGTAGATTTAATTCATCATTATCTACATTATATTTAATGAAGTGGTATTTTATGTCAATATGTTTTGAACGATAATGTTATACCAGATTTATGGTAAGTTTGATGGAACTTTGATTATCACAACCTAAGAGCAAGGAAAGCTTTACTTCAATTAGTAAATATTCTAACTGAGTCTTCGTCCACATAAGTTGAGTAACAGATTGAGTGGTAGAAATATACTTAGGTTCATCTATGATATGATTTACTCAATTTCATTTCTTTGAGTTCCAAATTACACAATTTTTCCTAGGAATAAAAATCCACCAGATGTGTATATTCTATCATCAACATTTCCTTCCCAATCAACATCAGAATACCCAAACAAGTAAATACCTTCTGAGTTATCATACATGATTCTGAAATTTTTTGTGCCTTTGATATATCTATGAATTATTTTCCTATCCAATATATGTGATTATTTTGGAGCACTCTAAAATATTTAACATAAGGTAACAACATAAAAAACGTCAGGACTTGAGGAAGTAAAATACAACAAGCTTCTAATCATCTTATGAAAATCTTTTGATTTAATTTACTTACCTTATCCATCTTTATTAATCTTGGTTCCCACTGAAATTGGTATGAAACCATTTTCAAGTTTTCCATGATGAACTTATTAAGAAGTTCCTTAGTATAATTTTATTGAGAATGAAAAATCTGTTTATTCTTTGGTGATATTTGTAACCCACGGAAGTATTTAATTTCACCCAGAATAGACATCTCAAACAACATTTTCATCTCTTAAGAAAATCTTTCACAAGTTCTTTTATCATTTACAATAAAGATAATTTCATAAATGTAAACAATTACAATGAGGGAAAACTCATGATTTTTTTGATGTATAAATTACTATCAAATATTCCTTTCTTAAAACTCATCATTCTTAAGTAGGTATCTAATTTGGAATACCATGCCCTTAGAGCATGATTTAGCACATACAGTGATTTCTTCAACCTGCACACATAAATTTGATCCTTACTAATAAAGAATCCACATGGTTGTTCAATATAAACCTCCTCATCAAGATCACCATTCAAAAATAATGATTTCACATCCATATAGAAAATTTTGTAACTTTGTTGTGAAATAATAGAATAAAATATTCTGACTGTTTCTAAACTTGTCACTGAAGAAAAAGTCTCATCAAAATCAATACCTTCATTTTTTGAGTAACCTTTGCACAATATCCTTGCTTTTTTTATTATAAATTCACCATATTTATTCATCTTGTTTTGGAAATCCCACATTGTAACAATATTTTTTTTACATTTGGTTTAGGTATGAGTTCACAAGTATGATTATTTTCTATCTGATCCAGCTCTTCATTCATAGGTTGAATCCATTCCAGATTCTCAAAATCTTCATTCAAATTTGTGGATCAACTTTTGAATACAAAGAAGTATGTTTAACGTATTTTTTTGTTCTTCTAGTTTGAAACTTTTTATGTTGATCACAAATTATGTTTTCATCTTCCAGTTTCTTCATCAACATGGGATTAGATTTTAAATATTCTTCCTCATCACTAGAAATAGCCAATCCCAATTCAATTTATCAAGTAGGATTACAATTATCTATATCCTTATCAGAGTTTTTATCAATGCACTCAATTAACCTTCCTGAATATTTATTGAAACATATATATCTTTTTTTGTCATGACATGTCCCCCGGGGCCCATGCCGTGACTACCCCAAGCCCTCCTTGCACAGGCCAAGGGTTGGAGACTAGCACAAGAAAGGCGTATCCCTATAACGCGACAAAATTTACTTTAAAACTATACAAACACACAATCCAAGAACAAAACAAGAAGCAACCATGAAGTAAACTACTATAGTAAAAAGTGTGTTGAAAGTAAAGGGTCCAGAATACAAGACCAACTGAAAAATACAAGTACAACTAAAAAGATAAAAAAAATCCTTTAATGTCCACCGAGGATCCTACCTGAAGGGTAGGTAAAGATCACGATCAGTAGTCTTGTGTCATGTCACATCAAATGGTCCACCTCTGAGCATCGTCCAGTCCTGGCTCCCTCAACCTCGATCAATGTTGTCTGTTGTCTGCAGAAGACACAACAAGGTGCGGGATAATCCTGTGCAGAGTTGAGTATAACAATACTTAGTAGGGATCCTGAGACCCTCGAAGGTATCCCAGAGTTCCACAAATTAAAAAACACAAAGTAAGACCTCAATCACAAAGCACTTAGTAGTCATAAACTCTACTTGGGTATATTCCCATACATATACCTAAGTTATCAAAATATACTAGTATTAAACATGAGGGAATAATACCACAAAGGTAACACCATGAAGGTAAAAGCATCACAAAGGTAACACCAAGAATGTAACACCACAAAGGTAAAAGTACCACACAGGTAACACCACGAAGGTAAAAGTACCACATAGGTAACACCATGAAGATAACACCACAAAGTTGAAGGTTCCACAAAGGTAACAACATGAAGGTAAAAGACTCAAATCACACCAGGTATATAAGTAAGGCACAAAAGTACATATGATTAGTCGAGAATCTAGATCATATTATTATATCGAGAGGCACTACTACTGACTATACAGAGTCTGAGCCACAAAGGATCGATATGTACTAACCCCCGCTGACCCACAAAGGATCTGACCCACATAGGATCAGTATGTGCTGACCCACACAGGATCATTGAGTGCTAACCCACACAAAATCTGGCCCACACAATATTGGTATGCACTGACCCATATAGGATCTAACCCACACAAGATCGGTGTTGACCCACACAGGATCACTCAGTACTAACCTCTATATGATCTGTCACCAACCTCCGCCTCACTGCCAGCCTCTGGATTCTCACTCATAGAATATTTGAGAGAACTTATCCTCAATCCATTCATCATACCTCACCACCATGAAGTTTCATGAACAAGTATCCCAAAGGACCTCAATGTCTTAAGGTTTCTAACGTGACAGACGATGCGTCAATCGGACACCTGATCCGTGATTTATAAGAATTTTAGTTCTGAGGGCCCAGTTGGATTCAGGTTTAATCCAACCCAAATTCACTCCAACTTTGTTCAAATCACAAGTGGAGTATACCAAAAGTACTTCCTTGTTCTAAGGGTTCTGGCGCCGCAGACGGTTCGTCGAACAGACGATAGGTCTGTTAGTTACACCCTTTTCCATGAAACGGGGGTGATCACAGCTTGATCCAGCCTGACTCGGTCAAGCCCATTGGAGTATTCCAAAGGCACTGCTTCCAAAAAATTATCCCAATGCCATTGACAGCATGCCAAACGGAAACTCGGTTCGTCAGTAATGAGTGTTTCTTTATTTGTGGACCGGTTGGGTCTGGACCCGATCTGACTCGGTTAGGTCGGCCCGACGCAATGGGTCCCGTGGTCTACCTAACCCCACTCAGGTCTATCCCACTAAGGGTCGGCCCAATTTACTGGGTCCGGCCCATCGGGGTCAGTCCGAATCGGTTGACGGGCCCAAGCCGCAGTTGGCTCGGCCCATCGGATGGGGCTCGACCCACCCGGATTGGCCCACTAGGCTGCGGGTCCGGCCCAGCCCACTGGTCAGGTCGGGTCCGCTAGGTGGTTTCGGTGCCCTAGTTGGGTCCGGCCCACGTCCGGCCTGCTGCCAGCCCGGTCCGCCAGAAGGCGGACCGGTCTTCTCAACTGGCCCCACTGGTGTGGGGCCGTTTCGACTAACCAGTGAGGAACTGCCCCATCGCGTAACAGTAGGCCATTTTGGCCGACCAGGGTTCCTCTAACCCGGTGCAGTGCGGGGTCACGCTGGTCTCCACCTGTCGCGGCCCGCTGGCTGCGACTATTGCCGCCGCCAGTGCCGCCCCTTGTCCCGTGGGCTGGCTTAGGCCGGCCGCCTCCGGCCTCTTCTATGCACCTTCATGCGCCGCCCTCCACCACCCGTAGCCGGTTGCCGCAAGTCTCCACCGGCCACCATCGACCACCAGTGACTTGTCACACTGGCGGTTCGACGGTTTCTTCCGCGATGCCACCATCTTCTCACTACCGTCACCCTGAGGAAAACATCCCCGAAGAACGCAACTTAAATGGAGTGGAGAGGGGTATGGGCCTTGTTTGTTTGGACCTCACCCTCCGCATTAATATTATAATGAACATAAGTATGGAAAAGATCAAAGAAGAACTTTAAACAAACCCCCACATCAAGATCGTTGGATAACACCTGCGATTGAGGAAGAGTCGATGTTCATCATCCCAGCAACAAGCCGCCAAAGTTTCCACTCAAACATCATCCTTTGGTTTATGATTCGGTGTCGCTCGTCACGGACCACTGGAATCGGCTCCGTCCTCCAAGTTATTGGCATTGCGGCACTTTATCAGAACTTCGTCGCTTAGTGAATCCGTTCCAATACGTCTCCCCAAGCTCCATATAAATAGGAGAGGGGGAGGGTGAGTAATGCCCATAGAATTAATGGGGGTTTATTTAATTGGAACCTTCCTAATTCTAACGGTGCTATTACAAAGTATTTGAGGAGTCAATCCATTTAATGTTTTGACACATCGTTGGTTCTACCAATGCCGCTTGTCCATTGAAGGAAAAGAAAGAAAGAAATAAAATAACAAAGTTATTTTATTATTCTTTTTAAAAATTCTAAAATCTATCTTTTTCTCAAGACTTACTGCAGTCGAAGTGAAGCCTCCCTTAAGAGAATCTCGGCACTGCAGATTCAACAGTGCCCTCATATTTTTAATTCGATCATCGATTCAAAATATAGAAAATGCCACCCGCGCGTTTACTGAACGTACCTTAAAAAAGTTCGGAAATTCATTCTGGGAACACCGAGCCTCAGAATCACATGCTATCAATTTTTGCAGACTTGTAATAATTTAATATAATTAAAAATAAATATATGGAAAACCTGGGTCTTTACATTCTCCCCACCTTAGGGCTATTCATCCCTGAAATCCACAACATAGACTAAGGAAACAAATTGGGCTACTGAGCAAGAATCTGAGCCTCCTGATCCCATGTGCTCTTCTAGAGGTTCTTGTGCTTCCAGAGAACGCAAACCAGAGGTATCGATCGTCCATGAAAGACTTTCTTTTATTGATCCTCAATCTCCACTGGAACCTCCCTAAACATCACCCCATCATCAAAGTCCTACTCTCCATGGTCGATGACGTGAGATTTGTCATGCACATATCTCCTTAGCTGGGATACATGGAAGATGTTGTGCACCCTCTCCAACCGTGGTGGTAGTTCCAAGCGGTATGCTACCTCGCCAATCCTCTAAATTATCATAAAAGGTCCGATAAATATCAGTGAGATTTTACTGCCTCAGCCAAATCTCTGTAGACCTCGTCAAGGTGAGACTCATAGGAAGACGTGGTCTATCTCCTTGAACTCCAAGGGCCTCCATCGCCTGTCGGTATAAGACTTTTTTCTGCTCTGTGCAGTCTTCATCCGCTCCTAGATGATCTACACCTTCTCCGTGGTAGCCCATACCAACTCTGGACCCATAAGTGCTAACTCCCCTGGGTCTTTATAACATAGAGGTGATCTTCAAGGTCGACCGTATAAGGCCTCAAATGGTGCCATACTGATGGTGGAGTGATAGCTATTGTTGTATGTGAACTCCACAAAGGGATATTGATCCTCCCAACTACGACCAAAATATTGGATGCAAGCACATTGCATTTCCTCCAGTGTCTGAATGGTCCGTTCCGTTTGACCATCCGTTTGTGGATGAACGGCGGTGCTCAAACATAGCTGAGTTGCGAATGCCTCCTATAATACCTTCCACAATCGGGAAGTAAAACGTGCATCATGGTCGGAGATGATTGTCAATGGAACCCCATGAAGTCGTACAGTCTTCTATATGTAGAAGTGTCCCATGATCTCTACTGATCCCTGCTCACAGATGGGTAGGAAGTGGGCCGACTTGGTGAGTCGGTCAATGATTACCCAGATGAAATCATGTCCCATGGACTTCCGTGGTAGCCCTGTCACAAAGTCCATAGAAATACCATCCCACTTCCACTCTGATACCTCTAGTGGCTGCGCTAAGCCAGCTGGAACATGATTCTCAACCTTCACTTGCTGACAAGTGAGGTATCATGAAACAAACTCTACCACTGCCTTCTTTATCCATGTCCACCAGTGTTGATACCAGAGGTCATGGTACATCTTTTCCACACCAGGATGTACTGCCGATGGGGACGTATGGAACTCCCTCAAAACCTATTCCCGTTGCACCACTGGAACTATAGTGCATCCTCAAAAGAGGATGAAATGATCCCCACCTTAAACAAATCCATCAGGTGCCTATCCTATGGATATCTGAGCACATTGTGCCTTATAGTCAATGTCCCCAAGCTGTGCCTCCCGAACTCACTGAAGAAGTGGGGGAGTGATAGTTATAGACTGGCGGTAAGCTGCTCCATCTATATTCACAAAGGATATCTGCAATGCGGCAAGCTGCTCTGTCGCCTCACTTAGAAAATGTAGACCAGACCTCCTACTGAGTGAATCTTCCACTACGTTCCCCTTCCTAGGAGTATAGACTATCTCAAATTCATAGTCATAGAGGAACTCTAGCCATCATCACTATCTCAGGTTCAGGTACTTTTGTGAGAAGATATACCTAATACTTTTGTGATCAGAGTAGACTGTAAAATGTTCACCCATCAAGTATGTTGCCACATCTTCAAGGTGAAGACCACTGCTACTAACTCCAGGTCATTGGTAGCATAGTTCTTCTCATACTGCATCATCTGTCGCGAACCATAAGAGATCACTGATCGTTCCTGCATCAGGACACACCCAAGTCCAGTCCCTAATGCTTCGTAGTAGACTACATACCCAACTCCCTCTTCTAGTAGCCTTAAGATGGGGGAAATTGTCACTCTCTGCCTGAGCTCCTGAAAACTCTGCTGGAATCTCTACGACCATACGAAGGGTTATACCTTCTTCATAAACGTTGACAAGGGTTCCAAAACTATGGAAAATTCAGGTATGAATATCTGGTTATAACCAACCAACCCTAGGAACCTCCACACCTTGGTCACACTCTTGGGTGGCTCCCAAGCTAGAACAACCTCTATCTTCGCCAGATCTACTACAACTCTAGCCTTCGAGATAATGTGTTCCAGAAAGTGAACCTCTCATATCAATAACTAGAACATAGACAACTTACCATAAATCTAGTGTTCTCATAGTGTATCCAGAACTATCTGCAGATGATAGGTACAATCCTCCTCCATTGCTGAGTACACAAAAATGTCATTGATGAAGACCCCCACAAAGCGATTGAGGTATTACTGGAAGATCATATTCATGAGTACCATGAACACTGAAGGGGAATTTTTCATGCCTAAAGTCATAAACAAGAACTCATAGTGGCCATACCGACATCTAAATGTTGTCTTCTTCACATCCTCATCTCGTACCCTAAGCAGATTATAGCCTGATATGAGGCCTATCTTCAAAAACCATCGATCTACCTTCAACTGATCAAAGAGATCAAAAATACTTGGGAGTGGATACTTGTTCTTCACTGTCACCTGGTTCAGGCGCTGATAATCTACACAAAGTCTCAAACTCCCATCTTCCTTCTTGGTGAAAAAAATCGGGGCTGCCCATGGAGACACACTGAGCCTTATGAACCCCTTCCTATTCAAGTCCTCCAACTACACCCAAAACTTACAAAGATCCACAGGAGACATCTGATATGATGGTGTAGATATCAGTGTCTTCTTGGGGTACATGTCGATGTAAAATTATAACTCTCTACGTGGAATTAGTCTCGTCAGGAAATACATTGACATACAGGTCCACCACTACAGGATTGCTCGGACTCTCAATATCAACTGCCTCGAGGGTAAGGCTAGACAACTAATGTATGATCAGCTGTACCCTCCTCTGGGAAAGTCCATCCTATGATTCAAAGGTTCCCTTATCATTGGTGAAGGAAAACCTGGTCCCATCCTCGCAGACACGACACACTTTGCGCCTAATATAGTCAATTTGAGCTTGGACTGTGGATAACCAGTCCATACCCAAGATGACATCATAAGGCCTCGACGCTACTACTAGAAGATCCCAGCCGAAGCTCTCACATCCTAGAGTAATATCACACTACCCACACCAGTGTGTAATCATCGAATCCCCACTTGTAGGATTCTCTAGCTGTAAGGATCAATCCAACAGCTCTGTCAGAATCTCTGTTCTTTGAACGAGGGTTGTGGCAATAAAAGAGTGGCTGAAACCTATGTCTATAAGTAGTGTAGATAGGTTGGAAAATACATATACCATACCTCTAATTATCTCCAAAGCACCATTGTCGTAGGAATCAGTTTCCTAGATCCGTGCTCGTCCCTATCCTCTTGCTCCCAGTAGTCGGGGTGGACCACCTGGAGGTGGTGGTGGTAGAACCTCGAATCATCACCCACCACCTACTGCACAGACAACTACTTACCACATCTCCCTCCCTATGAAACTCCCTGATCAAACCTTTACCTCGGCCTTGGTGGTCCCTTGACTGTTAGCTGGTTGTCTATATAGAGGGTCGGGCTGTCGCAAGCCATGTGACCCTGCCCGCCGCACGAGTAGCACTGCCTGATCCACAACTGTACTCCTCTATCCCGTGAGCCCCTCACCACCGACCCTGTATCCTGAGGTCATCCACCATAAGGTCTATGATGATTGGGCCCCTAAATTATTCATCTACTACCTAATGAGAATGACTCTGCTACCTGACGTCCAGTGGTAGCTCTCGCTGTCGGTGTCTGCTCAGCTAGGAATCTCTCCACCAAAAGCACTCACTCTAGCATCCCAACCTGCGTTGGAATACTGGAAGATATCATCAATGCTATGATATCCCATTAAAGACCCTGCTCAAAGGTCTGGGCCCTGAATAAAAGGCCCCGTACCATGTCGGTGGAGTAACATGAGAGATCAACAAACCTCGCCGAGTACCGGGCCACAATCATGCTTCCCTACTATAAGTACAACAGATCCTGTATACACACTGAGCGTATAGTTTCTAGGATGAAATCTACCCTGAAAAGGACCTCTAAGTCTGCCTATGTGAGGGTAACCTCATCGTGTAACTGGAGTGTTATATTCCACCATATCCCAGCTATTCCCTGTAAGAGAATGGCAGATAGGATCACCATCGGATCAGCTGGTGTCCCAACTAAGCAAAAAAATCTGGCCACAACCTCCAGCTAGTCCTCAGCTACCTGCAGATCCATCTCACCTCAGAACCTCAGAGCTCTCTACCATTCAAAATCATACAACACACTCAGTCGGTGTGCACCCTCTACTTGTGGGGCTGGTGGCATCTTCTTTCTAGTGGGTGGTGGTGCTACTGGTGCACCACCCGATGGTACTATCACCGTAAGAGGGCCCTACACCGAAGCCTCATCGCTTGGTGGATCGTCATCCTGTATTATCCTTGGAATACTGTCTGAATTTCTATGTGGATAAATCCTAAAATAAAAACATGTGCACCATGATCAATAATCTATACCTGGTGAGCTGACTCAAAGAAATCATAAGAAAAAAAACTTTTCAAAACATACACAATCAGTGTTTTCGTGCGCTGAGCCAAAAATCAGAATTCACGGTCCTGGTGTATGGATACATCGGCCGCCACACCAACACTAGATTCCCAAAACTAAAAAAAACACTCATAACACTTAACACTATTGCCACACTGAAAAGATCAGAGTCCTAGTTCTTTAGTAGAACCGACTCCTCTGATACCACTTTGTCACGACCCGTCCCCTGGGGCCCATGCTGTGACTGACCCAATCCCACCTTCCATAGGACAGGGCTGGAGACTAGCACCATAAATTCATATACCTACAACTAGAAGGCATTGAATTTAAAATTGTACAAACATACAATCCAGGAACACAATAAGAAGCAACCACGAAGTAAACTGCTGTAGTAAAAAGTGTGGTGAAAGTAAAGGGGCCAGAATACAATCCCAACTAAAAATTAAAAGTACAACTAAAAAGAGAAAAATATCTCCTGGAACGTCCACCAAGGATACTACATGAAGGGTAGGTAAAGCTCACGATTAGTAGTCCGGCATCACATCACGTCAAATGGTCTAACTATGAGCATTGTCTAGTCCTGGATCCCTCAACCCCGATCAACGCTGTCCATCGTATGCACAAGACACAATAAGGTGGAGGTGAAGCCCATGCAGGGGTGAGTATAACAATACTCAGTAGGGACCCTGAGACCCTTGAAGGTCTCCCAGAGTTCCACAAAGGAAAAACCACAAAGCAAGACCTCAATCAAAAATCAAAAAGCAGTCATCAACTCTACTTGGGTATATGCCCATATATATACCTAAGTTATCAAAAGATACTCATCTCAAACATGAGGGAAGAATAACACAAAGGTAACACCATGAAGGTAAAAGAACCACAAAGGTAACACTAAGAAGGTATCACCAAAAAGGTAAAAGTACCACACAGGTAACACCACGAAGATAACACCATGAAGGTAAAAGTACCACACAACTAACAATACAAAGATAACACCACAAAGGTGAAGGTACCACAAAGGTAACACCATGAAGGTAAAATAATCAGCTGACACTAGGTATATAAGTAATTAAAAGAAGTACAGACGATTAGTTGAGAAGCTAGATCATCTTATTCTGTCGAGAGACACTATTATTGACTATACAGAGTCTAAACCAAACATGATCGATAGGTACTAACCCCCGCTGACCCACACAGGATCTGACCCACACAAGATCGGTATGAGAAGATGCACACAGGATCGCTGAGCATGAACCCACACAGGATATGACCAACACAGGATCGGTATGCACTGACCAACACAGGATCGCTGAGCGCTGACCCATATAGGATCTGACCCACAGGATCAGTGCTAAGCCAAATAGGATTGCTTGGTACTAACCTCCATATGATCTATCTCTAACCTCCGCCTCACTGCCAGCCACTGGATTCTCGCTCATAGTAGGTTTGGGAGAACTACTCCTCAAGACCATGGTCGTACCTCAACCACCATGAAGTTCTATGAATGAGTATCCCAAAGGACCACCATGTTGTAAGGGTTCTAACGCGACAGACGACACGTCAATCAGACGCCCGGTCTGTGACTTATAAGCATTTTAGTTTCGAGGGCCCTATTGAATTTGGGTTCGATCCAACTCGGAGGCACTCCAAATTTATCTAAAGCTAAAGTTGAGTATACCAAAAGGAATTCCTCATCCTAAGGGTTCCATCACCGTAGACAGTTTGTCAAACGGATTCACGGTCTGTTAGTTACACCCCTTTCCGTGAAACGGAGGTGATCACACCTTGGTCTGGCCCAGCTCGGTCAGGCCCGCTGAAATATGCCAAAGATATTGATACCCAAAAGGGATACCAACACCACTGATGGTGTGTCTAATGGATGCTTGGTTTGTCTGTTATGATCATTTATTTATTCGGGGACTGGTTGGGTCTCGACCTGGTCCGACTCGGTCAGGCCGGCCCGACGCAATGGGTCCTGGGGTCTACCTAATCTTGATCGGGTCTGACCCACTTAGGGTCATCCCAATTTACTGGTTCCAGACCATTGGGGTCAGACTGGTTCGGTTTGCGGGCCTGGTCCGCGGTTTTCCCAGCCCGCAGGGTGGGGCTCGTCGCACCCGTGTTGGCCCACTGGGCCGCGGGTTCTGCCCAGTCCTCTAGAAGGCAAACCAGTCTTACCAGCTGGCCCCGTGGGTGTGGGG
This sequence comes from Viscum album, assembly GCA_963277665.1. Lineage (NCBI taxonomy): Eukaryota > Viridiplantae > Streptophyta > Magnoliopsida > Santalales > Viscaceae > Viscum > Viscum album. Next base: position 1,910,019,142 of record OY728137.1, read on the forward strand.
CCATTTTGGCTAGATGGTTGGGCGCTGCCCCACTACATAACGGTCGGCCGTTTTGGCCGAACGGGGGTCTGCCAACCTGGCACAGTGTGGGGCCACGTTGCTCTCCTCCTACTGCGGCCCACTAGCCATGGTTGTAGCCACCGTCGATGCCTGCGGGTGTCGCCCCTTGTCCTGTGCGGCCTGCTCAGGCTGGCCGCCTCTGGCCTCCATGGTGCGCCGTCGCGTGCTACCCTCCACCACCCACTACCGGTTTCCGCATGTCACTACCGGCCACCGCCGGCCGCTACCGACTTGGAGCGACGACGGTTCAACGGTTTCTTCCGCGCCGCCCCCATCTTCTCGCTGCCATCACCTTGAGGAAAACGTCCCCGAAGAACGCAACTTAAACAGAGCAGTTCGTTTGGCATATACCCTCTGCATTAGTATGATAAAAAACAAAAGCAAGGAAAATACCAAATATAAAATTTAAACAACCCCCCCCACCTCAAGATCGTTGGAGAACACCCGCGATTGAGGAAGAGTTAGTGTTCGTCGTCCCCGCAACAAGCCGCCAACATTATTGGTCAAATGTCATCCTTCGGTTCGTGATTCGGTGTCGCTCATCACCGTCCACTGGAACCGGCTCCGTACTCTAAGTGATTGGAGTTGCGAAACTTTATCAGAACTTTGTCACCTGGTGAAGCCGTTCCAATACCTCTCCCCAAGCTCCATATAAATAAAAAAGGGGGTGGATGAGTAGCGCTCGTGGAATTAATGGGGGTTCATTTAATAGAAACCTTCGTAATTCCAATAGTGTTGTTACAAAGGATTTGAGGAGTAAATCCATTTAATGGATTGACACATCATTGGTCCCACCAATGCCTCTTGTACATTAGAGGAAAAGAAATAAAGAAATAAAATAACAAAGTTATTTTAATATTGTTTTAAAAAGTCCAAAATCTAACTTTTTCTCCAAGATTACCGCGGTCGAAGTAAAGCCTCTATTAAGTGAATCCCGAAATTGTGGATTCAACGGTGCCCTCATATTTTTAATATGAGCACCAGTTCAAAAGATATAAAACTTCACCCACACGTTTACTGAATGTACCTTAAAAAAAGTTCAAAAATTCATTCTGGACACACTGGGCCTCAGAATCACGCACTGTCAATTTTCATAGACTCATAATAATTCCATATAATTAAAAAAAATTAAATAGAAAATCTAGGTCTTTAAATCTTCCTTCTAGATCATATCCAATAAAAATTACATCTTCAGATATATGATAAAACTTTCCAAGGTTTCCACCTTTCTTCTTTATGATGAATGGACTCCCAAAAACTATTAAGTGTTTAAAACTTGGAGTTTTTAATAAAATTTTTCCCATGGATTCATATATGAACTTGGTCTATAGAAACATTTATTTTTAATGTAAACAATAGTGCTCATGGATTACCTCAAAAACTAATGATAGAGACCATGTTTAAGTATCATAGTTCGTCCTATTTCCACAAAACTTCCATTCTTCCTTTTAGAAACATCATTTTTTGAGGAGTGTATGGTGTACTGAACTCAGTCCGAATTCCATGTTTCTTAAGATAAATTTCAAACTATTTAATTTTATATTCCCCGCCATTGTCTATTCTCAACTTATTCACTGAATTCTCACATTCTTTGTCAGCTTTCCTCTTGAAACTTTTAAACATTCTCAGAGAATCTGAATTACGTTTCATATACATAACACAAGTAATATGAGTAAAGTAATAAATGAAAGTAATGAAGTACTTATCTCCATGAGTTGATTTTTTTCTCATTGGCCCATATATATATAAATTAATAAGTTATAGGGGTATTTTTGAACAAATGTAAACTTTATTATGCAAAAAGTTTGTAATATTTCCTTTCCGAAGAATAGTGAAACATAAATATCTTCTTCTTGACATATCAGGAATACCACAGACACCATCTCTCTTTAATAGCTTGCTTATGTTTCTCTGACACATGGGTCCCATAATTTTATTCAATAATTGATTATCTTTTATCATTCCAAAGTAATAAGAGTTTTTAACTTCACCAACTTGGAACAAGTTTCCCTTTGTACGTTGGCCTCTTGTAAATATTTTTCCATATTCCTCTCTTTTCAAAAAAATCTATCTTTTCTAAAAATAACTTTTTTTCCTTTATCATAAAGTTGTTAAAAACTTAGAAATGTTTGTTTAATCCCATCAAAAAACAAATCTTTCTTTTATTTCAACCTTTCCCCCAATGATGGCTGATCCAATACCTTTGATTCTAAGGGATTCATCATTTCTAAATGTCACTATTTATTATTTGAAGTATTTTACATTATTAAAAAAATTTAGTCCCCTATCATATAAGAAGAAAACCCACTATCTAAGATCCAGGGTCATTCTTCTTTTGTAGATTTGAGAGCAGTTTCAACAATAAGCGCTTTTTCTTTCCCTTTATATTTCTTCACATACGACTTATGAAAATTATTATAAACCTTTTTTGTGCCATTAAATAAACAAGAAATCCTTTTGTAGGATGTCCATATTGTTCACATCCTTCAAAAATAATTTCCAAAGGTTGGAATATATTTTCAACATTTTACACCATCATTCTCATTTTTCTTTAAAACATCCTTCTCAAAATACTTCCATTGAGAGGATTGACTCCCCCTGAAAATTTTCCTTCTATAACTTATTGAATAATTTTAATATTTCTGATTAAAATAACTCATATTTTCTATATGTATAAATCTACCATAATACTAGAATTATCCATAGAAGGAACATTTTCCTATGAAACTTCCATACTGCCCGGAGTTGTGAGTATTTTTATCAATAACCTTCTTATATTTTTTATCAAAAATTCGTTGACCACCAACCTTCCTATTATCAACCAGAATTTTATTTTTAAGATTGGTTTTATTTTCATCCCAATCATAATCAAAAGTAATAGAAAATTTTGCAGACTTTGAATTTTTAGATAATTTCAACTTCTCCATTTTGTTGGTTTTGGCCACATACATAACTTTCCCAAATTTCTTCTTTTCATAAATAATGTCAACTATATTATAAAAATTTGAAGGTAACTTTTGATCCATATTAGGTTTAACCTTTCTAGAGCTTTCACCAACTTTAGAGATATAATTATTGAAACATGTAACCCTCGGTTCAGCTTTAGAAAGTTTTAATTGGACAAGTTTTAAATCCTCTTCTTCTTCCTTCAAATTTTCTTCCAGATGTTCATTACAATTATTTTATTTATTAATATATTTATTAAACTCCTAAATATCTTCTAATAGATTAAATTTCTCATAAAGAAATAATTCTTGATTGTTTTTTGAGGAATATTCATTTTTCAATTTCTTAATCATTTCTCAATTATTTTAATCTTTCTCATACATTCTTTCAATTATTCTTTCAAATGAAATTCTAATTGAGTTTCTTCTTCTTTAGATATACTTCTTCATAATTCTTCACGAATAACCATTTCAATGAAAGTATTCTCTCCTGAATTCTTAGTAGACTTTTCAGATTTAACTTCACTATCTTTTTCTTAACCATATTTTAAAAAAATATTCACCTTTTGTATTTGAAGAACTTTTTATCTTTACCTTTGGAATAATATTTATCCTTATCACCCTGGATCTTCCATGATCCTCTTGGACCTTCTTTAATCTTCATCACTATCCCCTTTTTTCTTTATTTGAGGAAAATTATCTAAAAAATGACCAACAGATCCACATTCATATCATTTTAAGGGAAGTTTTCTTTTATACTTTCCTGTACCTCTTTTCACGTTTTTAGAAAACAAGGATAAAAATTCATCAATATTTTTACACAAATAATTTTTGAAATCAGAGTCTATAAATTCTTCTTCTTCAAGAACCTTCTTAGACTTTCCTTGCTTGGAAGCCTTGAAGGACATTTCTCTGTCGACTTTTGTTTTTTTCCCTTTCATAGATTTCTCACTTATAATTTCATAAGTAATGATAGTAATACACAAATAATATAGAGATAATGTTTTTGGATCTCTAAATTTGAATGAGGAAACTTGGGCGTAAAACTTTTTAGGAATAATTATCAAGATATTTTCAATAACAGAAAAATCTTCCAATATTTCACTAAGAAAACTAATAGTGATAAGAATTACATTCACCCTATTTAAGAATTCACCAACCAATTCATACTCACCCATCTTGAGATTTTCATACTCTAGCTTCCAGATTTTTAAATTGTACTTCTTCACCTTTGTATTTAATTCATAAATATTATTCAGTTTATCCCAAATACCTTTAGAAGTGGAGACACCCTTCACTCTTAAAAAATCAATTTTATAAAGTGATGATAGTAAATAATTCTTAGTTCTTCCCTTATTCTAGAGATTCTTCTTGTCAACAGATGTGAGAGGGAAATTTTCATCAGAAGGAGGAAATCCATCTATTGTAGCTTCAAGAAAATAATACCCAAGAGACATAATATAAAGAACTATTCTATATTTATAGGTATGATAGTTCTTTCTATCGAATAACAGAATCCCCTTAATGTTCATACAATTAAGATTGTCCATCACAACTTTTCTTCAAAAAATTTAGTAAAAAGTAAATAAAGGGAAACTTTTCTTTTATACCAATTGAAATTACCCATCTAGGGTATAAGTATCACTGAGATGGAGAGGGGGTGAATCAGTGATATATTTTTATTTTTATTTTCTTTTCTTTTGAAAAAACCTTCACCTGATGTTAAATAATTATGACTTTGATGAAAACAAAACAATCAAACATACAAATGAACACAAGAATTTACAATGTTCACTACTAAACAAGAGTAGCTATATTCTTGGTGTGGTTTGGAAATGATCCAATACAATAAAATACAATATAAAACAATCCTTTTGTATGGATAAAATAAGTAGGATGTTCTCTTACACTTGTGTAGAAGTATGATCAATAAAAGAGTTCATGTGATTTAAGTAGCATAAAATGATGTAATAAAATTTGTGTAACAAGTTTATAAACATTCACCAGTTTCTTCAAAACATGTTCCTATTCCATCTTGTCAAATTTAAAAAATATGATCTTCAAAAAAAATCTTCATTTTCCTACCATGTAGTAGGTAAGAAATTATCTAGACTTCATAATGATACTCAGTCTGATACCCAGTTCGATTTCTCAGTCTGATGATATAACTTTTTTAGAATACCACTGAAACAAAATTGAAAAACTTCTGTCTTAGTCCTAAAATCTCAATACAATTTCCCTTTTTGATGGCCCAGTATGATATCGAAACTTTTAATACGATATCACTTATTATTTTTCTTCTTATTTCTAGTAAAATTCCTCAGTAATTATAAATCTAGAAACAACATATCTCTAGAAACTTTCAGTGATCCACCTTCTCTCTACACATATGAACAATAATTGTGTCATAAAGTACAAAGTACTTCCCAATATTTATAGGTGTTCCAAATTTTGTTTAGGCGGGATTCTAAAAATATTTCCTGCTTAACCAAAATTGCAGAATCTTCAAATTTCCCTTAAATCTCAGCTCCATATTTGAATTTTTCAATGCTTCTTAAATCTTCTCATTCCTTCTCAAACCTTATTGAATATTCCCACAACTTCATCTTGATTCATACTTTCTAAATATTCTTCTGTCCAATTACAATGGTCACTATGATTTAATCATTATGATGAATACATATGTTCAGTAGTAGATTCTTTATAACATTTCTTAGTACCAACTGTAGTCTATGAAAAACAAGTATCTTCACATTATTATTCTTAGAATCAACTAAAAAAACACTCATTCTAATGATTCATACCACATGTTAGATATAACACTTTTATATCTTTATTCCTTAAACATTTTTGCTACTTCACTAGACTTTATTCACCATTATTTTTTCCATAAACATATTCACAACTTGTAAAGATTCCAACAATTCTTGGTAGAAATTCAACACAGTATTCAAACTTCTTTGAAAAACATTTTATATAAACTCATAAAACTCCAAGCTTCCCTTGAATTTTTTTGGAACTATTATAAGTATTTTTCCTTTTCATTTTTTCCTCATACTGATGATATTGATTCTGATGAAGTTTTCAGTGTTAGCCTACGTCTGATTGATAGGTATATACTTCACTATGATAATTTGTGTTAGGTCCATTACAATGAATTTTGACCCGATTGATAACAAATATCATAGATTCTTTCATTCCTGGCTCAATTTATGGATAAAAAAGACAATTCAAATTGATAAAAATGGTTGACTACATTGTTGAATGATCTCTGATCCCATTTTACATCAATCCAAATAACTCCCAACAAAAAAACAATTACACCTCTAATTTGCTTTTACAACTATCAGTACTTATAATGATCCGTGTTAGGATAACTCTAATGATCAGTGGAACACCATGTTTGATGAATCAATATAACGACCCATACTTTACATACATTGTTAATACTTCAAAATTGAAGCACACTTATTACAACATATAACAAAACCACAAAGGACTGTATAGGTATAATGTCTTTAGAAACTGGGAAACATAAACAACTGGTTCATAAATCTTCTACAGTGTCTCCCATTTATTTCATCATATATAGGGTCCCTTTTAGCATATTCTACTTAATATCCCTCTTCCTGACCTGGGGAAAAGAAAACATACAAAATAAAAGGGTGAGCTCAAATGCTCAGCAAGGGAAAATAAAGGAAATAAAAATCATATCATATCTTTTTGAAAATCATAACCTACAAAAGAGATCATAATATCTTAACATGGAATAAATCATAGAAGTGAAAATGAGATCCCCATAATCATAACATAAAACTTGAAACTTTGTGGCATGCACACATAATCATGGAAAATCATTTCTTGTTAGTCATGACTCATTGCGAAGACTATCTTAGCAGACAAAGTCCATTTCTGAACCGAGTTCACTCCTCGTTTCAGTCCTGTATCACTGAACCGAAATAACCTTCCATTCCATCCATGTCTATCTCATGAGATATAAATCTTTACCCAATGCATTGGAGGGAGATATAGGTCCCACCCATCTTATAATGAATCCTTTCTTATGTGTGCCACATAATCATAAATCATACATCATTGCATAACACATGTAACAAAAAATGGGATTCTTGAAACATCATGACATCATAAAACAAATAATATAAGGTACATGACTTCATAAAAATAATTTCCTCAAAACATAATCAAATCAATGTAATAATAGGGATAAAAACAGAACCCTATATTATCTTAGATGGAAAATAATTTTGATAAAACATTTGAACTCCATTCTTGAGGAAAATATCCTTTCTACTTCAAAAACACTTTTCTTTTCTTAACATGTCATACAATTATAAACTAAAAGAAGTTGATTAAAAATAAACTTGAAAACTTATAAAGGAAGATTCTTGGAAATAATGTTTTAAAAATCCATTCTTGCCGTATAAGTTAAAAAAAACATTCTTCGTACTTTTGCCGGAAAAGTCAAAAAGTACCTCGTACGAAAAATGACAAAAGATTCCTTTCATATCTTTTTCTAAAAACTCACCGAAGGGTAAAATTGGATATGAACTATTTTATAAGGATATAAATATTACATATTGAGGAAACATGTATGTGGATGATAAAATACATCCCAGTAAATTTCAAAGTATAAACAATCTTGGATAAAAATGAGATTGTGATATTTTCCCTTACCTTAGGTCTGATTTGCTTGGTACGTGTCCGAAGCTCCTGTATAATGGTTTAAATAATGTTATTGACTTATTACAGAATCATACATATTGATATGATATCATATATGGTCATATTCTTAGCTTCTTATTAGTAATATTTCATTGTTACTTGTTACTCGGGTCTTTATTGCCTTTTGTTCTTATGCGTGTTTTGCCGAATAAATTCTTATTATTCTTTTAAGTTTATAGATACCTTATATCCAGAATGGTATTAGTGTAACATATATCATATTTATTCATTCAATTCATTTATATAATTACTATGTAATGATGATCATGTAGAACGAGTCACATCACATCGTGGAGACGGTATTCTGTACGTACGCACGAGCGATGATATTGTTCCCATGATCGTGGAATTGTATTTAAGTGTATTTATACTATTTCAGTATCAATATCACTTTATAATAATCATATATAGTTACTCATTACACCATTATACCCATCCTTGTAAGGTGATGGTGGAAAATAGAGTACACCACGGCGTGGAGACGGTATTCTGTACGTACGCATGCGCGGTGATTTCATTTTTCCGTAGGATGGATAGAAGGTGAATTAGGGTTGTTTCATATTTATAATAACATATCAGTATGTAAGTAATACTAATGTTATTACTTTATCATGAAACAACTAAAGAAGAAGAAGTTGAAGAAGAAATAAATTGAAAAGATCGGTAATGGATATTACCTCTTCTTTGAAACGCCTCTTTGAATCCTCCACTTAGGGAACTAAGATTGGTCTTTGAAGAAGACCAGGACCTCTAGGATTATTCTAGGGAATTGGAGAAGGGATTTTGTCAGGGGTTGTCCGAGCTTGAGTGCTCAAATTGGTGTGAGGAGGAGGGGGAGGAGGTGCCCTTTTATAAGGGAGGGGTACCTTAGGAATACCTCAAAATATTATTTTATATTAAAGTCAAAATAGGTTTATAATGGTTCCAAAGGGTCTTATTTGGAAGTTAAAGTGGGTATGGGTCGAAATCCTATCAACCAATAAGATTTAGACAAGTTTAGGTTATTATTTTAACCTTATCAATTAGATTTAACTCTAAGTTAAATAATTTAACTTTTACCATGACTTTTTGTTTTCTTACACTATATGGTTAATACACTTACTATAACATGCCAAACGAACCCCAAGTTGTTTATTATTAATATATATATCCTTATCTAAGTCATTTGGCCGAACCTTAGATTTTTAGGAATAAAATAACAATTAATAATATAATATTTGATTTAAAAACTATTTTGTGTCAATTTTGACACTATTTGATATATGATTTTTGTGAAAGTCATAACAGAATTATATGTTCGAACCAAGTTGATTAAATCAACACTAATATATCTTAGTAACCTATAAAATTAGTGTAATTCATAAAAAGTCTCAAATTAAATTTATTTGAGCATTTATAACATCAATTATGTTAACATTTCTTTAAAAGGGTAATTACTGCATCATCATTGTGTCATAAATAAATTAATTTATTTAAAGTCTAAAAATTATAAATAAAATAAATTTATGTAGGAAATCGTTTTAGATTTCTAATGAATATTTATAGTCGAATTTATCTTATGTATAACCCCATATTAAAAATGTTTTAGTTATTAAACTTTGATTTTAACTATTTTAACTATTCATTAAATAAAATAATATTAAATGTCATAATCTAATCCAAGTGGACCTAAATGGTCATATTATATTCATAAGGTTGTTTTTGGTCGAATTACACTTATCCAATAGAATTATGACATGTGTTAGGGTAATAGTAATATCATATTTACCCTTAGTCACCCTATTTACTATTAACCGCGGTAAAAAAAGTAAAAAGTTACTATTCACCAAAAAATTATTTTTATCTCATTGAACCACATTTTACTTACTGATATCAACCGTGTCTGTAGGATTTTCGAAATTCCATTCACAGAAGCGGTAAAATTAAGTTTTATGCAAAATTCAGTTTTTAACCTACCACTTAGTGGTTTCACTATTCATCAAAAATTGAAAGTTTTCAGAAAAATACCAAAATTTCACCCTAGGATAATTTCGGTATTCCAAATCGAAAAATGAGGTCCATTTTGAAAGATAAAATTTCAAAAAGTGGTTATTACTATTCGTAACGGCTATTTTAAATAATATTTTAATAGTATATCGTCGTTTAGTGAAACTCGGTATTGCGTACAACGCAAGCTATCGAGGAAGGTCACGATTGCATGTAAAGTAAGCCAAGATAGTGTGTAGTGAAAGATTCCTTTGATGATATATATATATAACATAAAATCAAAATATTACTCATAAAAATCTCGGGTGTTACAATCAATGCCAACAACTTCAGTTTTAAAAACTTCTTATAGTTTGTTGGTTATGATACACATCAAATTTATTTATCTTAAGATTTTTATCTTGTGGATTATTGGTCTGACTAAAAGCCATCATCTTTTTATTTTCACATTCTGATTAAAACTTCATATCCTTAAAAAAATTCTACATCTGGTGATCTCACACCGATGAACTGAGACCAAAAATCTTTTACTTCACAAACTTTCTTCTTCTATAAAATCCTGCTTATATATTGATTCATTCATGAAATTGAAAACATTTAAGAACAGAATATCATCGTATAAATAACATTGTGAAGTATTGTAACTTCCCGTTCTTTCAGAAACTTCTGTCTTCCCCACCATGATTCAATCTGATTGGAAGCACTGGTTATCCAGCTTTCCTTCATAAGGATTGCATCACAAGTTTTCTAGATAACTTATGATATTTGTGAATTAAAAAATAGAAAATTATCATCTGGTTTTCTATCAGATCCATTTTGACTTTGATACTCATTATGATTAGAACTTCCTTTTTACACCCAAGGTGAGTTAGATGATCCTTTTCTCCCAAAGAAACTTCTTCTTAATCCACTATACTTTCTTATAAATTTTGAGTCCAATTGTCTGATTATAATTGTGAGTCCAATCATCCTCTTTTAAAAAGTGAATTGATTTATTTTATTCTTTAACAACAAAATAAAACACTTACAAAACAAAATTCGTCATCTTCCAAAACAACTTTCAACCAAATTGGTCCCAACACCATATATAATAAGGCATTTCCCATTTTGGTTCAAGTTTTTGTGTCTTCCTACAAGGTATCATCAAAATTCCAAGAGATGAAAACCAAATCTTTTTATAGAAATGATTAGAGGAAGTCATTATTTTTAAAGGCACACACAATCTGATTCTAATGGATTTTAAGGCTGTGTACCATGCATAACCTTTTATCATTGAGCATATCTAACTTTTCATGTCACTTATGGTATTTTTTATCTTCTGAAAGATATATGTAGATAGAAATGTGGAGTTAGGTAAATTGAACATCCTTAGACAGGACATCCTTTTTCCTATAGAAAAGTGAATATGGGGTATTTCACATGGAATTATGAGTTATAGTGAAATAATATCGCAAGGAATGTAGGGGATTTTCTATACATACATTCTTGTTACTTTCTACCATAATTTATAACATATCTAATAGAGTTCTATTAATGGCCTCTATCTATCCATTTTCCACTACAAGGTAGTGATATTAGTGGTTGAACTATATGTTATATTCTTGATACATCCATTTCAATGTGGAAGAATATAAATTTTTGTTTTTGTCCATTAATATTGCGCATGGGATTTAAAATCTTATTATGATGTTTGATATCAAAAATTTAATGGTATTCTTTGTTCCAACTTTCTAGATAGGTATAACCATGACACATTTTGAACATAAATCAGTGGAAACAAGGATAAACCTAAACAAATTGGATGTATATAAGGGATATATCCTGATTATATCTATTACCTATATGGTAAATGACTACAAATATATGGTGGCATAAAAAAACTATAGCCTCATGGATGAAGTTATCATGTATTTTACAAGAATGGAACATATTTATAAACTATATGTAATCTTATGTAATATTTACCTTGAAATAACTATGTTTCTATATTTTATTAGTGATCTTGGTATATGACCGATGAGATCCATAGGACCTTATACTAAATTATAGCATAATTACATGAATTTATCCTCCTTCAATGCATCTGAGGATGACTCCATAGAAATATCATTTGTAGAGGACTATTTATTTCTTTTGTACATTATAGAGGATGATGTTTACTTCCTAATGTCATATCTATTCATTCATTTCTCTATCATACAAAAATATTTATTCTTTAGTGGTAGTTATTATGGGGAACATCCATCCAATATAGAAATAATTTGATGAATATATTATCTCTTCTTATTTGGAGGGAAGTATTGAATTTATGGATTTCACCCATGTCATTGACGATGACTGCAAAGACCAATCTTGGTGTGTGACATGGATAACTATATCATCCTTGTCTAGGCTATCCAAGGTTGTGGTTTCATTAGACAAATCATTAACATGAGCATTTTGTGGTTGAGGGATATGATTTAGCATTGAATAAAAGGGTGATTCATATTAACCATTAATCTATTTGATCACCAACTCTGAGCTACACTTAATGCTAAATTTTTCTACCTATAGTTTTAGGTATAACTATATGACTATTATGAGATCTTGTAACTCTTCTCTCATTTTGGGTGATGCCTTTGGATATCATGAATGAATAAGGTAAAACTTATTTGGTTGAGGAGACAAGATAATCCCTATAAAAACTCTATTTAGCTTCGGGGTTTTTTATTATTTTCTAAACCTATATTTAGGAAGCACCAACAAAGTATGTTTCCCATGTTTCGGGAGTGTAATAGAAATATAAAAACTCTTCATCTAGGATCTCAATATTTACCAATATTCTTTTTCGGATAGGGTGTGTTATAAGAAAACTGGATAGCACCTACCATTTGATTTCCATTTGTGACATGAAACTAATTTAAAATAACTATAGGATAACTTCAAATCAAGAAAATCATCTAGTCAACATTATATGGTTGTGAATATGCTTAATAAGATCAATATAAGAGATTAAGTAGACCTCATAGTGACATAAGTAGTGACTTTTCCTTTTTTAATTCAAAAATTATTATGAGACAATTATTATTAATGTTTGAATATTGAGTCTCAGTGTCTGTCATTTTTATTTTATGATAGTATTGATTTTTTTACTTCCCTATATCATTTTTCCTATGTGATAATGGCACCAAGAAACTAATCAAAGGTGGATGCATATAGAATGAATGGTTTCCTTTCTAATAGCAGAATTAGGACTGGTGGGTGTAGCTGATATTTCTTGATATTTGAATAGGCTTCTTGAAATTCATTATTCCATATATTGGTGACCCATTTCTTCTTTATATTCTTAAAGGGATGGAATTTTCTAGAAATATTGGCTATGAAATTCCTAATGTAAACAAGGCATAATTGAATCCCACTAAAAACTTTGAGGTTTTGATAAGGTTGAATCTCAAGTATTTCACTAGTATTCTCAGGGTTGAAATCAATAAAATGGATTAATTCCATTAAACTAAGGATTTTTCTTAATGTTACACTAAATTTTTTTTTCAGGGGGTTCATCTTTAATCCATGTTGATAGTGTTTTTTAAAAACTATATCAACATTGTAAATTTGATCATATAATTGATGGGATTTGACAACAAAACCATTGAAATAACATTTCATTATTTTCCCCTAAATGGGATTTAATATGTAATGAATGACATGTTTATATATTGTGCCTATATTTTTTTAAACCAATGGGTATGTATTAAAAGTATAATATTCCTTGGGGTGCTCTGAAAGTGGTAGATTCTTAATCCTTAGGGTCTATCCCAACATGGTTGTACCCTGAGTACCTATCTAGAAAGGAGTGGACCTAAAATCTAGTGGTTTCATAAATAATTAGTTATATAATTTGATCTAGGAAATAATACTTTAGATAGGTCTATTTTAGATCTCTATAATTTATTAACACCCTAATCTTCCCATTCTTTTTATAAACAACAACAATATTGGTGAGGCATTTTGGGTACTGATCATACCAAATGATGTTGGTTTTAATGAGTTTTTCAACTTTGTATTTGAACATACCAGTTTGGGATGGATTCATCCTCTTGGATTCCTATTTTAAATCCTAATGATTGTATGGTAAACCTAGATAGTGGGTGGCCACATCAGGGTCCAATCCAGGCATTTCAGTGTAATTATTAGTGAACATACCACATTACTATTACAACAAGGATATCTATATTTACCTATCTTCAAGAAACATGGAAAAAATAACTAATGTTGGTCATAGTTCCTACTATTTACCAATATTTAGTTGTATAATATCATCAATATTAGTAGATTAAACTTTATTAAATTATGGGGGGGATCTCTAAGATCGTCTTCCTCCACTTATTCTCTCTCATTTTCATTAAAAGTGATTGGTGAGGGTAAGTTTTAATATCTTATGTGAGAATAAGATATTTATTTGGATTTTAAAGAGGATGGTGTAGAGACTTCCATACCATTGGAATCCTGAATAATTTTACCTTATACCTCACTATCATTAGGTGCATAGGTAGTACTAAAATACTAAGATTCAAAGAATTTTGTGATGGTATTTTTGGATTTTTTGGTGACAGAGAAACATCCTGAGTCCAACACATTATGAAGTGATGATATGTTTAAAATATAAATATAATTTAGGGGTACTTTAATTGGGGTTATTTTCATTCTTATCACAGTTTCACCCCCTTTTATCTAGAAATATTCTGTTGGAAAATATTATTTCATGAGAATTGTGATAGATAGACTATCTCAACATCTTTCTATTTGTGGAATAATTTCTTCGACATGACTGATGGAAAATACATACTTCTCATCGAGATCATTCAATGGGTAGGTGGGATCTATTTCCAAGTTGATGGGGGTGGTAATCCAAGAATCATTTCCTATCATTGGCTAATATATATCACTTTTATAAAGTATCATATATATATATATATTGGGATTAATGAGATTCAAATGGGGTGTTATCACTATAAAACACATTGACTTATCCATTGATAGAATACTTGAGGCATTGATGGTATGAGGAAGGAACCGATACATATAGATAAATCCATGGTTATATTAATATATAATTGAAATTCATGACTGGTTTAATGCCCATGGATTTAGAGTCAAAGACGAGGTCCTTGAACTGTGTTCTAAACTTGATTCATCCATGGGGTTTCTTCTCACTCTTATCATATGCATAGATTATTAGGTTAGAGGGAGACAGATTGATCTCAATTTATCCCAAACATTGTAATATTTGGAATGGATTAATGTTTATCCTGAATCCATTATCACTACGAGATTAAAAGATATCAATAATGTAAGGCTTGTAAAAAATGTACAAGGTTATGATGTGCACATGTAAAAAAACCTATCCGTATTGATCTATAAAGGAGATAATCATAAGACACTCCATGAGATCAGTATCTATATGGTAGAACTCATCTTGTGTTATCCCAAATTCATACTATTTTTAGAATAGGAGGGCCTAGATTAGTGCTTCTAAGATCTCATTTGAAAGTTAAATGGAATCCAAGATTTTGGGATTGATTAGGATTATAGTGAGCTATTTCAAGATATCATACTTTTAGACTAAGAGCATTAATTTTCTACAAGGTGGTTGTTCCTTAGTTCTAGGCTTAGAGTTCGATGTATTCTATGCTAATAACCCATTAATCGAATGAATTTTTAATGGAATATCCATTTTTTCTGGATTATACTGAGCTAATCTTTCCATAATTAGATGATGATCAGACTGGTGTACATCCACCAATCAGTCCTCTAATATGAATGTATTTTAATGGGATCTATATGAATTAGGAGTGGTTTGACTCTTTTTTTAACCTCTTTTAACTAATTATCACTTTTATTTTGTAGTATATATGGATTCAAAGGATACATGGACTGAATTTCGAGCTTCATGTTGACCTTTCCCTCCTCAAGATCCTAAACCACTTTAACCTATAGATCTCCATCCTTAATTTTGGTTAGGGTTTTTATGTTCATATGTAAATTCTTTATCAAATAATGGGTCTACTAACTAGATGACACTGAATGACCCATATAATGACTCTTTTTAGATGGTTCCCATGCTTGAAACACCAAGATAAGAAATTTTTGAAGATTTTAGATTGTCTTGGGAACTAATATGGGTTCCTTATCATGTTTTTTCCTTTCCAGCACCATATATACTGACTATTATAAGGATATTATTAAAAGACTATGGAATTGAGTGCATAAATGATTGTTTCAACTAGAACCTGAGGATTTTATATACAAAATTGACTAATTATCTTTTCACCCAATTGTCAAACTTCTTCTTTTCATAACTAGAAAATCATATAATTCTACTTCCACATATAGTGGGATGGAAGAAACATAATTTACCTTCATCTAGAGTTTGACCAAATTCACCCACCTATAATTAACTATCCTTTATAAGATTTATTTAATGATAAAGAAATCTCGGATGTTATACCCTAACATCCAATAAAAGGTATAATATTTTTTATAGTTAGTGAGACTAACCTCATGGGGATTTTAGGGCTATGGTAACTTGAGAAATTTATTTTCCAACAATAAAATGAAGTATCCTAGAACTTTATCCATTCCAAAAGAAAAATAATGTTCTTATGATCCTCAAATTGTGGATGTTGTTGGTCCTTATTATCATCCCAATAGGAAAATTTCTATTGTTTCCATCATTACGTGGGAGGTTCTTTATGATTCTATATGAGATTAGGCATCTAGTTTGGTACCAGTGCTATCATGAGTGTAGAATTCGCCATCTATATGTTACTAGACCCATTTACTTTATTTTTTTGAAATCAACCTAGATTTCTCCATCATTCATAAAATATAATCTTACATCCTTTAAAAAAAGAATCTTATCTCCTAGAATCCACTGGGAAGTTCTAGTGGGATCAATGGTGTTTTAAATTCATTATTGTAATTATATAATAGATCTCTAGTTTATTATTCAAGAGTATTTTCATGTTTAAGGAGTACGTTAGACACTTCCATCTGGATATGTAGTTAGATACCCTCTCATTCTCATACTTTATTCAATTTGAGAGGTCAAAGATTCTCTTATTTCTCAATGTTGAACTGAAGTGATAAATGAATTTCTAAGAGAGGTATTCCCAATTAATGATGGACCTAGCCGAAAAGCTACAGTACCAAAAAAACTCTGGTGATCCTAGACTCTGTATAAAGTATATAAGATTAGATACCTATTGATGCTCGAGTATCCCAATCATGGGTCTACATAATGATAAAAAAATTGAGAGGTGTCTATATGAGTCTCTAGTGCCATTAAAAATTAAAAATGCTGGATTTCAAAAGTTTGGTGAAAGAGGAGTGGAATCCACTCACTAAGGGTATGAATTTCTTTCTAGCTATATTGGTGCTCTCCATCCATATATTTCATCCAACTGAGTAATTAGAGACTCAATGTAGTAAATTAGTTTTGGTGAGATGGTTGGTTGAGTAAAATCTTGAATAAAGGTGATGTATGGGCTCTAATATATTTGATCCACACATGTTTTTTGTTGATATAAAACATGAGCTAGTTATAAGTATTTCACTAGAAATAGTTTTATTTGTCTCCCCTAAGGAGGGGACTCTCAGAAATTCTCAAATCCCATTTTTAGTTACACTATATTCCTAGATCTAGAGCATTCCAGATGGTCAGGCCTTTCTTACATTGATTTTAGAAATTTTATCTTACTGGATATTTAATAGAGGGTAATATTGATTTCAACATAGGAGTTATACTTAGATAAATATTAACTCCGAATACTTCAATTATGAGTTATTTAATTATTTACAAATTTTATTCATTCTAAGTGAACCTTTCATCGAAAGTTATATTTTTAGTCTCTTTGGGTGGTGGTTAGAACATAGACACACCCTTTACCCTTTCCATGGACAAATATCATTGAGTGCTCATCAATTGTGAATTTGAAGGATCCCTAAATTACAATATTGTCTTTTGTGTTGTGTATGAACACCTTCTATGAATGTTTCAGTGTGTTTATTATTATGATCAATAGCTTCCACTTGATGATCTTCTATTCTAACATCATGTTTTGAGTCATCAATAGGGGATATGTCAATTATATTTTCAGATTTAGATTATCTCACATGAATCATATCTCTATCTAAAGTGTAGAGATATTTTTTAACCTCAAAATATTTTTATAGGTAATAAATACATTCATCCCTTTTTTTCTCCCTCTTTATGGAGATTTTATCCCTATGACCTCTATGTGGTTTCACCTTACCTTTTGAGTGATCTCCTAAAATCATTATATAGAGGTTGAACCTAAGGTAATACCTAATGATTATCACTAAACATGTCCTTGATGAATAGGTCATATCACACATTGAAGTAACTGGGACAGAGGTTCCTATTATGATTTTACTAGTTTAAAAAAGACCAAATTCCTTGGTAGAATATGGGATGATGGTATAAATGCCCAATTTCTCTAGGATGGGGCTATTTTTACTCCAACACCACTATGTACTAAATTAACTAGGTTTTTTACATCCCTGGGATGTTGGTGGAATAAAAAATATCAAAATTTCCCCTAACCTATGGTTTTATGTTTCTCTTATATCACTACGGTGGCCATTATTACAACTGCTCTTTTGATCTTCAAGTATTTTATCTAAGAATGAGTTGGGTAAAGGGATCATTCTGGGTAATAAATACTTAATTTATATGGATTATATGTAGTTGGAGGCCTTTCCATCCTTAGATTAAAATACTTGTCTACTTTTTATGAAGCATATAATAATAATTTCTCAATTTCCCACTCATTTAAGGTATACTATTTTTGGTCTTTGAAGGTAATGGGATTTTATTGAAGATACCAGTCAGCATATCTGGACCTAGGGCCTAAGACTTTTTTTGAGGTGATAAAATTTCATGATACCCTTCTTGGAGGGATCTGTTGGAATGGTATTAGAGTGAAATACAATGATCTATGCTCACCATGTACTCTGATATGTATGTTCTAAGTGGAATATGTGAATAGATATCTTAGAGATTTCAAGGTGTTGAGGTAGGAATGATGGAGGTTTCCATGCTATATTCCTTAATTCTAGTGTCATACATATGAAAAGGAAGGTAAATTAATCTAATGAAATCATTCTCTAATTATCATGATGTGATTTGTGAACTCCCTATAAGGATTATTTTTCCCCTTTAAATGAAGATAAGTCATCTATAATTTTAGATAAAGATAATGTATGAACCCTTTTATTAGAGGCTTCATAATGTCATATTCAGGAGGGTCCATGGACCCAAACATAGTCAACTAGTATACTTCTCATGATCATAATATTATAATCATATTTGGGAAGATATTCCTCCACCTAATTTTACCAAAGTGTTCATTTCCCAGTTTCCTTATTGAGGGGATAAGAAATGTTTGAGATCTCATCCATTACATTGAGGGATAAATTTTATGAAGGTGGAACAGATAGCTAACATTGCCTCATACTATCCGTTTTTCAAGATATGATATCACTGGTCATTTATAAGGAATATATGTATCAATAATATCTCGATATGCGGGTGTATCAGGGTAACATCAACAAGGGAAGGATCTTCTTGTTGGAGTGAGATACCACTTTGAGGAAGACCTTCGCATAAGATACTATGGGTAGGACCTCTAAGATGAGTAGTTCTTGTTGCACTGGTAAGGGTAGTACCTCCTTACTAAATGATATTCTAGATACAAGGATTATTTACATATCTATCAATATGAATAGAGTTCCCATGATAAATTTTTATTCCATCATAAAGAGAAGATTTGTGGTAGTAATTCTTGAGAGGAGTGATAGAATTCCTAATTGCAGTACTGTGGGAAAGACCTTCACAACTAGAGATACTTCCCAGTTTTAATAATGAGTTAGAAGATTCCAGGGATACTATTAGAAGATGTTTAAGGGACTCCATAACATCAGTTTCATTTCATTTAGGATTACGATTCTCCTCCTGAGATATATGATGTATTCAACATGATTTCCTTCTGTAAGTTCTCATTTAGGTGGTTGAAGTTGTTTAGTGTGTATAGTTCCCTTCAAAGACAAGCACCTTATTGAGAGACTATTTTATTGTTATAAAAATATATTAATGATCATTTTGAGGCTAGGAAGGGATATGATCCTTCACATTTATGGTCACTAAAATATATCATAGGGTCTCCTAAATTTTGGTATGAGTATAGGCCTGAATTTTTGATTCTATAAGTATATACCACCTAATATCTTTAGATTTATTGGGAGAAAGGATATATTAATGCTCCAAAGAAAATTAAAAAAAATTATAGTGAGTTTCATTAATATTAATTGTATTATAATCCTGCCCTAAAGAAATTTATAAAATGATCTCACCAACTCCAGTTGGAAAAAAAATATGAGTCCAATCCCAATATTTTTTATTTTATATAATTTCTAATGATCCACCCAAAATAAAGTAGAAATATAATCCCACTCTTGGGGAGGTCCCCAAATATTCCTATGAATTACTTCAATATTGGAGGGCATAGGAATGTGGAACTTTCCCTTGTTTCCTGTTAGAATATGTTGGTGGGATTCTTTGGCTATAGGTTCTACCATAATATGCTGTAAAATCTACAAGGTGTGGGTAGGAATATGTGTATACCTCTCCATTACTGTTAGGATATGCGTATAAGATTTGATGGTAGGAATTTTGATATAATACCATTCCTTGGTGAGAGTTGGTATATAAGTCTACTCCAATCATCCATTCACTACAATAAAAAAACTGATGGGCTTCTGATGAGAGGTCAAGAATATAGTCCTACCCTTGGATTAATGTTAGGATATACCAACTTGTTACATTATATACTACCAAGGTGTTATGAAATAATTAATGTGTATGAGAAAATATATAAGATCATTCATTGATTTCCACCAAAATGTGTTATGGACCTATTATGTGGAAATGGGGATGTGAAACTATTCCATATCTCCAATAGATCTCTATCCCCAATGATATATTCTAGTCACCCAAACCTCAGTGAATAAATTTGATACCTCTAGATTGGTTCTCTTAGAGGGTTGCTGAGGAAATTAGTCTATGTAACATTGATAGTAGGGGTGGTCGGTATGATCCCTCTTAGAGAAGTTCTAAACATGGGTGAGATCATGATGAATCTCTTATTACATCTCACAAAGATAACATAGGTATTAATTTTCACACTATAGGTAGAGGCTCCTAAAGTGTTTTTTGGTGATCAAGGGTGTGAAAATATTTATTAAAATACTTTTCTATTGATAAGGTAACATATGGGGTTTTACGGCCTGAAGGGTCTTCCATAGAGCCTCAAAAGTGGGGGTAATACCATTGAGGTGGAATCCCTCATGAGCACATTTGTGAATTTTTAGTGGTGGTGTGATGTAGTCAAGAGTTCCCTATTGGCCACATGGGACATAGATTGGGTAGTAATTCACTTGTATCTTGGATGGTTCCATCGATTTAGATCACATGGGTCTCTTATCTACAAAGTTATATGAGAAAAAAACCAAAACAATAAAGAACACCTATCAGTGAAACATCACATTTAGGATCATGTTTGATTGACTGCATTAATAGGAGAAAGACAACTTATTTTTTTTGGTTAATGAAAGATGCATTCTGAATTCACCATTATATTTATAATGGAAACTTATGATAAACCCCTCATATATGAAATGTCATTGTAAACATCATTTCATGCATTATATCAAAAGTCACGTGGTTACTAGGTCTTTTTTCCAGCAACAATTTAGAATACACTTTGGTATAGAAGATGAGAGGTTAGGATCATATCACCCTTTTAGTGGGAATTATTTCATATTTTGGGACTCTATTATGTATTTGAGATGTCTTTTTATGAATTATTTCAAAATAACAATGTGGGACTAGTTATCCCCCATGCTAGTAATGGATCAAAATCATGCCTCTTTCAGAAAATCTATAAGTATTAGAGGTTCTATGTCTTTAGTTTACTTAGCAGGAGTACTTAATTTGGGATGTTATGGTTTAAAGCTACATATATGAACATTCCAAAGTTTATTTCCATCCAGGGAGGCAATGGTTATCATGGATTTGGGATTGGGACCATGAAAGGGCATTCCTACATATTCTCATGAAGGTAATTAAAAGTCACATAGTTTTATAACACTTAACATGACACATCATAACTTTTAAGGACCTATGTGAAGAATTGATTCAAAGTAGTTTAGAGCCATATGAAGTGTAATTTTAGGTGTATAGAGATAAAAAATGGTTGGTGTGGGGATTATATATGAGTAGTACTTTCTCATTGTACTTAAAGGGTATATATCCCAACTAGGGTAGGTTTAGTTAATGGGGAATATGCCTCCCTTAGATATATGGTTAGATCAAAAGGTAGGGATATAACCCACCGAGTGGATCATAGGGAATATGAAATAAATAATGATTATACAATGATTATATGGAGAGAATATGTCACTCTCAGTGGGGGTATGATGTCATCAGAAGTGGGGACCAATGAAAAATGAGAGTTCTGGATGTTGGGATTAAACCCTAAATATGCATCCTACATATCTTATTTAAATAGGAATAAATGACCAAATAATTTTAGGGAAACAATTTAAGGTCAAATGATAAGAAAATACCTTGTAGTTTAACGTCATGATGTAGGGATGCTATTATTCTATTTTACATTATGTGATTAGGATATTGGACACATAGTTCAACATCATGATGTAGGGACACCTGTATTAAAAAAGTCATGACAAAAGTGTATTGAGTGGGGATTACAAATATGGGGACACACTTTCCTAGTATATTATGGTCCATTTATTAGAAAGAAAATCCATCACCAAGCTGGAAGTTAGGACTTACATAGAAAATTAATCCTATGTTCTCATAGATCATTGATTGGAATCAGATTAAGGTATGTGTATCTTGATCTAGGAGAGACCAATATAGCATCCTCTATGATTTAGATTTCATTGAGGGTTTTAATTATCCATGAGGATAATTTATAAGCCTCATTTTATCAAGGGAATCAAAAATAGATGGGGATCATGCTAATGTAAAAACCCTGATCCTATGAATCTAGTGGTTTGGGAAAGGTTTGGATTTATTCTCTTAGGGGGTTTTTCCATGGGGAAATGAAGAAATGGAGATATTTTTGATTTAAATGGCCTGAGTAGGTTGCTCGGGTGATGGAATGATACTGGGAATTCCCATACATAAAATTTTATATAGGCCAGCCAGATACCATTCATGGAATAATCAACATGGGAATATAAAAGAAATCCTATAACACCCCTAATATTGGGAAGATATATCTTGAAGAAGACTCTGATGTCAAAATGATCCCACTTAAGGAATCTATAGAATACAACCATGTGATATGGGTTCACATGAGGGGTAGGATTCCCATGTAACACATTAAAATGAGAAGACCATATGATTATCTCAAGGATGGGATTTTCATGATAGGATCAAATACTTAGGTTCACGTGATACTGTTATCGCATATATAAGTAACACACCTATCTTTGGATAGAAAATGATAGGGTTATTGTGAGAATGTATGGTGATAACCTAGATGGAATCATGTAGATAATTACATATAGACAAGAACATGTAGGCCTAATTCACAAAACTCAATACATATAAGAGTTTTTTCTATCTATATATTTACATGTTAAATTCATTTAAGTTTCCAACTATAGGATATATTTAGTATCTCTTTCTCCTTATATAATTTTTATAGTCTCTTACTCTTCATAGAATGGGAATTTGGAATTTATTGGTTACCCATTTGATTATAAAGAGTAATTATTATATTACACATGGTTTATATGAGAAATTAATAAATGATGGGTGTCTAATGGATAATTATCTATCTACCCCCATTCCATGAATGAGAAAGATATTCTATGGTTGTGTGATTTTTTCTTCACTATTTCATGAATGAGGAGGATCCATCACAACCCACATGATAGTTCCATAAATAAATTTTATTTCTCTATTTTCAATCATTGGTGATTAGGAGAGAATCAACATGGTCTATTACAAACTACTAGTTTAAGTGTAATGACGTATATTTTTATAATTATCGATGAATATAAAAAATTCTCTTGGTATTAGTTTATGGCTCATAAAATTGAAAATTTTTATAAGTTTGTTTCTTTTTGAAAATTTGTTCAAAATCAAAAAGTTTATTTAAAAGTATTCATTAGAAGTGATATAGGAGTTAATTACTGTATCCTAATTTGAAAATTAATTTTAAGATAATTGAAATTTCATTTTTTATATCCCTAGAATTCAATAATAAAATGGTGTTTTTGAAATGGAAAATAGATCTAATTAAGAAATGTAAAAAACCATGCTTAATGAATTTAATCTACCATAATAGTTTTTGTTAAAGGTATGAATACAATCCATCATTTTTTAAAAAAATCTAATTATACCAATTCTAATTTAATCCCCATATGAATTTTTTAAAGGATTTAAACCTAAGTATGGTTATTTTAAAGTGTTTTTTAAGGTTTTTTATTTTAAATACTAAGGATGATATAGAGAATTTCAATTCAAAATTTGATGAAGGAACCTTTCATGGATATTTTAATTATAGTAAGTCTTATAGATTTTTTAATAAGAGAAAATTTGTTTTTGAAGAATAAATACATGATAAGTTTAAGGAAAATAAAAATGTAAAATATAATTTAGGTTTATAGAAAACAAAAGAATAATTTAAAAAGTTTAATTTTAATTAGTATTAAATTAAAAATGTTAATGTATTAGTTTAGGTGGAGAATATCACGTCTCAATATGATACTAAAAATTATAAAAATCTTAATCATTACCCTATTGAAAAATTAATTGGAAATGTTTATTCTAAAATTCAAACTAAAAAATTTGTTTTAATTTTTTGTGATAACTCAACCTTTTTTTTGATTCCTTATTAATGTTAAAGAAACATTTAATGATACAAATTGGATTATTTCTATGCATAAATAAATAAATTAATTTTAAAGAAATGATGTTTGGGATCAGGTTGAACTACTTAAATATAAACATATTATATAAATTAAGTGATTTTTTTTGGAATAAACATGATGAATATTGTAGTATTATTAAAAATAATGTTTTGATAGTTTATTAAGTATATCTGAGGAAGAAGGTGTTGACTTTTATGATTATTTACCCCCCTTTTTTTGGATAGAATTTATTAGGATTTTATCGAAATTTTCCTATTTTCATGGTTTTAAATTATTTTAAATGGATGTTAAAAGTAAATTTTTAAATGAATTAAAATTTTAAAGATGTTTATTATAATCAACCACCTAGATTTGAAAATATTTTTTTTTCAAATCATGTTTTTATATAAAAAGAATTGTATGGTCTAA
This sequence comes from Viscum album, assembly GCA_963277665.1. NCBI lineage: Eukaryota > Viridiplantae > Streptophyta > Magnoliopsida > Santalales > Viscaceae > Viscum > Viscum album. The sequence goes on from OY728137.1 coordinate 1,910,044,314, forward strand.
ATTAATCTCTATGATATTGGTATGATATACTATCTCTATTTTAGTTTGAAAATAATTTTAATAAAGGAAAATTTCATCCAAACTTGTTTATTAAGAAAGTTTATATTGATATTTTAATTGGGATAATATATATTGATGATTTTTTGTTTGTTTCAACAAATTATTTTCTTAGTAGTGAATTTTCTAAGTTGATGACATATAAATTTGATTTATGTTTAATGGGTGGACTAAAATTATTTTTAGTTATTGAATTTTTTCAAAGAAAATATGGAATATTATTAAATAGAACTAAATATACTAAAAAACTATTCAAAATATTTAATCTTAATTAATGTGAAAATTTTAAAACACCAATGTGTACTAATTATAAATTGGATTTATATGAATCTAAAAAACCTATAGAAAATAAACTGTTTATAGGAATGGTTGGAAACCTACTTTATTTAACAAAATCAAAAAAATAATACCATGTTTAGTGTATATATGTGTGTCATGTTTCAATATAATCATAAGGAAATTAATTTAAATTATGTTATAATAATAATTAGATATGTTAAGGGAAGTATTAACATTAGTTTGTTCTATTACAACCACAATTTTTTTGATTTAATATATTATTATGATTCTGATTTTAGAGGCTCTAGGCTTGATAGAAATAGTACATCTTATATGTATCATTTACTTTATTAAAATTTAATATCATGGAGTTATAAAAAATAATTATCAATTCCATTATCCATAGCTGGGAATGATTATATTACTAATATAAATTATTATGATCAAAGTCATTAGAGAAAAAATTAATTTAATTATTTGAATTTTTATTTTGATAATATTCCTATATATTGTGATAACATATATAATATTAATATATCTTAAAATAATTTATAGTATTCAAGGAAAAAACATATTGATGTTATATTTCATTTTATAAGAGATCATTTTAATAAATGATATATTATCTTAGAATTTATTTCAACTAATTATCACTTTATTGATACATTTAACAAACATATTATTGCTATAAATTTTTAGAAAATAATGTTTGATCTTGCAATTATGGAGCTTTAGTGTTCATTTTCTTTAATTTTAAATTTTATATATTTTAAATGGATATTACTATTCTAATATAGAGAAACTATATAAAGGAATATTTTTGTAGCATATATGAAAAGGTGAAGTTAATCCATATGCTTCAGCTAAATCAGTAAGTTGAAATCAATATTATACTTCAACATTATTTTTTATGCATTAATTAATGGGGAACTTAAATGTTTCGATAAATATAATTTTATAGATCAATTTTTATACTTTTTATAGAATGATTAACAAATTAAATGGTTATTTTTTTATTTAAAATAAGAAAGGGGGAAAGTTTTAAATAAATAGTTTGATTATGTTTTATCTTTTTGATAAATTTCAATAATGGAGGTAGTTTTTATAATTTTTTTGGTTTTGTAATTTCTAAAAGTTAAATCTCGTTAGTGATAAGTGTGATTAATGAGGAGATTGTTATTATTTATTTTTATTTGTTTTATTTTGAATATTACAAATATCAAAAATTATTTATAAATACCTCACTTGTTTAAATTCGATAATTATAATTTCACACAAAATTAGTCACTTATTATTTAAATCATTTTTAATGAATAATTAATCTGTTTAAAGTTTTTATAAAGGATTCTATAACTATAGTATTTCAGTTTTCAAAGTCATACAAACTAATTTTTCAAAATTATTACGAACTGAAATTTAAAATTCATACGAATTTATTTTTTAAAGTCTTATTATTTCAAAAATACTTATTTATAAACTGTAATTGTAATTCTTATGGTTAAAATAATGCTTATTTTTTTCATGATTACATGTTAAATAGACCTTACTAGAAAATGAAACACCTGGGATTTTCATATTTATGGAATTCATTCTTATATTAAAATGAACCTTACATATATTTGACACTTACATGATTTTAATCCTTACAAGAAAAACAACCCTTATGTGTAAATCATGATTACCAGATATTTATTTTTACAAACACTAAAATGACATTTATGTAAATATCATAATGATGCTTATGAAAAACACGCTTTACCATTTTAATATAATATTAATAGTCTATTTTCTTATAATTTTAATATTTTTATTTTCTGCAAGTTAAACTGATTCTTTTTATCTATTTTATTAATTTGTAAAATAAATATAAAATTCAACGATGCTATATGAAGTGTTTTTTAATTATTTCATTAAGTTTTATAGATTAGTTATTTCTATAATAATTAATGATATTATTGCATGAGTATATTACTTATAACTGTGGTATGCTGTGATTTTTCTCAAGATATACCCACATGGTCAAGAATATCTTAGATTTAATGAAGAGGGGATTAACCATTTGAATATGATCATCGAAACTTGATAAAAAAAATTACACCAATCATTTGAGTAATTGATAATGTTCAATAGACATGATTCATATAAGTGATGTGAATATGGTGAAATATTTTTACTATATCTTCTATTCCTATTGTGATCATGATGGAACCTTGACATTTGATCCTTAGCTTTTAATGTGATCTAATCTACTCCGAGCTATATCGTCTTCATTATTATGATAATATTTATATTCTACTTTTTAATTATTTATTCATTATATGTTTTTTTCACTATAATAGTTAGTTTATTAGTTTTCCAATAAAAATCATGTCAATGTTTGGGTCATGCCTCCTAAAAAAGGCATGTCTTTGGGTTATGAAACTTGAATAAAATTTATAATTCCTTGGTTGGGCCTTGGTTTATAGAAAAGAAGGTATAGGCTTGGTTGTGCCTCTAGGTAAGAAAAAGGTAGGTACTGTAAAAGGTGTTCACACCTTTAAAAAGTGATGTCTAATTCTAGTGAGTATCATTCGTCTTTCTATGTTAGAGAGTAATAAGGAGTTTATATAGGACTATTTTATCTGAAATATAGTAAAAATCATTTTTTCATTTTTTTCATATTTCCACTGAATATCTATATTATTTATTTTTTAAGTTCTAAACTATTATATTAAAATATGTATGTGTTAATAATTTTATATTTACTTATATTTTTTTTAATTTAATTAAATTTTAAAAGTTCTATTTAACCCTTCTCTAGACTTATTCAACATGTTACACTGGGACAGAACTCAAAATACATGAATAACTATAAAGAATACTATAAGTACCATATATCTTAAATGATATCTCATCATGTTCTTCCAGATTTGGAAATTTCTTGAATACAATAATGTAAATCCTTTCATATTAACTTTTTTCAATTATAATTTACTTTGGATAAATAGATTCAATAACATAAATATATGGATCTAATACCACATGTTGCAACCACAACCCAACAAACCCTAAGAGAGGAGGGGTGAATTAGGGTGTGAATTTATATTAAATTTTTGGATCCTTATATCTTTTTTATAATAATAGTGTGAATATATTAGTTTTTTATACAAACATGCAATAATTAAATATAGTTTATGAAGGGAAGGACATCAAGTTTTACTTGGTTCACCTCTTAGGGCTAGTAGAATGAGTATATGTCGACTAGGTGTCAAAATTCCAGGATTTAATTCTATCAACTATGGTGATTATAGAGGTTTAATAATGGCTTACAACCTATCTAAGGTGAACTCCCTCCTTTTTATCTCTAACACACTACTTGAGTCAAGGATTTACAAAACTATTCAACATGCATGTTTCAATAATATCATTCAAGAATAAAGATGAGCACCAAAAAAGAAAGGGTGTTGTCTCCTTTTTCAATTTCTATTATTATTCTTATAATTATTATTTAATATCATATATTTAATTATATTCCTTACCCTCTATCTTTATAATTTTACTTCTTCTCATAATAGATGTTTTTTAATGATGACATAAACAAATAAATTCATCTTCTTATTCTTCCCTTTTTAAATCATGGAATACTCTATAATTTTTGAATATGGAATCCCACATGAAATTCACAAAACAATTATCTATATAATTTTGCATGGGTTGATTTCTATATTTTTGATATGAAAATATAATTAATTTATCTCTGAATATTCCACCCTTTTAAAAGTTCTATAATATTCAGGATACTATTCATAAATTATAGTTTTTTATTTATTAATGAAATACATAAGTTTCCTTCTTTACGAGTGACTAATAGATTAATTGTGTATTAAAAATTAATTCTATTCCCATTCATGTTTCTAACCTTTAAGGTGCACCATGATTTTAGCTTGAAATAATATTCTTGTAATATCTTATGAAAACAAGCATCTTACAGGCTCTCATATCTTATGCATAATATCTTAATAAAATATATCTCGCACAATATCTTATAAAGATATATATTTTACATTAAATATATTACAAAATACTATATATTACACACTTTAATTGTCATAAAAAACTATAAAATATATTAATAAACTAAAAAACATCTTACACAACCTTTGAATATCATAAAAAACCCAAAAAAATCTTTCGAAATCGTCTAATGTCTTACAAAACCATAAAATATATTAAAAAACTATTTAATAAATTATTAAACATTAAATTTTTTTATGAAACTCAAAAAAATCTTAAGAAATTGAATAAAATTTTATGATATTTCAAAAAATATTATGAAATGGGAATAATGATTTTTTTAAAATCTTCAAACACTGTTTAAAAACAAATTTAATCATAAATATTTCCATTAAAAATCATCACTTCTTTAGTCTAAATAATAACTCTAGAATAACTTTAAGTATTTTAAATTCATAACACCTTCCAATTAGCAAAAAATCCAACAATTACAGACCTTGGTTCAAATAAAAACACTTTTTTACATGTATACATTAGTAATATAATTCCCATATAACATTAGGAAACATCACATGTTAGTAGAACACATGTTATAAAAAAATATAAACATCAAACATATATTTGTGGTAATCAAGAACACTATTAGCTATCTAAAAATTTCATAGGATATAGATAAACATATAACAAAAATCTCACTAGTATCAATCCAAATTGAGTATAAAAGATGGATTAATCTATAAGTGAATCATACTAGTAGTAAAAACAGCAAAAAATAAATCAAATAATACACCGTAACAAAGGAATACTAGTAAAAATAGATTAATTTCATATCTAAATAGACCAAATTCATGAAAAACATATAAAAAATAAAGGATACCATTATTGGTTAAAAATACTTTAAATATTCACATCTCATAAAAACAAGATTACTCCTTTAATATTTATTTAATTTTAAATTTAAAACATTTGTATTTTAAAAATAATTTTTTACTTACACATTTTGAGAAATAAAAAAATAGTTATTGTCTCGTTAAGAGTTATTTTCCCAATAAAAACTTATTTTAAGAATAAAATTACATTCTCAATACATAACTAAAACTATCATACTAGTTGTTATGGAATTTATGTTTATTTTAAAATTAAATTTCATATTCAAATTATATTTAATGTGAAACAATTAGTGTTAGTTATATTAAGTCTTAGTTTACAAACTAAATCTATTCTTAACACTTTATTAAATCAATTATGAACATTGTTATAAAATTTAATCTTGGAAACCAATTCATATTTTTTATGTGTAAATAGAGTCACATAATATAAATATAAAAAATATTACATTTATTAACCCAAATATAAAATTTTAAAAGATATGTTCAATATTTAATCCAAATAATTTAATTTGGTATATGAATGAGTATATGGAATCTACTTACCCTGTTTTATTATAAAACCGTATATACATTTTGATAAAAATTACAAATGTAGAACATGATAAATTTTTCATTAACATACAGAAATTTATATTAAAATTATTAGAGTTAATGGAAAATTGAAAATGGAACATTCATACTGTCACACACAGGCCTTGATTTTCATTTTGATTTTATTTACTTGTTGAATTTTTTATTCTTTCATGGTTTTTGGTGGTTTTCCTTTAATTTTTTTGAGAATTGTTTGAGTTATTTATATCACATGGTTAGTGTATAGTTAGTGAAAACCACACAACTGGACTATGAAAATCTTGTAGTAAATTTTAAATCCTCTCACATGGTTGGTGTATTGTTTGAAAAACCATGAGGCCAAATCATGCGATCTGTCCATATTCTTTTAAAAGTTAAAATTACCTAATTTATCTCTTGGGTTTTAATGATTTAACTTCCTCTTATTCCTCCCACTCATCTTTCATGACCCCCAAAAGCCTTACCCTTAATTTACCTATCCACTTTTGTGATCCTAATGGAATTTATTCATGATTTATGGTGATTTATTCATGGTAATCTTCTTTAAAATTCTATATACCCTATTTTTCTTATTTTTTCCTTCTTTTTGTTGCTCTATAATAGTCTCGATGACCTAGGGTTTTGTGTTGGGTTGAATTTATTTCGGATTATTTGTGGTTCTAAGGTTCTCTTTGGCCTTCTAAAGAATTATTTTATCCTTTTTAATTCGGTTTTCCATTGAGAATAATAAAATGAACATGACTGAGGTAGGTTGCCTTATTCTTGAGTCTTTAATCATAAAACCATGTATATCAGTGTTTTATCACTTATATTTGGAATGTATTATAAACCTTACTAAGTAGGTTTAATATTTATTTTAAAGATAATTTGGGGTCAACTTTGATTTCCTTGGAAGTAAAAGGGGGGGGGGGGAGGGATTCCTTTAATTTTTGAAACTCATATTTACTTTTTAAATTATTATCACACCAAGTGTTTTATTTAATAACTGTTTGTCACTTTTAAGGATATTTCTAATTTAAATAGTTGTTTGGTTTTAAATATGAATTTTATCTAGTTTTCATCTTGAAAATAAGGGCATGTTTGGTTAATTAAAGGAATTCTTGTATTTTTTTTGGTTTTTAAATAAAGTTACCAACATTTTAATGCTTTTTAATCCAAGTGTGTGGTGGGTTGATCTTATTATTATGTGTCTCATTGATTATATGAGTTTTTTGACATTGATTATGTGATTTTGTTATCAAAAAGGATTTCATAAATTGTTTTCTTAAATTATATTATAAAGGCCCGATTGACACTTTATGAAGTGCGTATGCTTGAGATTGTATCAACCTTATTGCGATACTATTGTATTTTGTTATTATTTGTGGATTCAAGTTATGTAAAGAAATATTTTTTCTTGAAATATTACAAATGGTGAGGTGATAATTACTAATTTTATCTTATGATTAATTCATTAGATAAACATATGTATTGTTTATTTTTTTGTTACTCACAACCATTGATTTATATCATGGGATCCCTAGGTACTACATGACATATCTGAATGATTTACACACTAGAAAATATTACGAAATTTCTAGTTCCCTTAGTATGGTTGTGTTCTAATAGGATTTGCCTCCCGATGGGACCATGTGGGTGGTAGGGTTGATTATTGTTCAGTTCACCTAGGTTCATCTGATTCCATATTTTTTGTTCCATGTTCAAGGTTCAAGATCATTTAACAATAAGGCCTACTGATTTTCTTATGATGTCTAATTGTTGTCGATGACTTAATTAGTGAATTATTACTTATTTCCTTGATTATGTCCTATAATTATTATTTGACTTAGTGGAACTATTTTTCTTATTGTGTATATTATTAATATTTTATGCGAGGGTTCCCACCATATATGTTTCATTTATTATGGTTTGATTTAGTTTTCAATTTGGTTTTAAAAGAAGTTTTTGTAAAAACTTTCAAAATAAGGAAAATGTTTTCATTTTGTTTTATAAAAATAGAAGTCCACAAACCATAACAATTTTAAGTGTTTTAACTTTTTTTAAATGAGGTATCACACTACTTGGTAAGAAGGAGATTTAAAGAGTATGACTAAAAATGTTTTAATTGAAATTATTTCAAAATGTATTAATATGTTATTAGTTCAAAATAAAAGAAAAGTCTATATTTATATTTAAATTTCAAACTAACATGAAATGGTTTTATTTTTAAAGGTTTTAAATGGGGTTTAGGGAGGATATATATAGGGAATTTGTGCTAACACTTATCAAATTACAGGTTTAATACAGATTCCTCAAGGATGTAGTTTTTTGTTTATTGAATCTTAGTTTGGGTATATGATAGGTGGATAATGGATATAATTCATTTGAAATATAGATATGAGTGGTTATAGTTTGTTTTATTATAGTTTTATTTTTTATTATCTAATGTATCATGACATATCATCATCTCTATTAGAATATTATTTCATAGATTTTATTAGTATTGTAATTCAATTTTGGTTCTAATATGATATTAGGATGTATTAGATATGATTTATTCTTTATTTATTAGTTATGATTTGTGATTACTTATTTATGTCTTGTTTGGTTTTTCTTATTATGTTTTTAATTATTTATTATGTGCATGGTTATCTTACTTACAGAAAGGTTACGTTGGATATCTAGTGGGATATACCTTCCTTATTATTATTTTATCAGGAGAAAATAATTTTTTCAACAGATACTAAATATCCATACCAATAGTTATTGGTATTGAATATAAATATTACATAAAAAATAAAATGACTATCAATTATTTAAAATGGGTTGCAATTTCGTCACCAATACATTTAGTGATGGGATTTTTTTCCAAATATCATCAACCTTGATGATAATTTTGGTAGCCAGTCTCAATTAGTATTAATTGTTATGTGACAGTCTGAGATGACATATTTTTGATAGATTTCAATTATAAGTAACCGTTTGTGATAAAATCACATCGCAAAATAGCTATCACAAATATATATTTTCCTATTGTGTATTAAAAACTTCGAGGAAATAGATTCTTTTTGTTAAATTTATAAAATATGAGTTGTATTTATAATGAGTGGAATTATTGGGACACATTATAACTAGTAAAGTAATCTTAGTTAATTTAGTTAAGAGTAAGGCTATAGAGGAGTGAACTTACCCTAAAATAGTGACAAGGATTCATAGTTTCCTTAATCTGGAAATATATTATAAAAGTTTTGTGAAAAAATATTTAGGAATTTATAATCCACTAACCATGTTAAATATTAAGGGAGTTAATTTTATCTAAAAAAATGAGTGTGGTGATAGTTTTCAAGAACTAAAGAATAGGTTGGTTAGTGCAGTTGTTCCAAAATTACTCTATTATGTAAAATTATTTATCATTTATAGTGATGTATCCTTGAATGGATTTGGATTTATACTCATATAAAATTAAAGGTGATTACCTATGCATATCAATAGTTGAAACCTCATGAGTGAATTTAACATACCCATTATTTGGAGTTAGCTATAATTATTTTTTATTAAATATATGGAAAAATTATTTTTATGGGGAATGTGTGATATATACCCAGACCCCCAAAGTATGAAAAAATATTTACACATAAGGAAGTTAACATGATACAAAGGTGATGGTTGGAGCTTCTTTAGGACTGTGATTATTATATTCATTATCATTATAAAATATAAAACAAATTCATTGATGCATTAATTAGGAAGGATCCTACTATTCATAAAATGATGGGGATTTAAAGAGATAATTTGATCATAAAATTGGTAAGTATGGACATCTAAGTCATAATTTAATGGGCCTCATTAATACCATTACAAATTATTTCTCAACCATAATTACTATATAAAATCAAGAAAGTACAAATTTATGATCCTAAGTTACAAAATAATATAAAAGATATGAAAAACTGAAATTTTCCTAAGTTCCTCATTAATAAATTGGGAGTATTGAGGTTTGATACTATGATATATCTCATATCTATTCCAATGTTAATTAAGTATATAATTGATGAATCTCACAATTCTATATTCTCTATACATCCCATAAGTACCAAAATGTATAGATATCTATGTAATCAATATTGATGGTATATTATAAAAAGGGATATTACTGATTATTCTAAAATTTGTTTTATATTTTAATAAGTAAATGTGGATTGAAAAATTCCCAAAGGACTACTACAAACACTACCCATTCTTGTAAGAAATTGGGACAAAAATAACTATGTACTTTGTTACCAACCTTACTAATATATCAAAGGGAAATAATTCCATACAAAAAATCATTGATAGATTAACAATTATTTCCCATTTTATCACTATAAGAGAGGATTTATACCTTATGTTACTTGCTCATATTATAGTTATGAAGTGGTTAGACTTTTTGAAGTACCATTATTAATAGTTTCTAACTGCGATCCAATATTTACTTCAATGTTCTAGTGGAGCCTTAAAAAGGATATGAATACATAAGTAAACATAATCATAACCTATCATCCTAAAATTTATGGGCACTCTAAGAATAGTATTCTTACATTGGAAGACATGTTTAGGGCTATCTCACTTTATTTTCAAGGGACATGAGACAAATATCTTCCACATTTTCAATTATCCTATAATAATAGTTTCCACTCAAGTATTTAAATATATTCATATGAAGATATATATAGAAAAATGTGTAAAATTACAAAATTATAGGATGATGATGGAGAAGGAAAACTACCGAGGATGAATATTTTGAAATAAACTATGGATAAAATACAAGTGATCCGGAAATATATCAAGGTTTCCCAGAGTAGAAAAAAGAGTTTTGTAGACAATAGAAGTAAATAAATAAGATTTAATGTTGGGGATCATGTATTCCTCAATATATCACCATGTAAATGAATCATTTGGAAATAAGGGGAAACCAAATCCCAAGGTACATTGTACCATTTGATATTCTAGAGTGTGTTTGAATAATTTTTTATCATTTATCACTACCTACAAATTTTTTCAATGTCCATGATTTATTCCATGTGTCCCTTTTAATAAAGTATTTGTTAGACCCAAAAATATTATTGATATAAATGGTGTGGAATTAGAACATGACCTATCATATAAAAATGAACCAATAAAAATAATTTATGAAATAGAAAAGGTGTTAAGGAATAATACAAAATGAATTGTAAAAGTCTTATAGAGAAATAAAAAGTTTGATGAAGAAACTTGGGAGCCCAAAGAAGCGATCGAGGAAAAATATCCCCATTTATTTTGAGAAAAGATTAAAATTTTGAGGGAATTTTTTAAGGGGGGTGGGGAGAATGTAACAAAACAAATTTCCTTAAGTTATTAGTAAAATAACTCATGTTTTCCTACCAATATTTTGTTATATTTTACAATATAAGAACTTGAAAATACTATTATATTTCATAGGAAAATTACACATCATGAAATAATATTGGGAATGAAATATAGGAATAACACATGGATATAAACCCCAAAGAATAATTAAAACATTAAGGAAAACTTTATAGGTATGAATTATATGATGAATATCACTCCTCCCATAAAGACTGTAAAAATAAAGAAAAGTGTTAGGAATATGATATAAATTATCAAGGGATGTGTAAAAACTTTTTAAGTGAAGTAGTTAATGATGAGGTATGATAATGGTGGATAATATATAGGGTGTAAAGGGAAATTTAATCATCACATGACTATTACCTGACCATTGTAATGTGACCATTTTATGACCATTAGAATAGTAAAAATATCAAATAGAAGAATAAAATACTAGTTTAAACATAAATTTAAAAGAATTATATATAATAATTATATTTTAAATATGTTATTATAAGTCCATATAATTATTATTAATTAATAAATATGATATTATAAAATCCACAATAATTTAAAGTGAATAAATAATGTGTTTATTTTTTTTAAAAATATTTTATAACAAACATATATTTTTTTAAAAAATAATTATTTCTCATCCATAGAAATTTATTTTTATAAAATTAAAATTATATTTGAAATATGAATATTGAAATTAGGAAAGGGTAAAATTTTGAGAGGTTTCTAAAATAATTTATTTTTTAGTGTATATTAAAAATATAGTTTCATATTTTTGGTACAATTTATGTAACATACCATTACCAACTTTCAATTACTTACAATCCCTTATTTTAATCAAACTTAATTTTGAGTCTTGGTTTGGGATTTTTAGAGACTTTTGGATATTTTTGGAATTTTTTGGGGTTTCACATGGTTGGAACACTATTAGGGAAAACCGAGTGTGTTGGCCCAAAAAATTGTCTGCCTCATTATGAAGTTATAGAGAATAGGGGGGGGGGGAAGATTTTTAAAACCATGTTTCCTCCCCCTAGACCATGGGGCATGAGATATTTGGGAGTGTACAAATAGTAAATGATTTTAAAATCGTTTAGCGAAGCCATACACCATTCTATAGTGGCCAAGGAGTGAGAACTCAATTGAAGCATAGTTTACCTAACCATGTACCTAAACCATAATGATCTATGATAAAGCCCAGTGAGAGTGCATGGTTAGGAACACAGTTAGATATAACCATGTGGCCTAGCCTAGTAAACTATGTGATATTTTTTTTAATCTCTAAAAATTATAATTAAGGCCCCGTACCCCCTTTTATAAATTCTAATCACCTCCTAATCAAACTTAATTCAACCCTTTGGATTTTGGAGATTATAAAGAGAATATTTTATCTCCCTCAACCCTTTTCTTATTGGATAAAAGTGTTAATATATTTAATTTATACTTCTATTATAAGTGTAATCTCTTTGATTGGGAATCATCATCTCTTCACCCTATCATTATTTGGGGGTGCTGAATCATTATGTTGTTGATGGATTGAAACATTGTTTTGACGAGTTATTTATAGGTATTACTATATGATATTCCTTTAATTAAACTCCCCATTGGTGGTTTCTATTTTGAGTGATTTCTTAACCGTGTGAATAAAGGTAGGTGGTTCCATAAAGATTTTACCTACACTTAGAACTCTGATTGCTTGCTTGATTTGAAATGTATTTTCAATTGATTTCCTAGAATTTAGAATATTTGATGCTTTATTTAAAAAATTCATGGAATTGTATAATAGAACCCCCATTTCAAAGGTTTTGAAAATTTTGGGTGGATTTTGAGAAAAGTAGGCATGAAATGAAAAGTGATTTTTTATTAATTATTAAGAAAAATGCCCTTAAATGTAAGATTATTTTGAATGGCATGAACTTGATAAAAACCTATGATTTTTTTAAATTTAAATTGATTGTCAAAACTTGAAATTGGGAATTGAAACTTGAATAATGATTTGAATTGAAAATAATTACTTTCCCATGATTGATTGATTTATTGATATATTGATTGACTGAATCACTTATGAGATTTAGTAGTTAGTGGGTGAATAGGAAAATAAATCTAGGATTATGATCCCATATAAATGGATTGATGATGAAAACTACAACTAAACCATGTTCATCGTGATTTTCCCCAATGGGGTGTTGAATGATTCTATCCTAACAGCCTGAGCCTTAGGGACATGTGCACACATTGATCTATGATTGACTGAATGAGTAGTGTGAGGATTCTAGAGCTAGTAACTAAGAAACATTAGGGAATATAAACATAGTGATTTGATATTATTTTATTATTACATGAAGATGTTTATTGAACCGTTTTAGTCATTCCCTTATATTTTATTAAAATGTACATTTAATCCTATTTTTGATATAATTTCCATTTACATGTTTTGGAAGATTTACTAACTTAAAATATGAAAATGATACATAATACCTTGTATTTATTTAAATTTAAGCACAAATGTTTTATTAGTTATGGTATTTCTCATGAAAATTTTGGTGAGATCCTACTGGGTTATTTTTTCTCACACTCTACCTTTTTCTTTAGGCGTTTGTAGATTATGTTATACCTAGTTTAAGAAAATGGAAAGAATAACTTAAAAGTGGTAGGTGTGATTAATTCTTAGGACATTTGGTGAAGGTGGTGACTGGTGGAGTTGTGATCCACTTATTACACAAAGATTTTGATTTTTTGTCTTGATGGATATTGTTCCCTCTTTTTGGATGATGTATCACTTTGTTATATTTATCTTTCTTATTATGGTACACCTGTCTCCTTAAGGAGTGTTTGGAATACTAGTTTTTCATTGATTTAACTTATAATATTTTATATAGTTTGTTTTTTATTAGGGTAAAATTGTTTCCTTTAACTTTTTATTGATGCCCAGGTGCTAGTCGCCCACCCATGGGGATTCGAAACACAATTTGGTCCATGTTATTACCAACTCAAGTACCAATGTAACATGATATTTGGGTTTGTTCATGAAATTTTATAACATCATAATTATATAATAATTATGTAATAATATATATATTTTCACACCTAAATGTCTTTAGCAAGTGATTTTATTATTTTATACTTATTAAAATCATTTTTAAAAATCTATTAAGAAATTAAAAAGTCTAAAAATAATTTTTTATTTTTAAAAATAATTTTTAATGAATATTGGATCCTTTTTTGGTTTAATTAATTTATACAATAGGAATCTGTTTAATAAATTTTAATAATAAAAAAATATGTTATTAATTTTATAAATCATGATACAAAACCATGTATGTTCCATGAAAATTGTATTTTCCAAAACCTATAATTCAAAATGATATATTTGAATAAAAAATCCTCATTCTTATATAAATTTCCAGCGCCCCACCCCATTTTATTCACTCTGATACTCATTATCACATCCCACCCCCTTATATTCTCATTAATACCTTTGGAGAATATTACAATATCTCAAGGAATCTCTCCTCTATGGTTAGGAAGTGATACTTAAGGTAAGGGTTCACTTCCTCTTTTTTACTCTCTATTTAATTAATTCCATTTTAATATGAATTATTTATTTTCAATTGATTTTGTTTTCATGTGCTTATAATAATTATATTACTATCCAAATTATTCCACAGTAATAATATATTAACATTCTATATAATTAATAATATTCTAAAATCTGTTATGTATGCCCCTTATAGTGCTAAAATCAATCTTCGATTTCCGTGACATACTTTTATATTGTGAACACCTAATATAACTTTAATCCAATGGTATTCATAAAACTATAATTTAATGATTATAGGATCCCATGAATGGATCCTACATCCCCTAATAATGGTTCAAAATGATGAAATGTTTTCTTATAAAATATGATCTATGCAAAACACAGAAATTTAGGCATATAATGGGTGTACCCTAATAGAGATCTAATGCATTGGGGAAATAATAAATCTAAAAATATAGAATATTTATGTTATTTGGTAGAATATCATGGTAATGTTTCATTTTACCTTTGTGTACAACCTTGGTAAAATGTTTTACAACACCTTGGTGACAAACCTTTGTGATATTTTTATGAATATATCATTTTTATATTATATCCACATTTCCATGTTATGCCTCATTTACATATGATCACACTATTATGTTATTCCTCTTTTACTTATGATCATGACCTTATATTATTACTAATGATTTATCTATAATGACCACTTACTTTCCATTTCTTTCATTTGTCTCCTTATTGAGATTTATGCTCACCCTTTCATTTTGGTATATTTTCCTAGGAAATCATATGCATAGAAATGACCTAGGATGGATTATAAATAATTATTTAAATAATATTAAAGGGAGATAATGTTTTTTCTATGATTTATGTAATTAATGTGTTATATACCTATTTTTTATGAAATTTAACCTCAAAATATCCTATGAAATTAATCAATGAAATTTTTATTTAGTTATGTTAAAAATCAAGTATGAAAAATTTCAGTCTTTATAGTAATATTTTATCTCAATAAATTATGTAATGGTTTGTTTTAGTTTGGTGTTTCATGTAAAATAAGCTATTTAACATGTTAAAAGAAAAAATTAGGGGTATTACATTCTACCCCTAAAAATAATTTCACCCTCAAAATTTGGTTAATCTTATGTAAATAAAGGAGGGTACTTGTTATTTATAACATTTTATGTTCCCATGTAGCTTCCTTATACATTTGATTCCTCTAGAAAACATTAAATAGGTGAGTGATTTTATTTAATAGTACTTTATCTAAATCATAAAAAATTTATATTAATTGTTCATCATAAGATATATCATGTTTTTTGGTACCACCTCTATGTTTATTACATGTGTTGGATCATGTATGTACTTCATCAAGAGTGATAAAAAGAACATATCATTCACTTTGGAGTGGTTCAATGGAAGTGTAATGATATAAGATAAAATCCCCATATGATCATGGATTTTGAAGGGTCCAATATATCTAAGGATCAACTTTACCTTCATCTTGAATCACATAAACCTCTTCCGTTGTGATATTTAGAAGAATAATTTGTCTCTAACATCAAACTCCAAATCACACTGATGATTATCAACCTAACTCTTCTATTTTTTTATAGTTTTAACGTGTTTTGAATGGTTTGAATCTTCCTTCGTATCACTTTAGAAAGAACGGTTCCTAGAAACTTACACTCTCCAACTTCATCCCAATATATGGGAGTTCTTCATATCTTCCTATACATAGGATCATATGGTGATATATAAATACTAGAGTGGAATTTTTTTTCACACCCCAACCATGGGATTTATTTTATTTTATTCTTTTTTTGACATGGTCTCTTTTGGTTGAGGTTTTGGTTGAGTTCCCAGTTTGAATTTTTGAGTTTTCAAGTTTCCATGTGGCTTTTTGGCTTGTACACTGTTTGAGGATTAACTATACAACCGGTTGAGGATGTAGGTTTTTAAATTATTTTTTTTCTTTCATGGTTTGAATTGAATAGATTGATCACAAATTGGTCGAAACTATGTGAGGTCTAGGAGAAACCATGTGGATTTTCTTTTGGTGTTTGGGGCATGGTACATGTCTTATGCATGGTTAGGAGAAACCTTATGGCAAGCGTGTAGGTAGGATTTTTAATTTAACATAGTTTAATCACATGGTTGGCCCATGGTTTCCCAAATTGCACAGCCAAACGATGTGGGTTTCACCTATTTTCCAATAGGGTGCACATAGTTAGTGCACAGTTTGTCAAACCATGCCATCAAACCATGAAAGTTTCCTAGGTCATTAAAAGTGTGAAATTCAAATATTTCCCTTCTCATGTTTTAAGCTCAATTCATGATTTCCTCCCTTCTTCAACCTATGTGCACCATGAGAGATCCCAAGCATCACTACTTTGCCCATCCTTCATCCATGGATTCATATTCAAAGTTCTAAGGTGAGTTATTCATGGTTTTGATGTTTTTATCTTCTTCCTCTTCTCCCCTCTTGGTTATTTGGTTCTCCATTGGTTGGTTCCATCTTAGATGAACCCTAGAATCTAGGGTTGATATATTGGGTTGTATTTATTTGGGTTTAGGCTATGAGGAATGTCCCCTAGGGTGTGATATTCCTGTACCAAATATTCATCACTTTCACACATCATTGAGGTAGGTGTTTCAAACAATTTCCTTTTAGGAACATTACATTTGATGATTGAGATTTCATAAATGATTTATAAATGTTATTCCCATTCTTGTAATGTGTTATTATAAATTGTTTTGGTGTTTTCATGATGGAAAATTGGTGTGAAATGGTTTTACAAAAGTTTTATTAAATATTCCTATGTATATATGCACACAAATTGTTTTAGGGAATGTAAATTGATTATTTTAAAATAAAATTATGTGAATTTGTTAGTGTTTTAACTTTTTTATGTTTTGGTACTTTGGTTGGTTTATGAATTAGGTGTTGTGTGGGGATTTTTGTGGTTTTATGGGTCGAAACTTATGTGTGGATTGTTGTCTTTAGTGGTAAAGCAAGTGGTGTTTCTTTAAAATGGATCTTGGGTATTATATTGGATGTGTAAACACCCATATGTGCATGGGGTGGACATATGGATGGGAACAAAAATGATAATGGTATTAGATAAACTTTATCAACTTAAAACATGGATTTCAAAACACTTATCCCTCCCCTATTATTTATGATTCAACTCTGTTCTTCTCAAATTGTTTTTCCAAAAAACTTAGTATTTTAATAAATGTTCCTTGGTTTCAAATGACTCAAATGTGTTTTCAAATTAGTGTTTAAATTTATGGAACGCTTGGAACTTTGGAAGGTTGTTGGTTTCTAAATGGTATGAAGGACCATTTGGAATATTTCTGTATATTGTGTGTTTTGATATTGGTTTTTGAAATGGTTTTAGAAATGGAATTGGATTTTGAAATGTAAGGCCTGGTTGGAACTTTGATATGTTTTGGATATTTGTTTTGAAAATCATGTGATGTGAAGGCCTGTTTGGAATGTTGTGGTATTTTTGGAAAATGGTATAAGACTCAAATGATATGATGGACTAGTTGGATCTTGTGAATTGTTTGTTGTGAGATGATCACCTCTATGGTGGATCCTCCGTGGAGAGGTTCATCGCATAGGTGGTGTCAATGTTTGGGTTAGGAAATCACAATGGTAGTGGGTTTAGATGAACCATACATCTGAGGACCTCACCATTAACCATGTACTATTATCATGGGATTCCTAGGATTCATCTAGAGGGTTGAGTGGTGGTTTCTTATCGAACCTGATTAGACAGGTTGGTACCCCATGGATTTGATGAGTCCAGGTGAGACGTGCCACTGGATTGACTAGTTTAGAGAGGCCATTTGGTTATTGACTATGGAGTTTCATTTTATGCTGGCAGATGAGTCTGAAATGAGTAAGTCTAAGGATTTCCTCAGGATATGTTTAGAAAATTCCTATGATTGATTATTTGTATGTTCTATTTACTTATACTGCATGTGGATATTATCCCTACTAGTCAATTCTTTCTTTATTTGTTTCTCTTACTTTCATAATATTCCATTTTATCATCTCATATGTATTTTTAATTTCTGTTTTGAGTTTTGAACTGGATTTTGGAATGTGAAACCATTTTTAAAAGGAAATTTTTGTGTGTTGTTTTAAAAATGGGACTTGTGGAAAATTATTTCTAGTTTTTTAAAATAAAAAAGAACATATTTTCTAAATATATTTCAAAATATTATTTTTGGATTATTTAGGGAAAGGAAATGTATGGAATCTATGGTGATTACATAATGATCTTTTTATGCTCACACCCTACTTATGCCACTCAACATTGGTAGACATGAGTTGTTTTGCAGGTTTAGGTATCTATTTCGGTTTTAGTTTGAAAAAGGTTGGTCTTATGGTTGGTGGTGACCAATATTATATGTGGAGATTTTTTAGCACAATTTACTTTTAGTTTTGTATTCATTTTTTTATTTTCAAAAAATATTGTATTTGTATTGGTTTGTGAATTTATTGATTTTTAGTTATTGTTGGTTTTTCTGAAAGTTCAGTTTGGCTATTGATCTTGGTTTTTTAGGTGGCTAAATCATTCCCATTAGGTTATTTTGATTCCTTACACTAGTTTCCATCTTTTGGGGATTGATAACACCATTCGATCCTTATCTCAGAACAATTAGGGTTTTAGGTTGGATGGAATCCTAAACTAGTTCATCAAAACTTGGTATCAGATCAGCCATTTGTTTTTTGAGGTGTCAAGTAGATTAGAGATTATAATTTTCAGAACTCTAGAGGTATTCATAGGAAGGATATCATGAACCCTTTATTGTTTTGAACCTCAAGTTTCCATGTGTTTTCCTAAATTTGAGTCTTTGTTATTTTTTTTGGTTTGTGTGGATGGGGAATGAAAATGGAGGTGAGATAATGTCACATGGTGATCTCACATAGAGTAGTGACCCATATGAATTCTGAGTGCATGATTCAAGGTAATCTTAGTGGTTTGTGCTTTCTTGGGGCATGACCCACTAACCATGTCACCATGTTATGCACGAGCACTAGTTCCTCATTCCAGGAGTGTGGTGTGAGTTGTGATTTGGTTTGATTTTTGCCAGTGTGGGTTGAATTTTAAGGGGGACAGGGTTTTTATAATAAGGGTCTTTAAAAAGGAAAGTAGTTTTTGGAAAATTAGTTTTTTAAAAGGGGAAATTTACTTTTAGAAAAAAGGGAGTTTCAAAATGGAAAATGATTTTGGCATTTAGTTTTATTCAAAGGTGGGTGCTTTAGAATTTAATTTGAAGGTAAGTTTGGAATATTGAGAAATGTCCTTGGAAGAAGGAATTTTTGAAATTGGAATGTATATGTTGGGTCTTGAAAGAGGATTTTTTTTATATGATGTTCATATGATGATCCAGTTGCCTTTGTGTGAGGTGTCCCGATTAGTTGGGTTTCGGTTGATGTTAATTTTGGTTTAATGTTCTCTTTTTTATTTAGAATATACCTCCTAGAAAGGTCCCCAAGTTTTCTAGTGGGTTTTATCTAGTTTTTATCCCTACCCAGACTCCCAAT
Organism: Viscum album; assembly: GCA_963277665.1. NCBI lineage: Eukaryota > Viridiplantae > Streptophyta > Magnoliopsida > Santalales > Viscaceae > Viscum > Viscum album. Next base: position 1,910,064,565 of record OY728137.1, read on the forward strand.
GAAATTTATTCTTAGTTTTTTATTATATTACATGGCGATCATTGTCTATTGGAGGAAGTAGAATAGATTGAGGAAGTTGAGAGTGCCTTGAGATCATTGGGAACTCTTGAATTTGTTAGAGTCCATGCTCTTCGAAGATAGTTTTTAGGTATATATTTGGACTAATGGGAGGTGATCATCCTGAAATAATTACAAGATAGGGTAACTTCGTAAGGTTTTAATACCACTTTCATCCAGTTGTTCATTCAATTGGAGTTGAAGGTGAAGAAATTGGCAGATTGTTGGGTGTTCAACACGGATAGTGGATAGTGAAGGCCTATGTTGATCCTTTCAAGGAGTTGGTTTCTTTATATCTAGATATTGATTCAGAGAAGCAACTAAAATATCCTTTGTGTATTTGGGGTATTTAAACAGAGATTGAGGACTGATTCCCCACATTCGGTGAAGTCCATTTCATGAAGTTTGTGGATGAGGTATTCTTATCTTAGTTGGTTCCTAGAATGAAGTTAGTGGTAGTTTATGAACTAGAATTTCTTGATGCCTGTAAAGGTTTTATACCTAGAGAGAGGTGTGTTCTAGAGGATCCTATTTCCAAGAGGCCACTTTCTCGAGTTTCATCTTATCACTCATTGTACCATTTTATTGTGTGTTTTCAGTGCAGTCGGTTTGGGAATTTGAAGCCATCTTATCATAATCCTCCAAAGGTGTGTCACTACTGTGGCCTTTTTGGTTATCTGGAGAATTTTTTCAAAAAGAGTTTCTCAAGGAATAATCCTTGATGAAAGGGTTTCATCTCCTAACTATGTGGCATTAGATGCTTCAATACATCATGGATCTAGAAATAAGACTTGGAGGGAAGATTTTTCCATATTCAGGAATCACAGGGGGTGTAAGGAACCTTGGACTAACTTTTGTCTCCAATATTAGAGTAGAGATAGATGAAGTTTCTCTATTATTGTTTTTTATTCTGTTCCAAGTTCCTTATTTTTTTTGTGAAAATTTTAGTGCTCATGTTATCTTGTAATTATAGTAGTTATGTATTATGAATGTGATTTTTTTAATAGTTGTTCTCTCTTATGTGTTCTTATCCCTTTTCATGGATTCGTATTGGTTTTATATTGTGTTCATTTGAACAATTCTGGAATATTGTAAAAATGATGAATCATGGTTTTTTTTGGAAATTAGTTTGAGTACTTTATAAGGGTTTCCCCTTGTGTTCAGGGTTTTTGGTTTAGGTCGGGAGTTATCATTTTGGTGCCATCGTTTTGGGAGTTTCATTACTGGTCGTGTTAGTTGGGGTCTTATGGTGGGGATAACCCTATCGCATTCTCCTATGGCTCTTCATGTTGTGGTTTCCTCTAGGTTTTGTCAGGTGTTAATTATGAAGTGAATGGTCACGTTGTGGACCATTGTTTTGTGTTCTCTCATCTTGTTTTGAGTATAATATCTATTCCACTTTTAACAGGGTGACATTATAGAGGCATAAAGTGTTTGTAGTAGGAGAATTATCACACCCCTAACCTTGGAATTTCATTTATCATATTCTTTTATTGATTTGAGTTCTTTTGGTTGAGGTTCAGGTTGAGTTCTTAACTTGATTTTTTGAGTTTTGAAGTTTCTAGGTGGCTTTTGGCTTGTGCATGGTTTGGGGGTCAACCGTATGACTTGTTGAGTCTCAAGGTGTTTTCAGTCCATTTTTATCTTTTACGGTTTGATTACATATTTTGATAATGGATTGGCCAAATTTTTTTGAGGTCTAAGAGAAACCATGTGGATTGTCTTTAGGTGTCTAGGTCATGGCTCATGGCTTGCACACAGTTAGGAGAAACCGTGTGACAAGCGTGCTGGGAGGATCTACAATTTTACAGATCCAAATCACACAGTTGGTGCATTTTTTCCCAATCCATGCAAACAAACAATGTAGGGTTCCCCAATTCTCTATTAGGGTGTGTATGGTTGGTGCATGGTTTTTCAAACTGTACGAGTTTCCCAGGTCATTAAAAGTGTGAAATTATATTCTTTTCCCTTTTGTATTTTAACCACAATTTAGGATTTTCCTCATTTTTTGACCTAGGGGCACCATGGTAGCTCCCAAGATTCCTTACTTTGTCCCTCATTCTTCCATAGAATAATATTCAAGGTTCTAAGGTGAGTTATTCATGGTTTTTGGACATTTTTATCTTCTTCTACTTCTTCTTATCCTATCTTTGTTCTTTGGTTATCCTTTGGTTGGTTCTATCTTATAAAAACTATATGATCTAGGGTTGATATGTCGGTTTGAGTTTATTTGGTTTTTTGGTGTGCGTATTGTCCCTTGGGGCATGTCATTCTTTCTCCGAAGGTTTCATATCTTTCACACATCATTGAGGTAGGAGTTTCTATCAATTTCCTTTTCAGAACATTCCATTTGATGATTAATCTTTCCTAAATGTTTTATAAATGTGATGACCATGCTTATGATGTGTTAGTATAAACTATTTTTGTGTTTTCATGATAAAAAATTAGAGAAAAATATTTTTCAAAGGGTTTTATTAAATATGCCTATGTATATATGAACATTATTTGTTTGATGGAATGTCAGTTGATTATTTTAAAATAATCTTAGTTTTATTTTTTTGGTGTTTTCCCTTGTGTAAGTTTTGGTACTTCGGTTGGTTTATGAATTGGGTGTTGTTTGGATATTTTAGTGGTTTTATGGATTGGTTCTTATGTGTGGCTTATTGTGTTTAGTGGTAAAGAATGTGGTGTTTCTTTAAAATTGTTCTTGGGTGTTCTCTTAATTTTTAATGAGTGGTTTATTGGATGTCGACACATCCATATGTCCACAAGGTTCACATATTGATGGGAACACAAATGATAACAGTCTTAGATAAACTTTCTCAACGTAAAAAATGGATTTCAAAACACCTATCCCCCTACACTATTTATTATTTAACTCTATTCTTATCAAATGGTTCTTCCAAAACCCTTTATGTTTAACTAAATTTCCCTTAGTTTCAAATGACTCAGATGTGGTTTCAAATTGGTGTTCTAATTTATAGACCGCTTGGTACTTTGGAAGATCATTGGTTTCTAAATGGTATAAATGCCCATTTGGAATCTTTATGTATGTTGTGTGTTTCCATCTTGGTTTTTGAAATGTTTTTTGAAATGGAATTGGATTCATAAATGAAGGGCCCTGTTGGCACATTGAGATGTTTTTGATATTTTTTTTGAAACTCATGTGATGCGAAGGCCCAATTGGCACATTGTTGTATTTTTGGAAAATTGTTTAATAATCAAATAATATGATGAAATGGTTTTCACTTGTGAATGTTTCTTTTTGATATGGGAACCTCTATGGTGGATTATCTAAGGATAAGTTCATCGCATAGGCGGTATAGATGTTTGGGATAAGAAAGCATAGTGGTAGAAAGTTTAGTTCAACCATGAAGGTGAAGACCTCCCCATTCCCCATGTATCATTATCATGGGATTCCTGGGAATCATCTAGGGGGTACAATGATGGTTGATTTTCGACCATGATTATACGAGTTGGTAACCCCTACATTTGATGAGTCCAGGTGGGATGTGCCTTCGGATTGGCTAGTTTAGAGTGTCTAGTAAGTTATTGACTATAGATTTTCACCACATACCGATAGTTTAGTCTAAACTGGGTCTGTATAGGGATTGCCTCAAGATATTTTTAGAAAATTCCCATGATTTATTGTCTATATATTCTATTTAATTCTTCTACATGTGAATATTATCCCTACATGTCTATTATTTCTTGATTTATTTCTCTTAATTTCATCGAAGTCCTTTTTATCATCTGATATGTATTTGTAATTTCTATTTTGGGTTTTGAATTTGGTTTTGGAATGTGAAACCATTTTTAAAAGGAAAGATGTGTGTGTTTTTTTTAAATGGAAACTTGTGTAAAGTTGTGATTAGTTATTTAAATTGAAAAAAGAACATATTTTATAAATTTATTTAGAACTGGTATTTGTGTATTTTGTTTCTAAAGGAAATGTATGGACTCTATGGTGATTTCCTACTAAGATGTTTTTTCTCACACTCTACTTATTCCACTCAGTGTCGATAGACCCGAGCTATTCTACAGGTTCTAGTTTCTTGTTCAGTTTTCCTTTGGATTTGGTTGGTCTTGTGGTTGGTGGTCACCAAGAAGTCACATGGATAACATATTAACGTGGTTCAATTTTAGTTTTGCATTTAGATTTTTTATGTCAAGCAGCTATTGTGTTTGAATTGGTTTATGAATTTATTGATGTTTAGTTATTGTTGTTTTTTATTCGTGTTCAGTTTGGTTATTGATCCTAGTTGTTTATTGGGATAAATCATTCCAATTGGGTTATTTTGATTCCCGACACTAGTTTCCAGCCTGTGGGGATCAAGAACGCCCTTCAAGCCTTGTCTCAAACTAGGTGGAGTGTTGGGTTGGATGGAATCCTGGACCAATTAGTGAAAATTTTGTTAAATGAAAACTCTTCGAAGGTAAGGTGTTGATCACAACATTCTTTAAAATAAGCTGAACATGGTATCAGCATATATTCTTGTGTTTTAATGGACCTTTCATATTTTCTACTAATATGAGAAGGATAATAAGTGATAAATGTAAACTATATATATAATTATTATTAAATACTCATCCAAAAAATTAGGGTAAACCTCAAATATTTATCAGATACAATTGATATTAGTACCCCATGTAGCCTTCCACTTCCTTTATGTATATATTGGAAATCTGATCAAGTGATAAATGTTCTCAAATAGAATTAAAATTTTCCAAATTCATAAGGAAATCCACTATAAACAAAATGAAATTATAAACTTTATATATATTCAGAAATCCTATGAAAAAATCACATGGTGGTGTTATCCCATTTCCATTCAGATATGGGTAATGGTTTCATCACCCCCTTATACTTCTATCATTCTACCCTAAATTTCTAGAGTACCATGCTTCGAGATATATACTCTTCAATATACCTATTCTTGTTTTCTCCCATAAATGATCTTTAAGATCTATATATGAATTTGAACTTCTAGGATGGATATAGAATTATGAGATATGTGTATCATACAACAATTAATTTTTCAATTTTAGTATTAAAGGGGCACATATTCATTTACCAAAAATTGTAATTCTATAAATTTCATGATTAGACTCTAGAATATTCTTTACCTTCTTATATATCTACATATCCTCCCTTTGTTCCTCTTTTATCATCACACATATGGATGATTGAACAATCATTTGGGAAATATAGGATTTATACCCTTCCTTTTTTGATCCCCAAGTCAATCCTTTGCACATCCATCAGTATTGGGTATCTTTGAATCCTCTTCATTGATAATATAGTATGATATTTCCCACTTAGATCATAATATGCCTTATTTTTATTCCCAAGGTGGTAATTTATTGAGCACTCATAGTCCTTGATAAACTCCAACCATCACATTTGGAGAATGTTCAAATCCATATGTGTGAATACATAATTTAATATAATGTGATCAATATATATTTTATACTTTTCACCATAGAGATAATGTATAAATTTATTTTACTCAAATATTACCATTGTAATCTCCATATCATACCTAAGGTAATTTTTATCATGGAACTTTAAGTAACATGAGGCATAAGATACTACCATGTCATTTCTCATAAAGAGACATCCCAATCCATCCTTTTTTGAATCATTATATATTAAAAACTATTCTCTACTATAGGGTAGTTTGAGTAAAATTATAGTGAAAAAACCCATCTTAATATCTAGGAATTTTTTTCACATTCATACATTTAGATGAACTTGAATCCCTTTCGACTTAACATGGTCATTATATTTGAAAATTATGAAAAATTCCTCACAAATAGTTGATAGTATCTACAAAATCCAAGAAAACTATAGATCTATATTAAAATGGATGGTCTGATCCATTCTTAAATTATCCCTATCTTTGAAGGATCAATATATATATACCCTAATTTGTGATTACATGACCCAATAATGATACTTTTTATAGAAATAATTCACACATTAAAAATTTGGAATTAAAATTTTTATTTCTCATGGTCTTCGACATAATCCTAAAATAATATTTATAATCTTACTTTATAGTAGAATATATGATAATATTATCTACAGTGACAAGTAAAAAATTGATCAAGGTAATCTTTAAAGACTTTATTAATTAGGTCTATAATGATAAAAAATAAATTTTGAAGTCTGAATGGATCACTATGAATTGATAGTTTCTATCTCTTATATGAAAGGTTGTCTTTAAAACACCATATCTTTTCACACATAATTGGTGATATTCAAATCTTATTTCAATCATTGAGAATTATTAAGACCCTCATAGTTGATAAAAAAGACATTAATATAGGGTATAAAATAGCTGTTCTTGATCATGATTTTGTTAAGTTCACAATAATCAATGTAGATATACATTGATCCATATTTATTCTTGAAAAATAGGACTAGTTCACCCCATAGTTAATCACTTGGGTTTATAAAACCCATATCCTAGTTCTCTTAAAGTTTCTTATTTTTTTAATGCAATATGGGCCATTATATAAGGTGTATTTGATATAGGTATAACATCAAGTATGAGTTCTATTGAAAAATCATACTCATGATCTGGGGGAGGATCATGAAGCTCTTCTTGAAAAAAATTAATGTATTAATTCACAATGAGAATATCCTTAATATTTAGTTTTTCCGTAATAATTTTCACAATATACCCCTCTGGATTGGGTAGTAAGACTTATACAGGGAAGTAATTACCATAAGGATTTTATAGTTATCCTTGCATTGAAAGATGATCATGGGTTGATTTGGGATATGAAACTTTGTTTCCAAATCCCAAAAATTAATATGGGATATATTTTTGGGAGATCCAATCCATGACCAAAATTACATTAAATTCGATTGAAGGGGAAACAAAAAATATTTTTTGGAAGTACATCTACATAAACTTTTATTGAAGTGGATTTATAGAATATAAATTCAACAATTATTCCAATAGAATTTTACACTAATAATTTAATATATATACATTAAGAATATTAATTAATTGTCTTGGATACTTTTAATGGCTTGAAATAATTCATAGAACTAAGATCAAATAATATGTTTTCAATATTAAGTGTACCTATCACCACCCCAATACCAAGATTCTTCTTTAGTCCAATTATAAATAAAAAATAGGTAGAATTTGTATTAAACAATAATATCTAGATAAAAAAATCACACAATAAAGTAAATTAATCACAAATTTTCCTAAATTATGAAACCTTCATTTCACCCTATGAAATTTTATATTCACCTCATATCACTTTTGGTTAAACATAGGTTTTTTAAGCTACACAATCTTATTATTAATAAATTAATCCCCCAAAATAATTAGACCCCTCTCTGATACCAATCAAGAAAATATAACCTTAGAATACATACATATTAAAAAAATTTAAATGAATATTCATTACATCTCATAATAAATCAAACCCAAGAGCCAATAAATTTAGTATATTTGGAGATTTGATACAAGATCTTCTTATTTTAAAATAAGACTTAAACATTTCACACAAAATTATCTATACATGATATCCTTCTAGACATATTTTATTCTATAAAATTCTTCATAACATGGGTTATAGAAACATAACAAAGGGGTGATCTCATATTCTTAGTAAGTAGTGAACATAATACATACCAGTCGAAGATCATAAGTTAGCATAAGATAAATATGTGGGTATGAGAATGTAATCAATTTTAATATAAATGGTATAATAGAATCATTCAAAATAAAACATAGATCATAAAACATGATTCATGACATAATTATTTTATTATAAAATAATAAATGATTCACAAGAGTGTAAAAACACGATTCAACAATCACGAGCCATGAAAACATAACATAGGAATGTTGTGAAACATAGAAATATGGAATAATATAATATTTTAAAAACATTTCTTATGTAGAGTATTGATGATAATACCAACATCACATAGTGGACATAGTTCCATAGTTTATTGGGTTTACTCCTTAGTCCCTGACATGTCTGTTCAGGAGATCTAAGGCTTTAACCAATGCATTGGTAGACTATATAATTTTAGTCCTACTCGTTACATAAAAATATTGGATTAAGTTCACACCAAGCCCCTTACATGTTATCTCATAAGATATAAATAATTTCCAAATGCATTGGAGGGATATATAATTCTTGTCCCACCTTCACATAATTAAAAAAATAAATTTGTGTGTTCCACATGAAAATATTCATAATTATATGACAGATAAATTAAATTATGAGAAATAAATGAGTTTCATAAATATTTTCACAAGAAATGATAATAATAAATATAGGGAATTAATGTGGATATTATTATTAGAGTATATTTCCATAGAAACATAAATAATATTAAATTTTTAAAACACAGATGAAAAACACTTTACAAGATAATTATAAACTTTCTTCAAAAAATAAGATGAAAGAACCTTTAATTTTGGATAAATTTTATTCTAAAACAAAAAATAATTTTTTAAAACAATAGTTTTATAAATATAATGATAAATGTTATTAAATTTTATTTTTAAAACCATTAAAAATTTGAAAGGATCCTTCATAATGAAAATGAATAAAATAATGAGAGAAAGTGATTTTGAAGAAAATGATAAAAAAATATTCATTTCACACTTTTGTAAAGAATGTGAAACTCAATAGAAAATAACCTTAATCAATCAGAGAAGTGGGTATAAGGAAATTTATAAAACCACATGAAAAACATTGACATTTAGGAGATTTTTCTTAACTGAAAGAAGAGATTGTGTAATGTACACTCACAAGAATCATTTTGGTTGAATTGTGAACCAAAGAGAGGTTAAATGGTAAGAAGATATGTAACATGTAGAAAAAACTATAGGAAAATAAAAAAAGGTGTTTTAGAGATAAGTAATAGACACTTTTCCACCAATGTAAATTTAGTCATACATAATATCGAATTTAAATTGAGATTGAAAAAAAAAACCCTTACGACTTTGGTAACATTTGAATCAAAATTATTTGAAAGAGATAAATTGAGAAATATTTGTAAATAACTTGAATTTAAATAAAATTATATTAAAATAAATAAATGGTACATTATATACACCACATATAATAAATCAGTTAGTTAATATAGAGCATATCTCAATGAAGGGAAGTTGATATGTAAAACCCTTATAATGTCATGTTTCATGATGTATGAATCAATAAAAAATGGTATTATGAGATAGAGTTGAAAATATATAGAAAATATATAATAAATATAACATAATTAAATTAATTTTTTAATAAAACAAACATATAGGTATATATTCAAATAATAATATTTATGACTCAATAAAAATAGACTGAGTAAACAAGAAGCCTTTCCTAGAACTTCCACTTGGTAGGATGTACTCTAACTCACCATATAATAAATTTAGGCTTATTATTAATATGTATAATAAAAACATTCATATTTATTTTTATTTATACCATTAATTTATATTTACTTATTTCCTACATGTTATGTTTTTAATGTTAAATTTAATATTCGATTGTAGAATACTCTATTTTTTCACGCATGCTTTAGTTTGGTGGTCCCAGTCCTTGATCCATGATCATGGGTTCATCATCACTTGAATTTTAATGAATATTTAGTATATTATTTTGATTTATTTTTTTACCCTTGGCTATATAATCTAATTTATAGTGATGGTTCTTAAGGAGTAGTTGAAATCCCCTTTTTTTTAGAATTTCAATTAGATAAAAATAATTAATTTTTTAATGAATATAATTATATATATCACCATTATAGAATTATGAACATATAGTAAATTTATAATTATTATATAATATTATAATTATTTCATTTATCTTATTAATTCATTATTTAAGTATTATAACATCATTCATGTAATTAGCAAAAACGACCCAAACAAGAACACATTATAATAATTGAATGAGCAAGAACATGTTATCACATAATAATAATTTCACCTTTATATAAGTTTAATGGTTAAAAATAAATAAATTAAAGTGATAAATTATATTTAATATGACAGTTATGAAGTAGATAAATAAGAATGATTAAGGTTAGGATTACACTTATGTTGAAGACTTGAATATTCTTTTAGAGAGCCTCTTAGAAATGAGGGATTTGGGGCTCATTATTCTAACCAGAGGTTCCCTAATGTGGGATATGATTTTTGGGGATAGAATTTGGATATATATTAAATAATAAAACTAAGTAAATGTGAGGATTGATATGGGTACATATGGGTCCTTTTATAGGTGATGTTGAGTGGTGTTTTCACAAATACCCATTCTTTAATGTTTATGGAATGCCTTTTAACATGGAAAGTGGATCCAAAGTGAAAAAAATAATGAATATTGGATAATTTGAGTTCAATAATCCATAATAAACTCATTTATAGATAATGTATTAGGATATTTTTGGTTATTAACCATTAATTAAATCCATTTGCCTCATTTTACATTTACCGTGATAACTCAATTTTTAACTCAGTAACGTATTTTTATTCCTAAAAATGAAATTGATAATATTAATTAATTTATAAATTCTAATTCAAAATATAAAATAAATTTAATTGGATTCAATCACTAAAATTTATAAAAATGAATTTTTAATATAAGAATGCGTAACACATATAAAATAATTTTTAGAAAAATGTATTATTATGAATAAAATGAATTCATTATTATTCCATACAAAATAATATTGATTCTATGATTGGTAATTAGATTTAATATATATATATATAATAAATTTTATTAAAATAATTCTTTAATAGATATCATTTTAATTTATAAAAATAAAAAGTCACAACATATAGAAAAAATAAATCTTTGAAAAATAGGTCTTTTTAAATTAAATGGTTTATATTTATTATTGAAAAATTAATAATCAACGTATGAATGTTTATTCAGTATATATAAATAATATTTAATTAAATTTCATTATCCCAATATGAAAAATTTAACTTCTAAATAAAAACATATAATATAGAGTAAAAATAATGTTTTTAAATAAAAAAATTTATTTGACTATGAATCATTAAAATTAAATTCTTATAATAATAATAATATGTCATAGATTTTATTTACTTATTTTACCAATAATTCCTTTATTTTTTAAATCTATTTTATTAAAATGATTTTTTAAGTGCAATAAACTAAATTTAAAATACATTATATACCAATTTTTTTTGTTAAAAAATCAATCAATATTTATTTTACATTAATTACATAAAAAATATTTTATGGGTAAAATAATATTTACTTATAACTATAAAATAATCAATATAACTATTCTATACATGTATACCTAACAACTATAGATCCACCAACCATATACCCAATGATCTCATATATAATGACCATATATATAAAAATCATATTATATTCCTATATATAACATTGCATACATTTCCAAAATCATTTATCCTATTCTTGTAGTTATTTCTCAAAATTTATATTTTATTTATAAAGTTTTTCCTTTATTCCATAATTTTATTCAAAATTATAATCTTCAAGGAAAACCATGATGATATATATTTCATGTTCATAGCCTTTTTATATACATGTAGTTTTATTCCTCTTATAGTTTTCTTAATGTTTCATCATATTGAATTATCATAATTTATTAATTTTTATATTTAATTGTTATATTTTATCTCAATAAAATATATCATCATTTTTTTAGTTTGTAATTATGTGTGAAATATTATATTCAAAATTTTTAATTAAAAAAATGTGGGGCGTTACATTATAAGCCTTTTCTTTAACTTAAAACTCTTTCCCTCTCATTTATATACCTTTTAAGAGAATTTACCTCCACATTTTCTATATATATCATTTCTTAATAACTTTTTGAATATTTATATAATTTTAACTTCATTGTGTATTCAATATATTAATGTTTAATTATGCATTGATTTTCTTCAACAAATGTAAGAGGTTTCGCTCAAACCACTGAAATTATCCCCAAAAAATCAAGGAGATGCCCCTCTTCATGTGTGAAATGACATTCCTGATAAAATTCTAACAAAAATCAAAATGATTTTGTATCATATCTGACTTCATTATATAATAATTATTGATAATAAATCAATAAATTCAAATATTATTATGACAAATTTTCATATTAAAGTTTTATATACCTTCTCACATTTAAAGTGAATAAATATATTCAATGTTATGAATACACTTCTCTATATTACTTTTAAATTAAAAAATCACTTTATTTAATTCATATAAACTATATATAACCATATTATTAAATAATAAGATGAAATATATGCATGTATTTAAGAAAAACCCTTACTCAATTAATTAATCCATCACCTCTTCATTTGTGAATAAAATCTTATTAAATGGAATGTACACAAACAGTCTTCTCCTCTATAATATCTATATATTTTCTCTAAAATTATAGGAGATTAATTCTAAAAATTAATAGGATATTTAGAAATATCCAACCATAATATATTATTGTGTTACAGAAGATACATTATTTTTGCCTCTTGATTTTACATTCCATTATTTAATCCTACATTTCAGAGGCTATTAGTGGTTGTGAAACACTCAATATAGACTTAAATAATTATTTATGATGTCCCAAATCGTATGGGGGTTAATCAAAAGTTTTACAATAAATATATTCATAAAATATAACATTTTAGGCATGTTTTAGTATATAACACTAGGATTATACTACATTACCACCAAAATTTCATTAAGGATCCAATGATTAAATTTTCATACAATATGCATCATTAAAATCAAAATAACTTGTGCTAAAAACCTTTTATTTAGATTATTAGACTTTATTTACAAATATAATATACCTAAAAATATTTTTTATATATATAATAAAAATCTATATAAGATTCTATGATTATATAAAATATAAGTGTTTGTAATGGATAATCATTCTGCTCAACTTATTTAATAACATTAAATATCATTTAATCTCAGTAAAAATATAATTTTAAACAAAAAATTCTCAAATATTAATGAAAATTTTAAAACATATTAAAAATCCAAATAATATACCTCCATATAATATTAAAACCCACATTGATGATTCTACCTCAGTGGTCTGATTTGGACTGAACAAGTGTTTTATCCTCCTCTTATTCTCCTTGAATTCTATATCATGTGTACAATTATAAATAATTTTATATTCCCCCCTTTTCTTATAACTTTATCAATACAATAACATAATCAATAAATTTTATAACTTCATTATATTATTTATTAATTCCTTGATGATATAATAAAAACACTTTCATGAAAACAATAATTGTTTATGTAAATTTTTATGATGAGAAATTTTTACTCTCTATTATATTATCATTTTGTAACTATTATTCCTATAATTTTTTAATAATCCTTAATTAATATTTAAAATATTGAGATATTCTTATGGTGATTCATTTAATTCAATCCTCCTCCCTAAAACTTTCCATGATGAATTCAAATCATAATGATGCATCGATTTTAATCTTGTATAGGAGAAAAATTTAAACATACTAATGGAATATAAAAAACACTCTTCATTAAAAAACCATAAGGATCCATAAAAATACATATGAAATTGTTCTTTGGTACACTATAATATAAGTTCAAGAATATTATTTATATATAATTATTTTTACTCATCATCATAATCATCAAACTCTTCATTAATCAAGATTTTTTTCTATGTTATGAACCACATCAACTTCCATGAAATATGGATGTTTTCTCTTGAGTACCTATTGAATACAAACATTTTAATTATATATGATAAAATTCATTATGTACCATACTATTCATCATAAGAATAGTACATGACCTAATCCCATAATAAGGTTCTCACAATAATATCACTAAATTGACTGATATTTTTGATAAATATCAATTACTTAGTGAAAAACAATTCTTATAACAATTGAATAGTAACATCCACTCTTATTCTTTGAACAACCTTATTAACACACATAATACTCATGTTTATTTGAGTATTTTTTCATCATATATCTTATAATGAAATCCTTTTATCTTAATGCTAATTTAATCCAATAATAATGAATGTAAATTAAATTAATGGGGTCTTTACTCTTAGATTATATTGATAATTAAACATATGATTAAATATTTTTTTGTTGGTAAAATTGGTTGTTAATTATGTTAATGCACATAATAACAATTCATGATAATTATTATAAATACTCATATCCCATGTTTATAGTCCTTAAAAAATCATCATATATGTAATTTCTTGATATAAGTAATTAATTTATTATCATATATTACATTAATTAAACTTTATAAGAGTATAAAACCAATTTTTTATGATATTTTGTAATCACTATATCACTACGAGAATATGGAAAAAATTTATACATTAGTATAATTATTTAAGTAATAATACTATTTATAATGTTAATTCACTCATGTAGTTAATATTTTAACTTACTATTATCCTTTAAAATTATAAATATTGTAATATCATTGTTAGGTACTCATTTATGGGTATATAATCATTTACATCAAAAAATATATGACACAATTCCCAAATAAATGTTATGTGTCATTAAAATGAATTTTATTCATCATTATTATGTTTGATTTGTGTAAATTCTATATAAATTAGTTAATTAGGAGCAAAATCCATTATAAAAAAGATTGAAACTATAGTAGTATTATATTTTTTCACTAAGTGAAAATAAATGTGCATAAAAAAATTTCTTATAACTACTATATATTACATGTGTTTTTTAATAATAAGTTTTTTTTTCAAATTATATAATTATATAAACAACCAATTATTGATTTTTTTTCTTGTCATGGATATATGACAATATTTAACTACACATTTATTCCATAAAAAATGGTTAATGAAATAAAATATTACATATATGTTGTAATAAGAATTCAAAAAAGAGTTAGAGGTTATAAATCAACTAAAATCAATTGAAATAGATTCCAATCAAGAAAAAGTATCTAATATTGGAGATTAATGATATATTTGACTTGATATAGGGTCAAAAATTGTGTTAAAAGATTAATTAAATTAATATATACCACTATTTGATATTTTTTGTTGTAATCATACAAAAGACAATGTTTAGATGTCATTATACTCATATTTACATTGAATTTTTGAACCCCATATTTTTAATATAGTTGGATTTTTTTAAAAATAGATTTGATAATTCCAACCAGTGAAGTATATATTTAGATGACTAATGATGAAGAGATTTTAATTAAAGATAAAGTACTATTGTGCTAATTACATTGACATAGGGTTATGCCAACATCAAAGAAAATTTTGATGAGTGTTAGTAACATTTTCAAATATTTTATCAATTTGAAGATTATATGTTGATCGATGAAATAATATACTAATCTAAATAGCGATTCATGGGGTTTGAGAATATGTTTGAGGTTATATGGATACTTCTGAGTTTTGTAGGGTTATATTAACTCTTATTAGAGGAAAAAAAATTCTGAAACCCAAAACAGGATCTCTATGCTAGAATAAATGAAACCATACAAACTATAAACGAATAAATGATGAAACCAAATAATTTACCTTTCACCATTAATCCATAGTAAAATACAAGTTCATTATATATGTTTTATGAAGATCACAAAAGTGGATTCCAAAGGATGACCCACCTCTAGAGATATACATGAGTTGATGAATTGATCGATGTTTGAGCATGAATATTTATCCTCCATGACATTTTATCACTTAAATATATAAAATAATTTTAATAAAGAGTGATTCATGTTCAAGGGAGATTTTTCCAAGCATGGTACAGAAGCACATACACCACACACCATCACATGGTAGTAGTCTTTGTAAATAATTTAAAGATTTTAATCAATTATACAGGAATTAAATCATGTGTTATAATACACGAGTTATGGATTGGGACAAATTATTGAAGCGTGAATCCTAAACCCTCAAGTTATATCTTATGTTATATCTCTTAAAATATTTATTAGGAGGAAGATCTCATCCAAATATTAACTCTTAACATTCAATTTCACTCTTGATCATAAGCAAAATATTTTTCTTAAGAAAACCTTAGAGAAAACATATCATTAAGATCATATGAATCATATGCATACTACATTCTAAAATATATATCATTATGGTATGATTAATTAATACATTAAAATTTAATGGAAAATGTCCCCAACTATGTTTTACGATATAGACATATCATAAAATAAAATACACCATAAACCAACATTTGGTTTTTACTATCATATTATACAATATATTGATATCATACTCTATAATATAGGCCAAAACACATAAAATGTGTAAAGTATTTAACACATATCTCATTCAATATTCTACTTTCACTATAGACTAAAAGACCATGTAATTTCAACCTTATTTTATATCATATGCAATAACTTGTGAAATAATATCCAAATATATTTTTGAATATATTGTAAATTTTTTTTGGAATTCTATCATCAACCTTGAAATTATATAACTTATATTTAGTTCCATGTGTAAACCCATCCAAAACTCTTTTAAATTAACTCAAAAACAATTTTAATGCATCTCTTTGAGTAAAAAGCATTCCCTATTCCATCAACCACAAACTATGACCACATGATCCTTTGTAGTGCTAAAAAACATATGAATATCTAGATCTATAAATTTAAGAAATGAGTGGACTATATAAAAGAATAAATGCTACTCAAACTGCAAAGATATCTAACATGATCTCTATTAAACACATGTATCTCTATATCTATTTCCACTAACTGCATCACATGATTTCATGAAATCTAATGTGTTCAATCTATCTAAAATATTGAGTGAATATGGTACATGGAGTATGTAAATTAATTATAAATGAATCATACTTTCATGATTCCGTGAGTATAGATTAACCAAGTCGATGAATAAATCAAATGTCATTCAACATTATAGATGAGAACATCACATGCCCCTTAAACGTATAGATAACCACATTATATGTTCTATCTAGGTGTGAAAAAACAATCATCATTCTATCTCAAATTAGGGACTATATTTTATACTTTTCATATGAGAGGATAAATCTCATCTTGGTTGAGATCCAACAAAAAACATGCTAAATAACATACCCAATTTTTTTTATTAGATAAGCCTCAAAGAGTGTGTAAGAAAAGTGCCAAAGTATGAAGGTTTTTGGGATAGATATATCACTAACCATAGGTAGTGGGGACAATATAATCGATGAACCCATAGTATACCAAATATAAAGTGTATACCACTCCATATAGTACACTTCATGGGTTATCCAGTATACAAAATATCTTTTGTTCCTAATGAAAATATTCTATATCTTGATAAAAGAATCACACTCATGAAAACTTAATATTTCATCATAAACTTTAATAATAAATGGTGAACATCAACTTGGGATGACTCAAAGTCATACATTAAGAGGTCAATTATCATTAAATTTCATGAAATTTATATCAATATATATTCTTATGCATCCAAAGTAAAAAGTGATAAATTGGGGATTTCCTTTTATATTATATATTTTATATTCTTGAAATTATTTTTTGAATACCTAACAAAACCCTATAAAAGAAATTTTCTATCAAATAATGTATTATAGACTTCCAGATTAGCCTTATGTTTATTATAATTTCTAGGGTTTTCTTAACTAATCATATATATATATATATATATATAATTCCTACCAAATATCTATGCGAACATCCAATAAAATACCCCACTATAATATTCAATGAGAAACACCTATATAGAAATAAATTTTGAATAAAGAATAGATTTAGGAATCAAATTACAAGTTTTCAACTCCATGAACATGTTCAAACACCTTAACTCCACACCATCAAATGTTATGATGTAAAATTTTATTATATACTAAGAATTTTTCTAAGTGTAACATCATCATCCTTGTAACCATTTCCATAAAACATTTTCCCAGAAATATTTTTATAAAAAATATAACCATTAACATTATTATATACTAGAACATCCTAAAATATTTTAGGATAAAGTGAAATTTACATTATTATGGTAACTAAATGTAACTTTTAAATTTCTCTTTATAGTTATACCCTAAAAATATTTTCGAATACATTCTACTTTCACTAGAATAATAATTTAGAAAATAGTGATATTCAATTTCTTATGATAAATAAATATAACTATTTTAATTTTTATTTAACATCACATATCCTAATATATTTAGGATATTAATTGAAAATGATTTTAATTTTATACTTTTATAATGTTTTAAATTTAAAATTTAAATTTATAAAAGTTCAAACATACTCCCACTAGCCTCTTAGACACTATATTCTCTCTAGAATATCATTATATGATACATAAACATTTTTCTATTAAGAAATAACACCTATTTTCTTCTAATATGAATATTCAAAAAATAGAATATTTATTTCATAATGTATATGTTATTCTATGTGTTTATATTTTTTTCCTATGAATGTAATAATTTATTAAAATACACCAATGATGGGTTGTAGGAACATATTCTCTTATATTTTAACAAATATACGGATAAGTAATTTTTCCCTAGATATTTTTTTATCCTTATCATATTTTCAAAGCATGTTATAGAATCCATTGAATTATAAAACATGAGTATTGAATTAATAATATCATATTGTTCATAAATATTTTTTAAAAATAAACAAAATCTCTTATTATACAAAATAAAAGAGACAAATATATATATATATAGATTATTTAAATTCATCTGATATTGATACATTCCTTTATATTAAAATATTTGATGTAGAAACACTTTGATTTATCACATGAATGTAAACTATATATTCTATCAATTTTTCCAATTATTTTGAATTTGTTTCTATTTAAAAAATTTGTAAATTATTTATTTGGTATCTCATATTCTTACAAACCAAATAATTTACTTTAATAATGATAATACATGACATGAAAATTATAGGGAGTTTCACAAACCCCTTGAGGTATCACAAATAATCCCATCATATGGAATATTTAATTATTACTTCCATATTTTAGATTTAGGTTTCAATGACCTTAAATGACTACTAAAAGAAACATTTTAGACTCCAAATAAGGTTTTATTAATCTAATTTTAATGGTTTCCCACTTATACTATCTATACAACTATCACGACCCATCCCTAGGGCCCATGCCGTGACTACCCCAAGCCCGCCATCCATAGGCCAAGGGCTGGAAACTAGAACCAAAAAGCGTATTCCCTAAAACTGGGAAGGAATTGCCTTTATAACCTGTAAACACACACAAAAAAGCACATAATAAGATACGAACACAAGTGAACTATATAATAAAAGTAGTGTGTACTGAAAGAAAAAAGGGGACAAAATACAAGCCCAACTGTAAAGTACAAGAAAACTAAAAGGTAAAAGTTAAACTGGGAGGTACATGTAAAATGAATAGCTCCGGTGAACTCCTGACAACGATCCTACCTGAAGGGTCGGTACGGCTCTCGAATGATCATCTCTACAGTATTCCTCGTCTAAGTCCACCTCCGAGCAACCTCCAGTCTTTGTACTCTCGTCCTCGGTCAGTGATGTCCATCATTTGCACCAAACACAATAGGGTGCGGGCATATCCCATACAGGGTTGAGTATAACGATACTCATTAGGGACCCTGAGACCCTCAAGGTCCCACTAAATCTCCAAAGGATAAACAAAAAAGCAAGAAATCAGTTGATATCCCTACTTAGGTATATTCCCATACATACACCTAAGTTATCAAGTAAACCCATCTCAATCATGAGGAAACACAAGGCCCAACTCATTATCCCAAAGCTCAACTTTTCAACGAAGGAAGGAATAACACAAAGTTAAGTACATAACTTATACTAGATATAACTTAGGTACAGTAGTAGAGATGATTAGTTGTAATTACCAATTCATATTACTATGTTAAGAAGCAGACCCACAAAGGATCATAAATCATCATCAGACCCACATAGGATTGTAGTACATTGTCAAACCCACACAGGATCCTAGTACATCGTCCATAAGTCGTTAGACCCACACAGTATCATAGTACATCATCAGTACGTCGTCAGACCCACACAAGATCCAAGTACATTGTCGGTACATCGTCAGACCCACACATGATCCTAGTACATGCTCTGGTACATCGTCAGACCCACACAAGATCCTAGTACATACTCTGGTACATTGTCAGACCCACACATGATCCTAGTACATGATATGGTACATCTCCAGACCCACACATGATCCTAGTACATGCTCTGGTACATCGTCAGACCCACATAGGATCCTAGTACATGCTCTGGTACATCGGCAGACCCACACAGGATCCTAGTATATGCTATGGTACATTGTCAGACCCACTCAGGATCCTAGTACTTGATATAATACATCTTCAGACCCACATAGGATCATATTATACCGTTATTACATCTTCAGACCCACACAAGATCCTAGTACATCGTCAGTACATCGTCAGACCCACACAGGATCCTAGTGCATGCTATATGCTTGCTCGTCTCCAGGAGGTTCCACTCCTCAAGCCACTGGTTGATACTCCAACTACCATGAAGTCCCACGAAGAAGTATCCCAAAGGTCATCCACGTCAAATGGGGTCTCAAGG
This sequence comes from Viscum album, assembly GCA_963277665.1. Classification (NCBI taxonomy): domain Eukaryota; kingdom Viridiplantae; phylum Streptophyta; class Magnoliopsida; order Santalales; family Viscaceae; genus Viscum; species Viscum album. The sequence goes on from OY728137.1 coordinate 1,910,085,265, forward strand.
TAATAGATAGTGTGTCAATCAGATGCCTGGTCTGTAAGTTATTTGCCTTTTAGTACCGAGGGCCCGATTGGATTCGTGCTCAATCCAAGCCGACTGTTCCCCAACTTTCCAAGGTCTGAAAGTCCAATGGTGGGGTGAATTTAGTACCCCCTTTTGAGGTATTTGACCATTGTTTTGGTTCATTTGTGCTTTTTTAATTGGTTGGTTGAAGTTTGTACAATTATGGAAAAAAACTTTTTAAAGTTGTGGAGGTTGTGCAGGGGTGCATAGTTGGCGCATGGTCTGAACAAACTGTGAGAACAACCCAAGAAACTGTGCACTCTTGATAGTGGGATCCACATGGGTGTCATATGGGTTTTCAGACTATGCGGGAAAGTCGTGCAAAGTACCTGGGTGAGACAGTGGCAACTGCCCGGTTTTCCAAACCGTGTGGGGTAACCTTGTGACCACTTAAAGTTTGGGTTTTTAAGTCCCGAGACACTCGAGATTTACCATTTTTCCTCATTATTCCTCCCACTCAGGGCTCACGCGGGATTTCCAATTTTCAGAGGCTGGGGGAGCTCCTTATCTTGTATTGAATGCAACTTTAATGGGTTTCTTGGTGGATCAAAGGCGGTTCTCCCCGGGTAAGTCCCTATTTTGGCACGAGGGCTACGGTGCGGCGGGGTACCGCCGCGGCTGGCCAGATGGCTATCCATCTTCTCCAAGTGGCGCGGTCATGCGTCGCACCTTCTCCGGTGTCCGGTTCGGCTGGCCGTCCTCCATTCGTCGATGTGGCACAAGTCACGACTCCTTGTTTGTCTAGCGGCACATAAGCATGCCACCGCCCTCGTCGTGCGGCCAGCCTCTGGTTGTCGTCTTCCTTCGTCACAAAGATTTCATAAAAAACACAAGGGTTTGTGGAGAGGTCAAGCCATGTTTTTTTGGCCTGCACCATCCGCGTTAGAGTGGTATCAAGTGGTTCACAATTGTTTCTTGAATCGCGGAGAATTTCCAAAAACGGGTAAGGGATAAATTCAAACAACAATCCCTAACTCTAAGGTTCATTGACGTTGGAGCGAGAAAGAAGTTGAAGATGTCGACGTTTGTCGCGCCTGCCACACGCCTCTGATCCCGGATTGTGCATCATTCTCTTTTATGGATCTGAATAATGTTCTTTTATGAACATGGCATTCTTCGTTTGGAGGATAATTGCTTTATTGGAGAAGAAGGGTGTGTTCTTCATTGGGAGAGAATGATCCTCCAAAATCCTCCCGTTCACCAACAATTTCTCCCAACCAAAATCAAGTGAGGAGCCAACCCCAATTAAATTAAGTTTTCAAATTAAATTTTTGACACATTTAATTGGCATAATTAATTAAGGTGTGTGGAACAATTAATGTAGAGGAAGTTCAAGATACTTCCCCACATTAAAGAGGGAGTTTAAGGGTTTCTCCCGTTATGAGGGTTCAGGTGGTCCCTAACTTTAGGAATTCAAATTGGAAAGTTTATGCTCAGGTGGTCCCCACCACCATAACCCATGTTGAGGGGTTTTAGTTTAGGTGGTCCCCAACTTTAAAACATCCACATGGGAGGTTTCAAAAAAATAAAAATAAAAATGTTAAACATTTAATTTATTTTATTCTTTCACGAAAAACACAGAAACTAACTTTCACCCTCGACCAACTGCCATAGAAGTGAAAGTCTCCTTAAGTGAATACCGGCGCTGTGAGTTCAACAGTGTCCTCATATTTCAATTCCGAGCATCGGTTCAAAAGTTACAAAAACCCGTTCACATGTTTACTGAACATACCCAAAAAAAGTTCAGAAATTCATTACTGGAACACCGGGCCTCAGAATCGTGCGCCGTCAATTTTAGAAGACTCGTAAAATTCCCATATATATATAAAAAATTACGTGGAAATTATGGGTCTTTACATTCTCCCAACCTTAGGGCTTTAAATCCCCATAATCAACAACTCAAACTAAGGAAAACAAGTGGGGGTACTGAGCACGCATCTAAGACTCCCGCTCCCATGTGCTCTCCTGGAGGTTCCCATGCTTCCAGCGAACGCGCACCAAAGGTATTGACCACCCACGATGGACCTGATTTTGTCGATACTCGATATCCACTAGAACCTTCGTAAAAGTTTCCCCATCATTTAAATCCAGCTCGCCGTGGTCGATGATGTGAGAAGGGTCATGCATGTATCTCCTCAACTATGAAACGTGGAAGACTTCATGCACCCAAAGAACCTGAGGGGGGAGTTCTAGGCGGTAATACACCTCTCTAACTCTACTGAGGACCTGAAAAGGTCCGATGAACCTCAGAGATAACTTTCCACCCCAACAAAATCTCCTAAAACCTCGTCGAGGTGAGACCCATAGAAAGACGTGGTCGCCATCCTCAAACTTCAGAGGTCTCCATCTTCTGTCGGCATAAGAATTCTTCATGATTTGTGTAGTCTTCATCTACTCCTGGATGATCTGAACCCTCCCCGTGGTAGCCCATACCATCTCTGGTCCCACGAGTGCCGACTCCCCTGGGTAAGTCCAGCACAAAGGTGATCTGAAAGGTCACCCGTATAATGCCTCAAAAGGTGCCATCACAATGGTTGAGTGATAGCTTTTGTTGTATGAAAACTAAACAAAAGGAAAGTGATCCTCCCATCTGCGTCCGAAGTCGAGGATGAAAGCACGTAGCATGTCCTCGAGGGTCTAAATGGTCCACTCAGTCTGACCATTCATCTAAGGATGGAAGGCGGTGCTCAAACAAAGCTGCATCTTGAAAGCCTCCTGCAACCCCTTCCATAGGAAGGAAGTGGAATGTGTGTCACAATTGTAGAAAATCGTTGAGGGTACTCCATGTAGCCGCACAATCTTTTGCACATAGAGGATTCCCAAGATCTCTATTGAACCCTGATCTCTAATCGATAGGAAGTGGGACGACTTGGTGAGTTGGTCGATGATCACCTAGATAAAATCATGACCTCTGGATGTATGTGGAAGTCCTGTCACGAAGTCCATGGATATCCCATCCCACTTCCACTCTAGGACCTCCAAAGGCTAAACCAAGCTTGCTGGTTCCTGATGATCCGCCTTCAGTTGATGAAAAGTGAGGCACCAAGAGACAAAATCTGCTACTTCTTTCTTTATTCCCGACCACCAGTGCTGTCATTGGAGATCCTGGTACATCTTCTCCACTCTTGGATGTACCGCTAGAGGGGATGTGTGGAACTCCCTCAACAATTCCTCCTGAAGTAACACTGGTACCATGGTACATCCTCTGAAGCAGATGATGTGCTCCCCACCATCATAAAATCCATAAGGTGTCTGTCCTATGGATATCTGAGCACATCGAGCCTCGTAGTCAATGTCCCCATGTTGTGCCTCCCTGACTTGCTGAAGAAGTGGGAGAGTGACTGTAAGAGACTGAATGAAAAAATGATCTATCTCATTCCAAAAAGGATATCTACAAAGCGGCCATCTGCTCCGTCACCTCACCTAGAAGCTGTATACAAGATCTCCTGCTGAGTGAATCCACTACAACGTTCCCCTTCCCAGGAGTATAGACTATCTCAAAGTCATAGTTCTGGAGGAACTCAAGCCAACGTCGTTGTCTCAGGTTCAGGTCCTTCTGAGAGAAGATATACCTGAGACTCTTGTGATCAGATTACACTATAAAACGCTCGTCCATGAAGTAATGTCGCCACATCTTCAAGGAGAAGACCACTACTACTAACTCTAGGTCATGGGTAGTGTAGTTCTGCTCATATTGTCTCAGCTATTGAGAACCGTAAGCGATCACTGCTCTCTCCTACATCAGGACACATCCAATCTCGGTCCCTGATGCATCATAGTAGACTACATACACTACGTCATCCTCTGGTAGCCTCAAGAGGGGGGCACTAGTCAGCCTCTGCCATAACTCCTGAAAACTCCATTGACATCTCTCCGAAAAAATGAAGGGTTTCCCTTTATTCGTCAATGCTGATAAAGGTGATGCAACTCTGGAGAAATATGGCACAAACCCTCAGTAGTATCCTGCCAAACCTAGGAAACTTCGTACCCCCGTCACACTTCTTGGTGGCTCCCAAGCAAGTACCACCTCGATCTTCATTGGATCCACCGCTACTCCAGCATCTGATATGACATGTCCTATAAAGTGAAACTATAAGATCCAGAACTTGCACTTCAAGAGCTTACCATAAATCTGGTTCTCTTAGAGTGTGTCCAATACTACCTGCAAATGATAGGCATGCTCTTCCTCAGTAGCTGAGTATATCAAAATGTCATCGATGAAGAATACTATAAAGCAATAAAGGTATGGTTGAAAGATCATGTTCATGAGTCCCATGAACACTACTGGAGTGTTGGTTACACCGAATGGAATAAACAAGAACTCGTAATGGTCGTACCGACATCCGAAGTCCATCTTCTACACATCCTCGTCTTGCACTCTGAGCTGGTGATAACCTGGTCTAAGGTCTATCTTCAAGAACCACCATGCTCCCTTCAGCTGATCAAAGAGGTCGTCAATCCTTGGGAGTGATTACTTGTTCTTCACGGTAACTTATTTCAGGTGCCGATAGTCAACACAAATCCTCAGGCTCCCATACGCCTTCTTGGTGAACAAAATTGGGGCTGACCAAGGAGAAACACTAGGCCGAATGAATCCCTTCCCCTGTAAGTCCTCTAGCTATACCCTCAACTCGTGAAGCTCCACAGGAGCCATCTGATATGCTGGTGTAGATATTGGTGCCGTCCCGGGGTACAAGTCAATGAAAATTCCACCTATCTGCGAGGAGGTAGACCCAGAACATCATCAGGGAAAACATCCATGTACCATTTAACCACTACAGGATAACTCAGACTCTCCACATCAACCACTCCAAGGGTAATTATAGCCAACTGATGTGTAATCGGCTGCACCCTCCTCCGGGTAATTCCATCTTGCACTGCAAAGGCTCTCTTCTTGTCGGTGAAGGTAAACTTGGTCCCATCCTTGCGGACACACCACACTTTTCACCTAATATAGTCAATCTAATCATGGACTATAGATAACTAGTCCATACCCAAGATGACGCCGTAAGGCCTCGAAACTGCTACTAAGAGATCCCAGCCGAAGCTCTCACCTCCTAGAGTAAGCTCGCACTGCTGGCACTAGTGCGTAATCACCAAATTCTCTCCCATAGGAGTATCTATCCATAAGGATCGAGCCAACAACTCCATCGGAATATAAGATCTCTGAACGAGGGAAGGGGAAATAAAATAATGATTGGAACCTATGTCTATAAGTACAATAGCTAAGGTGAAGTAGACACATATCGTACCTCGTATCATCTCCGGAGCGCTATGATCATAAGCCTCAGGTTCCTGTAGTTGAGCTCACTCATTTCCTACTGCTCCTTGTGGTTGGGGTGGACCACCTGGTGGTGGTGGTGGTAACATCTCAAATTGTCACCCACCGCCAGCTTCATAGCCAACTCCTCTGCCACGTCCGCCTGCTCCCTGCGGACCTCCTCGATTGAACCTCTGTCTCTAATTGGGCGATCCTTCAACCATCTACTGATCATTCGTACGACGGGTCAGACAGTCACAAGCCATGTGACCCTGCCCGGCTCAGGGTATTGATTATAGAAAACCAAATCAATCCACTTGCAAAGACCATTTACCCCTCCCATTTATTGATCAGATGCCTGAGAGACTAGTTGTGAAAACACACTACTTTTTCTTGGATGGATTTTCTGGATATTTTTAGGTTCCTATTACTCTATAGGGTCAAGAGAAGACAATATTCACTTGTCCATTCGGTACGTTTTCCTACCGAAGGATGCCATTTGGACTTTCCAATGCCCTGGGTACCTTCCATAGATGCATGGTGAGTATTTTTTTCTAATTTTATTGAGACCTGCACGGTGGTATTTATGGATGATTTTACAATTTTGGGATCCTCATTTGATGAATGTATAATTATTTTGGGAAAGGTGTTGAATCGTTGTATTGAGAAGAATCTAGTCTTGAACTTTTAAAAGTGTCATTTCATGGTAGAGCATGGGATTGTCTTAGGGAATTTACTATCAAAACATGGGATAGGGGTTGATAGATCTAAGGTAGATATCATTTCATCCTTACCCTATACTTCATGTGCGCGTGATGTTAGATCTTTCCTAGGGCATATAGGATTTTATTGGCGCTTCATCAAAGATTTTAGTAAAATTGCTCTTCCTATGTCATGATTACTTCAAAAGGATTCTGATTTTCTGTTTGATGATTCTTGTAGAAATTCCTTTGATGAGATAAAACAAAGTCTTAACACTCCACATATCATACAACCTCCACAGTGGTAGATTCCTTTTGAGATTATGTATGATGCCTCCAAATTTTCAGTTGGATTTGTCTTATCTCAAAGGGTTGAGGGGCGTTCACATGTGATTACCTATGTATCAGGGACACTTGATTCAGCCCAATCAAACTACATAACCATGGAAAAGGAGTTTCTTGCCATCATATTTTCTTTAGATAAATTCTCTTCATATTTATTGGGCTCTAAATTAGTTGTTTTTTTTGACCATTCAGCTCTGAGGTACCTCTTAAAGAAGCCAGACGCAAAGCCCAAACTTATCTGATGGATGCTCCTTCTTCAGGAATTTGATATTAAGATAAAGGAAAAGTAGGGATCCGAAAACTTGGTGGCGTACCACATGATTAGGCTTACTCACACACTAGAGGATGACACCTTGGACCAGGTACCACTTCAGGAAACTTTCCCTGATGAACATATTTATTCCATCTCAGGTACGCATCCTTGGTATGATGATTTAATTTAATAAATTGTTGCCTCTAAAATCCCTACATATTTAAAGAAACATCAAGTCAAAAAGTTAAAGAGTGAGTCATGATTTTATGTTTGGGATGATCCATAACTTTGGCGCATATGTAGTGACCAAGTTATTAAGAGGCATGTTTCTGATCATGAGTTGGAGTTTGTTTTACATTTTTGTCATACACTTGATTGTGGTGGACACTTTGGTCCCCAAAAAATAGCTAGGAAAGTTTTGGACTCTAGATTATATTGTCCTAGCTTATTCCATGATGTCCATGTGTTTTGTAAGTCATGATATCATTGCCAACACACTGGGAACATTTCTAGGAGACATGAGATGCCCGAACAACCCATACTATTCCATGATATTTTTTATGTATAGGGTATTGATTTTATCAATTCTTTTTATAGTTCCTTTTGTTTTTTTATATATTGGTTTCTATTGATTATATGAGTAAATGGGTGGAGGCTAAGGCCACCAGGATTGATGATTCGCATGTGGCATAACACATGAGTAGGCTTACTCACACACTAGCGGATGACACATTGGACCAGGTACCACTTCAGGACACTTTCCTTGATGAACATCTTTATTCCATCTCAGGTACACATCCTTGGTATGCTGATTTAGTTAACTACCTTGTTGCCTCTGAAGTCCCAACAAATTTAAAGAAATATCTAGTCCAAAATTTAAAGAGTGAGTCAAGATTTTATGTTTGGGATTATCCATACCTTTGGTGCATGTTTAGTGACCAAGTTATTAGGAGGGGTGTTCCTGATCATGATTTGGAGTCTGTTTTACATTTTTGTCATACACTTGATTGTGGTGGACACTTTGGACCCCAACGGACAGCTAGAAAAGTTTTAGACTCTAGATTATATTGGCCTAGCTTCTTCCATGATGCCCATGTGTTTTGTAAGTCATGCTCTCATTGCCAATACGCTGGGAACTTTTCTTGGAGACATGAGATGCCCCCAAAACCCATACTATTCTGTGAGATTTTTGATGTATGGGGTATTGATTTTATTGGTTGGTTTTCTAGTTCCTTTGGTTTTTTGTATATTTTGGTTGTTGTTGATTATGTGAGTAAATGGGTGGAGGATAAAGCCACCAGGACTGATGATTATCATGTTTTTGTGGACTTTTTCAAAGTGTATATTTTTTTGTAGGGTTGGAGTATCGAAGGATATCATCAGTGACCAAGGGACACAATTATAAAATCAGAATCGTTATTCCCTTATTCAGAAGTATGTGGGAACACAAAAAACATCAATACCATACCACTCAAAAAAATGGCAAGGCTGAGGTTTCAGATCATGAGTTGAAACAACTTTGGGAAAAAATATGCATCCAAATAGGAAAGATTGGAGCAAGCGCTTGGATGATACGCTTTGGGCATATAGGACAACATACAAGACACCCATCGGTATGTCCCCATTTCTGATTGTTTTTGGGAAATCCTATCATCTCCCTGTGGAAGTAGAGCATCAGGCTTATTGGGATATAAAGAAATGAAACATGGATTTGGCCCAAGTTGGAATTCAAAGGAAGCTGCAAATTTAAGAGCTTGAGGAGATTCGATTTTCCTCATATGAGAACTCAAAGCTCTACAAGGAAAGATCAAAGGTAGCTTATGACAAACTAATCCAACAAAGGGAGTTTCATGTTGGATAGAAAGTCCTTCTATATAGTTCATGGCTGAAGTTGATTCCTGGTAAGTTGCATTCCAGATGGTTGGGTCCTTATATTGTATCTAATGTTTTTCCTTATGGTGCAGTGGAGATCACGCAAGAGGACACTGGAAGGAGCTTCACAGTCAGTGGGAAATGCTTGAAGAAATACATTGAGGGAATTTCTACTGATGTAGTGGATTTCATCACACTGCGTGACCCAATTATCACTTGATCATATCAGGCTATTCCTAACCCTTTCACTTTTATATTATTTTTCCTATTTAAAATTCTACTTTTCATGTGCACATATCATCTCATAGGTTCATATTGGGGACAATGAAATATGGGAGGGGACAAAATTTGGGTTAGATATTTAGGATTTTCATTTGTGTGTTTTGTGTTAATTTTCTATTAAGTTTTTGGTTAAAACTTTCAAAAAAATTCAAAAAAAAAAAACAAAAATATCAATATATATATATATATATGTATATATATCATGTAACATTCTCATGTGGAACATATGGAAAATTCATATTTTCAAAATTCATTGGTAGAATGATAGGCATGAGTAAGATTTCATCATCAAGGGTTAATTTTTATTAAAATTGAATTCTTCAATGATATGAATAGTTGTGTCATTATAAAACTTTTTAGATTTTCACATCATTATTTGTGATATTTTTCCATGGTAAATTGTGTCATTGATTTCTCCACACAATTCTTCACTCAACCATGACTTGTGAAATTTTTATTACTCAATTGAAAGTATATTCAAGTTAGGTAAAAAATTCATTGGTTTATCCATAAGTTCATTTATCTTCTGATTAGTTTCATTACTGTACCTAATTGACTTGTGCGTATGTACCTATTATTTGACTATTGTACACCCTCAAAAAAATGGGTTGTGTTTTGGACTGGTCAAAAACCACTTTTTCTCGACCTTTTATGTTCTTATAACTATTACAATTAGCATCATGAGGAGATAAAACATGGGTCGAGAGTTGGGTGTGATATTTGTTCCAAGTGAAACTAAAAAAACAAAAAAATAATAAATGAGGGGAGTGATGAAATGTAAAACATATGGGGATATCTAGTTCAGGAGATTATTGTTTGAATTTCGGGAATGCTTAAGTGAGTGGGTCGTGAAATTAGATTGCTAAGTAATGTAGAATAGGTTTGGGGAATTAAACCAAGTAATGAGAATTTTTTTTACATGACTTGAATGTACTGAATAAAGGGTGGATTTATGAGCTTGGATTGGTTGGAACACACACATGTGAAGGATTAGTGTCATGGAAGACCCATGAATTGTTTCACTATGATTAGTGTTATTAATCTCACTACATTTTGTTTTGACACAATTTATGAGACAATGACATTAATATTTATTGAAATTGACTCTTGATGAGATTCTTACTTTGCCTACATTTCCACAGTGGATTGAAAAATATGAACATGCATATCTTGTGACAATTTCCTCCAATACATGATATGAGGTTTTTCCCAGCAGTGCAAAAGGGTATATAAGGCCCCGACCTTAAACCTTACTTAATATTGAATTAAATTAATAATTCACATTGAGGATCTTTTTAGGTTTAGAGTTTTAGAGAATTAGATCATAAATCATGAATTACATTCCACATTTAAACAAAGTGGTTACATACAAGATAGTATTCGTTTTTTCCCATCAACGAAAACATATTTAAAATAAAACATGGATTCTTTCTTGAAACTTCCTTGACACAATCATCATATCATGAACCTTTCCCTTCACCTATGAAAAACATTTCAAAAACTTGGGATGAGCATAAAAAGCTCAGTAAGGGATATAAAAGTATGGAAAGAAAACATTAGTCCATGTATGAAATCATACTTTACTCATAAAACATAATAATTTTAACATACCTCATCAAATCATGAATAAATCATAGAAATAATAAGTAATAAAGGTAACTTGAGGCATTCATAAAATTCTTACGTAGGGAGTAACCCTCTTGGTTACGTTTGGAATACCCATCACAGTATATTCCCTAAATCTCTTCAGAGAAACGTTAACTTTTAACTCCTTCGTGTTACCCAATGCATTGGAGAGCTATATCGGGCTCACCCGCCCTTAGTTTATCACAGAACCACCCATCTTCATAATAATTCCCAAGAACCGTAACATAATCGTATCACATAAAACATGTATAAAGGAAACATAACATTTCCACTTTTCAATTACAAGATATCAATAAAACACATTGATATAAAAACATTATGAAAACCATTTTCAATACCAAAATAAAATAAGAGTTAAACATGGTATTTATTTTTCATTCAAAAAAAGTTACGGCTTTTAGAGGAAGCCGAAACTCAAATAATGGTCACGACGATGGAGAAGTCGTTGTCGCCGCATACGTACGACAAGAAAAACATTCCTTTTTGTCGTTTAGTAAAATTCTTCGTATAAAAAGATTCCTTTTGAATAAATGAAAATTCAAAGGGGTTTATACACCGTATAAAAGAAATTTGTGTATAAAACAAAATATGCCTCAATGAAAGGAGATTGAGACGATGTCCCTTACAAAGACGATATCCTTGGATTAAGGATAAATCAATTACATAATTATGTGTGAAAAAAGAATACACCAAATATAAGTGGATATTAAGTGTAAAACAATCAGAGGACATTCAAACATATTCATAGAACGACATATTCAAGGAGTACAAGTTTATCCCAAAGAATCAAAATTGGGTTAAGAAGTTCCCTTGCAAAAATTCAACAGCCTAACGACGTCACTTCAAAATTCAGAAAAAGAGTTGATGAGAGATAAAAAGGGTATCTAATCACTTGTACATAAAATATAAATCAATAAGGATATAGAAGAACATATCCCAACATAATAGTATGTGAATTAAAAGACATAACAAAAGAAGTCTTTTAAAAAGAGGAGGGTGAAAGGTTCCCATACCGACTTGGGTAACTTTCGAAACGTACACCCCATTGAAGAAGGGTCATAAAATGAATATGTAAATACCCATAAATGAAATTATATTACACAAAGAGTATAATAATTTTAAATACATACACCACTCAAAGTAAATGGTCGAAAATGTAGCATAAATCTCACAGGACTAAAAGTGAGATTAAAAATCCTTTACGAAAACTCGGCAGCCTAACAGCGCCACTTAAAACTTCCAAAAATGGATTGATGAGATCAAATAGGGTCTCTAATCATATTACAATAAAATTTACATCAAGATGAATATAAAATAACATCCCCCCTCATAACAAAAAGTAGCTTTAAAGAAGTGACATAAAGGACATTACTTAAAAATAAAGAGAGAGGTTAGATCTCTTACGAAAATTCAGCAGCCTAACGACGCCACTTAAAACTTCCAAAAATGGATTGATGAGAGAAAATATGGTCTCTCATCATATGAACATAAAAATTACAGTAGTATTAATATAAAATAACATCCCAATCATAAGAAATACGAGCTTAAAAGGAATGACATAAAAGAGTGTACTTAAAAAGAAAGAGAGGGGTAGGATCCCTTACCTCGTGTCCGACATGACTCGATCGTTCTTTAATCTCCTGAATAATAAAATTTGGTCAATTTATAATTTATTAAGGGACTACTTTAAATATTATTATTCAGTTAATATCACATATTATAATTTTATAATAATTGGTTAATAAAGTGAGCTCATATCAGACGTTTTAGTCGATGTTCGGTACATGAGTAAAAATCGAACTTGTTGGAAAAGAATTTTCCATATAGTTATAGGTAAATTATATCCATAATAGTATTGATGTTTTAAATATCATATATATCCTGTATATATTCATTTTATACTATTACATAACATTTGGAGATAAAAAATTAAAAGCACCGTTCATGGAGATGGTAGGCCGTACGTACGCATGAACGCTACTTTCATTTTTTGTCATATTAATGGAATTAAAATAAAATGAGAGATATATATATTATAATTACAGAATTATATCCATCATTTAGATGTAATATATTACATATATATACATTATATATACATACTTATAATAGTACATAACATTTGGAGATAAGAAATGAAATATACCGTTCATGGAGACGGTAAGCTGTACGTACGCATGAACGCTAATTTCATTTCTTTTTTTTTTTGTATTAAATTGAATTAAATAATAATTATATAAAGGTATATTATAATTCCAGTAGGATATCATATGTAATACCATTAATTCCATCCTTTATACATCCAACATATGGCATTAACGAATCAAATCACTTTGAGGGGGTGGTAGTCCGCACTTCCTAAAATGAAGATATCGCGTTTACCCATAATGGAAGCCATAAAGGTATTCCATAAATGAAAAATAAAGAAGGTTAAGGAAAACATAAAAATATTATATATCATATATAAATATATTTAAATCTTAATGTCCACCTTTGAATGTGTTAAAAGAATATTGAACAATCACTGTTTCGTGAGGCAGTATTTCGCCATCCACAGAAACAATATGTTCTTAAACCATTAGACGGAGGTGTGTGAATGTATATATCGAATACTTATTATAAAAAAATACTAGTATATTTAAGATAATGGTTTTGTTACAAAAAAAAAGTAATAAAAAGAGTTTAGGGTTTTGGAGAAGAAAAATAAAACAAAAGAACACAAGGGAAGACATTACCTTTAAATCGGGTAACTCTCTTTGATTTGAGCTCAAAGGCTTCCTTGGAAAGGATTCTCCCAAAGTGAGGCATCAATGATGAAGAGAGGGATGTGGAGAGACAAAATGGGCAGGGGTTGGCCGAGCCAAAGGATTGAGAGGTGTGTGTAAGGTGGTAGAGGTGGGGGCCTTTTATAAGAGGAGAGGGGGGCACTCTTGGAAAGTTATAAAATATTACTTTATTATAAAATTATTTTCGGATTTAAAAGGTCCCAAAAGGATATATTTCGAGGATAAGGTGATAAGATTTCTAAATCCACCCATCCAATAGGTTTTTGACAAGTTTAAGACTTATATTTCACCCTATCATCTCATTTTATTTAAATCATTCATTTATGAGGTAATCACTGCATCATCACGGTGTCATAAATAAATTAATTTATTTAGTGTCTAAAAATTATATAACAAATATCATGATATAGGAAATCTTTTTATCTTTATAATGAATATTTATAGTCAAACATATGACTTGTATAACCCTATGTAAAAATTGTTTTAGTAAAACAACACATGTTTGTGACATTTTAATTTTAACTTTAAATAAAAAGGTATTAATGTCATTTTCCAACCAAAGTGGCTCCATGGGGTCCCCAAGTTGACCCATGGATTATATTGGTCGGCCATGACTCATAAAATGATGGTAGGACATGTGTATAGGTCATTTCATATTATTAAAACATTATTTTTACCTTAAACTATACTAATTACCTCTAATCACGATTAAAACTTAAAAGTTACTATTCACCAAAAAAATTATTTTAAATATATAGAACCACATTTTAATTCTTAATGACAACCATGTATGTAGTATTTTTGAAATTCAAAACATAGAGGTGGTAAAATTTTATTTAAATGAAAAATCAATTTTTTAAGTACCACTTAGTGGTTTCACTATTCATCAAAAATTGAAGTTTTCCAGAAAAATACCAAAAATTCACCCTACGATATATTTGATATTCAGAATTCAAAAATTATGACTATTTTAAAAAATTCAAAACATATAATTTACATTAATTAATTTAATAATTAATTCTCGCTGTCAGAGCAAATAGCGTGTTTTTATGAAACAATTAGTATCAAAAGATTGACACTAGTTTAAGTCCAATTTTAAGATGAAATTAATTCCAACGACCACTATTGGATTAAATGGTAAAAATATATTCTAATTTCACTTTAAAACCAATTAAAAAGATAATCTAATCATATAAATAAATTAGATTAAAAAGAGGTTGTGAATTAAAATACAACATTTTTCACTATTCATTAAAAAATGAACTTTATCGGAAAAATTCCAAAAATTTACACAAAGTAAATTTTGATGTCCCGATTCTAAAGAAGAATTTTATTTTGTCAAATATAACACATAAAATTGTCAAAAAGTGGATTTAAAAGTGGTTCGTCGTCAAAAGGCGGTTAATCGACCTTTTAAAGAATATTAGAATGTTTACGCTTAAAATTGGATGCATTCGCATTTTTAATCCTCTAACATTTATTGTAAAAAGTAAAAATATTGACAAACATATATAATCATTTTGTAGTTAGTTCTGTTCATTCCCGCCATTACAACGGCTAGGCGTTAATAATATTATTTTATTATTAGAGTGCAACGTAAGATTCCCAAGAAACTCGTTGTTGCGTATTGGGTACGCCATCGAGCATAACATCCTCTTTAAAGTTATATTAATATTTTATTCAAAAATACGGATAAATGTGAAAATTTCATATTCTTTATTTACCTGTGGTGTTACATCCTTCCCCCCTTTTGGGAATTGCGTTCTCACAATTTTAAAATTGGGCTTGGAAACTTCATTGAAAATCCCACATCGGAACAAGAGTCAGTAAAACAATAACTTTAAAATAAAGAAAAAGAAGTACAAAGGTCACCCGAGTTAACCCATACTAGGATTCCATGTAGGAAAACATGGATATGGAGAAAAAAACAAAGGGTCATGTTCGGAGGGAGAGTGATAGTAAACATGTCTAGGAGAAAGTAAACCATAAGAAAATCACAAACTTCTGATGGGTTAAACGGTATTCGATTCCCCAGTAGGAAAAGTTAACAGACAAATTTTTTGTTTTAAGTTACTATTCATTGAGGAATTTATTTTTGAGCTTAACTAAATCATAATGAATCATACTTACTTGTCACGTAGACTTTCAACTTTTACTAGATTCCTTAATCAAACTCATATTTTCTCCAAAAGACGAGTATTTATGAAGACTTGTTTGCATTAAGAGTACTATAATCAACTTCTTGAGAATAACCTAATCCAAAAAAGAGAACTACATATTTCCCATGTCTTTAGACAAAAACAAAAATCAAAATTGTTAGTATGAGATCAGATAATCCACAAAAGTATAATCCTTTATAAAAATAAAGTCTATTCTTAATCTCCAAAATTTGTCCAAAAAAAAACCCAAAGTTCAACGAAGACCATTCGATAAACAAATGTCCATAAAATTGTTCAAAGTAAACCAAACTAAGATTGAAACCCAAATATTTGAAGGATTTAATCACATAGTCTTCCAATGTACAAATTAACTTTTATCTCCAAATAAAATCAGTTGCTCTTAAATTCTCATATTGAAAAGTAATTAACCTAATCATATATCCTCGATGATAGGTTAATCATTTCCATAGATAACCCAAAATAAACTTACTCTTGATTCCTAAAATCATCTAACTAAAAAAATAATTAGTCAAACTAACCAGGGACTTCACGTAGTCCAGTGGTAGGCGATAAATACCAGTCGCACTTTGGTTGTGGGTTCGATTCCCACAGCTTTGTCCGACACGACGGGTTGTCACATGGTTTGCATGTTGTCCTTTTTCCAAAACTATATAATTCTTAAAACATTCCCCAAAACGAGATAAAATCTTCAAAAATAATCATAACATATTTTAACATCAATTTTATCTCATGCCTTTCATTTTCCATCATAATATATAATAACCCATAATTACCTCAAAAGTAAGGATCATATAAACCCTAATGGTTATCTTTATAATTATTAAAAAAACTTCCACATCGATTGGTAATCTCATACATGATGCATTACAGAACATACCAAGGTACAAGTGGTTTGTCATGACTCCTTGATAGTTGGTTTAGAACAACCACGAGTTTTCTCATTGAATCCCCCATTTCATCCAGTCTCTTAATCAGAGAACCACCACAGTTTCCTTCAAACCTATTGTCACTTTGGTTCCTGCTAGATCCATCCATTCACTAAAAAAAGAAATGTCAGTTTGAGTATATCAACAAAACCATCATGTACTAATGAGGAAGATAAACACTAAGATATACTTACTCATTCACTTTATCTAAAACTAGGACTCTTTTTGAAATCCTAACCATTATGGTAATGTCACTTATGCCTAGAGAATACCCTAACCTCTAAAGTTATCTAAACTGACCTTTGATACCAACTATATGGACCCAACCTTAAACCTTACTTAATATTGAATTAAATGAATAATTCACATTGAGGATCTTTTCAGGTTTAGAGTTTTAGAGAATTATATCATAAATCATGAATTAAATTCCACATTTAAACGAAGTGGTTACATAAAATATAGTATTCGGTTTTTCCCATCAATGGAAACATATTTAAAATAAAACATGGATTCTTTCTTGATACTTCCTTGACACTATCATCATATCATGCACCTTTCCCTTCACATGTGAAAAATATTTCAAAAACTTGGGATGAGCATAAAAAGTTCAGTAAGGGATATAAAAGTATGAAAAGAAAACATTAGTCCATGTATGAAATCATAATTTACTCATAAAACATAATAATTTTAACATACCTCATTAAATCATGAATAAATCATAGAAATCATAAGGCCTAAAGGTAACTTGAGGAATTCATAAAATTCTTACGTAGGGAGTAACCCTCTTGGTTATGTTTGGAATACCCATCACAGTATATTCCCTAAATCTATTCAGAGAAACCTTAACGTTTAACTCCTTCGTGTTACCTAGTGCATTGGAGAGCTATATCGGGCTCACCCGCCCTTATTTTATCACGGAACCACCCGTCTTCATAATAATTCCCAAGAACCATAACATAATCGTATCACATAAAACATGTATAAAGGAAACATAACATTTTCACTTTTCAATCACAAGATATCAATAAAACACATTGATATAAAAACATTATGAAAACCATTTTCAATACCAAAATAAAAGAAGAGTAAAACATGGTATTTATTTTTCATTCAAAAAAAGTTATGGCTTGTAGAGGAAGCCGAAACTCAAATAATGGTCACAGCGGCGGAGAAGTCGTTGTCACCGCATACGTACGACAATAAAAACATTCCTTTTTGTCATTTAGTAAAACGCTTAGCATAAAAATATTCATTTTGAATAAACAAAAAGTAAAAGGGGTTTATACACCATATAAAAGAAATTTGTTTATAAAACAAAATATGCCTCAATGAAAGGAGATTGAGACGATGTCCCTTACAATGACGGTATCCTTAGATTAAGGATAAATCAATTACATAATTATGTGTGACAAATGAATACACCAAATATAAGTGGATATTAAGTGTAAAACAATCAGAGGAAATTGACACATATTCATAGAATGACATATTCAAGGAGTACAAGTTTATCCCAAAGAATCAAAATTGGGTTAAGAAGTTCCCTTGCAAAAATTCGACAGCCTAACGACGTCACTTCAAAATTCAGAAAAAGAGTTGATGAGAGATAAAAAGGGTATCTCATCACTTGGACATAAAATTTACATCAATAAGGATATATAAGAACATATCCCAATATAATAGTATGTGAATTAAAATACATAACAAAATAAGTCTTTTAAAAAGAGGAGGGTGAAAGGTTCTTTTACCGACTTGGGTAACTTTCGAAACGTACACCCCATTGAAGAAGGGTCATAAAATGAATATGTAAATACCCATAAATGAAATTATATTACACAAAGAGTATAATAATGGGAAGTACATACACCACTCAAAGGAAATGGTGGAAAATGTAGCATAAATCTCACGAGACTAAAAATGAGATGAAAAATCCTTTACGAAAACTCAGCAGCCTAACGACGCCACTTAAAACTTCCAAAAATGGATTGATAAGATCAAATAGGGTCTCTAATCATATTACAATAAAATTTACAGCAAGAGGAATATAAAAGAAAATCCCCCATCATAACAAAGAGGAGAATAAAATAATTGACATAAAGGAGAGTACTTAAAAAGAAAGAGAGAGGTTAGATCTCTTATGAAAATTCAGCAGCCTAACGGCGCCACTTAAAACTTCCAAAAATGGATTGATGAGACAAAATAGGGTCTATAATCATATGAACATAAAAATTACAGTATGAGTAATATAAAATAACATCCCAATCATAATAAAGATGAGCTTAAAAGGAATGACATAAAAGAGTGTACTTAAAAAGAAAGAGAGGGGTAGAATCCCTTACCTCATGTCCGACATGACTCGATCGTTCTTTAATCTCATGAATAATAAAATTTGGTCAATTTATAATTTCTTAAGGACCTACTTTAAATATTATTATTCAGTTAATATCACATATTATAATGTTATAATAATTGGTTAATAAAGTGAGTTCATATCAGACATTTTTGTCGATGTTCGGTACATGAGTAAAAATCGAACTTGTTGGAAAAGAATTTTCCATGTAGTTATAGGTACATCATATCCAGAATAGTATTGATGTTTTAAATATCATATATATCCATTATATATTCATTTTATACTATTCCATAACATTTGGAGATAAAAAATTAAAAGCACCGTTCATGGAGACGGTAGGCCGTACATACGCATGAACGCTACTTTCATTTTTTGTCATATTAATGGAATTAAAACAAAATGAGAGACATATATATTAAAATTCCATAATGATATCCATAATTTAGATGTAATATATTACATATATGTATATTTAATATATGTACTTATAATAGTACATAACATTTGGAGATAAGAAATGAAATATACCGTTCATGGAGACGGTAAGCCGTACGTACGCATGAACGCTACTTTCATTTCATTTTTTTTGTATTCAATGGAATTAAATAATAATGATATAAAGTTATATTATAATTCCAGTAGGATATCATATGTAATAATATTAATTCCATCCTTTATACATCCAACATATGGCATTAACGAATCAAATGACTTTGAGGGGGCGGTAGTCCGCACTTCCTAAAGTGAAGATATCGCGTTTACCCATAATGGAAACCATAAAGGTATGACATAAATGAAAAATACAGAAGCTTAAGGGAAAAATAAAAAAATTATATATTATATATAAATATAGTGACATCTTAATGGACACCTTTTAAGGGGTTAAAAGAATATTGAACAATCATCGTTTCGTGAGGCAGTAATTCGCCATCCACAGAAACAGTATGTTCTTTAACCATTAGACGGAGGTGTTTGAAAGTTTATCTAGAATACTTCTTATAAAAAAATCATAGTATGTTTACGATACTGGTGTTGTTACAAAAAAAAATTAATAAAAAGAGTTTATGGGTTTGGAGAATGAAAATAAAACAAAAGAACACAAGGGAAGACATTACCTTTAAATCGGGTAACTCTCTTTGATTTGAGCTCAAAGGCTTCCTTGGAAAGTATTCTGCCCAAAGTGAGGCTTCAATGATGAATATAGGGATTTGGAGAGACAAAATGGGCAGGGGTTGGCCAATCCAAAGGATTGAGAGGTGTGTGTAAGGTGGTAGAGGTGGGAGCCTTTTATAAGAGGAGAGGAGGGGCACTCTTGGAAAGTTATAAAATATTACTTTATTATAAAATGATTTTCGGATTTAAAAGGTCCCAAAAGGATATATTTAGAGGATAAGGTGATAAGGTTTTGAAATACACCCATCCAATAGGTTTGTGACAAGTTTAAGACTTATATTTCACCCTATCTTCTCATTTTATTTAAATCGTTCATTTATGAGGTAATCACTGCATCATCACAGTGTCATAAATAAATTAATTTATTTAGTATCTAAAAATTATTAAAAAAATATCATGATGTAGGAAATCTTTTTATATTTCTAATTAATATTTATAGTCAAATATATGACTTGTATAACCCCATGTAAAAAGTGTTTTAGTAAAATAACACATGTTTGTGACATTTTAATTTTAACTTTAAATAAAAAGGTATTAATGTAATTTTCCAACCAAAGTGGCTCCATGGGGTCCCCAAGTTGACCCATGGATTGTCTTGGTCGGACATGACTCATCCAATGTGGGTAGGACATGTGTCTAGGTCATTTCATATTATTAAAACATTTTTTTTACCTTAAACTACAATAATTACCTCTAATCGTGATTAAAACTTAAAAGTTACTATTCACCAAAAAAATTATTTTAAATCCATTGAACCACATTTTACTTCTTAATAACAACCATGTATGTCGGATTTTTGAAATTCAAAACACATTGGTGGTAAAATTTCATTTAAACGAAAAATCAGTTTTTTAAGTACCACTTAGTGGTTTCACTATTCATAAAAAATTGAAGTTTTCTAGAAAAATACCAAAAATTCACCCTAAGCTATATTTGATATTCCAAATTAAAAAATTATGTATATTTTACAAAATTCAAAAAATATAAGTTACATTAATTAATTTAATAATTAATTCCCACTGTCAGAGCAAATAGCGTGTTTTTATGAAACAATAAGTATCAAAAGATTGACACTAGTTTAAGTCCAATTTCAAGATGAAATTAATTCCAACGACCACTATTGGATTAAATGGTAAAAATATATTATAATTTCACTTTAAAACCAATTCAAAAGATAATCTAATCATATAAATAAATTAGATTAAAAAGAGGTTTTGAATTAAAATACAACATTTTTCACTATTCATTAAAAAAATGAACTTTATCGGAAAAATACCAAAAAATTACACAATGTAAATTTTTATTTCCCGATTCTAAAGAATAATTTTATTTTGTCAAATATAACACATAAAATTTTAAAAAAGTGGATTTAAAAGAGGTTCGTCATCAAAAGGCGGTTAATGGACCTTTTAAAGAATATTAGAATGTTTACGCTTAAAATTGGATTCATTCGCATTTTTAATCCTCTAACATTTATTATAAAAAGTAAAAATATTAACAAACATATATAATCATTTTGTAGTTAGTTCTATTCATTCCCACCAATACAACGACTAGGCGTTAATAATAATATTTTATTATTACAGTGCAACACAAGATTCCCAAGAAACTCGTTGTTGCGTATTGGGTACGCCATCGAGCATAGCATCCCCTTTAAAGTTATATTAATATTTTATTCACAAATATGAATAAATGTGAAAATGTCATATTCTTTATTTACCTAGGGTGTTATAGGGTATGTGTGGGGGAGTTAATAAAAACATTTTTATTGAATATTTTGTTGGTAGTAAATGATATAATTTCCTCACATTATGCTAAATATGTTAAATTATGGAATATTTGGGATTAGATCATTCATTTTCAAATTTGATGAAAATTTATGTTTTACCGTTTTAAAATTCACTGTAGTATTTCAAAAATAAATATTTTTATGTAAATTATTTTGAGTTAAAATTTTGTAAATGTGTTCTTGACTTAATGAGATACAAATTCTCTTTAGGACATGAGAGCTGGATCGTGCATTTGAGTGGAGTAAATGGGATATGAAGACAAAGATGGACTGAACTATCTAGATTGGACATTTCTTCACCATTTAGGACGTATCTTCTTTATCCAGGCTTGGATTAGAACCAAATTTTGAGTAAAGCTCCGGGACATTATTAGGAACAAATAATCCTTCTATAAGTCTAACCAATTCACGCGTTTTGGAGGTCATCTATATGGTGAAACATGGAGTAAAATATTTGTCCGAATTTACCTTTCACATTTTAAAAATATTTTTAACCCTACTCCTCCCAAACTCTATTTAATGGTTATTTTGACTATTTAGGAGGTCTGGTAGAGGATTTGGGAATGTGTGGCCGAAAGGGTGGATCTTTGGAACCCCTCACAACTCTTGGAAGAAGTAATTCCTAGTGATAACATCTCTTCCAAAAAAGGCTCTCCTCTCCTACCTCCACTTTGTTTCTCTTTGTTTTTATGATTGTAATGTGAGTTTTCTTCAATAAATATTCTATGTTATTCTATTTTCATCCTCTTAGTTTTCTTATTGGGATGGAATCTAAGAGTAGAGATGATATTGAGTGTTCCCCTTTCAATCCATTGCTTATGCAAAACGTCTCCACGATGAAAACTCCGCCCATGGAAGTGTAATTTTTTTCGTAGTTGATCTAATCCCTAATCCCTTAATTTATTTATTTTGAATCCATAATCATACTACAATTCAAAAATTGTGATCAATTAATTAAGTTTTAATTTCTAATTTACTCGATCGACTTGCACTTGACCGCATGGTCAGGCTCGTGTAAACAGTGTGAGTGAAACCGAAATCGCAAAATATAATCAACTTGGGATAGAATTATAGGGTTCAATTATAATACCCAACTAAATTGATTCTCAAATATAGAGAGGATATACTAACCTAATTGACCATTGACTATAATTTGGCTTTTTGATCACAATCAAGGAAGGGTGCTGCGATTGGAAGTCCCGAAGTTTACTGAAGGATCATTTTTCCAATATTATTGGTTGTGTTAATTTCCATTGGGTTCAGGGGTTGACAAGGTGAGGGGATTACAATTGAATTAATTATAATCATATGAGATAAGGATAAATTAATGATTAAGGGGTAATATTAGATCAACAATGTCTTCTCATATAAGTTTTTTTAAAGAAATTGTCTCTTGATTATTACTTCTCATTTTCTTGTTTACTTTACTATTCGAAAATCCACAAAACAAACCCCCCTCATATTTCTTTTCATTTGTTTTGAAATATTTTCTTACTTACTTCAATACTATTAATAGTTGTTTAATTCACTTCCTCCTTGAGAGAACGACCCAGGTCACCCACTGTGTTGCACTTAGTAAAATCACAAATAAATATTTTTGAGAGCGTGTGAGAAAACGTCCATCAAATTGGTGTCTTTCCCATGGAGGCAAGTAATTATTTCAACTAATTAGAGGTATTTATTTTATTTTACATTTTATTATCTTCCTCTATTATTTCTTCCTTATTTACCAAATATGATTTTTTTCTTCTTTTATTTTCTTATACTTATTTTTGGACCAACAACTCAAACTTCTCATTTTTATTTTACTATGGTCCACTTTACTTATTTTCATTTTTATTTTATTTATGACACGAAATAATCCCAAAGATCTCTTAGATCTTGAATTTGATATTGAACATAGCCTTAGGGCTCTAATTAGACATTCTCAGTCTACAGGAAGTTTTAACATTAAACCAGTAAAAGACTTACTCCACTCCAAGAACACGGAAATTGGAAACACTTCTAAGTCAAACCTAAAACAAGAACCAATGGATGCAAATAATGGAAATGAACTTAATATAACCATTAGAGAGTTGGCTGCACCAAGAAATGTTTCTGAAGATCAAATCAAACTAAGAGCATTCCCATTCTCACTTGATGGAGCTGCGGAGGACTGGATGTATTATTTACAACCAGAAGATGTAACTTGTTGGAATGATTCAAAACGTCTTTTCTTGAAAATATTTTTTCCAGTATCAAAGACCAATTTCGTTCATAAATAAATCTCTGGGATCAATCAAGAATAAGGGGAGTCAATATATGAGTACTGGGAGCGATGCAAGAAGTTGTGCGCAAGCTTCCCACATCAACAAATCTGTGAGCAACTACTCATCCAGTACTTCTACAAGGGACTAACACCTATGGAGAGGAGTATGGTGGATGCGGCATTTGGAAGAGCATTGGTGGAAAATACACAAGTAGTTGAACATGCATTGATCGAAAATATGGCACAAAACTCTCAACAATTTGGAAATCGAGGTACACCACATGTTCGAGGATTACATCTGGTATGTCCTTCTTCTCTTGAAAGTCATTTGATTGATACCACGTTTGAAGAATTGACAGCTATGGTGAGGCAGATTGCTTTGGCTCAAAAGACATCTCAACCCCCTTTTTCAAGGCCATGTGGTATTTTCACTGAAACAAACCACCCAATTGACTATTGTCTGCAACTACAAGAGATGGAGGATTGCGTAACAATATTCCCAGGAAGACCATATCAACAGAAACAACAGACATATCCCCAAAAGAAGTTTGATTCATTCTCTCCAACATAAAACCAAGGGTGGAAGGATTAATCAGACATGAGGTATGGATCTGGACAACAACAAAGGCCTCATTTTCAACAAAACTTCCAACAGCATCCGCCTTACCAACAAGGTTTCCAACAACCCCCAAAGGATATTTGAAGCCCAAGAATAAATAATCCAACAACTAGGGAATCCCCCACCCAAGGTATATTCTAACACTGATGATCTTTTAAAGAAAATTGTTCTTAATCAACATAATGATCTAAAGATTCAAGGTTCAAAACTGAGGGAATTAAAGACTCAAATGAGCCATATTGCTACCGACCTCCATGAATTGATAAATAAGAACTCCAAAAATCTTCCTTCCCAACCTAATCCAAATCCCAAGGGAAATTTTAGTGCCATCACATTGATAAGTGGAAAGGAAACAACTGATACATCTGCACCTATCGTTCCCTTGGGATTCACCTGAAATCCGAAGCAGCCCCATTCAAAACTAGCTGATGAGAAACCCAAGGATAAAGATAAAGGTAAGAAAAATATTGATGATATTCCACCTAAACCCCTTCCTTTTCCAAATATAGTTGTTCAAACCAAAAATATGGATGAAGAGGTGATGCAAAAAAGAAGTTTTGGACACATTCAAGCATATAGAGATAAACATCCCCCATATTCAAGCCATTAAGAAAATCCCAAGGTATGTGAAATTCTTAAAAGAACTTTGTACCAATCGAAGAGGGCTCAAGGGAAATGAGAGGATCAATCTGGGAAGGAATGTGTCAACACTCATTACACCAACTCTAGCAATGCCAACAAAGTGCAAGGATCCATGGACATTCACCATACCGTGCACCATAGGGTAGTTGAACTATTCAGATGATATTTGTGACACTACTAGAAGTAGATGTATTTGCGACGATCTATTTGCAATGGAATCCCATCACAAATAGGCTTTAACAACGGGACCCCATCGCAAATAGCCCATTGCAGAAAACGGCGTTGCAAATATTATGTTTTGCGACGGCCCCGTTGAAAAAAATAATATATGCAATGGGAAATGTCCCCGTCGCAAATAATCCTCCGATTATATATATTATATATAAATAAACCTTTCGCGATGGGCCCGTCAGAAATACTATTTGCGACGGGGAACTGTCCTGTCTCAAATAATCCTCCGATTATATACATTATAAATATAAAAACCTTTTGCGACAGGACCATCAAAAATACTATTAATAAATAACTATATTTCAATTATTTGCGACGGGAGCCCATCGCAAAAGGTCATGTCGCAAATACTAAATATAATAAAAAAATATTTAATAAAATTATGATTAATGAAAAAATTATATTAATATTATTAAAATAATAAAAAAATAAAAAATATTATTATTAGTAAAATAAAAAAACATTAAAAACTATAATACTAAAAAAAAAATATTTAATAAAATTACAATTAATAAAAAATTAACACTAATTTTATTAAAATAATAAAAAAATAAAAAATTATTACAATTCTCAATATTTACATAAAAAATATAAAAAAATCACAAAATGTTATTATTATTAGTAAAATAAACAAATATTAAAAAAATAATACTAATAATAAATAATAAAATATTAAAAATAAAAAAAATTAAATTATGCAATATTTACACCAATATAAAAGACAGATTCTATAAATAGTTCATATTACAATAAATCTTAATTTCAAATGTGTTTAACATAAAACAAATCACTGGGGGGTCGTCTTATAGAGGAGGTGGAGGAGCTGTAGAAGATGGTGGAGCAAACTCCATCCCTAAACTACGAGTCAAATGACACATGTACTCTATATGCTCATGATGCTGCTGCTGCCATCGACACATCTCCTCCTTGTGATACTGCTACTGCTGCTACTACTGAAGCATCTATTCATGTTGCTTCTACAAGCTCTCTATAAGCTTAGACTGATATCGCAACTACTCCTGATACTGTGAGGCAGAAGATGATGCCTCTCCACGAGCTCCTCTCGAGTTGGACACCGACATCGCAATGGTACCATAATAAGTACCAGGAGTCACATGAGAACCGATAACTACTACTCGACCCTTCTCAAAGCCATACCATGTCACCTGCATCCATCCCGCCTCATCAAAATGGTGGGTACTAGTATGCTCAGTCGTCTCGTCCGGACTCTCAGCCTGTGTCTGAGAGGTCATAGCCTCATATGACTCCTTAAATTTAAATTTAAATGATGAAAATATTATATGTAGTTAATTGTCAAACTACAAAAAATAATACTAACCACAATCTGACACTAGTGATCACCTCAAATATCTCCAATGGCTGGATCAGAGTACATCCTCCGATAAATGTCGAACTCCGTAACATCGGGATGATCGACTGCCTACAGAAATATAAAATAAATTGTTTATATTTAAAGTTATATAAAATATTTAAAAAACATACTTACCAGATGCTCTCTATGTATACTAAATGTATGACTACCAGTTCGATGTGTCACCCCCTATCTCCCCCGATTCTACCATCCCACTGAATATCTCCTCTGAAATCCACCACCCAAACAATGTAAACATAATCCATCCCAAACGTGAGATGAAATGTACTCTAGTCAGTGGATTGTACATGACTCATCAAATTCTGTCACTCATGCTTTCTTAATGGCTGCTATTCTCAAATTTTGCAAAAACTGATGGAAACAGTCACGCATAGACACCTTCCATGCCACATGGACAGCGTCACGCATGCTATCATTGATGGGATATCATAAACCCTATAAATAATTTATAATATCAAGTTATTAATAAAATAAATTTCAAAAAAAATATTCTTTATTTACGTACCAGCCAATGATCCAACATGTCACGCTACACATCAATAGGAATTTGTTCCCATGTGATCCATGGCTGAAAAAATAATTGCGCAAGATAGCGCTCCCCTATCCAATAACTACATCCGCAAAACTGTGAAAAAGAATAAATAATCAAACAATTAGTATATATATAAATAAATTAATGAAATCTAACTAAAATATATAGGTTAACATACCTCAGTGTGCATGGATTGAAGCTAAGACATCGACGTCACTCGGGGATAGGGTTAGGAATCATCAATCATGCAAGACCGCACCCCCTCCATATACCCCCTGAACCATATGTAGGATGAGGGTCATATGGTCCACAATCCCCCTCATACAAAGGTAGATCAGCCTCCTGCAACTTTCGAAATATATCAGGATCCATCTGAAACAAAAAATGATTATTGTTAGTAGATAGTTGAAAATTACTATTATATATAGATATATATCAGTTATGATTATAATAAGCATTTAACTGTGTCAATGTCCATCTTCATCCTCATCTTAATAGCTGTCAATGTCAATGTCTTCATCTTCCTCCCCAACATCATCAATATCCATATGTGTTTTAGTTTCATCATCTCTCATCATTTCAAATTCATTTTTAACATCATTAACATCTTCGTCATCATCGATCCTTAATTGTGGAGTGTCATCATCGATATTCACGTCTCTTTGTGAAAAAAATGGATTTTGATTACTCTCTTGAAAAATTTCAATTCCTTCCACTTCAGTGAAACCACATTTAGTTTGAGTAAATTGATTTTCCTAAGATTTCATTTTTATTATACTCCACAAATCACTCAAGTCTCTTAAAGTAGCACAATACTTTGTTTAATAAATTTGATGTGCCTGTTGAGCTAGTAAAAATGGTTTATTTACTACAATAAGACTTTTATATTTAGTATCGACGATTCCATGAGTCCGATGAACACACAAGACTCTCTCAGTATCCAACCACTGACATTTAAACATCATTATGTAATTATGTCCTAGATAACACAACTCAGTTATTTCATTCAGAATGCCATAAAAGTCAACTTCAGTTTCACTATGATGCGATCCTTTCAAGAAAAATCCACCGTTCATTGTTTTTTTTGATTCTCCATATGCACATGTATGAAATCGAAAACCATTTACCACATATACATTATAAGATTTAACCATTTTGGATGGTGGATTACTCAATATACACAGTCGCTTATCAATTTAATTAGCATGTTGAGGCACCTGAAAATTCGTAAAACAATTATCAATATGATAAATAATAAACAGATTTGATATTAAACCATCAATAAATTATGTTACTAGTTTTGAAACCATTGAGAATTTTTTTGTCTGCGTTCTTCAAGAGCAGCTACTGTAATTTGTGGAAGTTATTTCTTGATATTATTATCATATAACCTATAAATAAAATAAGTTTACATACTGTAACATAAATTATAGAATAATTGATAGAAGCACTAATAGTATAAATTATGTCATTTCTACACAGTTGAGCAGAACATATGTATGAGCTCTATGATGTTCATCATCTAAAAGACATCATTCATGAACTCCACCGAAACCAAGATTTGGATGATTAAAAACTGATAATTGATTATCAATTTTTCCATTAACATTCCCCTCATTTTGTCCCATGTGATTGTGTTTTGAGGGATATTGAGATTCAAAATAATGAGAGCATAAAAAATCAATTTCCTATTGAAAATAAATTTCATCAATTGAGCCTTCAACTGATGCTTTGTTATATACTTTTTTCTTCAATTTCTACATGAATCTATCGAATGGGTACATCCATCGAAACTGTACTGGACCACCACATTTAGCTTCATGTGGAAAATGTAATATCAGATGTTTCATTGAGTCAAAGAAAGCTGAAGGAAAGATTTTTTCAAGTTTACATATCATTATAGCAACATATTCTTCTAGTTTTCTTAGCGCATAATAGTCTTTTGTTGCTGCACAAATTTCTTGAAAAAAATATGATATGTCTGTTATCGAATCCCAAATCATAGAACTCAACAAACCTATGAATCCAGTCGGCATAAGTCTTTCCAATATAAAATGACAATCATGACTTTTTAATCTAATAATATAACAATTGTCAACACATCTACCCAAATTGGAAGTATAGCCATATGGAAGTCTCAAATCTTCAATCCACTGAAAAAATAGTAAGAGACTCTCTTTGGACAGTGTATAAGCTGCTTTTGACATCATTAACCTCTGTGATCTGACATTTTCAAATAGTTCATGTTCTGGTCGCCTGTAAATTTGGGCAAGATCTAATCGTGCATTTATAGTATCTTTGGTCTTACCTGGTGTGTCAAAAACTGTATGAAATAAATTATCAAAACAGTTCTTCTCAATATGCATGAAATCCAACATGTGGCAGACCAAGAAATCAGACCAATATGGAAGATCCCAAAAAATTATTTGTTTTATACAATTATGTTCTTTCCCAAAGACATGAATTTTCTGTTGGTTTACTATTGTCCCAAATATGTTGGGAGGTAATGAAAATATAACTGATTTTAAATCTGTACCTGAGATCATTTTTGGAGGTTCATCCCTTTCAATTGTACCTTTTCTAAAATGAGATTTGTTCCTCCGAAAAGGATGATCGGTTGGAAGAAATATGCAGTGACAGTCAAAATAGAAAGGTTTTTTTCCATTGATGAGCATAAAGTCTTTGTTGTCTTTCATACAGTAAGGACATGATTTCATACCACGTGTACTCTAGCCAGATAATATGCCATATGCGGGAAAGTCACTAATCGTCCACATCAATGCTGCTTTTAATATGAAATTTTGTTTCGCAGCAACAACATATGTATTAACACCATCACTCCACAATGCATTTAACTCATCAATCAATGGTTTCAAATAAACACCTATATTCTTTTTCATATGTCTTGGGATTAATAATGTCAAAAAGATATAAGGCTCCTTCATCAAAATCCATGGAGGTAAATTGTATGGAGTTATAAAAATAGGCCAACCTGAATACTGACTACCATAAGAAGAAAATGGATAGAAACCATCAGTAGAAAGACCTAATCACACGTTTCAGGCTTCTAAAGCAAAAGAAGGATGAAAACGATCAAAATGTTTCCATGAATCACCATCAGATGGATGATTCAAGCTTTTATCAGTTTAAATCTTAGTATTGTGCCATTACATCATTGATGTTGTGTTCTGAAACATAAAATAAACGTTGCAACCTGGGTGTAAGGGGGAAATATCTCAACTGTTTTACTGGAATCTATACAAACTTCCCCAGTTGATCTTCTTTATACCTTGATTGTCCACTTGTGGGACAACTATCCAACGAATCATTTTCACCAGAATATAAGATGCAATCATTTGGACATGCATGAATCTTTTGATAACTAATTCCCAAATTATGAACCCGCCTCTTTCTCTCATAGTAATTTGTAGGCAATACATTTCCTTCAGGTAACAGTGTTTTAACTAAAGAAAATATCTGATCAAAATAGTTGTTTGAAATTTCATTATCTGATTTAATAGCCATAAATTTTTCAACTGCTTCTAATTTACTTATCTTGAAACCAGGATATAATGCATCCTCAGCAGACCTAAATAACTCATAAAATTCAGATGGTTCCAACTCAGGAGTTAAATCAATATTATCTTGAGTTTTAGTTTGTTGAATAGATGGACTTGCGACATCATGTACTAAATTTTGAAACCATAATGGATCCAGAATCAAGTTATTAGTATATTATCTGGAGATTTTTTCACTGTGTTGATACCAAAAAACATAATCTAGTTGAAAACCAAACTGCAAGAGATGTCTCCCAACCTTGTCAAATGTGTCAAATGTTCTCAGAGTACATTTTTTACAAGGACACTTTATTGTGCCTTCTGAAACATATTATGGTTTTGATGATGCAAATGATAAGAAAGCTTCAACACCCTCAATATATACCATATTTAAACCAGAACCATTTGGATTTCTATGCTGATTTATCCAAGCACGAACATCTAATAATGATTGTTGTCAACTTCCTTGTTCCATATTTTTCTACAAAATATAAAATCATCACTTTTTTTTGAATAGTTTGAAATTATAAAAACAATATCTGAAAAAAAGATAAATAATTACAACTACTTCTTAATAATTACCATTACTTATTGGTGGCACAATTTCCAGTGGATTGACGACTACTCTTTTGTCCGACGACTAATTTACTTGGAACTTTCTCACACAAAAATCACAATGAAGAATATACTCATAGGTACACATATTCATTCTCGTATGCATGAGAATGAATATGCGTACCTCCAAGAAGATTTTTTATTGTTATTTCTATGTGAGAAAGTTGAAAGTAAATGAGCCGTTGGACAAAAGAGCCACATTTTTGTCGACAAGTCATCTTATGGCACCTGTCACCACCTGAACACATTATAAAAATGTGGTCCTATGAATTCATATTTAAACTCATGCATACGAGATTGGATATGCATACGTAGAAGCATACTTTTTATAATGTTTTGAGTCGGTGAAAGTTGAAAGGAGAAGAGTCATCGAGCAAAAGGAGTGTTGTCAATCCAGTGGAAATTGTGCCAAGTTATTACAAGTTATTACAATTTATTACTATTTATTACTAATTATTACTATTTATTACTAATTATTATTAATTATTACTAATTATTACTAATTATTCCTATTTATTCCTATTTATTCCTATTCATTACTAATTATTCCTATTCATTACTAATTATTCCTATTCATTACTATTTATTACCAATTTTTACTAATTATTCCTATTTATTACTAAATATTTCTATTTATTACTAATCATTACTAATTATTCCTATTTATTACTAATTATTACTAATTATTACTAATTTTTACTATTTATTACTAATTATTACTTATTATTACTAATTATTACTATTTATTACTATTTATTACTAATTATTACTAATTATTACTATTTATTACTAATTATTCCAATTTATTACTAATTATTCCTATTTATTACTATTTAATACTAATTATTATTAATTATTACTATTTATTACTAATTATTCCTATTTATTACTAATTGTTTCTATTAATTACTAATTATTACTAATTATTTATATTTATTACTAATTATTACTAATTATTACTAATTATCACTATTTATTAATAATTATTACTAATTATTACTAATTATTACTATTTATTACTAATTATCACTATTTATTACTAATTATTACTAATTATTACTAATTATTACTAATTATTACTAATTATTACTAATTATTACTAATTATTACTAATTATTTCTAATTATTTCTATTTATTACTATTTATTACTAATTATTACTATTTATTACTAATTATTACTAATTATTACTAATTATTACTATTTATTACTATTTATTACTAATTATTACTAATTATTACTAATTATTACTATTTATTACAAATTATTCCAATTTATTACTAATTATTTTTATATATTACCAATTATTTCTATTTATTACTAATTATTACTAATTATTACTAATTATTACTAATTATTCGAAATTATTACTAATTATTACTAATTATTACTAATTATTACTAATTATTACTAATTATTACTAATTATTACTAATTATTACTAAGTATTACTAATTATTACTACTTATTACTATTTATTACTAATTATTCCTATTTATTTCTAATTATTCCTATTGATTACTAATTATTTCTATTGATTACTAATTATTACTAATTATCACTAATTATTACTATTTATTACTAATTATTCCTATTTATTACTAATTATTCATATTTATTAGTAATTATTCCTATTTATTACTAATTATTACTAATTATTACTAATTATTACTATTTATTCCTATTTATTACTAATTATTTCTATTTATTACTAATTCTTTCTATTTATTACTAATTATTTCTATTTATTACTAATTATTACAATTTATTACTAATTATTACTAATTATTACTAATTATTACTAATTATTCCTATTTATTACTAATTATTCCTATTTATTACTAATTATTACTAATTATTACTAATTAGTACCGATTATTACTAATTATTTCTACTTATTATTAATTATTCCTTTTTATTACTAATTATTCCTATTTATTACTAATTATTACTATTTATTACTAATTATTACTAATTATTCCAAATTATACCTATTTATACCTATTTATTACTAATTATTACTAATTATTACTAATTATTACTAATTATTCCTTTTTATTACTAATTATTACTAATTATTACTAATTATTACTAATTATACATATTTATTACTAATTGTTACTAATTATTACTATTTATTACTATTTATTACTAATTGTTCCTATTTATTACTAATTATTCCTATTTATTACTAATTATTTCTATTTATTACTATTTATTACTAATTATTTCTAATTATTGCTATTTATTACTAATTATTACTAATTATTACAAATTATTACAAATTATTACTATTTATTACTATTTATTACTATTTATTACTATTTATTACTAATTATTATTAATTATTACTAATTGTTAATTATTAATAATTATTAAGAATTACAATTAATAATTTCAATTTATTATTACAAATAAATACAGATAACAAAACATTTTAAATCTAATATAATTACAACTAATCAACAATAATTAGAAGTAAAATAAAAAATGAAATAAATACTAAATTAAATAAAATATAGATACCTTTAAACTTGATCTCCTATTGATGTAATCGACTTCACAACTTCTCCGTAAAAAAAACTAACTCAGGGAAATTTTCACTCTAAAAATAGAGGTTAGAGAGAGAGAGGAAGCGAGAAATGAGAGGAAGAGAAAGAAAAACAGTGGGCGGTATATATAGGTTAGATTAGTTGTGACAAGACTATTTGCGACAGTAATCCCGTCGTAAAAGGTACTTTTTGTGACGAGGGCGGTCGCAAATACCTTTGCCCGCATTAATTGCTGTTGGTGGTTAAAGGGTATTTACGACGGGCCCCATCAAAAAAAGTGACTTGCCGACACACCTTTTGCGACGAGACAACAACCCGTCACAAAAAATCATTTACCGCCGCCGGTATTTGCGATGGGAGGATGCCCCCGTCATAAATAACCTTCCCGCGCTTTGGTGCGCATCCCACACCAAACCGCACATTACTTTTTGCGACGGGACCCCAAACCTCGTCACAAATAACAGGTTATTTGCGACGGGACGAACCCCTAGTCGCAAATAATATCTGGGATAAACTATTTGCGATGGGAATTAATCCCATCGCAAATAACCCATCGCAAAAGCCTATTTTTCCCGTTGTGTGATTTGGGAGCTTCCATAAATGTGATGCCTCACTCTGTATTCTCTTCTATACAGGTTGGTGAGTTGAAGCCGATGAGAGTAATGGTGCAGTTGGCTAATAGAGCTATGACATATCCAGTGGGGGTCCTTGAGGATGAACATGTCTGTGTAAGAGACATGGTGTTCCCAACAAATTTCTACGTGCTTAACATGGAGGACGATCATGTAATTTCACATACTCCCATTATTTTAGGTAGAACTTTTTTCTCAAAACTACAAAAACTATCATAAATGTCAATGAGGGTACACTTTCCATGAATTTTGGGGATGAAGTTGTCATATTTAATGTTATGGACTCCATGAAGTACCCCTCAGAGGACCATTCTGCATTTGTTATCTCCCATTTTGAACCACAAAATAAAAACCCCAGGGAATTTGATTGTCCTATGCTTAGGAAGATTATGAGTATTGGTTCTAGTTTGATGTCTAAGAGTACTTACACACCTGTTTCTAATGTACAAGACTCTCTTAGATTTGATTTTGAAATGGAATCATATTCTGATTTTGATCATGTGAACTCCGATTATGACATGACTGTTGAGTATGCTGATGGATTTGATGCTTTATTCTATGATTGTGATGATTTCTATTCTAATACTGATGCTCTTTGTGCACATATTTTAGTTCCTTCAATGTCTTCATCCATACACCACCCCCTTCATTGGAACTCAAACCATTTCCACCAAATCTCAAATACTCATACTTGTTGAGTGGCGAGAGATTACTAGTTATAATTGCTAATAATATTCCTTTTGAACATGAAGAAAAACTTTTCAATCTTTTGAGGGAGAACATTAAGGCAATCGGGTGGACCTTGGCTGGCATATCAGGTATTAGCCCCTCCATTTGTATGCATAGGATTCTTTTGGAGGATGGGGCTAAACCGGTTAGGCAACCACAAAGGAGACTCAATCCAACACTTTTGGAGGTTGTTAAAAAAGAGTTTGAAAAATTGCTCGAGGTAGGTATAATCTATCCCATTTCGGATTCCCAGTGGGTAAGTCCTATTCAGGTTGTGCCTAAAAAAAGTGGTGTTACATTTGTTAAAAATAAGAAAGACTAGTTAGTTCTAATGCAGGTGCAAAACAGTTGGTGCGTGTGTATTGATTATAGAAAACAAAATTAGTCCACTCACAAAGACCATTTCCCCCTCCCATTTGTTGATCAGATATTTGAGAGACTAGCTAGGAAAACACACTGTTGTTTCTTGGATGGATTTTCTGGATATTTTTAGGCTCCTATTTTTCTAGAGGATCAGGAGAAGACAACATTCACTTGTCCATTCTATATGTTTACCTACCGAAGGATTCCATTTGGACTTTGCAATGTCCCAGGTACCTTCCATAGATGTATGGTGAGTATTTTTTACTGATTTTACTGAGACCTACATCAAGGTATTTATGGATGATTTTACAGTTTATTGATCCTCATTTGATGAATGTCTAAGTAGTTTGGGAAAGGTGTTGAATCATTTTATTAAGAAGAATCTGGTCTTGAACTTTGTAAAGTGTCATTTCATGGTAGAGAATGGGATTGTCTTAGGGCATGTAGTGTCAAAAAATAGGATAGAGGTTGATAGATCTAAGGTAGATATCATTTTATCCTTACCATATCCTTCATGTGTGCATTATTCTAGATATTTCCTAGGGCATGCAGGATTTTATCAGCACTTCATCAAAGATTTTAGTAAGATTGCTCTTCCTATGTCGTGATTACTTCAAAAGAATTATCATTTTGTGCTTGATGATTCTTGCATGAATTCCTTTGATGAGATAAAACAAAGTCTTACCACTCGACCTATCATATAGCCCCCACAGTGGGAGATTCCTTTTGAGCTTACATGTGATGCCTCCAACTACTCAGTTGGAGCTATCTTATCTCAGAGGGTGGAGGGGCGTTCACATGTGATTACCTATGCATAGAGGACACTGAATTCATCCCAATAAAACTACACAACCACATAAAATGAGTTTCTCACCATCATATTTGCTTTAGATAAATTTTGTTCATATTTATTGTGCTCTAAAGTAGTTGTTTTTTCTGAACATGTAGTCCTGAGGTACCTCTTGAAGAAGCCAAACACAAATACCAAACTTATCCGATGGATACTCCTTCTTCAAAAATTTGATATTGAGATAAAGGACAAGAAGGTATTAGAAAACTTGGTGGAAGAACACATGAGTAGGCTTACTCTCACACCTGAGGATGCCACCTTGGACCAGGTACCACTTCGGGACACTTTCCCGGATGATCATCTTTATTCCATATCAGGTACGCATCCATGGTATGATGATTTAGTTAAGTACATTGTTGCCTCTGGAATCCTTGAAAATTTAAAGAAACATCAAGTCCAAAAGTTAAAGAGTGTGTTAATATTTTCTATTTGGGATGATCCATACCTTTGGCACATGTTTAGTGACAAAGTTATTAGGAGGTGTGTTCCTGATCATGAGTTGGAGTCTATTTTACATTTTTGTCATACACTTGCTTGTGGTGGAAACTTTGGACTCCAATGGACAACTAGGAAATTTTTGGACACTAAATTATATTGGACTGTCTTATTCCATGATTCCCATGTGTTTTGTAATTCATGCTCTCATTGCCAATACACTGGGAACATTTCTAGGAGACATTAGACTCCCCAACAACCCATACTATTCTGTGATATTTTTTGATGTATGGGGCATTGATTATATGGGTCCTTTTTTAGTTCCTTTGGTTCTTTGTATATTTTGGTTGTTGTTGATTATGTGAGTAAATGGGTGGAGATAAAGGCCACCAGGACTGCTGATTCTCATGTTGTTGTGGACTTTTTCAAAGCGCTGTTTTTTGTAGGTTTGGAGTACCGAAGGATATCTTCAGTGACCAAGGGGAACACTTCTGCAATCGGAATCTTTCTTCCCTTCTTCAAAAGTATGGGGTGACACAAAAAATATCAACACCATACCACCCCAAACAAATGGACAGGATGAGGATTAAAATCGTGAGTTGAAAAAAATTTGGTAGAAAACTGTGTAGCCGAATATGAAAGATTGGAGAAAGCTCTTGTATGATGCACTTTGGGCTTATAGGATAGCATACAAGACACCCATCGATATGTCCCCATTTCAAATTGTTTTTGGGAAAGCTTGTCATCTTCCTGTGGAAGTCGAGCATCAGGATTATTGGTCTATAAAGAAATGCAACATGGATTTGGACCAAGATGGAATTCAAAGGAAGTTGCAAATTCAAGAGCTTGAGGAGATTCCATTGTCCTCATATGAGAACACAAGGCTCTACAAGGAAATACCAAAGGTAGCTCATGACAGACTAATCCAACAAAGAGAGTTTCATGTTGGAGAGAAATTCCTTTTATACAGTTCACGGCTGAAGCTGATGCCTAGTAAGGTGTGTTCCAAATGGTTGGGTTCTTATATTGTATCTAATGTTTTTCCTTATGGTGCAATTGAGATCACGCAAGAGGACACTGGAAAGAGCTTCATAGTCAATGGGAAACGCTTGAAGAAATACATTGAGGGACTTTCTACATATGCAGTGGATTTCATCACACTGCATGAACCAATTATCACTTAAGCATATAAGGGTGTTCCTAACCCTTTCACTTTTATATTATTTTTTCATATTTAAAATTCGGCTTTTCATGTGCACATATAATCTCATAGATTCACATTGAGGACAATGCAATATTTTAAGTTTGGGGGAGGGGATAACATTTTGGGGTAGATATTTAAGATTTTCATTTGTGTGTATTTTCTATTAGGTTTTTGGTTAATTTAAAAAAAACAAAAAAACAAAACAAAAAAAAACAAAAAAAAAATAAATATCAAAAACAAAAATCATGTAACATTCTCATGTGGAACATATGTAAAATGCATATTTTTAAAATTCATTAGTAGAATGATAGGAATGAGTAAGATTTCATCATCAAGGGTTGATTTTTATAAAAAATGAAGTCTTCAATGATATGAATGGTTGTGTCATTATAAAACTTTTTAGATTTTGACATCATTATTTGTGATATTTTTCCATGGTAAATTGTGTCATTGATTTCTCCACACAATTCCTCAATAAACCATGACTTGTGAAATTTTTCCTACTCAATTGAACGTGTAGTCAAGTTAGGAAAAAAATTCATTGGTTTATCCATTCGTTCATTTCTCTTCCGACTGGTTTCATTACTATACCGAATTGACCCATGCATGTGTACCTGCTATCCGACTATTGTACATCCTAAGAAAAATGGGTTGTGTCTTGGACAGGTCAAAAACCACTTTTTCTCAACCTTTTATCTTGTTATAACTATTAAAATTAGTGTCGTGAGAAGATCAAACATGGGTTGAGAGTTGAGTGTGATATTTGTTCCAAGTGGAACTAAAAAAATGAAAAAAATAATAAATTAGGGGGGTGATGAAATGTACAACATATGGGGATATCTAGGTCAGGAGCTTATGGTTTGACTTTTGGGGATGATTAAGTGAGTGGGTCTTGAAATTATATTGCAAAGGAAGGTAGAATAGGTTTGGAGAATTAAACCAAGTAAGAAGAATTGTTTTACATAACCTGAATATACAGAATAAAGGGTGGATTTATGATATTGGATTGGTTGGCACACACACACACACAGAGAATTAGTGGCATGGTATACCCATGACTTGTTTCATTGTGATTAGTGTTATGAATCTCACTAAATTTTATTTTGACACAATTTATGAGGCAATGAAATTAAGATTTATTGAAATTGAATCTTTATGGTATTCTTACTTTGCCTACATTTCCACTGTGGATTGAGAAATATGAACATGCATATCTTGTGACAATTTTCTCAAATACATGATATGAGGTTTTTCCCAGGAGTGAAAAAGGGTAAGTGTGGGGGAGTTAATAAAGCACATTTTTATTGAATATTTTTTTGATTATAAATCATATAATTTCCCCACATTATGTTAAATATGTTCAATTATGGAATATTTGGGATTAAATCATTCATTTGAAAATTTGATGAAAATTCCGGTTTTACCATTTTAAAATTCACTGCAGTATTTCGGGCACAAATATTTTGATCTAAATTATTTTGAATTAAAATTTTTTAAATGTTTTCCTAACGTAATTAGATACAAATTCTATTTAGGACATGAGATATGGATCGTGCATTTGAGTGGAGTAAATGGTCCATGAAGAGAAAGATGTACTGAACTATCCAGGTTGGACATTACTTCACCATTTGGGACATATCTTCTTCATATAGGCTTGGATTTGAACCAAATTTTGAGAGAATCTCGGGGACATGATTAGGCACAAATAATAATTCTATAAATCTAACCAATTCACAAGTTTTAGAGGTACAATATGCGGTTCAACTTGGAGTAAAATATTTTTCCGAATTTCCCTTTCACATTTTAAAAAGATTTGTAACCCTATCCCTCCCAAACTCTATTTAAAGGATATTTTCACACTTTGGGAGGGATGGTAGAGGCTTTGGAAATGTTTTTCTGATAAGGTGTCTCTCTAGAACCCCTCACAACTCTTGGAAGAAGTAATTCCAAGTGCAAACATCTCTTCCAAAAAAGGCTCTCCTCTCCCACCTCCACTTTGTTTCTCTTTGTTTTTATGCTTGTAACGTGAGTTTTCATCAATAAATATTATGTGTTATTCTCTTTTTATCCTCTTATTTTTCTTATTTTTCTGGAATCTAATATTAGAGATGATATTGAGTGTCCCTCTTTCAATTCATTGCTTATGCAAA
Source organism: Viscum album (assembly GCA_963277665.1). NCBI lineage: Eukaryota > Viridiplantae > Streptophyta > Magnoliopsida > Santalales > Viscaceae > Viscum > Viscum album. The sequence continues at coordinate 1,910,125,639 of OY728137.1, forward strand.
ACGTCTCCATGATGAAAACTCCGCTCATGGAAGAGTGATTTCTTTCATAGTTGATCTAATCCCTACTTCCTTCATTTATTTATTTTGAATCCATAATCATACTACAATTCAAAAATTGTGATCAATTAATTGAGTTTTAATTTCTAATTTACTCTATCGACTTGCACTTGACCACGTGATCGGGCTTGTGTAAACCTTATGAGTGAAACCGCAATTGAAAAATCTAATAAACTTGGGATAGAATTATATGGTTGAAGTCTCATAACCAACTCAATTGATTCTCAAATATAGGAAGGATATACTGCCATAATTTAACATTGAATATAAGTTGGATTTTGGATCACAATCAAGGTATGGTGCTGTGATTGGAAGTCCCGAAGTTGACCGAAGGTTCATTTTTCCAATATTTTTGGTTGTGTTAATTTCCGTAGGGTTCAGGGGTTAACAAGGTTTTGGGATTACAGTTAAATGAGTTATAATCATATGGAATGTGTATAAATTAATGATGAAGGGGGAATATTAGATCAACTACGTCTTCTCATATAAGTGTTTTTAAAAAAATTGTCTTTTGATTGGTACTTCTCATTTTCTTGTTTACTTTACTATTTGAAACAAACCCCCCTCATCTTTCTTTTCATTTGTTTTGAATTATTTTCTTACTTACTTAAAGCCTATTAATAGTTGTTTAATTCACTTCCTCTTTGAGAGAACAACCTAGGTCAGCCACTGTGTTTCACTTAGTAAAATCAAAAATAAATATTTTTGAGAGCTTCTGAGACAATGTCCATCAAGTTTTCTAAACCATTTTAAATATTCTTTCTAATACCCACACATTATTGGGAGAAACTTGGATTTTGTGTGAGAACCATAATTTGTGATTTCTATCTTTTAAAATTTTGATTTCATGGAATGTTTTTGATATAATTTAGGAACTAAATTTTCTAGCTACATATTAACTTGAGACCTACCCTTATATCTATCCTTCATTATCCCTTAGAAGCCTTGAATTGCCTTATAGTTTTAATCCACATTACCTCATGATTTTTCCTTACCTACCCGCACTATTAGTATTTTTTTCGTGGATATTTCAAGTTTGAGTGTGGGGTAAGGGACTTTAATTTTCATTCTTTGTTATTTGTTTTATTTTTGGGTGATTTGAGACGTGTGTAATCATTTTGGGTAGTGTATTTTTATATAATTGGTCTTGATTTATCATTTCACTATGCTTCATTTTTTTCATCTGGTACTCCTTAAAAAAATTGAAAAAAATGGAGATAGGGTTGAATTTCTCATTGTGAATTATTTTATGACTCAAGAAACTCTAAAAAATAAAGTTCATGAATTTTAATTCATGAATTTTATTCAATTTTAAGCTCATACTTCATGAAAAAAATAAAAAAAAGAGAAAATAAAGTTTTTCCATTCTGGAACTTTACAAAAAAAATATATCTAAAAACAGGGAGAAATTGGATTATATAATTATTTTTAATCACTGATTGGATCATGTACCATGTAAAGGGAGTGGGGGGGGGGGTGTTGTGTTTTATATTATCAAGGATATTTGAGTGAGGTTCATCCTACGTTTTCAATTGTTTATTTATGAATTGTACTTCAAGATTCAAACCTCATATTTCTAGCCTCAAAATTTTAATCATTTTCCCACTAACCCTATACCACAACCTTCACCAATGGAATTAATTTTCATGTTTCAAGATGTAGATAGATTATAATTTTCATAAGAATATTATGATACATGAATTTTACAAGTATATTTATAACTCCAGATTTAATTTCTCGTGAGTGAAGAGTTAGATAAGATTCAATGTGAGGCGGGTTGTGATTAGGACATGTATGGATTTATGATGTTGAAAAAATTTAAATGAGAGTAATGAAAGGGAAAGGGAAATTATTTTCATTAAATTTACATGATTTAATTCTGTTTTGGAAAAGATCATTGATGTGTTCTGATTTTTGATTGTTGTATGAATTTTGATTTATATATATGACGACTACTTGAGAGGGTAATGATTAATTGTGGGAGAGTGATGAAGCTAAAATTTTCATATAATTTATAATATAATTAATGTTTTATAATCCCACCATAATTTTATTTAATGGGTAATTGTCACATTTTTATATTTTCATGTTATTTTGAACTTAAATGCAAAAATTGCAAAATTAAGGAATTTTAACAGATTCCCAATTCTTCTATATTTCAAGAATTAATATTTCATTATTGATCCAAATTGTATTATTCTTTTTTAGGGATCCTATTTTTATTGGTTACACCTTTTTTAATTGGTTCAAGTGTTTTTTAGACATATAAAGGCCCAAATAAATCATTTTTTGTAGAATATTGTTTTATCCTGCAGAGTGGACCCTACCTCCATAATTGTGGCATAAATTCAGTTTAAAGTGTACATATTCATTTATTATAGATGGAGATGAAATATTATTGAAGGAGGCATCCCATTTATGAGTTTCAAGTCAAAATACTCTCATTAATACATTATTTAAATGCTTCGAACAAGTAAAATATGAAAGGTATTTTCGAGCAGAAATAGTTCCATTACGGAGGTGGGCATTGATGTGGAAGATATTACTTATACATGAATAGGTATTGGTGTAGGGTAATACCATTAGAATTAGAGGGTTTTTAGTGAATGTTCTTGATATCCACATTTAATAATACATTGATATATATATTTTGAATAACGATGATAATTCTACCATGAAACCCCAAGAACAATGGTCTTCTTCTGTGGACTTATTTGTGTTTCTTATTTTCTTTAATTATGTTTTAGATTTTTAATAATACTATATATATTTATATAGTATTTAATGCATTTAAAACCCCCTTTTTATAAATTATTTATGTTAGTTTTATATTAGATAGAATATAGTAGTGAAAATAGGAAAATAGTGTGTGTGAGCGGGCTCTTCGAGAGATCGACCCTAGTATGAACATTATATTGCATAATTAGGTAAATAAATTATTTTCTAGGATAAAATGACTCAAAAACCTATCGTCAGTCACCCTTCTAGAGGAGGTGGGTTCATTTTTCTAACTCATATCTATTTCCATTGACGTGATTATGCCTTGAAGAGTTTGCAAGAAGTGGTTTAGAATTGATGTATGACCATCCATCATTTCCAAGATGGTTTGAGAATTATCCATAGAAGGAATGGGGATATGTACACATTTAGGTGTTGTATTAGAAATATGAGTCTACCCCTAGTTCATATCCAAGGATCTCCCATTAGGTCCTCCAATTACCACCGTATTTGACTGGAAGACTTGATATACATGAGTAAGGATTTTTATCTTCTTTCAGACTACTGCCATATTTGATTGGAAGGATTGATATGCACGAGTAAGGATTTTCATATTCTAGTAGTCTTCCAAGGTATTTTATTGGAAGGATTGATATGCACGAGAAAGGATTTTTATCTTATCATTGTTTACTGCCACATTTGACTGGAGAGCTTGATAGGTTTGATCAAGGATTTGTATCTAATCGTTGTTTTCTACTATATTTGACTAGAGAGATTGATATGTGGGATAAAGGATTTGCATCTTCTCATTATTTTCCACCATATGGGACTGGAGGTCTTGATATGTGGAAGAAGGTATTTGCACATGCTTGTTATTTTCCACTATATTTGATTGGCGATCTTGATATGCATGAGAATGGATTTGCATCTACTCATTTTTTGCCACCATATTTGATTGGAGGACTTGATATGATTGAGAATTGATTTTCATCTGTTCATTGTTTCCTGCCATATTTGACTGGAACACTTGATATAAATGAGTAGATATTTTCAACTGCTCATTTTTTTCTGTCTTATTTGACTAGCATACTTGATATACATGAGCAGGTATTTGCATCTGATAATTTTTTATTACTTTATTTGACTGGTGGACTTGATATACAATGCATATATTTCTATATTCTCATTGTTTTTATTGTATTTGACTGAAAATATTGATATAACTGAGCATGAATATTTATATGTTCATTTTTATCTATTTTATTTTACTCGTAGGATTGATATGCATGAGAATTGATTTTATTATGCTTATAGACTGCTGTTGTATTTAACTACCAGGCTTGATATGAATAGGAAGAGATTTGAATATTCTTATTATTTTCTACTCTATTTTTCATAAAATCTTCTTCAATAGTAATAAGAATGTGGGACCATCCTTGGTTGTTTGACTTTCATTTTTTGAAGGCTGCCCTGCGGGACTAGGTCCAAATGACCTGGATTGGAGCTCGTGGGGGTGGTGTCATCATCATGTAGAGGATGTTGGGACATGTAACATTAGTGGCGATGACTTCTTGTAGGATCCCTTGGACATGACCCTTGTTCCATGAGGATGATATGGTTGGTGACCACTTGACCAGCCTCCCTAAGGTAAGGGAGGAAATTGTTATCTCATCCTGAGGGTAGGTTTATGAAATGATTTGATACAACTAATAGTGTCATCAAATTATGGACCACCAGTCATTATTGTGTAATGTTTGGTATGGCTTCATAAACCGGAGGGAATGTCGTGCAACCTCCATGGTCGAGAGAGTACTATTGAGGTGGTACTACAAGATCAGCATATGAGACACCTAGTGTTAAAGGAGTTGTGTAAATGATAACTATAACGTCCCATAATTTACATACATAGAAATTACTTAAAAATTGAAGAATATTCATTAAAAAATATAACAAAACCACACCAGGACCATATAGGATTAGTGTCTTTAGAAACTAGGAAACACAAACAACTCATTCATAAGACTTATAAATAGTCTCCAACTTATTTTTTAATAACCATACCCCCTTTTGAAATATCTTACTTAATACCCTTCTTCATGACCTGGGGAAAAGAAACATAATAAAGGGTGAGCTCAAATTCTCTATAAGGGTAAAAAATATAGATATCAATCATATCATAATCATAAGATATAAGAACATAACATTTGAAAATATTATCCTTCATATGAAAGATCATGATATCATGCCATGGGATAAATCATAAAATTTCATAAGAATCAATGAAAATAATAGCAAAATTCATAACATAAGACATGAAGTTTTGTGTCAAACACATAATCCTAGAAAATCATTTCATATTAATTAAGGCTCATTTCCAAGACCATCATATCATACAAAGTCCATTACGGAACCGAGTTCACTTCTCGTTCCATCCATGTATTACTAAACCAATATCATTTCCCATTCCATAAATATCTATATCATGAGATATAAATCATTACCCACTGAATTGGGGGGAGATATAGTTCATATCTATCTCATAATGAAATAATTCTTACGCATGTGATAAAAAATTAATCATTCAACATAACCCAAGGAATAAAATGGGTTTCTTTAAACATCATTCCACCTTATCATAATCCATGTAAAACAAATGGATTTATTAAATATCATCGCATCATAAACATAATAAAACCATAGTAACAATAGGGATAGTAAAATTGAAACATAAACCTATTAAATAAATACATCTTTGATGGAAAATTATTCTGATAGAACACTTGAAATTAATTCTTGAGGAAAATATACGTTCTTCTTCAAAAATGTTTTATTTTCTCAAAATGCCAAAAAATTTTAAAAGAAAAGAATTTATTTCAAAATAAACTTGAAATCTTATAAAGGAATATTCAAGGAAAAAAGGCATTCTAAAAACTAAAAAATCCATTTTTTCTATATAAGTTAATATAAAACATTCTTCTCATACTTTTTTTGGAAAGTCAAAAAGTACTTCTTATCAAAATTGACAAAATATTCCATTCATACCATTTAACAAAAATTAAAAAATGGTTAAAATTAACTTTAAATATTTTTAGAAGCATAAAAATAATATTTTGGAATACATATGTTAGAAACATGTAAATGGATGATAAATATACCCCATCAAATACTTACTTATAAACAATCTCGAATAACAATGAGATTGCAAAATTATCCCTTACCTTAGGTCTAATATAATTTGTATGTATACAAACCTCCTACATAATTATTTAAATATTTTCATTTACTTATTAAAAAATGATTTTAATTTTTATGATATCATATATTATCATCCGTTTGTTAATAATATTTCCTTATTACTTGTTATTCAGGTATTAACTAGTTCATTTTCTTATGCATGTTTTTTCGAATAATTTCTAGTTATACTTGTGAGGTCATAGTTATATCATTCCAAATGATATTAACAAAATATATACCATATTTATTCATTTTATACATTTATATAATCATGCTTAAATGGATATCATGTAGAGTGAATCACATCGCATTGTGGAGACGGTAGGTCGTACCTACACACGAGTGACGAAATCATTCCCATAATTGTGAAATGGTATGGATTTGGATGGAATATATTTTGTACCATAATAAATATAATTTTATAATAATCATATATATTTATTATTTCCATCATTATACCCATCCAAGTAAGGTGGTGGTGAAAAACAGATTACACCACGATGTGGTGACGATAAGCCGTACGTACGCACACATGATGATTTCATTTTTTATAGGATGGAAAGAAGGTGGAATATGGTTGTTAAATAATCATAATAAAATATAAGTATATAAGTTACACTATATTTATTACTTTATAAAAGAAACAACTCATGAAGATGAAGTCGAATAAGAAAGAAGTTTGAAATAACCAGTAGAGAAGATTATGTTTTCTTCAACAAGCTCCCTCTAGATCACCTATTAAAGCACTAGGGTTGGTTTTTGGAGAATAAAAGAACCTATAGAATGTGAATAGGTAAGTTGATAAGGTAAATTGGTAGAGGATATCAGATCTTGAAATATGAATGAGTTGTAAATAAATAAGGGAGTATGTGCCCTTTTATAACTGAGGTGAGGGGAACTTTTGGAATCTCCATGAATATCAATTTATAATAAAATTAAAACCCATCAGAAAACCTTAAAAATGTCCTAGTTTATAATATTAGATGAGATAATATTTTATTATCATCAACCAATAAATTTTATATATGTTTTTATATCAATTTAAACCTTATCATTTTAATTAACTCTTAGTTATTCTATTTAATTTTCAATTAAGGTAACAAATATTTCAATATTAAAAGGGTAAAATATTTACTTATTTGATGTAAATAAGACCATAAATAAATAATTTATAACATTTTAGACGATATAATAATAATTATATATTTTTAAAAAATGTTTAATGTTTTTTAAATAATTTAATAAAACATTATTTTGACAGACAATCAATAGTGTCAATTTTTACACTATTCAATTCATTGATTTTAAAAAATATGAAGATAACAAGTTAACTTAAAAAAAATATTTTATTATATTACTAAGAGGTTAAGGTCATCTATAAAATTCATTCTTTATATAAATCATTCAAAATTATATTTATTTTAATATTTTTAATCACATTTATTTGTTATCTCCATTAATAAAATAAATACTACATCAATTTTGTGTAATTATTTAACATACTTATATTTTGAATAAAGATTACAAATAAAATAATAATACAAAGATAAATATTCTTGAATTTATATGAATACTTATAGTCAAATATATATTCTAGAAAATCCAACATTAAAAATGTTATATTTATTAAAACATGAATGCGACAACTTTAAAATTATTTTAAATAAAATATTATAAGTGTCATAATTATTTACACATGGATCCAAAATGTCAAATTAATAAATACTTGGATGATTATGGTCGATATATGCTCTACCAATAATATTTTTTAAAGTGTTTGGGTTTTTAATGGTTATTATAATTTTAATAGAAATTATGTTATTAATTTCTCATCAATTAAATAATTTCTGCATCATTCATGTATAAGCCTTTAAGTTAAGTATTTAGTTCCTAAAAATTGAAAATAAATTATCATGATGAAGAAAAATATTATAGATTTTAAAAGAGTAATAATAATAGAATTTATCTTCTATATAAAATTATATTAAAAATGATATAGTTATTAAAATTTGAGTAAGACATATTTAACTTTTCTTTAAATAAAATAAATTAAATGTCCTAATATCATCCAAGTGGATACCAGAGGGTAAAATTTCTCCCTAAGGATGATTTAGGTAAAAAAAAATCATCCAATTACTTTAGGACAAATTTTTGGGTAAATTTATATTATTATTTTTATCCTTAATTACCTGATTTCCCTTTTATCGTAATAATAAAAATTTCTAAAGTTACTATTTATAATGACAAAAAATAAAATAAATATATTTAAATAATATAGAACTCCTGATTCAAAATATGGAATAAAATTTCATAAATTCAAAACATAGTAGTTTTAGTAATTAATTTAAAATTAGTCTTATTATTGAAATGAGAAAATGGCTTTAAAAGTTAAAACATTGTAAATGATTGAAATAATTTTATATCTAAATTCAATGTAAAATTAATGGGAATGAACTAAATTATATTAAATGATAAAAATATATTATATTTATTATTTCAAACCATTCAATAATATAATTTAACCATATTAATTATTACTATGAAAAAAGTTGTTTTCACTTAAAATTTAGTATATTTTTTCTATTCATCAAAATTTAAAGTTATCAGAAAAATATCAAAAATTAAACCAAAGTAAATTTTTATACCCCACATCCAAATAAGTGGTTTATGTTGTTATTCAAGAATTATAAATTTGTCAAAATTGTAATTTATAAAAATACTCTCCATTAAAAGGCAGTAAAATTACCCTTTTGAAAATATATAGGTTTTTATACATAAAATAGGGTTTATTCATACCCTTTGACTAAAATATATATCAAAAATATTTTATTAAATATATAACATATATATTTATTTAATATCATTTACTAATTTTATTTCACTTAATTTATTAATATAAAAATAAAAATATTTCCTTTACATTTAATTGTTTTATATTTTTCTTAAATAATTGGTAGCCAAAGAATTCACCATAAATTTTCATATGTTAGTTATATTTATTCCTTATAACTTAACAGATAGGTTATAATGTTCATTTTATACCAAGGGCATCTCACTATTCATTTAAATTCACGATTTCGTGAAATGAAATCTATTGAATAATTAAAATTATTTAAAGAAAATATTTCATAAAAACATATGGGTGTTATATTATATCCCCATTAAACTGAATTTCTCCCTTTCAATTCTTCACTTGGATAAAAAAAATACGATGATACCTCTTCCTCATCACATCCTCAAGTTCCCAGATAGCTTCCTCGAATTGGTGGTTCTGCCATAAAACATTAACCAATCGAGTGGTGTTGTTCCATAGAAGTTTTTCACTATGATCAATAATCTATATTAGTTGTTATTAATAATAAATATATTTCTCCAGCGGTATGACTTCTGAGTTTAGTACATGTGAAGGATCATGTATCCACTTTCTTATGAGAGATACATGGTACATATCATGAACTTGAGAGATATTTGGTGGAAGCACCAATCGATAATCTACCTTCCCAAAACGATCTAGAAGTTAAAAGAGACCAATATACCTAAGGATGAACTTTACATTATTTTTGAATCTCAATACTCTCTTATGGGGAGATATACATAGAAACACATTGTCACCCACTTCAAACTCCATGTCTTTTTTTTTTCAGTTGCAGCATGATTTTTTTTCAACTCTGAGCTGTTCTAATGTGTTGTTGAATAGATCTAACCTTCTTCTGCATTTCATAAACAAGATCTAGTCCTAATAGCTTTCTTTCCCCAACTTCATGCCAACAAGTTGGAGTTCTGCACTTCTTTCCATTGATGACTTCATAATAAGCCATCTGAACACTGAAGTGAAATATATTATTGTAAGAAAATTATACCAAAGGTAAATATTGGTCCCAAACACCTTTGAAATCCATAGAGAAAGATACTAACATGTCTTGTAGAGTTTGAATTGTCCTCTAAGACTGAATATTTAACTGAGGATTACAGGAAGTGATGAAACTTAACTCTATATTTAGAGCTTACTGAAGACATTGTCAGAATTTCTAGGTAAACCTCAAATCCCGGTCAGATATAATGGAAAATGATACTCTATAAAATCTTACCACTTCTTTTACATATATCATGGAAATAAGATCAAAAGATAAATCCTCTCTAACAGTAATGAAGTGTTCCAACTTTGTAATGAGATCAACTATAACCCATATAGCATTATTTTATTTTGATGTTTTGGGATGTACTATGTCAAAGTCCATAGTGATTTTTCCCATTTCCATTCTAGTATGGGTAATGGTTTTAACATCCCCGTAGAATTTTTTCTCTCAACCTTAACTTGATGAAAAACCAAGAACCAAGAGACATATTCAACAACATCTCTTTTCATGACATCCCACCAGATATAATCTTTCAAGTCCCTGTGCATCTTTGTGCTTCCAAGCTGAATAGATAATGAAGAACTATGAGCCTCATCCAACAAATCCTTCTTTAATTCTGGTATGTAAGTAATACAAACATGATTCCTAAACATTATTATTCCCTCACAATAAAGGTTTAATTCATGAACATTTCTCATCTTATTTTGTATATCTAAATCTTCTTGTTATGCCTCCATAGTATTCACTTGTATAGATGGTTGAACATTCATTTGAGAAAAAAAAGTTTTCTCCCCTTCCTTTAAAATATCATGATCCATCCTTCAAAAATCCATAAATATTGGATATTTTTTTATCCTCATCATGGATAGTATAACATGGTCTTTTCGACTCAAAGCATATTCCACCTTGTTTTCTTTCCCAGGGTGGTAATGTACTGATCAATCATAATATTTAATCCACTTTGACTATATTCTTTAGTTCATATTCAGATCCTTTTGTGTGAAAATATAATTTAAAATTTTATGATCGACATAAATATCACCCCTTTCTCCATAAAGATAATTCCTCCATATATTTAAGGCAAAGATTACCACAGATAACTCCAAATCATGAGTTGAGTAATTTTTATCATGTATTTTTAATTATCACGAGGCCTAAGCTATAACCATATCATTTTTCATGAGAAAAAATCCAAACATCTTATTGGATGAATCAATATAGATAACAAACCTTTATCCACTATAGGTAAGTGTGAGTATAGGTGCATTGGCTAACCTTCTTTTTAGAACTTTTAAATTATCTTCACATTCCTCCATCCACATGAACTAAAATCCTTTCCAAGTCAACTTCGTGAGTAGATTGGATAGTCATGAAAAATATTTCACAAAACTTCGATCATATCCATACAAACCAAGAAAACTTCAAAATCTAAGTTACTATTGTCGATCAAGGAAAACATTTTATAACATCTATTTTTGCTTGATCCATAGATATCCCCTCTCTTGAGATTATGCGACCTAAAAATGAAACTTTATGAAGCCAAAATTCACATTTGGTAATTTTTTCTTAAAGATTATCCTTTATCATGGCCTTGAGTGAAATTCTCAAGTGATCTTCATGATATTACTTTCTCTTCAAATAAACTAGAATATTGTCTATAAAAACTACCACAAATTGATCAAGATAGTCTATAAAGACTCTATTCATTATATCTATGAATATAAAAGGGCATTAGTAAGACCACAAGGTATGAATATAAATTCTTAGTCTCTATACCTTGTACAGATGATATCTTTGGTATATACTCCTTCTTAACCCTTAATTGATGATATCCTAAATAAAGATCAATCTTGGAAAAGTATTGAGCTCCTCATAGTTGGTAGAATAATTCATCAATGCAGGAAAGTGGATATTTGTTATTGATAGCGATCTTTCTTTGTTCTCAATAATCAATGCAAAGATTCATTGATCCATAATTCTTCTTAACAAAAAGAATAAGTACACCCCAAGGTGACGCACTAGGGAGTATGTATCAATTTTCAATATTATCTTTGAGTTTCTTCTTCAATTCCTACAACTTAATTGGGTCAATTCTATATGGTGTCTTTGAAATAGGCATACCTCTCGATATGCATTCTATTGAAAGATCAACTTCAGAATTCGATGGAAGACCTGAAAATTATTCCTAAAAGATATCAACAAAATAATTTACAACATGTGTATTTATAATGGCGAGTTTATCCGCAACTAGTTGAGATTGATAACAATCATTTATAGGAATCAAGACCCATAAGATGGAAGAAATTTCCATTGTAAGATCATACTCATCCTTGCATCGATATATGTTCATATACTAATCCAGAATATGAAATGTGACTTCCCTTTCATGGTAATTTATATAAGGTACATATAAATAAAGTAAATCTACTCTAGGAATCAAATAAAATTCCACTAAAGGAAGGATCACAAGATTTATAGGAAGCAATTTTCCACAAACTTCAATTGGAGAAGAATTATAAACTTTTCATGCGACCATTGTGCCATTATGAGTTGTCAAATCTTACTTAACATATAATTGTTGTGGTAATACAGTGATACCCTTAGAAAATTCTTTTTAAATAAAATAGTGGGTGGATTCGGAATCAAATAAAACATTTTATACTTTGGAGTGGATGGTAAGCGTACCTTTCACCACTTCATTATCGTACTCCACATTGTCGATAGTGATCACATGTAAATTGCCTTTGTCTTTGTCCTTAAGATTTTTCAGACGTTGATCATCACTGATAACCCTTGTATTAGTACATTGGTTGGCATAATGAACCAGTTCCTTGCACTTGTATAATTGAAGTATAAGAGGTGCTTTCCTTGTAGACTTTTCTCTATTCACATAATTAGGCATCTTTTTCCCATCACTTAGGCATTCAACTACTCGATGACCTTCTCTCCCACACATAAAACATTTAATACTCCATTTAAGACCATTTCATCCTTATTTATTTCCACACTTTGAGCATAAGGTAAAAATCATATTCTTTTCAGTGTGGTGTTTAGATTTTCCTTTGAATTCAAATTTTCTCTTCATATCAAGCCCATAAGACTGATGGGTTACTCCAATCGCCATCTCATCCTTGAGAGCACATCGAACAAATTTCTCATATCTATTGAAGCCCCTTATATCTAATTCTTTTCAGAGAGTTGGTTTTAATACACTAAAGAATCGATAAGTTTTACTCTCAAGTTGGATAATAATTCCAGAATGGTACCTTGAAAGTCTTGTGAAATTTTATTAGTAGGTACTAATTGATTCATCGTCCTTTTGATTAATCTCAAGGAACTACTTATCTATCTTTTTTGAAAGAATATGAGGAAAGTAATTACTGAAAAATAATTTCTTGATCTCATCCCATTCCATAAAGTCAATTTCATCTCTTTTATACGTATTTTTGATAAGGTTCCACCATTGATCTGCTTCATCTTCTAAACAATACGCTGCTAAGACGAATTTATCATGTTCTAAACATTGGAGAATTGAAAATATCTTTTCAGTGGTACTTATCCATTATTTATACACCAATGGATCATAAGACCCACTAAAATGTTCTATACATTTCCTCATGAATGGACTTAATAGAATTTTATTTCTTACTTTGTTCATTTGGATGTCCTGGTTGATTCATAGATTGAGAATGTTGTGTGAGCATAGATACAATATCTTTCATTCTAGATCACATAACATTTAGTTTCTCAAAAGTAAAATAATTAGATTTCCACTCATAGTCAACATTAACACAGTTCCTTTGTGTTCTATCCATTGACTAAAATCAAGAAGCATAGTGTGAGAAACACTAATAATAATGAGAAAACCACATAATAAAGAATAAAATTTTAATTTAGAACACCTTAGGTTTTATCCTATGTTATTCATGATCATTTCTAAAATTATAGAATTATAACCTATACTTTAACATATACTTAGGGTTACTACTAAGGTTTTCTCATCATAGTTTACAAAGGTTAACTATATATTTTCTCAGATACCAACTATAATGGCACATACGTTAAATAAACTGATATTACTTCAAAATTTAAGAACAATAATTACAAAAGTTAAAAAAATCATGCCGAGACCTTATAGTTTTAGTGTCTTTAGAAACTTGGAAACATAAACAAATAGTTCATAAGACATCTACAATATCTCCCGTGTATTTCTTCATAACTAGACCCCTTTTTGACATATCTTACTTAATACCATTATTCATGACCTGGGAAAAAATAAACATAAGAAAGGATGATCTAAGATTCTTAGTAAGGGTAAATAGGCGAGATATCAATCATATTGTAATCATAATATATAAGAACATAACATTTGAAAATATTATCCTACATATGAAAGATCATGATATCATGTAATGGGATAAATAATAAAAGTTAAAAAGAGTTAATGAATGTAATCCCACAAATCATAAAATAAGACATATAATTTTTTTCATACACATAAGTATAGAATCAAATTTCATATTATTAAAGGTTCATTTCCAAGACCATCCTAGACGACAAAGTCTATTACTGAACTGAGTTCACTTCTCGTTACAACCCTGTATTACTAAACTGAGATCATTTCCCATTCTAGACCTATCTATATCATGAGATATAAATATTTAACCAATGCATTGGAGGGAGATATAGATCTCATCATTCTCATAATGAAATTATTATAACATTTTCCACAAAAACATAATTCATTCATCATAACCCAAGGAATAAAATGAGTTTCTTTATACATCATACCACCATAACATAACCCATGGAAAACATAGATTTCATAAATAACATTCCATAATAAACACAATAATACCATAGGAACAATAGGGATAATATAATTGAAACATAACTCTATTAAATAATTCCATATTTTATGGAAAATATTTTTTATAAAACACTTAAAATTAAATTTTGAGGAAAATATTATTTCTTCTTCAAAAATGTTTTCTTATCTCAAAATACCGTGAAATTTTAAAAGAAAACAATTTATTTGAAAATAAAATTTAAATATTATAAAGTAATATTCAAGAAAATAAGGCATTATGAAACATAAAAATTTGTTCGTTCCATATAAGTTAAAGTAAAACATGTTTCTTGTACTTTTATCAGAAAGTCAAAAATCACCTCGTATCAAAAACAACAAAAGATTTCTTTCATATCATTTAATAAAAATTCACTAATGCATAAAATTGACTTTAAAAAATTGTATAAGGATAAACATAATATTTTGGAATACATATTTAGGAATCATGGGGATTGATGATAAATATACCTCAGTAAATACTTACGTACAAACAATCTTGGATAATAATGAGATTGCAAAATTATCCCTTACCATAGGTTGAATATCCTTTGTATGCATCCGAACATCCTGTATAATGATTTAAACAATTTAATTTAATTATTATATAATTATATCCATTTTTATGATATCATATATTATCATATTATCATCCTTTTGTTAATAATATTTCATTATTATTCATTATTCGAGTATTAACTAATTCATTTTCTTACGCATGTGTTGTCGAATCGGTTCCATTTATCTTTATTAGGTCTTATTTATATCATTAAAAAATATTAAAAATAATATATACCATATTTATTAATTATATACATTTATATAATCATGTTTTAATTGATATCATGTATAATGATGCACATCACATCATGGAGATGGTAGATCGTACATACACATGAGCGACGATATCATTCCCATAATTGTGAAATGGTATGGATGCAGATGGTATATATTTTGTTCCAGAATCCATATAATGTTATATTAATCACATATAGTTATTATTTCCATACTTATACCCATGTAATTAAGGTGTTGGTGAAAAAAAAATATTACACCATCATGTGGAGACGGTAAGTCATAAGTACGCACACGTGGTGATTTCGTTTTTCGTAGGATGGATAGAAGGTGGAATATGATTGTTCCATAATAATAAAATATTAGTATATATGTTATACTATAGTTATTAATTTATAATATAAAAAAACTCATGAATAGTAAGTATAAGAAGAAATATTTTTGAAAGAATCAGTAGAGGAGATTATGTTTTCTTCGACGAGCTCCCTCTAGATCACCTATTAAAGCACTAGGGTTGATCTTTAGAGAAGACTAGAACCACTAGAATGTTTCTAGGAAAGTTTATATGAGAAATGATTGGGGGATATCTGAGCTTGAAGGTTAAATGATTTTTTTAATAAATTAGGGAGGAGATTCCCTTTTATAATTGAGGTGAGGGGCACTTTTGGAATCTCCAAGAATATTAATTTATAATAAAATTAAAACCCATCCAAAAACCTCAAAAATGTCATATCTTAAAATATGATATGAGATAATGTTATAATCTCATAAAATAACAAATTTTAGATAAGTTTTTATATCAATTTAAATTTTATCATTTTAAGTAACACTTAGTTATTCTATTTAATTTTAAACTAATAAAACAAATATTTTAATATTAAAAGGGTGAAATATTTACTCATTTGATGTAAATTATACCATATATAAATAATTTAGAACATTTTAGACAATAAAATAATAATATATATTTTTAAAAAATGTTTTATGTTTTTTAAATAATTTAATAATATATTATTTTGATAAACAATCAATAGTGTCAATTGAATGCAGCATTGAGTTTGGAATGTTTGGTTTCCCGCTTCTCCTTAAAGTGGCTTTTGGGAAATGAAAAAAAGATCAATAGTGTCAATTTTTACACTATATAATTAATTTATTTTTAGAAATATTAAGATAAAAAGTTAACTTAAAACCAAATATTTTATTATATTACTAATATGTAAAGGTAATATAATTTTTTTCTGGATATAATAATCCCAAATTTTATTTATTTTAATATTTTTAATCACATTTATTTGTTATCTTCATTAATAAAATAATTTCTATATGAATTTTGTGTAATTATTTAATATACTTATTTTTTTAATAAAAATAAAAAATAAAATAATTAGATGAATATAAATTCTATATATTTTAGTTGAATACTTATAGTCAAATATATATTCTAGAAAATCCAACATTAAAATGTTATTTTTATTAAAACATTAATGTGAAAACTTTAACGTCACTTTAAATAAAATATTAGAAGTGTCATAATATTTTCCATATGGATCAAAATGGTCAATAAATTGATCCTTTGGTGATTATGGCCGTGATATACTCGACAAAATAATATTTTTTCATGTTTTTGAGTCTTTTAACGGATATAATATTTTTAATAAAAATTATTTATTTAATTTATCATCAATTAAATAATTTATGCATCATCAATGTATAAGAATTTAAGATAATTATTTATTTCCTAAAAATTAAAAATAAATTTTCTTGATAAAAACAATTTATATTTGAAAAGATTATTTACAATATAATTTATCTTGTTTATAACATTATATTAAAAATGATATTGTTATTAAAATTTGAGTAAGGGATATTAAACTTTTCATTAAATAAATTAAATTAAATGTCCTAATATAATCCAAGTGGATTAAAAATGATACCATTTCTCCCCAAGTATGATTTATTTCTAAACACACTCATTCAATGATTTTAGGTTAAGTGTTAGGGTAAATTTATAATATTATTTTTACCCTTAATTACCCAATTTACCCTTTAGCCGTATTAATAAAAATTACAAAAGTTACTATTTATAATGAAAAAATAAAAGAAATATATTTACATTATTTTTAACTAATGATTACAAATATAGAATCTATTTTTTCAAAATTAAAAACAAAAAATTTGCAATAATTAATTTAAAATTAATTTCGTTATTGAAATGAGAAAATGAGTTTCAAAAGGTCAAACATTTCGAAAGATTGAAATGTTTTTATATTTAAATTCAAAGTTAAATTAATGAAAATGACCTAAATTATATTAAATAATAAAAATATATTCTATTTATACTTTAAACCCATTCGATAATATTATTCAACCATATAAATTATTACGACGAAAAAAGTTGGCTTCACTTAAAATTTAGTACATTTTCACTATTCATCAAAACTCAAAAGTTATCAAAAAATTACAAAAATTAATCAAAAGGAAATTTTTATATCCATATCCCAAATAAGAGTTTTATTATTTTATATAAAAATAATTAATATGTCAAAATTGTAATTTAAAAATGGATCTCCATTAAATGGCGTTATAATCACACTTTTGAAAAAAATATAGGCTTTTATACCCAAAATAGAGTTTATTTATAACTTATTACTGGAATATATATCAAAAATATTTTATGAAATATATAAAATATATATTTCATTAATTTTATTTACTATTTATAATTCACTTAATTTATTAATACAAAAATACAAATATTTCTTTTACATTTAATTGGTTTATATTTTTCATAAATAATTGGTGACCAAAAAATTCACCATACATTTTCATATGTTAGTTATATTTATTCTAGATAACTTAATGGATAGGTTATAATGGTCATTTTATACCAAGGGAATCTCATGGTTCGTTTAATCTCACGATTGTGTGCAATGCATGCTGTTGAAGAATTAAAATTATTTAAAGAAAATAGTTCCTGAAAAAATATGGGTGTTACAATAAAAGCCTTTGATTTGAAAAATATTCATCATGCATGATGGTCGAGACATATGTCCACTTGACCTGGTGATACACCATTTATATCGAAGGAAATTCTCATGAAATTACCTATTTGATATGGAAGACACTAACAAGAAAACCCTGTCAAAGAAGAATCATTAAAAATAAAGACATGCATAATCGATCATTTTAGATCCATGTTTTCACTACCTTAATTTTTTGAGAGAAAAAAAGCGGCTTGACATTTGGGTGGCATAGTCATCTTGGTTAAAAATTCACATAGGGTTCACCATTTTTTTTGTGCTCATTTGCGACGGGTCAGTTTCTAACAAGGTTTGTTCGTGGAACCAGAAATACCCAAAGGATGTCATATCCATGACGAATCATGAACATACTTTCAAAAGGTGGGAAATAATTATAAAAAATGGAAAATGATACTTAATAACTCACATTGGTCGAGAGGATGGGGTTCGCTCTCATCACACCCATTTGGGGTAAATTATTGCACATTTCATGACTCTCTTATTATAGAGACCCTGCTTTTTCTTACATTAATATTATATCATTTTAAAGATAAAAAACATAAAATAATTACACAGAGAGGATCAAAAGGTTTAGTGTCTTGGGAAAATTAGGACCAGACATAACCTTTACAAAATAAAACACAAACATTTATTCAATTCCTTCTTCTCTAGCTTCTAATTGGCCCTTGAATTCTCTTAGTACAAGTATTCACCTAAGGAAATACATCAAAAAAAGGTGAGATAAAATACTAGTAAGATGATAGATAAGAACATGAAACAATATAACATGGAGTGATAATAATCATTATCATCATAACTAGCCATAGGATCATACTCATGAGATGAAACATTAAGAAAAGACATGGAATGTGCAAATGTATAAAAATGAATCATCATGTCTTAGTGGTAAACTACCCCACATAGTTTTGAACAAATATAGCACCATGTCAACGCATATTTGACTTTAATCATGAGTTTATTCACATTAACCAATGAATTGCAATGCTATATAATTACGTTCACACCCATCACATAATAACATTTACATTGCGCTATATAATTCTAGGTACACTCGTCACATCACAATATTTAAAATATCGTACATGACATATATATCAATATTGAATGTATAATAACCCATGTAAAGGAATGGGTTTAATTTCATAATCATACATTCATAAACATTGGATTCCCAAATGAAAAATTTAATAACATACTTTATATAAGAATCATCAACCTTTTGTGAAGGAAACAATCTTGAGAAGTAAAAGGTGTGTTTTTTTGGTAAGGAAAGTTCTTTTAAAAAACATTGTGTTTTTAATAAACTCAAGTAGAAAACATGAATATCCCATAAATTTTAATATAATTATGAAGAAATTATTTTTAAGGAATAACCATACTAAAAATGGGGTGAAAGAGGGAAAACCCAAAGAAAGAGAGTTGGGTTTTGAGAATTCCCCTAACCATGTGTATGAATGATTTATTCACTTTAATGTCATGTATAATCAAATTAGATTCATTAATTAATAATTAAATTAAATTTTATACATTAATATAATTCCTTTTGGTTTTATTAAGTTATTTTATGGTCCTTTGGATGAGTTATAGAGTTTAATTTCGCTTTTTAGGAGTGTTCGTTTTCATAGTTTTCATGATTGGGTTTTTTGTATACATGAATGGAAGTTTGTTTAAAATGGGGATGAACATACAGATTTATTATTATATGTTATTAATGATCCTAAATAAGCTTAAATTATCTTATAAAGTATTTGGTTACATACCATGATGATGACTGATTAGATAAAAGTTAACGATGACTATTTTAGGTTAATTTTGGCGGTTTTTCTAACAGAATAAACTCATTTTGTTTTATGATTTACTATAATGAGTATAAGTTATTTATAGAACATAAAAAGGGTTATAAAATAAAATTTAAAATCTATTTTAAACCATTTAATGGTATTATTAACATCCTTGAATATGTTTAAGGAAAATTAAAGTGCATCACCCATGATGTCGGTAAATTGACACATCACAGGTGCTGATTTCATTTTTAAGATAAAAGAAAGAGAAGGAAGAGTTTAATGTTGGATATTCCATTAAAATTATCTAATTACAGTACATGAAAGGTACTTGAGATATCATTCCATTTGGATGTATTGAGGAGAGTAGATAATAATAAAAGAAATTGAAATTGAAAGGAAATTAAATGAAAAAGAGAGGGGATTTACCTCTTGAATTATCCTCTTGAGATCATCCTCAAGGAACCTAGGCTTGGTCTTTTGATGATATAAATATATAATGGACGTGTTCTAGGGACTAGGGAAGATTATTTAGTAGAATACATGCAAGTATAAATGCTTGAGAGGTGTGAGGATAAGAGGGTGTGAGTGGTGGGTTTATAGTGGAGGAGAGGAGTGTTTTCTTATTATTTTAATCATTAGTTTATTATTTTGATCAAGAAAAGTAATAGTGAGGATTGTTGTGACTAAATGAAGTAATTAGATCATGTGAGTTCAAAACAATGTTTTTACATCATTAATGACTCAATGAATAATGTATTTATCTTATAACGTATATATACTGTAAATTACCATATTTTAATATTCACAAAAAATTAAAGCAATTTAGAAAAATACCAAAAATTAACCCTAGACATTTTTATGTGTATAATTAAAAAATGGACTCAATTTTTTGAAAATAATTATATAAATATGTGTAACTTAATTTTTAATTAAAATCATCATTTACCTGGAAAATACAGATTTTAAAATTATAACTGATTTTATAACACTTTGATAAATTACTTAAGGTATCATAAATTTATTTTAAAATAATAATACATAAAATTATTAATTTATGAATACATTTTATGAAAATAAATTTTATTTAAAATTGTTAAATTAATCAAAAAATTGTAATTAAATATTTATGACTTATAAAAATACCAACACTTAATTAATAATTTTTAAAATATTTACTATGATATTATTATATCATATTTTCACTTATAAGATGAAAAAATTTTATTTATAATTTCATGGGAGAGTATACTATTTATTTTTCCAGTTTATTATTCATAAGGTACATATTACTATTCATAAGTTCAAGTTACTATTTTATTAGTATTGGATCCTAAACTACTAGAAATAATTTTTATTTAATTAATTTTTAATTTATAAAATTTTTATTATGGTATCTAAGTGATTTTATGCAATTTATACTACGTGTCATTACTATAATACGGGATAAATTCCTTTGATAAAAGTTTATATTGTTATATTCTTCCCTCCTTTTAAAATTTCACCCTCTAAATTTCATTTCACATAAACATGTGAGGGTACTTATCCTTAATCGCCTCCTATGGTTCCCATGATTCCTATTCATACTTATGGTTTCTCCTGAAATAAATGTTTGAAATATATTAAATATATTTAAATAGCACACACAATCAGCTTTCTTGAAAAAGTGGCATAACTTTTAAATGGGTTCCTGAATCAGAAATCCAAGGGAACCATTGCATTCATCGTAGTGACTTTTTGTTAGTTGAGGCCTAACATCGGTCGGTGTGGGTCGACTGTGAAATTTAGTTTTTGGATATTTAAAGAATAAAATTAATTAACATTTTATTTTATTTTGATGTTATAACAACACAACGATGTATTTATTTTTAATAAACATCTTTTAATGGAACCATGGTAATAATTCATAACCTTAGAGAAATACTTGTACAATCTAGAGAAATGTCTTCGAGAAACCTTTCAATGGACGACGATGAGATGACAGATCTTGACCATTTTTAACGAATCTTGGATCAGAGATCGACGAATGCCATTGTTGATGAATCTCACCAACAACAACATCTTGATGATCAAAATTATTCAAAGAATTATCCAAACCCCAGGTAGGGAATGTTTTTTCAATTCCAACTTTTCCCCATTCTTGGATTTAATAATGAATTCAGATCAACCCACAAACAAGTTGACCTGTGGTTCGATTGTTCTTGCAGGAGAATTATGATTTAAGGTATTTTTTGGGGATGATTTTTTTATTATTTTTTTTATCTTGACCATTATAATGGAATGGATTGTTGTTGGTATGAAAAAAGGTTGTGGTTCATTCCTTGGGTCGTTAAATTATGCCTTTCTCCCCCACGTTCTTCGTGTTCTTCGTGTTATTCACGGGATATGAATAGATGATCGTTGCACCTCCATTTCTTGGCGCAATGACCCAAAATCGGGGATCTAACCTCGTGATGACCTAGGAGAGGTACGAAAATGACAACGAGATATTTTTTTTTTGTATTTCGGGAGATACCATCCTTCAAGTGACTTTCCTGCGGATGACCAAAATTAGTTTTCAGAGCTGATTGGTGGCCCAAAACCACCCGATTCGGTGTTTACTTGGAGAGATGACACCATATCATCAATTTTGAGGTGAAAAGATCATTGGATATAACACCAGAGGATCAACTGAGGTTCACAGAGGAAGAAAAAAAATTCTGGAAAATCCTGATGAAAACATCGTGTATTTTGGAATACATGGAATGTGGGACCCACTCAACAATATCTAGGGTTATAAGAGGCAATAAAGTGTCACATGGAGTGTGACCCCTATCACATGGATTTTGGGCCCTTCCCTGATGGTCAACATGTATCTAGGGAGTTACACGGACATGGGGTGGAGTACATTGCTCACCTACACAGCTTGTACCCCAACACATGGCCAGACCCAGACCAGATACACAGGTTACCCCATGAACTGGTACACAGGAAGGAAAACATGGGTTGACACCGTATACTATTACATGACTAGAGTACATGGGTGGACCCCAGATAGTATGGCACAATGTTTTATCCTTTCTATACACTGTGTATATCTCTTCTACACGGCATGCTCTCATGACACAGGTCGTTGAACACAGGCAGTACTTGGGGTCAAGGGACATGACGTGTGATACTACTACACAACATGTACTTATTTCTACATGGATTTAATATCTTTTACACCGTATCTTGGACAATTTTCATGTGGGTTTGTGACCTTTCTTGTTCCTCTGATGTTTAGTTGGTATCATTTCCTATTCACAGGAGTATAGTCCCTTCAGCAAGATCTTACTGAATGTAGTCAAGAATCCACTTTGAGAGGCTCGGAGTTGGATATTATATCCATTCTTTTTCCCTAAGTATATTATTGGTATCAGAATGACCAATATTTCCATAAATTTACCCTCTACTTAGCAGGAAAATCCAGATGAGTCATTGTATCACCCCATGACCCTAGGAGTGATCCTCATCTATGTATCATGATCTTCCCAACTCATGGAGTGAGTACTACCAAAGAGAGTGTATCTTATCTCTCTTCAGATCGATTAGTGTATTTATTTCATGATGGTTCCTGATGAACAATAATTCTCAGACGAACATCATCAATGCTACCAGACTCAAAAGTGTGTCCTCCTGCATGAGTTTCTTTGTGGAATCTTCAGACTGAATCTCTAGTGTTGGTATGTGGTAGTTGTGACTAACCTCTAGACTAAGTTTTGAGGTTTGTGTAAATCGAGATATGTTCTTGTTATATGTACTATAGAAATTACTATGTTGGGATGAATGTACCTTTACTTTGTGTATTTCTTTGTGGTTTCAGGGTGTCCTACTGAGTATTATTATACTCACCCCTACAAGGGATTTTCCCACATGTTTCATGTCTTCAGAAGATAAGTGAACTTTTGAAGGAGTACAGGGAGGACCAGGACTAGATAGAGATTTATGAGTTTAGACAGGCTGAGGTGTTCCTATGGCTTTGATCAACAGTCCTAGTACCTTTTTGTTTATAGGTTGTACTTTATTGTTTTCAGACTCTTTCTTTTGGTGGGATTATATTCTAGACTAGTTTACTTTAATATACTATACTTTCCTATCATACTCTATTGGTTGGGTTTAGTGTTATGCATGAATTTGTTCCTTAGTGGTTTCTACTTTTCAACATTTGTGTCTTGGAGATGTGCATGCATACAGGTACTTAGGAAATGCCTCCCATGTTAGTGATATTCTTACTCAGTTCTATTCACCAGCCCATGACCTATTGGATCCAGAATTAGGGAGTCATGACACAGTCCCCAATAGAACGGATCCTAATAGAGTGACATCATAGGTGTTTGGTTCTACCTCAAGACCAGGGCTATGTGAGATTGGTTTGGGGAAACAATGTTAAGTGTTTCAAGTTCAGATTTTAGGCTAGGGACTCCAATGTTGGTATAGGCAGCCAACATATCCATACATAAGGACTTTGATAACCTTATTTTCAACTCGGTACAAGAGAAAACTGGTTGCATGGGAAATAATGGTAAATGAATCATATAATAATGGGTTTTGTTTCTATTTCCTTCTTGAGTCTGCCCTCCAGATAGACTCATTGACCGTGGTACATTTTGTTTTCTTATAGGATGCATCCGAGATGCATAAAAACTTGGATTCAGAAGATCGATCATGAGGATGACCCCCTCAATGATGAGGCTTAAGTATATAGAACAATTTACCAGATGTTGCCTCCAGGTGGTGTACCAGCTATACCACCACCAGTAGAGCAACATGTGGTACCTATAGTTCCAACAGTTGAGGAGCTCAAGCTGATCATGATATGCAAGTTTCAGAGACAAAGACCCCTCAAGTTTCGAGGTGAGCTTGACCCTTAGTTTCCTGAGGACTGGATTGAGGTGGTGACTAGAGTTTTCCATCTACTGAGGACACCAGAAAAATAGATGGTGATTCTGGCAGCAAGCCTTATTCAGGGTTCGATAGGGAAATGGTGGAGTTTAACCACGCTGACTCACGATGAGGAGAATATTTTGTGGTTGGAGTTCAAGAGTCTATTTATAGAGTAGTTATCTCTAGTTATGTTAAGAGAAGTGCATATATAGAAGCTTCTTCAACTTCTAAAAGTTAGCATGACGGTTGTTGACTATTCATCGAGGATCACAAACCTCTCCAGGTATTCGATGGATATGTTTAGGGATTATTACTTCAGGGCTCGAACCTTCGAGATAGGTCTAAATCGGGGCATTAGATCCATCATTATACCTCTAAAAATTATGACTTATATTGGAGTGCTTGAGCAAGCTTTTGTGGTCAAGAGATTCTTGGATAAGCAGATGTAGCCAATGACAATTAGTTATAGGAAGACAGCTGCATAGACCTCCGAAGTAGGATCCGACATTAGAAATAAAGATCTGGACATGAGAGACTTTATAGGAGGTCCTAGCTTATGGGATCTGCAGTTTATGTCTCTCAAGCTTGATCTAGTCATCCTAGGGAGAGGAAATGCTACAAATGCAATGATAGGGGACATCTTGCTAGAGATTTCCTAACCTGACGAGTTATTGATAGGGGGACGATGGATAGACCACCGAAGAAGATACAATAAGTGGAGAAGGTAGATCCACTAGGTGGAAGACATGGTATATGAGATGGGAGAGATGACAGAGGTGGTATAAGTTTTTACATGCTAGCACCACCACCCTCAGGAGGTCCACTCTTGGATCAGGGAGCTGAAGGATAGGGGAGGGGGTAGCTACATGCGGCCGAGGCATACAACCCATGGACTCTTGGAATGATCTGAGGTATGATATATGTATTTTATACCTTATCTCCCATACTTATAAACATAGGTTCAGTCATTCTTTTCTCACCACTTACCTTGTATGAGACCTTGAGATTTTGGTAGAACTGTTGACTCAACCCTTATTCAGGGAGACACATATTGGAGGAGACTCGATTATTAGACACTTGTTCCAAAAGTGTTATATGACCCTTGGAGGTGAGAGTTTCAGTTACAAACTCTTGGTGGAACCATCAAGGCCTTACGACGTCATTCTCAGTATGAATTGGCTATCTTCAGTCCATGCCTAGATTTACTGTTTTAGGTGAAAGGTGTGGTGTGTTCGCAGTGATGGGAGGAGGTTTTCCTTTGTTAGAGAAAGGTAAAGCCAAGAATCACATGATGGGATCATTAATAAGAGGTTATAGCTTATCAATCATGATTTTGATAGCCTTACCCATGGAGCAGCAGATGTTACGAGCTTTTAGTTCCCAGAAGTAGTGGTAGAGTATGAGGATGTCTTTATAGAAGATGTTCCTGGTTAACCTCCCCATTGGTATATTGAATTCTACATAGACTTAAGACCTGTGATGACACCTATATCCTCACAAGAATATCATATGGCTCCCCTAGAGCCTTACGAGCTGAGGGTGAAACTGGAGGACTTATAAAATAAGGGATTCAAGAGTCCCAGTGTTTCACCCTGGGCAAACCCAATTTTGTTTTCCGAGAAGGCATATGGGATATTGAGGTTGTGTGTGGATTACCAATACTTTAACTAGGTGACCATGAAGAATATTTATCTACTACTAAGGATCGATGACCTCTTCGATCAGTTGAGAGGGGAATGATGGTTCTCAAAGGTTGGCCTTCGATCAGGCTATCACCAGATGTGAGTACGAGACGAGGATATACCAAAGATGAATTTTTGATGAAGCTATAGTCATTATTAGTACTTGTTGATTCCATTTTTCATGATGAAATCCCCAACATTGTTCATGGGACTCATGAACTGGATCTTTCTTCCTTAATTAAAGACCAGTTCTTTGTAGTATTAATTGAAGATGCCATTGTGTACTTGACATTTGAGGAGGATCACGTGATACACCTACGGATGGTTCTGGACGTACTCTAAGAGCACCAGATTTATAAGAAACTCTTAATTTACCAATTTTGGATCCAGGTAGTAGACTTTATGGGACATTTTATCTTAGCATATGGAGTGGCAGTGGACCCGACCAAGGTGGAGGTAGTCTTAGCATGAGATCCACATAGGAGTGTGATAGATGTACAAAGATTCCTTGGGATGATAGGATATTACTAGATATTCATACATAATTTCTCAAGGATATCAAAACCTATGACAAATATCCTCTGAAAGGTGAATCCTTTTGTATGGAAATAGAAGTTATAGTATGATTTTCATCACTTGAGGTAGAGTTTGATAAGAACCTCAATCTCGAGATTTTTGTAGGTGGGTGTTGAGTACGTAGTGTTCTATGATGAATTATGGATGAGAATTTGTTATGTCTATATGTAGAGGAAAGCGATGATTGACTATGTTTCATTCCATTTAAGACCAAATGAGTAGAACTATGCAACCCACAAAGTTGAGTTAGCAGTGGTAGTCTACGCATTGAAGATGTTGTGACATTACCTGATGGGCGAGTAATTTATCGTCTACTATGAACACAAGAGTATCAAGTATATATTATCTCATAAGAATATAAAATTGAGATAGAGGAGATGTCTAGAGTTCCTCTAGGACCATAAATTTGAGATTTTATATACTCCTAGGGAGGGAAACATGGTAGAAGATACTCTCAGTAGGAGATCTAGTTTGCAGTTGTTGAATGAGGTGCCAGAGTAGCTGGCCTCATTATAATTATCCTTTGTGGATGGATATGGAGTATCTTACCTATTGTATATAATTGTCACCCCTATACTCTTATAGAGAGTCAGGGAGGCACAACTTAAGGATATTGACTGTGAGACCCTACTTGCTCAGATGTCCACAAGGCATGCACCTAATAGATATTCACAAGATGGGAAGCATGGAGTCCTTATCAAAGGACACACAGTTGTACCAGTGGCATTGTGGGAGGAGGTTATGTGGTAGTTTCATACATCCCCTTTGGTGGTACACCCTTATGTGGTGAAGATTTACTAGGATCTATGATGCTATTTTTGGTGGATAGGGATGAAGAAGGTGGTGGCATAGTTCGTTTCTCGATGCCTTACGTGCCATCAGGTGAAGGCTGAGCACCAGGTTCCAGTGGGTTTGACTCAACCCATTGAGGTTCTAGAATGGAAGTGGGATGGGATATCGATATAATTAGTGGTTGGTTTACCATGTACATGTAGTGGAAATGATACCATCTGGGTGATCTTTGACCGACTCACCAAGTCATCCGACTTCCAACATATTCAGGAGCATAGTTCAATAGAGAGCTTGGGACGTCTTTATGTTTAGGAGATAGTTCGACTCTATGGAGTCCCATAGAAAATAGTTTCTTATTGTGATGCTCATTTCACATCCTTTTTATGGAAGGTATTATATGATGCCTTTGGGTCTCAGTTATGCTTGAACACAATGTTTCATCCCCCAAACGAATGGCCTGACTGAGAGGACCATTTCGGTTCTGGAGGACATGCTATAGGTTTTCATATTGAACTTAGGTCATAGTTGGGAGGACCAAATACCAATGGTAGAGTTTGTGTACAAAAATATATACCACTCCACCAATGGTATGTAACCATTCGAGACTGACCCAGGAGAGTCATCACTCATGGGCCCAAAATTGGTGTGAGCTACTACCAAAAGGTGTAGATTGTCCAAAAGTGGATGAAGACTACACATGGTAATTATAAATATTATTCTCACAGAAGGTGGAGAACTTTGGAGTTTTAGGAAGGATACTATGTACTCCTTTAGGTATCAACTCGATGAGGGTTATAGAGATTTGGCCGGGGTGACAAGTTATCTCTAAGGTTCATCAGCCCTTTTCTGATACTTCTTCGAGTTGGCGAGGTGGTGTATCACTTAACTCTAGACCTACAGTTGGACCGAGCACATCATATCTTCCATGTGTCGTAGTTGAGGAGGTTTGTGCGTGAGCTATCACACATCATCAGCTGGGGTGAGATGGACATTAATGATGGAAAAAATTTTGCTGAGTACCCAGTGGAGATCGAGGATCGTCATGAGGGGATCCTTCATGGGAAATAGATTCCTTAAGTTCATGTCTAGTGGCTGTCTGATAATCTCTAGGAGAGAACACGAGAGAAGGAGGATCAGATTCATGCACAATACCCCCATCTTTTTTTTATAGTATTTGTTTTTGGATTTTCAGGGACGTAAATCCCCAAGGTGGAGAGAATGTAATGTCTTAGATTTTTTTTGTATTATTTATAAATATTATGTGGGATTAACTTGATACTAGGAGCTAATAAGACATGTGAATCAGAGGCTTGGTGTGCCCAGAATAAATGTTTGAAATATATTTAATATATTTAAATAGCATGCACAAGTGGTTTTCTTGAAAAAGTTGAATAACTTCTAAACAGGTTCTTAGATATGAAATATGAGGGCATCGTTATGTTCAGTGCTATGACTTTACCTTAAAAAATTCCTAACATTGGCTGAAGTGGGTCGACTGTAAATGTCAGTTTTTGGATGCTTATGGAATAAAATAAATTTACGTTTTATTTTATTTTGATGTTATGGAAACACATTGATGCATTTATTTTTAATAAACATCTTGGAAGGGACCATGGTATGAATTCATAACTATAGAGAAATCCCTAGAAGATGTAAAGAAAATTCTTGGAGAAATATATTGATAGAAAATGACGAGACAACATATCGTGACCGTTCTTGACAGATCTTGGATAAGAGATTGACGGGCACCGTTCTTAATGAATCTCACCAATGGCTATGACAAGATGATCAAAATTCTTCATCGAATTATCCAAACCCTAGGTATGGTGTGTTGTTTCAATTCCTACATTTCTCCGTTCTTTGATTTAACAACTAACATGTATCAACCCCCAAACAGGTTGACCCACATCTTGATAGTTCTTGTAAGAGGATTATGATTTCAGGTATTTTTTGGGGATGATTATTTTATTGTTTTGTTATCCTAATCATTCTAATGGAATGGATCAAGGATAGAATGAACAAAAAATGATGTTCGTTACTTGGGTCATTAAATTGGTCTTTTCTCCCATATGTTCTTCATGTTTTTTGCATTCATTGAAGGATATGAACAAATGATCATTGCACCTTCTTTTATCATCACAACAACCCTAAATCAGAGATCCAAACATGTGATGACCTAGAGGAGGTGCGAAGATGATGGTGGTGGATGGATCAATGTATTTAGGAAGATACCAATCTTCAAGATTCTTTTGTGTGGATGATCATAATTGGTTTTCAGGGCTGATCAGCAGCCCGAAACCCATCGATTCAGTGTTTCCATGGAAATAATACCCCAAATATTCAGTTTCATGGAGATCATATCATCGGATCGAACACTGGAGGATCAACCAAGTCATGTGGAGGAAGAACCAATGTTCTAGAAAATCCCTAGTAACATGACGTGTATTTTGAAATACATGGCGTGTGTGACCCGCTCAGCGGTAGCTAGGGTTTATGGAGGTATTAAAGTGTCACTCGGTGTGTGAACCCTGTCACATAGTGTGAAGGACCTTCCCTAAGGCTCAGTGTTTATATCGTGAGTCTCATGTACATGGGGTGGAGTACATGGCTTTCCTACACGACATGTACCACACCACATGGCCAGACCGAGACCAGATACATGGGTTACCACATGTACTTGTACACGGGAAAGTGAACATGGGTTGACACAATATATTGGCACATGGATAGAGTATACAAGTGGACCTCAAATAGTTGGAAACATCATGCGATATTTTATACATGCCATGTATACCTCTTCTATAAGACATGTTCTGATGACATGGTCCATTGAACCCAGGTAGTACCCATGGTTTATGGGACATGGAATGTGACCCTAATACACACCTTGAATCCATTCCTACATGTCTTGAATATCTTGTCCACCATATCTCAAACAAGTTTTTTTGGGTTTGGTCCCTTTCTTGTTCCTCTGAAGGTTAGTCAGTATCATTTCCTATTCACAGGAGTATGGTCCCTTTAGTAGGATTTTACTGGATGTAGTTATAAATCCCCTCCGAGAGGCCTAGAGAAGGATCTTATATCCATTTTTTGACCTAAGTAGAGTCTTAGTATCAGAACAAACAATTCTACCACATGTCGATCCTCTACTTAGAAGGTGAATCTGGATGAGTTGTGGTATCACCCCATGGCCCATGTAGTGATCATCATCTGTGTACCATGTTCTTACCCACTCTTGGAGTGAGTAATTATAGAGTGATTGTATCATATCTATCTTTAGATCGATCAGTTTATCTCCCTCATGATGGTTCCTGAAGAATACAACTTCTCAGGCAGACGTCATTAGTGCTATCAGACTCAAAAGTGTGTGCTCCTAGATGAGTTACTTTGTGGAATCTTCAGAATGAATCTCTAGTGTTGGTATACGGTAGTTGTGACATACATATAGACTATAGGTTGAGGTTTGTGTATATATAGATATGTTCTTGTTATATGTACTATATAAAAATACCGTGTAGAGATGATTGTACCTTTACTTTTTTGTATTTATTTGTGGTTTCGAGGTGTCCTATTGAGTATTGTTATACTCACCACTGCACGGGATTTTCCCGCACATGTCATGTCTTGTCTAGAAGAGTGACATTTTGATAGAGTCCAGGGTGGACTATGACCAGATAGAGATTTGTGTGTTCAGAAAGACTGAGGTGTTCCAACATTTTTAAGCAGAAGTCCCAATAACTTTTTGTTTATAGGTTGGACTTTGTAGTTTTTAAACTCTTTATTTTAATGGGATTTTATTCTATCCTAATTTACTTTACTGCACTTTAGATTCCTATCATACTCTTTTGGTTGGGTTTAGTGGTATCCATGCATTTTTTCCTTAATGGTTTTTTACTTTTTTGAATTTTTGGATTGGAGACATGTGAATGTGTACAAGTAATTAGGCAATGACTCCCATGTTAGTGATATGCCTACTCAGTGCTAGTCACCAGCCCCTGTCCTATTTAAGGTGGGATTGGGGAGTCATGGCACAGGCCCCACTAGGATGATTCATGACATTGACCATCAGTTTGGGGGTGATAGTTCATGTTGAAATTCAATTCATTACTCAAGGAATGTTGAAGACTCCTCAATAATTTAGATGTGAACTTGATATCATGATTGGAGATAATTGAAATTGGAACCCCATGAAGTTTCACTAGTTCCTTCACATATATCTTTACAAGTTGTTCAAGAGAGAGATATTACTGAATAGAGATAAAGTGGGTAGTCTTGGTGAGTCATTCCACCATAACCCATATCACCTTATTTTATTTGGATGTATTCAAGAGACCTGTGACAAAGTCCATAGTGACATTCTCCAATTTCCACATGGATATAGACAATGGTTGCATCATCCCTTTATACTTTCATTACTCCGATTTAGCTTGCTGACATATCAAGCACCTTGAGATATACTCCACAATCTCCTTATTTATGTTATCCCACTAGAAGTGTTCTTAGAGATCATGATACATCTTGGTACTCCTGGGATGGATAAAGAAATTTGAGCTATGTGCATTTTCCAATATCTCCTTCTTTATCCCAGGTTATTAAGGAACAAATATCTTCATTCTAAACCGAGTCACACCATCATCATCGATATGTAAATCTTAAATATTTTCTTCTTTTATTGAATTCACCTTATTTTTTAACTTCAGATCATCCCTTTGTGCCTCCTTAATCTTCTCTTGGATAGATGGTTAGACAATAATTTGGGAAAGGTATGATTTATTTCCTACCGATGTGATTTCTAAACCCATCCTCTTCATATCCAATAGGATAGGGTCTCTCTTGATCTAGAACATGGATAGAGTATTTGGTTTTTTTCTACTTAGGGCATCAACTACCATGTTCACCTTTCCAGGATGATAGTGAATAAATAAATTATCATATTTTATTATCTCTAACCATATACTTTGATTAATGTTTATATATTTTTCTGTGAATATATACTTTAGGATCCTGTGATCGGTATATATGTCACACGTCTAACCATAAAGGTAGTGCCTCCAAATTTTTATGGTAAAAATCACATCTAATAGCTTCAGATCATGAGTCGTGTAGTTCTTCTCATGGATCTTCAACTTCCATGAGGCATAGTCTATCTCATTATCATTTTTATGAGTAAAAAGCACAAAATTTTCTTGGAAGCATCACTATATATCACAAAACTTTCTCCACTTTTTGGTAATGTGACTACAGGTGAAGTGATTAACCTTCTCTTTAGCTCCTTGAAGATTTACTCACATTCTTCCATCCAAACATACTTTACCCCTTTCTTTGTTAACTTAGTTAGAGGTATTTAAAATCATGAGAAATGTTTCACAAAATTTCAATAGTACCCAAATAATTGAATAAAACTATAGATTTCCATGACACTAGAGGGTATGATCCATTCATCAATTGCCTTCATTTTTGAAGGGTCAACAGAAACTACCTCACTTGTGATCACATGTCCCAAGAATGTGATTTTCTGCATCCAAAAGTCACACTTAATAAACTTAGAATACAACATCTTCTTCCTCAATGTAATCAACACAAGACTTATATATTCTTTATGTCACTCCTTTATCTTGTAGTAGATGATAATTTCATCAATAAACACTACCACAAATTTGTCGAGGTAATGTCTAAATACACTATTCATAAAATCCATGAAGATCGCAGGGGAATTAGTATGTCTGAAGGGCATCACCAGAAACTCATTTTGCCCATAACTTTTATGGAAGGAAGTCTTTTTAATATATTCTTTCCTCACCTTTAGCTGATGATATCCAGAACATAGATCCACCTTTTTTGAAGTACTGGTCTCCTCTCAACTGATCAAACGAGTCATCAATTCTTGGAAGATGATACTTAAACTTTATGTTGATCTTGTTGAGTTCATGATAATCAATACACAACTTCATTGATCCATCCTTCTTCTTAATAAAGAGCACTTGTCCACCCCAAGGTGATGAACTAGGGCCTATGAACCCTTTTTCCAAGTGTTCTTTCAATAGTTTCTTTAACTCCTATATTTCAATAGGATCTATCCTATTGGGACAATTTGATATAGGAGTATCTCTAGGTATAAGTTCTATTGAGAACTCTACCTCACAATTTAGGGGTATTCTGGGTAACTGTTCAGTAAATAAAACACTATATTCCCTGACAATGGGAATTTCCCTTAGGTTGATACATTTCATTGACTCAACCATTTGAGCAAGGTATACTTCTTCATAGGGAATAAAAACCCACACTATTGAATTATTTTTCAAAGGAGATTCATGATCTTCTTTTCATTTGTAGAGGACCATGGGATAGTTGGGAATATGAAAAGATATTTCTTTTTCCTGAAATTTTATATTTTCTCTATATAACGAGATCCAATCCATCTCTAGTATAGCATCAAATTCCACCAAGGGAAGTATTATGAGATTCGATGGAAGAATCTTCCCACATACGCCAATAGGAGAAGAGTCCAACACTTGGGTTGAAATAATTTCACTACTTGGTGTTTTTATAGATATCTATACTTCAATGTTTCCGGGATTTGGTTAAATAGTTCTAGAAAACTTTCAAGATATAAAGGAATGCATAGACCCAAAACCAAATAATACTTTTTTCATTCTTGAGTGAATAGGAAGTGTACCTTGTATGACTTAATTCTATTTCTCCACTTAGGTAGTAGTGATGGAAAAACCCTTCCCTTGGTTCTTTGGATTTGGTGGATAATGAAACTGATTACCCTCAAGAACTCTATGTTTAGTGCACTCGCTTACATAGTTCCCTTGATCCATACAGTTCTAGAATTTGAATATGGGTGGTGCTCTCCTTTCCTCCACTACATTGTCCTACTTCCTCATTCCTTTTCGACATTCACGATCTTGGTGGCCTTTAATCCCACACTTGAAGCATTTCTCCATCCCTTTGAGGTAGTTCCCATGATTATTCTTCCCACATTTTTGACATGTGGGTGGTTGAGTTTTATTTCCCCATTTCTCGTTAGATCCTCCTACATGGAACTCAATATTTCTTTTCTTAACACTATAGCCATAGAACCATTATAAAAACTCCATCTCTATTTTGAGGGCACATCGAACAACTTCTTCATAACTCCCAATGTTTCAAATTTCAAGATCCTTTCTAAGGTGTGGTTTTAAACCACTAAATAATCTATCGATTTTTTTATCATTGATGATAACTAAACTTTAATATTACCTTGAAATCCTTGTGAAATTTTCTTCATTGGCTGTGATAGATTCTCCTTCCATTTTCTTCAACTCTAGGAATTTTCTCTCCATCTCTGTATGAAAATTTTGAGGGAAATACTTGTTAATAAACATTATCTTAAAGTCTTCCCACTCCATCTCTTCAATTCCATCCCTCGGATTGATGTTCTTAATCAAATCCCACCATTTATCAACCTCTCCATCTAGATGATAAATATCCAGAGTCACCTTCTCTATCTTATAACAGCGAAGAACATAAAATATCTTCTCCATTTAGTTGACCCACTGTTCTGCAACTAATGGATCGAAATATCTAATAAACATTGGTTTTCTTTTCCATATAAAACACTCAAGAGACAATTATTCCTCTTTGGTGAAGGAGGAAATTACACATTTTTAGGGTTACTGTTTATAACCTAAGATAGTTGGGTAAGAATCTCCACTAAATTTTTAACTCCACATCCCAATGCAATGGGAATGTCATTCGGGAAATTTTTGCATTATCCCCAACATGGGTTGTTGTACTTGTTTCTCTTGGTTCCCACCATTTTCTAAAAAAGGGAAAGTTAGAAAAAAAAAGTCAAAAAGTCATCAATAATCTATCCCTTTGTAATATAAAATCTAAATTCATATCTTATGGGTTCCCTATGTTTAGAAAATATTCTTGTTTGATTACATATAATTAGTCTCATTATATGGGTTTAACTATGGTTCTCTAATCATAATTCCCAAATTAACTAAACCATCCATTGACACCAACTATAATGACCCTTATTTTTCTTACAATACTATTAAATCATTTTAAAGATTAACAAAATAAAATCATTACACATAGAGGATCAAAAGGTTTATTGTATTGGGAAAATTAGGACCATACATAACTTTTACAAAATAAACAAAAAAATTTATTTAATTCCTTCATCTATATCTTATTATTGGACCTTGAATTCTCTTTAGTACAAGTATTCACCTGAGGATATTCATCAAAAAAGGGGTTAGCTAAAAGACTGGTAAGAGGATAGATAATAACATGAAACAATATAACATGAGGTGATCATAATCATTATCATCATCACTAGGCATAGGATCATAATCATGAGAGGGAACATTAAGAAAAGACTTAGAATATGGCAATGCATAAAAATGAAACATCATGTCTTAGTGGTAAACTACCACACATAATTGTGAACAAAGATATCATCATGTTAACAAATATTTCACCTTACTCATGAGGTTATTAACATTACCCAATGAATTAGGGTGATATTTAATTCTGGGTGCACTCATCACATCATAACATTTACATTGTGATATATAATTCCAGGCACACCCATCACATCACAACATTTACATTGTCATGCATGCCCTATAGAAAATATATCAATCTTGAATGTATAATAAGCCATGTAAAGGAATGGGTTTCATTTCATAATCATACATTCATAAACATTTGGTTCCTAAATGAAAAATGTAATAACATACTTTATATAAGAATCATCAACCTTGAGTGAAGGAAACAATCTTGAGAAGTAAAAGGTGTGTTTTTTTGGAAAGAAGAATTATTTTAGAAAACATTGTGTTGGTCATAAAATCAAGTAGAAAATATTTATATCCCATTAAAGGTAAGATAATTATGAATAAATTATTTTTATGTAACAACCATATTAAAAATGGGGTGAAAGAGGGAAAACCCAAAGAAAGAGAGTTGGGTTTGACAATTCCCCTAACATTGTGTTAGAACACTTTATTCACTTTAATGTACTATATAATAAAATTAGATTCATTAATTAAAAATTAAAGAAAATTTTATACATGATTATAATTCATCATGGTTTTATTAAGATCTTTTATGGTCCTTTGGATGAGTTATAAAGTTTAATTTCACCCTTCGAGAGTGTTTGTTTTCATAGTTTTCATGGGCGGCTCATTTGTATACATGAAT
Organism: Viscum album; assembly: GCA_963277665.1. Taxonomy (NCBI): domain Eukaryota; kingdom Viridiplantae; phylum Streptophyta; class Magnoliopsida; order Santalales; family Viscaceae; genus Viscum; species Viscum album. Next base: position 1,910,163,121 of record OY728137.1, read on the forward strand.
GGAAGTTTGTTTAAAATGAGAATAAAAATAAAGAATTGTTATTATATGTTATTAATGGTCCTACAAAACCTTAAACGGCCTTACAAAGTATTTTCTTATATATCCTGATGAATATTCATTAAATAAAAGTTAATGATGATTGTTTTAGGTTAATATTGGCGGTTTTTCGAACACAACGAACTCGTTTTATTTTATCATTTAGTATTATGAGTATAAGTTATTTATAGAACATAACAAGGGTTATAATATAAACTTTATAATATGTTTTAAACAATTTAATTTTATTGTTTATATCCATAAATATGTTTAATGAAAATGAAAGTGCATCACCCATGATGTCGGTAAATTAACACATCACGGGCCACGATTTCATTTTTAAGATAAAAGAGAGATATGGAGAATTTTAATTCTGGATATTCCATTAACATGATATGATTACAATATATGTAAGTTATTGAATATATCATTAAATTTTTATTAAGGTAGGTGAGGATATAATAAGAAAATAAATTGAAATTGAAAGGAAATTAAAAGAAAAAGATAGAGGATTTACCTCTTGAATTATCCTCTTGAGATCCTCCTTAAGGAACCCGGGATTGGTATTTTGATGAGAACAAGAGATCCTGGACATGGGAGAGGGACTAGGTAAGAGTATTGGGAAGAATATATGCAATTATCAATGCTTGAGAGGTGTTAGAAGAGTATGGTGCGAGGGGTGGTATTTATAGTGGAGGGAAGGGGTGTTTTCTTATTATTTTAATCATTAGTTTATTATTTCTATAAAGAAAAGAAATAGTGAGGATTATTGTGACTAAATATAGTAATTAGATCATTTTATTTCTAATCAATGTTTCTTACATCAGCAATGACTTAATGAATAGTGTATTTATCTTATAATGTATATACACCATAAATTATCGTATTTCACTATTCACAAAAAAATCACGTAATTTAGAAAAATCCCAAAACATCACCCCAATTTTTTTTGACATGTATAATTCAAAAATGAACTCCATTTTATGAAAATGATTTTATAAATATGAGTAATTTAAATTTGAATTAAAATCATCATTTACATGGAAAATACAGATTTTAAATTTATAAATGATTTTGTAACACTTTGAAAAATTACTTAAGGTATCATAAAATTATCTTAAAATCATAAGATTTCAAAATATTAAGTTATGAATACATTTTAGGAAAATAAAGTTTCTTTTAAATTATTAAATTATTCATAAAACTTTAATTAAATATTTATAACTTATAAAAATACCAACACTTAATTAATAATTTTTAAAATATTTACTATGATATAATTATATAATATTTTCACTTATAAGATGAAAATTTTTTATTTATAATTCCATGGGAGAGTCTACTATTCATTTTTATGGTTTACTATTCATAAGTTTCATAATGCTATTCTTAAGGTCAAGTTACTATTTCATCGGTATTGGTTCCTTAACTTCTAGAAATAATTCTCATTTCATTAATTATTCATTTATAAAATTTTTATTATGGTCTCTAAGTGATTTTATGTGATTTATACTATGTGTCATTTCTATAATAAGGTATAAATTCCTTTGATAAATGTTTGGGTTTTTACACTTATAGTTTTGATTTAAGGCAAGATTATTAATCCTTTATTATATCCCAAATATGTAGGAAAATTAACCCTTAGTTCAATACCCATTTGTTAGAATGAATTAAATTTAGAATCATCGATATGTATCAGAGGTTCATCATTAATGGTACTCTTTTATGGATGGATTAGAGATTCTTTGGCCATTTATTATTATGATGTTGGTTTTAATCATCATTGTAACATCCCAAGTAAGTAATGAATAATAGATATTTTTATCTATGTCTATTAATGATTAAGATAGTGTTTTAGAGGCTTAAAATGAAAATAAATACAATCTTATGCATGGAATACACTAATATTCTTAAAAGATTGTTTTACTGCCTTTTGATGGAAAACCATTTTTGAATCTATATTTTGACAATTTTATAAACTATTTTTGTCAAAATAAACTTATTCTTTATGATTGGGACATAAAAATTTACTTTGTGTGAATTTTTGGTATTTTTCTGACAAGGTTCATTTTTTAATGAATAGTGAAAAATACTGCATTTTACATCAAAAATGCTTTTTAATCTAATTTATTTATATTATTAGATTATCTTTTAAATTGGTCTTAATGGGTAATATGAATATATTTTTACCATTTAATCCAATGGTGGTCATTGGAGTCAATTTCACTTCGAAATTAGACTTAAACTGGTGTCAATCTTTTGATACTTATTGTTTTGTAAAAACACGCTATTTGCTCTGGCAGCGGGAATTAATTATTAAATTAATTAATGTTACTTATATGATTTTAATTTTGTAAAATAGACTTCATTTTTGAATTCGGAATATCAAATATATCTTAGGGTGAATTTTTGGTAATTTTCTGAAAAACTTCAATTTTTGATGAATAGTGAAACCACTAAGTGGTAATCAAGCAAACTGATTTTTCAGTTAAATGAAAGTTTACCACTAATGTGTATTGAATTTTGAAAATCCGACATACATGGTTGTCATTAAGAAGTAAAATGTGGTTCAATGAGATTAAAATAATTTTTTGGTGAATAGTAACTTATTAAGTTCTTAATCGCGATTAGTGGTAATTAGGGTAGTTTAATGTCTAAATAAGGATTTAATAATATGAAATGACCTAGACACATGTCACAACCTCATTGGTTGTGTCATGGCCGACCATGACATGCCATGGGTCAACTTGGGGACCCCATGGATCCACTTTTGTTGGGAAATGACATAAATTACTTTTTATTTAATGTTAAAGTGAAAATGACACAAACATAATATGTTTTATGAAAACAATTTTTAAGTGGGGTTATAAAGGTAAAAAGTTTGATTATAAATAGTCATTGGAAAGCTAAAAAGATTTCCTATATCATAGTATTTTTTTTATAATTTTTAGACATTAAATAAATTAATGTATTTATGACATAATAATGATGCAGTGATGACATCATTATTTGACGATTTAAATAAAATGGAAAGATAATGTAAAATCTATGAACTACACATGTCCAAAACCAATTGTATGAGTGGATTTCGAACCCTTATCACCTTAACCACGAATTATATCAATGTGGGACCTTTTAAAACCGAAACACATTTTCAAATAATGTAATATTTCTTTACTTTCCAAAAGTGCCCCTCCTCTCCTCTTATAAAAGGCCCCCACCTCTACCTCATTTCACACACTCATCAAGCCTTTGGATCGGCCAAACCCTGCCCATTTGATCTCTCCAAATTCCTCTCCTCATCCTAGAGGATTCCCTTTGGGCAGAATCCTTTCAAAGGAAGCCTTTAAGCTCAAATCAAAAGGAGTTACACTTTTTAATGGTAATTCATTCTCTCATGTTCATTTGTTTTATTTTGCTTCTCCAACCCCCTAAACTCTTTTTATTTACTTATTTTGTAACAACAACAGTATCATAAATATACTAGGATGTTGTTATAAGATTTATTTGAGCTACACTCTCACACAACTACATCAAATGGTTAAAGAACATACGGTTTCCGTGGATGGTGAAATTCTGCCTCCCGAAACGATGATTGTTCAACACTCATTTAACACCTTCAAAGGTGGCCATTATGATGTCACTATTTTTATATATGATATATAATATGTTTATGTTTTCCTTAAGCTTATGTTTTTTTCATTTTGGGCATACATTTATGGTTTCCATTATGGGTAAAACACGATATCTTCATTTTAGGAAGTGCGGACTACCGCCCCCTAAAAGTGATTTGATTCGTTAATACCATATGTGGGATGTGTAAAGGATAAAGTTAATGATATTATATATGTTATTATACTGTAATTATAATATACTCTTCTATCATTATGATTCCATTCCAGAAAATATGAAATAGAAATGGAAGTAGCGTTCATGCGTACGTACGGCTTACCGTCTCCATGAACGGTGCATTTCATTTCTTACCTCTAAATGTGATGTAATATTATAAATGCATGTATGTACTGGATATATATGACATATATGATATCTACATCATGAATACAATTCTGGATATAATGAACCTTTGACCAAATTAACAACATGTAAGTGTAAGAAGTCTATTTTTGACTTAAGAACCAAATACCGACAAAATGAACATTATTAACTTAACTGATTACATGATGTTCATAACATGGTATAAAAGGAATAATGAACTTGAAAAAGATTCATAATAAATTAGAGATTAACTTAAGTTTATTATTCAGGAGATTAAATAACGGTCGAGTCAAGTCAGATACGAGGTATGGGACTTCGTCTCAATCTCCTTTCATTGAGGCATATTTTATTTTATACACAACTTTCTTTTATACGGTGTATAAACACCTTTGACTTTTAGGTTTATTCAAAAGGAATCTTTTTTATACGAAGCATTTACTAAACGACAAAAGGGAATGTTTTTGTCTTACGTATGCGGCGACAACGACTTCTCCGCCGTCGTGACCGTTATTTGAGTTTCGGCTTCCTCTACAAGCCATACCTTATTTTTAAAAGAAAAATAAATACCATGTTTTACTTTGGTATTGAAAATGGTTTTCATAATGTTTTTATTATATCAATGTTTTTTATTGATATCTCGTGATTGAAATGTGTAAATGTTATGTTTCCTTTATGCATGTTTTATGTGATATGATTATGTTATGGTTCTTGGGCATTATTATGAAGACGGGTGGTTCCGTGATAAACTAAGGGCGGGTGAGCCCGTTATAGCTCTCCAATGAATTGGGTAACGTGAAGGAGTGAAACGTTAAGGTTTCTCCGAAGAGATTTTAGGGAATATACTGTGATGGGTATTCCAAACGTAACCAAGAGGGTTACTCCCTACATAAGAATGTTATGAATGCCTCAAGTTACCTTTAAATATTATGATTTCTATGATTTATTCATGATTTTATGAGGTATGTTAAAGTGCCAATGTTTTATGGGAAAAGTATGATTTCATTCTTATGTATATATGAACTCATGTTTCCTTTCCATGTTTTTTTATAACCCATACTGAGTTTTTATGCTCATCCAAAGTTTTTGAAATGTTTTTCACAGGTCAAGGGAAAGGTACATGATAAGATGATAAAGTCAAGGATGTGTCAAGAATTAATCCATGTTTTATTTTAAATGTGTTTCCATTGATGGGAATGAAGAATAATATCTTTATGTAACCACTTTGTTTATATGTGGAATGTAATGAAATTTTTATGATCTAATTCTCTAAAACTCTAAACCCGAAAAGATCCTCAATGTGTAATCTTGTAATAACTCAAGATTAAGTAAGGTTTAAGGCTGGGGCCTTATAGTTGGTATCAGAGGTCGGTTTAGATAACTTTAGGAGTTAGAATTATATTAAATGATTATCCAAAAATATTTTTTTTTCGAAATGATATAGCATTTAAAGATTACCATGTTGCTTCATCTAAGACATGTTTGTTCAGAATAGTTTTCCGCAGAGGAAATAGGGAAGCAGTTCTAGGAAGGCATACAGAAGGAAATAACCTTCCGAATCAGCATCCAGAAATGGTCGGAATTGGAACTGAACAGTTTGTTGCAGTAATGGCGCAGTTGACTCAAGCGATAAATGGCGGTGGTATCCATGCACGAGATCAGCCAGATCAATCGCAGAGGAACATGTCAGTGGTGGAACATTTCATGAGGCAACATCCACCATCATTCAGAGGATCATCTGACCCTGTGCTAGCTGAAGGGTGGATTAAAGCACTGGAGAAGATTTTTGATGTCATGGGTTGTTCAGACAATCAAAAGGTTAGTCTTGCTATTTACCGTTTGGAGGGAGAAGCAGATCAGTGGTGGTCTATGGTTAAAAATATCAGGGACGTCGATGAGATTGATGCTCTTGACTGGAATGAATTCAAAGGTATGTTTCTTGAGAAGTATTTTCCTAAGGCTGTTCGACTTAGGATGGAAAAGCAATTCTTGTAATTGAGGCAAGAGGAAGACTCAGTGGATGCCTATGAAGAAAGGTTCACTCGATTGGCAAGGTATGCACCAAATTTTATCCGGGACCTTGATAGTAAAATCAATCGTTTTTACTCAGGATTAAAGCCAAAGTATCGAAGGGCATTAGCTTCTCGTGAGTTTAAAAGTTATGAAAAGCTTGTTCGATGTGCTGAGAAGGTGGAAATGGAGTTCGCCGATGACCAAGTTTTCTATAACAACCAGCAGAAGAAGAGACCGAGGTGGCAGGAGAAAGGTAAGAATTCTTCAAAAAAGTCTGATGGTAAGAAAACTAAGTTTCCAGTTTTTGATAAATGTGGAAAAAGGCATGCTGAGGAATGTCTTCTGAATTCTGGAAAGTGCTACCGATGTGGTAAGATGGGACATAAGGCTCGTGATTGCACTGAAAAGGATCAAGCTGAAGGTAAGAACAAATTTGATTTACAGTTAGTGAAGTGTTATAAGTGCAATGAGATGGGTCACTATGCAAACGAGTGTCCGACAAGGAGCTTGAGTGATGGGAAACAGTTAGACTACAAGCAGAAAGGGGTGGTGAAATCCTTTGCAACTACTTCAGCAGATGTCGGGCCATCAAATGAAGTGGTATCAGGTACTTTGTTTATTTTTTCAGATTATGCCAGTGTGTTGTTTGATTCGGTGTCTACACATTCTTTCATCTCTGAAACCTATTCTAGTAAAATGGGAATACCATCTCAAGAAATGACTCCTGAACTTTTGGTAAAAACACCTGGGGGAAGTGTCGAGGCAAAAAGAATTTATAAGAATCTTCCTATCCTTATCTGTGGAAAGAACCTACTTGCAAACCTTATTGTTCTACCTCTAGTAGAGTTTGATGTTATCCTGGGTATGTATTGGCTCTCTATTTACCATGCTAAGTTTGACTGTAGAGCTAAAGAAGTTTCTTTTCAGAAAGACTTTCAGTTTGTTTACAAGAATGAACCCTTACTTTTGATAACATATCAAGAGGCCGAGAAACTTGTAAAAGATGGAAATGAATGTTACGTTGCACACGTCGTTGAAAATAAAGGAACTGTTCAGATTAATGATGTGCCAGTGGTAAATGAGTATCCTGATGTTTTTCCCGATGAGTTGCCTGGAATAATACCAGATCGGGAAGTTGAGTTTACTGTTGACTTAGTTCCTGATGCTAAGCCAATTTCAAAACCCCCTTATCGAATGGCACAAATTGAACTTTTAGAGTTGAAGGAGCAATTGCAAGATTTATTAGAGAAAGGTTTCATTAGACCTAGCACATTACCATTGGGTGCTCCTGTTTTATTTGTTAAAAAGAAAGATGGTTCTATGAGACTTTGCATTGATTATAGAGCCTTGAATAATATCACTGTTAAGAACAAATATCCTTTGCCTCATATCGATGATTTGTTTGATCAGCTCCAGGGAGCTCAGTTTTTTTCAAAGATTGACTTGAGATCGGGGTACCATCAGCTGAAGGTAAAGGAGGCAGATATTCCGAAGACCGTGTTCCGTACGAGATATGGCCATTATGAATTTGTAGTAATGCCTTTTGGGCTAACCAATGCACCTACTGTATTCATGGACTTAATGAATAGAATTTTCCATGAGTTCTTGGATAAGTTTGTGGTGGTTTTCATTGATGAGATTTTGGTGTTTTCTAAAAGTAAAGAGGAGCATGAAAAACATTTAAGGGTTATCTTGAAAACCTTAAAAGAAAAGAAACTGTATGGGAAATTCAGCAAGAGTGAGTTTTGGTTGCAACAAATTTCTTTCCTTGGTCACATTGTTTCTAAAGATGGAATAACTGTTGATCCTGCAAAAACAAAAGTTGTGGAAGAATGGCCAAGACCAACAAATGTAACCGAGATTCGTAGCTTCCTTGGTTTGGCGGGCTATTATCGAAGGTTTTTTAGAAATTTTTCACGGTTATCTAGTCCAATGACTAAGCTAACTCGGAAGGGTGTTAAGTTTATTTGGACAAAAGAATGTGATGATTGTTTTCAGGAATTGAAAAGAAGATTGGAGAATGCTCCAGTTTTGGCACTACCTTCCAGGAATGGTGAGTTTTTTATATACAGTGATGCTTCATTGAAAGGACTTGGTTGCGTCCTAATGCAGAATGATCAGGTAATTTCTTATGCTTCACGACAGTTGAAAACTCATGAGGTAAATTACCCTACACATGATTTGGAACTAGCTGCTGTTGTTTTTTGCTTTAAAAATTTGGAGGCATCATTTGTATGGAGTAAAGTGTGAAATATATACCGATCACAAAAGTTTAAAGTATATATTCACTCAGAAAGAATTGAACATGAGACAAAGGATATGTCTTGAATTAATCAAGGATTATTATTGTACAATTCATTACCATCCGGGAAAAGCAAATAAAGTGGCTGATGCTTTGAGTCGAAAAATTAATGCTTCATTAACAATGTTGCGTTTAGAACGTGATCCTTTGTTTAACGATTTGATGAACTTTGGCATAGAAGTTGTTGGTGCAGGAAGTCCTTCTGTTTTGTTTCAGGTATCAGTGAGATCATCTCTATCAGATAGAATCAAGCAAGCACAGAAGCAAGACAGTGAGTTGCAGAAAAAGGTAGAGCTGGTTCAGAAAGGTAAGTTTCCTGAATTCAACATTGATAATGATTGTGTTTTGAGATTTGGGAAGAGACTGTGTGTGCCTTGTGATTCACAGTTGAAGAGAGAGTTGTTATGTGAAGCTCATAGTTCTCCGTTTTCAGTTCATCCGGGCAGTACTAAGATGTATAGAGATCTGCGGGAGTATTACTGGTGGGATGGAATGAAAAGAGATATTGCTGATTTTACTATGAAGTGTTTGACTTGTCAGCAGGTTAAAGCAGAGCGGCAGTTACCTAAAGGGATGCTTCAGCCTTTACCAGTTCCAGAGTGGAAATGGGAGAATATATCCATGGACTTTGTTGTTGGATTACCGAAGACATCTCGAGGTAATAATGCAATCTGGGTTATTGTTGATCGCTTGACCAAATCTGCTCATTTCCTTGCTATACGAGATACTTTCTCTCTTGATCAACTTTCTCGTTTGTATCTTAAAGAGATAGTCAGGTTACATGGAGTTCCTCTCTCCATTGTATCGGATCGTGATCCAAGGTTTACTTCTAACTTTTGGAAAGGCCTTCAGAAGTCGTTGGGTACTGAATTAAATTTTAGTACAGCTTTTCATCCTCAATCAGATGGGCAGTCAGAACGAACAATTCATACATTGGAGGATATGCTACGAGCTTGTTCTATGGATTATCAGGGAAGTTGGGACCAACATCTTTCTTTGGTTGAATTTTCATATAATAACAGTTTCCATTCTAGTATACAGATGGCACCATTTCAGGCATTATATGGGAAGCGGTGTCAAACTCCATCTTTCTGGGATGAAGTGGGTGAAAGGAAGTTCATGGGACCAGAATTGGTAGAAGAGATGGCAGAAAATGTTCAGCTGATTCAGAAACACATGAGAACAGCTCAGAGAAGGCAGAAGAGTTATGCGGATAACCGGAGGAAGGATCTATCTTTCGAGGTAGGTGATCATGTTTTTCTCAAGGTTTCTCCTTGGAAAAGTGTGATGAGATTTGGTAAGAAAGGGAAGTTGAGTCCAAGGTTCATTGGACCATACGAAATTCTGGAGAGAGTTGGATCAGTTGCATACCGAGTGGCTTTACCTCCGAGTTTATCTCAAGTACACAATGTTTTTCACGTTTCGATGTTAAGAAAGTATATGCCAGATCCATCTCATGTTTTGAGTCCAGAGGTAGTTCAGCTGGAAGAGAACCTATCTTATGAGGAACAACCGGTCCAGATTCTTGACCACAAGGAGCAAGTGTTACGGAATAAGGTGATTAAGCAGGTAAAGGTTTTGTGGAAAAACCACATGATTGAATAGGCAACATGGGAATCCGAAAATGCAATGAGGGATAAGTACCCTCATTTATTTGATAAGTAAATAAATTACGGGGACGCAATTTTCTAAAGGGGGGAAGGATGTAACATCCCAAGTAAGTAATGAATAATAGATATTTTTATCTATGTCTATTAATGATTAAGATAGTGTTTTAGAGGCTTAAAATGAAAATAAATACAATCTTATGCATGGAATACACTAATATTCTTAAAAGATTGTTTTACTGACTTTTGATGGCAAACCATTTTTGAATCTATATTTTGACAATTTTATAAACTATTTTTGTCAAAATAAACTTATTCTTTATGATTGGGACATCAAAATTTACTTTGTGTGAATTTTTTGTATTTTTCTGACAAGGATCATTTTTTAATGAATAGTGAAAAATACTGCATTTTACATAAAAACTGCTTTTTAATCTAATTTATTTATATGATTAGATTATCTTTTGAATTGGTATTAATGGGTAATATGAATATATTATTACCATTTAATCCAATGGTGTTCATTGGAGTCAATTTCACTTTGAAATTAGACTTAAACTGGTGTCAATCTTTTGATACTTATTGTTTTGTAAAAACACGCTATTTGCTCTGGCAGCGGGAATTAATTATTAAATTAATTAATGTGACTTATATTATTTGAATTTTTTAAAATAGACTTCATTTTTGAATTCGGAATATCAAATATAGCTTAGGGTGAATTTTTGGTAATTTTCTGAAAAACTTCAATTTTTGATGAATAGTGAAACCACTAAGTGGTAATCAAGCAAACTGATTTTTCAGTTAAATGAAATTTTACCACTAATGTGTATTGAATTTTGAAAATCCGACATACATGGTTGTCATTAAGAAGTAAAATGTGGTTCAATGAGATTAAAATAATTTTTTGGTGAATAGTAACTTATTAAGTTCTTAATCGTGATTAGTGGTAATTAGGGTAGTTTAATGTCTAAATAAGGCTTTTATAATATGAAATGACCTGGAAACATGTCCCAACCTCATTGGTTGTGTCATGGCCGACCATGAAATTCCATGGGTCAACTTGGGGACCCCATGGATCCACTTTTGTTGGGAAATGACATAAATTACTTTTTATTTAATGTTAAAGTGAAAATGACACAAACATAATATGTTTTATGAAAACAATTTTTAAGTGGGGTTATACAGGTCCAAATTTTGATTATAAATAGTCATTGGAAAGATAAAAAGATTTCCTATATCATAGTATTTTTTTTATAATTTTTAGACATTAAATAAATTAATGTATTTATGACATAATAATGATGCAGCGATGACATCATTATTTGACGATTTAAATAAAATGGAAAGATAATGTAAAATCTATGAACTACACATGTCCAAAACCAATTGGATGAGTGGATTTCGAACCCTTATCACCTTATCCACGAATTATATCAATTTGGGACCTTTTAAAACCTAAAAACATTTTCAAATAATGTAATATTTCTTTACTTTCCAAAAGTGCCCCTCCTCTCCTCTTATAAAAGGCCCCCACCTCTACCTCATTTCACACACTCTTCAAGCCTTTGGATCGGCCAAACCCTGCCCATTTGCTCTCTACAAATTCCTCTCCTCATCCTAGAGGATTCCCTTTGGGCAGAATCCTTTCAAAGGAAGCCTTTAGGCTCAAATCAAAAGGAGTTACACTTTTTAAAGGTAATTCATTCTCTCATGTTCATTTGTTTTATTTTGCTTCTCCAACCCCCTAAACTCTTTTTATTTACTTCTTTTGTAACAACAACAGTATCATCAATATACTAGGATGTTGTATAAGATTTATTTGAGCTACACTCTCACAAAACTACATCAAATGGTTAAAGAACATACGGTTTCCGTGGATGGCGAAATTCTGCCTCCCGAAACGATGATTGTTCAACACTCATTTAACACCTTCAAAGGTGGCCATTATGATGTCAATATTTTTATATATGATATATAATATGTTTATGTTTTCCTTAAGCTTCTGTTTTTTTCATTTTGGGCATACCTTTATGGTTTCCATTATGGGTAAAACACGATATCTTCATTTTAGGAAGTGCGGACTACCGCCCCCTAAAAGTGATTTGATTCGTTAATACCATATGTGGGATGTGTAAAGGATAAAGTTAATGATATTATATATGTTATTATACTGGAATTATAATATACTCTTCTATCATTATGATTCCATTCCAGAAAATATGAAATAGAAATGGAAGTAGCGTTCATGCGTACGTACGGCTTACCGTCTCCATGAACGGTGCATTTCATTTCTTACCTCTAAATGTGATGTAATATTATAAATGCATGTATGTACTGGATATATATGACATATATGATATCTACATCATGAATACCATTCTGGATATAATGAACCTTTGACCAAATTAACAACATGTAAGTGTAAGAAGTCTATTTTTGACTTAAGAACCAAATACCGACAAAATGAACATTATTAACTTAACTGATTACATGATGTTCATAACATGGTATAAAAGGAATAATGAACTTGAAAAAGATTCATAAGAATGTAGAGATTAACTTAAGTTTATTATTCAGGAGATTAAAGAACGGACGAGTCAAGTCGGATACGAGGTATGGGACTTCGTCTCAATCTCCTTTCATTGAGGCATATTTTATTTTATACACAACTTTCTTTTATACGGTGTATAAACCCCTTTGACTTTTACGTTTATTCAAAAGGAATCTTTTTTATATGAAGCGTTTACTAAACGACAAAAGGGAATGTTTTTGTCTTACGTATGCGGCGACAACGACTTCTCCGCCGTCGTGACCGTTATTTGAGTTTCGGCTTCCTCTACAAGCCATACCTTCTTTTTAAAAGAAAAATAAATACCATGTTTTACTTTGGTATTGAAAATGGTTTTCATAATGTTTTTATTATATCAATGTGATTTATTGATATCTCGTGATTGAAATGTGGAAATGTTATGTTTCCTTTATGCATGTTTTATGTGATATGATTATGTTATGGTTCTTGGGCATTATTATGAAGACGGGTGGTTCCGTGATAAACTAAGGGCGGGTGAGCCCGTTATAGCTCTCCAATGCATTGGGTAACGCGAAGGAGTGAAACGTTAAGGTTTCTCCGAAGAGATTTTAGGGAATATATTGTGATGGGTATTCCAAATGTAACCAAGAGGGTTACTCCCTACGTAAGAATGTTATGAATGCCTCAAGTCACCTTTACGTATTATGATTTCTATGATTTATTCATGATTTTATGAGGTATGTTAAAGTGCCAATGTTTTATGGGAAAAGTATGATTTTATTCTTATGTATATATGAACTCATGTTTCCTTTCCATGTTTTTTTTATAACCCATACTGAGTTTTTATGCTCATCCCAAGTTTTTGAAATGTTTTTCACAGGTCAAGGGAAAGGTACATGATAAGATGATAGAGTCAAGGATGTGTCAAGAATTAATCCATGTTTTATTTTAAATGTGTTTCCATTGATGGGAATGAAGAATACTATCTTTATGTAACCACTTTGTTTATATGTGGAATGTAATGCAAGTTTTATGATCTAATTCTCTAAAACTTTAAACCCGAAAATATCCTCAATGTGTAATCTTGTAATAACTCAAGATTAAGTAAGGTTTAAGGCTGGGGACTTATAATCATAATGGGGCGATATGGAATTTATTTTCATACAGGAAGAAAATAATTGTTTTGATGTTGAGACCAGTCACCTTAAATGGCATTCCTACATATCCTTGTGAAATGAATAAAATCCCATGCAGTTCAATGCCGCTTAATGGGACACATCATAACTTTTAAGGTTATGTGACCAGGACAAACCATGCATTTTAATGTCATAAAATAAGGATGTATATGCAAAGGTACCTAGTTAAGACTAGTGTGGGAATTATTCTAAAGTAGCCCAAGGAGATTGGAAGTGATGTGGCCTCCCAATTGGGAACATGATATTACTGGGAATATAGACCAATAAGGATGGACAACTTACAACACACCCTTATAGCTCATTTTGGGGATTTTAAACCCTCCATTGATTCTTTCCAGTGCTTTGTGGGTTCTTGGGGGATTCTCTCTCTGATGCAGGTTTCCATTCTCCATCATAATTACTTCTACATCGTTCTTTCTTAACAAGATGATTTCATCCAATCATGGTGTAGGGATCCTCGATCTGGGGGTCGGTGGAGATTTAGCATATCCAGGTGGTTGATGGATGCCCACTGTGGGAAAGAGAGCTCCTCTATGGTCGTTTGGATCATTCTGTCAGGGATCCCACTTCCCTTTCAGAATAAAGAATTTCTCAAGGAAATTGGTGACTCCCTAGGTGGATTCCTTTGTTCAAACGTTCGTACCAGGCATTGGGAGGAGGTCTTTGTGGCCCGTCTCTGCTTTGAAATGGATCTCTATCTCCTAGTTCCAGACAAGCTCAACCTTAGGGTCCATGATTCCTTCTGTTGGGTCCATGATATTATCTACCATGTGTTTCTGAGCTTTTGTTTTCACTGTCTTCTTCAGGGGAACCCAATGCAGGTTTGTAGGCATCTCCGTCAGGAAGGACGTCAATAGTCGTCCAGGGGCGGTCAGGTCAGAGGTTCTCGTTTGGCCCCGCCTCTTGGGGATCTTCCAGGAGAGCATGTGAAGTCCGTTCAATGCTCTGTTGCTATCCCCTTGGTTCCTCCTGTGGCCTCATCCACCCAGTAACCCCCAGACTGGTGATGTAGTAGGGCCTTACACCTTTTTGGGACTTAGTGCCTTTCATGCCATGGTGCCTCGACTGGGTTCTAGTTTCCATACCCCTATCCTCTCTAGGTCTCCCCCAGGGCCTCGTTGACCTCCCCCTTAGGTTATTGTTTTTCCTCGTAATGGTTGTGATAGGAAGGAGAGGTTCTTGGAGATGGTGACTCTAGGTTATTTTTTCGAGGGATCCTCTTCTAAGGTGGTAGCTCTCCCTCTTTCCCCTTTGCTGGTTCCTCATAGGAAGGTGGATGGCTAGAGCAGGGAGCATCATTCTCTACCAGGTCTAAGCGTAAGCTGCTTTCTTTCTCCCAAAGATCTGATTCCCTCTCAACAGAGTCCTCACCCAAGAGAGTAGGTGTGTGCACTATATCCCATTCCAGGAGACAATTAGGGTGTCTGTCCTCCCACTTTGAGAAGCCCACGAACTCTGGGGCCAATCCCAAATCCCTATGTTTTCCCTGATACCCTTGATTATATGGAACAACGATGGGATTAGTGCTTGTTTCAAGATATATTTATTGGTGTTGATGATTTTAAAACATAAGATATCACTGGTGGCCATTCTTGAATGTAAGCCACATTCTAGAAGGATTTGTGAGTTCTCCATGAAACTCAAACTGCATGGCTTCATGCACGGTGACCCTTCCAACAAGCACATTTAGATTTTCTGTAACACAATACTTAATGTGGATCTAACCATTTTGGGGGACCAGTTCATCACTGTGAAGGTGTCCTATGACCATCACTCCGTATATGCTTCTTTTATCTATGATAATTGTGATTCTCAGCAAAGGATAAATTTTTAGAATGATTTGAACGTGTTTTACCCTGGAGGATCTCCTTGGATTGTGGGGGGGGGGGATTTCAACATTGTTGTGGACTTGGAGGAAAGGAAGGGAAGAGGTATGTTCAAGAGGAAGGACAACCTTGATTTTTCTCAATTCTTGGCGGGTAGAGGCTTGATGGATCTCAGTTTCTTAGGGGACCACTTCACGTGGTGTAATAATCAGAGTGGGATCCAAATGTTGTGGAGCTACTTGGATAGATTCCTAGACAACATGCATGCAGTATCCACGTATGACAATACTCGGGTGGTGCACCTCCCACGCGGACTATCGAATCACTCCCTGGTGTTGGTTTCTTTATCCTCCGGGCACGACCAGCACGATCGGTTCCATTTCTACCAGCACTGGTCTAAATCTCTCGGCTACTCTGACCTGGTGAGAGAATCCTTGAGTAAACCTTCCTAGGGTCACACATGTTTATCCATTCAAAACAAACTTTGACGACTCTATCCAAGGCTTCAGGTGTGGTTGAAGTCTATTTCCATATCTGAGAGGGACCTGGAGATTACCTTGCAGGAAGTTTATCGTCTTGAGCATTGTCTTGAAGAGGTTTGGGATGAATGGATATTCGAGGTCCTATACAGTAGAAAAGAGGTCCTGGAGTACATGCTCTTGATATAAGAACGCCAGACTATGGAAGATTCAAGGGTTAAGTGGCTCAAAGAGGGGGACCACGATACGACTTTTTTTTCATGCATATTTAAAGGAAAGGAGAAGTCGGGTGAATCCGAATATCGAGATGGCAGATAGTTCATTTACTAATTATAGGGAGGTTATTGGGGCCTTTGAGATCTCCCATTTTCAGATCCTTCTTGCTGGACCGATCCCTCTCTTCCCGAGTGGGTATCCTGGAGAAGACACGAGGCTTTTTGATGCAATCATCTCCAACTTCTCTTCTTGTGAAAACGAAGTCTTGGGGGCCTTTCCTCAAGAATATGAGATTATATAGGCCATATAGAGCCTTAATACTGATAGTTCAGCATGTACAGACGGGTTCCCTAGAGCCTTCTATAGAGCCTATTGGGAGACGGTGAAGGTTGAGTTAATTGAGGCAATCCAAGACTTCTTTCGGGGAGGCCCGCTGCTGTGTGCTGCTAGCGCTACATCACTAGTGCTCATCCCCTAGTCAAACTCCCATTATTCCATTGAGCATTACCAAACTATTATCATGTGTCAGGATCCTTATAAAATCCTTGCTAGCATCATAAATGCTCAGCTATACAAGAACCTTCCGAGTTGTATTTCCATGGAGCAGCATGGGTTCGTGAGGGGGAGGTCCATCCAAGGGTGATTGCCCTGGACCAAGAAATGATTAGAGATTAAAAAATCAAGTCTAATAGTTCAAATGTGAAGATCAAGCTTGATATGATCAAGGCATAAGGCCGTGTTGAATAGAGCTTCATCAATAAGGTTCTGGCAGGTATGGGCCTCTCGTCTTAGAACATTGATTTGATCTTCAGGTGTTTCAACTCAGCCTGTATGTCGATCTATTTTATGGGTAAAACTTTAGGCTTCTTCAAAGCAATGTGAGTCCTATGGAAAGGGGATACTCTCTCCCTGAGTCTTTTCATTATCTCTCAAGATTTTCTTAGCCGCCTTATCCAACGCATTATTAGCAGCAGTGACATACTGCCATATCACAGGAGGATAAACTTCCCTTCAGTGTCACACCTTATGTTTGTGGACGATTCCATCATCTTCACCAATTTTTCAAGTATGTTAGTGAGGGTATTGATCATAGTCCTAGAGATCTATTATCTTTGGAGTGGTCAGGTGATCAACAAGCCTAAAATTAGCTTCTATATTTCTAGTAGTTGTATTACCAGTCGGGCTCATCAAGTGGGTCACTTGTTGGGTATGAAAAAAGGTGCTCTCCCCATGCTATACCTAGGCGCCCCACTCTCATCAAAGAGGATACATATTCGTGACTTCGACCATCCTGTTTCTAGGATCATGGATAGGGTTCTCAACTGGAATAATAGGTATCTGTCCTTCGGGGGGAGGATATCACTGATTAACATTGTACTTTTGGCCATCCCCATTCATGTTTTATCAGCGGTAAGGGTTCCCAAGGGGGTTATCCATAATATTGATAGCATTCTAGCTCAGTTTATCTGGGAACCAATGTTTGAGGGAAGAAGACACTGGGCCTCCTGGAAGAAGATAGTGAGGCCCATCAATGAAGGAGGCATTAATGTTCGAAGTCTCCATGGAACACTCTCCTTCATATATTCCAAACTGACGTGGGAGGTATTGGAACAATGCACCTTATGGGGGCAGAAGATGCACCACTATTACAAGGGGGGATGGGGCGTGATTGATGGACATGCCTATTTTCAATGGAGCATGGTTGAGCCCCTTATTACCTCTCTTTGTCCAGATACTCGTTGGATTTTATTGATCAACAAGATTTCCTTCTAGCACAATAACTGGTATAGGGAGATCATTGGTTTTTTGGCATGTCCTACCATGAACATTTCCTTTTGTGTGGTCGGTCTTCACCCGTCCTTTATCAATTATTTTTTGGATCAGGCCTAGTCTGATATGTTCCATCTCATTGAGCTATCTTCGGCCTTAGATAGACGTGTGTTCACCCCGTCTTCCTCCGGCTCCTTTATGTCTAAGGATTATCATCTTTCTCTGCTTATGTCGGGCAATAGGGATGAGTGGAATGAGTTTATTTGAAAAACAAGCATCCCCAAAATGTATAATCTTTTAGTTGGAGAGTTCGGAATAACGCTATCCCCACCGATGATAATGTTAAGCGGTGCAGAGTAAGCATGGAGTCTAGGTGTGTCTATCACAGGACTCACCAGAAAGAGAGCTTGGGGCACTTGTTATTTGAGAGTGAGTGGGAGAAGAAAGTCTGGCATTTTTTAGTGAATTCATGACGTTTTCTTTTCACAACATGGCCAGACAACCTTTCTTATTCCATTGGTTCCACGACTTAGGGGAGAGGGGTCTGGAGGAAAGGGCCCACGCCCTGGTGTTGAATACAGAATGTTGGTGTCTTTGGGAGGCATGAAAAAAGTGGACCCATTAAGGGGTAGAATCATATGGGAGATTAATCGTTCTTAGAATTAAAATTCTGCTCATCGATACTATTAGATATCTCAACAATTGGAGGGAGGCTCTTACCTTTCATCAGTTCAAATAGGTTACCAATGGAACCCATCCTTTCATCAGTCCTACTGCAAGAACCTCGGTTAATTGTAATCCCCCCCAACGGGGTTTGAAGATAGACACATATGGTTCTTGTGTTTCCGGAACCATGCATGGAAGATGGATTTTTTGTGATAATGGTGGTTCAGTCATCCTGGAATTTTCTATCAGTTTGGGTCAAGGCTCTTCATTGCTGGAGGAGGCAATGTCTATGTTAGCTGGTTTCACTATTTTTAGGCAGAGGGGTCTGGATTTAGCAGAAGCCGATACTGACTCTTTGTTGGTCCACAACTCCCTTTGTGGCCTCAACGCTACCCCTTACTCAGTTGTCTATACCATTCGAAATTCCATAGTATCCTTAACACCAATTCCAAAGTGTCCCACACTCGGTGAGAGGGGAATACGACATCATATTACATGACCTCATTAGATACTCCCAGATTGGAGAGCTTATTTCTTCACAACTATCAAAGTCTTAAACCAGTGGGGGTAAATATCATTAGAGGGGATTCCCTGGATCTCCATCACTTTAGGCCACCATAGCCCTATTTTCACCCTACCTTCCTTGATGGGACTTGTACGTGTAATGTTGTTTTTATTGAATAAAAATGCACTTTATGATGATGGTTGGGACTTATACAGATTTGGAAGCCCATGGTAAATATGGTTGGGGATTATACTTAATGGGAGGCCCATGGTTAGGATTGTATAGATTTCATGGTCAACACTAATGTATAAGAACATAGGAGTCATGATCGATGTGAGAAACAAGGGTAATAGGTAGATTTTAAAACCACACAATCTTCTTCATCCACTGGTGGAGAAGTCTAAGGAGATGATATATAGAGAGAGAGAGGGAGCAGGGTCCCGTATCCTATCTTATTTTCATAACCTGGGCAGATGAAGAGGGATGTGACCTCATACATGGGGCTTAATCTAAGAGGGATTACCTTATCCCAACATCGTAGAGGATGAGAGAAGGATCCAGTAATTTCCATCAATAAAGGGAAAGGCAAGTGGTTCCCCTCAAACTCTAAAACATAGAGGTCACTGGAACTCACTCTAAGGTTGAGACCTAATTTACCATGAGATTGTATGAATGGGAAAATTCTATGGACCCCCATTATTAATTAGGTTACCAATAGGACCTCATTTACTAAGGGAGTGTATGATTGAGAGGGCACATAAGTGTTCCCTTTGATTTGATCAAACATTTCTGGTGGATTTGGAAGAGGCCTTAGAGTGGTGGTTCTTGAAGGGGAACACTTGGGGATTAGCTCTTTTCTGACATAAGTTGACTGAGAAGGCCACTAGGATAGTTCGTTGAGGGGACAAGGTAGGGATAAACTCTACACCGGAGGAAAGAAATGGGAGTAGGAAAGTAGAACACCCAAATATTCCCCATTCCATATAGAGCTTTCCCACATGGGATGTATAAAAGAACATAATTTATATATCTATATTTTACTTTAAAATTGAATAATATTCATTAAAAAACATAGCAAAACCATTCCAGGACCATATAGGTTTATTGTATTTAGAAACTGGGAAATATAAACAACTGGTTCATAATATACATACATTGTCTCCCGCTTATTTCTTCATAACTAGACCCCCTTTTTACATATCTTAATTAATAACATTATTCATTACCTAGGTAAAGGAACCATAAGAAAGTGTGATCTTATATGATCATTAAGGTTAACCAAGGGAGATATCAATCATATCATAATCACAAGACAGAAGAACATAACATTTTAAAATCTTGTCCTGCATATGAAAGATCATGATATTATGTTGTGGGATAAATCATAAAAGTTCATAAGAATCAATGAATTTAATCCTAAAATTCATAACATAAGACTTGAAATTTTGTGGAATACACATAATCATAGAAAATCATTTCATATTAGTCAAGTCCATTGGAAATACTATCTCAGCGAGAAAATTCCATTACTGAATAGAGTTCACTCCTTGTTCCAGCCCTGAATTACTAAACTGATATGTATTCTCATTCAAAACCTATCTATCTCAGGAGATATAAATATTTACCCAATGAATTGGATGGTGATATAGGTCCCACCCATCTCATAATAAAATCATTCTTACACATAACATAAAAACATAAATCATTCGTCATAACGTGATGAATAAAATGGGTTTCTTTAATCATAATTCCACCATAACATAATCCATGTAAAATAAATGGATTTAATAAATATAATTACATAATAAAAACAATAATACCATAAGAAAAATAGGATTAGTATACTTGAAACATAATCCTATCAAATAATACCATCTTTGATGGAAAATTATTTTGATAGAACACTTGAAATTAAATCTTGAGGAAAATATCATTTCTTCTTCAAAAATGTTTTCTTTTCTCAAAATGACCTGAAATTTTAAAAGAAAAGAGTTTATTTGAAAATAAACATGAAATATTATAAATTAATATTCAAGTAAATAATGAATTATGAAAATTTAAAAATCCATTCTCGTTTTATAAGTTAAAAGAAAACATTCTTCTCGTACTTTTGTCAGAATGTCAAAAAGTCTCTCGTATCCAAAACGAAAAAAGATTCCTTTCATACCATTTAATAAAAATTAACCAATGGGTAAAATTAAATTTAAGAAATTATATAAATATTTAAATAATATTTTGGAATAATTATTCATGACACATGGACATGAATGATAAATATACCGTAATAAATAATTACGTATAAACAATCTCAGATAATAATGGGATTCTAAAATTATCCCTTACCTTAGGTCTGATATCATTTGTATATATCCGAACCTCCAATATAATTATTTAAATAATGTCATTGAATTATTACATAATAATAGTTATTTTTATGATATCATATATGATCATATTATCATCCTTTTGTTAATAACATTTCATTATTACTCGTTATTCAGGTATTAACTCCTTCATTTTCTTACGCATGTTTTGTCAAATAAGTTCCGGTTACCCTTGTTAGGTCATATATATATCATTATAAAATGATATTAACATAATATATACCATATTTATTCATTATTTACATTTATATAACTATTATTTAATGGATATCATGTTGAATGAATCACATCCCAACATGGAGATGGTAGGACGTACGTACGCACGAGCGACAATATCATTCCCATAATTGTGAAATGGTATGGATGTGAATGATATATATATATATATGTATGTTTTCTATAATCCATATAATTTTATAATAAGCGAATATAATTGTTATTTTTATCAGTATACCCATCCAAGTAAGGTGGCGGTGAAAAAATGTTTTCACCACAACATGGAGACGGTAAGTCATTCGTACTACGCGTGTTGATTTAATTTTTCATAGGATGGATAAAAGGTGAAATATGGTTGTTACATAATAATAATAACATCTCAGTATATAACTGATACTATATTTATTACTTTATAATTGAAACAACTCATGAATAGGTAGTAGAATACGAAATAAGTTTGAAAGAATTAGTAGACGGGATTACCTCTTCTTCAACAAGCTCCCTCTAATCACCTATTAAAGAACTAGGGTTTGTATTTTGAGAAGACCATAAACTATATAATGTGACTAGGTAAGTTTATAAGGGAAATTGGTAGGGGATAAACGATATTTAAGGATAAATGACTTGTGAATAAATGATGGAGTTTGTTCCCTTTTATAATTGAGGTGAGCAGAACTTTTGAAATCTCCAAGAATATTAATTTATAATAAAATTAAAACCCATCCAAAAACCTCCAAAATATCATATTTTAAAATTTTAGATTATTAAAGGTTATAATATCATCAAAAAACAAATTTTAAACAAGTTTTTATATCAATTTAAACCTTCCCATTTTAATTAACACTTAGTTATTCTATTTAATTTTTAACTAAGGTAACAAATATTTCAATATCAAAAGGTTAAAATATTTACTTATTTGATGTAAAGTAGACCATAAATAAATAATTTTAAAAATTTTAGTCCATATCATAATTATTATATATTTAAAAAAATGTTTTATTATTTTTAAATAATTTAATAAAACATTATTTTGATAAACAATCAATAGTGTCATTTTTACACTATTTAATTCATTGATTTTTAAAAATATCAAGATAATAAGTTAACTTAGAACCAAATATTTTATTATATTTATAACAGGTCAAATTAATCAATAAAATTCATCATATATATTAATTATCCCAACTTATATTAATTTTAATATTTTAAATCACATTTATTTGTTTTCTACATTAATGAAATAATTACAACATCAATTTTGTGTAATTATTTATTATACTTATGTGTTGAATTAAAAATGAAAATAAAATACTAAGATGAACTAAATCCTCTATATTTAATATTAAGAATTATAGTTTATTATATATTCTAAAAAACACAACATTAAAAATGTTATATTTATTAAAATAAGAATGTTACCACCTTAACATCACTTTAAATAAAATATTATAAGTGTCATAAGATTTTCCATATCGCTCGAAATGGTCAAAAAATATACAATTAGATGATTATGATCGATATACACTTTACCAATATATTTTTTTCAAGTGTTTGGGTCTTTTAATTCTTATTATCTTTTAAAAAAATTATTTTATTAATTTCTCATCAATTAAATAATTTCTACATCATCAATGTTTAAGACTTTAAAGCAATTATTTATTTTCTAAAAATTAAAAATAAATTACCATGATAAATAAAAAAAATTTTATTTTAAAATATTATTTATAATATAATTTATCTTCTGTATGACATTATATTAAAAATTTTATAGTTATTAAAATTTGAGTAAGACATATTAAACTTTTCTTTAAATAAAATAAATTAAATGTCCTAATCTCATCTAAGTGGATTCAAAAGGATAAAAGTTCTCCTGAAGGATTATTTAGATCCAAATAAACTCATCCAATAATTTTAGGACAAGTGGTAGGGGAAATTTATAATATTAGTTTTACCCATAGTTACATGATTTAACTATTTATTATATTAATAAAAATTACCGAATTTACTATTTATAATGCCCAAAATGAAATAAATATATTTAAATAATTTTTACATAATAATTATAAATATGGAATCCATTTTTAAAAATTATAAACACAAAAGTTTCAGTAATTAATTTAAAATTAATCTCATTATCAATGCGAGAAAACGAGTTTTAAAAGTTAAAACAATGCAAAAGATTGAGATGATTTTTATACCCAAATTCAATGTAAATTTAATTTTAATGAAATAAATTATATTAAATGATAAAAATATATTCTATTTATACTTCAAAACAATTAAATAATATAATTTAAACATATAAATTATTCCAATGAAAAAAGTTGTTTTCACTTAAAATTTAGTATATTCTTACCATTGATCAAAACTTGAAAGTTATCCAAAAAATATCAAAAATTTATCCAAAATAAATTTTTATATACCACTAAGAAATAAGATTTTTATGTTGTTATATATAAAGTATTAATGTGTCAGATGTTTTATTTAAAATGGGTTCACCATTAAAAGGCGGTAAAATTACCCATTTAAAAAAATGTAGGTTTTTATGCATAAAATAGAGTTTATTCATATCCCATGAATAAAATATATATTGTATGAATATAAAATATATTTTACTAAATAATATATATATATATATATATATAACACACATATATATAACATATATAAATATATATATATATATATATATATATAACACACATATATATATAACATATATATTTCATTAATTTCATTTACTAATTGTAATTCAGTTAATTTATTAATAGAAAAATAAAAATATTTCCTTTAAATTTAATTGGTTTATATTTTTCATAACCAATTGGTAGCCTAAGAAGTAACCATACATTTTTATATGTTATTTATATTTATTCTTGCTAAATTAAAGTCTAGGTTATAATGATAATTTTATACCAAGGACGTCTCACAGTTCGTTTAAACAGACGATTGCATGTAATGCAAGCTATTGAAGAATTAAAATTATTTAAAGAAAATATTTCATAAAAACATATGGATGTTACATTTTACCCCCCTTAAACTTAATTTCTCCCCCCAGAATTATTAACTTGGATAAAAACAGATAAGGATACTTTTATCTCATCACATTCTCAAGTTCCCATGTAGCTTCCTCTAATTTGTGGTTCCACCATAAAACTCTAACCAAGCGAGTGGTATTGTTTCATAAAACTTTTTCACTATGATCAAAAATATAAATTGGTTATTCTTATTAAGAATGATCTTGATCTAGCAGTATGAATTTTGAGTTTATTACATGTGAAGGATAATGTATGTAACTTCTCAGAATAAATACATGGTACAATCATGAACTTGAGAGAGATTCAGTGGAAGCGCCAATCGATAATATAACTTCCCAACACGATCCAAAATTTCAAAAGGACCAATATAACGAGGGATTAAATTTACCTTCTTTCCAAATATCATTACTCTATTCCAATAAGATATTCATAGAAACACCTTGTCACCCACCTCAAACTCTAGATCTTTTCATCGGTTGTCAACATAAATTTTCAGGCAAATCTGATCCACTCTTATGTGTTGTTGAATAGATTTTACCTTTTCTGCCATTTCACCAACAAGATATGGTCCTAATAGATTTCTTTCCCCAACTTCATCCTAACAAGTTAGAGTTATGTAGTTTTTTCTATAGAGGTCTTCATAAGAAGCTATCTGAAGACTTGAGTGAAAGATATTATTGTAGGAAAATTCTACCAAAGGTAGGTGTTGGTTCCAAACAACTTTGAAATCCATAGAACATCTCTCAATATTTCTTCTAGATTTTGAATTTCCCTCTCAGAGAGATCGTCTGTATGA
Source organism: Viscum album (assembly GCA_963277665.1). Lineage (NCBI taxonomy): Eukaryota > Viridiplantae > Streptophyta > Magnoliopsida > Santalales > Viscaceae > Viscum > Viscum album. Next base: position 1,910,188,694 of record OY728137.1, read on the forward strand.
GGATGATAAGTAGTGCTAAAACTTAACTATGTATCTAGAGCCTACTGAAGACTTCGCTAGAACTTCTAGGTAAACTTTTGATCTAGATAATATATAATGGAAAGTGGTATTATATGAAATATTACCAGGTCTTTTACATATATCCTGGAAATATTATCAAGAGAGAAATACTCTCTAACAACATTTAAGTGTTTTGACTTTATAAGTTGATTAACTATAACCCATATAGCATTATTAACTTTAGATTCTTTGTGAAGTCTAATGACAAAGTCCATAGTGATGTTTTCCCATTTCCATTCTAGCATGGGTAATAATTGTAGCATCTCCTTAGACTTATGTATTCTAGCCTAAGCTTTCTAACAAACCAAGTACGAAGATACATATTTAGCAACATCTCTTTTCATTTCATCCTTCCTATAATACTCTTTCAGTTTCCTATACCTCTTTTTGATTCTAGGATGAATAGATAATGAATAACAATGAGCCTTATCCAACAACTCATTCTTTAATTTTGGTATGGGAGGAATAAGAACATGATTCCTAAACCTTATTATTCCATTAAAATCAAGGTTGAATTAAAGAAATATTTCTCACTTTCTTTTGTATCTCTACATATTTCTTCTACACCTCATTAATTTTTACTTGAATAGATAGTTGAACATTCATTTGGGAAAGAAAATATTTCTCCCCTTACTTTAAAATTTCAAGATCCATCCTTCAAAAATCCACAAATACTGGGTCTTTTATGATCCTCATCATGGATTGGATAGCATGGTCTTTTCGACTCAAAGAATCTTCCTACCTGTCTGCTTTCCCATGGTGGTAATGTATTGAGTATTCATAATCTCTAATCAACTACAACCATCTTCTTTAGCACATATTTATATCTTTTTGTGTGAAAATTTACTTTAAATTTTTATGATCAGTATAAATATCACACCTTTCAACATAATGATAATTCCACCACATATTTAATGTAAATATTACCATAGCTAACTACAAATCATGAGTTGGGTAATTTCGCTCATGGATTTTCAATTATCACAAGGCATAAGCTATCACCATATCATTTTTCATGAGAAAACATACCTAAAACTTCTTAGATGAATTATTTTAGATCACAAACCTTTCCCCACTACAAGGAAGTGCGAGCACAGGTGCACTGTCTAACCATCTTTTTATCCTTTTAATATTCTCTTCACATTCCTACGTCCACACGAACTTAACTAATGTTCAAGTAAACACGGTGAGTGGATTAGATAGTCGACAAAAATATTTCACAAAATATCGATAATATCTATCCAAACCAAGAAAACCTTGGATCTTAGTTACTATTATCAGTATAGGAAAACACTCAATAACTTATATTTTTGTTGGATCCATAGATATCCCCTCCCTTAGATCATGTGACCCAAAAATAACACTTAATGAAGCCAAAATTTACACTTGGTAATTTTTTTTAAAGATGATCCTTTCTTAGGGTCTTCATAAAAATTATTAAGTGAACTTTTTTCTCTTCCATTCTCTTAAAATAAACCAGAATATCATATTTAAAGACTACCACATATTTATCATGATAGTATTTAAAGACTCTATTCATTAAATCATTGAATATATTAAGGGAATTAATAAGACTAAAAGGAATGACTATAAATTAATAGTGTCCATAACTTTTTTGGAATGATGTATTTGGTATATTCTCCTTATTGACCCTTAATTGATGATATCCTAAACAAAGATCAATATTGGGAAAGTATTGAGCTCCATATAGTTGGTTGAATAAGTTATCAATATGGGTAAGAGGAATTTTTTTCTTGATAATGATATTTTTAAGTTCTAAATAATCAATGCAGAGTCTCATTGATTCATCTTTATTCATAAAAAAATAGAATAGGTTCACCTTGAGGTGGTTCACTAGGGAATATGAATACATTTTCAATATTATCTTGGAGTTTCTTCTTCAATTCCTACATCTCAATTGGGTCCATTCTATATGGTGTCTTTGAAATAGACATAGCACCCAGTATGAGTTCTATACCTGACAATTATTCTAGAAAAATATCAATAAACTCCCGTACAATAGGTTTATTATTAATTTTCAGTTCCTCCCAAACCATTTGTGATTGATAACCTTCATTTATAGGAATTAGGACACATAGGATGGAAGAAATTTCCAATGTAAGTTCATACTCATCCTTGCATCAATAGATGATCATAGATTGATCTAGAATATGAAATGTTACTTCCCTTCCTTGGGAATTGATATGATATCTATATAGATAATGCCAATCCATGCCAATAATCACATCAAAATTCCACTAAAGAATCATAATATTTATTGGAATCACTTTCCCAAAAACTTAAACTGGAGAAGAACTATAGACATTTGTGGTGAGCATTGTTCCATTATGAGTTTTCAAAGATTACTTAACATCTAATTGTTGAGGTAATATGGCGATACCCTATGAAAATTATTTCTAAATATATGAGTGGGTGGATCCAGAATCAAATAAAACATTTTATACTTTAGAGTGGATGGTAAGTATCCCTTTCAACACTTCATTATTGTACTCCACATCAACAATAGTGATCACATGTGACTTGTCTTTGTCTCTAGATTTAAGAGTTTTTTTATGTCGATCATCATAGATAACCCATGGATTAAGTAATTTTTGGAATAATTCCCCATTTACTTGCACTTGTAGCATTGAAGTGTATGAGGTTCATTATGTGTATCCTTTTCTCTATTCTCATCATTGGTCATATTTTTCCCATCACTTTAGCATTAAACTACCCGATGACCTTATCTCCCACACTTAAAAAATTTACTAGCCCCTTTAATAAAATTTATTCTAGGTTTCTTTCCACACTTTGAGCATAAGGGAAAACTAATTTTTTTAGTGTGGGGTTTGTAGGATCGAAATAGTGATGTAGATGCTCAATATACAAGAGGGGGGTGAATTGTATACTTTAAAAATTTCCTTAGACAAGGAAAAATCTAAGTTTAACAAAGTTAAACTAAGAAAATTCACAACACCTCTAATCACCAATCAGAGAATTAGAACCAAGGTTTACAATATAAGATTCTACCTTAAAGCGTATAGAATCTAAACTAATCAGAGTACAAGTGTAAGGAAATATAAGAAGATTATACTTTCCTTACAATAAAAAAATGTAGTGAAAAAACAAGTAGTAAAACTACAAGTAACAAGATATAAATCTTTTAACCCAAAGAGAAGGGTATCCAACAACCTTGGATAAAGGTTCCTTGATTTATACTTTCAAGCAAGTCTGTCTTACCCACACCAGGGTAAGCCCTCGATACGAAGATCGGAATTTCTGTCTTGCTATCCCTACAAGCCCTCAACTTCAAGGTAGTTAGAACCTCTGTCTTCCTCATCAAGGAAGACCTCAACTTCAAGGTAGTCGGCACCACTGTCTTCCTATCCCTGGAATTTCTCGAATGTAATCACCAATATTCAAAGTCGCACAAAGCAATCTGAACGAGTGGTTCAGTATGCACAAGGAATGAAAAGCTTCTCTCTCTAGAAATCACCTTAACAGAGTGTGGTCTCTAGATCGATCAACTTGTTGTTGAGCTCTTTCAAATGAGCTCCTTTTTATAGGAAAATGTCCAACGGTCGGCTTCCTCCTCCAATGGTCATATTTTCCATGACATTAGGAGGGACCTGTACATGTGTAACTCAACCAATGGTTAATTAGAAACAGAATATATGACATCGTTTAATAATAAATCATGTATAACTGAATGCACGACATCATTTTGAAATGGAGCATATGTAAGTAAAAACCATACAAAATTTCTGAGTGTAAGAAAATTAAAAGTTTGGAGTCTAACCAAAATGAAATTCAGATTCTATGTTAAGAAATGTTCAGATTCTATTTTATAGGAATTCAGAGTCTGGTTCCACCCGAGATCGGAGTCTGAACATACAGAGTTTGAAGTCGAACTAGTAAAATTTCAGAGTCGAACTTCATAAGAGTTCGGAGTCGAACTCATGAAAGTTCAGAGTCGAGCATCATAAGAGTTCGAAGTCGAACTCATGAAAGTTTAGAGTCGAACTTCATCAGAGTTCAAAATCAAACCCATGAAAGTTCGGAGTCGAACTTAATAAGAGTTTGGAGTCGAACTCATGAATGTTCGGAGTCAAACTTCATCAGATTTCGGAATCGAACTCATGAAAGTTTGGAGTTGAACTTCATGAGAGTTCAGAGTCGAACTCATGAAAGTTCAGAGTCGAACTTCATCAGAGTTCGGAGTCGAACTCATGAAAGTTCGAAGTCAAACTTCATCAAAGTTCGGAATCAAACTAATGAAAGTTCGGAGTCCAGAATTCAGATTGAAACTTCATTTCAGTTCACATCCAGAATTCAGATCCTAAAAACAGAATGCTCCAAATCTTTACATTATATGACTTCTAGGATTTTGGGTATGAATCCGGTTTTTGAACTTAAGAAAAATATTGATATGTATAAGAAAATCTAGGTTAGGGTAAATTTCCGTAAAGAAGTAAATTTTCCTTATAGAGGTAAAACTTATATTTGCTTAAGTATAAGGTGTTTGTGATTTTCAAAACAAGAAGGAATGGAAAAGTCATAAGGAAAGCCTTATTGACTCAACAATCTCCCCCTTTTTGGAAAGCACAAACATCCTTACGAAAAAGAATATAAGGACTTTGAAAAATTTCATTAGAATTTGAAATTAAAACTTATGTCCCTTTGTTCATGGGTGAAAGTGAATACAACTAACTCCCCCTTAGGCATTGAAACACTAAGGATTTTATTCTGAATTTCCAGAGTGGAGTTTTCATTATTTAGGAATGAAAAACTTCGTAGTGAGAAACTCCCCCTTACTTTAAGGATATTTCACTTAGAAAATTTTCTTTATCCTCCTTAGGAGTAGTTCTTTTTTCCTTGTACCCCTTTGTGATTTTCAAAAAGAATTTAAGGGAATGGAAAAGAGAATATGGTACCTGAAACATTATTATATAACAAGATACATCCAACCAAATAACATTTCATTAGAGATGGGAACATTTTACAAAGAAAGACAATTGCAACAAAAGAATCAGAGTGAGTTCATTTGTCTTCCTTTTCCTTAGGGATGAGCTTATTTAACAAGGTTTTGAGTTTCTTCAAGTCTCTTTGGTCTTCCTCAACTTGCCTCTCCAAGGATTTTACCTTTTCTTCTTGGACTTTTAAAGCTTCTTCCTGAGCCTCCATGGCTTCTTTCTACAACTTTATTATTTCATCTTGCTTTTCCAACTTCTCCTTAATCTCAATCCGTAAATATCTTTCACTTTTCCAATTCTGAGATACTGAGTTAAGCTTCCCATTCAGGTCCCTGACCTGTTGATTCCGAGAATTTTTCTCTTGGGTCATCTTTTCATAAATATCCTTAACCTTTTCATTCTCCATGTCAAAAGCACTTTGAACTTCATCCTGAAAAATTTCAAACTGAACTAAATCTTCATCAACTCTCTTAGAACACTTTGTTACCTTACATCAGTACTTTCTATGTACATCATAATCGATAAAGAAACTTTTTTGTTCAGCTTTGATATTCACACACTTTTACATTAGCATGGATAGTGTCTCTGATTTTTGGTTTTGGCTTAGATGAAGCATTTGACACCTAGTGTCAATGGTGGGAAAGATTGGAATGACATCCACCAAATTTTTCAAATATTCAACAATAATGTCATGACTTTGTGCCGATGACTCCAAATCCGAAACTTTTCTTGGAGATTGGTCTTCTTCAGCTTCCACTAAATTTCTTCTAGAAGTGATAACAACCTCTTTCTTCCTGATGAAATATTTTATAGGTGTCTCCATGAGAACCTTCTTCCCCTTATCAGCTCTCAGAAAAGGTTTCTCATCAGGAGATAATTCCTCAGATTAAAAAACTTGAATAATCTGGTCTTCATATGGTTTCTATTTTTCTTGTCCTTCCTAAAGAAAATTCCTCTCATAAGATTCTTCCTCATCATACAAGACATTTTCTTCTTCTTCTTCTTTCTTTTTTTTATAACCATTCTTACTAGCTTCCTCATCTGCCTTTCCTGGAGTTACTAACTTTGCGGATTCAGCCTTATCTTTATAGTCCCATACTTGCTTGATCAGGGTATCCAAATCTTCACTTTCCTCCTCCTCTTCTTCTTCTTCCTCAACTTCTTCCTCAACTTCTTCAACAACTTGTTTTTCAGCTTCTTCAACTACTTCTTTACCCTTGGATTTTTACGGAGTGACATAATTCTTAGCTGGAGTTTCTGGTAAAGAAGGTTCAGAACCGAATGTTTCCGGAACGGGAAGCATTCCAGAAGCTAAATCTGTAGCTTTCAGAAAGGATTGCACCACTTCAGCTTCAGACAACTTCTTCTTCATTTTCTTCTCTTTCACCTGTTTCTATAACTCTTCCGTGGCTTTTTATTTTAAGGCCTTAGCCTCTGCTAGGTCCATTCTGAATTGTGGATCCCCTTATTTCCTCTTCTCTTTTTCTTCCCTCCACTTGGCTGCCACTTCATCTGTATATGTTTTCTACTTCTTCGGTTTGGGGGGAGCAGACTGAGTTTCCTTAGCCTGGGGATTTTCTATATCAGCACCCACTTCCTTAACCTTTCTCTTCTTCCTTGTGTTTTTGGATAATTCCGGATTATGTGTTTCTTTCTGAGCTGATTCAACCTCTTCCACAGATAGATGATAAAAATCTCCGGATTCACTGGAAAAACCCATCTTCATCCTCTTCAAGGTATCATCACTAACCAGCATAAGCTTGCAATTCTGGACTTTTGATTTTCATGCATCCTTGAAGGATTCTAAGCACCGAACTATCAACCAAGATAGTAAGTCAAGGTACATAATTATCTGAGCTCTTAAATTCCCTTCTTTGATGTTCTTGATCGTAATCAATACATGCCTCATCAAATTTATATTTCTTAGATTAACCAAGAAATATAAAACATAGATATCACTTTTCTTCAAATTATCTTTGTCGCCTCTTCTTGGAACCAGAAAGCCTTGCACCCAAAGCTGAAGAATCTAATTCTTAAGAGTGAGATGAGAAATCTTAGCAGTTGTAGCATCCTTAAGTCCAAGGCATTTTAAGTCCTTCATCTTGTTGAAACTTCCTTGCTCATCTAGAAGCTTGTGTGAGAAAAACTCAGCTTCCCCCTCATAGGACAAACCAACCAAGCTTGCAGCCTTGGTGTAGGATAGATTATAAGTCTTCCCATAAGACTTGAAGGAAAACCATTCTCTGCCATCTTCCATCTGGAAGGAAACCGACTCATAAAACTCGATCAATAGATCAATATAAACCAGATCCTTCTTTTATGAATTGAACAAGCATATATCTTTCCAACCATTCAACTTTATATTCTTGGTTACAATAGAATCAGGATTTTAGAAATATGGATGAACTAACCTTTCCCTGAAGAATAACCACTTAGAGATTGGTTTCACAGTTGACATATCTTAAGATGTAGCTTCTATAGACATTCAGAGTGAAGAATTCTGAAGGATTTATAACGACTTTGAAAAGTTCAGAACTGGCCTTAAGAAGAGCAGTAGGGCTTCGAGATGCAAAGGCTTGAAAAACCGATGTGGGACGAGTCTTGGGGTCAACTTTATATAGGCGCTGCATGTGACCTTTGTTTTTCCAAAATCCATATAACGATTGAAAAAGTTTTTATCTAATCTGATGGTTGAAAACACTCTCGCAAGGAAAACTTAACTTCGATCTTTTGAGGTTTTAAAGAAAACATCCAGATTTGAGGAAAACTAGTATCCGAACTTTTTTAAAAAAACTCAGGAAAATACCAGCAAGAAAAATTTGATTACGAAACTATAAGTAAGGAAATAATAGCCTTTGGATTGGCTAGAAAGATTGTTCATAATTGGTAATATTCTTCTTGAAGAAATAAATTTTAAAAAATACTCCTTACAAAAGTTCTAGTACAAAAATCTCGTTACGAAAACTCCAGTACAAAAATCTCGTTATGAAAACTCCAGTACGAAAATCTCCATTCTGGAAGTTCTCATTCAGAGAATTTCAATTCTGAAAATTTCAGTTCTGGAAATTCCCAATCCGGAAATTTTAGTTTCATAAATTTCCATTCTGGAAACTTCAGTTCCGAAAATTTTGAAAAACTAACAACGAAAATTCTAGTTACACTAAGTTTGAAAAACAGATTACGAAAAAATTTAGTTACACTAACAATCAAATGTACCCCCCTATGAAAATGAGTTTATTACTGTTAGGAGAATTGTTCAACAAAAATTTAATGAAAAATGATTACCTTACGGTTATCATTCCTAAATTTTGTTTAATGTATTTAAATCTATTATAGGGTAATGATTTTGAGAATATATCAGCAAGTTGATCTTGTGTTCTGATAAACTGAAGAATTATATCTCCTTTAAGTGTGTGATCCCTAAGAAAGTGATGCCTAATGTCTATGTGTTTTGCACGAGAGTGATGTGCATGGTTCTTACTTAAGGGCAATGTCACTTGTGTTATCACACAAAATTTGAGTCTTAGTAAAACTAAGGCCATAATCTGTGAGTGTGTGTTGCATCCACAACACTTGAGCTCAAAAAATTCCAGCTGCTACATATTCAGCTTCAGCAGTGGAAAGTGCTACAGAGTGTTGCTTCTTGCAGGACCAAGAAACTAAAGAATCTCCTAAGAAATGACAAGTTCCGGATGTACTCTTTCTATCCATTCTACATCCACCAAAGTCATCATCTAAAAATATTTTTAGAATAAAATCATTTCCAGAAGTATAAAATATTCCTAGATCCATTGTTCCCTTTAGGTAGCGAAAAATTCTTTTTTACCGCCTGTAAGTGAGATTCCTTAGGATTGGATTGATATCTTGCACAGAAGAATACTGAAAACATTATGTCTGGTCGACTAGCTGTTAAGTAAAGTAGACTTCCTATTATACCTCTAAAATATGTTTGATCTACTGGTTTCCCAACTTCATCAAGATCTAAGGAGTTTGAGGTATTGATGGGAGTACTTATACTCTTAGTATTGTCATAACCATACTTTTTGAAAAGATCTTTAATATAATTATGTTGAGATATATAGGTTCATTCTGGTCTTTGAGAAATTTGAAAACCAAGGAAAAAAGTTAACTCACCCATCATACTCATTTCAAACTCAGATTTCATTAGACTTGCAAAAGAATCAGTTAAAGATTGCTGAGTTGAACCAAATATGATGTCATCAACATAAATTCGAACAATCAAAACATTTTTATTATCTTTATTTATAAAAAGGGTTGGATCTGCATTTCCCTTAACATATTTATTTTTAAGCAAAAATCATGTGAGTCTATCATACCAAGCTCGTGGGGCTTGTTTAAGACCATACAAAGCTTTGGTAAGTCTAAAAACATGATCAGGATGTTTTGTATCTTCAAAGCCAGGAGGTTGTTCAACAAAAAACTTCCTCTTGAACATAACCATTAAGAAAATCACATTTCACATCCATTTGAAAAAGTTTAAAATTGAATAACGCTGCAAAGGAAAGTATAATATGAATAGATTTAAGTCTAGCTACTGGAGCATAGGTTTCTTCATAGTTTATTCCCACTTGCTGGTTATAGCCTTTAGCAGCAAGTCTAGATTTATTTCTTACTATGACTCTATTTTCATCACATTTGTTTCTGAAGACCCATTTTACTCCAATGACAGAAGTTTCCTTAGGTCTTTCAACCAAAGTCCAGACTTTGTTCCTCTCAAATTCATTTAGTTAATCTTCCATGGCTTTGATCCAATCATCATCACCTAAAGCTTCATCAGTGCTTTTTGGTTCTAATTAGGAAAGAAATTCTAGATGTTCTACTTCATTTATTAAGGAACTTCTAGTCCTTACAGGTTGATTTACATCACCAATGATACTATCACTGGGATGATTCTTAAGAAACACCTGATTTGGGTTTTGTAAAATCTGTTCATCAACATAGGGTAGAAAGTCTTCTGGGGTAATGTTTCAGAAGTATCTTCTTGAACATTTTCCTTATCAGGAGGATCTTCTATCAAAGGTTGGAAATCAGTTTTTCAAAACACATCCGAGGATGTAGGTTGGGATGGTTTAAAAACAAAAGGATCAGACTCATCAAATTTTACATGCACTGTTTCTTCAACAGTACAAGTATTTTTATTGAAAACTCTATATGCCTTAGAAGTTGTGGAGTAGCCTAAGAAAATTCCTTCATCAGATTTTGGTTCGAATTTATGTAAATTATCTTTAGTATTCAGAATGAATACTTTTCAACCAAAAACCTTGAAGTAGGAAAGTCTTGGTTTTCTACCATTCCATAACTCATAAGGAGTTTTATTAAGAAAAGGTCTAATCAAAACTCAATTTATAGTATAACAAGCAGTACTTACAGCTTCAGCCCAGAAATGTCTAGCTATAGAATATTCACTCAACATGGTTCTAGTTATCTCTTGTAGAATTCTATTTCTTATTTCAACTACACCATTTTGTTGAGGATTTTTAGGTGCTGAAATATTGTGAGTAATACCTTTTCTACTACAAAAAGTTTCAAAATCAGAATTTTAAAATTCTCCTCCATGATCACTATGAATAATTTTCAGTGGAAGATTTTTCTCATTTTTAACTTGTGCTCTAAAACTTTTGAAATAAGAAAAAGCTTCAGAATTCTTTGCTAGAAAATAGACCCATGTAAATCTGGTGTAATCATCAACTAGAACAAACACATAGTATTTGCCTCCAATAATTCCAGTTTGTGTTGGACCAAAAAGATCCATGTGCACTAACTATAATGCATTAGTTTTTGAGACTTTACCAATTGATTTAAAACTATATTTATGTTTCTTTCCATATTAACAAGGATAAAAAAACTTTATAAGAATCAAATCTAAGCTCTGGTAGATCCTTAACTAGTTTCTTCTTAGAAAGTTTACATAATTTTCTAAGGTTACAGTGACCTAGTCTTCTATGCCATAACCAGGAATGATCTTCCATTGCACTTAGGCAAGGTAGGTCTTGGCTCCTGAGGTCTTCTAAGGTCAAAGTGTAAACATTCTCTTGCCTATTGGCTGAGAGAATAAATTCTTCCTTGGAATTGTGAACTAAGCACTTATCATTCCTAAAATTCACAAGGTATCCTTCATCACATAACTTACTTATGCTAATGAGGTTGTGATAAACACCCTTAACAAACAAAACATTTGAAATCAATGTTTTACCAAGAAGAACAATATTACCTATACCAACAATGTCTCCCTGAGCATTATCTCTGAAAGTTACCTTTCCTCCTTTCGTTTTGATAATCTTTTCAAAATAGCTTTTGTTACCCGTCATGTGCCGGGAACATCCATTATCCATGTACTACATATTGTTATTGGTACTTCCTTTATCTTCTTGAAAACAAGAAATGAATTAGACTTTAGGAATCCAAACTTGTTTGGATCCGAGATTTCCAGATAACAAAATTTTAGGAACCCACACTTTCTTAGAAATATAGGCTTTATGAAAACCTAGAGATTGGGTTTTATTTAAAGAAAAGTTCTTTGCCCAGTGACCACCACATTGACACTTGGTACAAAATGGGGCACTTTGTGGAACAAAGTAGTTGTTACTAAAATATGGTTTTTCATGGGTATAACCAAATCTAGTTTTGTTTATTAAAGGTTGTATTTGAGAATACATTTTATCAAAATTTTCTTTACCATGGGTAAAGTTTGATAAACACTTATTTAAGGAAAAAATTTCTGACTTGAGTTTTATAACCAAGTTTTTATCTTAAAAATAATTAGATTTAGAACTAGAGCTAGGATCGAAAACACTTTTCTTAGAAATTACTTGTTCTAACTCTTTATAAAGTTCGTTCCTCTCAAAACTTACTTCCTCAAGATTTTTTAAAATATTTATAAAATCAGCATTTTTCCTATCAAGATCTTTAGAAAGATCTGATATTTCTTTTGTAAGAATATAATTCCTAGAGTTTTCCTTATCAAGTTTCTTATTGAGTTTACAATTTTCAATCTCAAGAAGTTCAGCAAACCTAGAAACTTCTTCATAGGTAGGTGAAGTATTTTCTTCATCAGAAGAGGATTCTTCATCTGAAGAGTTATAATACTTAATATCATTAGAATTTAAAGATACATTGGACAATGATTCAGAATTTCATACCTTATCAATAAAGCAATGATTGTTAATGGGTAATCTGGCTAGAAGACCAAGATTCTTCTGTCCTGAAGATTCATAATCAAAAGATTCATCTGAAGAGTCACCACCACTAGAACTCCATGTGTCATTGGCTTTCAGAACTTTCTTAGCTTTGGTTTTTTAATACTTCTTTCTGTTCCTTTCAGAATGCCTTTCTTTCCTTTCTTTATTTTTGAGCAGAGGGCAATATAGTCTAATATGTCCAGCTCTCTTGTATTCATAAAAAGTAACTTCTCCATCTTTCTTGTCTTTACTTTCATTTTTCTTATACTTGGATTAGAAATTTCTCTAGCCAACTATCTTATTCATTCTTTGAGAAAGATTTTCTAACTCATTTTCTAAGATTTTACTTTCACTAGATTCTGATTGAATAACCACCTTCTTAGTCTTGGATTTGGTTACTCTCTCAGGAGTCTTAGCTTTCATATGATTTGATGTTGTTGTAAAAGCAACAATACCATTCCCATTCTTCTTTTTGATGTTGTCAGCATCTCTCTTCATTCTTGTTTCATGTTGAAGAAGAGTTCCAAATAGTTCATCTAGAGAAATTTGAGTGACCTTCCTGTTCTCATCAATAGAGGTTCTTTTTGATTCCCACTCATTGGGAATAATATCAATTATCTTATCCACAAGGGCTTCATCATCTAACCCTTTTTCTCCCATAGACTGTAATCTGTTGACTATCATCATAAATCTCTATTGAACTTTACAAATTGGTTCTCCATATGGAAAATTGAATCCATGGTATTCAGCTCTAAACATAGCTCTCCTGGTTTCAATCACTTTAGAAGTTCCAAAGTGTGTAACTTCTAACTTCTTCCAGATACAATTAGCTGCTTCACAAGAAGAAATTTGGCTATATATATTTCTAGTCATTGAACATAGTAAAGTATTGCATACCTTATAATTGAGTTGATACTCTTTCTTTTCCTGGTTAGTGAAAGTTCTAACTTTCTTATCATGAATTTTATAATCACCAGTAAGCATAACGAAATTATCCACTCCAGTATTGATAACAAAAGTCTTCATTTGATCTCTCTAGTACTCATAGTCATTACCATATAAGATTGGTGGTCTTGTGGGGTTTAGATTGTCAATATAACCAACATTGATTCTTTCTATTCTTAAAAAAACTTTGGCAACCAAACCAGTTAGTAAAAATAGTTTTTAACCACAAAGTTTGGAATGACAATTCGGAATGACGAAGTTGGGAACGATAAAAACTTTCTAATCAAGGATGAAAAACAATGAAAAAGTGAGCAAGAAAAACTTATATGGAGTAAAAGTATTTTAGAGACCTGCCTCTAATACCAATTGTAGGATTGAAATAGTGATGTATATGCTCAATATACAAGAGGGGGGTGAATTGTATACTTTAAAAATTTCCTTAGACATGGAAAAATCTATGTTTAACAAAGTTAAACTAAGAAATTTCACAACAACTCTAATCACCAATCGGAGAATTGGAACCAAGGTTTATAATATAAGATTCTACCTTAAAGCGTATAGAATCTAAACTAATCAGAGTAAAAGTGTAAGGAAATATAAGAAGATTATAATTTCCTTACAATACAAAAATGCAGCGGAAAAACAAGTAGTAAAACTACAAGTAACAAGATATAAATCTTTTAACCCAAAGAGAAGGGTATACAAGAACCTTGGATAAAGGTCCCTTGATTTATAATTTCAAGCAAGTCTGTCTTACCCACACCAGGGTAAGCCCTCGATTCGAAGATCAGAATTTCTGTCTTGCTATCCCCGCAATCCCACAACTTCAAGGTAGTTGGAACCTCTGTCTTTCTCAGCAAAGAATCCCTCAACTTCACGGTAGTTGGCACCTCTGTCTTCCTATCCCTGGAATTTCTTGAATGTAATCACCAATATTCTAAGTCGCACAAAGCAATATGAACGAGTGGTTCAGTACTCACAAGGCATGAAAAGCTTCTCTCTCTAGAAATCACCTTAATAGTGTGTGGTCTCTAGATCGATCAACTTATTGTTGAGATCTTTCAAATGAGATCCTATTTATAGGAAAATGTCCATCGGTCGACTTCCTCCTCCAACGGTCATATTTTCCTTGAAATTCGGAGGGACCTGTACACGTGTAACTCAACCAACAGTTAATTAGAAACAGAATGAACGTCATCTTTTAATAATAAATCATGTATAACTGAATGCACGACATCATTTTGAAATGGATCATATGTAAGTAAAAACCATACAAAATTTCAGAGTGTAAGAAAATTAAAAGTTCGGAGTCTAACCAAAATGAAATTCAGAGTCTATGTTAAGAAATGTTCGGATTCTGTTTTATAGGAATTCGGAGTCTGGTTTCACCAGATATCGGAGTCTGAACTTGCAGAGTTTGATGTTGAACTAGTAAAAGTTCGGAGTCGAACTTCATAAGATTTCAGAGTCGAACTCAGGAACATTCAGAGTCGAGCTTCATAAGAGTTCGGAGTTGAACTCATGACAGTTCAGAGTCGAACTTCATCAGAGTTCGGAATCAAACTCATGAAAGTTTGGAGTCGAACTTCATAAGAGTTAGAAGTAAAACTCATGAAAGCTCGGAGTCGAACTTCATCAGAGTTCGGAATCGAACTCATGAAAGTTCGGAGTCGAACTTCATAAGAGTTCGGAGTTGAACTCAAGAAATTCCGGAGTCAAACTTCATAAGAGTTTGGAGTCGAACTCATGAAAGTTCGGAGTCAAACTTCATCAGAGTTCGGAATCAAACTCATGAAAGTTCGGAGTCTAGAATTCGGATTGAAACTTCATTTTAGTTCACATCCAGAATTCGGATCCTAAAAACAGAATGCTCCAAATCTTTACATTATATGACTTCTGGGATTTTGGGTATGAATCCGGTTTTTGAACTTAAGAAAAATATTGCTATGTATAAGAAAATCTAGGTTAGGGTAAATTTCCTTAAAGAAGTAAATTTTTCTTATGGAGGTAAAACTTATATTTTATTAAGTATAAGGTGTTTGTGATTTTCAAAACAAGAAGGAATTGAAGAGTCATAAGGAAAGCCTTATTGACTCAATAATGTTTATATTTTCACTTAAATTAAAATTTTCTATTCTTATCAAACCCATAGGATCTAAGGGTTACTATAATCTCCATATCAACCTTGATAGCACATCGAACAAGTTCTTCATAGATATTGAATTCTCTTATAGATAATGACCTTAAAAGACTTTCTTTTAAGCCACTAAAGAATTGATCAATTTTACTCTCAGGTTGGATAATAATTCTCAAAGAGTACCGTGTAAGTCTTGTGAAATTTTCTTCATAGGTACCAATAGATTAATCATACTTTTTAAAAACCTCAAGAAAATCATTATATATATTTATTCAAAGAATATAAGGAAATTACTTATTGAAAAATAATTTCTAAAACTCATCCCATTTCATAGGATCAATTTCATATCTTTACCACGTATTCAAGATATGGTTCCACCATTGATCATCTTCACCTTAAAATTGATAGAATACTAAGATTAATTTATCATTTTATGTACATTGGAGAACTGAATATATATTTTCGATGGTAATAATCCATTGTTCAGCCCCTAGTGGATCAGAAGCCCCATTGATAGAAGGTGGGCGCTGCCTCATTAAGGACTCAATAAAATGTTGTTCCCTCATTTTATCATTTATAAGTACAACATGATTCATATATTAAAAAATTTGTGTGAGAATTACTAAAATATTTTTCATTCCATCAACCATAACATTTGGTTTCTCAAGAGGACAATCATTGAATTTTCCCTTGCATTCATCATTAACGAGGTTCCTTAGAGTTCCATCCATGGATTAAAACCAAGAAGAATAATGTGAGGAACAATAATAATAATGCGAGAACCACATAATAAAGAATACAATTTCAATGTAGGAAAATTTAGGTTTTATCCTATGTTATTCATGTTTATTTCTAAAACAATAGGATTGGAGCCTATACATCGACATATCCTTAGGGTTCCTACTAAGGGTTTTTCATCCTTATTTCCAAACGTCAACTATACCTTTTCTCTAATACCAAATATAACAACTCATACTTTACATAGATAGATATTAATTAAAAATTGAAGAATATTCATTATAAAGCATAAAAAAAACTACACCAGGACTATATCGGTTTAGTGTATTTTGAAAATGGGTAATATAAAAAACTAGTTAATAAGACATGTACATTGTCTCCCACTTATTCCTTCATAACTAGACCCGTTCTTGACATATCTTATGTAATACCCTTCTCCATGACTTGGGGAAAAGAAAAATAAGAATGAGTGGGCTCAGATTCTCAATAAGGGTAAACAAGAGGGATATCAATCATATAATAATCATAAGATATAAGAACATTACATTTGAAAATATTATCCTAGATATGAAAGATCATGATATCATGTCATGGGATAAATCATAAAATTTCATAAGGATCAATGAAAATGATCCCAAAAGTCATAAAATAAGACATGGGATTTTGTGATAGACACATAAGAATAGAAAATCATTTCATATTAGTCATGGATCACATCCAATACCATCATATCAGACAAATTCCATTACTGAACCAAGTTCCATCCTCGTTCCAACACTGTATTACTGAATCGAGATCATTTCCCATTCCATACCTATATAACTCATCATATACAAATATTTAAAAAAATAATTGGTGGGAGATATAGGTACCACCCACATCATAATGAAATCATTCTTAAATTTTCCACAAAACACAAATCATTCATCACAACCTAAGGAATAAAATGGGTTTTATTAAACATCATTCCACCAAAACCTAATCCATATAAAACAAATGGATTTCATAAATTGAATTTCATCATAAAAAAATAAAAACATGTTAAAAATAGGGATAGTATAATTGAAACATAACCCTATTAAAGAAATCCATTTTATTTGGAAAATAATTTTGATAGAATACTTGAAATTAATTCTTGAGGAAAATATCATTTCATCTTGAGAAACTTTTTCTTTTGTCAAAATACCATGAAATTTTAAAGGAAAAGAATTTATTTAAAAATAAACATGAAATATTATAAAGGAATGTTTAGTGAGATAAGGAATTATGAAAAAAATAAAAATCCATTCATAGTGTATAAGTTAAAATAAAACATTCTTCTCATACTTTTGTCGGAAAGTCAAAAAATACATCATATCGAAAAAGAGAAAAGTTTTCTTTCATACTTTTTACTAAAATTTAACAAATGGGTAAAATTTATTTAAGAAATCATAGAAGTATAGAATGAATATTTTGGAATCTTTGACATGGATGATAAATATACCCTAGTAAATACTTACATATAAACAATATTTGATAATAATGAGATTGAAAAATTATCCCTTACCATATGTACGACATCCTTTATATGTATTAAAAACTACTGTATAATAATTTAAATAATGTAATTTACATATTATAGAACTATATAATTTTTTATGATATCATATATGATCATATGATCATCCTTTTTTTTAATAAAATTTCATTATTATCCATTATTTGGGTATTAACTACTTCATTTTCTTATGCATGTTTTGTCAAATAAGTTCTGTTTCTCCTTCTTAGGTCATAGTTATATCCAAAAACAATTATATTAGTATAATATATACCATATTTATTCATTATAAACATTTATATAATTATTCTTTAATGGATATCATGTAGAATAAAACGCATCACATCATGGATATGGTAAGCCGTACGTACGCACGAGCGACAATATCATTCCAATAATTATGAAATGGTATGGATGTGTATGGTATATATTTTGTTACAAAATAAATATCATGTTATAATAATCACATATAGTTATAATTTCCATCATTATACCAATCTAGGTAAGGTGGTGGTGAAAAAAAAATTACACCATGACGTGGAGACGGTAAACTATACGTACGCACGCGTGGTGGTTTCATTTTTCATAGGATGGATAGAAGGTGGAATATGATTGGTCCATAATAATAATAAAATATAATTATATACTTAATAATATAGTTGTTAATTTATAAAGTAAACAACTCATTAAGTGGAAGTAGAAGAATAAAGACCTTTGAAAGAATCAGAAGAGGAGATTAATTCTTTATCGACGAACTCCCTCAAGATCACCTATTAAAGAACTAGGGTTGGACTTTGGAGAAGACCAGAACCTATAGAATGTGGCTAGGGAAGTTTATAAGGGAAATGGTAAGGGTATAGATAAGCTTGAAGAATCAATGAGTTTTGAAGAAATGAGGGAGGATGTTCCCTTTTATAATCGAGGTGAGGGGCACTTTTGGAATAACGTGGAATATTAGTTTATAATAAAATTAAAACCCATAAAAAAACCTCCAAAATTTCATAGTTTAGAATATGAGATGAGATAAGTTTGTAATATCATAAACCAATAAATTTTTGACAAGTTTTTATATCAATTTAAACCTTATCATTTTATTTAACACTTAGTTATTCTATTTAATTTTTAACTAAGGTAACAAATATTTAAATATTAAAAGGGTGAAATATTTACTTATTTGATGTAAATTAGACCATAAATAAATAAGTTAGAAAATTTTAGACCATAAAATATTTATTAAATATTTCTAAAAAATGTTTTATAATTTTAAATAATTTAATAAAACATTATTTTGATAAAAAATCTATAGTTTCAATTTTTACACAATTTAATTCATTGATTTTTAAAAATATTAATATAAAAATTAAATTAATAAAAATATTTTATTATATTCCAAATAGTTAGAGGTAATATATAATTTTTGTGGATATATTAATTATTCCAAATTATATTTATTTTAAAAATTTAAATCACATTTATTTGTTATCTCCATTAATAAAATAATCACTACATCAATTTTATCTAATTATTTAATATACTTATTTTTTGAATTAAAATTAAAAATAAAATACTAAGATGAAGTTAAATACTATATATTTTAGATTAACAATTGTATTTGAATATATATTCTAGAAAATCTAGCATTTAAAATGTTATATTTATTAAAACATGAATGTGAAAACTTTAACATCACTTTAAATAAAATATTATATGTGTCATAATATATTCTATATGGACTCAAATGGTCAATAAATCAACCCTTGGATGATTATGGTTAATATATACTTTACCAATAAACTATTTTCAATTTTTTGCGTATTTTAATGGTTATCATCATTTTCAAAAATATTTAATTTATTTTATCATCAATTAATTAATTTATGAATCATCAATGTATAAGCCTTTAAGGTAATTATTTATTTCCTAAAAATTACAAATAAATAACCATGATAGATAAAAAAAATTTATATTTAAAATTAGTATTTATAATATAATTTATCTTGTATATAAAATTATATTAAAAATGATATAGTTATTAAAATTTAAGTAAGACTTATTTAACTTTTTCTTAAATAAAATAAATTAAAAATCTTAATCTCATCCAAGTGACTTCCAAAGAATACAGTTTCATCCAAAATATGATTTAGGTAAAAACAAACTAATCCAAATATTTTTGGACACGTGTTAGGGTAAAATTATAATATTATTTTTACCCTTAATTACCCAATTTACCCTTTCACCGTATTAATAAAAATTGCTGAAGTTACTATTTATAGTAAAAAAAATTAAATGAAAGATATTTAACTAATTTTCACCTACTAATTCCAAATATGGAATCAATTTTTCAAAATTTAAAATAAATATTTTTTAGTAAATAATTTAAAATTAATCTCATTATTGAAATGAGAAAATGGGTTTTAAAAGTTAAAATATTACAAAGGATTGAATTTTTTTATATCTAAACTTGAATGTTATCATAAAAATATCAAAAATTAATCCAAAGTAAATTTTTGTATCCTTCTTCCAAGGAATAGGTTTATGTTGTTATATAAAAATTATTATTATGTTAAAATTTTAATTTAAAAAGGGTTCTCCATTAAAAGCCAGTAAATTACCTTTTTAAAAAAATATAGGTTTTTATACATAAAATAGGGTTTATTCATACCCTATGACTAAAATATATATTGGATGAATATAATTTTTTTATGAAATATATAACATATATATTTCATTAATTTTATTTACTAATTGCAATTCACTTAATTTATTAATACAAAAATAAAAATATTTCCTTTACATTTAATTGGTTTATATTTTTCATAAATAATTAGAAGACAAAGAATTCACCCTAAATTTTCATATGTTAGTTATATTTATTCCCACTAACTTAACAACTACAATATAATGGTCATTTTATACAAATGGTGTCTCACAGTTCTTCTAAATTCATTATTTCATGCAATGCAAGCTATTGAAGAATTAAAATTATTTAAAGAAAATATTTCATAAAAATATATGGGTGTTATATGATGGGGTTCCCTCCACGTAGAATTTTGATACAGAGTTTTGGGTTCCTTCCACATAGCACTTTTCTATGTGGGTTTGAGTTCCTTCCATGTGGTTCTTTTCTACATGATGATATCCTTCTAGGTAGGCTTTTTCTACATGAGGTGATGGTATGTAAAGAGGTCATCCACACATGGTTTGTGGTATGGAGCCCGCAAAGGATTTTGGGTCTGTGGATGGTCAGGTGATTTCCCTTTCTTAAATTAGTACTATGTTGTATGTTTAGCTGCTGAAAATTTATTTCTCTTTTAGCTTCAGTCTATTTTTCATTCTCTCCCCATCGACTCTCCCTACAGGTTTTTATAGAAGCATAGTGGAAACCTCCTTCCACAAAATCCATAATTCCACATTGACCGCAGAGCTTCTTCGTTTGTGGTAGGAAGTCATTAAAAAATAATTTTTTTTTATTTTTGGGAGATAGAAAACACTTCCATGACTCTAAAAATTATTTTTTTCATTTGCGGGAGATGAACAAGACCATCATTACCCCACAAATGATTTTTAATTTTCAAGAACTAGAAAAGACCAACATGTTGGATCATAAGAGTTTTTGATGGACAAAAGAGGGGGTGGGGTGGGTAAATATAGTTTAAAAATTTAAACTAAAAACAATAAAATAATTCTATTAAGTTAAAAAATGATCATACCCAGACTTTGTATGATGATCATTTTATAAAAATTAGATTCATATATTGTCTGATTATCAGATTTTTTATTACTGTCATAGGCACACTGATAAATCAATTTTTTGGAAAGGTAATTATAAAACTAAATTTATAATTTATTTTCATATTAAAAATTAATACTTCTTTGAAAAATAAATATTAAATCTTTTAATAGTAAGAATGACTTTAATATTTAATAAAATAATTTACACTTTAACATTAAGAATCAAGGTAGTCAGAAATATTGCCTAAAGATATGCACAATTTTAATACCTACTATAAATGTCTATATTTCTTACCATAAAATACCTCAATCTGATAGATCGATATGGATATAGATTACAATCCCTAGAATCCATTGATCTAATAGATCATTATCATCTCTATATTTCTTAAACCAGAAACCCTCAATCTGATAGATTGGTGTATATGTCTTCTTAGCCTCAGAAGCCCTCAATATGATGGATCAAATTCATCAAATTCTTATCCCTATAATCCCTCGATTAGTACCATGATCAGACACAACAAAAACAAATTTTTTTTAAGGAATTTAAAACCCCCAAAAGGATTCCTTATAACTTGAACTCTCTAGAAGATTACAAAACTGAATAACTAGATGTTTACTTTGAGGAATATTTATATTGCTTGAGTTACAAATTGAATCACCTCATAAATATTCAAATGACCTCCTATTTATATGCAATATCCCAATGTTCATATTTTTGAGTTGGTTGCAATGACCTAAGACAACTTTCACCTTCACAACTCATGATGATTTGGATCTTGATTCTTGATAAATAAGAATGATCTATACTTCATTTTTCCGATGTCATTTTTAAAAAATTTACAGCAATATTTTTTTATTATATTTAAATGATATAATTCTAATCACTTTGATTATAAACATTGGATAATATTACGGAATTCATAATTGTTTTTCAATCCGTTAAACTGATCAAAGGTTAGTTCGACATATCAATACCTATTTTAATCTGATGGTTATGACTTTTTTCTATATGATAGAAATGAGATAAGTCTAAACACAGGATAGAAAAGTATTTTGTCCAATATATTGAACACACATTTTGTATGATGGATCATATAGATAAAATAAAGTTTATCTTCATTTTACATTAGAATAATTTCTATGTTTGTTATAAATTAATGTTTTATACAAAAAAATTGTAAAAAAATTAGGAAATACAAAGTTAGTTAATATTGTTTTAATAAAGTGTTTTTTGTTTCCAAAACTAAGGAACTGAAAAGTATAAATCAATAATATGGACTCAATAATATCCAACTTTTTGGAAATCATAAATGCAACACTTAAAAATAAAAAACTAATAACCTTAAAAGAATTACATCCCTTTATACTTTTGTGAACTTCAAAGATATATGATTTTTTTCCTTAATTATATTTAAACTCCCCTTGAGTTAATAAATTATTTTTATTCATTATTTTTGATCCAATAATAGGAATTTAAACTTCATATTTTCTCCCTTAAACAAATCTTACTTATAAAAAAAATTCTTCCCATAAACTTCATTCAAATTATGGTACTAATTGTTGAATCTATGAGTTTATGGTGGATACAAGAGGGTGGTGTGGGGTTGGGGGGGGGGGGTTAATTATAATTTAAAATTTTAAACTAAAATTAATAAAAATTTATATTATGTAAAAAAATGATCAGACTCTGACTTTGTTCCCTAATCAGAGTATAAAATTTAGACTCATGTATTGTCCGATTATCAGAATTGTTATCGGTATCACTTGCACATCGATAAATTAGTTTATTATAAAGTTAATCATAAAACTTAATTTATAATTGATTTGAATATTTGAAAGTAAAAATTGTATAAACAATAAATATATAATCTTATAATATTAAGAATGACTTACAAGCTTTAATAAAATAATTTAATCTTTAACCTTAAGAGTTTAGGTAGTCAGAAATCATGACTAAAGATATCCACAGTTTTAATAACTACTATAAAGGTCTATCTTTCCTTAGTAAGGAATCCCTCAGTATGATATATTGGTATTTCTCTGTATTATAATCCCCTAGAAGCCTTTGATCCAATAGATCAGTATCATCTATGTCTTTCTTGAAGAAGAAATCCCTCAATCCAATAGATTAGATTCACAATATTCCTATCCCTAGAAGACCTCGATCAATACGATGATCAGGCCTAGAGAATACAAAATCAAAATTTTCTAAATAATTTACAACCCTCACAAGGATTCCTTAGAACTTTAACTCTCTAAAAGGTAACAAAACTTAATAATGATATATTCACATAGAGAAATATTTAGAAGACTTAAGTTGTGGATTTATCAGATCCCAGCTCTTCAAATGGACTCCTATTTATATTAAATTTTCCAATAGTCACATTTATGAGTTGGTTGCAATAAACTCAATTATATTACAACTTGACCGCTCATAATGATCTAGATATTAATTATTTATATCTAATAATGATTTTTACTTCATTTTTCCATTGTAATTTTGTTTAGAACCATTACATTGATATTTTGTATTCTACATAAAATATATAATTCTAATAAGTCTGATTATATACATTGTATAGTCCAATGAACTTAATAATTGTTTTTAAATATGATAAACTTATCAAAGGTTAGTTAGGAATATCAGTACCAATTTATTTTTGATGGTTATGAATTTCTTCAGAGTAATAGACATGACATAAGTATAACCAATGGCCAGAATAGTATTTGGTCTGATGTATCATACACACCTTCAATATAATGGATCATATTTAATAATTAATGGTTATATTATTTTGACATTAGAATAATGTATATGTTCATTATAAAATAATGTTTTATTCAAAAACACACTAAAACACTTGGGAAATATAATGTTAGTAAAAATAGTTTTAAGAAAGCGTTTGTGAATTCCAAAACTAAGGAAAGGAACATTAGAAAGTAAGACATTCAACTCAAAAAATCACCTCCCAAAAATTATTTTTCATTTTTGGGATCCAGAAAACAACAGCAAGGACCATAATTTTTTTTAGTTTTTTGGACACTATGTAGAGTTGTGGTCCACATAGCCAGATTTTTATGCATAATAGAACACTCCTTTGCGATTTCGAAGCCTTTAAAAATTTTAAACTATTTTTTTCCAAGTTTGATTATACCCAAAAAATTCATAAAAGTATTTTCATATTCCCTAGTTAGTTTTTAGGACCCAACAATGATACAAAAACTGAAAATAATATAAGTAATCAACAATAATGATTGATAAAGAATAAAAGTAAAATTTTCTATCACTATTTATGATATTTCGTATCACCATGGGAGCCTAAATTGATTTATAACTTTTTTAAAGTCTCTATTTCCTTGTTAATAATTAATAGATGATGTAGATTCATCTGATGAAACATGGGGAATCTATAGATGTAAAGACCCGGAAATTTCAAGGAAATTTTTTTCTTAATTTTCTTTGGAATTTTACAAGAACGCAGTTTCTGACGGCGCCTGATTCCGAGGCCCGGTATGCCTGGAATTAATTTCTGAAGTTTGGCTCGGGTACGTTTAGTGAACGAGCGAGCGGGTTTTCCTAACTTTTGAACTGGTGCCCGGAATCGAATTCCGAGGGCACCGATGAACTCGCAGCGCCGTTTTACGCTTAAGGAGACCTTTTCCGAGGTTGTGTTTTATGCGGGTTGAGAGTTAGTTTTGGGGAAAGTTGGATGTAGTTAAATAAATTGTGGAACACAATTTATTTTAAACCTTGTTGGTTATATCCTCCCAAAGGGAGTTAGAGGTGGGACCCACACCC
The DNA here is from genome assembly GCA_963277665.1 of Viscum album. Classification (NCBI taxonomy): domain Eukaryota; kingdom Viridiplantae; phylum Streptophyta; class Magnoliopsida; order Santalales; family Viscaceae; genus Viscum; species Viscum album. The sequence continues at coordinate 1,910,213,817 of OY728137.1, forward strand.
ACTTAACCTCCCTTTAGAGGATTAAGTGTGGTGGGTCCCACACGAACCCTAACTTTTCAACTCCCCTTTAAACTCCCAATAACTCCTCTTCTTTTTAATTTTGACAACTTGAGTTATTAATTTAGATGAGTTACTTAATTTCAAACTTTTGAAATTCAAAGAGGTTAAGTTGTGTAAATAAAATAAGGCTTAGACTTATTTTATCTTGGTTGGTTTTCTTTTACCACCTTGAGAGGTTTGGGGAAAGCTTCTTCATCATCATCTTCTTCTTCAACCTCGACGAAGAATGTGAAGAACACCATTATTCAACGAAGAACTTCTCCGCCGAAGAAAACGGTTCTTCCGCGACGCCCGACCTCCGTGACGCTCGTCTTCCGCGGCTCGCTGACGTGTTCCGATCTTGAATCCGAGGTAGGGGATTGTAATTTTTTCTTTTGTTCGTGTTACATTCCTGAATTTGTTCGTGAAAATTTAAAACCTATTGTTATCGAATAACGCGAGGGGGTCGGACCGCACAAACACGGCCGAACCCCCCCTCCTATGTTCATGTTTGATTCTTGTGGATGGAGCGGAATGACGTGGTTCAATCGCACCATGCGAGAATCACACGACAACTATTACGCGACGCCGTCACGCCGCGCCGTGAAAAGAAAGAACAAGGACGCGACGCCGTCGCGCTGCATCGGAGAAACCGAAGACATCCGCAGACGGAGTTGGGCCACGGCGAAGGGGCGCAGTGCCAGCACGCCACGCCGGAGAACCACGAAGACGGCGCGTTTCATTTTTTTGACGTGCGGATTGACGAGCGACGACGAACCAAGCCGTTTGGGAGTTTGAATCCCTTTGCAGTGAAGGTGGGGTCCCGAGGGGACCATAGGCGAAGAAGACAGAAGGAACGGACCATCGGAGCGCATCCGGTGGTCCGCGGAAGGCGGTGGCGGCGCGCCACACTGGCGCCGGCGACCGGCGGTGGCGGCGCGCCGCCGGAAGAGAGACGGCCGGTGAAACGCCGACCTCAATTAGCGGCGAAGGGCGGGGGATCCGCGCACCCCGCCTGCGATTCGGCTCGGCCACGTTGGCCGGTCCGGGCCCAGTCGGGTCGGACCCGGGTCGGGTCGACCCGGTTCGGCCGACCCAGGGGGGTGGGGGGTCGGGCCAGGTCGCCCCGGGCCCAGACCCCCGTTTTTGGGCCACTTTCGGTCAAATGCGAGTAACTTGAGCTACGTGCCTCCAAACGACTCTCCATCAGTGGCAACGCGATCCCTGGATCGAGGCGGTCGTTTCGGTATATCACACTCAAGGTTTAGGAGAACTTTGGGTTCATCCGAGTTGGTTCGTACACAAAACCAACCGGGCCCTCGGAGCGGAAACGCCCGTAACTTGAGTTTCAGGCGTCCGTTTGACGCACCGTCTATCTAGTTGTTTTCCTCTAAGTGAGAAGGATATTTTGGCTTACTATGCTCGAGGTTTGGATGCCGTAGGAGTGCGGTCGGGTTGGTTCGCTCACGAAACCAACCGGGCCCCTGGAACGAAAATGCCAATAACTCAAAAACCGGGCGTCCGTTTGACGCACCGTCTGTCTCGTTGTTTTCCTCTTATTGAGACGGAACTTTTGGCATACTTCGCCCGAGTTTTGGATGCAGTTGAGATACGACCGGGTTGGATTGTACCCGAAATACAACCGGGCCCCTGGGACAGAAAAGCTAATATCTTTCTGACCAGACATCTGTTTGACGAACCGTCAGCGGCGTTGTTGATCACGTTGAGAAACGGTCCCAATGAGTATACCCTATGAGTGTTCGAGGTATAATTGAGTTACGGCCAGACTGGTTCTCACACGAAACCAACCGGGCCCCGGGGATGAAAAGGCTAATAACTCGCAGACCGGACGTCCGATTTACGCGCCGACTGTTGCGTTGAGACCCCTATGACGAGGCAGTCCTTTGAGATACTTCTTCGTGAGACTTTGAGATACTTGGTGTATCGACTTGTAGCTCATGGAGCGGACCCTACCAGAGACGAGCGTACGGAGTACGGAGACCGTGTAGCCGGCAGAGACCTGAAGACTGCTTGTCCGATTCGATTCAGAGTGACTTATGTAGCCCAGTGGGGAGCACTACTTTGTGAGGTGGCATACCCATAGCGGAGGAGCACTACTATGTGAGGTGGCAGACCCGCAGTACTCGATAGGAGGAGAACCTCTGTAGGCTATGAGAGGGGAGCACTACTCTGTTTGGGTGGCAGACCCCGACGGGAAGCACTACTGTGTGAGGTGGCAGGCCCGCGGTACTCGACAGGAGGAGTACCTTAGCAGTCTTAGGTTAGTGAGCAGTACCTCAGAGTTGTGACATGACCACTATACACTCCAGAGACGGAGCTCTTCAGCAGTTACAGTTTTTATAATGAAAATCCTGGTTGAGATGAGACTTTTGACCTTTGTGTTTCCTCATGATTGAAATGGGTTACTTGATAACTTAGGTATATGTATGAGCATATATCTAAGTAGAGGTTATTTGTTGAGATCTTCTTGTGGTTATCCTTGTTGGTTTAGTGAGACCTTGTGGGTCTCGGGGTCCCTACTAAGTATCGTTATACTCACCCCTGCACGGGCTATACCCGCAACTCGTTGTGTTGGTTGCAGACGACGGGCAGTGCTGACGGAGGCCGAGTGTTCGAGGATGAGTCAGTACCCGGAGGTGGACTACACGACGTGATGACTCTCAGAGGAGGTTGATGGACGAGAGCGTGGAGGAGGCTATCTGTACCTACCCTTCAGGTAGGATCTGTGATGGACGACCAGGAGCTGCGCTATCTGTTCCTACCCTTCAGGTAGGATCCGAGGAGGAAGACCCAGGAGCTGCTTCCTTCTTCCAGCTGTTTGTCTTTTTGCTGTTGTACCTTGTTCAGTTGTAGTCGTACATTCTTTTGGGTTTGTATTCTGGCCCATTTACTTTTCAGCATTTCTTTTGTACTTAGTGTTTTGCTTCCGCTTGTACTCTGTGGTGTTTGTTTTCTTTTATAAAGGAAATGCCTTCCCAGTTATCAGGATTTTACACCTTTGGTGCTAGTCGCCAGCCTCTGGCCTATGGAAGGAGGGATTGGGGTAGTCACGACACGTGCCCTGAGGACGGGTCGTGACAAATTGGTATCAGAGGAGTTCGGTTCTACCGCAGAACTTATAACTCTGATGTTTCTTTCTGTGAAGCAATAGTGTTAAGAGTACCGAGTGTGGTTTTCAGTTCAGGGAGTCTAGTGTTGGTGCGGGCGGCCGATGTATCCATACACCAGGACCCTGACAACTGATTTCTGACTTTGTGCACGAAAACACTGATTGCGTGTGTGTTTTCCAGAAGTTTTATTTAAATGTCAGCTCAAACCAGGCAGCTCACCAGGTATAATCTTTTGACCGTGTCACGTTGTTTCTTTCAGGATTCCTCCCCGTGGACGACCAACTAGAGCCCCGAGATTGGTGCGTACTGACAGCCCGCCGAGCGACGAGGCCTCAGTACAGGGCCCTATCGCAGTTGAGGCACCAGCAGAGGCACCAGCGGTACTACTACCCATTGGGCCACCGATGCCACCAGCCCCAGCAGTAGAGGATGCACGTCGCTTGAGCACACTGCATGAGTTCCAGTGCCAGAGGCCACCTAGGTTTCAGGGAGGGACGGGCCCGCAGGCGGCTGAGGATTGGTTGGAGGCTGTGGTGAGAGTCTTCAGGCTAGTGGGGACGCCAGCAGATTTCATGGTGATCCTTGCTGCCAGCCTTCTCCAGGCAGCAACAGGCAGATGGTGGAGCCTGATGCTTCAGATGCATGACAAGGTGACACTTCTATGGGAAGACTTCGAGAGCCTATTCCGGGCAGAGTTTGTACCATCCACCCTTCGAGCGATGCGTATACATGAGCTACTTCAGCTGCAGCAGGGCAGCATGTCAGTGTCGCAGTATTCAACGAGGTTCACAGACCTCTCGCGCTACTCCACAGATATGGTACGGGACCCGTTCTTCAGGGCCCGAACCTTCGAGCAGGGGCTCAGGCGGGAGATCAGAGCTTCGGTTGTATCACACAACATTCTGAGGTAGACAAGAGTGTTGGAGAGAGCCCTCTTAGTGGAGATTTTCCTTTCTAAGCAGTCTCTTGCAGCAGGACCCACCACTAGCCGGCATGCGACAGAGTCTTCTGTAGCGGGTAGTAGACAAATGACGCAGGGGTCCAAGAGGACCAGACCTACAGGTTGTCGACCGCGTGACTAAGGGACGGTAGTGCAAGGCACCAAGGGAAGTGATAGAGCCAGACCTACCATGAAGTGTTACTCCTGCGGCGGAATTGGTCACATAGCACGTGACTGTCCGACCCGCCATGCAGATGACCAGCAGTTAAATGAAGAACCTCCGAGGCAGAGACAGAGGTTCGATCAGGGAAGACCTCAGGGGACAGGAGGACATGGGAGAGCTCAGCTTCAGGCAGCTGAGGACTATGGTCATGGAGCTCCGGAAGCAGATGGACTGAAGAGGGTCTAGCTTCTGACTTGGAGGCTATTGATCCTGTTGCTTCTGGTTTTGTTGATGTTTGTCTTTAGTTGCTTTGTGTCTTGTACTGTGAGCTGCAATAATAAAAAGACACTAATCTTGGTTGCCTTCCTGTCCTTTTGTTTGTTTGATACAGAGTGGTCCTGGTTAAGACTGTTGACTTGACCCTCACTTTCGAGTTTTCTACTGAAGGAGACCTAGTGACCACACACTGATGCCGACAGTGTGACTCGACCCTTAGAGGCGAGAGTGATAGTTGGAACTCTTGGTAGTTACATCGAGGCCTTACGACGTCATCCATGGCATGAATGCATCATTCATGTCAGGATTGACTGTATTAGGCAATGAATGTGGTTCATCCAGGGGTTGAGACGTGATTTATCTTATCGGCAAGGAAGAAATCATAGCAGCTCTTGTGAGACTAGAGAAGGTCCAGGTCATCCAAGAGCAGATGAGGACGGCACAGGGCCGACAGAAGCCTTATGATGACAGGACTTGGAGGCCTCTAGAGTTCGAGGATGACCATCACGTCCTTATGCGAGTCTCACATCGATGAGGTTTACAGAGATGTGGCCAGGGAGGCAAGTTATCTCCGAGGTTCAACGGACCTTTCTAGGTCCTCAGCTGTGTAGGCGAGGTGGTTTACCGCTTGACCCATCCACTTCAGTTGCACTAGGTGCACAACGTTTTCCACGTATCTCAACTGAGGAGATACGTGCTCGACCCTCTGCATATCATCGACCATGAGGAGCTGGACGATGGCGATGGGGTGTCTTTCACGGAGGTTACTGTGGGGATCGAGGATCGACAGGAGCGGATCCTAGGAGGATGTTCGATTCCTCTAGTTCACTTTCTTTGGCAGCACGAGAACCTCCAGGTGAGCACATGAGAGCGGAAGGCTCAGATGCGTGCTCAGTACCGCCTTTGTTTCCCTAAGTTTATGGTGAAGCTTTACGAGGACGTAAAGCCCTATGGTGGGAGTAATGTAAAGACCTGGAAATTTTGAGGAAGATTTCTTCTTAATTTTCTTTGGAATTTTACAAGAACGCAGTTTCTGACGGCGCCTGATTCCGAGGCCCGGTGTGCCCAGAATTAATTTCCGAAGTTTGGCTCGGGTACGTTCAGTGAACGAGCGAGCGGGTTTTTCTAACTTTTGAACCGGTGCCCGGAATCCAATTCCGAGGGCACCGATGAACTCGCAGCACCGTTTTACGCTTAAGGAGACCTTTTCCGAGGTTGCGTTTTATGCGGGTTGAGAGTTAGTTTTGGGGAAAGTTGGATGTAGTTAAATAAATTGTGGAACACAATTTATTTTAAACCTTGTTGGTTATATCCTCCCAAAGGGAGTTAGAGGTGGGACCCACACCCACTTAACCTCCCTTGAGAGGATTAAGTGTGGTGGGGCCCACACGAACCCTAACTTTTCAAATCCCCTTTAAACTCCCAAGAACTCCTCTTCTTTTTAATTTTGACAACTTGAGTTATTAATTGAGATGAGTTACTTAATTTTAAACTTTTGAAATTCAAAGAGGTTAAGTTGTGTAAATAAAATAAGGCTTAGACTTATTTTATCTTGGTTAGTTTTCTTTTACCACCTTGAGAGGTTTGGGGAAAGCTTCTTCATCATCTTCTTCTTCTTCAACCTCGACGAAGAACGCGAAGAACACCATTTTTCAACGAAGAACTTCTCCACCGAAGAACACGGTTCTTCCGCGACGCCCGACCTCCGCGACGCTCGTCTTCTGCGGCTCGTTGAAGTGCTCCGATCTTGAAACCGAGGTAGGGGATTGTAATTTTTTCTATTGTTCGTGTTACATTCCTGAATTTCTTCGTGAAATTTTAAAACATATTGTTATCGAATAACGCGAGGGGGTCGGACCGCAAAAACACGGCCGAACCCCCCTCCTATGTTCATGTTTGATTCTTGTGGATGGAGCGGAATGACGTGGTGCCATCGCACCACGCGAGAATCACACGACAAGTATTACGCGACACTGTCACGCCGTACCATGAAAAGAAAGAACAAGGACGCGACACTGTCGCGCCACGTCGGAGAAACCGAAGACATCCGCGGACGGAGTTGGGCCACGACGAAGGGGAGCGGCGCCAGCACACCGCGCCGGAGAACCACGAAGACGACGCGTTTCATTTTTTTTACGTGCGGATTGACGGGCGACGACGAAGCAGGCCGTTTGGGCGTTTGAATCCCTTCACAGTGAAGGTGGGGTCCCAGGGGGACCATAGGCGAAGACGGCAGAAGGAACGGACCACCGGAGCGCGTCCGGTGGTCCGCGGAAGGCGGCGGCGGCCGCGCGCCGCCGGAAGAGAGGCGGCCGGCGAAACGCCGGCCTCAATTAGCGGCGAAGGGCGGGGGATCTGCGCACCCCGCCCGCGATTCGGCTCGGCCACGCTGGCCGAGCCGCGGCCGGCTGGTCGGGCCGGGCCCAATCGGGTCGGACCCGGGTCGGATCGACCCGGTTCGGTTCGACCCGGTTCGGCCGACCCAGGGGGGGGGGGGGGGGGGTCGGGCCGAGTCGCCTCGGGCCCAGACCCCTGTTTTCGGGCCACTTTCGGTCAAATGCCCGTAACATGAGCTATGGGACTCCAAATGACTCGCCGTCAGAGGCAACGCGATCCTTGGACCGAGACGGTCGTTTCAGTATATCACACTCAAGGTTTTAGAGAACTTTGGCTTCGGCCAGGTTGGTTCGTACACGAAACTAACCGGGCCCTCGAAGCGGAAACGCCCGTAACTTGAGTTCCGGGCGTCCGTTTGACGCACCGTCTGTCTCGTTGTTTTCCTCTAAGTGAGAAGAATCTTTTGGCTTACTCCGCTCGAGGTTCGGATGCCGTCGGAGTGTGGTCAGGTTGGTTCGCTCATGAAACCAACCGGGCCCCTGGAACGAAAAAGCCAATCACTCACAGACCAGGCGTCCGTTTGACGCACCGTCTGTCTCGTTGTTTTCCTCTTGCTGAGATGGAACTTTTGGCATACTTCGCCCGTTTGTTGGATGCAGTTGAGATACGGCCGGGTTGGATTGTAACCGAAATCCAACCGGGCCCCTGGAACAGAAAAGCTGATATCTTTCTGACCGGACGTCCGTTTGACGAACCGTCAGCGGCGTTGTTGATCACATTGAGAAACGGTCCCTATGAGTATACCATATGAGTGTTCGGGGTATAATTGAGTTACAGCCGGACTGGTTCGCACACGAAACCAACCGGGCCTCGGGGATGAAAAGGCTAATAACTCGCAGACCGGGCGTCCGATTTATGCACCGACTGTTGCGTTGAGACCCCTATGACGAGGAAGTCATTTGAGATACTTCTTCATGGGACTTTGAGATACTTGGAGTATCGACTTGTCGCTCGTGGAGTGGACCCTCCCAGAGACGAGCGTACGGAGTACAGAGACCGTGTAGCCGGCAGAGACCTGAAGACTGCTTGTCCGATTCGATTCGGAGTGACTTACGTAGCCCAGTGGGGAGCACTACTTTGTGAGGTGGCAGAACCACAGCGGAGGAGCACTACTATGTGAGGTGGAAGCCCCGCGGTACTCGACAGGAGGAGTACCTCTGTAGGCTATGAGAGGGGAGCACTACTGTGTTTGGGTGGCAGACCCCGGCGGGAAGCACTACTGTGTGAGGTGGCAGGCTAGCGGTACTCGAAAGAAGGAGTACCTCAGCAGTCTTAGGTTAGTGAGAAGTACCTCAGAGTCATGACAGGACCACTGTACACTCCAGAGATGGAGCTCTTTAGCAGTTACGGTTTCGATAATGAAAATCCTGGTTGAGCTGAGACTTTTGACCTTTGTGTTTCCTCATGATTGAAATGGGTTACTTGATAACTTAGGTATATGTATGGGCATATATCTAAGTAGAGGTTATCTGTTGAGATATTTTTGTGGTTATCCTTGTTGGTTTAGTGAGACCTTGAGGGTCTCGGGGTCCCTACTGAGTATCGTTATACTCACCCCTGCACGGGCTATGCCCGCACCTCCTTGTGTTGGTTGCAGACGACGGGCAGTGCTGACGGAGGCCGAGTGTTGGAGGACGAGTCAGTACCCGGAGGTGGACTACACGACGTGATGACTCTCAGAGGAGGTTGACGGACGAGAGCGTGGAGGAGGCTATCTGTACCTACCCTTCAGGTAGGATCCGTGATGGACGACCAGGAGCTGCGCTATCTGTTCCTACCCTTCAGGTAGGATCCAAGGAGGACGACCCAGGAGCTGCTTCCTTCTTCCAGCTGTTTGTCTTTTTACTGTTGTACCTTGTTCAGTTGTAGTCGTACTTTCTTTTGGGTTTGTATTCTGGCCCATTTACTTTTCAGTATTTCTTTTGTACTTAGTGTTTTGCTTCCTCTTGTACTCTGTGGTGCATGTTTTCTTTTATAAAGGCAATGCCTTCCCAGTTATCGGGATTTTACGCCTTTGGTGCTAGTCGCCAACCCCTGGCCTATGGAAGGCGGGCTTGGGTTAGTCACGGCACGGGCCCCGAGGACGGGTCATGAAAATAGAGAAGGTACAACTATTAATGTGTTTAATGAGATAAGTGTTGTACATTTATGTATTGAAGATATATAAAAAAATACTTGAATTAATCTTGTTACATCTTTTTTATCCCAAAATGGAAATATAACAACCAAATATAGAGATTTGTGAGAGAATATCAAGTTTACTTGAGTTATTAATGGATCATTCTCATTAACATAGTGATATTTTTGTTGAAAAATGGAATTTTAGTTAGATTTTATACATGAAAAATTTCAATGAATAATGAAGGAAAATAAGGTTATAAAGTGATGTTAAGGAATATAGAATATAAGTGAACTATCATGAATACTTATATGATGGGTATGTATTATAAAGAAGGTCTGGGTCAAGACATACAATAATACAGATATGTAATTTGGTGTCTCACATTATTAATAAAAGTAGTACATGTGTGATGATCCTAAGAAAGTATAAGAGATAAAGAGATTAATATGCATCAAAGGCTGAAAGAATAAGTAAAGTATTACTAATTAAATATTTTAGATACATTGTGTAAGGGAGAGTTAAGTAAATAAGTAACCATAAATATACAGTACATTTCAACATTTTGGGTGAGAAGAAGATATAGAGGAGTTTATATCTATAATAGAGTACCCCCATGACCGTGGATGATGACCTTTTGAGGAGGCATCAAAGGAGGAGCTATAGAGGAGTACCACATAAGAGAGACATTGTTTTTTCTCATACATTACTTAATATTTGTATGATAATGTGTAATATAGAGTTATAAATAATATAAGTGGGTATTCCCATATGAAAAAAATAGTTAGAGTTCATCATGAACAAATATTTTAAATTCCCCACTATGAGAACTAGTGAGCTTTGGATGGACTTATCATGCTAAAAATATACTAGATTAGTGTGGTCTAGAATTACTATTGTTTATTTTATTTATGCATATCATAACCCCTGGATCATTCCATATTGGGTAAACAAAGTAAAACCTATCATATGTTTCGTGACAATATTAGAAAGTGTGGTTGTGTTGGGATAAGAATGAATGAGAGTGAATTAATAGACTAACTAGAGATAAAAAAAGTTAAACCTTTCTAAAAAAAGTGTCTGTATCAAAATAAAAAATATGTTAAACTAGTTTATAGAGATTTAAGATTTAGATGAAGTTTAAATTGTAAAAACCATAATTTATCATCTCTTAAGGTTTCTCATAGTAGTTTCCCAATTAATAACCAACCATCATTATATTAATTCATATTTTGTATATTCATCATCTGGGATGATGAATTATATAATAGTGTTCATATATTTTATGAACTATAAGTTTTAGTCATACATTTATCATTTTTTGGTGGTATTTATAAAACAATATCATTTTTTAACTCTTATATAGTGGAAAAATAATTCCCATCATTTGAGAGAGATCTTAAATTTTTCAAAAAAGAACCATCTATATAGAAAACTATGAAATTATTCATTTTAGAAATAAATGTTACAATTTTAATAATATTTTTTAAATAGGATTAATCATGGGTCTTATAAAGGATGAAAAAATTTATGACTGAATCCCCCCCTAAATTCCTCATATTTGAATATTTTTCAAGTATTTTCAGAATATCGGTAAAACATATCTTTACTTAGGTTCAATCATTCCCATATAGATGGTGAGATATACCTTAGGGATACCTATAATGAAATAATAAATATTATGTAGAATCATAAGGGATAACTTATAAATGGGAAAAAATGACCTGAGCTGATCAAGGAATCTTTTGGGCAGTCTAAGACACTGAGATTATCTCCCCATGATCACATCCAATAGGTAAATGGTTTATGACTATCATCTATTGAACAAGAAACCAAAATGATGGAAATATATTTTAAAATATCGTAAATATTTATCAACTACTAATAAAAAATCACAATAGTTTAAACACGAAAAATAACATAATCCTAAAAAAATAATGTTCATACTGGATATGTTTGAATTTAAAGTAACAAAAAAACTAAATATTGAAAACAAGTTAAAAATATTGAAAACACCTATTAATGTAATATAGATACAAATCCAATAAAAAAAGTAACTTAATATCCCAAGGGACTTGATAATAATTCATACACTTTCCAATTATGTCTGTGATAAATGTATTAATATCTATATTGTAGTCCTCCAACTAAAAGGTTTTGGTGATATGAATGAGAACAAGGTAAAAATATATAAGTGTTCTTATAGGTAAGATTAAAAATAATATCATAAAAATTGTAATGAAATGTATATTAAAATATATAGATCATAATAAATCAACTCAACCCAATTATAGTGAATTATTCCTAGAATAATTTATATCTCAATACAAGAAAACTATCAAAAGATCATGAAACTAGTATATGTATAGTATAACATATGCCTAAATAAGGAACAAATAATTTTCCTCCCAAACCATGACCTATAACTAATAGTTCTTTGAAAATATAAACGAAATCCTTCTACCATCTTAAACAATATAACATTATTCATACAAAGTAAATTATATAAATTTAGTACAAGAAATTTTAGACTCTACCGTATCACACACAACATATATTTTGAGTAACCTAGATTGGAATTGAAACTGAAGAATTCATATGTTTGGGTAACCACCATGTTTTATTCTGGTCTCACATCAAATAAGGAAAATATATTCATAATTAGGAAATAAAATATTATAAATTGTTATATCTCACCCCCATAGTTTATTGAAAACTTGTAATGACCCAACTCAGGAGACCCATTGAAATAAATCATTATTAACCTTGGCACACAACATAGATTTTTAAATGTTTAAGAATAATAACAATGGTTAATATATAACTTTCTGGGTGTTAGTTCCATATGAAAAAAACTATATAAAAAAATAGAACCCTACCCAAAAAATATGTATGAAACTATATGCTAATTTTTTTTAAAAATAATATACAATGAATATATTTCCATAAAAAATATGGCTAGATTTATTCTCATATTTTACATTTTAATTAGTTATAGATGAAAAAAATGATCCATGATTGGGATTCTATAACTCCAATAGTTAAAAATAGTAGACCTAAACATATCTAAATGAAAATGAAAACTATTTTACATGACCATGTCTAAAAATAATAAACAAATATAAAAATATAGAATACTGTCCAATGATTAAATAATAAGGGAACTTGGGAAAAATACATAACAATTGCTCACATAAAAACTCACACTCCATGACATTGGTAAATTTTTTGATCTTCACACTATAATATGAGTATCTCAAAGAACCAACTGGTCAGTGAAATTTATTTTATTGTATACGTCAAAGGTACACCATGTGAACTCATAAAGGGTGAGTAAATTGAATTAACATGATTTTCATAATGACCTTGATCAACCTATCGTGGTGTAGATCATGTATTCATGTTATTTTTTTTGGAATTTCAGAGTAAAAAAATACCCCATTTCAACATGAAAAATGTATCAAATCATTATAAAATAATTTTAAATCATATTAATATTTATAATTGATTATATTATCAGATAAAAAACCCATTGCACACTACTAGATGGTAACTATAATATTTTAACCAGTAGGCCATACCTATTCCATAACATGACATACCATACAATAACATGGAGGTCCACATGGGAAAGATCATATCAGGGGAAAAATCATGGATGATCGAGAGGTACAAAAATTATAACATATCTAAGCCAATCTTAAGGGAAATAAATATGATAAACATCATAACCGAGCTAGAGGGTGTGCACTATGAAATATACCTTGATCTTTATATAAGTAATAAACTTAGGAATGAGTCATAATAAATTCAAAAGGAAATGAAATATTGAAATACCCCTAGGGAAATAATACAAATGAAAAGGATAATCTATTATACCATGAAACATCTACAATTATTTGAGAGAAATCATAATAATATATCAATTCCACAACTTGCGAGGTATGGAACCTCATCTTGTCTAACAATTCAAGCTCACCAACCATTTAAAAAAATAATCAATGATAATAAGTTTATATAATAAATTTATTTTTATAAAAATATATCAATCTTTTACACATGTGTATATATATACATATGTAAACAGACACTCATGCACACACATACACACACATACAAACATCCTCATATAATATATATTGAGACAACCATAAAACACATCATATAGTAATATCAATAATAAAAACCACCCATCACCATCCATAATAAAAATTATAAAATTGTCACTTCCTAAGAAGTTTTCACCCATTTATTAAATAATTTAACTATAAATAAGCTCTTAGGTAAATCAAATTTCAAGAAATTTTTTTATCTCAATACACAAATGGAGAAAATATAAATCCACATTTCCATAACCCAATATCACTATTTATATAATCATTTTAAAACATGTGATGGTCCCATATAGTTTATAATTCACTATATTAAAATTCAAAATCAACCAATTCAGCTTATAAACATTATAAATTTTTTATTATTAAACATATTAAAATATTTATTATTGATTTTATTAATTATTCCATTCACATTATTAGGTATTTAATCCAATAAATAACTTGAAAATTATTCCACTACTTGTGTATCATTCAATAAACTCTTATGAATTCATTCTATAAATTTTATTTCATTCAATGCAATATATCTTTCCCTTAGGAATGTATATGGATGGTTTTCACCATGATTATTTCACATAAATGGGAAAACACCCAAGACATAGGAGAAAGATAAGACAAAAAATTGATAATTATGATGTAAGGAATATCAAAGAAGATTGTGATAAGAAATAAAACAAATCACTCAATTTATACTAAGACCAATTAAGCAATAAAAATTACGAGATTTAAGGATCACACTACAACAAAAAATAATAAGATAAAAATAATGAGAGGAGTTACCTTAATGTTACTCAAAAGAATGGGTGAAATTAAATTCTAAAACTACATAATTGATATTTTAGAGAATAAATGGGGAGAAAAGGATAAAAATGATGGGGGAGTGGGGTTTTGATCAAGTGGAATGAAGGGATGAGAGTTCTTAAGAGGTTTTTAATAATTTTAAACAAAATGAATAAAGCAACCCCATTCAATTTTGGTTGGTCAGCCAACAAAAACATCTCATACACTTGATATCTTATGGAATCCTATTAATATTCTATTAGATGTATGCCCAAAATGATCTATTTTAAGGCCAAATAGACTTTTGGTGGACCCCATAAAAAATATAACAGGTGTTAAAAACTCCCAATGAAATTATTTTCTTATGAACTCTTATTTTAATTAAAAAAAAGAATATAAATTCATATCAAAATTGTTTCTCTCATTTAATCTATCTTTACAATTTTCTAAAAATAATTTACTCACCATTTCATGTTGACATTGATCAGCACATAATTACTTATAAAAAAACTATATTTCAACTCTATAAATTATTTAACTAATATTTTAAATATTAATATTCCCATGTGAAAATATCTAGTGTTAGGACCACCTCATTATTTAATATTAGTAATTAAATAATTAACTAAACAATCATTAAAATTGTAAAATTCCCATAAAATAATAATAATAATTGACCAATAATAAATTTAAATATATATTAAGTTAAATAAAAAATTTTGAGGTATAAAACCTATAAAGACCCAGACCCAGTATCCCATATCCAGTTCTAAAACATGTTGTGTATTTTTATTTATAAAAGAAAATGAATAATTACACTACACATTACACAATACAGGAACTTTACCGGTCATGGTTTTGGAGAATTAGATAAAAATATTACATTTCAACATAAATATATAAAATTAAATTAAATAAACAAAATAATCTTCTGTGAGATTTCTCCATATAGAAAAATACAAAACTGATAAATTTACTAAACCTGTAAAAAAAATTAAAATGAAGGGTGACAATTTAAAATTCCCAGTAAGGGGTTTAAAAACAATTACTAAATCCTTTAAAAACATTTCATTAAAATAAAAAAAACATAATTAAATATATATTGTCCTAAGATTTTTATCTAAATAAATAAATTTAATAAAACCATTAATTTCAAAAACTAATTATAATTAAAAAGATCGTTAGGATTTATCTACTAAAAATAATAATTTTCTGTGGTTAATTTATGATACTTGATAGACCATTATAAAAACCATATTGTTTCTATTTATAACTCATATGGAACAAGTTTTCCTTAAGTTATATGGGTTTACTACCCATAACATCACATAACACACTAGTTCCAATTTTTGAATACACTTTCATTGGACCTGCCTTTCTCAATCCTAATGAGAAAATTTTCAAAAATACATATATAAAATTATTTTCTTAAAAGAAAATAATATTTCTCATAACATGTAATTAAAAGTTTCTCAGGATTTTCTAAAACATTTTGCAGGATAACCCCCTGATTGAAATAACTGTCATTATTTATAAATCAAAAATAAAATGGTTAAATAATTAAATGCGTAATTGATCTAAAAATGCATGGGATTTCAATTATAATTTAGATGATGGCCATACCTAATTATGAATGACATAACAAGGGGTTAAGATACAATTTCATAACTGAAATAATATCTTGTTTATCACATAAAATGATATCTATTACCATTTTAAAACTAAGGCTACACATAATCATAAACCATGAATTGATAGATTAATAATAAATTCTAAACCTTGTATATAGATTTGGAAATAACTGATTAATCTCTTTCTATAATTAAACTGATGTACAAACACACACAAATATATTTACATATATACACAAAAATATAAATCTATGTACATTATACATGGAATGATAATTTGAAAACATAATCTATATATTTGATAAAAATATCAATCCCTTTAAAAATTATAATTTTAGAGATAAAATTTAAAACAAAAACTATTATCTCATATATATTCTGAAAATAGATAGTTATACAAAAATATATGTATATATGTATGTACGTATGTATTTAGAAGACAAAGATAATTTGTTTTCATAAAAATTAAATCCTCACCAACCATAGGATTTAGAAAAAAACATTTAAATAAAAACCATTAACCTATGTTTTCTAAAAATAGACAATCCTATATGTATACACACACACATATATATGTATATCTTTGTAAAAAAAGATAATTTTATGTAATAAAATAAACCCTTAAAAACCACATGTTTTAGAAATAAAATTTTAAATAAAAACAATTGTCTCATTTATTCTAAAAATTGATAGTTATATATGTGTATATATGAACACACAAACACACACACACACAAACACACACACACACACACACACACACGGATATATATATATATATATATATATATATAGATATTGCCCTTGTAAAATGATGATAATTTGAAGAACCCTTACATGATTTGGATGAATCGAGAGATTATAGCTTCTGGGCTTTGAACCAAACAAAAATGGGTGATGTGGGAGAATGAGGGTTGGTTGTTCTTGGGTACAAAGAGGGATATATATATATATATATATATATATATATATAATATCCCATGTTTAAATAAGAGAAGATGCTAATTTAAATCTAAAATTGACCAAAGAAGTGGTAGATAAACATGATAATTAGTGAAAAATTATAATTAATCGGGTTCACTGAATATATATATATATATACATATATATATATGTATATATATATATATTCAAAACTTTCATGGGAATATGAGGATTGGGATAATGATTTGGTTTAAAATAAAACTGTTCATGTCATTGCTGAGGAAAAAGAAGAGAGCTGGGGCCATGGTGGGAGAAGGAATCAACGATGGAGAAGAAAGGAGGGCAAACATCTAACCTACTATGAAACATGGACTAGTGCTACATGAACTAGTTTGCAGTGGGGGAGACAATTATGACTTGAATGGGTGGTTGAGATCGCACCTAGACAAATTGAATAACTAGTAACATACTGATCCTGTGAAAAGGGATAGTTTGATCGGGGGGGGGGGGATGGGCGACCTGGATCACGCATGGTCCGAATTAGATAGATGAAAAAACACCCGCAAACATCCTCATCATGTTTCTACACCCCCTTAACACCCAAATTTTTCTTCTTTTTAACAAGAAATAGCATTTTACTAAAATAAAATAATCATATTATTACATATATATAATTTCAAATAATATATAATTTCAACATTGTATCAAAATAGCTCTATAATCAAAATTTATAATTGTAATAATTTAATAATATAATCATAATTTCATATATATATAAATATGTCATTTGAAAACCAAAGTTTATAAAACCAAATTAGTTATATTTATATAAGAATTAATGATATTATTCATTACATCAGATGTAATAGTTTGTTAACATAACTGGTATTAAAATTTGAATATTAATATTTAATAAGCACAAAACATAATTTAGTATTTTAATATATTTATAAAAATAATTATAAAAGAAAAAATATATATATTGATATATATAAATTTATTCATTCAAAAAAATTTATTAGATAACCTTTTGATAAAAATAAATTCTATTTTTAAAAAGTAATAAAAATATTTATTTTAAAATATTCTTTTAAATAAAGAAAAATAATATTTGTTTTTAGAATAAATTTGAAAAATATAAATAATAAATACAATTAATTATAAATATTATAATTAAATTATAATATAATTAATTAAAACACTTAATTTCAATTATTTTTTTGAAATAAAATCAACCCAAAAATATCGTTAGTTTGTTTTAATTATAAATTAATCCATTTAATTAAATATATATATAATAAAATTAGGTTTTTAATTTTTGGGAAGTCACATTATCCTCCATTAAAAGAATTGTTCCCCCACAATTTATTCATCAGACTCTAGAAAATTTTGAATTTCCATCTTCAGAATTAATAAAACTAGGACTAATAACCTCTTATACTCTACTACTTAGACAAAAACATCTATTCTCTAATGTTGTTTATACCATTCCTCTGATACCAACTGTAAATTCCCATACTCTAGTATTACGAAGCTAGTGCTAAAACATGCTCTGTACTTTTTTTATAAAATAAACTGAATAATTACACAATTCATTACACAATTGAGTACCTTACTGGTCTAGGTTTTTGAGAATTAAATAAAAAAAATAAATTTCAATATAACTATACAAAATGAAATTAAATAAATAAAATAATATTTAGTGTGCAGTCTCTACATAGAAAAATATATCACTGATCAATCTACTCTACTTTTGAAAATTAATTTAAAATGAATGGTGAGAATTTACAATTCCCAATATAGGGTTTTAAAATAATTACTAAATCTTTTTAAAACATTTACAAAAAACAAACATACATATTTTTCATAATGTTTGTATCTAAATAAATAAATTTAGTAAAAACATTAATTTATCAACATAATTATAATTGAAAAGATATTTGGGATTTCTCAGTTGAAAATAATAATTTTTGGTGGTTCATTTATGATACTTGGAATACCATAATAAAAACAATAGTGTCTCTAGTCATAACTCATATGGAATAAATTTACCTTAAGAAATATGAGTTCACTCCCCATAACATCACATAACATACTAGTGCCAATTTCTAAGAACAATTTCATTGGACTTGTATTTCTCAATCCTAAACCAAAAAATACATACATAGAACTATTTTCTTTAAAGAAAATAACCTTTCTCATAACATGTCATGAATATTTTCTTTTGAGTTTCGAAAACAATTTTTAGGAGAATCCCATGCTTGAAATAAATATCATTATTTATAAATAACAAATAGCATTGATAAATAATTAAATGCATACTTGATTTAAAAATGCATGGGATGTCAATTATAATTTAGATGGTGGACATACCTAATTATGAATGAAATGAAAAGGGGTGAAGATATAACTTTTCACGTGAAATAATAGCTTGTTTAGCACATAAAATTATATCTATTTCCATTTTAAAGCCAAGGATACACATAATCATAGACCATAAATTTATAGATTAAGAATAAATTCTAAACCTTATTTATAGTTTTGGAAATAATTGGTTAATTCCTTTCTATAAATAAATTGATGCACACATATATATATATACACACATAAATATAAATTTTTATACATTATAAATGGAATGGTGATTTTAAAACATAATCAATCTCTTTGATAAAAATAAACATTCCCCTTATAAAGTATAAGTTTAGAGATAAAATTTAAAATTATAAAAATTATCTGATATATATTATTAAAATAGATAGTTATATATATATATGTATATATTTATAAGACAAATATAATTTTATGGCTTAAAAATTAGATTCCTACCAACTGTTGGATTTAGAAAAAAACATTTAAATAAAAACCCTTATATTGTATTTTCTAAAAATAGATAACCATATATGTAAATTTACACAAATATATATGTAATATATATACACATATGTATTTAAATATTTTTAAAACAATGATAATTTGACGTAATAAAATAATCCCTTACAAACCACAGGTTTTAGAAATACAATTTTAAAAAAACCCTTATCTAATCTATACTAAAAATAGATAGTAATATATTTGTATATATGAATTTATATATATACACATATATATTTCACTCTTGTAAAATGAAAATAATTTAAAAAACTCTTACATGATTTCGATGAATCGAGGGATTAGAGCTTCTAGGCTTCTAACCAAACAAAAATAGGGGACTTGGGAGAATGCAGTTCGAGTGTTCTTAGGTGAAAAAGAGGGATATATATATATATATATCTGTGTGTGTGTGTGTGTGTATTATACCCCATGTTTCAATTATCAAATAACCTAATTGAAATTCTAAATTGACCAAAGCATTGGTAGACAAAAACGATAATTATTGTAAAATTATAATTAATCGGGTTGATTGAATATATATATTCAAAACATGTAGGGGAAGACGAGGCTTGAGATGTGGATTTGGTTTAAAATAAAACTTTTTGTGTCATTGCTGAGGAAAAAGAAGGGAGATGGGGCCATGGTGAGAGAATGTATCGATGATGGTGAGGAAACAAGGGCCGAAGACTGACCTAATGTGTGATGCAAACTTGTGTAGTGTGACTTGGTTTCCTGTGGTGAAGACAACTGTGACTTGAACGGGTGGTTGATATCACACCTGGAAAAATCAAACAGATGGTGACATACCCAACATGTGAATAGGGGAAGTTCAATCAGTGTGGGGACGAGTGGCCTGGATCACGCCTGGTCTGAATCGGATGGCTGAAAAAAATCATGTAGAACTCATCAATGAATTTATACACCCTCTCAACACTTGAATTATTCTTCTTTTTAAGAAGAAATTGGATTTTAAGAAAATAAAATTATTATATTATTATATATGTACAATTTCATATAATATATAATTTCCACATTTTATCAAAATAGTTATGAAATCAAAATTTATAATTATAATAATTTTATAATATAATCATAATTAATCATCATTATAAGATCCATTTTTATTAAAGGAATAAAGAAATAACAAGAAATCCCTCTAAGCCTAAGGAGGAATTAAATAATGCAGTCTGAGTCCATCCCCTTGGATTAAATATACACCGTCTCGATTGAATAAAGAAATATTAGGAGAAGTGATGACTTCCAGGGCTAGTTCAGCTTGGGAGGCAAGATGATCCGCTACTTTATTTCCTTCTCGTAAGGTGTTGATGAATTTTGTGTCATAGTTGAGAAGAGCTATGCATTTCCTGATGATATAAGAGATCAACCAGGGGTTTTTTTACCTTGTAAATAGTTATGGATGATCATCGCGTCTGTCTCCACTTGAGATAAAGAAACATTTTCCTGAATACTCAAACTAATTCCAGTCAGAAACGCCTTAGACTCCACCTATATACTCGAACCACTGCCATAATGAGACTTAAAATCCATTAATACACTCCCACTTTGGTCCCAAATGACCCCTCCACCTCGAGCAATACCCTCTTAACTTAATCCATCAGTATTCAATTTTAATTCATCATCGGGAGGTAGCCACCACACCCATTGTCCCAATACCCTTGAGCAAGAATAGTGGGCCACAGAGGATGGAACTTGCAAGGACCTGAGAGATGGAACTTCTTTCCGGTACTTGAATAAGGGTACCAGATCCTCTAGTAGGCTCCGAGCCCTTGCGATAATGGACCACCCTTTAGAAGGAAGACCTTCAAATCTCACCTTGTTCCTCTCTTTCCATAAGCACTAGCACCCTGCATTGATAATAATGGAACACACCATTCTTTCTGTGCCTACATTGTCTGTTCCTTGAAACCATCTATCCAGAAATGGTTCTTGCCGATGAACCTGATAAGCATATGCTGTAAACTCACCGAAATAACTCCATACTTCTTGTGCCCATTCCCCTTCAAAGAAAATGTGATTCACATCCTCCTCTCTTTTACTTCTATAAAAATGAAAACATGATTCCATACTGATACCCAACCTTTTAATGATGTCGTTGGATGGAATAGCATGGTTCCTGATCCTCCATGAAAGGAAGTAGAATTTAAAAGGTATCATATTACTCCAAACCTATTTTCTCCATCGAACACTTTGATACTGAGGAGTATAAATCCTTCAGTAGTCCTTAGAATTAAAATTTCCCATATAAGAAGGAGAAGAAATGCATCTATCGGGATTTAAATGTGTGATTATCAGATTAAAAAGACTCTTTTTACACCTCATCCAAGGCCATTGAAATGAAGTTAGGGTAGCTTCTCGCTTCCTTGAAGGAAATGGTAGGGGATGGGCAGCCTGGGTACCCAATTGCCTGTCCATCCCAATTATCGAACCAGAATTAGATGTTCCCCTCTCTATCAATCCATTGCTAGTTCTGAAGAAGGATCAGGATGATGGAGCTGATCGACGACCAGAGGGGAGATCCATTCACCAAGCGACTAATCGCACCACCCCCTGTTTGTAAGACATAACCTTACCCCACAACGTTCTCCCTTCAATCGTTTCCCATGCTAAATTTTCATGCATGCATTGAATGGTGGCCGCTAAGATCTTAACATTGATACCTCCCTCCTGGATAGGCCTGGCCATCCGAACCCATGATACCCAGTGTCTTTTCCCCTCCGAAGCACCATCCCAAATAAAACCCTCCATAATCTTATCAATTGATCTGATAAGACCCTTTGGAACATTGGTGGACACCGTTACATGCACTGTGATGGCTATCAGAATGTTATTAACTAACGCGATGTGAACCCCAAAAGAAATAAGGTGATTCTTACAGTTGAGGATGTAGCTCGTGATCTTACTCACCACCTAATCGAAATCCTTGATGCACAATCTTCCCGGTGAAACCAGAGCACCCAAGTACTCCAGAGGGAACTATCCTTATTGCATGCCAAACCTACTACTTAGGTATTCTACTCTACGAGACTCAAATTTTTTTGAGATATAAAACTTGATTTTGTCTTTATTAATATATTTTCCACTCTGGTAGCAGTATTTTTCGAGAATTCTGTTGATCCCTCTGATCAATATCCTTCCTGTATTAATAAATATTATAGAGTCATCAGCAAACATTAGATATGAAACTGATGGGAGACTTTGTTTCCTACGATAGGGGAGGATGTCTCCTTACATTATCCCTCTGTTGATCTGTTGACTAAGAGAATCCTGCACTAGGACAAATAATCTCAGAGAAATTGGATCTCTTTGGTGCATCCCTCTTGTATCCTAGAAAAATCCATAATATATCCCCATAAAAGAAACTAAAATCCATGGGGAGCTGATGAATCTAGAGATAATGTAACATGCACATGTAAATAACCCCATGTGATTCAACACAATGTTAAAAAATCCATATTCCATCCTGTCGTAAGCCTTTCTCATATCCAGTTTGATGATAATATTAGACCTGTGAGACCTCGTGAAAATATCCCTGATCATATTCTCAGTGAGATACATCACACATTGTATTGATGTATCTCATACAAATCCATGCTTCTCGATAGAGATACATTGGGGAAGAAAAACCAACAGCCTCTGGTTGATGATACAGGCCAAGATCTTGTATGGAAAGTTATATAGGCTTACCGGTCTGTAATGAGATATGGAGGATGCATCCTTGATATTCATAAGGAGTACCAAGGATGTTTCACTAGCCACCCAAGGGAGGCCTCCTCCTCGATATAAGTCTTGAATCGTGCTGATTATGTCACATTGATCGTTCCCCATGAGCCCCTGTAGAAATATCCAAGGAATTTATCTAGTCCTGGAGCACTCTCCTGATTAAGCTTCATCATGGCTTCAGAAATTTCTTCCTCCCCTATAATCCATCCCATAGATTCATTCCAAATATTTTTTAGATAACCTTTTGATAACAATAATTTTTTTTTACAAAAATAATAAAAATAAATATTTTAAAATATTCTTTTAAACAAAGAAAAATAATATTTTCTTTTTAGAATAAATTTGAAAACTATAAATAACAAGTATAATTAATTATAAGTATTATATTTAACTTATAATCAAATTAATTAAAACAATTAATTTAATTTTTTTAAATAAAATAAGATAAAAATATCATGAGTTTTTTTAATTATAAATTCATCCATATAATAAAATATTTATATAATAAAACTATGTTTGAAATTTCTAGGATGTCACAAAAACCAAACCACTATCATCCTTTTCATCCTAAAAATGGACCATGAGAGATAAATTACCTAATAAACTTTATCATTTTTAGATACTTCAATTATAAAAATTTATTTTCCTTATCATTTTAAGATTAAACTTTCTAAAAAGTGGTCATCCTTATAATATTATGATAACTCATAATGTCTAGTATTCTCCCATAAGATTCCTGAAATTGCTCTAATAACATTTTTCTCTACTAATGAAATATTCCTATCACACATATAAGTACCATAATACTCATCATCTTACCCTATAATTATATAAACCATAAGAATTCTTAAAATTTATCTTATATATAAACCATATTAATTCTTTCTTAATTTTCTTTTGGATTAGATTTTATACACTCCCCACCAAACACCTTACCTTTTCTAGATAATTTTCTTAAACAAATTTTGGATTATACACCCATATAACACCATAATCCATGATTATATGATCAAGTTCAAACATTAACAAGGAATTATAATTAAAACAAAAAAATTATATAAAATATACTAACTCAATATATATAATTAACATTCAAGACCAATGATCTAACATCCTCCATCTTGAAAATTTAAATCCAATTCAATATAATTTACTTATCTCAAACATACCCATGGATTTTTACTAAATAATCTTACATGAAAAAACCCAAAAAATATGATATATATATATATATATTCATAGATTTATAATGTACACACAAAAAAATTACATTCTATATTCTATAAAAAAGTGTTAAATTCATAATAACACACTTACTAAATCCTTATTGAATAATTCAAAACCAAAAAATAAAGTTCAATAGCTATTTTAAAAATTAATTATTTAGTTTGTTTATATTAGAAAATTATTATAAATCCAATTAGTTCAGGTTCAAAACATTCCTTTAATCTCACATAAAAAAATATTTTTAAATTCAACCATTTAATGAAATGAAATTATTTTTAAGGCTTATACATATTTATTGACATTATTATTATATATATATATATTATACTTGGGTTTTGACTAACCATTAATGAAATATAACATACTTTATTGAGTTCAATTCATCAATTATTATGTTTCAAAATCTAATTTAAGAAACAAAATTTTATCATTTACTTATATACAAAAGGGAACATTTTATAGTCATTAATATTTACAATACCATGAATTTAAAATCTATTGTTTCTTAACACAAGTTTTTAAAAAATTATTTTTTTTATTTTTTTAATAAAATAATATTTACCCTATCCTAAATTAATTCAATGATATGAAAGAACATATATATCCACAAGATATACATTTAACCACATGATGCATGAAAATAATGTATATACTAACTCTTAGTAAAGATATGTTACTCAGTCATTGAGTTTATCCATTTCATATTAGGGATTTACAAAACAACACCTCACTCAAACATATAATGCATAAAATAATTTTTTTAACTCAGTTGGAAACTTGGGTATTAACCATGGTTATGTTATTTTTTCAGACACATAGACTACCTCTCAAGTTCTAATAACCTATATTATCCTATAGACAAAATAAAACATCTAAAAACTAAACCTATTTAATACTCACGGAAAATAATTAACCTATGAAACTCTTTCAAAATAGGATATTAACAAACTCAAGAATGCTACCCAAATCTCTAGATGCTAGTTATCAGCTTCAAAAATTATTATATAATTGTTTAAGAGTTATTTTATCTCTATGACAACACAAACCATAAATTATATATAAAGATTAATTTAGAACCAGATAATAAATCAATTTCAACCCACTATAGGATCTATAATAATTCAATAAAATATATTGTATTTATATAAATTTAATGCATGAACTATCTATATATTAGACATGCTTAGAATACCTATAGGAAAACTTAGATGGATTTGTGATTAGAGTTCCCATACCTCTATATAAAAAATATTAAAGATGAAAAAATGTAAAAAAATGAAAAAAATAATACAAAACAATTTCTATAAATAATTCAATCATAAAAATAATATAAAAAAATTAAAAACAAATATATAATGAAGAAAATTCAAAAAATTCCTTAATAATAACTCATTTTTACCACTCAACATCCCAACTCTATAAAACTCTGTAATACTTGATCTTTCTTAGGAGTCTACCACTAAAACTTCACATAAAGGGAGTGCATGATGTTGAAAATATGAAAACTTCACTATGTTCATGAGTAGTGGGTGAGTATAACAACTTAATAGGACTAGACCAATGAACCCCCATGGTACATGTAAATTATAAGTGTGTTCGTGTTATGAGTAAAATGTAATAGAATATTTTAACTCACCCTAGGTAAGGTACACAATCATCATAATATAATATGAATGTATAATAATATTCCTAATTTTTATATCATTTGAAAAAAACCCATCCTACACTACTAAGAGGGAAGACGATCATACCATTCTCCTTAACCGTTATCTATTCTGTTACTAGGATTCTACACTATAAAATCAATACATGTATAAAATTGTATATGTTTGGGGAACATATCATAACCAACTAGGGGGAAAGAATTATAAAACACATCATCAATGGGATAGATGGAAATAGCTACGAAATATATTAAGGATGAGATAAATTCAAAGAACCATAATACATATAAAGGATATGAAAAGAACCCATGAACAATCTATTAGGGAAATAGCTTGGATGAAAAAAGTTTATTTAACATTATAAAAAACCTATGTCATGATTAGAGAGAAATCATAATAACATTATAATGATATGAATTATCAGTGTGAACAGACCATTTATCCAATAACATAACTTTCTAAAAACTTTTCAATAAAAATCAATAATAATAAGCACATGAAAAATATTTATTTCAATAAATAGAACATAAATAATTCCGTATGTATATCATTAAAAATCCTTACTAAATAGTCAAGGTTAAAATAATATTTTTTTTAAATAATCATAATAAGGATAAGAATTTAAAATAATCATACATAACAAAATTCATATCAAAGTCATTTAATAATAAGTAATGTCCTATTTCATAAATCCATTTTTCCTAAAATAAAAAAGTATGGATATCTAATTCCCATATTTTTTATGATAATAAAAAAATGAAGGAAATATAATTCCACATTTACATAACAATAGACTATTATCTATTTCATCACAACAAAATATAAGTCAGCTATATATAGTTTATATATCACAAAATCATAAATTTTATCTTAGAAATTAAACTAATAAATATTATAAAAATTGTATAGTTTATTTCATTATATATAAATAATTATTATCTGTATATTTCAATTAAAATCATTCATGTGATAAGGTATCAAATACAATTCATTGATATAATAATTATTTCTATCATGATCCCCTTGATGAACCTCATAGACAGAAAATGAAGAAAAAGAGTGACCCTTGAAGCTTAATGTTAATAGTACCTTAGGTAGTGACTAACACTGTGTGTATAATACATATATATATGGGAGAAATTACCATCATAAAATAATTTGAAGACAATATATGAGGGTAGATAAACAAATCGAAACTAAAATAACTTTCCATTGCATGATAATTTTCCATAACTTAAATAATACAAAAAGAAAAATTTAAAACATTAATGGAAAAACCTATAAAAAGAAATCTAAAATCGGAGATATATACCAAATATATCCAATTTAACAAAAAATAATCACCAAAATATAGTGATGTATCCAACAAAAACATATTAAACTATTGTAGGGTCAGTAATTTGGGAGTGCTTAGTATGGTCATTCTTATAAAAAAATTCATATATTTTTTACAATAAATATGAAATAATGGGAATAAATGAAAGAAAATGAGTAAGATAAAATATGAATAATCATAAAGAAAAAAATATAATAATAAATAAAGAATCCACAACTATATTTCAACTACCACATCACCCACAATCAAACCATCCAAAACCATCATTGAAAACATGCAAGAATATAATTCCATAACCATCACCACACCACATCCTTTCCAAATACCAGTTCATTCATCATAGCTATTACATATTAGCTAGGGTTTTCTATCACTTAATCCAATAGTGAGATGGTAGTAACACCGCACACAAATTAACTAGTCATCTGAGAATAAAACCACATCAATTTCACACTACCATCACATATTTGCGTATCATATCATTCAAACCATAACAACATTACCACATAACACCACCACATATCGCACCATCACATAGAAAAAATGATTAGTCACATATCATTACCAAATAATTGATTAAACTATAATAAACTTCCACACCTTGAAGGATATTAAAATATAAGAAACCCCATACCATTCATGATATAACATTACTTCACAACACTGACAATAGGATATCTTGAGAATACAGATCATCAAACTAACTCATTCCCCCTACTATGAAATATCACCATCTCCCCCAAATCACTTTCATAAATACATCCATAATTAAACAACCACACATTAAGAAATAATTTTAAAAACATACAAGTAACATTAACAACACAACTGAGTTTCATAAAACGGGGACACATAAACAATAATTTCTCATGCCTATATCATATTGAACCATATTGATTATCAATTCATAGAAAAACTGAGTTTATTATTGATTCATTAATGTAAAACTCATATAAAAAGTCTCAAAAACCTATTATATATTTAATTTCATCCGTCTAACTTTCATTATATCCATACACAGTTCATATCCAACCCATATTTATATTCACAGTTAATATAAAACTAGTTATCCATCAATTTCCATTCAAAAGACATTTTTTCATCATCAAACATATTATTACCACTTGGATGAATTCAAATTTTAAGTATAATTTGTATATTATGGCCCATTAACCCTTCAAATATTAAACAAAATAACCATGTATTAGTCAATAACCCCTTATTCTTCACTCATCAACAACATGTTCTTTCTTAAACTTCATTTTATTACCTAATAAACATTTATATTTATTAATATATACATAATTCCTATAATTCCCATTATTATTTATATAAAATAGACCATAAAAATATTTAAATTAATTTACCTATTAAACATGCAACCAATTTATCAAATATCTACAATGAATTTTACACGAAAGCAATATTCATCATCCATTCCCATATCATTTTTATCATACCATTAGCTTGTCATATTTATCATTACCCCCACTTCCTATGTAGTTTCACAGTCCCTATTTCCATTTACATTTCATAAAATAGTTAATCAAGAATCAAGGAAGTCATAATAAGCATAAAAATCACTATACACCCTTTCATGGAAAGGAAAACTAGCGACAATAACAACTTTATGCATCAATATTTTCCAACAATGAAATTATCTTTTTTTGATTCCAAAATTTCCCATTATAATTACCATATTTAAATGATTAGTCAATTATAGGGGTGAAAATATTTTTTATCATAATAACATTGCATTGAAAATAATTAATGAAATTAGTAAGCATTAAAGCACAACCAATTGTATATGAAACATAAATAAAATGAAATTACCTTTTTAAAAATCCAAGTTACAATTCTTGTTTTATCATTCCATTATTAGTTTCATACTCCTCAATTGAATTTATCATATATTAATTTCTCACTAAACAATAATAGTCATCATAGAAGGGGGGGGGGCAATTATAAGCTTGAAAGGAATCACAACAATCCTATTCATGAATTTTAATCCAGGAGATAGAAGATAAATATAGAGATCCCTTAAGTTAAGAATCTAAGAAACTCCCAAACAAAAGAACCGAATTCAAAAACTAAAAAATACACAAGAGACTCCGTCATTCCTGAAAAACCAAACCCATTATTTGAACACTGATCAATATACACATAAAATACACATCAATGTTGATACAATTACAAGGGAGAGAAAATTAAGAAGAATTAAGGGTGGGAATGATATAAACACCTCAAATGAAAGGAGGAACAAATTTACATTAATCAAGAGGTTTAGGTTCCTCATTGGATGACTAAATTCTCTAAGATGAGACTCTGAAATGAGACTATAGGGAACAAAAAATGGAATCCTAGTCAAACTAAGTAGATAGACTGACCATTAATCTTAGAGAAAATTGAAGAATCATCTTCCCTAGAAAAGAGGAACTCAAAATTTCCATAATCATTTTGGTCAAATGAGATATGATTTTTTATTATTCAAAAAATAAAACTCTCCCTATACCAATGAAGGTTATTTCAGTCATTTAAAAAGGTTTTATTTGATCAATGGGATCCACTATGGTCAAGGAAAATTTGGCTAGTCATTTTATGCAAACCAATAACAAGCATGGTGTGAGATTTGATGCAGTGGATATATGATATCCATTTCCTCCTTCATCCTTTGAAAATCAGAATTTTTTGACTTTTACATTGATTCACCACTACACCTATCAAAATGGATACACAATGGCATATCAGTGGTTCTTGTTTCACATAAGTGAACTATCTATGAGAAAATGGAAAAATAATCTATTTTACATCCCATGGTGCACCTGAGTACCGAGTGGTCAGAAAGAGAAAGACATATGTAAGGGTAATTATATTTACCCTTATGCGAGTTAAGGAAAACTTATAGGGACTCTTATGTTAGATTGAATAACCAGTATAAAGGTTTATAACATATCTATACTACATTGGAAAACCCTGAATTACCTTTATGTGAGTTATATACCTTCACATAGTAGAAAAATCACTTTTAAATGAGATTTACACTCATTCAAGATAAGTTATACATTTATATATCTCAAAAAACACAAAAAATATACATTAAAGGTGTTTGACATGCTGTGTTGTGACAAGAACTACATGGTTAGCTAAAAAATGATCATTACTTAAAAATTATAAATTCCAAAAGGAATGTCCCACATAGATTGAAATTTCCCAAAAAAACCAACAAAACACCCTCTACTATGGAAGGGTGACCCTATAGATGTCTAGATCACTTAAAACCATAAAACCCCTAAAAAATATAGATTAATGGGAGGGAACAGTCCGAACTATTACATTATATACTTTTCAAACAATTCTTATTCTCTAGAAATTAATAGAAAACCAGAAAAGGATGGAATACAGGTGGAGGATTGAATAACCACCCATGAGATACCTCTCATAAATCTCTCTATAACTAAAACATGACCACCACATAAGAGTAATGAGATCTTAGAACATGTGAAATTAACACAAAAATCCAAACTCTCAGGGATTTGACTCTCAAAAAGGTACAAAACACTAATAAAATTTTATAGGTATGAGTTAAGTGAAATATTAAACCCTATTTTGATCAAAATAGCTTTAAGAAACACTGGGGATGTTTTAAGGGAATATAAATAGGGTGTATTTGACCACTAGTCAATTTAAACATCATCTTTTCATTTATATCTTATTTCATATATTTTATTTTGAGAAGGTATGACCAATAAAACCAATCAATTTTAATAAAATTTGGAACTAAAAAAACAATAATAGAAAAATCACAATTAAAATTTTTCATCATATCCAACAATTTAGAAAATAGAGAGTAGTCAAAACAAATCAGAATATTAATCAATATATAATTATCAATAAGACACTAGTATTTAAGTAATACTAATAATTTATTATTAAATCAATGTATTCATCATATATAATTAATGTTTAAGAAAAACATTTGGAATATAAATATCTAATAAGTCAATCTGAGGAGTAACCACCTATACAAATTATTCAAGAAACATTTCATGGAATATTCTTACATCCCATTTCATGTTAAAATTTAAATTCTTGAGATCCTTTCCACAAAACCCAAGTTAGAATTTTTTTTAAACCAAACAAAATTTTAGTTTAAACTCACTATTTTTTCCAATAACCATTTCAATGAAGAATATTTTAAATCTTCCTTTAAAATAACGACTATAAAAATCCTTTTACAAAAACACTCTCAAAAATATTTCAGATTTATACTTTAAAACATTAAAATATTTCATTAAAACCAATGAAATAAATTATTAATAAATCAAAAGTTATCTTTAGAACCTATAGTTTCCCCCCAAATAATTTGAAATATAATTCTAATCCATTATCAAATTTGGAACCAAAAACCCCCTTTTTAAAATAAGTGTTCCATTATTTAAGGAAACTATATTACTAACAAAGAATAATAACATCAAAAGGAACAAAATAATTTCAATATAAGAACATAAAACCATGAAAAAACAACTATATCATTCACAGAACACTTCCTCATACCACACTATCTGAGAAAACATCACTGTTGTAAGTATACAAATCACATGATCCCATTAACTAGACCATGAAATTGTCTACTTTAGGTGGACCTGACTCACCCAAATGGATTTAAAATATGTCATGAAAATAGTTTTTCTTGATGGGGAAAGTATCCTTTCACTACATATTCTTGAATACATAATATATTTTACCTGTACTGGACCAATCACAACAAACCCAACATAAAAAACTCATAGAGAAATCAAATTAAAGAGGGGGACTACCCATGATTATCTCTTATGGAAGCCATAATATAGAATAAATGTGATCTTGATATCATACATGACATACTCAAGAGGATTACATGAGGATAATTATAGATAAATCAAATAGAAGAGGGTGGGATATTAGAATTCTGGTGGGTTCAATAATAACCCACCAATCTCTTTTCCAACTATACTCTTTAATAATTTAAAAATATAATTTAAATTCATATTAAATTTTTTGTTACCCCTTTTTAACCTATATATAATTTCATAAAAATTAATTTACTCATTTTTCCAAATTAATTTGGACACCACATATTCACTTAGATTCATGGAATAAAATGTGAGGGTATAACGACTATTCTTATCTTCCTAAACCAATAGTGAGTAGATAAGGAGTCGTGTCCCGACTCAAATGAAATAGAATCAAAGATATATTAAGGGATCTTAGTTAAAGATACTCCCATGTAATCTAAAGAGGTTATAAAAGATAATGGATAACAAGGGAATGGTATTGGCTCTAAAAATACGGGGGAAGAGATAGTTTAAGTAGCCTTAACTAATGGTGAAACGGTCCATAGGATTGAGTAGATAGTTTCTATTAAACCTGGTGAATTGGGAGTACTTGAGAGGCTGGTTAAGAAGGTTATACAAAGAATCAAATCTTCATAATTATGAACTCAAGGACCATTTTCTTGACTTAAAATGATGTTTAAGTAAGGAATTATAATTCCCCTAGTCTCACTAAATGTATGAAATAAACTTGTGGGAAAATCCATAAAGTAATTGAAATATAATGTAATGAGGTTAAAATAACTGATTGTGATGTATCATTAGAGGATTTTTAAGAATATGAGATCCCATTAGGGCCTCTAATGCGATCTTATAAAATAGTTTTATAGAATAGTTGATGCCATTATTAATTATTTTATATAAAAACCTCACTTTGTTGATAATTACATTATAGTCTCTAATTGGATAGCTGATAAGTACAATTAAATCTTGAATTAGTTCCATAATATAGAAATCAAGACCCATGATTTGAAATACATGTATTTTCCTTCCATCTAGAATGTTGTGTGTAGAGACCCGTATCCTGACGTACATGGACATTACATTACTTTTGCAGAATACTTAGTACATTACAAAAACACACACACAAGGATCGTAATAGTTTAGTGTCTTTGGAAACTCGGAATATAATCTTCTAATCCTGGTGAAAGATCTTCAACATCTCCCATAAAGATCTTCCCTTTTTTTTATACCTAAAACTTTTCTTTATATCCTGGGGAAAAGAAAACATAAAAGGGTGAGCTCAAATGCTCAGTAAGGGTAAACAAAAGAAATATCAATCACATCTTAACCTGCAAAAGAGATCATAATTTTATAACATGGGATAAATCATGGCGGTGAAATGCAATCACAATAATCATAACTTAAAACATGAAACTTTGTGTCATACACACATAATCATAGAGAATCATTTCTTGTTAGTCAAGACTCATTGCCAAGACTATCTTAGTGGACAAAGTCCCTTTCTGAATCGAGTAACCCTCGTTTCAGTCCTGTTTCACTGAACCGGTATAACCTACCATTCCAGCCATGTCTATCTCATGAGATATAAAATCTTTACCCAATGCATTGGAGGGAGATATAGGTCCCACCCATCTTATAATGAATCCTTTCTTATGTGTGCCACATAATCATAAACCATACATCATAGCGTAATCCACGTAATAAAAATGGGATTCTTAAACAACATGACATCATAAAACAATTCATATAAGATAAAGGAATTCATAAAAATGTTTCCATCACAACATAATCAAATCCATGTAATAATAGGGATAAAAATAGAACCCTTTTATTGTCTTAAATGGTAAATAATTTTGATAAAATACTTGAACTCCATTCTTGAGGAAAATATCCTTTCTACTTCAAAAACATTTTTCCTTTCATAACATGTCATACGACTTTAAAATAAAAGAAGTTGATTAAAAATAAACTTGAAAACTTGTAAAGGAAGCTTCTTGGAAATAATGTTTTAGAAATCCATTCATGCCGTATAAGTTAAAAAAACATTCTTTGTACTTTTGTCGGAAAAGTCAAAAAGTACCTCGTACGAAAAACGACAAAAGATTCCTTTCATATCTTTTAATAAATACTCACCGAAGGGTAAAATTGGATTTAAAAAATTGTACGTGGATGGAAATAATATTAAATATTGAGGAAACATGGATGTGGATGATAAAATACACCCCAGTAAATTTAAAAGTATAAACAATCTCGGATAAAAATGAGATTGTGATATTTCCCTTACCTTAGGTCTGATTTGCTTCATATGTGTCCGAACCTCCTGTATAATGATTTAAATAATGTAATTTACTTATTACAGAATCATATTCATTTTTATGATATCATATATGGTTCACTTATGATATTATATTACCCGTTCTTTTGTAAATTCCATGTTAAAGAAGCGTTTTGGGTAAAATCGTTTCATTTATCGTAGGTGTTTTGACTTGTTGTTCTTGACATTATTATTACTTATATCATGATTTACTTACTTCCAGAAAATAAAATATGATTTATATATCATATATATTCAGTATATATATATAATAGATAGATAAATGAAATGAAAAACACCGTTCATGGAGACGGTAGTCCGTACGTACGCATGAACACTGTTTTCCTTTCCTTATTGTCTTGAATGAAAGTAAGTAGATGACATACATATATATATATATATATATCCAGTAGCTTAATAATTTAATATATTTCATTATTATTTCTTATATATACTTTATAATCATTCTTAGATGGTTAACATGAAGAATGAATCTCATCGCGTCGTGGAGACGGTAGTCCGTATGTACGCACGAACGATGATATCATTTCCATAAATTTAGAATTGAATTGGAGTGGTTTATACAATATATCATAATCAATATGATGTTTTAATAACTATGTATAGTTATTATTTACACCATTATACCCATCCATGTAAGGTGGTGGTGGAAAATAGATTACACCACGGCGTGGAGACGGTATTCCGTACGTATGCACGCGCGGTGATTTATTTTTCCGTAGGATGGATAGATGGTGAAATAGGGTTGTTTC
Organism: Viscum album; assembly: GCA_963277665.1. Lineage (NCBI taxonomy): Eukaryota > Viridiplantae > Streptophyta > Magnoliopsida > Santalales > Viscaceae > Viscum > Viscum album. The sequence continues at coordinate 1,910,249,096 of OY728137.1, forward strand.
ATACTTATAATAACATAACAGTATATGAGTGATACTGATGTTATTACTTCATAATGAAACAACCTAAGAAGAAGAAGTGGAAGAAGAAATAAAGATGAAAGAATTGGTAACGGTAATTACCTCTTCTTTGAAGCGCCTCTTTGAGACCTCCTCTTAGGGCACTAAAATTGGTCTTTGAGGAAGACCAAAACCTCTAGGATGTTTCTAGGGAAGTGGAGAAGAGATTTTGGCAGGGGTTGGCCGAGCTTGAGTGCTCAAATTGGTGTGAGGAGGAGGGGGAGGAGGTGTCCTTTTATAAGGGAGGAGAGGGGCACCTTAGGAATATCTCAAAATATTATTTTATATTAAAGTCAAAATCGGTTTATAATGGTTCCAAAGGGTCTTATTTCGAAGCTAAAGTGGGGATGGGTCGAAATACCATCATCCAACAGGATTTAGACAAGTTTAGGGTATTATTTTAACCTTATCAATTAGATTTAACTCTAAGTTAAATAATTTAACTTTTACCGTGTCTTTTTGTTTTCTTTCACTATATGGTTAATACACTTACCATAACATGCCAAACGAACCCCAAATTGTTTATTATTAATATATATATATCCTTATCTAAGTCATTTGGCCGAACCTTAGATTTTTAGGAATAAAATAACAATTAATAATATAATATTTGATTTAAAAACTATTTTGTGTCAATTTTGACACTATTTGATATATGATTTTTGTGAAAGTCATAACAGAATTATATGTTCGAACCAAGTTGATTAAATAAACACTAATATATCTTAGTAACCTATAAAATTAGTGGAATTCATAAAAAGTTTTAAATTACATTTATTTTGGTATTTATAATATCAATTATGTCAATATTTCATTAATAATATAATTACTGAATCATCTTTGTGTCATAAATAAATTAACTTATTTGATGTCTAAAAATTACAAATAAAATACCATTATGTAGGAAATCGTTTTATCTTTCTAATGAATACTTACAATCGAATTTATCTTTTGTATAACCCTATATTAAAAATGTTTTATTAAATAAACTTTGATTTTAACTCTTTTAACTCTTCTTTGAATTAAATAATCATAAATGTCCTAATCTAATCCAAGTGGGCCTAAATGATAATATTTTACACTTAATGTTGTTTTTGGTCGAGATACACTTGTCCAATAGGATTAGGACATGTGTTAGGGTAATATTAATATCATTTTTACCCTTAATTGCCCTATTTACTTTTAACTGTGGTAAATAAAAGTAAAAAGTTACTATTCACCAAAAATTATTTTCAACTCATTGAACCACATTTTACTTACTGACATCAACCGTGTCTCTCGGATTTTTGAAATTCCATTCACAGAAGTGGTAAAATTAAGTTTTATGAAAAATTCAGTTTTTTTTTTAACTACCATTTAGTAGTTTCACTATTCATCAAAAATTGATGTTTTTCAGAACAATGCCAAAATTTCATCCTAAGCTATATTTCATATTCCAAATTCAAAAATGAAGTCTATTTTACCAAATTCATAACATAGAAGTTTCATTAATTAATTTTATAATTAAATCCCGCTGTTAAAACAAAAAGCGTGTTTTTAAGAAACAATGTCTATCAAAAGATTGACACTTGTTTATGTCTGGTTTAAATGTGAAATTACATCCAATGACCAACATTGTATTAAATTGTAAAAATATATTCTAAATATACTTTAAAACCACTCAAAATAATAATTTATCACTATTAATTATTTCGATAAAAAAGTTGTTTTTAATTAAAATTTAGTAATTTTCACTATTCATTAGAAAATGAAAGTTATCCGAAAAGTACCAAAATTTCACCCTAAGCTAATTTCGATATTACGAATCCAAAAATGAAGTCCATTTTGAGAGCTAAAATTTCTAAAATTTTAAACAGTGGTTATTACTATTCATAACAGCTAGTTTTAATAATATTTTAATAGCATATCGTTGTTTCGTGAAACTCAGTATTGCGTATTACACACGCTATCGAGGAAGGTCGTGATTGCGTGTAATGCAAGGCAAGTCAAGGATGTGTGTTGTGAAAGCTCCTTTTGGTGTAGCGTACAACACAAGACATTAATAAAATTAAAAAAGTATAGTTTTCATAAAATCTCGGGTTGTTACATTCTAACCCCCTTAAAATGAATTTCGCCCTCGAAATTCGTCGGGGTTATAAATGGTTTACTATTTGAAAGTTTATTTAATAGAAACCCACATCGTAAAAAGGAATATCAAAACCAATCTTTAAAAACAAATGTATGAAACGTAACGGTTACCCAAATAAACTAATCACTGGGTTTCCACATAGGTGAAAATATGGATATGGAAGAGAAATCTAACCATCATGTTCTGATGGAGAGTGGTAGAGAACATGGCTATGGAAAAGCCAACAATCACAAAGCCATAAATTTGTGATGATCTAAAGTACCATCTGATTCATCAGATATAAGATCACTAGGACAACATTTTTGGTTTTCAAGATCGTTTCCCTAAAGTTAAAGAATTTGAATTAGAATAAATACTTACTTTATTTTGGTACAATCTCACTATTGTTCATGCCTTTAAAAATTTCCACTTCATCTCTTAAATAAATGAAGTTGAATTTGTTATTCCTGAAGTGTTAGCAGATCATGTGATAGAATGACAGGTCATTCCATCTGTCTCAAACAAAAGGTTAGCAAAATTAAATAAGTCGATCTATAGTGAGATTAATCATATATGGTTCCTAAAATGGACTTTATACTTCACATATCATACTGATTAATGAAACTAGTTTCTACTAAACAGGGACTTCCTGTAGGTCAGTGGTAGGCGATAAAGGCTAGTCGCACTTCGATTGTGGGTTCGATTTCCACAGCCTTGTCTGACGCGATGGGCTGTCGCCCATCCTGCAGTTTTTCCTTTTTCTAAAACTATATTACTATAACATCCCATAAATAATATCGAAAAAACTTCCATCCTTAAACAATACTAACTTATGTCCAACATAATCCATTCCAATCTTTAGGCTTATCCATAATACTGCAGTCCACTCTCAGAGATTTAATATCATCGTTTATCCCCATATATCATAAGATATATCTTGTTGGTCACATTCCAAACATTCAAAGTCCTTAATCATGTATTATCTTGAATACCTTAGTGAAAACATGAATGCAGTAAAAAGTTAACACCTTCCACATACCAAAATCCTCAAAATTCTATATACTCAAACCATGATATCGCTTAGTCCTTATATCAATCATGAGCTCATGAATACTGTCAAACATTTCATTTTCTCCTTATCCCTTAATTATTCGCATATAATCTACTTTCCAAAATATTTGAATCACTTTTCATGGTTACCGGTACCTTAAAATTATTGAAAACCACAATAGACCAATACATAAATATTTCAGTACACCATAAAAGTACCTCAACAACATTATTCTTGAATACCAATAAATAAACACTTTAGTCCATCCACTTCAATGATTGTCCTAGAATAAGTCCTTCCTTGATTTAGAAGTAACTTTTTAGGTCAGGGCATTGAGTTGGATAATGCCCATGTTCTCCACAAATAAGACATTGAACTCCATAACAATCTGTCACTCTATGACCCTTTTCTCCACACAGATAACATCGGTCCCTCCATTTGAGGTATTCCTCAAGGTTCTTCTTCCCTTCTTTAGAAATCTCAATCTTCCTTTCTTTATGCTCCTCAACATGCGAACATGCATAATAGTTTATCTTCCTCCTCTTTGATGAATTAGGCATACCACTAAATTTCACCTTGTTAATCATATATCGCGATGACTGATTTGGCATAATCACAATATCTTTATCTCTAGGCATTACACAATTTTGTTGCTCATAGTCACCAATTTGTCAATTGGATTCAATGTTAACCGAATTCCTTCTGGTTCCCTCCATTAACTAAAAAACAAAAAGAATTATATGAGAGGCGAAATCATGCTAGGGAAGAAAACATAGTAAAGGGGGAGTACCCTCAATATCTAACATCTTAGGTTTAAATTCTAAGATCTTTAGCGCAATTCTAGGACTATAACCAATACGTATACTTAACCTTAGAGACATCCCTAGACACACCTTAGAAATATTTCTAGGGATCTCACTAAAGTTCTCGCATCCTAGTTTCCAAAGGTTGACTAAACCTTTCCTCTGATACCAGCTGTAGAGACCCGTATCCTGACGTACATGGAAATTACATTACTTTTGCGGAATACTTAGTACATTACAAAAACACACACACAAGGATCGTAATAGTTTAATGTCTTTGGAAACTCGGAATATAATCTTCTAATCCTGGTGAAAGATCTTCAACATCTCCCATAAAGATCATCCCTTTTTTTTATACCTAAAACCTTTATTTATATCCAGGGGAAAAGAAAACATAAAAGGGTGATCTCAAATGCTCAGTAAGGGTAAACAAAAGAAATATCAATCACATCTTAACCTGCAAAAGAGATCATAATTTTATAACATGGGATAAATCATGGCGGTGAAATGAAATCAGAATAATCATAACTTAAAACATGAAACTTTGTGGCATAAACACATAATCATAGAGAATCATTTCTTGTTAGTCAAGACTCATTTCCAAGACTATCTTAGTGGACAAAGTCCCTTTCTGAATCGAGTAACCCTCGTTTCAGTCCTGTTTCACTGAACCGGTATAACCTACCATTCCAGCCATGTCTATCTCATGAGATATAAAATCTTTACCCAATGAATTGGAGGGAGATATAGGTCCCACCCATCTTATAATGAATCCTTTCTTATGTGGGCCACATAATCATAAACCATACATCATAGCGTAATCCACGTAATAAAAATGGGATTCTTAAACAACATGACATCATAAAAAAATTCATATAAGATAAAGTAATTCATAAAAATGTTTCCATCACAACATAATCAAATCCATGTAATAATAGGGATAAAAACAGAACCCTTTTATTGTCTTAAATGGTAAATAATTTTGATAAAATACTTGAACTCCATTCTTGAGGAAAATATCCTTTCTACTTCAAAAACATTTTTCCTTTCATAACATGTCATACGACTTTAAAATAAAAGAAGTTGATTAAAAATAAACTTGAAAACTTGTAAAGGAAGCTTCTTGGAAATAATGTTTTAGAAATCCATTCATGCCATATAAGTTAAAAAAACATTCTTTGTACTTTTGTCGGAAAAGTCAAAAAGTACCTCGTACAAAAAACGACAAAAGATTCCTTTAATATCTTTTACTAAAAACTCACCGAAGGGTAAAATTGGATTTAAACAATTGTATGTGGATGGAAATAATATTAAATATTGAGGAAACATGGGTGTGGATGATAAAATACACCCCAGTAAATTTAAAAGTATAAACAATCTCGGATAAAAATGAGATTGTGATATTTCCCTTACCTTAGGTCTGATTTGCTTCATATGTGTCCGAACCTCCTGTATAATGATTTAAATAATGTCATTGACTTATTACAGAATCATATTCATTTTTATGATATCATATATGGTTCACTTATGATATTATATTACCCGTTCTTTTGTAAATTCCATGTTAAAGAAGCGTTTTGGGTAAAATCGTTTCATTTATCGTAGGTGTTTTGACTTGTTGTTCTTGACATTATTATTACTTATATCATGATTTACTTACTTCCAGAAAATAAAATATGATTAATATATCATATATATTCAGTATATATATATATAATAGATAGATAAATGAAATGAAAAACACCGTTCATGGAGACGGTAGTCCGTACGTACGCATGAACGCTGTTTTCCTTTCCTTATTGTCTTGAATGGAAGTAAGTAGATGACATACATATATATATATATATATATCCAGTAGCTTTATAATGTCATATATTTCATTATTATTTCTTATATATACTTTATAATCATTCTTAAATGGTTAACATGGAGAATGAATCTCATCGCGTCGTGGAGACGGTAGTCCGTACGTACGCACGAACGATGATATCATTTCCATAAATTTAGAATTGAATTGGAGTGGTTTATACAATATATCAGAATCAATATGATGTTTTAATAACTATGTATAGTTATTCTTTACACCATTATACCCATCCATGTAAGGTGGTGGTGGAAAATAGATTACACCACGGCGTGGAGACGGTATTCCGTACGTACGCACGCGCGGTGATTTCTTTTTCCGTAGGATGGATAGATGGTGAAATAGGGTTGTTTCATACTTATAATAACATAACAGTATATGAGTGATACTGATGTTATTACTTCATAATGAAAAAACCTAAGAAGAAGAAGTGGAAGAAGAAATAAAGATGAAAGAATTGGTAACGGTAATTACCTCTTCTTTGAAGCGCCTCTTTGAGACCTCCTCTTAGGGCACTAAAATTGGTCTTTGAGGAAGACCAGAACCTCTAGGATGTTGCTAGGGAAGTGGAGAAGAGATTTTGGCAGGGGTTGTCCGAGCTTTAGTGCTCAAATTGGTGTGAGGAGGAGGGGGAGGAGGTGTCCTTTTATAAGGGAGGAGAGGGGCACCTTAGGAATATCTCAAAATATTATTTTATATTAAAGTCAAAATCGGTTTATAATGGTTCCAAAGGGTCTTATTTTGAAGCTAAAGTGGGGATGGGTCGAAATAACATCATCCAATAGGATTTAGACAAGTTTAGGGTATTATTTTAACCTTATCAATTAGATTTAACTCTAAGTTAAATAATTTAACTTTTACCGTGTCTTTTTGTTTTCTTTTACTATATGGTTAATACACTTACCATAACATGCCAAACGAACCCCAAATTGTTTATTATTAATATATATATCCGTATCTAAGTCATTTGGCCGAACCTTATATTTTTAGGAATAAAATAACAATTAATAATATAATATTTTATTTAAAAACTATTTTGTGTCAATTTTGACACTATTTGATATATGATTTTTGTGAAAGTCATAACAGAATTATATGTTCAAACCAAGTTGATTAAATAAACACTAATATATAATAGTAACCTAGAAAATTAGTGGAATTCATAAAAAGTTTTAAATTACATTTATTTTGGTATTTATAATATCAATTATGTTAATATTTAATTAATAAGATAATTACTGCGTCATCTTTGTGTCATAAATAAATTAAATTATTTGATGTCTAAAAATTACAAATAAAATACCATTATGTAGGAAATATGTTTATCTTTCTAATGAATATTTACAATTGAATTTATCTTATGTATAACCCTATATTAAAAATGTTTTAGTAAATAAACTTTGATTTTAACTCTTTTAACTCTTCTTTGAATTAAATAATCATAAATGTCCTAATCTAATCCAAGTGGGCCTAAATGATAATATTTTACACTTAAGGTTGTTTTTGGTCGATATACACTTGTCCAATAGGATTAGGACATGTGTTAGGGTAATATTAATATCATTTTTACCCTTAATTACCCTATTTACTTTTAACCGTGGTAAATAAAAGTAAAAAGTTACTATTCACCAAAAATTATTTTCAACTCATTGAACCACATTTTACTTACTTACATCAACCGTGTCTCTCGGATTTTTGAAATTCCATTCACAGAAGCGGTAAAATTAAGTTTTATGAAAAATTCAGTTTTTTTTAACTACCATTTAGTAGTTTCACTATTCATCAAAAATTGATGTTTTTCAGAACAATGCCAAAATTTCATCCTAAGCTATATTTCATATTCCAAATTCAAAAATGAAGTCTATTTTACTAAATTCATAACATAGAAGTTTCATTAATTAATTTTATAATTAAATCCCGCTGTTAAAACAAAAAGCGTGTTTTTAAGAAACAATATCTATCAAAAGATTGACACTTGTTTATGTCTGGTTTAAATGTGAAATTACATCCAATGACCAACATTGTATTAAATTGTAAAAATATATTCTAAATATACTTTAAAACCACTCAAAATAATAATTTATCACTATTAATTATTTCGATAAAAAAAGTTGTTTTTAATTAAAATTAAGTAATTTTCACTATTCATTAGAAAATGAAAGTTATCCGAAAAGTACCAAAATTTCACCCTAAGCTAATTTCGATATTACGAATCCAAAAATGAAGTCCATTTTGAGAGCTAAAATTTCTAAAATTTTAAACAGTGGTTATTACTATTCATAACAGCTAGTTTTAATAATATTTTAAAAGCATATCGTTGTTTCGTGAAACTCAGTATTGCGTATTACACACGCTATCGAGGAAGGTCGTGATTGCGTGTAATGCAAGGCAAGTCAAGGATTTGTGTTGTGCAAGCTCCTTTTGGTGTAGCGTACAACACAAGATATTAATAAAATTAAAAAAGAATAGTTTTCATAAAATCTCGGGTTGTTACATTGTGTTTCTTAGTTTATTTTTTTATATTATTAATATAATGGATTCATATTTATATTTGTACGTGGGTTCCCTCTAAATAGATAAATGGGGTTTTATTTTTATACTTACTAAAAAAATACATATGCACTAAATTGAAAAAATTTAAATTCCCACTACAAAACTTATTTTGGAAATAATTAAAATAATAATTTTAATTTTAGTAAATATACAATAGCAAGGCCACTAATTTTTTTAATAGTATTAATTACATAGTTAAACAATAAATTATTAAACCATAAAAATTCCTACAAAAACTTATGACCCCAAACAAATAATTAAATTAAATTTATCTCAAACTAAATTATAAAATTGAGGGTGTTACATAACTACCAAACAATAACTAACCCACATCATCAATAAAACATCTAAAATTAATAAAACTAAACAATAAAAAATAATATCATGGAAAAAATACATAATATTGAGTATACAGAAGATATTATGAATTCAATATAAGTAATATCATAACATTTCCAACACACCAAATCAAGTGAAATAAAATATTAATGTTTATGATAAAATAATCAAAGAAAAATCATCAACCTCGAATAATGATTGTAACAACCCGAGATTTTATGAGAAGTATTATTTTTTAATTTATTTAATGTCCTGTGTTGTATGTTGCACCAATATTATATTGCGCTATACACAACACCATATTAGCCTGCAGTATATGCAATACAATTCTTGGATCGTGTTATACACAATTTCAAGTTCATTTGATAGAAGTTATTATACGCAACATTGAGTATATATATATATATATATGTTCAATGTATAAATTAAATATGGTTGGATTCTGTTATATGCATCAACAAATGAGTCTTGCACTACACGCAACCCTGACTTGGCTTTCATTACATGCAATCACGACCTTCCTCGATAGCGTGTGTTGTACGCAATACCGGGTTTCACTAAACAACGATATATGGTTATAATATTATCAAGAACTAGCCGTTATGAATAGTATTAACTACATTTTTAATTTTATAACATTATTATTCATCTTATAAATTTTCTAAAACATTTTATGTGAACAAAATAAAATTTTCATGTAAAATAAGTATTTTTCAAAAAATTTAGTTTTGCCGCCTTTTGATGGAGCACCCACATTAAATCTAGTTTTTGACATGTTTATAAGTTAAATTTTACAAAATAAACTTCTTATTTTGAATCATGATATAAAAATTTACATTGGATAAAGTTTTGATATTTTTCTGATAACTTTCATATTTTAATGAATAGTAAAAACACGCTATATTTTAATTAAAAACAACTATTTTCATCATAATAATTTATATGGTTAAATTATAATAATGAATTGTTTTAAAGTATAAATAGAATATATTTTTTCCATTTAATATAATGTATGTCATTAGCATTTATTTTACCTTGAATTCGTAGGTTAAATCAATTCAATCTTTTGCAATGTTTTAAACAAAAACCCGTTTTCTTTCGACAACGAGATTAATTTTAATTTAATTTCTGAAATTTTTTTGTATTGAATTTGGAAAAATGGATTCCATATTTGGAATAAGTGGGTCCAAATTATGTTAATAAGATACTTTTTATTTTTGAGCATTATGAATAGTAACTACGGTGAATTTTATTTACCATAGTTAAAGGTAAATCAGGTAATTAAGGGTAAATATAAGATTATAAAATTATCCTAACACCTGCAAAAATACTATTGGATGACTAAAAGTCGACCTATATCATCTAAGGGCCGGATTAGATTCATTTAATGGATTTTTTTACATGAAAATAATTTAATTATTATTAAAACAAAAGAAAGTGACAACATATCACTTTCTTAAATATTATAAGTATAATAATTTTAATTTAGTGATACACTTAATGAAAATTAGGATATAAATAGTATCCAGAAATAAAATAAAATTACCTACATTATATGAATTTGTTTATAATTTTTAGGGATGAAATAGTTATCATTAAAGGTGACAAAATAGTGATGTTGAAATTATTTTATTAAGAGAAATATCAAATAAATGGTTTTAAAAATATTAAAATAAATATTATATGAACTATTTACTATTCTACACTAATTTTCTAGATAACTATTACATGTTATGAATCTATTAAATCTTTTAGTTTGAACATATCTTTTGTATATTGATTATTTAAATTCAAATAAATTAATAATGTCAAAATTGACACTATTGTTATTTTATAAAAATAACATATTATAAAATTGTTTAAAAATCACAAAAATATTTAAAAATTGTAAATTAAAATTTATATGGTCTAAAATGTCATAAAGTCTAAAATTATGGAAAATTCACAACACATATGTAATTATTTATAATAATTTAAAATTCAGAATATTATTACCACAAATAAAATTAAATTGATAAATAAGGATAAATCAAGTTGATAATGTTTAAAATAAATTCATAACTTGTATAAATTTTATTGGTTGATGATATTACAACCCTATCGCATCTAATATTTGGGTATGAGTCATTTTGGAAGTTTTTATGGGGGGTTGGGATTTAATATAAACTAATATTTCTTATATTTCCAAAGGTTCCCCTATCATCCCTTATAAAAGGGCACCTCCTCCCTCTCATCCTCACACCAATTTGAGCCTTCAATATCGGCCAAACCATGCAAAATTCTCTTCTCCACTTCTTTAGAAACATCCTAGAGGTCTTGGTCTTTTTCAAAGACCAATTTTAGTGCCCTAAGAGAATGTTTAAAGGAGGAACTTTGAGAAAGAGGTAATACCTTCTACCGTTTTCTTCAAGTTCCATTCTTCTTCTACTCCCTCTTAATTAGTTATTTCATTATGAAGTAATAAAATCAGTATCCCTCACATATTTATATGTTATTATAAATATGAAACAACCTTATTTCACCTTTTATCCATCCTACGGAAAACAAAATCACTGCGCGTGCGTACGTACGGAATACCGTCTCCACGTCGTGGTGTAATATGTTTTTCCACAAACACGTTACATGGATGGGTATAATGGTGTGAAGAATAACTATATATGGTTTTTATAACATCATAATAATTCTGATATATGATACCATCCACTCCAATTCTATTCAATAATTATGGAAATGAAATCATCGCTCGTGCGTATGTACGGACTGCCGTCTCCACGACGTGATGAGATTCACTCTCCATGTTAACCATTCAAGAATGATTATAAAGTATATATAATAAGTAATAATGAAATATATGACATAATAATTCTACTGTATTTATGTATATATATATATATGTATGTCATCTACTTAATTCCATTCAATTCAATAAGGAAACAAAAACAGCGTTCATGCGTACGTACGACCTACCGTCTCCATGAACGGTGTATTTCTTTCCATTTATCGATATATTATATATATGTATATTCTGAATATATATTATATATAAATCATGTTTTACATTCTGGATGTAAGTAATCATGATCTATGTAATCATATGAATAATTACAAGTTAAAACACGAACGACAAATGAAACGATTTTACCCAAAACGATACTTTAACATGAATTTTCAAAAGAACGGGTAATATAAAGTCATAAGTGAACCATATATGTTATAATAAAAATGAATATGATTCTTTAATAAGTCAATGACATTATTTAAATCATTATACAAGAGGTTTGGATATGTACTAAGCATATCAGACCTAAGGTAAGGGATAATTTTTCAAATCTCATTTTTTTATCCAAGATTGCTTATACGTAAGTATTTACTGGGGTTATTGTTATCATCCATGTCCCTATTTTATAAAAGTTTTCTATATATGTTTAATTTCCTTTTTACCCATTTTTGACTTTTACTACATGGTGTGTATGGAATCTTTCTTTTACGAGGTACTTTTTGACTTTTTTGGCAAAAGTACGAGAAGAATGTTTTTTTAACTTATACGACACCAATGGATTTTTACGGTTTTATAAATCCTTATTTTCATGAATCTTCCTCCAAAATATTTTATGACTATTTTCAACAAAATACTTTTATTTTAAAACTGCATGGAATTTTGTGAAAGGAAAATGATTTTGAAGAAGAAAGGATATTTTCCTCAAGATTTCATTTCAAATGTTTTATCAAAATCATTTTCCATATAAGAAGACATTATTTCATACGTGGATGTTTCAAGTATCATGTCTCTATGATTTACATGGTTTCAATTTTATTATTATGAAATGATATACATTTCTTTCATATGGATTATGTGATGATGGGATGATGTTTATGAAACCCATTTTATTTATTGGGTTATTATGAATGATGTATGTTTATTTTGTGGCACAAGTAATAATGATTTCATTATGAGATGGGTGGGACCTATATCTCCCTCCAATTCATTGGTAAAAGATTTATATCTCATGAGATAGACATGGATGGAACGGTAAGTTAATCCGTTTCAGTGTTATAGGACTGAAACGAGGAGTGAACTCGATTCAGAAAGGGACTTTGTCCACTAAGACGGTCTTGGAAGCAATGCCTTGGATACTATGGAAATCATAACAAGTGCTGAATGTTTTCCATAGTTACATGTTTTATTGCCATTATATTTTATCATTATTGATGTTCCTTTATGATATATTCCTTACGTACTTCCAAGATTTATGTCTTTGCTCAAGGTTTTAATGTTTAGATTTCATGTTCATGTTTTTTATTTCAAATGTTTATGGATTATTTTATGTTCTCTATGTTTTCCCTTACTGAGCATTTGAGCTCAACCTTTTTATGTTTTATTTTCCCCAGGAAATAAAGAAAGGTTTTAGGTAAGGAAACAAAAAGGGGATGATCGTTATGCAAGATGTTGAAGATATTTCAACATGATTAGAAGTTTGTATTCCGAGTTTCCAAAGAAACTAAACTATTACGATCCTTGTATGTCTGTTTTTGTTATGTATTAAGTATTCCACAAAAGTAATGTAATGTCTATGTAAGTCAAGCTTGGGTCTCTACAGTTGGTATCAGAGGAAAGATTTAGTCAACCTTTGGAAACAAGGATGCGAGAACTTTAGTGAGATCCCAAGAGATATTTCTAAGGTATGTCTAGGGATGTCCCTAAGGTTAAGTATAAGTATAGGTTATAGTCCTAGAATTGCGCTAACGATCTTAGAATTAAACCTAATATGTTAGATATTTAAGGTACTACCCCTTTATTATATTGTTTTCCCTACCATGGTATTTGCCTCTCACACTATTATTTTTGGGTTTTAGACGATGATTGGAACCCGAAGGAACCGTGTTGATCAATGTAATGGAAAATGCAATGATTTTCCTCCTGACCAAACCAATGTCCGGGGAGATGGAGTTCACAATCTTATTTCTATACTTACACAAGCTATGAATCATTTTGTACTTCAAAGTGAGCAGAGAAAGGAGCAACATTCTGTTGAATCCTTCATGAGGTAGCGTCCACCTTCATTCAGTGGGTATTCTGATCCCTTAGTGGATGAACAATGGATCAGTACTACTGAAAAGATATTTTCAGTTCAACAATGTTCTGAGCATGATAAATTCATCTTATCAGTATATCGTTTGGAAGGTGATGTTGATCAATGGTGGAATCTTTTCAATAATGTGAGGCAAAGAGATGAAATTGAGTCCATGGAATGGTACGAGTTCAAGAACTTGTTTTTCAGTAAGTACTTCCCTCATATTCTTCGAAAAAAGATGGAAAAGGAGTTTCTTGAGCTTAAGTAGAAGGATGATGAATCTGTTGGTATATACGAAGCGAATTTTACAAGACTTGCAAGGTATGCATCTGGCTTCATCATCCAACCAAGAAGTAAAGTTAATCGATTTTTCAGTGGCTTAAAACCAAGTATTCGAAGGGCATTAGCTATAAGAGACTTCAGTAGCTATGAAGAAATTGTGCGTTGTGCTGTCAAGGTAGAACTGGAAGTTGCTGTAACATATCCATCTCATGGTTTTGACAAGAAACGAAAGATGGAGTTCAAGAAGAAATCTCAGAACAATGGTGAAAAGAAGATGAATGGTTTTTATGCTCAAAGTGTGGAAAGAAGCATGGTGGAGATTACCTAAAAGGTAATAGAAAATGTTTTTAAGTGTAGAAAATAAGGTCATCAAGCAGTTGATTATCGAAGTAATGGGAAAAAGGTTGCTAATGATGCGAATAGAGAAAAGACTACAGAGAACTCTCCACCAACACTTCAATGCTTCAAGTGCAAGGAAATGGGGCATTATGATAATAAATGACCTAATCCACGGGTTAATGATGATCAATGTGAGCAACCTCTTATGGAAAATGATAAAGGGAAGTCTCATGTGATCATTATTTGTGATGTTGAGTATGAAAATGAAGTTGTGTAATGATTAAGTGTTTATGTAATGGGATTTAAAAATAGTATCATGGAATCTAATTTATGGTATTGTGGAATTTTGGAATATCTATGTATTGGTTTTCAATAATTTTATGGTACTAATAACCATGGAAAGTGATTGAGATATTTTTGGAAACAAGATGATATGCGCATAATGAAGGGATAAAAAGAAAATGAAATGTTTGAAAGTATTCATGAGCTCATGACTAATATAAGGAAATAGTTATATCATGGTTTGAGTATATAGAATTTTGGGGTTTTGGTATGTGGAAAGAGTTAACTTTTGACAACATTCATGTTTTCACTAAGATTAAATGGGTATTCATTTTTCAAGAGAATACACGATCAATGTATTCACATGTTTGGAATGTGACCAACAAGATATATCTTATATGGGGGATAAATGATGGTATTCACGTACTTGTTATGTGACCTCTCAAGTAATCATTTTCTTTACACCATGAGATTGGACAAAAGTATTTTTGATAAGCTTAAAGGTTGGAATGAATTAAGTTGGACATCAGATATAATTGTTTAAGGCTATAATTTTTCGATATTATGGATTATTATAATAATGTAGTTTTAGAAAAAGGACAACCTATAGGACGGGCGACAACCCATCGCGTTGGACAAGTCTGTGGGAATCGAACCCACAACTGAAGTGCGACAAGCCTTTATCACCTACCACTAGCCTACAGGAAGTCCATGGTTAGTGGAAAGTAGTTTTATTTTATTAAGAGGTATGATAAATAAATTATAAGTCCATTTTTGGAACCATATACGATTAATCTCACCATAAGATGGACTTATAACTTTTTCTAACCTTTTGTTTGAAATAGATGGAATGAATCATGATTCTATCACATGATCTGCTAACACTTAACGAATAACAAATTCAACTTCATTTCATTAAGAGATGAAGTTGAAATTGTTCAATTCACGAACAATAGTGAGATTGTATCAAAATCATGTAAGTATTTCTTTTAATTCATCAACTTTAGGGAAATGATCTGGAAAACCAAAATTTTTTTCCTAGTTCCCTTATATCTGATGAATCAGATGGTACCTTAGATCATCACAAATCTATGGCTTTGTGATTGTTGGATTTTTCATAGCCATGTTCTCTACCACTCTCCTTCAGAACATGATGGTTATATTTTCTTCCATATCCATATTTTCACCTATGTTCTCCTATGTGGAAACCCAGTGATTAGTTAATTTGGGTAACCGTTACGTTTCTTACTTTAGTTTTTATAGTCAAGTTTTGGTATTCCTTTTTATGATGTGGGTTTCCATTAAAAAACCTTTCAAGTAGAAAACCATTTATAATCCCGACAAATTTCGAGGGCGAAATTCATTTTAAGGGGGGTAGAATGTAACAACCCGAGATTTTATGAGAAGTATTATTTTTTAATTTATTTAATGTCTTGTGTTTTATGTTGCACCAAGATTATCTTGCGCTATACGCAACACTATATTAGCCTGTAGTATATGCAACACAATTCTTGGATCGTGTTATACACAATTTCAAGTTCATTTGATGGAAGTTATTCTATGAAACATTGAGTGTATATATATATATTCAATGTATATATTAAATATGGTTTGATTCTATTATACAAATCAACAAAGGAGTCTTGCACTACACGCAACCCTGACTTGGCTTTCATTACATGCAATCACGACCTTCCTCGATAGCGTGTGTTGTATGCAATACCGGGTTTCACTAAACAATGATATATGGTTATAATATTATCACGAACTAGCCGTTATTAATAGTATTAACTACATTTTGAATTTTATAAAATTATTATTCATCTTATAAATTTTCTAAAACATTTTATGTGAACAAAATAATTTTTTCAGGTAAAATAATTATTTTTCAAAAAATTTAGTTTTACTGCCTTTTGATGGCGCACCCACATTAAATCTATTTTTTGACATGTTTATAAGTTCAATTTTACAAAATAAAATTCCTCTTTTGAATCAGGATATAAAAATTTACATTGGATAAAGTTTTGATATTTTTCTGATAACTTTCATATTTTAATGAATAATAAAAACATGCTATATTTTAATTTAAAACAACTTTTTTCATCGTAATAATTTGTATGGTTTTAAAGTATAAATAGAATATATTTTTAACATTTAATATAATTTATGTCATTAGCATTGATTTTACCTTGAATTCGTAGGTTAAATCAATTCAATCTTTTGCAATGTTTTAAACAAAAATCCATTTTCTTTCGACAACGGGATTAATTTTAATTTAATTTCTGCAAATTTTGTGTATTGAATTTGGAAAAATAGATTCCATATTTGTAATAAGTAGGTACAAATTATATTAATAAGCTACTTTTTATTTTTGGGCATTATGAATAGTAACTACGGTAAATTTTATTTTCCTTAGTTAAAGGTAAATCGGGTAATTAAGGGTAAATATAAGATTATAAAATTACCCTAACACCTTCCAAAATCTTATTGGATGACTAAAATTCGACCCATATCACCAAAGGTTCGGATTATATTCATTTAATAGAATTTGTTCCATGAAAATAATTTAATTATTATTAAAACCAAAGAAAGTGACAACATGTCACTTTCTTAAATCTTATATGTATAATAATTTTAATTTAGTGATAAATTTAAATAAACTTCGGATATAAATAGTCTCCAGAAAGATAATAAAATTAACTAAATCAGATAAATTTATTTATAATTTTTATGGATTAAATATTTATCATTAAAGGTGACATAATAGTGATGTTGAAATTATTTTATTAAGAGAAATATCAAATAAATGGTTTTTAAAATATTAAAATAAATATTATATAAACTATTTACTATTCTACACTAATTTTTTAGATAAATATGACATGTTAGGAATCTATTAAATCTTTTATTTCGAACTTATCTTCTGTATATTATTTATTTAAATTCAAATAAATGAATAATGTCAAAATTGACACAATTGTTATTTTATAAAAATAACATATTATAAAATTGTTTAAAAATCACAAAAATATTTAAAAATTATAATTTAAAATTTATATGGTCGAAAATGTCATAAAGTTTCAAATTATGGAAAATTCACAGCACATATGTAATTATTTATAATAATTTAAAATTTAGAATATTATTTCCACAAATAAAATTAAATTGATAAATAAGGATAAATCAAGTTGATAATGTTTAAAATAAATTCCTAACATGTCTAAATTTTATATGTTGATGGGATTAAAACCCTATCTCATCTAATATTTGGATATGAGTCATTTTGGAAGTTTTTGTGTGGTGTTGGGATTTAATATAAACTAATATTTCTTATATTTCCAAAGGTTCCTCTCTCCTCCCTTATAAAAGGGCACCTCCTCCCTCTCATCCTCACACCAATTTCAGCCTTCAAGCTCGGCCTAACCCTGCCATATTCTCTTATACACTTCTATAGAAACATCTTAGAGGTCCTGGTCTTCTTCAAAGACTAATTTTAGTACCCTAAGAGAAAGTTTAAAGGAGGCACTTCGAGAAAGAGGTAATACCTTCTACCATTTTCTTCAAGTTCCATTCTTCTTCTACTGTCTCTTATTTAGTAGTTTCATTATGAAGTAATAACATCAGTATCCCTCACATACTGATATGTTATTATAAATTTGAAACAACCTTATTTCACCTTCTATCCATCCTATGGAAAACAAAATCACCGCACGTGCATACGTACGGAATACCGTCTCCACGCCGTGGTGTAATCTGTTCTTCCACCAACACCTTACATGGATGGGTATAATGGAGTAAAGAATAACTATATATGGTTATTATAACATCATAATAATTCTTATATATTATACCATCCAATCCAATTCTATTCAATAATTATGGGAACGATATCATCGCTCGTGCGTACGTATGGACTACCGTCTCCACGACGCGATGAGATTCACTCTCCATGTTAACCATTGAAGAATGATTATAAAGTATATATAATAAGTAATCATGAAATATATGAAATAATAATTCTACTATATTTATGTATATATATATTTATGTCATCTACTTAATTTCATTCAATTCAATAAGGAAATGAAAACAGCGTTCATGTGTACGTACGACATACCGTCTCCATGAACGGTGTATTTCTTTCCATTTATTGATCTATTATATATATGTATATTCTGAATATATATTATATATAAATCATGTTTTAAATTCTGGATGTAATTAATCATGATCTATGTAATCATATGAATAATTATAAGTTAAAACACGAACGACAAATGAAACGATTTTACCCAAAACGCTACTTTAACATGAATTTACAAAAGAACGGGTAATATAATGTCATAAGTGAACCATATATGATATAATAACAATGAATATTATTATTTAATAAGTCAATGACATTATTTAAATCATTATACCAGAAGTTTGGATATGTACGAGGCAAATCAGACCTAAGGTAAGGGATAATTTTGCAAATCTCATTTTTTTTATCCGAGATTACTTATACGTAAGTATTTACTGGGGTTATTGTTATCATCCATGTACATGCTTTCTAAAAGTGTTTTTATGTATTTTTAATGTCCTTCTTACCCATTTTTTACTTTTACTACATTGTATGTATGAAATAATTCTTTTACGAGGTACTTTTTTGACTTTTCCGGCAAAAGTATGAGAAGAATGTTTTTTTAACTTATACAGCACGAACGGATTTTTACGGTTTTATAAAGCCTTATTTTCATGAAGCTTCCTACAAAAGATTTTATGACTATTTTCAATAAAATAATTTTATTTTAAAAGTTCATGTAATTTTTTGAAAAGAAAATGATTTTGAAGAAGAAAAGATATTTTCCTCAAGATTTCATTTCAAATCTATTATCAAAATCATTTTCCATCTAAGATGACATTATTTCATACGTGGATGTTTCAAGTATCATGTCTCTATGATTTATATGGTTTCACTTTTCTTATTATGAAATGATATCCATTTCTTTCATATGGATTATGTGATGATGGAATTATGTTTATGAAACCCATTTTATTTATTGGGTTATTATGAATGATGTATGTTTATTTTGTGGCACAAGTGAGAATGATTTAATTATGAGATGGGAGGGACCTATATCTCCCTAAAATGAATTGGGTAAAGATTTATATCTCAAGAGATAGACATGTCTAGAATGGTAAGTTAATCTATTTTAGTGTTACAGGATTGAAATGAGCAGTGAACTCGATTCAGAAAGGGACTTTGTCCACTAAGATGGTTTTGGAAGCAATGCCTTGGCTACTATGGAAATCATAACAAGTGTTGAATGGTTGCCACAATTACATGTTTTATTCCCATTATATTTTATCATGATTGATGTTCCTTTATGATATATTCCTTACGTACTTCCAAGATTTATGTCTTTTCTCAAGGTTTTAATGTTTAGATTTCATGTTCAAGTTTTTGCTTTAAAATGTTTATGGATTGTTTTATGTTCTCTATGTTTGCCCTTACTGAGCATTTGTGCTCACCATTTTTATGTTTTATTTTCCCCAGAAAATAAAGAAAGGTTTTAGGTAAGGAAACAAAAAGGGGAAGATCGTTATGGGAGATGTTGACGATATTTCAACATGATTAGAAGTTTATCTTCCGAGTTTCCAAAGACACTAAACTATTACGGTCCTTGTATGTCTGTTTTTGTTATGTATTAAGTATTAATGTAATGTCTATATACGTCAAGATTGGGTCTCTACAATGATGGATCCACATCTTTCTATCAATTTTAGTATATTTTTGGCATAAATAATATGTTATAATTTTTTAAATAATTATATTATTCGATTTTTTTAATAAGGAGATAAATTTCAAATGGTCTAAAGTTTTATTTTTAGTATATTTATTAATTTTCTAGAATTTATTGTAAAATTGATCACTCTTTAATTTGTATTGAATTATGAATTAATTATAAAAAAGTATTATGTCTTTTATTTTTATTTATTTTTAACATTTTGGATCTAATTTGAATCAATACTACACTAAATACATGTTTTCCATGATCTTCAAGTAACTTTTAAGATATTTGACGTTTAGAATTTAGAAGTAAGAGAATTCCTAAAGTTATGATTATAAGATGGTATTAAATAGATATCTAGACATGGAAGAAGTACCATATAAGATCCTTAATCATAAGAAATTTATGAGGCATTACTTGGAATTTGAAAAAGTTCTATAGGGGGAATTGATACCTAATATCTTACTTGGACATGATATGTAAGATTCTATATACAAGAGAAAATGAAAAAGTATGATGGAACACAAGTTTTCTAGACGATACACAAGATTTTATTTGCTATAAATATAGATATAGTAATATATAATTTGTAAAATACACATAATCTATCATGTAGGTTGTACATAAGTTAAATTTTAATGTTAGAGATATGCATTACATTTAATAATTTGAGAAAATTCAATAGACTAATACGTATGATATTTTTCTCAAAGAATACGATATATAAAATTTTAGAGTTTTCTAGATCAAGGAATCCATGATACGATCAATGAAATATTTGGATTTCAAATAGACTTAACACTACACAAGTGGGCCAACAACATCTCCTAGAAATCCTTGAATAAGAATAAAAATGCCAACACTATTTCATGGTGGGTCACCACATAGTGTCAGTGCCCCTACGCCATCTTCACTCCCACCTTGAAAATATGTTGCACCTCCAAAAATCACCTCATATTCTAATGAAACTTAACTATATACTACAAAATATTCTGTATTGCATAATCTATTTTTTGGGAAATTCTTCTACATCAATGATGTAATGTCAAGATAATAATTTATTATCTCAAGCCCCAACGATAGTGTTCATTATCTACTAAGTACTACCATTCATTTAACCACTGCATACTATCTTCCCTACAAAATAACACTTATTACATGATCAATATTACATTCTCACTTTAATGAATCATTATGAGACATTTCAGAGCTACACTGAGAAGAAAACACCACCAAAATATTTATACCTCTCTAATATTCCACAATTGATCACAAGAGAGATTAATATTGAAATATCCGCAATATTTTATGAATAGAGAATCCAAAAGGAACACATTTATGAACCAATAAGATGATAAAATATTATTCAAACCTAATTGAATAACTAAATCCGATAAATTATCAATAGAACATACACATGGAATCCATCTAGCATGGGATCAAGGAGAAGATCACGTGAAGGGATAATTAAGATAGTTATAAGGACACGACCTTAAAACATTACATAATCTTGAGTTAAGTCATGAATTTTTCTTTCTTTCACATTGAGGATCTTTTCAGGTTTAGAGTTTTAGATAATTATTCCATAAATCATACATAAAAAAACCACCAAATAAAAAGTGGACACTTTTGACCAGTATCCATTTTTTTCACCATATGAAACTTTTAAAATAAATCATGATCACTTTTATGATATCTCTTCACAACTATCAATATGAATTATTCCAATAATTTACTCATCCCCAAGTCCTCTGAAAAGCGTGGGATGTGCATAAAAATCTTAGTAAATGATATAAAAATAAATAAATAAATAATCTATTAATAAAAAATAAAATCCATGAAAATTTATCAAAAATTAATAATTCTCACCCTTAATAAGTAGTAAATAATTTCCTTTAAAAATAAGCTTACTGCTTACCATTTTTTTCATAAAAATATTACCATAAAACCCGTAGAAATCATAAAAAATACATAAAGGTAACTTTTGACATCATTATACTTGTAACTCCTATAAATGTAATAACCATGTGGTTAACTTCCATACATGTCACTCTTATAAATGGAATAACCACACGACCAAATTCTATACCCAATGAATTAGAGGGATATCACGAACCAACCCATAATTGGTTTATTTTGGTACCCTCCTTAATTGGTTTGTCATGTTACCAACCATAAAATGTCCAATTACCATTATATACTCATAACACATAAAAAAAATTCAATTTTAAACATGTCACTCATAATATTTCATTTTCACTCATAAGAAATCATTTTAAGTTGTTGAAATAGTCAATATATTTTCAGAACCCATCTTCTATAAACAAATGAAAATAATTATTTTAATTTAATAAAACATGTAATATTGTAAAGGAATATAGAAATTAAATAATAGTCATGGAGTCATAAAATTCATTATCTCCACATACGTTAAGAATATAACATTTTTTTTATAGTTTAACAAAAATATTCATATAAAAAATGAAAAAATATTCCATTAAAAAACCATAAAATTAAATTTAATATAGACATAAATATAATTTATAATCATTTTATATCAATATAAATAAATATGTAAAATAATATCAAGAATATTGTCTTGGAGAAAAGATTTTTAAATTAAATCTTTAATCATTCAAAGCATGCCATACCACTTTGAACATTTAAATCATAATAAACATGAAAGAATAAAATTTTAAAAAACATTAAATAATATTATAGTAGATTAAATATGTATATATAATGTAAAATGGGTTGTATGTACACTTTATAAAAAATATTGGTGTATATCATCAAGAAATGTCTCAATGAAAGGAGATTGAGATGAAACCCCTTACCTTGAGTCTGACTTGCCACATGTGACTTTATCTTCCCAAATAATAAAAATATTTTAATTATTTAGTGTATTCATAAAATTTTCAGTTTTTATCATTATTTTTATTTCACTTATTATAAATCTTTAAACAACTATATAAACAACTATTTTTACATCTGGTGTTTTACCATATTCGGTTTATGTGTCAAAAACAACAATGGTAGGTCAACTATGGTAAAAGGGTAATTATATAAACAAATATAGAATACTAATTATAAAATAATAATCATATTTATAAATCAATTATACTTTTAAATCCAATCATGAAATATGGTTATGAAAAATGAAGCAACCTTACAATCATGGAGATAGTATGCCTCACGTACGCATGAGTAGCGTTCCCATTTTCAATGATCGTTATGGGAAAAAAGTAAGTAACAATTATATTTCCATAATGACAATTATATCATAAATAAAATATTATTTAATAATATATACTTATATATATATATATAATTATAGTGATGTAAATGGAATCAAACCGCGTCGAGGTGGAAGTGGTCCAAACATCCACGACCGACGTTATCACTTTTTTAGTGTGTGAACGAGTAATAAAAAAAGAAGTATTATATTTAAAGAAATTAAATTATTTCATTAATATAATATGTTGGCTATTTATGTCACATTTGTTTAATTAAACTCATCCTTAATACATTCTATGAATTTTGTGAACGCATCACATCACTTTGAGAAGGCGATAATCCACACATCCATAAATGATGTTATCGTATTTACACAAAATAGAAATAATGAAGGTAATTGTATATATAAATTACTTAAGTATGAATAAATCATAAATATATAATATATATCATATTAAAACATTATTTCCATCATAATTATGAACCATGAGAGTTGGTAAAGGAAACATGAATGATATCGTTACGTGAAGCGGTAGTTCACTGTACATGAACGATAATTTCGTTATACATTAGATGGGAGTGTGTGTAATTGTTGGTCTAAACCTTATAATAAAAATATATTAGTATATTTAGGATACTTTTTTATCATATAATTATTTAATGATAATAATTTAAGTGTTGTAGAATGAAAATAAAGAAAAAGACCTTATAGAAGGATGTGACCTCTTTTTTGGGTAACTCTTTTGGTTTGAACCAAATGGTTTCCTGGTTGGATTTCTTCCCAAGTTGAGGATTATAAGTTTATTTGAGAGATTTTTTTATATTGTTTTAGTAGAAGTTTGGTGAGACAAATTACTTTTTATGTGTGATTAAATGGGAAGGGTGAGTGCCTTTTTATAGTGGTGGAGGAGTGAAAATCTTGTAAATTTATGAAAAGAAAATTTTCTCCACGTTTTTACCTTGTTTAGTGGCTCCAATGATAGAAAGAATATATAAAATGGATTATAGAGTATAAATATAAACATAAAATGGATTTTGGACAATTTTTAATGTCATTTTGGCTCTTGAGATTAAGGTTTAGTCACTTGTTAAGCCAATTTTTGTCTTAATCAATGTAATTAATTTTAATTGACTTCACTAATATTTTTGGTAAAAAAATAAGTTGAACTTATTAAAAATTATAAATTATTATAATTCAAAATATGGAGTACATTTATAAAAATTCCAATAATATAAGTGGTATAAATAAATTTAAATTTTATCCTGCAGACAGGATGACAATGTAGGGGTTTAAAGTAAAAATGTTAAAAAGTTTGTGAAGGTTTTATATGTAAATTCAATGTGAAATTGTTTCCAAAGACCTAAATTATTTTAAATCATATAAAATTGATCTAATTATACTATAAAAACAACTATAAGTACTATTTAACTATATAAAAAAATTATATGAAAAAGAATTTTTGAACTAAAATTCAGTATTGTTCACTATTCATTAAAATATGAATGTTCTTAGAAAATTCCAAAAATTCTCCCAAAGTAATTTTTTTTTATATTTTAAAAATTGAAGTTTATTTTTTTATATAAAACTTATAAAAGTTTTAAAATTTATATTTAAAATGGGTTCTCTACTAAAAGGTGGTAAAACTACCTTTTACAAAATACAAAACTTTTTTATGCTTAAAATAAGATTTATTCTTATTTTAAGCCTATTGAATTTATTGGATTAATTTAAAAACATTATATTAAAATGTTCAAATATAATATAGTTAGTTCTATACAAACCCTAAAATATAATGGCTAGGTGATATCAACAAATTAAAATAATAATATTAATAGTATTATTATTGTTTGGTATAACTCAGTCTTGCGTGCAACTCATGATTTTAGAGAAAATCATTGTTTCGTGTCATGTATACTGTGATACATGAATTACATTTTAAGGAAAATTATTTTCTAATTCAATAATATTAATAAATATTAAAAACATTTATTCTATCATTACCTCAGATGTTACATCCTTCCCCCTTTTGGAGATTGCATCGTCAAAATTTTATTCACTTATCAAATAGGTGAGGATATTTTTCCCTCATATTTTTCGGGTTCCGATGTTTCATCTTCAGCCATTTGGATTTTCCACAAAACCTTAACTTGATGAATTTCCATATTCCATAACACTTTATCTATGTGGTCAATAACCTGAAATAGTTGTTCCTTATAAGGAATATTCTCTTATAGTTGAACTAATTTAGGGCTTAAAACAGGAGATGAATCATGTATATACTTACTTAACATTGAAACATGAAATAAATTGTGTGCATAGGATACACTCATGGGTAAATCCACTTGACAGTCAAATGATCCAAATTTCTCTAGGATTTCTTATTTCTCAAAGAACCATAGGCTCAACTTCCCCTTCTTACTAAAACACATCACACTTTTTCATAGAGAAAATTTTAAAAAGACACGATCACCTACCTCGAATGAAATATATTTTATTCAGTTATCCTCATAACTTTTTTTTCATACTATGAGCTTCCCTTATGTGTAAATGGATAAAACGTACTTTCTCTACCATTTACTCTACCATCTCTGGTCCCATAAACATCATTTATCCTACATCATCTCAAAAATCCAGTGTATGACACTACTTTCTATATAATTCTTTGAAAGGTTCCATCTGTATTATGGAGTGAAAACTGTTATTATAAGAAAAATAAACCAAAGAAATATGTTGATCCCAACTTCCCATGTAATCCATTGATCAAGAACAAAACATATCTTCCAATGTCTTAATAATCTACTTAGAATTTCCATCCGATTGAAGATTAAAATCTATACTAAAATTTATTTTAGTACCCAATGACTTCTTAAGTCCTTTCAAAAAAATTGATGTCAACCTGGGATCATGGTGTGATACAATAGAGAGAGGCACTCAATTTAATATGACAATCTCTTTAAGATATAGTCTAAAAAGATGATCTAGAAGCATTGTATCTAGAATTGGAAGGAAATGTGAATATTTGGTTAATTGATCAACAATAATCCAAATAACATTATTACCATGAGAAGTATTTGGAAATACTACCACAAAATCTATTGATATATTTTACCACTTCCACTCTAACACTAGAAAAGGTCGAATCATCCCCTTCATTAATTATCTCTCTACTTTAACCTGCTGAAAATTCAAACACTTCACAGTAAATTAAGCAATGTATTTTTTCATTTCAATCCACCAGTAATAACCCCAAAGATCTCTGTAAATATTGGTTCTACCTAGATAAATGAAATATAGGGAACTATGAGCTTTAGTCAACAACTCTTTACTGAACTGTAAACCACAAGGCACACATAATATTTTTCCAAATCATAAATCACATTCTTCATCAATATTAAAATCAGGAAACTTACAATTCTTAACATATTCTAACTTTTTTTGAAAATATTGATCCACATTCTGAGTTTTCTTAAATTTTTATGACAAATTTGTTTGCACTTAAACCTAACAAAAGGAGGATGTCCTAACATCAATAACTTTTGGCCAATATTCATCAAATCATTAACGAAATGGTTACATCTCAAATGCAACATGGTTAATGTAGTGTTAGTTTTTCAACTCAAAAAATCATCAACCTTGTTTTCTTTTCCAAGATGACAATGAATCAAGAAATCATAATACTTTATTAGTTCCATCCAACTTCTTTTTCAGTTATTTATAATTGAATATATACTTAAAATTTTTATTATTAGTATATATTTCACACTTCACTACATACAAATGATGCCTCCAAATTTTTAATGTAAAAACAATAGAAGATAATTCTAAATCATGTGTAGGGTAGTTTAAATCATGAGTTTTCAACTGACATGAAGCATAAGAAATTAACTTATCATTCTACATCATAGAACAACCAAGTCATTTTAAGTAAGCATCTCTATAGAAGAAAAAATCAATGTTTCTGAAGGATATTATAAAACAGGAGGCATTTACTTTTATTATTTACAATTCCTAAGAAAACATCACATTCTACTATCCATGTAAACCTAACTCCCCTTCATGTTAACTTAGTCAGTGGGCTAGATAAATGAGAAATATTTTAAAAAACCATAGATAGTAACCTGATAATCCATGAAAAATATGAATTTCGGTGATATTTATGGGTCTTTTACATTTTTAGCAACTTTTGTTTTAGCAGTGTTAATATTTATTCCATGTTTATAAACAATCTGACCAAGGAATGATTTTTTTTTGCAACAAAAATTATGTCTCACTAAACTTTCCATATATTTTCTTTTCTTTTATGGTTTTAAAAACAATCCTTATGTTCCTTTCATGTTCCTAATATATTTTAGAATATACCCAAATATCATCTATAGACTCAACCAAAAACTTATCTAAGAATTGTTTTTTCTATCGTAAGTCGAACAACCTTAGGAAAACATTTTTGAGGGAAAATATTCTTAAATTCAACCCATTCCAAGGCACCCATCTCTTCACTTTATTTGATATTATTAACCATTGACCATCACTGGTCGTCTTCACCTTCAAAATGATAAATTTCAAGAGTTACCTTTTAGTTATCCGATCAACCCATGAAGTTGAATATCTTTTCCTGGGATTCACTCCATCCTTCAGCTATCACGGGGTCATATGATCCTCCAAATGATGGGGGATTTTGTCACATAAAATTATCCCTTATCATCATGTTCATCTATGGTAGATCTAGTTTCTCTCTTTCATGGACACTTCTACCATTTATAGTCTGTTTCAACTAATCCATCACTAAAATAAACTGCTAAGTTCCAATTCTAATCATCTCAGGATGCTGATTCGGAAAGATATTTTCCCGTCGGTGTCTTCCCAGTATAATTTCATTGTTTTATATGCACAAAACCATTATAATAAAACATAATTTAGCTGAATCAACATGGAAATATTCAAATTATAAAACATTTTAACTTGACCATAAGGTAAAATATTTCAAGGGGATGTTATTAAGATTATCCTAAATTCTATAGTTAACTAAACTAACCTATGATACAAACTATAAGGACCTGAATTTAAAAAATTATATAATTATGAGTTAAGTCACGAATTTTAATTTCCTTTATATTGTGGATCTTTTTAGGTTTACAGTTTTAAGGAATTAGGCCATAATTTATACATAACAAAACCATGAAATAAAAGATGGATAGTTCCGATCATTATCCATTTTTACACCATATACAACTTTTAAAATAAATCTTGATATCTTTTATGAAAACTCTTCATAACTATCAACATGAATTCTTACAACCCCTTACTCATCCTTAAGTCCAATGAAAAAAATTAAAAAACATGGTATGAGCATAAAAAAACCAGTAATGGATATAAAAATAAATAAACTATTAGTCCATTGATAAATAATAAAATCTATTAAACATTATTAGAAAGTAATACTTTTCACCCTTAAGAACTAGTAAATACATTCCATTGAAAATAATCTTGTTACATACCATTTTTTTTACAAAAATGTTATCATAAAACCCATATCAAGCATAGAAAATACGTAAAGGTAACATGAGACTTCATTATTATTATCACTCTTATAAATTGAATAACCATGCGGTCTACTTACATACATGTCACTCTTACAAATGGAATAACCATATGTCCGACTTCCATACCCAATTAATTGGAGGGCTATCACGGACCCACCCATCATTGGATTATCATGGAACCACCTTTCATTGCTTTATCACATAACCACCCATCAAATGTTCAAGTATCATTATATAATCATAGCACATAAAAGAATCAAATTTTCAACATGTCACTCATAATATTTAATTTTCACTCCTAAGAAAATATTTCAAGTTATTGAAATAATCAATTTATTTTCAAAACCCATTTTCAATAAAAAAAGGAAAATAGGTATTTTTATTTAAGAAAACATTTAATCTTACAAAGAAATCCAAAAACCAAATCATATTCATGGCTGTGGAAAAGTTATTTTCACCGTGTACATTAAGGATAAAACATTCCCATTTTCGTTTAACAAAACACTTCATATAAACCATTTAAAAGATTTATTTTAAAACCCTTGAAATAAAATTTAAAATAGACATAAATTTCCTTTATAAAACTTATATATTTATATAAATAAATATTTAAAATAATATCAAGAATATTTTGATACAAAAATGTTTTTTAAATTAAATCTTTAAACATTCAAAACACCCCACAACACTTTGAGAATTTAAATCAAAATCCCATTGGAAAAATAAAATTTTAAAAACATTAAATAACATGATAGTTGATAAAATATGGATATAAAATTTAAAAAGGTATTTATATATAGTTTATAAGAGAATAAATGTGCATATCATCAAAAATGCCTCAATGAAAGGAGATTGAGATGAAATCCTTTAATTTGAGTATAAATTTTCAAGTGTGTATTTATATTCATGAATAATAAACTTTTGTTAATTATTTACTTGAATAATAAGATTTTTCAAGTTTATCATTACTTTTATTTCACTTATTGTAATGTTTTAAACATCTACTTGAACATCTATGTTTACATCAGGTGTTTTGACCATATTTGTTTTATGTGTTAAAAATGAATTTGGTCGGTCAAATATGGTCAAAGGGTCATTATATAAACATATAATTAATAATAATAATGAAATAATTATCATATTTATACAAAAATTACAATTTTAAAACCAACCATGAATGATGGTTATGAAAAATTGTTGGTTCGAGTGGATACTCAAGAGGGGGGGGGGGGGCTGAATTGAGTTCCAATTAAAAAATTTTGTTTAAAAGATTTGTATTAAAATCCTCCAATTCATAAAACAAGTTAAACTGTAGTGAATTTATAAAGATTATAAATGTTCAATTAGTTTCTCAAAGATTGATTACTTCATAGTTAACTTAATATGAAGAATAAGTTATCTTTTGAAACTAACTTATTGGTTCACAATAATTACAAACACTTTATACTTCAAATATTAGAGTTACTCAAAAATAGATTTATATTTAAATTACTTAGCAGAGGAATATTCAAAATAGTTTTATCAAAGGAAAAAAGCACAATAGTTTTAAAACAAGAGGTTCAGTCTCCAGCTTAGACTTATTCCTCTTAAATAGTTTATATAAACTTTGATCCACACCCTGGATCGAGGGTTTTACAATAGTAATCAGACTCTTCAGGTCCTCAGACCTCTACCATAGTTCTACATGGGAAAACTAAACAACAGCACAAAGGCTGTCCAGGTCACACTTGACCTCTTCCACAATACACAGGGGGATACAATAAGGTGTAAAAAGTTCAGTGTGAGGATTTAGTATCCTCCAGTTCAGTCCAGTGTGTGTCTAAATATACAGATGCACACACACTGCTCAAAATGTTAATCAAAGGTTCACTATAGAGAAAATAAATAGATAATTAGTTTATAATTCTCTGAGTGATTTCAGATGAGCTCTGGACTCGTTTAGATGTTGCAGATGTTATTTGAGCCTTTTCTAGTGAGGATGACACAAAACAGAGTGTTGTTGTTTTTCTCAGCTACAGTTATTTAGCCTTGTGCATATGATGTTCAATAAGTCACAGTAACTTGGCTTCAGTGTTTTTTCCAGGTGAATGATCTTCTTGAAGCTCTCCAGTTTTCATAGGTTTTCTTCAAGTTCTTATTTTGTTTTGTGGGCCATAACACACACATATGCCCTCATCTTCTTGTGTGTCTCTGTATGTGTATTTGTTTTATCTATTTTTATCTACAGATAAATCTTCCTTTTTATTCCTTGAGATCCATCAAATGGAATGAATACTTTTTTACAGGTACGAGGTATGGTTCCCTGAAATCCAACAACCAACATTAATTAATAGCAAGTTCATTAAATTAATCAAATATGACAGTTGGAATTAAATAAGAGTTAATAAAAAATCAAACAGTTTTCCTGACTATCGGTGATTCATGAGATAAGTAGGTCATTTGAATTTGCATCGGTATCAGTATGTCATGTGATCAGCATCGGCTTCGGTATGTCATGTGATCAGCATCAGCTTCGGTAGGTTATGTGATCAGCATCAGCTTCGGTAGGTCATGTGATCAACATCGGCTTCGGTAGGTCATGTGATCGGCATTAGTTAGAGAGTTGTATCATTGGTGCGACCGTTGTCATTGGTGAGACTGTTGTCATCGGTGAGACTGTTGTCATCGGTGCGACCATTGTCATCGGTGAGACCATTGTCATTAGTGCTACTGTTGTCATCGGTGCGACAAATATCGGTTTCAGTGTGTCAAATTTGGTTTCAGTGCGAGGATTTCACTTTCGGTGTGAGGATTTCTTCTATAGGTGACTCATCCAACAGTTTATCACATCGGTGTCTCATTCCTTTAACTATCTGTGACTCAAGAATATAACTAACGGTGATTCAAAAAAGTGAAATTATCACAAAGTGTCTGTTTTATCCCGAACACTTCCTGGTCAATAGTATACCATAAATTAACATAGATAAACATATGTAGACATGATTAAACAAATATAAACACATTTAGAACAGATTGAATAAATGACTAAATTGACATATATAAAAACAATGATTTTTGATTATTAAAATAACTATCGCACAGAGGGTTCAACAATATCCCCCTTTTTGATAATCGCAAATCTATGGAATAAAAGAAGAGGGAAGATGGTATAACACTCAGTATTCTCCCCCTATGTAAAAAGAATATATAATTGATATCATGACATTATAGATTAAAACTTATTTAGAGCTTATATACTGGTCTCCCCTTTAGATATTTCTTATACTTATATATACTGTTATCTCCCTTTGATATATATTTATACTATTCTCCCCCTTTGGGATATATGTATACAATTTCTCTCCCTTTGGGATTATCAAAAAGAAAAAGAGGGAGCAGAGAGAGAGAAAAAAAGAAGGTTCTATTGAAATTACATTTGAAAAGACATAAGGAAAAATTCACCCTATCAAAAACGACAGACACAATTATTTCTTGGGGTATAGAGGTGGTTTCCCTTCAGCAGAGGGAGGAATCAATGGGCCAAAAGGTGGTTTGGTGGAAGGTTGGTCTGACAGAATGGAGAGAGGAGGTAACACAGCTCTAGTTGGAAGCATAGTGGGTGCTAAGGTCAGTTGTTGATGGTTAGAATAACCTCTTGAAGGTGGCTACTGAATGACTGGACGAATATTGGATAGAGCATGAGAAAATGATATCTGACCAAGAGCAACATTAGATGGACTGAGAGGCTCAGCAGTAGGAAGAACAATGGATTTTGATTACACATGAAGATATGGTTTGAGAATATTGATAAAATCTTGAATTACTTCACCACCATATTTCATGGCCTTCTCAAAATCATTTTTATTCTACATGAAACTCTCTCGAGTGGGATTAAAATCTTTTAACTGTTGGACCTGAGCCTTAAAGGCTTGAGTGACTGAAGGTAGCCTCAAATTCTCAGCCATGACTTTAAACTGATGGTTCAACTCATGCTTGGTATAAATTTTAGAAAAATAGTGATCCACTTTTTCTTTGATCTCTTTCCGAGCTTTAGTATCATCAGCCGAATACAGCTTCACCATCTTGTGATTATGATCACTATTTTCTTTCATATTTTTCAAAGAGTCCAAGTCTAGAATCTGTCCAAAGGCTTCTAACTCTTCTTTTATAACATCTTTTAATTCATTAATCTCATGTCTAGTGATCTTGGTCACTTTGGAGGAACTAGCCTGAGCAACAATCTGAGTTATCTCAACCTTTAATTTTCTCAAATTAGATTTCTTCAAGTGTTGTATCAAGTTTATCAAAACATCCATCATAACAGTGATGGTTGATCTAAATTATCTTGATAGAGATACTAAATCACTACTCAAATCCTTGAGCGCTTGATTCAGAGAAGAAATGTGTCTGCCAATCATATCACCAGTATTGCACAGGTCAAGCTTAATAATATTTACTACTCTTTCAGTTATAGCATCCATAACAGCCTTAGATAGATTAAAAAGAGTAGGAGCATTAGATAATTCCTCCTTCATTGTTTCTATGATTTCATGGAGCAACTCATCTTTAAACTTGTCAAAATCAGATTGAGAAACAGAAGAACCAGGTCTTTCTACAGTCACTTTCACTTCCTCAACAACTGGTATGACCTCAACTGGATGGACTACTCTTGTAATATTCATTTCTTCTTCCTCTTCCTATGAATAATCCAAGCCTAGAACCGAAATACCTGGGTGGTCTTCTCATTCAGCTTTACAAGAGGTATACTTATGCTTTTCAAAATCAGATTTACCAGAATTTACAAGAGAGTCTTCCCCATTTACATCAATCAATGACTCCACTATCCTTTTAGCCTCAAGAATAGTTTCATGCTCACTTGATTATAGTTGTGGATCAGCTTTAATCATATTATGACCATCCAATTGTCGAGTACTTGAATCATCATCATCATCATCATCACCATTATTTTTTCCATTATTGTTTACCAAAGTCTCATTGGTACTGTCTTTGTTACTGGATTCATACTGGTCAGAATTGGATACATTAGTGTCAACTTCTTCTTCATCACCTAGAAGGGGTTCTGACTTAGGTAACTTAAGAGGTGGACTGCTGAACTAAATTCCATTCTTCTTTTCTTAGGACTTACTGTATCAGGGTCACTCCTGTCATCAGGAGGTGACTCAGGTTCCTTTTTAGTATCGACATCATCATCAGCTTAAACTTCTCCTATTTCCTTCTTACTGGACTCTCCAATGTCCTTATGAGCTTCTGTCTCCTTTTCTTCATCAGAATGAACAACTTCCTCATCAGTTTTTAAACCGGGATCTCTCATCCCCTTTGGTCTCTTAGAGTGGTCAGTATGATTAAAGGAGTCATACAACCTATCATAATCAGCAACCCATGTCTTCTTCCATGGATTCAAGTTAATTTTCATTCTTTTTCAGTTATTCTTTATAATAAAAAAACTACTACTAGATGAGATACACTCATCTCCATCTTCAACACATCCCAAGAACTTTAGCATGGCAGATAGTTTCTTAGAATAGAACAAGGTTGTATCCTTCTTGGATGGCTTTATCATCTCAGAAATATGAACAATAATGTATCTACACAAGTTGGTCTTCTCATAATTTATCAATAAAAACAAAAATAAAACATATTGATACTTCACAGAAGAAAAATAACCTTTATTGGGACAGATTTGGTGTTGAATAAACTTAAACAGGATTCTACTTTCTCCATCTAACTCAGCATTTGTTATTCTTATGGATTCATATTTTCTAGTCATCATCTCCAGAGCATACTCATATGCAAAATATTTAGTGGTAGGAGGAATATTACCTGATTAATCATCATATCTTCCTTTATGTGGTACCCCTAAACACTCATCCCACTGCTTCGATGAAAAAGTTATCTTTTTTTACCTTTGATCACTGAAGATAATCATGCAGCTTCTTCTCTATCTAATGCAATACTTAAGTTCAAATAAAACTCATGCACTAGCTTTGGGTAGTAGACTCGGTTATTATTATAGAACCAGTCTTTCCATACCTACATCTCCTACACTTTTAAAAGCACAAAATTACTAGATAACACCCATTCAGAACTTACTTCCTTTTCTGCGGTGACCACCTGAGTCTCCAATTTTGGGTTCAAAGACTTTTGAGTTGTGCTAATCGATTCTCCTTGAGCGCGTTTAATAGGTAATGAGATTTCAGATTCCTTGTCTTGTCGCTTTTGCTTTTCCATTTGGAGGTTCGAGAGGTTTTAGAGGTTCGAAAGGTTTGAGAGTTTGAAAGGTTTGATAGGTTCGAAAGGTTCGAAAGTTTGGGATTCAGAAAAAGTGTTGTTCGACGGGAGATGGAAGGTCAATAGTTCTTAGGAATTGAAATAGCCGTGTGTCATTGATTTTATCATTTAGGGTTACCATATTAAATATAACATCAATTAAGTAAAACAACATCATTTCAAAAAATACTAACAGTTTCATATATTGTATAACTCAATCAGTAGCATAGATCGGTTTCACCGATTGGTTTCACTGATCAGTTTCACTGATCGGTTTCACAGATCAGTTTCACTGATCGGTTTCACTGATCGGTTTCATTGATCGATCATTCCTAGCACTTTTTTAATAAAATCTAACCATTTAGAGCTTAATGGATTGGTGAAAATATCATCCAGTTGATGTTCAGAGTCAATAAATTCTAGAGAAATATCACCCTTTTGATAATGATCTCTCAAAAAGTGATGTCTAATATCAATGTGCTTAGTCCTAGAGAGAGACACATGATTCTTAGAGATATTAATTTCACTAGTATTCTCACAATTTATAGGCACAAGTCTAAATTGATATCCATAGTTCAATAAAGTGTGTTTCATCCATAGAATTTGTGCACAACAAATACTAGCAGCAATGTATTCTGCTTTAGTAGTAGACAATACAACAAAGTTCTGTTTCATACTACACCAAGATACCAGGGACTTTCTCAATAGATGACATGTTCTAGATGTTCTCTTCCTATCTAACTTGAAACCAGCAAAATAAGCATCTAAATAACTTATTAAGTCAAAAGATTTTCCTTTTGGATAAAAAAATTCTAAATTTGTAGTATGTTTAAGATATTTTAAAATCCTTTTAACAACAAACAAATGATATTATTTAGGATTAGATTGAAATTTTGCACACATGCATACACTAAACATGATATCTGGTTGACTACCAGTAAGGTAAAGTAATATTCTAATCATACCTCTATAATTGGTTTGATCAACTGGTTTTCCAGTTTCATCATCATCCAACTTACAGGTGGTACTCATAGGTTTATCACTTCCCTTATTACTATCCAAACCAAAACATTTTAAAATATCCTTTGTATATTTACTTTGATTTAAAATAATACCATCTTTATTTTGAAAAAATTTAAAACCAATAAAATACTTGAGTTCTCCCATTAAAGTCATTTCAAATTTATTTTTCATAATATTTGGAAAATCAGTTCATAAAGAATTTTTAGAAGATCCAAAGACAATATCATCAATATAGATTTGTAAAATCAAAATATCTTTAGAAATTATTTTAATAAAAAGAGTGGGATCTGCAACACCTTCAGTAAAACCTTTAGAAATAAGAAAATTGGTAAGTCTATCATACCATGCTCATGGAGCATATTTTAAACCATATAAAGCTTTAGAAAGTTTAAAAACATGATTTTGAAAATGAGGGTTTGTAAATCCAGGTGGTTGTTCAACAAAAACATCTTCAATTATAAAACCATTTAGAAATGCACTTTTAACATCCATTTGATATAACTTAAAATTCAGGCGAGATGAATAAGGAAGTAACATTCTAATGGATTCTAGTCTAGCTATAGTAGCAAAGGTTTCTTCACATTCTATTCCTTCTTCTTGATTGCAACATTTTTCAACTAATCTAGCTTTTTTTCTAATGATGTTTCTAGATTCTTCAGTTTTAATCCAAAAAACCCATTTAGTACCTATGTTCAAGGTGTCCTTAGGTCTTTCTACTAATTCCCAGACTTTATTCCTTTCAAATTGATTTAACTCTTCTTGCATAACCATCACCCAAAATTAACCATTGATTGCATCATTGATATTTTTAGGTTCTAGCTATGAAAGAAAAGCTTGATGTTGAACCTGATTTCTTAGAGAAGATCTATTTTGTGTTCCTCTATCCAGGTTACCTACAACTGCATCTAAAGGATGGTTCTTTAAAATCCTAGTTGATCTATTAAAGGTAGGACTCGAAATTTCAGGTTCTTTTCTAGGTTAGGGTTCAATAGAAGTAAGTTCTGGTGTATTTCCAGAGCTGGTTGTCTTTACAACAGGTCCACTATCTTTATCATTAATATTTAAAATAGACAAGTCTTATTTAGTATTTTCAACAATAGGTTTAGATTCATGTGGATCAGTTTCATCAAATTTGATGTGAACATATTTTTCCACACATTTGGTTCACTTATTAAAAACTCTATAGGCTTTTCTAGTAAATTGAATATCCTAAAAATATTCCTTGATCACTCTTGGATGCAAATATGTCTAGATTATCTTTACTGTTCAGAATATAGAATTTGCAACCAAAAAAATTGAAGTAACTATGTTTAGGTTTCCTATTATTCCAAAGCTCATAAGGGGTTTTGTTAAGAACAGATCTAATCAAGAAAATATTTATAATATAACAACCTATATTGATAGCTTCAACCCAAAAATAAACAGGTACATCATATTCATTTAGCAGAGTTCTTGCAATTTCCTAAAGGGTTCTATTTCTTCTTTATACTACAC
The DNA here is from genome assembly GCA_963277665.1 of Viscum album. Lineage (NCBI taxonomy): Eukaryota > Viridiplantae > Streptophyta > Magnoliopsida > Santalales > Viscaceae > Viscum > Viscum album. The sequence goes on from OY728137.1 coordinate 1,910,287,184, forward strand.
CATTCTATTGAGGTGTCCTAGGGGAAGAAAAGTTGTGATTATAGCCATTATGTGAGCAGTAAGATTCAAAATCATAATTTTCAAACTCACGACCATGATCACTTCTCATTGTTTTAATCTTAAGTCCACTATGGTTTTCTATAGACTTGGAGTACTTAATAAAGTAAGAGCAAGATTCACTTTTGTGAGCTAAAAATTATACCCAAGTATATCTAGAGAAGTCATCTACTAGAACATAAACATAGTGATTCCCATTTAAAATAGAAACTCTAGAAGGTCCAAACAAGTCCATGTGAACCAACTCAAGAAGTTGAGAAGTTGAAACTTTTTTCTTTTATTTAAAAGAAACTTTATGTTTCTTTCCCTTTTGACATGGATTACAAACTTTATCAGTTGGGAATTCAAGTTTAGGTAGATCTCTAATTAAGTTCTTCCTAGTCAATTTTCTAAGTGAATGTATATTGCCGTGTCCTAATCGTCTGTTCCAAATTCAAGATTTTTTATGAAAATCATTTAAACAAGTAATATTCTACTAAGCTAAAAAATTCAAATCTACAGCATATACATTTTCATTTCTTAAGGCAGAAAATACTAAAATATTTTTAGAATTAAGAACATTACAAGAATCATTTTCAAATTTAACATTAAAACCATCATCACATAACTGATAAATACTTAACAAGTTATATTTTAATCCATCTACAAATAAAAAATTTGAGATTAAAATTGAATCAGTGTTGCCAATTTTACCTAGTCCAATGATTTTCCCTTTAGAGTTATCACCAAATGTGACATATCCTCCATCAACCTTGATTATGCTTTTGTACCATGAAAAGTCTCATGTCATGTGACTTGAACATCAACTGTCCAAATACCATGTCTTCCTACAAGAAATTTTCAAGAAAGTTTCCTACAAAAAAAATTTAGATGGAAAATGATTTTGGTACCCGGATTTTCTTGGGTCCAAACAGGTTAGCAAGAAAAACTTTTGGTACCCATATTTTCCTAATCAGTCTTATATAATTAACAAAATCAAGAGATTTTGATAGATAAACCTTGTTTGATATATAACTATATGAATATCTAGTTGAGGCATAGGAATTTTCAGAAATAGGACTAGCATCATATTGTGTAGATTTAGGAATAAATTTATTTTTTGGAATCTGTCTTTGTCCAGGCTGATAACCTAAACCAGTAGTATACTTTGGTATCACTTGTTTTCCTAGAATTTTTGTAAGTATGTTCTTTACATTAGTAAATTTTTCCAAATCTTTCCTGAGTTTCTCATTAGAAAATTTCATTTCAGTATTCTCTTTTAGTAGTTGAGCATTCTTTTCCTTTTCTACTTCTAGTGTATATTTGATAGTGCTAGTTAATGCATACTTCTTCTTTAAAGATTTATACTTATATTTCAGCTCATTGTAGGTATCCTAAATCATATTACAGTATTAAAATAAATCTTCACTAGACATGTTTTCAGAAATAGAATTATCTCTAGAATAATAAGAGTTTAAAGCAGGAGTATCCAATGTTACCTCAGATGTGTTTGTCATGAAACACATACTATATTTTTGAGATTTTTCATCCTGAGTGGAATTAGAATCACTTGAACTGTCTTCTAAAGCTCTCCAGGCTGCTTTCATATCTTTCTTGTATTTTCTGTCTTTATAGTCATATTTCTTCTTGAACTTTAATTTAGGACAATCAGATTTCACATATCCTTTTCTCTTGAATTAGCATACTATGTCATCACCCTTATCAGTAATTTTCCAATATTTATTCCAATGATCTTTGTTGTCATATATTCCCTTATAGTTTGACTTTCCGAAAAAAAATTTCTTCCTATAAAATTTCTTAAATCGTCCGGCTATCTGAGCCATTTCAGTATTGTTGTCTGATGCACTTTCCTCACAGCTTGAGCTATCACTTCCACTTTGAAGTTTCCCTTTGTCCTTAAATTTTTAAGTAGAATTCTTGAAAGCTACAGACTTCTTCCTTGGTTCATCATCTTCAACCTTGTTTACTTTTAGTTCTTCCTCATACACCATCAACTTACCAATGAGTTCCTTGATAGGAAAATCACCAATTTCACAAGATTCTCTAATTGAAACTGATGCGCCTCTCCATCTTTATGGAAAGCATTTGAGTATTCTCATAATATGCTCTTTAGCTGGAACAACCTTTCCAAGTGAGCTAATTGTATTTACAATTTTGTTGAACCTGAGATACATATCAGAAATAGTTTCATCAGATTTCATTTTAAAATTATCATATTTAATAGTGTAGGTATTCAATCTCATTTCCTTAACATTATTTTTTCCCTCATGGGAAACAGCTAGAGTATCCCATATTTCATAAGCAGTCTTACAGGAATATATTTGATTAAATTCTTCATCTCCTAAAGCAAAATACAAGGCATTCATTTATTTACAATTATTATAGTAAGCACCTTTAGTAGGTTCATCCCAAGTAGTTATAACAATTTCTGTAATCTTATACTGAGTATCTATGGCTGCCCAAATGTCTAGTCCCATAAAATCTAGATGAATTTTCATTTTTAGTTTCCATTTGGCATAATTAACACCATTAAACAAGGGTGGCCTATTGGTAACTATACCTTCTAATTTGTTATCCATAATTAGATTTTAACAAATGTATTTTAAGAGATCAAAATTTAGAAATAACATAAATTTTAAGATCTTTAATATACAACTAAAATCACAATTGAAAACTTTTCACAAACAGAGTAGTTTTGAAAACTTTTAAAACCTATGATACCAAATTTTGGTTATAGTGCATACTCAAGAGGGGGGGGGAGTGAATTGAGTTCTAATTAAAAATTTCTGTTTAGAATATTTGTATTAAAATCCCCTAATTCATAAAACAAGTTATACCTTAGTGAATTTATAAAGATTGTAAATGTTCAATCAGTTTCTCAAAGATTGATTACTTCTCAGTTAACTTAATCTAAATATTAAGTTAGATTTTGAAACTAACTTACTGGTTTACAATAATTACAAACACTTTCTAGTTCAACTATCAGATTTAATCAAAAACAGATTTATATATATAGTACTTAGCAGCAGAATATTCAAAATAGTTTTATCAAAGGCAAAAAGCACAACGGTTTTAAAATAAGAGGTTTAGTCTCAAGATGAGACATAGTCATCTTAAAAAGTTTATATAAACTATGATCCACACCTTGGATCGAGGGTTTTACAATAGTACTCAGATTGTTCAGGTCCTCAGTCCTCTACGACAGTTCTAAGTGAGAAAACTAAACAACATCACACAGGCTGTCCAGGTCACACTTGACCTCTTCCAATAGATAGTGGGATACAATAATGTGTAAAAAGTTTCATGTGAGGATTTAGTATCCTCTAGATCATCCCAGGAGTCAGTGTGTGATTAAATAGATAGATGCACACACACTGCTCAAAATGTTAATCAATGGTTCACTAGAGAGAAAATAAATGGATAATGAGTTTAGAATTCTCTGAGTGATTGCAGATGAGCTCTAGACTCGTTTAGATGCTGTAGAAGTTATTTGAGTCCTTTTTGGTGAGGATGACACAAAACAAAGTGTTGTTGTTATTCTAAGCTACAATCATCTAGCCTTGTGCATATGATGTCTAGTATGTCACAATAACTCGACTTCAATGTTTATTTAAGGTGAATGATCTTCTTGAAGCTCTTTTGTTTTCACAGGTGATCTTCAACTTCTTCTTTTGTTTCGTGGGCCTTCACACACACGTATTCCCTCGTCTTCTTGTGTGTCTCTGTCTATGTATTTTTTTATCTACTTTTGTTTTTAGATCAATATTCCTTTTTATTCCTTGAGATCCAGCAAATGGAATGATTACTTTTTGACAGGTATGAGGTACGGTTCCCTGACATCCAACAATCAACATTAATTAATAGCAGGTGCATTAAATTAAGAAAATATGATTGTTGGCATTAAATAAGAGTTAATAAAAATTCAAACATTTTTCATGACTATGGGTGATTCATGATATCGTTAGGTTATATGAATTTTCATCGTTATCAGTATGTAATGTGATCAGCATCGGATTCGGTAGGTCATGTGATCTGCATCGGCTTCGGTAGGTCATGTGATCAGCATCAGCTTCGGTAGGTCATGTGATCAGCATCAGCTTCAGTAGGTGATGTGATCAGAATCATCTAGACAGTTGTATCATCGGTGCGACTTCTGTCATCGATGAGACATTTTTCATCGGTGAGACCATTTTCATCAGTGCGACCATTGTCATTGGTGCGACCATTGTCATTAGTGCTACTATTGTCATCGGTGCGACAAACTTCAGTTTCAGTGTGTCGACTTCAGTTTCTGTGTGAGGATTTCAGTTTTAGTGTGAGGATTTCTTCTATCAGTGACTCGTACATCAGTTTATCACATTGGTGTCTCATTCCTTTAACTATCAGTGACTCAAGAATATAACTAACAATGAGTCAAAAATATGAAATTCTCACAAAGTGTCTGTTTAATCTAGAACACTTCCAGGTTAATAGTAGACCATAAATTATCATAGATAAACATATGTAGACATGATTAAACATATATAAACATATTTAGAAAAGATTGAATAAATTAATAAATTGACATATATAAAAACAATGATTTGTGATTATTAAAATAACTATCGCACAAAGGGTTTAACAAAAATGATCCAACGTAACAATCATGGAGACGGCAGGGCATACACACGCATGTGTAACATTCCAATTTTTCAATGATCATTATGGAAAGAAGGTATGTAAAAATCATTTTTCTATAATTAAAATTATATGATAAATACCATATTATTTAATCATATATACTTATATATATAATTAAAATGATGTACAATGAATCACATTGCATTGAGGAGGTGGTAGTCCACCCGTCTACGAACGACATTATCATGTTTTCAGTGCGTGAAAGGTTAATAAAGAAAATGATATATTATATTTACATAAATGTAATTTTTTAATGAATATAATATTGTTTTTATCTATGTCTAATATTTTTAATTAAACTCATGCTTAATACTTTCCTTTAATTGAGTGAACACATCACATCACTTTGAGGTGGCTATAGTCCATACGTCCACAAACGATGTTATTGTATTTACACAAAATGGAAAGAATGATGGTATGTTTATATAGAAATTAAATAATAAGGAATAAATAATAAATATAATATATATATTATTTTTTCCATAATAATTACCAACAGTGATAGGCCGTTAAGGAAAAATGAATGATATCATTATGTGATGCTGTAGTTCGCTGTACACGAACTATAATTTTTTTACCCATTATATATAAGTGTGTGTAAGTGTAGGTATAAAAAATATAATAAATAAATATTAGTATATTTATTATACTTAGTTTATAATATAATCATGTAATAAGAATAATTGAGTTGGTGGAGAATAAAAAATCAAACAAAAGAGCTTGTAGAAGGATGTTACCTATTTTTCGGGTAACTCCTTTTGGTTTTCACCAAAGGGATTATTTGGTCAGATTTATTCCAAGGTGAGGATTATAGGTAGAGGGTAGGGATGTTGGTAGATTATTTTAATATATTTTTAAATAATCAAAGGGATTTGGAGGTGTGATAAAATGGAAAGGTTGAATGCCTTTTTGTAGTGGAAGAGTAACAATGCTGTAAATTTTTGAAAAGGGAATTACACCCACGTTTTTCCAATGAAAAGTGGCTCCAATAATGATGATAATTATATCCAAGTTATTATAGGGCATAAATATTAAAATAAAAAGTCTTTTGGACAATTTTATAGGTTATTTTGTCTCTTAAGTTTAAGTTTTTGTACCATGTTAACCCATTTTCCCTTTTAATAGTTGTAATTAATTTTAATTACCTTCACTAATATTTTTATAAAAAACTAAGTTGAAATTATTATAAATTATAAATTATTCTTATTTAAAATATTGAATCAATTTTTCCAAATTCTAGTCATAGAATGTTCAAAAATTAATTTAAATTTAATTCCACAGATGGGATGACAAAAAAAGTTTTTAAAGTAAAAATGTTCAAAAGTTTGTGAAGTTTTTATATCTAAACTCATTGTGAAATTTTTTCCAATGAACTAAATTATTTTAAATGATATAAAATTGATAAAATTATACTTTAAAACAAATTAAAAACATAATGAAATTATAAAAATAAATTAGATGAAAAAAATGTTTGAACAAAAATTTAGTGTTATTTACTATTCATCAGAATATAAAAGTTCTCAGAAAAATTCCCAAAATTAACCCAAATTAAATTTTGATATTTTAAATAAGAAAATGACTTTATTTTGTTAATATAAACATTTTTAATTTTAAAAATTTTATTTATAATGGTTTCTCCATTAAAAGGAAGTAAAACTACCTTTTTAAAAATATAGAGCTTTTTATGCTTAAAATTTAATTTGTTCTCATTTTATGCCTATAGAATTTATTTGATGAATTTATAAACATTTAATAAACATGTGTAAACATAATATAGTTAGTTCTGTCCAGACCCTCTAATATAACGACTAGGAAATAAATACCACATAAAATAATAATAATAATAATAATAATAATAGTAATAATATTGTTTTATATAACTCAGTCTTGCATGAAATGAAATATTTCATAGAATCTTATTGTTTTATGTCATTTATTATAATGAACATAGTGTCCATTTTAATATGAAATTACTATCTAATTCCTAAATATTAACAAACATGAAAATACTTATTTTATCTTTACCTGAGATGTTACAATAGTAGTATTCAATAATGTTCTCATCTAATGATTTTCACCCTTATGATAGGAAATGTGGAAACCATTCAAGGAAGAGGAAGATTAAAATTGAATTCTAGTAGGAGGTAGATGGTGTTGGGGGATATGAGGGCACCTTTCTCTAATCATAGGTAGTTCGTATTACCATTTCCCATTCATATAAGAATATCAACAATAAGAATAAGGTTACTTTCTGATTATCCATCCCCCATAACTTAGAATACTGTTTTTGAGAATTATATGCCCCCATCCATTGCACTGAGTCATCCTCCAACATATAGTTCTAGTCACATCATGATCCTCCTTCTGATGAGTATAAAAGAGATCAATAACATGTTGAACATACACACCTATAAGAAAAAATCACATAAACACATTTATCCAAAGGATTACATTATTTTTATGATGTGACCTATATGAAAAAAATGATGAAAGATACGTTTCATTTAATAAAAATAAATAAACATGATTTTATAGGGATTATCAAATACTAACAACCCTACTCAATTATGCGTATGATGTATTACCAAGACTATCTTCTAGTCTTTGTGTATTCTACTTTACTCATGGTTCTTTGACCATATCCTTTGGAATTTAAACCTTTCAACATCTGGATTCACCTAGCTGTGCTTCTACTATCATATCAATCTCCTTATAGGCCTAAGGTCCTATAAAATCCTTCAGGTATTTTTTGTACCTCCAACTTTCTACCCTTAAACTCTTTACAAGTTTCTTCAAAAAAGTGGTCCATACCACTCTTTATAGTGGTCCTCATATGATCATCCTGTTGGACCGCCTCCCCTAAATTTTCAGGCATCCTTCTTTTGTTATGAAAAACTATTAATCTCCAGTTTCATTTCATTTTTATTTGCAACATCTAGTGAATAGTAAACTCCATCTCCCACTCCAGAAATATTCCTTGACATAAATTTCCATTATGATGAAGTCTTTTATGTCCCACCATTAGTGAATTTATGAAAGTCATAAACTCTTTCACATTCATCACCATACCTATAGAATTTGATTCAGATACTAGTAGAAACCTCTATCATTCTAATCACTTCGTCCCCTAGATGGATGACCACTACTCAATGTACACACATCAAAATGACCTCCTCATCATTCACATACTCTAACTCTACTACACTCCATCCACCAAACTTATTTGTACATCCGTTTCCATTTAACTTATGGTGGACTCACACCAACCAACATACTAACACTAATATTCTAGTTATCATACTCTTACCAAACATTTATTGAATGTAACATTCAATTTCTATCATCCAGTTCCATTTAATTCTAAGGATTCATCAAAATTAGGGTTGACTCACATTTCTTCTACTAATGTACTGACTCATACACCTACTAAACTTCCGATGATCTAAATTCATCTACCTGAACATATACATCCCTGCTGCTGGTGTTTTTTTTATTATATTAGATATCCAAAGTGTACTTATGGAGAATGAAATTAAAGATCTTTGAAACTATACTATGAAAAAAAATTCTCACACCACACCATAATAATATTACAATTGAGAATTATTTTCATAGGTTGAGTCCAAAAATCTACCACACAAAGGCCATTCTCATGAACACACTATAGTCCCACCAACCAATTTTCATTTACCTACCTTCTACAACATCCACATGGTTCTCCATGAAAATATTACTTCATCTGATCCTTCTAATCTCCCACTAAAGAAACACCTCCTCAAATTCTTTAAAACCATAAACTATCGATCTATTTCCCCCATGAAATCCATCTAAATTCCTTTATGAAATTTATCTAATCTAATTCATGTACTGATTATCCAACCTTCATTTTTTTAAATCCCCTTTAATTGGTTTCATCATTCATTGTGTCTTTGGTCCTATCCTACTAGGTTCCCAATGTTCCCAATGACTCTAGCACTGATCTTCAATTACTTTCGAGAGATACCCAGTACATCAAGATCCAATGACATCTTCAATAATATCCTTCCTTAATAGGAACTTCACCCTTAGGATATTTATATGTCATCATCATGATAAACACCCATTGAATTTCTACCCAATCTAACTAAGGCTTTTGTGGTCATTTTCTCCCGCTACATCCACCTAGTACCAACCCTTTCAAGGATCCCACCTCTATATTAAGGACCTTCCAATGTTCTTACAACCACTTGATGATATTTATAATAAATTTAAAAACCTTAAAATTAAATACATGGAAAGAAATGGGGCTTTCATTTATACGGAATCAGTGTGGCCTACATCCTCAACTTTTGTAGACATTAAGAATGAGAGAAATAGTCACCCAACTTCTAGATATATAGAGATTACTTTAGAATTTGATCCTCATGAACTTCATCCTTACTCAACCCTCTCATCTTAATGAATTATGGTTCTTTTCCCCTTAATCTTGGTTCTTCACAATTTATATATGAATTTAAGTTGAAGTAAAATGTATTCCATTAGAGAATTCACTAAAAATTTAGCACCAACAGTAAACACCAAAGAATACACCATATGCCACTAATTTTCAGAAATACATTATATGACTTAGAAATTATCATCATTCATCTTCTCTCACTCTCGTGTTCTTATGAAATAACAAGCCTCAGATTTCTTCTTCTGGTTATTTGATCCTTCAAAATTCACTTTCATTCTAGAGAATTGAAACTCATGCACACATGTCATAATCATGAATTCCCAAACATGAAAATCCAAAACCCTTCTATAATTGCTAAAAAATTTAGCTAAATATATTTTAATTATTTTTTATACACACCTTATAATACTTTATCATGATGGAACCATCACATCTATTAGATTCTCTGGAATATGTAACCTTATTTGACTAAATGGATGTTGATAAATTATATAAAAAGTAAAAGTATAGAATCAACCATTGGGCTTGGTGAACAACATGAAAATAATTTAGTAACCCATTTAGCTATAGGTTTGAGAGAACCTTCAAAATTTTGACCCCTAGGAACAGATCCATTGACCTTATACTGACTTTACTGACACTTAATTTACAGAACATGTATCATTTATCTTATTACATCCACCAAGATAATCACAATGCTTTCTTTTAGGGATTATATTTGAATTAGATTCTTTTTTTATAACTTCTTTTTCCTACAGAACTATAAGAAACTCTAGAATTATCATAACAAAATATTCTAATATCCACAACTTCCACCATTGGATAATTGAACAATTTCCAATCCCATCCCATGATTTCCACTATAAATATGACATCCTACTGAATCTGATCAATGTGATGGATTAATGAATTCCATTATAATTTTAGTGACCATTGAAAATGCTGTATAATTTCACCTAATTAATAGAACACACTATATAACTAATGCTTCCATTTTGATTTTTGATATCCCAGTGACACTACTAGAACGACCACTATCTTTCAATGACATCCTTCCAGTAACATAATAGACCATTGTATTGTGAGGAACTGAGAAAACTTCTCACTAATCTCATTATAATTCCTTGAAAAAATAATCTACCAAATTATTCATGCATCCATGCTCTATTACCAAACACTACAACCAAATTTTGATACTAGTTTTTAGAGGATATTTCGGTTCTCTTCTCCAATTATTGGTAGTTTATAATACCATTTATCTTACATAGTAGAACTCAAACAATTAGAAGCATGTCATATTATGGTCATCCATACCCTTTGACTTTTAAGACTAGAACTAGGAATTCTAGGCACCCCACCCAATGCAACAATAATCCTTTTCCGTTTTCTTCTAGTCACCTAATGATCCTCCTTCTCGTGGGCGTACAAGTGAAAAAATTACATGATGAACATAAATACATGTATAAACTTAGTATAAAATGTATTATAAATATTTATTACTTGGTTCATACATTGTGCCCAATGTGTACAGTTGAACAATGAAATATCTTTTTCATTCCATTGTAAATAGGGAAAATTGAGTTATATGAGATTCTCTAATACTAAAAAACATACTCAATTATATTGAATTTTTCTAAAAAAATCCATATTTCAAATGTTACATATTACACTATTCATATTTCAATGCTTTGACCATCGGCTATAAAATTTTAACATTCTATCATCTGGATGTGGCCAGGTACTCTCCTCCTACCAAAGCCATATACCTCTATCCCTAATCCCCCATCAGTTCCTTTTGGTATTTTTTAGATATTCATCTCACTACCCTTGATCTCTTAAAAATCTACTTCTAGAAAGTTATCTATCCCACTGTTTATAGTGGTCCTCAGTCACTCATCCAATTGGACCCAATCACCGAAATTTTTGGGCTTACTTTTATTGGAATAAATAATTTCTAATATGTACTTTATTATTCATTTAGACCACAAACAACTATTAAATAGTGAATTCTATATCCTGATCAACATTTATACGTTCATGAAGATTTCATTTGTGTGGAAGGATTCAATGTCCCACTAATAGTAACTTTTCACAAGTCATAATCTCCTACACTTACATCACTAGTTCCCTAGACTTTAATTTAGTACAATTGCTTGACCTGTAATTTCCCTCACTTCATCATCTAGATCCATAACCAATTCTCAGAGTACATACATTATAAGACCCTACACAACATCTCCATTCCCTGAATCCATTACTCAACTTACAAAAAACTCAAATGTCCTGTAGTTTCTTTTGAAGATTTGATGAACTCACACTATCTAGAATGATGACACCAATATTTTAATAAAGTCACTCCTATTGATCTTTTGATGAATAGGTAATACTCAAGGTAGTTAGGAATAATACTCTTCTTATAAACCATAATTTTATAATTATAAACTATATATAAATTTGTATTTATTTAAAGGAATTAAAATCAATAATACTAGGAAATCCCCTGATCATCTTCAACCTTTAGGGTCACCAATAGCTAAACAAAACCTATAATAAGGAATATATCCATGAACAGAGAAAGCATTGTAAAAAATCTATAACATGAAATAAGAATTATGGCTTGTAAAGTGATAGTGGAATGAAAAAATGATTTAGTAAGTATATATATATATATAGGAATGAAATCTGGTTGTATCATATTTTTTTTTGAAAATATGTTCATTTAAAATATGATCATTTCAAATAAATGCAATAGGTATGTTGAAGTGGTGTATTTTTAAATAGTAAATTTAATATAATTTAACTTAAAAATTTATATTAAAAAATTATAAATATATATATTTATGTGTTATGTATAAATATTTATAATTTAGTTAAAATATGATATGATGTATATATTAAATTAAAATAAATATTTTAATATCAATTGAGAAGTAAAATTAAATTTTAGAACATAAATAATAACACCATTTGTTAAAGCGTATTTAGTTTTAAAGTAATTCTTCTCAAATAATTTTTTTTGATGTATTGTATATTTTATTATAATGTATAAATTTGAATAATTTTAAAATATTTTCATATATGACCTAATATATCAACATATTTTAAATTACAAATTTATATGAAATAATATTAACAATATATATTGTTTAAAAGCATTATTTTCTTAATTAAAATAGATTTTATTTATATTTGGTATTTTCATTTAAAAAATACATTTATAAATTTCATTATTTGAATTATAAAATAGAAATATAATTTTTGGATTTATAAACAAAAAAAATTATTTATATTAATATTTGTGTTTTTTCTTAAAATATTGATTTTTATTTGAAAAATATTTTTTTTTGAAAATTATAATTTTTATATTTTTTTTCATTATGTAAGACTATCCTAGAAGATTAAAAAACATTTAATGTAGTAAAATATATTTTTAAATATTAAATTAATAAAATTTAAAATATTATTTTAACTTATAGTTTCTATTTCCAACATTTTTAGAATTAATTAAAATGTTACTTTATTAAAGATTATTTTTAATCTTTTCTCCTAATTAAGTGGTTTGATGGTGAAATTAGGGTTTGGATTGATTTGAAAGAAACCCAATTTTTATTCTTTATAATAAAAATATTTATGACATAAAATTTAGTATATATTACAATGTTATATTTTACATAAATTTTTAAACTTTATAATGAACTTTTCCTAAAAAACTAACTTTACACATCATGTGAATTTATTTTAAAATTAAAATTCCAAACCCATAAAAATTTTATTATATAAAATGATTTGGAAATTTGAAATAAAATTTTCAAATTTGCTAAAATGTACAATCTTAATTGGTTTCATTAATATTAATTACTATGGATAAAAATAAAATACCAAGGTAAAAGTAAATTAGTGTCAAAGTTAAAAAGCTAACAGAAAATGAATAAAAAACTATATATTGTCTACAAAATGATTGTGTGAGAAGAATATAAACCCAAAAATTACTTATTGTCCACCTTTTCCCACTTTTTATTCATTGAACTTTTAATAGTAACATTACATTGTTGAAAATGTAAAGGTTACTTCAAAAACCACCGTTCTCTTGACTTATAATTGGTAACACTCCCACCACTTCAAGAATGAACTCTCATTATAATTTATTATTGAAACTATAAATAATATATCCTAATATAAACCTCTCTTACTTTCACAATCTTCTAGTCATCTTCATGTTTCTTATGGACTGTATTTCCAAGGACTTCTCTAGGAGAAAACCTAAGATTCAAATGTGAGTATTACTTTATCTTAGTATTTTAGTATACTCTAGTACTTCATAAATAGTCTCTAAAATTATAAATATAATTAAATAATTATTATTAGTATACTTAAATTTTATTATATTAAATTTTAAAATAATTATTTAATCCTTTCCATCCATTAATAAAACAAAAATAAAATCAATCGTGTGTATGTTTGAACTACCACCTCCATGAAGTGATGTTGTTCATTTTTCATCACCACCTCTCATAGATGGTAAAAAATATTTATTTTATGAATTATAATTATTTATATGCATAATTTATTTCTTTTTAATGTCAATTTATTATATAACATATTTCCATGCATTCATTGAGAAACGAGATCATTAATCGTGCGTATGTGAAAACTACAACCTCCATGAAAAAAGAATTTCATTTATCATCACCACCCATATTTTATAGTTATAATAATAGATTTAATAAGTATATATGATAAATATTACATATGTAATATTATTAATATTTTATATTTTTATTACGTAAAGGATTTCTATTAGTCATGAAAAAATTATAATACACTACCGTTTGCATCAGATTTTCCACCTATCTAAATGATATTATAAAAATTAATTAATCAATGTTTTGTGGGATTTATATAATATAAATATCATATAATAATTATATATTTAATATTTTTTAATTATCCTATAATGTTTTTGTAAATATTGTTTTGTTAATATATCACATTTCAATCATTAAACATGTCAAAAACTAGTTCATCATGATTTCAATTTTTACAAGATGCATTCATGTATATCACCAAATGAAAATGGGACTTATATAATCATTATAAATAATAATTATTCTATCTTAAATTATCTTTGAATTATAAACTTGAAACTACTTAGGTTTAATTTATTCTGTCTTTGTAAAGTATGTATGAAACAAACAATAAAAAGTAAACAGAAGACAATGAAAATAAAATATAATCACTTAGTATATATGGTTATCAAATACTTAATAAAAAATAGTGTGATTATATTAATTTTCTAATATAATTATTAACATAGTTCTATTCCTTATACAGGAGGTTATATTATGGTCGAGTAAGTATAAGTACAAGGTAAAAGTTTTCTTCTAAAAATTCCTCGCTTAGAGAGATGTTTTTATTTTACACACTTAATTTCATTTATGTGATGAATACAATACCTATTTGAGATATTATATCTTGAAGTAAATTTTATTCAAGTTAATTTAAGTCCAATTTAAATATATCTCTTTCAATCCATTTTTGTTTAAATTCTCCTCAAGTTGTATGGTGATTTTATGACTCAAATATTTTCTTGAGTAATAATCACTCCACTTCGGTTACAATATGTTATGATTTAATTATCCTACCCTATAAGGATTTTTTATTTTATTACCATCTTATTTTATAGTGAAATCATGTTTCACTCGAAATTCTTATTTCATGTTTAATATATTTTTCTATTAATATTAATTCCCATATATTTTAATGGATGTTTTTCACTAATCCAAATTTTTACTTCCAAAAAATGTTCTCTTTTATCTAGTGGAAAATAATTTTTTTATCACCAATGATCCTTATATTACCCTTTATTAAATTTTAAACAAATGATGTTTCAGTTTCTATTTTCCAATGTTATTTTATAACAAAGGTATTTTAAAATTCTTATAAGGTTTTCCATACTTTCAAAATTAAAGGTTGTATCTTCCACTCCATGCTCTTTTTTATAACCATTATATCTTTTCAAAGGCCTATTGTTGATTTTTATTAAATTAAATGTTTAAAAAAATCACATCACCATTTTAAAATGATCTTCAAGGTGATTTTATCATCTTCTACTATTCTAAAGATAAATGAACTTTTTGAAAACGTTTTTATTATTTCAACACAATTTTTCTTTTTATTTCTAAAGGTGTAAATTACATTCAAGTTATTTTTCATAAATCACCCTCTAAATATTATTATGAAATATATTTTTGAGGTGATTGAGTATTGAGTATCAACTGTTAACTTTCATGAGGTTAGTTTTAATGATATCATCTTGAGGTATCATGGAACCATTTTCTATTCCATGGCTTATTTATGACGTGATGAGTAAAACCCAATTTATTTCCCATGGGTTTTCATGATATGTTGAATTATTTAGGTCTTATGTAACTCATATGTATGGATTATGATGGATGGGTTCTATAACTCCCTCTAATGAATTGGTTAATGGTTTATGTCTCATGATGTAAGGATCTTAAGCATAAAAATTTTATTTTTCCACAACATGAGGTGTGAAAATTTTGGTTGTTCACAATATAAAGACTAAACATTTTTTTTGTTCACAACATAAAGAATGATTACTTTTTTTGTTAACAACATAAATAATGGGAATGTTTTGTTTATAACATTAACCTTTGGTATATTTTTTTCCCACAACATAAAGAGTGTGCATTTTGTTTTCATAACATGAAGTGTGGGATTTTTTTTAATCCAAACATGAATCATGAACATTTTATTAAACAATATTATAATTTCCCTATGATCATATTCATTAAAAATATGTTTTTTTATGATATGTTTCTGGGGAATATTACATTTCTATTTCATATTCTTATGATTATTCTCTATGGGTTATATTTATTGTCTCATGTTTCTATACTCGTATCCCATGAAATATGTTTTATCTTTCTATATTACAGTTTTCCTATAATAGATTTTGGAAAAAAATATTCTATGTTTTTTTAAGAATAAATTTCCACTATACTCATGTTTTCTCATATTATTTTGATCTACCACTTGATAACATGTTGATAATTATTCCCGTACTGAGCATTATAGATAATTTAAGAACCCTTTTTTTTTCTCTAAAAGACTTTGGAATTTTCTTGATGTTATTCCAGAGCAGCGCCTTTAGACAGTGTGCGATTCTGAGACCTGGTGTGGCCGAAATTAAATTTTCAGTGCGTCCACACTGGGCATGAAAAATAAATGGAATAAATCCTAAATGGAAGTTCGGACGAGAAAAATGAGGGCACCATTGAGTCCGGAGCCTGCCGTTTATCCTAGAAGGGTTGTAACTTTCGCAGGCACGGGCCTCCTGTGAAAAATGCTACCAGGAGCGTTTTCGTAATTTAGAGGTCTCAAGCGTTAAATTTTTCTAACATTTGAATGGGGCCTCAGATTATTATTCCAAGACTGACGTTGTAATTGATAGGTGGTGTTTACCCTAGTAGAGTCTTAATCTTTACCACGTAGGAGGTTTCAAAAGCGGGTCTTTTTGGGAGGAATTCCTTAATAAAAACTTAAATTCTATTTAAGTATAATTTCCTCCCATCTCTCTCATTTTTTCCCATTGTCACTTCCTATGGAGAAACCCTCTCAATTAGATATCCTCCTCAAGCCCTCATCCTCTATCTCCAATCAAGGAGATCTCGGCTATGGCGAAGGCGGATCGAAGACAAAGCGTCGGGCTACGCACGAGAGATAGGATCATGCATTTACCTTTTTTTAATTCTCTCACCTAATTTGATCTTAATTTGTTGTGTCTTATTTCTGTTTGATCTTTGAGAGAATCCCATAAATGAGTAGTATAATTTCTAAGATTTATGATGCATGTCTCAGATTTAAATTTGGTGTTCTGAGGCGTCCGTAGCTGCAAGTCGAAGATCAGGGTGTGTTGGGTGTTTTTCCGGCGAGAATCCGGCCTTCCAGGCGGTCCGACGGTCTTCCCAGGCAGCGGTGGCGGTTCCACCCAGTGGAAGAAAAGGGCCAGCACGGCGGCATGGCGGTCAGCCTGGTGGTCTTCAGTGGCTCGACAGAAGGGTGTCCGGGTGTGGCAGCTGACGGCGGGCGGTGGCTGCGGGTGAACGCGGTCGGGAGAGGAAGACCAGCCGGCTGTCGACCGGTCGGTGAGGAAGACCGGGGCCAGTGACCCCGGCTAGCAGACCACGACTCGAAAAGGGAAGGTCGCTGTGGAAAGAGAAACAGACTGATTGAGCCGGTCCGGGCGAGGCTGGCCGGCTCGCGCGCTGAACCGCGGGCCCGTTCAGGCAGTGGGTGGGTCGCCCAAACTGGCTCGGCCCACCGTTCTGGTCCATTAATACTTTAAAATTCACTAAAACGTAAACCATGTATTAGATTTTCAAGCCGTCTATGGTAAAACATCCCTTAAACCGAGAAACACTTTTTAAGATGGTTTCGGGGGTTTTTAATTCCCAAAACGAGGGGCCACGGAGGCGCGACACGCCTTTAAGTGAATTGGCGTTTTCTGGGGGTTCTTGTTTTGGGTGGCGCAGACACATACAAAGTCCGTTTTGAGCCCCGTCAGTGGAGTTGGGACCCTGACATCGAGGCATAGTTTTTTTGTATAGTTTCGGACCTTGAAACTACAGTCGAGGCATGGTCCCCTCGGCTAGTCTTTCGAGTTGTACGCAGCGTTTAGCAACTTTTACATCGGATGTCCGTTCGGGGTGTATGTGTAGTCGATTCTGAGTGTTTTTCCGAGGGAATTGTAGTGGATCAATCTGCCCGCTTTATTTCTGCATGATGGTGCAGGCCCCATGGGGGCCTTTTTGGGAGTTGGTGGTGATTTCCACCATTGTCACCAGGAGTCCGTTTAGACAAGTGATTAGTCAATCTTGTGTACTTTTTTGGGAGGATCGCAATAGTGCGATCCGCTTGTAGTGCTTTAGGAATGGGATGTGGGTCCCACATAGCACCACACGTGTGCGGAATGATGAAATGCATCCTTTTCCCTGGATATCCGTTCCAATCAAGTGAGAAGTCTTTTGGACATTTTTTTTCTGAGGGGATCGCAATGATGCGATGCGCTTGACCATTTACGTACCTTTGATATCTCATGACGTAGAGGGTCCTTCTGTTAACGATGGTTTAGACCAGCAGGGTGGAGTGGTTTCCCCGGGTTCTGTTCTCGATGGTTTGGTCGGCAGAGTTGTTTGAGTTCCCCTATTCCTTTAGCCATGTGGGCTTTCAGTATCATTTCCCTTCGTGATCCCTGGTAGGGTCTTTATGGATTCAGTATGACCAATACATTACTCAGGCACCGATACTCTTCTTAGGAGGTTGTTTCCAGTAGGGTGTGGAGCCCTAATGAGCCGTGGGCGCAGACTCCCTAGACGAGTATCGAGATCATATCCTCCTTTCGCAATCTACCATGACGCGTTTCTCTAGGAAGAGCTCCAGGTATCGGCGTGACCCACACTACATGGGTGTTGAACCTCTACTAGATGCTTTTTTTTATGGAGTTGGGTGGTTGTGTGATACCCACTATGTGTTCTGTTGGCCAGTGTTGTACCATCCAGTAGGGATGGCCAGAGTAGTTCTGGGTTTACCCTCCAGCGGGGCTGGGCAGTGGGTTGCTCATTGACTTCTTCAGGTTTACCCTCCATCAGGGCTCGGTAGTGGTTTGCTCATTGTCTTATTAGGGTTTACCCTCTAACAGAGACTGGGTAGTGGGTTACCTGACGACCTCTTAGGGTTTACCCTCCAGCATAGACTAGGCAGTGTGTTACCCGATGACCTCTTAGGGTTTACCCTCCAGCAGAGACTAAGCAATGGGTTACTCGATGACCTCTCAGGGTTTACCCTCTAGGAGAGACTGGGGAGTGGGTTACCTGAAAACCTCTTAGGGTTTACCCTCTAGTAGATACTGGGCAGTGGGTTACCCGACGACCTCTTAGGGTTTACCCTCCAGAAGAGACTGGGTAGTGGGTTACATGACGACCTCTTAGGGTTTACCCTCCAGCGGGGCTGGGAAGTGGGTTACCCGATGACTTCTTTCAGACTCAGTCCTTTCTACTAGCCTAATGCTTGCCTTTTCTCCATGACTACCGGGGTGGGACCCTCGGTTGTACAGGTAACTGATGTGACAACTTTGACTTTGAGAAGACCTCTCAACTGTGTGATAGCGACAAGGTTTGGTTTGAATTTCCCCATAACTCTCTAGTATGAGGGGTGCTTCCCCCACCAAGATGCGTCCTTGAGACGCGACCTAAAACCATGCAGGTGAGTCAGTGCCAACCAAAGAAAATGATGTCAAGGTGTGGTGATTTGAGCCCCTTGACTTACAGTTCGGGGCAGACGGGTAGGATGCTGGGCATCAATGGTGTTTACGTCTGGGATTGCGGGCTACTCAATTTCTTGGGTTGAGCTATGGGATGGAGATACCCTTACGATGTTTTCAGGTTTTTTGATTGAGCATATGGATATGTATATACCTTGTTCCAGTACCCACTCCTAGGGTTTGGTTACTCTCCTTCCAGGAGAGTCAAAGACACATGGGGTTTTCCACGTGCTTTTCGTGTCTAGATTCTCATGGTTGGATGAGTCTACTATCCTACTATAGGTAGTGAAGACTCAACGAGAAGTTTCATACTCTCACCATTTCTAGATCCTTGTGTTTGGGTGAGTCTACTTCCTTTCTCTTGTTGGGTTGAGCTATTACTTTACTGCACTCTCGGCTATACTCCTTTACTTTTACCCGTTTGATCTACTGGTCACCTCTTCAGTACCTCCTTTGTTTCTCCCTCAAGCCTTCAGGGCATCTTACTGAGTATTTTTATACTCACCCCTACTTGGGCTTTGCCCGCACTTGGTGTGCCCTTGTAGACGACTGACAGGTTGGTCATGAATTCAACGGAGCTTAGGAGTTCAGGAGCTTGGACCGCGAATGGTGGTTGTAGTTGGGTTCTAGGTGTGGGACTCTCCCAGCTGTTTATTTTTGTTTACTTATTTCCGGGTTGTGGAACTTTTCTGGTTGGGCGCGTGTTTTTCCCTTTTCTTTTCGATTTACCTTTAGCACTTACTTTTTACTGTTTAGAGGTTTATGCACCTTTTGTGGTCTGTTTATAGCAGTTGGCACTTTACTTTATTTTTCTTTTCTTTTTTACTCTACACTTATGCATTGAGTGGGCTACGAGTGTGTGTATAGGTACTCAGGAAAAGGCCTCCCCGAGTTGTTTAGCCTTCGGCACTTATCGCCAGCCTATGACCTATGGAGGCGGGCTTGGGGTAGTTGCGGCTCGAGCCCGGGTAGGGTCGGGTCGTGAAAAAGTGGTATCAGTAGTGGTTCATTCCATATGACATTGTTCAAACATCCTTAAAAAGTAATTGGTTGGGATCTAGGGAAATAGTGTCAACGTTTATCGAGAGAGGCTCTTAGGCCAGTGAGTTTAGTGATGGTGCGGTGGTCGATGTATCCATTCACCAGGACCCTGATAACCCGCTTTTTGACTCGGCATGCTGAGACACTCGTTGCAGAGAAATTGGTTTGTGCATCACATAGGATTGAGTCTTTGACTGTCCTTCTTGAGTCAACTATCTATTGTTGCTACTGTTATATACATATATGCTCATCTGACCGCAGTACTCCTTGATAACATCCATGATGTTTCTGCAAAGCCAATCAGCCATGATAATAGATTTGGTTTGTGACGATGACCCTATGAGCTATGAGGCCTCAGTCTAGAACCCATTATGCGAGTACCTTTCTCCGAGTGGGCTAGTAGGAGCACCCCAACCCGGTGAGCAGCAGACAGCTCCAACAGAGAAGACTGAGCTTGAGCGCAGGTTGAGCGTGCTCCTTGAGTTTCAGTGACAGAGACTTCTCAGGTTCAGTGTTGATCCAGACCCTTAGGCAGCAGATGTTTGGCTCGAGACAGTGGTTTTCATCTTTAGGATTGCGCAGACACCAGTAGATCTGATAGTGGCTTTGGCCGCTAAACTTTTCCACGGAGCAGCTGGGTGTTGGTGGAGTCTGGTGACTCAGTTACTTGATGAGTCGTCACTTTCATGGGGTGACTTTCAGCTGCTGTTTCGTGAGGAGTTTTACCCATCCTGCTTTTTCTCCGTTTAGATCCAGGAGCTCCTGCAGTTTCAACAGGGAGGGATGAAGGTGACTGAGTAAACGACTAGGTTCGCAGACCGTGCACGTTTTTACCTGGACTTGGTACATGATAGAAACTTCCGAGTGTAAAAGTTCGAGAAGGGTCTCCGCAGAGAGATTCATGCTATCATTGTACCCTTGGGAATTCCCACTTATGCCGAGGTGCTAGAGCAGGTGCTGGTGATAGATAGCTTTCTGCCATGCTCTACACATGGTGGTGGTAGCAGGCTCGACAGAACCGAGACGTCTGCCGCAGCTAGTAGGCGTTGGATGACAGAACCTTGATGTAGGTGACTTTTCAATAACCAAACTTAAGGGCGTGGTCATACACCACAGTGGCACCGGAGGGCACCACTGCATCCCAGAGAGATTTGGTGTTATTCTTACGATGGGTGAGGTCTCCTGGCGCAAGACTGCTTGACCGGGCATGCTGAGAATATCAGGCAGGTAGTAGGTGCACCACCACAATAGAGCCAATGCTGTGATCAGAGTGGTACCCAAAGAGGTGGTGCTAGAAGAGGAGTGGGAGGAGCTGGAAGTGGAGGACGACCTTATGTGGTCTTCCCATCACCACCAGGCGGTCCACATCAGGCTTCGAGAGCTGACAGTTGGGACCGCGGACAACCACAAGCTTTGGATGTCTATGATCCTGCAAAGCCTAAGGAGATAAAAGGTACACTATACGGATCTTCTACTTTTTACATTAGAATTTTTAGACTCTATGTGTGAAATTATTTTTCACCCTGCTCCATTCTTGAGTTGTTACCAGGGTGATGCAGGGCATCGGTGTAACCCTATGTTAGTAGAGTATAAGGTGTGGGAACATTTCTTTAGTCTATGGTGTCGAATCCTTCGCATTTCAAGCATGTAAGAGAGTATTGGTCATGGGAGATCGACTGTGAATCTTGCATAACCAGATATCCTTAGGTGCTTCACCATATATATATTCTAAAAGAGGGAAACACTGGGCTTTGTCCTAGGTACAAACAGTGATTCTAGTCGCAGCGTGCGACGTAGAGGTGCGACTGGGGTGGTGAGCTACCCCCCGAGGTCCTTCGGGTTGTTTTGAGATCGTATGAAGGGATGGTGAAGTCCCCACCACCTTTCCCCAAACCCAAAGGATGGTTTTGGTGCATAACGTCTCTCACATGACTCACCTGAGAAGAAGTGTGCGTGCACCTATGCACGTCATCGGCGAGGGCAGACCCCACGCGAACGGACCAAATCCTTTGGTCCCTGCACCGTGACGCAGAACTGTGCAAGAGTTCTTCTAGGTACGGAAGAGTCAGGTGCAGGATTAGTACCCTGATTTTTTCCCTGGTTTTGATTTTTTCGGATGAAAATATTGAAGGAGGTAATTATGTAAGAAACCAGTTTTTTTTCTATAAAAGACTTTGTAATTTTCTTGATGTTATTCCAGAGTAGTGCCTTCAAACGACGTGTGATTCTGAGCCCCGGTGTGGCCGAAATTAAATTTTTAGCGCGTTCACACTGGCCGCACAAAATAAATAGAATAACTCTTAAATATTAGCTCTGACAAGAAGAAAGAGGGCACCGTTGAGTCGAGAGCATGCCTTTTACGATAGAAGGGATGTAACTTTTGCAGGCACGGGCCTCTTGTGAAAAATGCCACCAGGGGCGTTTTTGAAATTTAGCGGCCTCAGGTGTTAAATTTTCATAACTTTTGAATGAGGCCTCAGATTAAAATTCCATGATTTTTGTTGTGCTCGGGAGGTGGTGTTTACTCTAGGTGAGGCATAATATTGATCGTGCCAGAGGTTTCTGAAGCGGGTCTTTTTGGGAGGAACTCCTTAATAAAAACTAAAATTCTATTTAAGTATAATTTCCTCCCATATCTCTCATTTTATCCCCTAAAACTTCCTCTGGAGAAACCCTCTCAAGGAGATCTCCTCCTCAATCCCTCATACCTCTACAATCATGGATATATTGGCTACGGTGAAGGCGGATCGATGACAATGAGTCGGGCTACGCCTGAGAGGTAGGATCGTGCATTTACCTTTTTTTAATTCCCGCACCTACTTTGATCTCAATTTGTAGCATTGTATTTCTGTTTGATCTTTGAGAGAAGCCCATAAATTAGTAGTATACTTTCTAAGATTTCCAAATCATGTCTCAGATTTAAATTTGGAGTTTAGAGGCGTCCGTAGCTACAAGTCGAAGGTCGGTGTGTGTTGGGTGTTTTTCCACCGAGAATTTGACCTTCTAGGCGGTCCGACGGTCTTCCCAGGCGGCGACGGTGGTTCCACCCAGCGAAAGCAGTAGGCCGGCTTGGCGGCACGGCGGTCGGCCGAGTGGTCTTTGGCCGCTCGGCAGCAGGGTGGCCGAGCGTGGCAACGGACGACAAGTGGTGGCCGCGGGCGAGCGTGGTCGGGCGAGGAAGACCGGCCGACTGTCGGCCGGTCGGCGAGGAAGACCGGGGTCAGCGACCCTGATTGGAATACCACAACCCACAAAGGGCAGGTCACCGTGGAAAGCAAACCAGACCGGCTACGCCGGTCCGGGCGAGGCTGGCCGGCTCCCGCGGTGAACCACGGGCCAGTTCAGGTAGTGGGTGGGCTGGCCAAACCGGCTCGGCCCACCGTTTCGGTCCGTTGATACTTTAAAATTCCCTAAAACGTAAACCGTGTATCAGATTTTTGAGTCGTCTATGGTGAAACGTCCCTTAAATCGAGAAAAACTTTTTAAGATGGTTTCAGGGGGTTTCAATTCCTGAAACTAGGGGCCTTGGAGGTGCAACACGCCTTTAAGTGAATTGGCATTTTTCCAGGCATTCTTGCTTTAGGTAATGTGGAAACATCCAGAGTCCGTTTTGAGCACTGTCAGCGGCGTTGGGACCCTAACATTGAGGCTGAGTTTTTCTGTACGGTTTCGAGTGTTGAAACTGGATTCAAGACGTGGGCCCCTCAACTAGTCTTTCGAGCTGTACGCAGCATTTAACAACTTTTACATCGGACATACGTTTAGGGCATGCAAGTAGTCGATTCTGAGTGTTTTTCCAAGGTCATTGCAATGGCGCAATCAACCCGCTTTATTTCTGCATGATGGTGCGGTCCCCATGGGGGCTATTTTGGGAGTTGGCGGTGATTTCCTCCTTTGTCACCGGGTGTCCGTTTTGGACAAGTGATTAGTCAATCTTGTGTATTTTTTCGAGAGGATCGCAACGGTGCGATCCGTTCGTAGCGCTTCGTGACCGGGATGCAGGTCCCACATAGCACCACTCATGTGAGGAATGAAGAAATGCATCTTTTTCCATCGATATCTGTTCAACTCTAGTGAGCAGTCCTTTTGACATGTTTTCCCAAGGGGATTATAATGGTGCGATGCGCTTGACCGTTTTCGAGGCTGAGACTCGGGATCACAGAATGCTGTTCGGGCATAAAGCGGTGTTGGAAACTTTTCCATCGGATATCTGTTGGAGGTGAGTAAATAGTCTATCTCGCATGTTTTTTCATGATTATTAAAATGGTGCGATCCGTTTGGATGTGTCGAGCCTCATCCGATATATTATTAAATGTGAAAGCATGAAATGTGCTCCGGTGGCGGTTCTTCTTACTGTGTTTGGAAGCGAACCCTTGGCGTGTAATCACGTTCACTCTTGTTTGAGTGAAGTTGATGTTTTAAGAGATATGGTTAGATTTAATAGGGCTATGGAGGAAGAAGGTTGGAAAAATTATGTTTTTTCTCTTCATGGTGACTTTGGGTGCCATGCATTCGATAACTTTTGGGCTAGAGATGTGATATACTCTGGGAGTATAGGGTAATAATGGGAGGTACATTTGGTAGTTGTACCCAGGAATGTTTGTTTTCATGGTTTGGAGATGAGATAGGTCCACACATCGTGAGGGCCCCATGTGCGTACTGTGTTCTACTTTACATACGTTTGACCTCTCGTGATGCAGAAGGTCCTTTTGTTAATGATGGTTTAGACCAAAAGGGTGGAGTGGTTTCCCCTGGTTCTGTTCTCAATTGTTTGGTCATCAGAGTTTTTTGGGTTCCCCTATTCCATTAGCCACGTGGTCTTTCATTATCACATCCCTTCATGTTCCCCAGTAGGGTCTTTGTGGATTCAATGTGACTAATACTTTACGCGGGCACCGATCCTCTACCCAGGAGGTTGTTTTCAGTACGGTGTGGAGCCCTAGTGAGCCCTGGGCACAACCTACCTAGCCGAGTATCAAGATCATATCCTCATTCTGTGATCTTCCGTGACGTGTTTCCCTAGGTTGAACTCCATGTATTGGCATGACCTACACTACACGAGCACTGAACCTCTACTAGATGAATTGTTCTGGAGTTGGGTGGTTGTGCAATACCCACTCTATGTTCTGTTGGCCAGTGTTGTACCATCCAGTAGGGATGGCCAGAGCAGTTCTGGGTTTACCCTCCCGTGGGGCTGGGTAGTGGGTTTCTCATCGACTTCTTTGGGTTTACCATCCAGCAGGGCTGGGCAGTGGATTGCTCATTGACTTCTTCGGGTTTACCCTCCATTAGAGACTGGGCAGTGGGTTACCCAATGACCTCTTAGGGTTTACCCTCCTGCAGATACTGGGCAGTGGGTTACCCGATGACCTCTTAGGGTTTACCTTCCAGTAGAGTCTGGATAGTGGGTTACTCGATGACCTCTTAGGGTTTACCCTCTAGAAGAGATTGGGTAGTGGGTTACCTGAAGAAATCTTAGGTTTTACCCTCCAGTAGAGACTGGGCAGTGGGTTACCCGACGACCTCTTAGGGTTTACCCTCCAGTAGAGACTGGGCAGTGGGTTACCTGACGACCTCTTAGGGTTTACCCTCTAGTGGGGCTAGGTAGTGGGTTACTCTAGGACTTCATTCAGACTCAGTACTTTCTACTAGGGTAGTATGTGGCTTTTCTACATGACTACCGGGGCGAGACCCTTGGTTGTATGGGTCACTGATGTGACAACTTTGACTTTGAGAAGACCTCTCAACCGTGTGACAGTGAAGAGGTGTGTTTTGACTTTTCCCAGAACTCTCAAGTATGAGGGGTGCTTTCCCCACAAAGACACGTCCTTGAGACGCGACCTAAAACCATGCAGGTGGTTAGTGCCTCCAAAAACGAATAGTGTCAAGGTGTGGTGATTTAAGTCCCTTGACTTGAAGTTCGGGGAAGATGGGTAGGATGTTGGGCATAAATGGTGTTTAATTCTGGGACTATTGGATACTCACTTTCTTAGGCCGAGCTACGGGATGGAGATCCCCTTAAGATCTTGTTTGAGTTTCTTGATTGAGCATATGGATATGTATATACCTTGTTTCAGTACCCACTCCTTGGGTTTGGTTA
Organism: Viscum album; assembly: GCA_963277665.1. Lineage (NCBI taxonomy): Eukaryota > Viridiplantae > Streptophyta > Magnoliopsida > Santalales > Viscaceae > Viscum > Viscum album. The sequence continues at coordinate 1,910,313,839 of OY728137.1, forward strand.
CTCTACTTCCAGGAGACGCGAAGACACTCATGGTATGACACTTGATTTCTGTGTCTATCTTCTCGTGGTTGGATGAGCCTACTCTCCTACTATAGGTAGCAAAGACTCAACTAGAAGTTTCATCTTCTAACCGTTTCTAGCTCCTTTTATTTGGGTGAGTCTACTTCCTTTCTCTTGTTGTGTTGAGCTATTACTTTAATGCACTCTCGACATTACTTTTTTACTTTTCCCTATTAGATCTACTGCTCACCTCTTCAGTAACACCTTGGTTTCTCCATCTAGCCTTCGGGAAATCCTACTGAGTATTTTTATACTCACCCCATCTTGGGCTTTGCCTTCACTTAGTGTGACCTTGAAGATGACGGACAGGATGGTCGTGACTTCAGTGGAGCTTAGAAGTTTAGGATCATGGACCATGTATGGTGGTCGTAGTCGGGTTCCAGGTGTGGGACTCTCCTAGCTGTTTACTTTTTTTACCTGTTTCCGGGTTGTGGCACTTTTCTTGTTGGGCACGTGTTTTTCCTTTTCCTTTTCAGTTTACCTTCACCACTTACTTTGTACTATTTAGAGGTCAATGCACCTTTTCTGGCCTGTTTATAGTAGTTGACACTTTACTTTACTTTACTTTTTTACTATGCACTTCTGCATTGAGGGGGCTGTGTGTGTGTGTACAGGTACTCGAGCAAAGGCCTCCCCGAGTTGTTTAGCCCTCGGTGCTTGTCACCAGCACCTGGCATATGGAGGCAGGCTTGGGGTAGTTGCAGCTTGATCTCGGGTAGGTTTGGGTCATGATAGATAAGCCCTTTATTAGGTTTTATTTCCTTATACTATAAAGATGAGTATAACATAGGAGTTTACTAGAAGTTTTTCTAGTGTGGGTAGAATGTAAATACATTTTCACAAGTATCAAAAAATATTTTTTATGTCTATGATCCTCAAAGTCAGTAAAATTGTTAGTCCTTCTGTTTTATGAGAGATTGTGAGATGTATTTTCTAAAATATAGAATCAATTTATTTTTATTTTGATTATCTTGAGTCAAAATATTTTGTATCAAATCAGGATTAAATTATTTTGGGGACTAGTTTAGTTATTATGGGGATAAGAATGAGAGAAACTTAGTGAAAAACCCAAAGATGAGTCTTATTATTGAATAATATCCTAAAATATTGGTAAAGTCTTGGGTATTGATTTTCTTAGAACTACATCCCTAGATAGATACAAGAAAGTGGATACAGATGTAACATATATTTAACTAGGGGTAATCACCATAAAAAGGGTTGGTTTAGAATTGACTCGATCATCATCTCAATTCAGGATGAGTGGGACTAAGACTACATACCTGAATAGACACTTCCGAAGGATATGCTTTGGTTGATCATATGGTATTTATGAACCACTTTGATGTATCAATTTCTAAGTTAATTTGAGGGATTAGTTTTTTAAGTATATGATAAACCAACATTAAGTAACCATGTTTAATATAATATTGATACGGGTTGAACTAAATGAAATATAGGCCAACACGATAATGTAAAATAACAAGACATTTTAAGGTTTCATTAATTTAATGATTATGAAAATTATCCCATATCATTAATGTTCTCCACTCATGTCAACCCTTTTGGTTTTAAAAATTAGTGTAACTAGAAGGAACCATGGTTGAGAGGGAAAATATTGACATTACCTCAATGTAAAATCCATCATAATGGGAGTCAGAGTAAGAAACCTTATGATTATTAAAAACTAGTTATCATGAAATATGATTAAAAAGTGAATATAGTTGAAGTCACAATAACAAAAAATAAGATAAGTATGGATTCTCATGAAATATCAAGTGGAAAACATATTTTTGGAATGAATGTTCAATTTTTTATATATCGAAAACATGGATAGAACCACAATGGGAATTGTGTTAAGGGGATTTAAATATGCTTTAATTGTAGAAGATTTGGTCATCGAACATAAAAATATTGAGGATAAATGAAGAGTTTGGTTTCCATTATTGAAAGAAATAGACTTCATCCTAAGCTTCCATTAATAATTCAATTTATTATGCCTATGGAACTTGGGAATTATCCAAATCAATCCCTAATACAAGGACTATTCAAGATTGTGAGTTTCACCAACCTACAAGACCAAGAGGATAATGGAATACCTATGAAATAACCACTCCTGAAGTGGATCCTGATATTTAAGGTACATGCACCATTTAATACAGAGATGTAGATGTCTTGATGAAATATGATTCTAGGAACTCTTTTATATATAATAAGTTTTCTTAGATAATTACACCATAACCATAATTATTTTATTATTGAATATATCTTTTAATAGTATGATTATTGTACTCCACGTTGGTGTTTATGGGATTTGGATTTGTAGAAATATTATTATCCTTCATTTAGATAAATTAAATGTGATTTTATTAATGTATTGGTTCACACCACTTAGAGGAGAAAATAAAACTAGTAAAGAAAAAACATTAATATTAACCTATAATAATATATCAATGAAAGGATTATAATAACCACCCTTTAAAAATAAATTACATAATGTGGGTCTTGATACCAAATAATGGAAGACACTTGACTCAAATAATTGGAGAGAAACAAAATATTAGGGATACGACTATTATAAGAAAAGCGATATGTTTCCCAAGTATATAAGGTTTATATATCATTAAAAATTATATTTAGAGTCACCTATATAATATATATTCTTTTAACTATTTATATTGGTATGTAATAATTAAAATGGAAAGGATGCAATTTATTTAAAGTATAATGTTACTCCCCTAGTTTTAGGCAGAATTTTATTTATAAACCATATGTTTATAATTCTGAACTATATTTTTTTTATATTTTTTTAAAGATATTGAAATTTATTAGAAAATAAGTCATACAATATATGAATGAAAAATAACAAAACATTATTAATTTATAAGTTTAAAGATACAACCAAATCAGATAAAACTATGCATTTTACACCATATATTATTACTCACCATAGATAAAAGAAATCTATTAAAAGTGCATAAATTGATAAGGGATAGTAGACAGAAGAGAATAAAATCATCAAAACTAAAAAATAACCTTGATTATATTTAACATTGAGTATCGCCAATATATAAACAAAACATATAATTTGGAATATCACCATTAAAGAAGAATGAATTATGAAAAACATAAAATATGAAATAAGAACAATTTCATGCAATGTGAGAGGAGAATGAATGACTGATTTTGTATGTATAAATACATAATATGGAAATCTAGCCATTTAAAATATGGTCATCACAAAAATGGTTGTTGTAAATATAGTCATTACAAATATAGTCATTGGTCATATATCTAGTAGGTATATTGAAGTCATTTATTGTTATGTAGTAAATATAAAATAATATAACTCACAATATGATATTAAAATATTATAAATATATAAATATTTGTGAATTATTTATAAATGTTAAGATTATTATTAAAATATTATATGATGTATATATTAAATTAAATTAAATAGTTTAATATAAATGGAATAAAAATTTATAATAAAAATAATTAATTTTAAGGGTATTTGTTGAAGCATATTTAGTATACAAGTGATTTTTTTCAAAGAACCATTTTTTAAAATTATTTTATATTTTATTATAATTAATTAAATTGAAATATTATAAAATGTTATTATATATAAAATAATATATTTACATATTTTAAATTATAAATTGAAATAAAGTAATATTAAGAATATTAAATGTTTAATAACATCATTTTTTTCAATAAATGAAGTTCTTATTTATATGTTGTATTTTCATTTAAAAACTAAATTTATAAATTTTATAAAATTAATTATACAAAACTAATATTTTTTTTTATTTAGAGCATAAATTTTTTTTTATTTGTATTTTTTTCTTCTAAAAAGGTTAATTTTTAATTTAAAAATAAGGTTTTTTGAAAATTATAGTTTTTATGATTTTTTATTATATTAGCATTTATAAGAAGAATAAAGAAACTTTTATGTAATAATATATTTATTTATGGAATAATGTTTTTCCTTTTAATTTTTTTGAACATATAAGTCCTATGTCAAAAATTTTTAAAACTAATAAAAATGTTATTTTAATAAAAATATTTTTGATTTTTTCCCCTAATTAAGTGTTTTGATGGTGAAATTTAGTTTTTATTAGATTATAATACACATAAAATTTATTTTTTTAATAATAAATCAATTTATATCATAAAAATAAGTATCTATCATAATATTTTCTTGTAGATAAATTTTTAAACTTAAAAATGAACTTTTCCCGAAGAATCATTTTTACATGTTAAGTGAATTTATTTGAAAATTATAATTTAAATCCCATAAAACTTTTATATTTTATAATGATTTAATAATTTTAAATTATAATGTTTAAATATGGTAAAAATTATAATTTTATTGTCTTCCATTAATATTAATTAATAAGTTTAAAAATTAATTAACAAGGTAAAAGTAAAATAGTGTACAAGTCAAATAGTTAAAAGTAAATGATTTAAAACACTAGGTATTCTAATAAATAAGTGGATGTGGAGAATATCTACCCAAAGAACATACCCTCCACTTTTTTTCCATTTGGATCAATTCAACTTTGAATAGAAAAATTACATTATTGAAAATGTATTGGTTACTTCCAAAACTACCCTTCTCTTCACTTATAAATGATTATACTATCACCACATGAAGACTCAATTATCCTTAAAATTTCATATTTTAACCCTTAAAAATATATCCTCTTATAACCTTCTACCACATCCACAATATTTTTTTCACCTTTATTTTTTTAAGGCCTTTGTTTCATGGAGTTTTCTAAGAGAAAACTCAAGCTTCCAACACGAGTATTACTTTCTCATAATATTTTATTTTACTCCACTCCATCATAAATCATATATAAAATTATTATAAAAAGTAAATATGTATAATTAATATAATTAAATTCAATTATATTATTTGTAAAAAAATTATTCAATCTTTTTCATTCACTAAGTAAAAAAAATCATACCAATCTTGTGTATGTGCAGAGCTCCACCTCCCAGAAGCGACATAGTTTATTTTTTCATAACCATCACTCATTGGTGATAAAAAGAAGGTATTATATGAATTATAATTTTTTAAATGTAAAATTTATAAATCTTAAATGAAAATTTATCATTTACCACATTTATGTCTATTCATTGAGAAATGAGATCGTTAATCATGCGTACGTAGAAACAACTGCCTCCATGAACAACAGATTTTATTTTTCATCACCAACCATATTGGATGTTTCTATGATTATATTTAATTATTATATAATAAAATTAATAAATTTCTAGTCTTATGAATGTGTCATATTATCATTAACAAATGAGATTCCCTTACTCTTGAAAAAATTATAATATGTTTCCATTCGAGGTTGTTTTACCATCTTCGTAAACAATATTATACCGATTCTTTTATAAACTATTATGAAATTTAATATAATGTTAATATCATGTAATAATGATATATTTAATATATTTTTTGAATATATAAATGTTTTTTTAATATTAAATATATTTATTAATATATAACCATTCAATCATTAAACATGTTGAAAACTAGTTCATCGTGATTTCAATTTTCACAATCTGTATTCATGTCTTTCACCTAAAAAAATGGAAATTAATTAATAATTTTAAAAAAATTATTATATCCTTAATTATATAGGAATGATTAACTTGAAACTAATTAGTAATAATCGATCCCTTCTCCATGAATTTTTCAAAAAACAAAAAAACAATGTTTCTAACTATCGATAATGAAAATAAAATATATTTGGTCAATATATTTATATAGTTATTAAATAATTAATAAAATGGTAGTATTTTTATTTTATTTATGTGAGATAATTTATTAATATAGTTATTTTTATTATATAATAGGTTATATCATGGTTGAGTAAGTAGAAATACAATATAAGTGTTTTTATCTCAAAATTACTCTCTTTGTGTCATGTTATTGTCTTATGCACTTTATTAAATTTATATTGGGTATATACTACCTTTATAAGATATTATATCATGAAATAAATTTTATTCACGTTAATTTATATACAATTTTAATCTCAATATTTCAATAGTTTTTTATTTAAATGCTTCTCATGTCATAAGGGATTTTCTTGACTCAAATATTTTCTTGAGTAATAATAACCCCACTTCAATTATAATATATATAGATGGAATTATCCTACTATATGAAGATGATATATTTTATTGCCATATTATTTTCTATGGAAATCATGTTTCATATTAAAGAATTCTTCCTCGATGAATGTGTTGTTTTGTTAATAATAATTTACGTATATTTTAAAGGATTTTCCTCTGTATCCATGTTTTTAAATCCTGTCAACATTTTAGTTTACCTAGTATATAATCAAATTATTTTTATCTCAAATGACCCTTAAGTTCCCCTTTATTAATTTTAAAACAAATTATATTTTTTCTACTCTTTTTGGATTTTTTTTAGATAAAGGTATTTTAAAATGTTCAAATAGTTTTCCATTTATTAAATATAAAATGTTTTATCTTCTATTCAAAATTCATTTTTAATTACCTTTATGAATTTAAAAGATAAATTATTAAAGATTATTTTTTAAAAGAAAATGTTTCATAAATTTTTACTCCACCTTCAAGAAAATGACTTTCCACGGTGACCATAACTTCTTCCTTTATGAGAATGTTAATATCAATTTCTAAAAATTATTTTTTGATTTTATCACCATACTATAATTTATTTCTAAAGGATTAAATTACTTGGAAATTATTTTTTCATGAATATACCTATAAAGTTTCTTATAAAATCTATTTTTGAGTTTATTGAGTATTTATTATCAATTATTTGCATGACCGAGTCCAGTTTTGGTGATACTATCTTGAAGTATTGTGAAACCCATTTTTATTTCCATATTTTCTTTTTGATGTGATGAATGAAATCCATTTTCATTGCCCTGTATTTTCCTGATATGTTGTATGATTGATGTATTATGGAACACATATATATGAATTATGATGTGTGGGGCCCTATATCACTCTCCAATACATTGGTTAAGGATTTATATCTCATAATAAAAGGATGTTAAGATTAGGCATTTTTTTTATTAACAACATGAATAATGACCATTTTATTTGTTCAAAATATGAAGTGTGGACATTTTTTTTATTCATAATAAAAATTAGGGTATTTTTTTTAATTACAATATAAATCATGGGATTTTTTTGTTCATAATATAAATCATGGTCATTTTGTTTGTTCATAGTATGATGTGTGGGAATTTTGTTTGTTCCCAACACAACACATAGATATTTTGTCCAAAATTTTATAAATTCACTATTATTATATTTATTACAAAGTTATTTGTCATTCTATGTTTAAAGGTAATGTTACATCTCTATCCCATATTCCTGTGATTATCCCCGACGAGTCATGTTTATTGTCTCATGTTTCCACACACTTATCCCATGGTATATGTTTTCTCTTTTGAGTTTACATGTTTTTATATCGTAGATTATAGAAGAATGTTATTTTTATATATTCTTTTAATAATATATTTCTACCCTACTCAAGTTTTCTCATATTATTATGATCTAACCCTTGATAACATGTTGATAATTCTTCCCTTACTGGGAATTCATGATCACCCCTTTCTTATATATTCATTCTTTATTTTATAAATATTTGTGTGAGCTATGATTTATCTTGAAGTGGATGCAGTGAGTTTTGAATGTGGAAACATGTTCAGAAGTTTCATAAAAATAAATTTAATATGCATACAATACTCAAAGACACTAAACCTCCCAGTCCTCAGGCTACACAAAATTTTGTGAGAGGTATTATCTAAAACATGGAATCAATGTATTTTTATGTTTGTTTAAATTTGGTTTCCATAGAATGCACCATCTAGATAACTTTATTCAGTTACCTAAAATCATTTGGCTCCATAAAACTTATGGTTGACTCATGATACTACTACTAGTGAGTAGACTCATCCACCCATTGAACTTCTATTGTACCAAATTTAGCTGCCTGAACATGGACATCCATGGTGCTGGTTTATTGTTCTCCATATGAGCCCTACTAAATATAATTTCAATGAATCTCTGTCTTATTCTTTATTTTCAGTATGTTAAATTCTTAATATATTTATTTTATTTTGGTATGGTAGTAAAGGTGAATAATTGAGGAAGAAATCATCACATCATTTTCTATTAACGCTAACACATCCTTAGAGAAGGTGATCTTAAAAGTATCCCACTGATCGAATTACCCACTATATCAATAGTGGTGAGTGGTTTAAAAGGATAAATGGTATTCCATTCTTACTAGGTTTGTGAGAAGGTTTAATTAACTATTATAGGAGTGTTCTTATCCAATCAATAAGGATAAAAATGAGTTTTTGATTTTCTTGAGGGTTCTTGATCTAGTCAGTACTCGTATACACAAGATATTAATGAGGGGGGTTATGTGGTTTTGAGAAATTGAAAATAAGGATTGAACTAATTTTAAATCACCCTAGTACCATTTTAATTTCTTTCATAACTTTTTGTGTGTTTCATTTATTAATTTGGTTTTAATTTTAGTAAACCGAAAACCCAAAAAAAATACCATTTTAGTTATGCTTTCAAACTTATAATAACTGAAAAAATGAACATAAGTGATAGAAAATAGTGAAGGTTATAAGATTTTATTCTTGTAAGATAAACCTATTTTTATCTCTAAGATATACAGAGAGGATTTAAATTCTTATTTTATAGATGCTCATTAAACAAAAGGTACCAAAGATGTCAGAATTACTAGGGAGTTTAGTTGAACACTTAATTGTTTTTACACATTTGTAATTTGTTCTTTATTTCTTTTTCTATTTTTATTTATTTTATTATTTTATTTATTTATTAATTTAATTTTATCCAAATGGGATGGGCATAAAAGTGGATCCATTATTTAATATATTCTCTCTTATATTCTTAACTTAAATAGATTAAAAAAATTTAATAGAAAGGCCATGGATCCACCCCTTTACAAACCCATTTGAACTAATAAATGTATCTTCCCATATGATATTGTGGAATTAATTTTAGGGTAATATCATCAGAAAATTTTATTTCCCATAAATAGGTGATATGATGAAATCTAACATATCAATATAACAAATTAATATCAACTACACATAGTCCCACACCATTAAAGTGAAATAAACTAACACCAGAGGAGATCCAAGGGGTCATTGCTATCTATCTTATATGGGACCAAAAAATAAAGTATAAATGATGTGAGATAGTATTATTAATCTAAATAATGGATATGATGGCCACAACACTCCACGAACTCATAGAGGAAGGATAAAAAATGAGAATAAGTGTAATATCTATTGTACATTACTTAAAAAGATACCCAAGAGGTGGAAGAAACACACAAAGACCCTTCACTCCCCCACAATTCTCAAATATTTCTATAGGTACTCAACATAAAATAAGGGATTACAACTAAGAAATTAGAGAAGTATGAAAAAACAATTCACTCACTTGTTTTATATATTTTTAGATTCCCATACCAACTAATATTATTTGTTTTCATAATTTAGATTCAGAACTCTCAGAGTTTACCTTGGAAGAGGATAAAGAATATTATATTTTCAGATTTGGTGAATTTAAGGGAGATCCACTTCCCTCTATTATATAATGAATTACATATCCACACATTCAGAAATATATATATATAATGCCTTATATGGTAAAAAATAATATAGGTAAGACTCTATAGAGGGTAGAAAAGTGATGGAATTTTATAACATGGCTAAAAATTGTAAAGATCATGATGCTTCGAGAACTTTGGTGAACTAGTTAATCCCTCAATAGGAAATTTAATACCATATGGTGGGAGGAAAAAACCAAATATCATACCCCATACATTTCCCCTCCCCTTTAATTTCTAATTCTATAATAATTCAATGGTGGTAATATTTTTTTTGTTAATGGGGTTTTCTATGAAAAATGTCCACTCAAAAACATTTTTAGAAAGCATATATTATAGTTTCTATCAATGAAACCTATACCACATTCAAATTAGGGTTATTGAATTAAAACTATCCATCTCTAGGAATTTATAATCATAAACCCACTTGGTGAATGTTCTATGAGTCTTTTCATATCCCACTTTCTCATTATTTTTTTTATTATAGGAATAATGAGAAATATGTCAATTGTCATAAATTATATTTTTATCGGTTTTATTAATTTTATATAATTTATTATAAATAAACTCATCCTTTAATTTTGTTTGAATCTGGAAATATTTTCAAAGAATTTTGATATCTTCTAATTTTATTTTATTTTATTTTGGAAGTCATTTGGATTAAGCATGTGTAAAATGATTGTGTTCCCTGATTTTCAGGTAATTATGGAAGTCTAAGATGTTCTAATGTTATAATTAAGAGTAATATAATAGTAATACCTTGATAATGGTCTTAAATAGAAATATGGAAAATAAATAATCCCCTACTAAGAGAATCATATGTAATATATCTTAGATGTTGGATTTGTAATTTGATAAAGAACCGTTGGGGGGGGGGGGTTGATATGTAATATCATAAGAGACATGATATATATGATCTACCCTAAAATAGGAAATAGAAAACTACATCGATAGATTTTTTATTTATAATATACATAATATTTTGTCTACGACCAAGAGAAACATGACATTCTACCCTATCGAAGATATGGAAAATAAATAGTGATATGATATATAAGATGAATTTTTTGAGTATAGGAGTGAGGTAACATATTCTCCTTTGATAAAATTTTATAGAGTTAATATATATGATATATTTTCCAAAGGATATGATAAGTAAAATTTTAGGGTTTTCCAAATCCAAGGAATCCTTAAGAATAATGAAGAAAAATTGGGCTATCAAAGATCCTTAAGACTATGCCAGTGGGCTAGAGACGCCTCATGGAAATAATTGTGGAGGAATCACATCTTGAAAAATATCTTATAAAGGGTTATCACATGTTTTCAATTCCTTCAATTCATCTCATACCCCACAGAGATAATATGTTATGCCTATAAGAACTCTTCAAGTTCCAAAACAACATACTCTCTCACAGTAATGTAGTCAATGTTGTGATGATCTATTTTTTGGATATTATTTCCTAAGAAATATAATATGATGACACAATTTCATTGTCTCAATCCCCAATTATATATTATATTCTCTACTCAACAATTCATGGTGTTTCACCACTACATGTTTTCTACCCTCTAACGTGTTCTCTAAATTGTTCTTAAGATTACAATATCCTTTAATTAATCCTCATGATCCACCAATAGAATACAGATGTAAGACAGTGCTACCATAATATTTTTATAATGAAGCAACTCAAGCCTAACAAGAAATATCACCCAAGACCCCATCCGCAAGGGAAATATGAAAAACTAAATCCAAAATATTTATCATGAGTAACTGAAGTGGGAAAATAACACATAGAACAACATGAATGTAAAGTACACAACCATGAAGCTTACAAGAACAATACCCAAAAAGGGTAAACATAGAAAAAAATTAATCAATAACTAAAATCGTATCCATATAGACCAACTTCAATCACCATCCCATCTCATTAAGAAAGTGATAACATCCAAGATAAGCTAATGAACTACATGAATACCTTCCCTTTATCTGAGTCGTGCAAATCCAAATATTTAAAAAACCAAAGGAAAAACATAGGGTGTGATAACAAATCCCAATATTATACCACCAAATAATATATAAAATATCTAACACCATGAAAATTTTAGCTATGTTTAAAAAAACAAATTTATAAATAAATCTCAATGATTTTTTGTACAATATCCTTTTTTTGTTTAAATATTTTAATATTTCACATAAAAACTAAATATTACCAGTATATAAAAAATAGTAATATGAGCCTAAAAAGATTTTTCCATTGAAAAAACCATAACATAAGAATGTCAGTAATCAAACATGAAATAATACCATCGTGTATAAAACCAATCACATGTTAAGTTCTAGCTTACGATAATACGAACATTTACATGTGAGGGAAATCTAATTTCGTTTAACATGAATCTTATCGATATCTACTCCTACCAAAGTATATCGGCATCAAAAGAATAAACCCTAGTGGTTCTATACTCACTATGGTTTTCAAATTTCTATAACTCAACACACCCAAGTTTCCTAATATTCTATGTTTTCCAATTAAATAAAAAATTATCACATTTTATAACACATTTTAAATTTAAGCATCACCACTTCCATGATTAAAAATCCATTTTAGATTCAAATACATCATTGAGTAATTTCATAGAAAACATAAAGGTAAAAACCATTTTTAAAGAAAAACTATTTAAACCCCCCTTTTATGCTAATATGTAGTAAATTAGTCAATTTATAAAATCAAACCAATGGAATTTAAAATAAAATTAAGTAATTCATTAGTTAAACCATTTAATAGATATAACTAACACACCAATAAAGGAAATCTTTATCAATTCTATTTTAAACCCATTAGATACATAAATCACAGTCTGATTTAGTTCCAACAGGATATGGGAGAATTATATCAAGGTTATATCTATAAATAAGATAGGATATTTGATAAAAATGGGACATATATTGAAGAGATACACTAATAATGAAAGGAAAATACTAAATATTAGAGTATAGAACCCTCTAGAGAACTTGAGAGGGGTTAGATAGAGCCTAAGATATTTTAGGGGGTGATTAGATATAAATAATAATAAGGGAATCAAGGTAATTTCTTACTTTTATGTGGTTCAGATTAGGGTACAGGGTTATCCCACATCGTTAGGCCACACAGTTTGTCATACTATACACCAACCATGTGAAATTACCATCACTGGAAAAAAAATTCATACAATATCCTAGGCTGAGCCACAATTTTTTTGGTAAACTTCACTCAAATATTGAAAAACATTACTAGATAGCATTATTCCATATTGCATGGTTACTATAAGATTAGTACTAATCGTGCTCCTAAATTGCGTGCTAATATCATTTTCCCTAAAATTAGGAATTTTGAAACCCTGAATCCTGAAAACCTCAAGAAATTCAAAATATAATGACCAATTTTAATATTTAACTTTCCTATGACCTATATTTCATTACAATTCTCCCAAAAAAAAATACTTCTTACCATAGAAGGCACTCAAAATTTTGAACTCATAAGGAGATAATTCCACTTCTTTCTTATCAATGAATCCTGCTTCCATGTATGATCTCTATCCTATTTACACTATCAAAATTCACAAATAAAATGATTTTTTTCACCACACAATACCTTATCCTGGAAATCCATAATTTGAAATGGCTGTTCAACTATAGTGGTGTTGGGATAATGATCACTATCTTCCCATTCAATCACATGAGAAGGGCCCAGTTCATACCTCATCATCTCATAAATATGTAAAACATCCTAAATCGACATCAAGAGTGATAAAAATTCCAAATTGCAGGACACATTTCTAATGAGTTCTATGATCTCAAATGTTTTAACAAATCTTTGTGTTGACTTACCCTACATACGTAGTTGATGTTATCTCACACGAGATGAAACTTTGAGAAAGAACCAATCACCAACCTCAAAATCTAGCGAGTGACAACAATGGTCGACATAAATTTTTTTATGAAATTATGTTGTCACTAACCTATTATGAATCAACTACAAATTCTCTATTATCTCCTAGAAAAGGATCATACCAACTATTTACCACACACCCAATTACACATAGCATAAGGGATATCTACTTGGCCTCCCATAAAAAGTTTCAAAAGGAACCATTTTAATCAAATCCTAGTACATATTTTCATAGAAAAATGTGACCAATTTTTGATGATTTTTTCATGAACCACCAAAATTTTGAATGCTTTCCCAAAGCATATCCTTAAGAATTTCAATGAATCACTCTCTCTAGCCATCTGTCTGAGAGTTATATGCTATGATTAATTTGAACTAGGTACCAATAAACTCTTAAAAAACATTAAAATACTTTGATATAAACCATAAGTCCCTATTAAAAATAATTACAGAAGTAAATTAATGAATCTTCATGATCTATTAGACATACAAGTTCCCAAGATCGTCCACCTACATCATCTTCATAATAGATAGAAAATGAGATGATTTTGTAAGTTGATAATTGATCATCCAAATTTTATTCTTACCACTAGGATTACGTGGTAAAATAATGATGAAATATAAATATTTTATCCAACTTCTAAATTGGAATGGGTAAAGGTTACAACAAACAAGTAGGTCTCTGTTGTTAGACCTTATTTTTTTGGTAAGTGAGGTATCATGATAAAAAAATATATAATTGAATGCCTCATCCACCACCACAAGAACCAATGTATTATATTATGATACATCTTTGTGTTCTTATGGTGTTTGTAAAATAATATCTTTGTCCACTCTTTACTAAAACTTGACCCATAGATATAGTAATGACCAACCTACCTTGAAAATATAATAAACCAATGAGAGACTGAGACCATTCACCCATGTGATCCCCACCATTTAGGATTCTATAAAATCACTTTCAATATATGTTTGATAACTATTTGATCCAAATAAAATAATCAAATGATGGGCCAACCTTTACTAAATAAAAGAACACCTTCCCGCCAACCACTTCCACTCCCAAGCTTACCTTAGAAAACCGACTCATCAGAGAATGATCATCCACTGATTACTTCATGGATTGAGTTAGTAACTTCCTAGTCAATGAGTTAGCGAACTCATTACAATTTTTAATTTTATATTCAATATAAAAAATCATATGTATGAAGATACTCAACCCGATGTTTCGATTTTATGTTCAAATCACATTAAGTAAAAATATACTGCATGATCTTATGATCTGAATATGTCATAAAATATTATCCAAAGAGATAATGGCACAAGGTTTGGAACACATGAATCACAACCACCTACTCAAGGTCATGTGTTGGGTAGTTATTACTATGATAGAATAATTTGAAATATATATAGGCCACCACCTATTTTCAGTACATCATGAAACACCCGAATCCTATACCAAAGGTATCACATAAAACATCATATCCCAAAACCCGGTTTTGGAAGAATCAAAACTAGAGTTGAATTCAAACTTAGCTTCCACTACATAAAAAATCTCTAACATTTATCAATCCACACAAACTTAACTCTCTTATGGGTTATTTGTTTCATTGTATATACAAGATTAGGGAAACCTTGGACCAACTACCTGTAATAAAAAACTAATCCAAAGAATCTCTAAATTTCAAATATGTTTCTCCCATGAAATTACCACCTAAATCATTTTAGAATACACTAAGATGCACCTCTCAGATATATCATGTCCTAGATACCTCACTTCCTAGATGAAAAATTAATATTTATAAAGATTAGTGTAATATCAAGAACTCCAGAAACCTATATACAATAGTTATATTACATAATTTTCAAAAAGTAAAAGAGTTATTGAAGGATAAAATAGTTCAATAGTATTGGAATACCAGATACAAACATACACTAAACTTGAAAAACATAATATTCAATATGAATATATTGTGGGAACTTGATTAGATCTTTCATCATATCCCAGAAAATTACACATGGTCATCCTTTAGGTTTCCTGGGGAAAATGGAAAAAATAAGGGTGAGATCAGTTTCTCAATAAGTGGTAACATATAATAGATAATCACCGATAATAAATATGAAATAATTTATATGAAAATAATAAATGAATAACATGAATCCATAATCAACTTAAACTGATGGAATACTGTATATATGAGAATAAATGAAAACATGGATAAAAATAATAATTTATCTCATATCAATAGAATGCATAATACTAGACATCAAAAACCTACTGTAAAGGCATTATAAAAAGACACATTATATGTCATCGAGACTATGTTCATGAAATTATCCGGTTATGGTTAGTGGTATATACCAAAACCCAACATGTTTTGTCCTATGATACACTTCAATGCATCATAAGGCTATACAATGTTAGGTCCCACCTGTCACTTGTGTAAGTATAATTCATTCTCCATAAGTGTCATCAAGAACTTTAATTCCATCGCGGAGGATGCTCCTTCTGAATAGAAATTGTATTTCCATATATTTAGAAATATGGACATCAAATACTCCCCATTTTAATAGAATAATGTTGATGTCTATGAGTATAAACCTTAGTTAATTTTTAATCTATGGGGTATCATAAAAGTAACATGAAGTAACCTTATCAAATAATTATAGTTTTAAGAGTACATAAAATTTGATAGGTTATACATATAATATAATAATTAGATTCAATAAACTTCAATTTTAGGAGACCAAGGCAATGGTAGGGAAAATCTTTTAACACAATTTATTAAGATAATGTGGATATTCTAAAGCATATATTCAGGGAGTATATCTCTAGATGTGTAGTCTTAGGCCCACTCATCATACATTTGGGTGACCATTGAGTCAATTTTCAAATTATACTTTTTTGGTGATTACCCCTAGGTTTATATGTTTCATATCCACTTCCACTTGTTATTATTCAGACCGTGATGTATTTTCTAGGAAATTAGACACAATTTCACATTACTGAAACTTAGAATGTTTTTACACTATGGAATAGGTAACTCTTGAATAAAAATAATTAGAGAGAGAATAATTAGTGTGATTTAAGGAAACACCCTCTATTCATACATAAAATACCCTTCTATTCAGTTATAAAAAGGGACACTTCAAGTAGGTGGTTAATCTAATCGAAACATAAACATACCATAATTTAATGAATGATTAAGATATGATTTTTTGTAATATCATTATAACAAGAACATAATTATATTATTTATTGTTTATTATTTTTATAAATAAAAATCATAATTAATTATAAGAATAACTATTTCATATGAAAAAATTACACAATTTGAATAAAAGATGATCCTCTTTGTACACTTATTTTAAATAATTAAAATAATGATGATTGTTTTACGGTCATATAACTAATAGGATGTCAAATTTTTCACATTATAACATTAATGATATCATAAAAATTATATTTATCCTTTTTCAAAATTCTTATATCCAGCCTTTTAAGGTTTTTAGGAAGAAATACATGTTATGTTGTGGAGGTGACAGTCCATACAATGCATGAACACCAGTTTTTTTTCTTAATGGACAAGTTATATGAATAAAAAATTTAAATAACATTAATATTGTAACATTAAAGTATATAAATGATAATAATATCATTATATTATTTTGGATATAACAAATTTTAAGGAAGATATTTAAGAATAAAACTAATTAGTTGATAATAGTTATGTCAGAGAGTTGATTTTTCCTTGAAACTCTATTCAAATTTGAAGGGTTTAAGATATATATGTGTGAAACATGGATATTGTATTAGGATAGGGTTATAGTTAGAAAAAGTTTATGTTTTTAAGGAATAATTAAAATGATAGGGTGTAACATGAAGGGGTGGAAGCGTCCCTTTTTATAACTGAAGGTAAGAGTAGTTTTGGGAGTAACCCTTACAATTTAAATAATGTAAGTTTACTATTCTTGTATAAAAGGGAAAAGGGAGAAAAGTGGAGATGAAAATTAGTTTGAGTTAAAAATTTCCTCAGTCACTCCACTTTGAGATATCATTTAGTGATTTAGGTGTTTTTTAACTTTTAACTTTTACCCTAATTTACATTTACCTTGGTAATTAATTTCAAACTAGAGTAATTAATTTTATTTAAAAAGACTATGATTTAAATTATTACATAATTTGAAACTTCTTGTTTCAAATTTAAATATAATTTTATAAAATTAAATATATAAATTTGTGAAAAGTTAATTTTAAAATAAAAACACTTAATTGCGTAAAAATAGTTTTTATAGAAAAAGTGATTTTAAGAATTAAATTAATATATAAGTAAAAATTATCTTCTATACTTATTTTAATGAAAATAATTTATTTATTATAAAATAAAAAAATGATATAAGTCTTTTAAGGTAATGAAAAGTTTAATATCCCTTGAAAGTAATTATTTTTTTAAAAATTTAGAAAATAATTTTTATATTAAAGTGACATTTTAATTAGTTATAAAAATGTATTACATAGGTTTTCTAAGTTAAAATAATGTTTTAAAATGTAAACTTTTATTCCATAAATTTATATTTTATTAACAAAAAGGGATTATAAGTTTCACGACCCACCTTCCCCATGGTAAGGGAAGGGCCAATAGAGTGCCATTACCTTCCTTCTCAAGATAAAGTAGAGAAAATGACCCCCCTGAGTCCCACCATCAACAGTCCCTAGGGTGGAAACTAGAACCAAGGGTATAGAATTTCACACAATATGGAAGGAATTAGAATTTTTTAGAAAAGGATAGGATATAAGAGGATAATCATAGGCAACACCATGGACAAAAGTAAAAGTAAATCCAAAATAAATCTATTCCCATATGCATGTTCAAAAAATAAAATAATATAAAGTACAAGAAAAATCCAAATGAAAGTACCAAAATAAATTAATGTAAGTAGTGGCAACAACTATCCTAAAGCCCAAGCTAGTAAAGTCTAGCACAATCCTCAAAGCCCTCCTGGAAACCTGAAGGTAGTTTTATATACATAGGGTGAGAATGCAAGGATTCTCACTAGGGAAACCAAAGTCACTCGTGCACAAGTGGGGGAACCATACTAATTTCCCTGTGAAGAAAATAGAAACCAAAATTTCCTAACAAGTTAAACTTTCCACCAAGACACACAAAGGAACACTCACTAAATAACGCAAGTAATGTAAAGTAATAGTATAAGCACATCGATATTTGGGTCCCCCCCACAACACTTTCCCATTGGTTAACTACTCATTCCTAATGACTAACATCATGAAACTACTACTCTTCCCACACATACTCCCATTACCACAACCTTCCCACACATACTTGGGCCTCAAATCACAAAAAAACCTACCCACAAATACCTAGTACTCTCATCCACAACAAAACTTGCCTGAAGAATCTTGGGCTAAAGTAAACCTCAAGCCATTACATCCTGCTCGGATACCCTCGAGTGGTAAGAACCTGAAAGAGGGTTCGAAGAAGAAATTCAGTAACCAACCATCCATCCTACCACTAGGACGTTGGGAATGTCACCCTCCTCCATGAAATAGGGGTGTTCGACTCATGGTTCTCCACAATGGTGGGGTGTGAATAGAAATCACAAGAACTACAATTTATACATATAGGTAAATGACTACTCACCCCAACCAATAGGTTCCCAAAAAAACTTTCAGATCACCCAGAACCACATTTGCTGCTACTTCTATATGCAGAAACACACAACAGACACAAAGAAAAACACAAACCCAACCCATTTTTTCATTTATCCACTTTCCTTTTATTAAATTATGGAGTTAACTTTAATTATTCCAACACTACCAGGCAACTACCATCCACAAACAATCCAACATAGTAAGAAAACTATGTCTGTAGTCCCACTACACAACAACACCAAAACCACCTTGCAGTCCCGATGCACTACACCGCCCCCTAGCCACAACACAACCCCCATTAGTAACACTACCTATAAGTTCATGAATTCATAAACAATCCCAAAGCCACAAACAAAATGCAACCCTGGTACTCGAACATCCCACACAATCCATTAAACCCAAACAACACACAATTCACAACCAGATCCAGCAAATATAGCATATTCAGATTTTTTCCCAACACTGTTAATTAATTCCACTTTGTTATCCGGGGTTATCATAGAAGGGTTCTTCTTTATCCGGAATTCATTTAATTGTACGAGTGCACATTATTCATCATATTTCATGTTACATATTTACATAAAAACATCACAATGTAATAGATTATCATCAATAAATAATAAGGACCACTAAGGACCATGATTTTTAGAAGGCACACAACCACAAAAAAACATAACAAGAACCAAGATAATAGATAAAAACAGCAATCAACCACAATCCCTCTTAGAACCCCTGCTAGTTAATAGTATGATTATCTTTTTATCATAATTTCTTGCACCTCATTTATTAACCTTTATTAATGAAAGGATTCAGTTATAATCACAAAAAAAATTACCATTACCACCCCGCATGATACACAAAGTAAAGAGTAATGAAGGAGATCCCCAACGGGATGATCAAAGGATCAATGTTCCTCCCTACGCCAAAAAAAGGGGTTACAAAAGAAGGAGAATCCAAGAAATCCAAACAATATGGATCTCATAAAAGCACCGCTCGTCAAGGAATAATGACTCGAAGCACACTAAGAGAAACTAAGAGGAAGAAAGAAGAGAGGATCTAGACTTAATAAAAGGCTAGATCCTAAAATCATGGAGTTGATTTCAATATTTTTGAAAATCGAATCATGGTTTGAACACATGCCTCAACCGTTTCACATGTTGGAATTAATTGAGATTTAATAATTCCATCAGTCTTAGTGGAGGAGAAGATATGAGATATGGTGGAAAGATCATTTAACACAACTGTGAGTTGATAGGATACTCATTTCATGGAGAAATCACGTAACAAGGGTGTAACTTGGAAAACTCTGGAAAATTGAGAAATGTGGAAAAGGGTGTGACACCAATTCGAGGAGACACCATGATGGTTCAACCGTAATGGTGAGACCATAATGATGACAATATTTTGGTGTACGACCATGGCGGTGCAACCTTTTCAGCGTGCGACCGTGATGGTGGCACTATTTCGGTGTGCGATTGTGACAATGCCACTGTTTTGGTGTGTGTCTGTGACAATGCCACCAATTTAGTGTGCGACCATGACAGTGCAACTGTAAAAGTTTGTGAACTTAAAGGTTCTAGTATTTCGGTGAAACCATTTGTTGAAACTGGGGATTTTTGGAAAAATCTCGGAACAAGACACCAACACCCCCCCAGAACACCTCAAACACTGGATATTCACAAAAAGAATAGACCAGAGATGTCTGAGCCATTACATCAGATACCTCTCAATACATTCTTTCCCTTGAGAATCCAAAACTAACTAGAATAGAGGGGTCCAGACAACTACCCTGTAAGATAGCTCTCATGGATAAACCACCCAATGTCATTCAAAATATGGAATGAAAACCCCAACATCCAAGAACATCTTCCCATTAGTTATCACCCCAAATATACACATAAACCTCAAATATCACATTGTTACGACACACAGATTAGGAAGTTACTTCCTTCATGTCAAGATACTATCCTCTTTGGGTTGCACTGACTCTCCCGCATGGGATTAATCACATCTGCTTTAATCTGTCTTGATTAGGATTTAAGTCCTCCCCTCTCCACTTTTCAGGAATTTTCACAAACATTCAGAGAATAAGGAAACACCTCATCTCATAGAAAACATGGTCAAGCATTACATCACAAGGTTATGTAAAAAAGTAAAACATAGAAGCAAACTCAGAATATCAACTCAAAAGAACTCTGGGTATTAGGCACTCATCTGCACCTCCCGCTCCCAAGTCCCCTCCTCAAGGCCACCGTGACTCCACAACACACGAACCAAAGGAATGGTCCATCCTCACGACAACTTGTACTCATGATAGATGATCTTCATTGGTGACTCCACGAACTCCACGTCATGATCGATATCCAACCCTCCCCAATCCATGACATAGAAGTCATATTATAGATAAAAATGTAGTTGTGAGACCTAAAAGACTTCATGGATCCTCTCCAACTGAGCTGGTAGTTCCAGTTGATATTCCACCTCAACAACTTGTCCCAACACCTCGAACGGTCCAATGAATATGGGAGATATTTTTCTTCCCCCACCTAACCTCTTCTGCCCCCGTTTATGGGAAACATGGAAGAACATGTGGTCTCCAACCTAGAACTCCAAATTCCTCCTCATATGATTGACATACGACTTCTACTGGTCTTGAGCTTCTTTTATCCTTTCAGGCACAAGACGGACCTTCTCTGTTGTTCTCTACACCATCTCTAGGCCAAGAACACCTACATCCCTAAACTATGTCTAGAAAATGGGTGAATGATATGATGTTCTGTATAAGGATTCAAACGGAGCCATTCAAATGGTAGAGTGATAGATATTGTTATAAGAAAACTATACCGGAGGAAATTTTCGTATCCCTAATCCTATGAAGTCTATAACACATGCCCAAAACATATCCTCCAATGTTTTGATTTTCCACTATGTCTTCCCATCCTTCTAATGGTGAAAATTAGTGCTAAGGCATAACTGGGTGCCAAAATCATACTGTAATCCCATCCAAACTTGTGAGGTAAACCGTGAATCTGAATCTAAAATGATGGATCTTATAACCCCATGTTGTTGTACCACCTCATCCACATACCTTCTTGCCAAGTTATCCCCTAGGATCGACTCATTGATTTCCTGGAAGTGAGATGATTTTGTTAACCGGTCCACCACTGCCCAAATGGCATCACAACCTCCCTGATGCCTAAGGATTCTTATGAAAAAATCCATTGAGATATCATCACACTTCAACTTGGGGATATCTAAGGGATGTAGTAAACCACCGGGAACACGGTTCTCAACCTACACCTACTGGAACACTAACAACTTTTCCACAAACCCAGCTACCATTAGATTTACACCAGGCCACCAAAACTGCCCGTTAAAGCCAAGATACATCTTGGATTTTCCCGAGTGTACCTCCAAGGGTGATCTATGAAGCTCACAGAGAACGTCCTTACACATTTCCACTAGAAAAAACAACCTACCATGGAACAACATCCGATTCTGACCATCCTCTGACCATCCCTTCAGAGCATTACCCTAGTCAACACGATCACACGATCACACATCACCTCAGCCTCCGTGTCTCCCCATTGAGACTCCTCCACTTTCCACACCAGAGAGGAATTCACTATCATCTAAAACAGATAGCCCCTACCACCATCTATCCTCACATCCAGGTTCAAGGAAACTAACTCTTCCTTCTCACTCCAAGCATACACAGATTATCAAACTACATCCTTCTGTGACTTCTTGATCAAGGAATCAGCCACAACATTCCCCTTCTATGAGGTGTAAGAGATATAAAAGTCATAGTTTTGGAGAAACTCCACCCACATCCTATGCCTCAAGTTCAAGTATCGCAGGGAAAAGATATACCTCAAGATATTGTGGTCCGTGAAAAATACAAAGCACTCCCCAATGAGGTAATTCCGCCACAACTTCAATGAAAACATGACTGCTGCAAGCTCCAGGTCATCGGTGGAATAGTTACATTCGTGAGGAAATAACTCACTAGACCCATAAAATATCTCTCTCTACTACTACATAATCCCACAACCCAAACCAAGTCCGGAATCATCACAAAACACTTCAAACAACACTCCTTCCTCTGGAAACCTAAGCACTAGAGCAGTGACTAACATACCCTTCAAATAGCTAAAAGTTTCCTAAAACTGGTCACTCCCCACAAAGTCTTTCCCCTTTCTGGTCGAAGCTATCAATAGAGCTACAAATCGGGAGAATTCATGTATGAACATCCAGTAATAGCCTGATAGACCAAGGAAACTACTACCTTACACTATGTTATTGGGTTCTACTAGAGAAGCAACCACCTTTACCTTCAACGAGTCCATTGCTATTCCCCAGTGTGACACCCCATGTCCAAGGAAGTGAACCTGCCATGTATATAACTTGCACTTGGAAAACATTCCATAGATATTGTGGTTTCAAAGGACCTCCAATACGGTCATGAGGTGCTTTCATTATCCTATTACGTCTTTGAGTAAACCAGAATGTCGTCACTGAACACGATGACAAACTGGTCCAGAAACTCACGAAAAACAAAGTTCATGATCTGCATGAACATAGATGATGCATTCATAACACCGAATGGCAAGACCAAAAACTCAAAGTGCCCATACGTTCACCTAATAACAATATTTGGGATATCACTCTCCTTCACACTTAATTGGTGATACCCATACTATAGATTGATCTTATAGAACCAACCTGCTCCTCTCAGCTGGTCAAATAGATATTTCATCCTCGAGAGAGGGTAGAGGTTCTTGACCATTACCTAATTCAGTCTCCAGTAGTCTATGCACAGCCAAAGACCACTGTATGCTATCTTTGAAAACAATAATGGAGAACCCCAAGGCGATTCAATGGGTTGGAAAAAACCCATCTTCATCAAATTGTCAATATGAAACCATAGCTCCCACAACTCTGATGGTGCCATCCAATAAGGATCCATTGTAATGGACATGCATCGGGATGAAAGTCTATCCCAAACTCAACGTCACGTCGAGGGTTTATAGTCAAAAACTCCTTAGGGAAAACGTCCAAGAACTCTCTAACAAATCCCAAAATATCCAACATCTAAGTACCTATTGATTCTTCTGACAGATTGTCCTACATAGAAAGATGCGGCTCTAGACACTGACTTCCCACTTGATAACTCCATTCTACAAAAAAATATACACATTTTCCATCCACATCGGGGAAAAAAACTCTCCTCTAAAATATGTCGATAACGGCACGCGTATAGAATAACTAGTCAATTCTTAGGATGACATCGTATGGATGCATTTGAAAAAGAAGAAGGTCCCCACTGGATGGACGCATCCCCAACATTAGTTGGCATCCCCAGAAAATATAAAACAAGCAGGTCTGACCTACAACTTGCATACTCAACACAATGGGCATAGAAGTCTCTCTGTATCTAGACTTAGAGCATGTGATAGACTAGGTACAACAAAGGAGTACGAGGCTCCTGAATCCAACAATGAACACATAAGAGTGATGAACAAACTAACCGTACCTTGAACGACCTCCAGAATCGGTGGGGCTACTTCCTCTGTGGCATGAAACTTTACTCACTCAGATCCTATACCCCTAATCTATTGAACACCTCCCTGACCATGACCTTTTCAAGGCCCCCGAGGAGCTCTATGAGATTGTCCTCCTCCTATAACTTCTGCTCTTGGAGGAGTAAGAGCCTGCTGCTGCTGATGCTGGAAGGACTGGCCAGAAACTGGTGCTGCTGAGGTGGGTGATGAACCTACCCACCCCCACTGTACTGATATCTAACTAAGCATTAATTCTAGGTACTCCCACTACTTTCAAAAGAGAAACATATTAGAACCATTCCCATAGGAAAAGGGAAAGGATCCGAAGATCAGAACTGAAACTACTAGGGCCTACTCCCTACTGGCCGAAACTTGGGAGGTCCTATAATTATAGACCTGATGATAACTACCTTCCCCTTTGACAAACTCTATTGGATTCCCACTCATGGAACACCTCCTCACGAGTTCATCCTTTCAAAAACCTCATCATTATTTTGAACCTCTATGTACATCGGCTGAGTAAAGGGAGTAACAACATACTAAAAAGAAGGTTGAAGTGCCTCTTATAAGCTTTTCGCCTGAGATTCTTCATCTAGAAAGAGGTTCAGAGCAAATCACAAGAGATACTTGAACTTGATCCCCAAAACCCTTACTGACATACTCCCCTGCAGGAGGGATAGTAACTCCTGCCTCTTCTCAAATCTTATCATCTAAGAAAAAAACTCCACCTAAAACTCCTTCTCAAAGTCATCCCAAAAAACTTCATTCACCTTTCCCTTCTTGAGTTAAAGAATACACCACTGAAGTGATGCTCCTATCATCTGGATTACCGCTAAAAAAACCCAATACTCCCTCAGAGCACGAATCAAAGTAAAGGTGATCGCTAACACCTCAATCCAACTCTCCGTTTCTAGGTTGGAAACACTTCCCTCAAACTTTCCGAGGGTCTTCCACTGGAAATCATGAAGGGTTTTCTTCCACAATTCATCCTCCTCCTCTTGATCAATCCTACTCTGGTTGATAGGGTCAACCTACTAGGCCTAAATGGCTAGATCCACTCATGGACGACATCCAAGTTCCATAGATGAAAAGGTAAATAAGGAATTATAATCCTGTGTAGTGCAAAATTCAATTTATATTAATTTTAAATTTCCCTAAACACTCAAACTCAAACAAGAACACAATTAATTATAATTCATGTGCCTTTCCTAGGGTCTTTACCCTGCAATCAGTGTAACATCATTTGGTCGTTCGGTAGGCTCAGAGTCCTTGAGTCGGATCACAGGGGCCACTAAAATTCCATGTCCTAGATGATCTACCCTAGCCTATTTCACACAACAAGGTCACTTAACACTATTTTCCCTAATATCCCATGAAATACTAAATGTGACTAACTCTTAACTCCACCATATCTCCCAACAAACCAAAAAAGTTGACCTAGATGGACAACCTCCCACTGATACTACTTTGTCATGACCCACCTTCCTCAAGATGAGAGAAAT
This sequence comes from Viscum album, assembly GCA_963277665.1. NCBI lineage: Eukaryota > Viridiplantae > Streptophyta > Magnoliopsida > Santalales > Viscaceae > Viscum > Viscum album. Next base: position 1,910,340,247 of record OY728137.1, read on the forward strand.
GAAAACATAGTTCCATGCCCTTCCTTCTTCATGATGAAGTATAGAAAATGACTCCCTGAGTCCTGCCTTCCATAGGCCTCAATGTGGTGACTAGCACCATGGGTATAGAATTTCACACAAGATAGAAGCCATTACCATTTTAAAAGAATATGATTGAGAGATAAGGTGATAAACCCAAGAAACACCATGGCCAAATGTAAAAGTAAAGAAAAAATAAATCCATCCCCATATGCATGTTCAAAAAATAAAATCATAAAAAGTACAAGAAGACTTAAAAGGAAAGTACCAAAAGAAAGTAAACTAAGTAGCAGAAATAAATTTCCTGACGCCCGAGCTAGTAAAGTCTAGCACAGTCCTCAAACTCCTCCTGGAAACCTATAAGTAGTTTTATATACATAGGGTGAGCATAAAATTATAATCAGTCGGGAAACCAAATTAACTCATTCACAAGTGGGGGAAGCATACTAATGTACCTGTGAAGACAGCAGAAACGAAAAGTACCTAACAAGGAAAACTTTCCACCCAGTCCCACCAAGGCACACTCACCAAATAACGCAAGTCAAGTAAAGTAACAGTTTAAGCACATCGATATTTGGGTACCCTGAAACACTTTACCACTGGTTAAATACTCATTCATAACGACTAGAATCATGACCCAACCACTCTTCCCACATGTAGTCCCACTACCACAACCAGCCCGCACACACCTATGACTCAAACTACAAACAAACCTACCCACAGACACCTGTACCTCTCGTACACATCACAACCTGCTTGAAGAATTTTGGGATAAAGTAAACATAAAGACATTACACCTTACTCAAATACCCTCGAGCAGTCAGAACCTGAAAGAGGGTGGAAGGAAGAAAGTCAGTAACCATCCATCCATCCTCTCACTGGGATGTTGGGTAAGACACCCTCCCCCATGAAATCGGGGTGTTCAACACATGGTGATCAAAATGGGTTGGGTGCGAGTAAAAATCAAAAAGTACAATTTATACATACATGTAAACAACCAGTCATCCCGACCTATGGGTTCCCAAATAAACAACTAGCTCACGAAAAACCACCTTTGCTGCTACTTCTATATGCAGAACCACACAACATTCACAAAGTAAAACAAAAACACAAACCCAGACCCTTTTTCTATGTATCCACTTTCCATTTATTTAATTAAGAGGTTCAATTTAATTATTCTAGCACTAACGGGGAACTAACTGCCAAAAACAACCAAACACAAAAAGAAAACAAAATATGTAGTCCCACTTCACAATAACACCAAAACCACCTTGTGGTCCCACTGCACAACACTATCCCGTGACCACAACACAACCACTGAATGTCCCACTACCTAAAAGTTTATCTATTACTCAATAATCCCACAACCAAAACCAAACCTTAGCCCCACTGCCCGAACATCCCACACAAGACAAAAAACAAAAACAACAAACAACACAAAACACACAACCATAACCACTAAACATAGAATATTCATATTTTTTACAAAATTTTTCATTAATTATTCTTTTATAACCAGGGTTATCACAGAAGGGTTATTCTTTATCAGTCATCCATTTAATTATCCTAGTGTACGTGATTCATCAAATTTCATGTTACATCTGTATACCAAAACATCATAATGAAACCAAAAATCACCAATACACAACAAGGACCACCAAAAACCATGACTTCCATAAGTCACATGACCACAAAAAATTATAATAGGAAAAAATATAACAGATAAAAATAGCAATCAACAACAATCCCTCTTTGCGGCCCTACAGGATAACAATACAATTGTCATTTTATCATCATATCCTACGTCACATTTATTATTATTTATTAAAGAAAGGATTCAGACATAATCAAAAATAATATTACCATGACCACCCCACATGATACCAAAATTAAAGAGTAATGAACTAGATCCCCACCCAGATGATCAAAGGATAAAAGTTCATCCTTGTGCTAAGAATAGAGGTTGCGTGAGAAGGAGACTCCATGACATTTGAAAAAGAGGGATCCAGAACAAGAACTGATCATCAAGGAATAATTAATCTAGGCACACTAAGATAAACAATGAGGAATAAGGAATATCAGATCTTGACCCAAGAAAAGGACAAATACTAAAATCTGGGAGATGCTTTCAAAGTTCTTGAAAATCGGATTGTGGTTTGACCACACGACTCGGTGGTTTCACATGTTGGAATTAATTGAGATTTAATAATTACATCAATATCGGTGGTGGAGGATATAAAATATGTTGTGGTAGGAGATTTTAACATGGTTGAGAGTTGATAAGAAAATCATTTCACAGAGAAAAAATGTAACAAAGGAATAACTGGGAAAACTCCAGAAAATCGGGAAACACAAAAAAGGGTGTGACACTGGTTCTGTGAGACACTATGAATGTTCCACCATAACAATGTGACTATAATAGTTCCACCATTTTGGTTTTCAACTGTGAATGTGCCATAGATTCATTGTGGAACCGTGATGGTGCCACCATTTCAGTGTGCGACCGTGACGGTGCCACTGTTTTGGTGTGCAATTGTGAGGGTGACACCGTTTCGGTGTGAGACCATGACAGTGCCACCATTTCATCATGCGACCATAATGGTACCACCATTTGGTGCGAGACCATATAGGTGCACCATTTTTTTGTGCGAACGTGACGGTTCCATAGTAACAGTGTGCGACCGTAATGGTGCCACCATTTCGGTGAAATCGGTTTTTTTGGAAAACTCTTGGAATAAGTCACTGAAGCCCCTCATAACACCTTGAATGCTATATTTTCACAAAAGAATTGAATGGAGAGGTCTTAGAAATTACAATAAGATACTAGGTCATTATTATACAACATTAAATTCATACAACTTACATGCTTTGTAAAAATTATAATTTTTGATAAAAACAACCTCTTTAGAAAAAGATAAAAAATTCATACTATGATAATTTCAATATTATTAACTAAAAAATTGAATTATTTTGGAAAATTTCAACTTAAAAAACGTAAATTTTAAATAATATATTGAATAAAGGTTCTTTAAAGGTCGCATTTGTGCAATAGTTCATTATATGGTATTTAACTACCATAGTAGAGTGGCGGGTGTTACATTCTCATGATTAAATATTTTAATAATTAAAAGTATATATCAAATATCAAATAGTTGTGGATACTAATTCTTTATATATTCTTCAAGCTCCCAGGTTTCCTCTTCTAGTTTATGATTTCTAGAAAGGACTTTCACCAAATGAGTTATCTGATTCTGCAGTACTTTCTCCCTAGTGTTTAGAATATGGACATGCTCTTCATTATAAAGAAATCCAGTATCTAACTAAATTCCCTTTGATGTGAGAACATTTATTGGATATAAAATTTATTTCCCTAGTAATGAGACATGGAAGACATAATGAAATCAGATAGGTTGGGGGTCATAGCCAATATATAAGCTTAAATCACCAATATTTCTATTATTTGAAAAGGACCAATGTTCATAGGGTGTAAATTCCTCTTCTTACTAAATATTACAACTCCATTCCATGGTGAAACCTTTAAGAATACATGATCCCAAAATTGAAATTAAAATTATTTCCTACAATTATTATAAAAACTATTTTTCTACTATAGGCTGTTTTAATATGATCTTGAATAGTTCATACATTAATAGACATATCCTCCATAACCTATGGTACAACTAAATTTCTTTCTCCAAATTCATCCCAACAAGTTGGAGTATGAAACATATTCCCATATAATGATTCGTATCATGACATATATATGCTAAAATATGATCTCTTAATATATGAAAACTACAACAAAGGTAGATACTGCTCCCACATACCTTGTAATCTAAGAGGAAATTATCTTATAATGTCTTACAAATTATAGATAGTTCTTTCAGACTTCGCATCAGTATGAGTATAATAGATGATGCTTAAATGTATCTAAGTGTTGGGAACCCTTTAAAGAATCTTCTATAATTTTGATGTGAACTAAGGGTTATGACCAAATACAATGGATATAGGTTACCCATGAAGCCTTAAAATTTTATTAATATAGAGTTTGGGAAGTATCTCTAGGAACATATCTTCTCTAATTTATAGGAAATGAGGTGACTTTATGTAACACCATGAGATTTTAAAATAGAAACATCATATTCGATAGTGTATGTGACACACAACACTAAAAATAAAATAAAATATAACACCCCAATATGTTATGATATATTTCTTTTTAAATAAATTCAGTATCTTCAATATCTCGTAGTGTATGCAACATTAGGTTTGAACGAAGCCCGATATTCTATTAAAATGTTATTATTTAAACATTACCATTATAACCGGCCATTAAGTTGGAGGGTTGGAATATTGATAACTAAATTATGAAAATTATATGGTTTAAAGTTATATAAAATAAATTTAATGTTTATCTATTTATTATAAATAAAATAATAACCCTTTGAAATAAAAATATATGTTTTCTAAAAAGCTATATTTTTTCTAAAAGTCATTCTAGTCGTACTTTTCTAACATATTTTAAAATTAAAATTTACCAATTTTATATAATTTATTTGGAGAAATAAAATTAATTTTTTAAATCTACATTTCAACATTATCTTTTCATAAAATTTTGAAAATTTTATGAAGAGATAAATTTTTTAGTGAATAACAAAAAATACCGATTTTTATTAAGAATGTCCATTTCTTTTAAAGAATTTTAAAACTAAAAAACTGTTATAAGATGAGTTATTAGTCAAATTAGTTTAATTATATATATATATTAATTCAATTTAGTCCATTGGAATCAATTTTATTGTTTTTTATATAAAAACATGGTAAAATATTGAACATTTTCCCTTTAAAAATTCCCTTTCTCATTGCATTTATGGTATTAATTTTAAATTAAAATTTTACACATATGTAAATGGAATTTGAAAAAATTGATTCAATAATTAGAATAATAAAATTTATGTTATCTTATAATTTCACCTTATTTTTTACCGCAATTAATAGTAAAAACAGTAGAAATTATTTACAATGATTATGGTAAAAGTGGGTTTACTAGGAGGTTAAAATAAAAATATAAGGGTTAAAATTGACCTAAAAATTGTCTAAAAAAATTTTATGGACATATTTATACCTTATATATATATATAAATATATTATACTTTAGATAACAACACATTTCGGATCCTTGTGGCTTGTGAAAAATGTGGGTATGCCTTTTTATTTTCAAAAATTAAAAGTGTGCCACTAACATCACTTATAAAAGACACCCACAATCCTATCCTATTCACACATATAAAACCCATTTGATTAGAAAATAAAGTACAAAAAAAATTATTTACTTCCCTAATATTTTCTATTAATCCTTAGTTTGGTCATAAATATATCCTAATAAGCCTTTTAGTGAAAACTAAAGAAGTTATCCAAAGAAGTGCTAAAATCTCTAACTGAGCATTTTATTTTATTTCCAGCTCCACAAAATTAAATTATTAATAGTATACGATTATATAATAATGTAATTATCTTAAATATCATGTGATGTTATTATTTTATTGTAATAACTTAAATCCTTCTCTGCCTTCATCAAGTGGGTTACTAAATCATCATTTATGTGTACAGAGGACTACCGCCTCGTAGACCGATGTCATTCGTTTTCCATCACCACCTTTAAAGGATATAGTTAATTATGGATTTAATATATTTAAAGGATATTTATGATATTATTATACATATCTAATTATCATATCACATATATGTTCTTATTTTCCATTCAGTGATGGATATAATAACATCATTCATATGTACGGAGGACTACCCCCTCGCAAACCAATGTGATTCATTTTTTCTCTTAGTATTTACATGGAAGGCAGTAAGGAAGAATATTAATTAATATATGTGATATTTATTTTATAAATAAAATTATTGAAATCTAATATAACATCTATCTTCTTACATTTCAATCAATTGGAAATCAATAATTTTACTCACGCAAACGTGTGGGTTACCACCACCACGCAGTAATGTGAAATGTTTTTAATTTTTTTACATGGATATTAATAAAGATAAATTATATTTATATAAATGATATATATAAAATAATAAGTATTTTTAAAATGTGAATTAATATTTATTTTCCTTTCATTCCATCGATCGAGAAAAATGGAGACAATGTTCATGCGTACATACGACCTACAATCTCCATATATTATGTAATCCATTTTTTTATCTCTAATATTTATTGATTAATATAAATAAACATATAATGAATATATATGATATTTATATCATGGTTAAAATTATTTATTTTATTTAAACATGATCAAACTAATACATCATATTCACCACTTATGCATTTGTGTAATGTACACACCACATATTTTGATATTTTATATAATGAATAAATTTATATTAATTTTATTCAATGTTTCATTTTAAGTTATTTATTTCATGGTGATTATGATTAAAAATTTACTATAGTGGTAAGTGTTTATTTTACAATATCATCATTATTTGAGATTGTTTTTGTTTATGTCTCCATTTGAGAAATTATTTGATATTTATATATATAAAATATATTTTCTTATCTATTGGTTATTAATTAACTTTTTAAAGTAATTATACACTTTTTTATCTCTTTGGTTCTTAAAAAAATTATTAAAAGGTTTTTAAGAAGATAAGAATTTATTTCTATCTTCGGTCAAAATTAGTTTTCCTTCCAAAACCATGTTTTCTAAAAATATTTTAAAAAAAGTTTTAAAATTCTCAAAAAAAATTATAAATACATTTTTACCCATGATTTATTTTTGAGAAATGGTTTAAAAGTAATATTCTAGTCACTTTCCAAATGAATAACTTTTCTATCCATTTTATAGTGTAAAATGAATGTTAATTTTAACTTATACGACATGTAAAATATTACCCACCATCATGAATTTCATTTATTTGAAAAATAATTTTCATTTTTACAAGGTAATATTTAACTAAATTTTGTAGCAAAAAAATGGATATTATTGATTTATAAAAGGGATTTTCATAGAAAAATATTATGACAATATTTTTTGAATTTTCTAGTTTTAAAATAAAAGGGCGATTTATAATGAAAGGTTATTTTCCTCATGAAATGTTCAAAGTTATGTATTAAAATTATTTTTTATATAAGAATACACCCTTTTATATAAACTATTCTTTAATAGAGATATAATCTAATTATATCATCCTTATTGTTTTTATGGTTTGTTTATGATTAATCTGACTCAGGATGTACTATATTGATATTATTCATTTTTCTCTAAATGGTTTTTAACAATGTTTATTGTTTGAGAAAAGTATTTAAATTTCATATTCTAGTTTAAATAAAAATTTTTATATAGATTATGTTTCACAATTTTCATATAAGGAATGCATTGGACTTATTATGTGATGGGAGTGGCTCGCTATAGCCCCTTGATGAATCCTCAAGTCTCATGAGAAAAACATGATTTGGTTTTACTCGAGGCCTTAGACATTTATTTAGATGTATTAGCACACGTCCTTGAAAATATTTTTCAGATTTACAAAATTATACATTCTATCCATATGAATTCAGTTATTGATATTCCATGTGATTATTTTATTAGTTATAATATACATAGTTAAGTTATCAATCTCACACAATTATTTATAAGGAGTTATTTTATATTAATTTATTCCTTTTATATTATGATCATTTTTTATTAAATTGAATGTGTTACAATTATTAACCTAACCATATTGATTATGCATTATTTATTCATATATTCCACTCTACACTTAATTTTTCTAAGAATATGAGCTCACCACTTTGTTTTGTTTAATTTTCCCCAAGATAACATGAATTGTTTTTTTCTTGATATAAATAATTAAACTGTGAGAAATAATGGTTTTATGAAAGAAAATATGTTTTATATTTTAGTTTTTCAATAGTAATAAAGATTTCAAGTATGGATCTACCTTATCAAGACTACTAAACTACTGAATCATTTGGGATGTGGTTCCTTATATCGTATGCTAATGTAATAAAGTATCCATTAGCTTCAGGTTACTGGGGTTGGGGTTGATACAGTTGGTATTATAAGAAGTTTAGTAGAAACATGGGGAACTAGATTTAGGAAAACATAGATTAAGGAACATAACCCTATAATATAAATTGAGGATATGTATATAAGAACATCCGAATTTTTTTAAGGATATATTATGTACTTTGTCCTAGAATATATATCCCTGTCTATATACTTAAAGTGAATGTGGTTCTAGAATAGATGTACCAAAGAAAAATAACTCAAAAAAGGGTGCACTGGGCTTGACCCGATCATCACTTGGTGAAAAAATAGGCATTACTGCACACCTCATTTGAAACAATTGGGGAATATTCTTATGATTATTCAAATTTTATTTATGAACCATTATGAAGGAGTTGAAAATAATGATATCTCCAAAGAAACCATGTTTATAATTATGAGATTATATATGCATAAATTTTTTAATTTATGTTAAGTATTTCACTAGTTTTGTGATTATAAATTATGTTTCATAATTTTATGATATAATATTATTTATTCTATTTTTTTGAAATGTATCCTAATGTTAGGAATGAGAACCATATCAACGCACATGCCTCATGTAGGGATTTCCCCCAGGGAAAGATAATAAATATGGAGTTAGAACTAATCAAATTATAACCATATTGGGGTAGCTGAATCAAGTGATAAGTAATAACCTTTACCATATGGATTATGATGATAATATGTCACACAATTTAATGATTTTATACTGATTTATGTGATAACAACATCTATCATTCAATGTGACAAAAAATATATTTTTAGTTCAGAAATGTATAAGTTCCTTAGAGAAGGTATTTATCACTCTAGGAAGTAGTGAAATGGAGAAATTTGTCATGGTATTTTATCATCTATCAAGATATGTAGATAAATGGTGGTTATTAATTAAAAACACTAATAATGATGAGAAAATAGAATGCATGGAGTGGACGGATTTAATGGTACTATTATTGGAAAATTATTTTCCTCATGAGCAATGAGTAGATATGGAATGAAATTTAATGAGTCTAAGATAGAAAGAAGAGTAAAAAGTTTCTAAGTATGTATCCAACTTTACTATGTTTTCAAATAATTCTTCGCACTATGTACATACTACAAAGAGAAATATTGACCATTTATATGATAGACTTAATCCAATCTTATATAGGGAATTAGTCTCCCAAAATTTCTCATCATATTAGGATATAATATAATGTGCTATCAAGATAAAAAAATAATTATCCAAGTATTATGACTTTTAAGGTAAGAAAGAGAATAAGAGGAAAATAAAGTAATAGAAGGATAAAGGTAATAAGGTACATAATTATTTTTCAACATGTTATAATTGTGGACGGAAACACCATGGTACATGCTTAATTGGAAAAGGATTTTACTTGAAGTGTGAAGAAAAAAGATTGCATGATAATTATTTCAGTGGAAATAATGAATCTTACAATGGGAAATGATTAAACTATAAGTATATGGTTCACTATAACCATTAATTCAAAACATTTCAAGGGAATATACCTTAAAATAAGATAATAGATTAAGGTCAAGCTTATGATATTACTACTCATGTAGTGGAATGATAAACATGCTTGTGTTTGGAGTCAATAATTATGTCATAATAGTATTTTAATCAATTATATCCCAATTATATGAATTATTAAATGTATATGCATTTTACTAGAATACAATTTAATAAGGATTGGAGAGCATATGTTGAATGTTATTGATGACCAGGAAAAGTGATTTAGTGGGAAGTTGAACTTCATGAAAAATGCATGATTGAGGGAGGATAAACCTTAAAATGTTCCCTATGTTGAGATAATAATGTTAAATAGGTTTTTATTAAGGTATTAATAACCTTTAAGGTTTATCTAATCTTTGATGTTTGGGTAATTATATGCTATTACAATTTTTTAAAATTATAGGAAATAAAATAATACGATTTAGAAAAAGGAAAACCCGTGTAACAACCTAGAATTATATCAATGGAAATTATTTTATTATAATTATTCCATATATTATAAATCATATAAAATAACAAAAATAAAAAAATTCAAACTTTATAAATGAATAATGAATGAAATAAGGGGTATTTTTAGAAGTTAGGAAACTTATACGAATGGAATAGTAATTTGACCTTCGGAATAGTAATATGGACCTTATGAATATTAAATTATCTAGTAGAATAGAAAACAAACCAATGAAATTATAATAAAAATTTATGTATCTTATAAATGAGAATATGATATAATTATTCTATATTGTAAGAAAATAAATGTTTTTGGAAAAGATAAAGTAAGTATTGGTTATTCTGTAAAATATAAATTTTTATTAATAATTTTATAATTAATATAATGATTTAAAAGAAAATTTATTATCATAAAATAGATCCATAAATTAATATTTTTATGTCTTATGATTATGAGATAATTTTATGAGACCTTTATTAAATTTTCAAAGTATTATAAAATCAGTTTTAATTTTAAAATCAGTTTTTATCTAAATAATGATATTAATTAAAAATTAAATTTATAATGTTTAGAAAAATATTTTCATAAAACGGGGTCCATTTTTGAATTCTAAACATTAAAAAAATTGTTAGGCCAAATTTTTGGGGTTTTTCTAAAATACATGATTTTTTGTTGAATAGTTAAATCAATAATTTACGATAAAAGATAAATAAATGAATTATTGAGTCATAGATGATGTATGGTTGATGTAAGACCATAATATCAAACTATTATTAATTATTTTAATATATTTAGTGATAATTTTCAATCTATTTATATTATTGATGAAAACTAATAAACTAATGAATAAAATAACGAGAAAACACTCCTATCATCCCCAATAAATACGACTCCACACCATTAATATTACCAAGTCTCTCTCCCATGTCTTAGAGACCTTGGTATCAACAAAATACTAAACTCATTCCTCTATATAGGTTCTCAAGGAGGAGAAATTCATGGGGTAAAATCCCGTTTCATTTTCTTTTAATTTCTTTTCAATTTATTTTCTTTTCTTATTCTCTCCTCACCTAACCTTATCCAAGTGGCATGAAAACTAAAGTATCTTATATATACTATAATTTTATCTTGTTAATTTTATAATTAATCATTATTTCTCTTCCCCTCTCATTTTGTACTAAAAAAATGAAAACATTATTTGTGATGTATCAATTTATCGCATTCAAGGATGATGATGATTTCAATTACCATTACCTCCTTCAATAATACTATTAAAAACATTTTATGGATCAAAAAATTGTTATATACATATTACATCCTATTTAATGTTCTGGAACCATTTCATATATATTATTTTAATTAATAAAACAAAACTTTTTTGTCATCATTGAAAAACCGCCAAAATAATCAAAATGATTATCACTAACATCTTATCTAATGATTCATCATCACCCCAAATTGAAAAAGTAATTATATAAAAATTTAATATTATAAAATTTTATTAATAAAATATGACTTCAATAATGGAAAACCATTCTGATTCAACATGATTTTTCATGCATGTATGCAAGTAAACCAATCAGGAAAACCAAGGAAACCAACGCTCTCTAATAATGAAATTGAATCTCATAACCCTTCAAAAAGGCCATAAATTAACATAATAAAATTATAATAAATAAAATAAATGTATAAAAGGTTATTAATTAATTGATTAATGTATTTAATCTAATTATCCAATACATTAAGTTCAAGTGCATAACTATTTTAGACATAAGGTAAGGGATTCTTTCCAAACCTCCATTTTTTCCTTCAGGTTAAACTTTATCTCTCTTTAACCCAATGTAATTATTATTATTTTATTTAAATATTCTAAATTCAGTGTATATTTTTCAATATCATATATTCAAATAATATCATCCTTATTATATGGGAAAATACATGTTTTTAAAAATATCCCCTTTTTAATTATTCCGGATAAGCAACCCCGATTAAAGAGAATATCTTATTTTATTTCCTATTTTCATGTTTACACCATAATTTGTTTTAATGAAAAATTATTTTTATAAAATAAATAATTTTATCATGAAAAAATATCTTGGTTCATTTCTTTATTTATTAAAATAAATATTCCTTTTCCTTTTAAAATAGTTATTGATATTTTCCTTAAATCACACTAAAATGTTTTATTTATAATGTCTCTTAATCACTATTTATTCTTGTTTTAACTTCAATTTGACATCACTTATCAAGATATATTATTATGTTACATTATTAATTTTGATTTATGATTTAAATCCATTCTTTCATGTAAACTTTTGGGATATTACCTGTTGTTTTTCCTTATGATGTGATTGTGATACCCAATTCTTTTTATGGGTAACCCTTATGCTTGATTCTTTATAAAGAACACATATGCATGAAAATGTTATGATGGGTGTAACTAGATAGATGTCCAATGCATTGGGTAATGTTTAGTCTCATGAGATGTCATGTTGGGATAGGCAGTGAACCTGATTCAATTATGGGGCTTTTTCTGCTATGTTATAAAGTCATAGAAGTTAGCATTGACTCATGTTTATGCCATGTCATGTGTTGTTGCCAAATTTCTATGTTTCAATGATTAAATTTTCCCATGTTATAAATGAAATTATTCCCTATATTTATTCATGTTCCATTCCTTTTTTTTCATCATGTTATGAATTCTAACCCATGTGCTATTTTTTATTTCCATGCTTATTTCCTTAATGGGGTTTTTAACGCATCTCTTTTATTCATGTATTACCTAGGTGATCATATAGATAGGTAAGATATCAATGTAAGTTAGGAGACAATTATGAGATTAGAGAAAATAAGCTTTTAGTTTGGTCTCATTTTATCAAATTATTTACCAAATATTTCAAGGACACTATACTTTATGACACTTGGCTGTATTTGATAGTTAATTATTCTTAAAATAATGTAATGATATGTGTAAAAGGATAGGGTCACTATAGTTGGTAAAAAATTAAGTACTAGTTATTTTTAGATATTAGGACTAGATAACTTTAGTATTAACCCTAGGGATAATTATACCACCGTGGATAACAAAGATTGAAAATTAAGTTATCACAAGTTGGGATATATTTTTAATTTAAATGTTTATCCTTCTATTTAAAATCTTTTAGTTTTAAATGTTTATTAGATAAGTATTCAAGACCTATAATGGTAATTTATTTTTATTAGTTAATGACTGGAAATAGAAGAACCCTTGCCAGTAATCAATGTGATATGCAATGTGATAATTTCACAAATGATATTCCAAATATGATGGGAACAGGTGCTCATAAATTCATGGTAGTACATGATAAACTAGCTCAAGTTATGAATAATAACTTGAATCACATGAAACAAAATCCGTCTCCTAATAAATATAATGTTTCAGTAAAATCACTTATGTAGAAAATACATCCCATGTTTAGTGGATCTTTATATCCCCTCCTCACAAAATAGTGGATTAACTTAATTGAGAAGTATTCACTATCCTCCATTGATCAGAAGAATATAATTTTCTACTGGTAGTCTATCATTTTGATGAGGAATCTGATTAATGGTGGACACTAATCAATTAAAAAATTTCCAAAGAGGAAATTTATTCCATGGAATGAGAGGATTTCAAGAAATTTTTTTCCCTGAACTATCCATCTTAAGATGGAAATGGAAATCTTTGGACTGAAGTAAAAGGATGATGAGTCTATTGGAGCATATGGGGAATACTTGAAAAAGACTATAAGATACACCACTGGATTTTTCATGAACAAAAAAAATAAAGGCGGACCACTTATTTAGAAGACTAAAGCTGAGTCTACAAAAAGTGTTGGTGATTCGAGACTTCGATAGTTATGAGGATATTTTCCATTGTTCCCTTAATGTTGAAATGGAGATAATAGAATCTCAAAAGTCTTGTGGCCCCAGTAACAAGAAGTGTAAAATACAGTTTAATATAGGTGGATCAATAGATAAATCCCCTGATAGAAAGAAGACCCAACATCCCACATGTCAATGTGTGGGGAGAATCATCATATAAACTTATTAAAGGGAACCAAGAGATTCTCCAAATGTGAAAGATAAGAGAATATGGATAATAAAAATAAAAGGGATATGAAGAGTCCCACTAACTCAGAAGAAGAAAGGAATACCAAGATCAAAAATCAGTATATAGTGTAGTGTTTTACTACAAGGAACATGGTAATTATGCAAGACACTGCCCTAAGACAAGGGTTTTTTAGGGAAATAAACAAAAACAACCTCCAAGGAAATTAGGAAGGGAATATGCTATCACAACTCTAAGGTGGATCCAGACAGTGACGTGGTGACAAGTACTCTATTTATTAATTAAATAATGGTGAACATAATATTTGATTCTAGTTCTACACATTCTTTTATATCTTTTATGTTTAGTGTAAATATTCAAACACAACCTCAAAATATGGAGGTTTAGTTATCTATCAGAACAAAACATGAGGAAATTATTGCATCCAAAGCATATAACTCCTCCCCGGTTAATGTTTGTGGATTGAAACTCCTATAAAATATTTTTTTACTTCCTTTGGTGGAGATTGATTCTATATTGGGAATGAATTTTCTATATTTATTCAAATACAAAAACAACTGGTAAGAAATGAAGATCACTCTTCACATCCTGAGGCATCACGCAATTCTATAAATGTGTGAGGAGGAAGAAGAATGTATTCTAAAATCATCATCAAAATTGTGGATATTATTTCTTTATGAGAAATCATATCTATCTCAAATTATTTATACAAAGGAGATAATCCTGAGGCATCACCTAATCACGTGGTTGAGTTCTCAATTGAACTTATTTCTAGATCTATGCCTATATAAAAAAACCGTAAAAATGGAAACTTTTTTGTTACAAGAACTCAGGATGTAGTTACAAGAGAATCTAGGGATGGGTTTTATATGCCAAACTACTTCACCATGTGGTGTTCCAGTACTCTTTATTAAGAAGAAGGATGGATAAATGCTTCTATGTATTGATTATTGTATGATCAAAAGAATCATTATAAAGAACAAGTATCCACTTCCATGGATAGATGACTTGTTCGATCAACTACGTGGGCCCAAGTATTTCTCTACGGTGTACCTCCAGCTGGGATATCACCAATTAAATGCGAGGAAGAAAGATATTACGAAGAATACCTTTTGAACATTATATAGACACTATGTTTTCATAGTTATGTCATTCGAACTCTCTAAAGATCCAAAAACATTCATGAAATTAATGAATAGTATCCTTAGGGACTACCTCAACAAATGTGAGGTAGTATTCATTGATAATATTATAATATAATACAAGAGCAAGGAGGAACAAAGGTATCATTTTAATAATGTGATAATGACTTTATGAGGGGAGAAAATATATGCAATATATAGTAAATGTGAGTTCTGGATGGAGGAAATATCATTCTTAGGGCATGTTATCACCAGAAAAAGAATATATGTGGACCCTTCAAAGACAAAGGCAATCAAAGAATGAACTAGGACAACATCTGTAATATAGATTCATATTTTCATTGGTCTATATGGGTATTACTGATAATTTTGGAAGAACCTATCATGATTTTCAAACCCAATTACCAGGTTTACTCTAAAGGTAGTGAAGTTTGTCTAGACCAGTGAATGTGAATAATGCTTCAAAGAGTTAAAAAAGAGGCTTATCAATATTCTTATACTCACGCTAATGACACGTGGAGATCCCCTTATGATATACAGTGATGATTCAAAGAAGGTATTATGATATTTAATGATGTAAAATGATAAGGTGATGGCCTATGCCTCAAGACATTTGAAAAATAATGAGCAAAACTATCCTATGCATGATCTGGAGTTGGTAGCTTTAATCTTTGCATTGAAAATCTCATGAAATTATCTCTATGGGGAGAAGTGTGAGATATATAATGATCATAAGAGCCTAAAATATATATTCACTTAGAAGGATCTGAATATGCAAAAAAAATATTGTTAGAGCTCATAAAGGATTATGACAGCTCAATCCACTAACATCTTGGTAAAGAAAATAAGGTGGAAGATTCTCTAAGAATAAATAATCCATGATTTTTATCAATGATGAGAATTGTGAAGGATGTAATATTATTATATTTGAAAATTATGGACATGGAAATTATTATGGGAGGAACATCATCAATACTTTCTCAGATGATTGTTCAACTATCCATCATGTAGAAAATAAAGGATGCTCAAAGAAATGATGTTGAAATTCAGAAAAAGGTGGAAGCTATCATAAATGGGTAATAATCAAAGTTATAAATGGAAAAGGAAGAATTCATGAGATTTGGGTCACAACTATGTGTACCATACAATCCAGAGACGCATAAAGTTCTTCTGAATGACTCACAGAGCTCAACCTTCTCTATTAACTAGGGGAGTACAGAGTTGTATCGAGATCTTAAAGAGAACTATTGGTTGGAAAATACGAAGAAGATAGATGATTATATTTCAAAGTATATATTATGTCAACAAGTGAAGTATAAAAAAATTATAAGGGAAAGATTCAACCATTACCCATAACCACATGAAAGTGGGAAAACATCCCCATATATTTTTTCACCAGACATGAAAAGACATCTAGAGTAAACAATTCTATATGGGTTATTATGGATCTTCTTACAAATTTATCGCACTATATTAAAATTCGACTGGACTTATCACTGGATCAACATGAAAATACTTACATCAGAGATGTTGTAAGGCTGTATGGACTACCATTATCAATTGTATCAGATTGAGATCTCATACTCACTTACAAGTTTTTGAAAATTCTCCAACATGATCTGAACATTGAGTTGAACTTTAGTACGACCTATCATCCTCCAACTAATGTCCAATCCGAGAAGATTATTCATACATTAGAAGACATTTTGAGAGCATGATTTTTGGACTTTAAAAGAGGATGGGACCAAAATCTACCTTTTTTCAAGTTATCCTACAGAAACATTTTTCTCTGGACAATCAAAATGGATCTATATGAATCCCTTTATGGTAAATGATTCAAAACACCAACATGCTGGATGAATTTAGTTAACCAAAGATGCTAGGACTTGAAATCATTGATGAAATGGTTAAGAAAGTGAATACCATTCAACAATACATCAAGGCAAGACAAAGGCGAAAAACTAACTTTGTAGAAAATCATCGACAAGACCTTTATTTTAAGGTCGAAGGCATGTAATTCCTCCCCATATATCCATGGAAGAGGATCATGAGGTTTGGGAAGAAGGGAAAGATAAGTCCCAGGTACATTGGCCCCTTTGATATTCTTGATCACATTGGATCTGTGGCCTATCGACTAGAACTTCCACCAACTATGTATCAAGTAAACAATTTATTTCATGTATCCTTGTCGAGGAAGTACATACCAGATCCCTCAGATGTATTTAATTTAGTGGTGATACAATTGGAGAATGATCTCTATTATGAGGAGAAACGAGTAAAGATATTGGATCATAGTGATAATGTTCTATGCAACAAGACTACTCACATGGTCAATGTATTATTGTAGAATCATAAGTATGGAGAGGAAACATGGGAACTTGGGGAATATATGAAGGATAATTACCCCCACCTTTTTCACCACAGTATATAAAATAAATTTCTATGGTGAAATTTCATAAGGGGGAAGAATTTAACAACTCAAAATTCTATCAACAGAAATTGCATTTGTATAATTATTCAACATAGTGTAAATATCATAAAATCACATAAATAATGTAATGAAAACTTTAAAAATGAATAATGAATGAAATAAGATGTATTTCTAGAAGTTAAGGAACACATGAAAATGGAATAGTTACATGACCATTGGAATATTAATATAACCCTTATGAATATTAAACCAGCTAATACAATAGTTAACTAACTAATTACTGTATAATAATTTTTTTTCATCTTATAAATTATAATATAACATAATTAAACAATATTATAAGTAAATAAATATTTTGGAAATGATAAATAACATATTGGTATTTTTGTAAAACAGAAATGTTTATTTACAATTTTATAATTAATATATTGATTTAAAAGAAAATTTATTTTCATAAAATATATTCATAAATTAATATTTTGTTATATTATAATTATAATATAATTTTAAATGAGCATAATTAATTTTTCAAAGTGTTATAAAATCAGTTATCAGTTTCAAATTAGTATTTTCCAAGTAAATAATGATTATAATTGAAAATTAAATATATCATATTTAGAAAATTATTTTCATAAAATGTAGCTCATTTTTTAATTCTAGATGTCAAAAAATGGTTAGGGTTTTTTTGGATATTTTTCTAAAATACTTTAATTTTTGGTGAATACTAAAATACAATAATTTACGAGAAAAGCTAAATAAATGAATTATTGATCCATAGATAATTTTTTGGCTAATTTAATCCCATAATATGAAACTATAATTTAAAATTTTAATAAATTCACGGATAATTCTCAAACTATTTACATTCTTGAGGCAAAATAACAAACTAATGAATAAAATAATGAGAAAACACCCCTCTCCCCTATAAATACCACCCTCACCAGTCCTTATCCTTACAACTTTCATGCTTTGATCCTTGTAAAAATTTTATCCAATAATATTCCCAAGTCTCCACCCCACATCTAGAATCCCTTGGTCTCAATAAATGGAAAAACCCCTTTCCCTAAGAATGTTCTCTAGGAGGATGAATCAAGAAGTAAAATCTTCTTTCATTTTCTTTTATTTTATTTTCAATTTATTTTATTTTTTTATTCTCTCTCAACTACCCTTATCCAAGTGGAATTAAAACTCCAGTATCTTATATATACTAGAATTATATAATGTTAATTTAATAATTGATCATCATTTTTATCCTCTCCTTTTGTACTAAAAAATTGAAAACATCATCCATGATTTGTTAATTTAACGCATTCAAGGATGATGATGTTTTTAATTTCCATTACCTCCTTCAATAATAATCATAAAACCATTTTTATGTTTAAATAAGATTATAATATATGTATTATATCCTATTAAATGTTATGGAGATATTTTATATACATAATATTAATTAATAAAACAAAACTGTTTTATGATGATTGAAAAACAACCAAAACAATCTAGATGTTTATCACTAACATCTTATCCAATGATTGATCCTCACCCCAAATTACTAAATGAATTATATAAAAATTTAATAATATTGAAGTTTATTAATAACATATAAATTAAATTCTGGAAAACCATTATAATTTTAAATGATTTTCCATACATGTATATAGTAAACCAATCATGAAAACCAAGGAAACCAACGCCCCTGAATGATGAAATCGAATATCATAACCCATAAAAAGGCCATAAATGAACTTAATAAAATTATAATAAATCAAATAAATTTATAAAATTTTCTTAATTAATTAATTAATAGATTTAATATGACAATCCAGTAAATTAATATCAAGCGGAGAACCATTTCAGACATAAGGTAAGGGATTCTTTCCGAACCTCTAGTTTTTTATCTCAGGTTATGATTCTCTCTATTTAAACCAATGTAATGATTTTTTTTCTTATTTACTTAGTATATATTCTTTTTATATGTTCTAATATCATATTTCTATATCATATCAACATTCTTTTATGGAGAAATACATGTTCTGAAATGTCCCCCTTCTCAATTCTTATCGATAAGAAAGCCCGATTAATGAGAACTTCCCGATTTCTTACCCATTTTGATGTTCAAAACATAATATATTTTAAGCCAAAATTATTTTTCTAAATTTAATAATATTATCCTGAAAAATCTATCTTGGATTATTTATGGTTTTATGAAAACAAATATGTATTTTCCTCTTTAAACACTCTTTAATATTTTCCTTAAATCACACTAATTTTTTTCATTTCTAATGTCTCTTAATCACTATTTCTTTATGTTTTAACTTTAATTTGGCATATGTTATCCTGATCTAAAACTATTATACCTTACTAATTTACATTTATGATTCAAATCCACTCTTTCACGGATACTTGTATGATATTTTTTTTTGTTTTTCCATGTGACATGATTATGATACCAAATTCTTTCCATGGGTAACACTTATGATTGTTTATTCATGTGGGAAACATATTAAGGAACATGTTATGATTATAAATTCTAGATAACACTCCAATGTATTGGGTAATTTTTATTCTCATGAAACATCATGTTGGGATAAAGAGTGAATCTTATTTTTTATGGGACTTTGTGTACCATGTGATATAGTCTTGGCAGTTAGCCTTGACTAATGTTTATGTCATGTCTTGTGTTGTTACCAAATTTATATATTTCCATGATTATAAGTTACCATTGTATAAATGTCATTATTATTTAGGTTTATTCATGTTCCATTCTGTTGGGTCGGAAAAAACAAGGGAATGATGGCAAGAGGGGGGTGAATTGCCTTTTAAAAAATTGATTAACAATTAAAATCAAAGTTGAAATGCAGCGGAAATAAAGAAGGCAAGACACAAAAAATTGATAACGGAGTTCGGCCAAAACCCGGCCTACGTCTCCGCTCCCAACTCAACCGTTGAGAGATTCCTACCGCTTGCTTTTCAATGGTTTTAGCAAGAAACCCACTAGGCTTTGAGGTAGCACTAGGACCTATTACAGCTTGCTTTTATTGGTTAAGCAAGAACCCAATGCTTTTAATGGTTAAGCAATAACCCACTAGCCTTTTTAACGGGTGAAGGCTAGCTCACCGACAACTCAAGCCCTTTAAAAGGAAAGGCTTGAAAAACCTCTTCACACCTTAGTGGTGGTGTGAGAACCCAAAGAAAGGGAGATGAGGAAAGAGTTTGGGGTTTGTAGGCACAAACCCAATTTTAAAGCTCAAAAAGAAATAAAACAATAAAAACCGTTATTTAGGAAGACTTGGGCGCCAAATGATTGGTGGAGCTGATGTAGCGTGCTTCTCCCAAGCTTCTTGAGGTGCTCCTTGGATTGGAATTGGATTGAGCACTAGAGGATCCTTTGAGGAAGTCCACCGGAGGTTGGCCAATAGATGGAAAATGAGTATAGTGGCTTTGTAAATGTTCCGGTTAGTGTCCGGGGCTTCCTCAGCCTTTATTTATAGGCTAGGATCCTTTGGGGAGGCTTCGGAGCCGTTGGAGAAGGCTTTGGAGCCGTTGGAGGCCAAAAGAAGGTTGACTGGTCAACCCCAACGGCTAGTTTGACTGGGCTACCGGCTGGCCGGTACAGTCCCACCGGTTGGCCGGTGCCTTGGATGAGAAGAAGAGTCTTGGTCCAGGCTCCACCGGTCGACCGGTGCAGAGCCACCGGCTGGCCGGTGGCAAGACAGTAGCAAACACTATTTGAGCTGGGTGCCACAGGTCGACCGGTGGCAGAGCCACCGGTCGACCGGTGGGAAGGCAGTAGCTTCCACTGTTTGGTCTGGATGCCACCGGCTGGCCGGTGACAGAGCCACCGGCTGACCGGTGGACTGAATTGTAGTCCATTTCTTGTCCATCCTTGGGCCAACTTCTTGGCAACCTTGTGCCTATCATCACAAACACTTAAAACACAATATTAGAAACATAAGAGGGTGATTGTGATCATGAAAATCAAACCTCGAGGGGTTCGAGAGGTACAACAATCTCCCCCTATTTTGATGATCACAATCACCAAAACAATTAAAGTAAAAATGAAATTAAAAGGAAATGCAAAGCATGATGAAAAAGGATTCTCCCATTCTCCCCCAATCAATCAAGAAAATTCTCCCCCTTTGTGATTATCAAAATAGAATGGGGCATAAAACTTGATTGAGGGAAAAATTTGAAAAACAAGATTTTAAACCAATTGAAAATGATACTAATTGTTGGAAATTTTGAAATGAAAAATTGAATAACAGTTTGAATTGAAAGTTTTGAATCAAAAACCAATTGAAATTCGAAATTTGAAACCAAATGAAATTTTTGAAATTGAGAGTTTTGAAAAATCGACACCAACTGTTGGATATTTAAAAAAGAAAATTTAAAAGAAAATTTGAATTTCAAAGCCAAGTGTTGAGTTTGAAATGAAAACTTTGAATACACAACAAGGCTTAAAAAAAATCCTAACTCCCCCTAAATAAAAACAAAGAATCACTGGGGAGTGGTTTTTGAAACCGAAACAAATTTAGGCCCGGAGAGACTTGCCAAAAGGGATTTTTCAATCCAAATTTGTTTCATGGCGGGTCTTCTCCTATAAAATTCATCGGAATAGAAAATCGATTTGGGTTGGCCGTACCGGGCGTTTTTACAATTACATTCATAAATGAGATGCCCGGATTTTTTGCAATAATTACAAAATTTAAATTCGGAGCTCCCCCTTACAAAAATAGTGGGTGCATGGGAGGAGGAAGCTCGGTTGGTATATCCTAACCCTTGGGTGGTTCTAGATATACGTTGGGAACCAAGCAAATTGTTCAAATTTTGTTCCCCTTGGGTGAACTTAGCAAGGGTCTCTCTAAGGTCCTTGATGGTTGATTCCAAAGAATCAACATTTGGAAAATTTTGGATTTTTAGGGACATCTCCTCCTTCTCTTTGAGAAGTTGTTCTTTTTCGGAGGAGAGTTTTTTGAAAGACTTTTTCAAAGCAACAAATTTTGAAGATAGTTCATGAAAACCTTTTTCTAGTTGATCTCTAGCATGTGAGAGTTCTTCATAAGATAAATGATTTAAAGAATTTGAATTTGAAGAACAAGAGGAGGAGGAATCGGAAGAAGTTACCTCATGGAATGCCATTAGGCATTTGTTACCGTTGTCGCTCGAGGAGGAGGAGGAGGATGAGTTGTCACTCCATGTGGCCTTGAGGACCTTCTTCTTTCCTTTTTCCTTGGCCCGTTTCTTGTTGAGTGGGCAATCAGGCTTGTAATGGCCCTTTTCGCCGCACCCGTAGCATTTCACCTTGGGCTCGGATTTTTCGGTGGGTTCTTGCTTTCGGTGCTTGCGGGATTTCTTCTTCTTCTTGTGCTTCTTCATGAATTTTTGCATTTGGCGGGCGAGATACTCCATTTCCGAGTCGCCGCTTGATGATGAAGTAGATGAGGAAGATGAGGATGAGGAGGAGCTTACTTCTTTTTGTACCTTGAGGGCAATGTTCTTTGGTGTCTTGATAGGGGTGCCCTCCTTTTGTGCTTGCCTCCTCATGGTGATCTCGTACGTCATTAGAGATCCAATGAGCTCCTCTACCGGCATATTTTTGACGTCCTTAGCTTCTTGGATCGCCGTCACCTTTGGTGCCCATGAGCTCGGAAGGACCCATAAGATCTTCTTGACCATTGTCTCGGCTGAAACATCATCACCAAGGGACTTTCTCCCATTGCACACGTCAGTAAATCTAGTAAACATTTCAGAAATAGATTCATTTGGGTGCATGGAAAATGACTCAAAATCCTGACGATACATGTCCAATCGAGTATCCTTTACTTTGTTGGTCCCCTCATGGGTAACCTCCAAAAGTTTCCAGATTTCATGTGCGGAGGTGCATGTGGAAACTCGATTGAACTCGTTTCGGTCAAGGCCGCAATGAAGAGCATTCATGGCTTTGCCATCAAGCTCAAAATTTCTAATGTCGGCTTGGGTCCATTTGGATTCGTCGGGGGTAGACAAAGTGTAACCTTGCATGACAATTTTAAATATGGGATATCCTATGCTTCTAAGAAAGGTAGTCATGCGGGTTTTCCAATAATTATAGTCGGTCCCATCAAAAAATGGAGCCCGACCCAAAGAGTAGCCCTCGGGGGCGAAAGAGGTAGATGCCATCAAAAAAAAAAAAAAGATCTTAACTTTGAAACCGGGTTAAGGAATTACTCAAAGGTCCCTCTGATACCAATTGTTGGGTCGGAAAAAACAAGGGAATGATGGCAAGAGGGGGGTGAATTGCCTTTTAAAAAATTGATTAACAATTAAAATCAAAGTTGAAATGCAGCGGAAATAAAGAAGGCAAGACACACAAAATTGATAACGGAGTTCGGCCAAAACCCGGCCTACGTCTCCGCTCCCAACTCAACCGTTGAGAGATTCCTACCGCTTGCTTTTCAATGGTTTTAGCAAGAAACCCACTAGGCTTTGAGGTAGCACTAGGACCTATTACAGCTTGCTTTTATTGGTTAAGCAAGAACCCAATGCTTTTAATGGTTAAGCAATAACCCACTAGCCTTTTTAACGGGTGAAGGCTAGCTCACCGACAACTCAAGCCCTTTAAAAGGAAAGGCTTGAAAAACCTCTTCACACCTTAGTGGTGGTGTGAGAACCCAAAGAAAGGGAGATGAGGAAAGAGTTTGGGGTTTGTAGGCACAAACCCAATTTTAAAGCTCAAAAAGAAATAAAACAATAAAAACCGTTATTTAGGAAGACTTGGGCGCCAAATGATTGGTGGAGCTGATGTAGCGTGCTTCTCCCAAGCTTCTTGAGGTGCTCCTTGGATTGGAATTGGATTGAGCACTAGAGGATCCTTTGAGGAAGTCCACCGGAGGTTGGCCAATAGATGGAAAATGAGTATAGTGGCTTTGTAAATGTTCCGGTTAGTGTCCGGGGCTTCCTCAGCCTTTATTTATAGGCTAGGATCCTTTGGGGAGGCTTCGGAGCCGTTGGAGAAGGCTTTGGAGCCGTTGGAGGCCAAAAGAAGGTTGACTGGTCAACCCCAACGGCTAGTTTGACTGGGCTACCGGCTGGCCGGTACAGTCCCACCGGTTGGCCGGTGCCTTGGATGAGAAGAAGAGTCTTGGTCCAGGCTCCACCGGTCGACCGGTGCAGAGCCACCGGCTGGCCGGTGGCAAGACAGTAGCAAACACTATTTGAGCTGGGTGCCACAGGTCGACCGGTGGCAGAGCCACCGGTCGACCGGTGGGAAGGCAGTAGCTTCCACTGTTTGGTCTGGATGCCACCGGCTGGCCGGTGACAGAGCCACCGGCTGACCGGTGGACTGAATTGTAGTCCATTTCTTGTCCATCCTTGGGCCAACTTCTTGGCAACCTTGTGCCTATCATCACAAACACTTAAAACACAATATTAGAAACATAAGAGGGTGATTGTGATCATGAAAATCAAACCTCGAGGGGTTCGAGAGGTACAACACATTCCTTTTATGTCATCATGTTATTCCTTCCAACCCTTGTGTTATGTTTTATTCCTATGATTATTTCATTACTGGGTTTTTTAGTTCAACCCTTTGTTCATGTATTCCCTAGGTAATCTTATACAGATGTCATATATCAATGGAAATTAAGAAATCATTATGGAGATTAAATAAAATAAGTTTTTAGTTTGTTATCATGCTTTCAAATTATGTTATTAATCTTCCAAAGACATTATAATTTACGATCCTTGGTTGTATTTGATGGTTAATTATGCTTAAAATCATGTAATGATATGTGTAAAAGGATAGGGTCTCTATTTCCCACATGTTGGGTGACATCCCATTTCATCTGACAAGTCCATGAAGCTTTAACTCATAACTGATGTATGATATGGTTTTAGTTCCTATAACTAATCTACATGATTCCTATTTAATATGTCATTGGTTTTAGTTAAATGATTTTATAGATAAATATTAATATAGAACTAATGGAATTATAGATGAAGTTTAGAGATTAATGTATTATATTGGATAACTTGTGATAACCATTTTGGCTATGGAAAATATTTATAAAAATACAGAAAGAATTTTTACACTTTTATGGATCTTATGATCCATTAAAAGTTAATTTTAGTGATTCAAGCATAATTGTTTTCTGGATATTAATTTTTTAAAGTAAGAGATGAAGTATAAATTTATAAAATTAAAACTAAAGTAATAAATAATTATTATGAAATTAAAAAAATATCATGTAAGTAAATTTCTTTATATTCTTAGTCAGTAAAACAATTCTTCAACTCTAGGAAAAAGATCTTGAAAAAGAAATGTTATCATAATAAACCAATTTATATTGAATCAATTGCCTTTTAACCCTTTATATATTTATGTTTTTTGTCCATTTACCTCCTCTATATCATCCACATTCTTTTGATAAATGATGTTAATAAATCTCTATAATTATTTACAATTTTCTTCTATGTCCATATCTCCACATCCCACCCATGTTCTCCTACTTGGAAACCTAGTTTTGTTATTATTCTGGATGAGCATTGTAATTAAATTTATCTTTTATCAAGAGGATTTTTTATTAACCCTTATAATGATTTAAGATTTTAGGAAAGGTATTTTGAAATGTAAAAACCTTGATTACTAAGACTAATATTAAATTTCAAGGATCCAATTTATTTAAGGGGGGTGAATGTAACACCCTGATATTTTAAAAGAGGAACATCATATTCTATAGCATATATGAAACATAAAACCAATAGGAAAAGATAATTTTACACTCCAAGACTTTATGATATATTTATTATCAAATAAATTCAATATCATTTATAGTTTTTAATAGAAACAACACCAGGTTTGAACAAAACACGATACTCTAATAAAATATTATTATTTAAACATGAACATTATAACATAACCCTTAAGGTGGTGATAGTAAATAAATTATTAGAATTATATATTTTACTAATTTATAAAATAAATTCAATGGTTATCTATTGATTATATTTAAAATAATACCCATTTTAAATAAAAATAAATGTTTCTAAAAAGTTGTATTGTTTTATAAAAGGTGTCCCAATCACGCTTAGTTCACACAATTTAAACTTAATTTTTAAAAATTATAAAAAATTAATTGAAAAGTTTTCTTGATTTTTTAAATCTACACGTCAAAATTATCTTTGGGTGAATTTTTTATAATTTTATGAAAAGAGAGATTGTTTAGTGAATAGTGAAAAAACTGGTTTTTATTAGGGATTGTCGTTTATTTTAAATCCTTTAAAAACTTAATAATTATTTTAATATGGTTTTAAATATAAAATTAGTAAAATAATATATATATTAATTCAATTTATGCCATTTTAATAAATTTCATATTTAATTTCAATATAAAACTTTTTAAACTTTTGACCATTTTGTCTTTGAAAACTTGTTTTCTCATACTGTCTGCAAGATTAATATTAAATTAAAATTTTCCACATATGTAAGTTGAATTTGGAAAAATGGATTACTTTTTTTAATTAGAATAATTTATAATCTATAATAAGGTTAACTTACTTTTTTACTATAATGAATAATAAAAATAGTAAAAATTATTTACAACGGTTAAGGTAAAAATTGGATTATTAGGGAATTAAACTAAAAAATAAGGGTTACAAATGACCCATAACTTGTAAAAAAACCCATTATATGGAAATATTTTGAACATATATCTTATATATTCTATAATGACCACATTTGGAGCGTTGTTTCATGTGAAAAACGTGGTTACACCTTTTTGTTTTAAAAAATTACAAGTGTTCCACGCACCTCACTTATAAAAGACCCCCTCCCCTCCCTAATTAAGACTTCAAAAACCCATTGGTTTGGAAAATAAATATCAAATTAAATTCTTTAATTCCCTAATATAATACTATTATCATTATTTTGGTCATAAATACAACTTAAAAATCCTTTTGGTGAAAACCAATGAATTTGTACAAAGAAGAGGTAACATCCCTATCCAAGCATTTTATTTTATTTTCTCTTCCACGTTATTAAATTATTATTTTAACATGATTATATAATACCCTAGGTATTCTAAATATACTTATGTGTTATTATATTAATGGAATAACCTAAATCAATCTTCTCATCCATCAAACGGGTTATAAAATCAACATTCGTGTGTACGGTGGACTACCACCTTGTGAACCGATGTCATTCGTTTTCCATAAACACCTTTCAAGGATTGATGTAATGATGGATTTAACATATTTATATGATATATAAAATATTATTTTACTTTTTTAATTATCATATCATAGATAACTTCTTACTTCCCCTTCCATGTGAGATATGATAGTGTCGCTTGTGTGTACGACGAACTACCGCCTCAAGAAGCGATGTAATTTGTTTCTCAATTACACTTTACATGGAAGGTATTAAGGATAAAAGTTAATGAATACATGTGATATTGATGATATAAAAAAACTTAAGGAAGTATAATATCACATTTAAATTCTTACCTTCTAATCCGTTGTAAAACAATAACGTTCACTCGTGCGCACATGTGGACTACTACCTCCATGTAGTGTTATGAAATGTTTTTCATTTTATTTTTACATGGAAAGTAATAAGAATGAATTTTATTAATATAAATGATATATATGTTTAATAATTATTATTATTTTAAGGTTAATTGATATTTATATTCCTTTTTTTCCGTCCGTCAAGAGAAATGGAAACAATATTAATACGTACACATGACCTTCATTCTGCATGAACGATGTAATCCATCTTCTATCTATAACATTAATAAATTAATATAAATAAATATATAATGAATATTTATGATACTTATGTCATGTGTAAAATTATTTATATGATTTATCCATGATCAAATTAAAAGGACCAAAATTAATAAACCAAAAAATATAAGAAAGATGAAGAAATTATCACCCAAAATAGTGATTTTAACAAAGAATTTTGAATTAATGGAAGATAAAATACTGTAAAAAAATAATATATGGTATGATATGGATGTGTATGGTTATTTAATATATTATTAATAAACCTATATTTATTTCACAGAAGGTTCAGACACATACAAATAACGATGAACAAGTCGTAAGGGTTTCTCGTCTCACTTTTACTTCTGTGAGACATACACAATATTCACCATTTATTTCTTTGTGTGGTGTATATAATGAAAAATTTCATATGTTATAAAATTAATATATTTAAATTCATGATATTTTAAGTTTCCCTTTAAGTTATATTTTTGTGGGTATTATGATTCAAAACATACCTGTAACGACTCAAAGTTTTTCAATGGAAATTACCTTATTATAATTATGTCATAAAATCAAATTAAAACACAACATAATGAACTACTAAGTGCTAAGTGACACCTAAACACAAGTTTTTCACTTCTCTATTAGGAATTTTGAGAATCTGACATACACGGTTGTGTTAAAGATGATTTTTGGAGTCTAATAAAACAAAAATAATATTTGGTGAATAGTAACCTACCCTTATGAATAGTAACATACCCTTATGAATAGTAATATGAACCTTATGAATAGTAAATCATCCAACATAAGTGTATCCTTACCCCTGAATAATTAAATAAAATTTAGACATCTTAGAAAGTGGCAATTTGACCGTAATAAACATTTTGGTATTTTGTAAGTCATAAATAAATAATTATAATTAATTAATTAATTTAAATGAAAAAGTATTTTCTTAAATTGTGTTAATTAATTATCAAATCAATGTCATATAGTTTTTAGATAATTTTATAAGACCCTGCGTAATTTTTAAAAGCACTATAAAATCAATTTTAATTTTAAAAACTATTTTTTAAGTAAATTATGGTTTTAATTAAATATTAAATTAATAATATTTAGAAGATTATTTTTGAAAAATGGACTTCATTTTTGGATTCTACACGTTGAAAAGTGGTTGGGGTGAATTTTTGGGATTTTTCCGAGATACATGAATTTATGATGAATAGTGAAATACCATAATTTACAAAATAAGCTAAATAAGCTAATTATAGAGTCATGTGTAATGTTCTGCTGGTGTAATACCACTTTTTTCGGGATCACATGGTAAAATTACTATTATTGGTCATTTCAGACTCACTATTCCTTGTCTTAGGAGAAATTAATAAACTAATAAATTTTATATTAAGGAAACCCCTCTCCCCTCCACTATAAAAAACACCCTTCACACCCTCATTTCCTCACACCTCTCAAGATCCAAGCCATCACTAAACTCATCCCAAAAATCCTCCCTCACATCTATCCCATGTTTCGGAGATTCTGGTCTCATCAAAAGGCCAAGCCTAGCTTCCTAAGGAGGATCTCAAGAGAAAGATTTAAGAGGTAATTTCTCTCCCTCTTCTCCTTTAATTTCCTTTCAAGTTCAAGTTCATTTCTTGATATCTCCCCATATATCTTCATCCAGATGGTATTTTAACTATATTATTATACATTTAATGGAATTTTATGATGAAAATGGGATATTATATCATCCAACCCCCTATCCCTCTTCCTTTTATTTTATTAAGGAGAACGTTGTTCATGAGGTGTTAATTTATCACCTTCAAGAACTAAAAGTTTTCTTCTTCCACTTCTACCTTAAAATCTGGTCATCAAACCGTTTTTATTATTGAAACAAAACCTTTTATATGTATTATATCCTATTTAATGATCTGGAACTATCTTTTGATGATATTTCTAGTGATAAAATAAAACAAGTTCATTATGATCGAAAAATCGCTCAAATTAACAAAAAAAATAATCATTAAATTATTATCTAATGATACTTCCACATGGATCTAATATAATTCAAATAATATCATTAAATCTACTATAATATCATTAATAACATGAAATATCAGTTCTATATGTTTTCCCATTTTCTACCCAAACTTCAATTTAAGAATACAAATGAACCACTCAAGAAAACCATAAAAACAAACATTTCAGAACAATGTTTTTAAACCATATAACTCATAAAAATGCCCATAAAATGACATAATGAAACAAAAATGAAACATTTTCATGTATAAAAGGTTCTTAAATTTGTAATTAATGAATATAATGTCATTATACATGACATTAAAGAGAATGAAGCGTTCAGATACAAGGTAAGGGGAAATTCTGGAACCCAACTTTCATCCTTCAAGGTTCTACCTATTTTACACCATATTTTTGATATGATTACTCCTTAAAGATCATTTGTTCATAATTTTCTTTCCTTTTCTAGTATATACATGTTTGTCACTAGTTTTTATGTCAAACAAAATGTTTTCCAAAAGAACTCCTCTTTTTAAGAACACACCTTTTACTTCTCTCTCAAAGTGGACATTTCTTGTAACATGTATGTCATTCCCTCTTTCTTTTGGGAACCCAAAGTTTATGAATGTGTTCTTATGAGATGTAACCCATTAATTTCCATGGTTTAGTTATGTTTACTTTTGATATATGTTCCATGTGGCAAGAATGATAATGATAATGTTATGATGTGATAGGTGCACCCAGAATTATATATCGCAATATGAATGTTTGAATGTGACGGCTGCGACATGAATTATACAGTGCTCCAATGCATTGGGTAAAGTGATGAATCTCTTGAGTAAATGTGAAATGATTTGGACAAGATTCTAGATTTGTTCACAGGTATGTGTGTTAGTTAACCACTAAGAAATGATGTTTCATTTTTATGCATTTCCACATTTCAATTCTTTTATTTGTGCTCCTCTCATATTAATGATCTTTTGCCTATGTTATGATTATGATCACCCCATTTTATATTATTCTTATCTATCATTTTACTAGGATTTTATATCACCACTTTTTATGTATATCCTCGTGTGGCAACATGTACTAAGTATATGACAAGTATTAATATGAAGCTAGAGAAGAAGAAATTAAATAAATGTTTTTTCTTGATGATGTAATTGTAATGTATGGTCGTAGTTTTCCCAAGACACTAAACCTTTGGATCCTCTATGTGTAATACTATTATGTTTTTTATCTTTAAAATTATGTAATAGTAATGTAAGAAAAGGTTGGGTCACTATAATACCAAAGTGGAAATGGTTTATTTCATAATCACATCATTATTCAAGATTGTTCTTGTTAAAGTCATTTGTAAGGAAATTATTTTATAATTATATTTTAAAATAAATATATTTTATTTTATTTTAGTTATTCATTAACATTTTCAATTAATTGTACTATTTTTCTCTCTTTGGTACACAAAATGATTAAGAAACTATTTTTACGAAAAATTCAAATTTATTTATATCTTTGGTCAAAAATAATTTTTCTTCCAAAGCTATGTTTTATAAAAATATTTTTAAAACTATTTTAACATTATTAACATTATTTATTAAATAAATATTTACCCATGTCAAACTTTTTTATATTTTTAAAGGAATATTCTATTCATTTTCTGAATGATGCACTTTTAAAAAAATTATAATGTAAAATGAATGTTCTTTTTAACTTATATGACATGTATATAATTACCCACCATCATGATCATAATTTATTTTAAGATTTATTTAAAATTTTATAAGTTTATTTGAAAATAAACTTTTTAATAATGTTCTATAAATTCTTAGTTTCTAAATGTTATTTTCAATGAAAAGAATTTTGAGAATATTTTATTAATTTTTTAGTTTTTAACTAAAAATGGGGATTTAAAATAAAGGTTATGTCGTTCAAGAAATGTACCAAGTGATATTTCAAAATTAATTTCTATCTAAGAAGATATCCTTGAATTTAAATTATGATTTAATGGGTAAGTAATCCAACAGTATCATCTTTATTATTTTTATGGATGGTTTATGACTAGACTGACTAGGGATATAATATGTTGATACCATTCATTTTCCTTTGGATGGTTTATGATTATGTTTATTTATTGGAGAATGTATTTAGATTTAATATGAAAGTTTAAATATGAATGTTTTTATTGATAATGTTTCACCCCTTTCAAATTAGGAATTAATTGGAATTAGTAAGTGATGGTTGGGGCCCACTATAACCCCTTAATTAATTGATTGGTCTCATGAGACAAAATACATTGGGTTTTTCCTAAGACCTTACCCATTTATTTATATTTCTTGGTACAAGGACTCAATGATATGGTTCATATGTTTGTAATTATGAATTCTGTCATTATAAATTTAGTTATTGATATTCCATGTTATTATTCAGTTAGTTAGAATATTTATGGTTAATTTTTCACGATGAAGTAATTATTTAGAAATCACTATTTGATAATCTTTTATTTATTCAATATTATGCTAAAGATTTTGATTAAATGATATGTGTTTTAGTTTTTTACCTTTCCATATTTATCATTCCTTAATTTTTATATCTTATGGTGTACACTTACCCTTACTGAGCATCTAAGGTCACTCCTTTATTATGTTTTATTTTCTCCAGGATACTAAGAAGTGATTTTTTATTAATATATAGGGATAAAATATGAGTAAAAATGTTTTCCTCAAAGAAAATAATTTGTGTATTTTATGTTTTTGATAATAATAATAATTTCAATAATGTATCTAGTTTTCCAAGACTACTATACTATTTGGTCCTTTGGGATATAAATTCTTGTATCTTATGCCAATGTAATATTGTATCCATCAGATTTGGGATACTGGGTTCGAGGTTTCTACACTTTGTATGGTGATTGGTGATGACCCATATAACATCGTTATTCCTTGGAGTCTTTGGGAGTCCTACAAAAAAGTCCGTTATAACACAGTCTCACTTCCATGTAGGTTTAGGTAGAGAATGAATGAATCCCTTATGATGATTCCTTTCCCCATTTACATGTAGAAATACTAAGTAATTAGACACATAATCCATAATTTCCATCACAATTCCAACCTACTATAACTTTTCTCTTAAATCCCTATACATTTCATACCACTAAGGTGTATAGAGATATTTGATCTATCTTATTTATCTAATAGTTCCATATTCAACTATAGTATGTATTGAATGTATAACCTCTTTCTAAAAAAACACTCTATCTCTATAGATGAGTTCTATCAATTTACCATCATTCAAGGATTTAATATTCCTTTTTCATGTTCTCCGTATCATTATGATACTTCTCTATCCTTTCTAGTAAGGATAGACTAGCAATTTCAGGGAAAAGGAATGATACTTTTTCCTAACCTAGAAAGCAACATATCCATCCTCACTAGATATTTTAATATAAGATCATTTTTAATCTTCATCATGGTTATAACTCCATGGTCAATTATACTCAATGCACCAACCACCTTGTTTGTTCTCCTAGGGTTGTAGTGTATGAAGAAATCATAGTCCTTGAGTAGTTCCAACCATCTTATTTTCCTTATGTTGAGAACCTTCCAAGATAAGATATACTTTAAACTCTCATGGTTCAGATATATCTTGTATATTTCCCCATAAAGGTAGTGTATCAATATTTTTGACGAAAATATTAAAACTATCATCTCATGTTCATGAGTTTTATAGTTATGTTCATGGATTTTCAATTTACATAAGGCATATTCTTTCACTCCATCATTATTCATAAACACATATCCAAGTCCTTTCTTTAGTGAATCAATATAAATTATAATTTCTTCCTTACCAGATGGTATATTTAATACCAGTGGATTAGTTTATCTACACTTAATCTCATAAAACATTCCATACATTCCCTTGACTATGTGAATTTAACCCCTTTATGTGTTAACTTGGTTAACAAGTTTTCCAGCTAGGTAAAATCTTGAACAAACTGCCGATAGTAACCTTTTATCACTAAGAAACTCCAGATATTAATTAAGTTCATTAGTTTAAGACATTATTTGAATAAAATTTTCTTTAAGGGGTAAATAGATATATCATATATTTATAAAATATTTCTATGAAAAGAAACTTCATTGATCCAAAATTCAAACATGCTATACTTCCCATATAATTATTTTATTGAGGGTCTCCAAAATTATTTGCAGATAAATCTCATGATATTCATATTTTCTAGAATATATCAAGATATCTGTAATGAATTACACTAAAAAATTATAAAGATATTCCTTGAATAATCTATTCATAATCCTGAATTAGAGAAGGTGAATTTTTAAATCCAAAATAAACTAGAATAAACCCATAATGTCCACACCTTTTTCAAAATTCCATATTCAATATTTCATCCTTTTTAACCCTTAACTAAGGATAACCAGAGTGAAGATCGTTATTTGAAATGTATTGGTATCCTTGAAGTAGATCAAATAAGTCATAAAAACAAGGAATAAGATACTTATTATTTATAGTGAGGGAATTTACCTCCCCATAATCGATGAAAAATCCCCGGGATCCATCCTTATTTTTCATGAATAAAACAGAGGCTACCCATGATGAAACACTAGGGTATATAAATAAATTATTACTAAATTCCTATAACTATTTATTTATCATAAATAACTCAACCATTTATATATTATAATTAGTTTTAGATAGGGGTCTTGCATCAGGAATTATTTTGAAGGAGAACTCAACTTGACACTCGGATTGATGGCTTGGTAAATATTTTGAAAAAAACTTAATGAATTTTTATACCATGGGAACATCTTATATTATTATGATACCTTCCTCATACATGGATAAAACTTTTCCTTCCTCCTTATCTAAAATTTCATCTATTATGGGTGGATCCATACATGATTTAGATAATTAATTTTCCCATATAAAAAAAGGAGATTTCACTTTACCACTATGAATCATAATATCATTCTCCTAGAAATAAATGTTTTAATCATTCTTTGAAATTAAATACATACAAAGGATAATGTAAAATTCAATCATAGGTACAATAACTAAGTTTGAATAGATTACTCCCATTAATAATAATTGGAACTTCTTGACATATTATTGTTCCCACAAGGCTCAAAATTTGTGTCTTAATTGATAACTCCATTACCAGAGTAATAGGGAAACAAATAATGTTTTTGAAAAAAATGGAATATAAAAATGATTATGAATATCTAAACTCAAATAAAACATTAGATTAATTTTAGGAAACTATAAATTTACCTTCCACCAAGTTATTAGGAACTTCGACTTTAGATGTGGTAAGTGAATAATCTTGGTCTGACTCTGTTGTAATTTTATGAGGTACATTCTCTTAAATATTGGGCCATTAGTTCACATAATTTCACTTATCCGTATATTTAAATCATTTTGAATTAGTATATTATACCTTTCTAATTCATTGGTGAGTTTGATGGCCTTTTCTCTAGACTTTAACAATGTCTGATTCCCCTTTTGAAAGCCATGTGGTGTTTCTTCCCACATTTATCAAAAATATGAAATCATATTATTTATTTCTTAAACTTAACCACATTTTTCTTCCCATGATTCCCAACTAACCTCTTCTTCTCACAATTTTCCTTCAAAAATATATAACATGGAGAAATTTTTTTATAACTTGATGGTGTTAGAGACTATAACATCATATGAAGAAAATGTATGAGTGGACAATTACCTTCAGAGGCTTGACTTTAACCCATAAAGGAAATGATTAAACTTAAATTCTGATATACGTACACAGTCTACAACATTTCTAGATAATCTTGTAAAGTTAGCCTCATACTCGGCAATATTTTCCTACTAATTTTTTAAAATATTGAGGAATTATTTTTCTATTTATCCTATTTTCTTATGAAGAATGTATTTATCATAGAATAAATCATTGGATGTTCCCCATTCCATGCACTTGATCTCATATTACAATTTAGTGTTTTGAATTATAGACCACCATTGGTACACTTATCCATTCCGAAGATTCACCACCATAATGAGTTTTATTTCTCAATAATTTCCATAGAGAGAAAGATATTCCCCAAGGACTTGATTTGTTATTTATCTACCATTGGATTAATATCTTCACTAAATTATGGAGGATATTATCACATAAATAGATCTAGAATAGATAATCCATGTTGTGGATCAGTAGGATGATATATGTGAGTGATATTTTTTTTTATAACCTTGGTCGAAATACCAAATATGGTTATAAACTAATTAACATCAACTCTAGATTCATGAACTTGTTTTGGGGAATATAGTTACATTAACTATGGGTGTTGATATGTTTCCTATTCATCCTTTTAGTATCCACATTTCTATAATGCAACAAACATATTTATCTCATGATATTGAATTGTAAAAAAAAATATCTACTTAGTTTTCAAGAGTTTTACCTAGAAATCTTGATTTATTTTCATATTACTTATGTTATCTTACTTGGTTCATCTAAATATAATCCTTAAGGATTCTACTAAACATTATTTAATACCAACTGTAACATATTAGTCTCTATAAAACTAAAAATGATATTTACATTACATAATTTGTATAAAATAAATGACTTCCTGAAGGATTGAATAGTTTAGTAGTATTAGAAGACTAAACACATACATACATTACACTCAAAAAAAAGAAGATACAACATGACCATATTATAAGAGAATGATTATCCATTCCATAATATACTTATTAATTACACATATTCTTCCTCTATTTTTCATGGGGAAATAAAAAAATAAGGGTGTGATTAGATGCTCAGTAAGGGGTAATATACAATAGAATCATATATTATATAAACATTGAATAAGTGATTTGTAAGAATTAGTCAATAACATGAATCTATAATCAATAGAAACCAAGGGCATACAATATCAATTATAATAAATAAAAAATGGATAAGAATAATCATTGATCTTATACTAATAGAATTCATAATTCCACAAATAAAAAACTTGTTGTCAAGGTCTTGTAATAAGAAACATTACTTTTCTGTGAGACCACAAACAAGACATTATCCTTTTATGGGAAGAGGAATACAATGAAACCCAACCTGTTTTATCTCATAAGCCTCGTCGATGCATCGATGATTTCTATAATGTTAGGGACTACCCCTAACAAGTTTCAGTATAATTAATTCACCATAAGATTTCTCAAGACCTTTCATACCATTCCATGAGTACCCTATTTCTGAAGAGAATCTAGATTTATTTTTTTAAAGAATGAGAGCTTTAACAAAAGGAAAACCCTCATTTATTGAATAAAATGATAATCACAGAAGCCTAAAACAAGGTTTTTTAAAAATATTTCATTTTACAAAATGAAAGAATCTCGTTATGTAAGTCGCTGATCCGGGTAATCTCTAGGAATGAAATCTTCTTTTATCAAATAAATCTTTTAAATAATTTTTCCCCTAGTATACATGAGTAATAATGCATTTCATATAGGAAATAGAGTCTAGAAAATTTCTCCAGCAAGATGTATACTTCCGTGAGATATGGATAATACCATTTCTGATAGATTGAACAATAGTGGTGGAGTCACATTTAAGATAAAAATTAAGATATCCTCATTTATTTGAAATTTACACCTCATTAACAATTCAATGAATTTCAGTATCAAGAGATTTTTAAATACCAAAAGGACTATAAAAACATCCTAAAGCATTATATTTTTCATATATTAAAGTTACAACATAACCCAAAGTACCTATATTACCTCTTAAAATACCATCCATACTGCATTTAATCTAGCCTAAAAATGGATGAATATACAGAACAAAAAGGCTACAAAAGGAGGTCGATAATTACCTATAATGCCAAAGTTCTTAAGAATAGTAAATTCATGAATCAAGTTATCAAAAACCCGTTTTGAGACCCATTTGATTTCTTTTCAATAGAAATCACACCCCCTAGAGATGGTTGAAGTGATAAAGAGTTGTTTACATGTCTCATTTTGTTCATGTTATACCAAATAATGTGGACGACTTTAGGAAATGACACCAATTTTTTTTCCTCATTTGGTGACAAAGAGGAAAATATATACATAGGAGTATATGTTAACATATACTGGTTGTACAATGAAGATGAATTTAAGATAAATCTATAATGAAAAACTACATTATAGCAGCTCTAATATAGATAAAAAACAAATGGTCGTAGTCTTGAAAATTCTGATTGCATAAACCAAATTTCGAGAAATGAATAATTTTATAAAACAGTAGAAAAGAAAAAATAGAGAGTTTTGAATACAAAATCTTCCTAGAATGCGAGAATATATAAGGAAGAATCCATCTCATACACAAATCCTTGGTCCAGCTGGCTATATTCCCCCATATAGTCTCATAATAGAAAGCCATTGAGGAAAGCATTCCATTTTTAGATGGTTCCCAAATATAATTTCCATTTACATTAATGAAAATATAATTCAAAACCACCTCATTAATGTAAACTGGAAGCCCATCCAATGAGTTTTTCAATTTCTCTTTGATTGACATATTCATGTAAAAAGAAGATATAGAGGAATTAAGAGAGTTTATAAGAGGCATAACTTTACAATTTTACAACAAAAAATTTAAAGAGGAATTTTTGCTAGAAATATAGCTTGTATTCATTTAAATATTGGAAAAGAAACATTGAGAGCAGGATAAATAGAAGAATCCATATAATTTTAATTCCTAGTTTTGATCCTATTTAAAAATATTGATATTCAAAAATCAATAAAATCTGACTCCTCATTGATGAGCCTCCAAATAAATCTAGGCTATAGTGAATGATTGAATTCATAGAGATTTTTATTCAAAGACAACCAAATTCAATTATTTTACAGCACTATTTCCATGAGACATTCACCAACCTCTACTGAAGAATTATTTCACTCTAAATAAAACTCAAGATAGAGGCATCGATACTCTTTATGAGGGAATTAAACCATTGATAAACCATAAAATAGTAATTTTTTGAGATAATAAAAATTTTAACATGGCCAACTCTACCTACCATTGAGAGGTTCTTTCTTTTCTAGGAGGTTATATTATTACTGACCAGAATAACAGTTTGAGAAAAAATGACTAAAATGAGGCTTACCCTAAAATATAGGAACACCAAGATAAGTGAAATAAAAAATACCTTCTCTAATCCACAGCTCATAAATGATGTTACCTTTTTTTGGATCTAGCAATATTTTTACCAAAATATAGCAAAGGAATATTCCAACTAATATCCTAACCTGAAACATTTTCATAATGAATAAGGGGATATTTAATATTTTTGAGGTTTATTTTATCACCTTGAGTGAAAATTATGACATCACCAATATACAATAAGTGAGTGGGGGGGGGGGGGGGGACGAGCCCCATAATATCTCTTATAGACTTAAATTTTTTAGTATTACCCATACTGGGAAAGGGTATGCTTAAATAATATTAATGAATGGATAAAATTATGGAGAAAAGAGGATCACCTTGCCTTACCCATATGGTACATGTGAAATATCTCTCAGGGGAACCATTTAAAAGAACTGAAATATTTTCTGAACTCAAAAGAATCCTAACCCATTTAATAAAATGTTTATCAGATACAAAACTACTCAAAAAATTTCAGATTAATCCGCAGTCAAGAATACCAAGATACTTCTTAACTTCAAGATTGAGGATATATTTCTCCCTTTAGTAGATTTCCTAAGAAGATTAATGCATTCATATGTAGTAATAAGACAATCCAGAATAGTCACACCTTTGATAAAGCCAAACTGATTTAGAGATATGATCCTATTGGGAATACAAGAAATCATTTTGGAAATAATTTTTTTTATTTTTTTGATAATGTGGGCAAGAGTCGTTAGACTAAATAGTTGAATCTCATTCACATTATACACTTTAGGAATAAGATCAAGAAACATAGAATTAATTCCCAATGTCATCTGACCACCATTGAAAAATTGATTGATGATACTACAAATGTCACAATGAAATATTTTACAATAATATTGAAGGAAAGAATTTTTGAATCCATCCAGACTAGGAGAGATACAAGAATTTAATAAAAATTATACTTATTAATTTCAAATTCATGGGGGAAGTGTAATGAGGTTTTCATTGTATTCATCCTTAAAAATATTATAAATAATATCTTCCATAAGATCAATAC
Source organism: Viscum album (assembly GCA_963277665.1). Lineage (NCBI taxonomy): Eukaryota > Viridiplantae > Streptophyta > Magnoliopsida > Santalales > Viscaceae > Viscum > Viscum album. The sequence goes on from OY728137.1 coordinate 1,910,380,928, forward strand.
TTATATTTAAACCATAAAAAATAAAATATTTAAAAGAAACAAACATGATCAGCTAATTCCCCTCTTTTATCAAGAAACACCATATCATTATTAAGATTATCCATATGTCTATTAACTTTTCTTATTTTTTAAAGATAATTAAAAAAATATTTATTTCAATCACCCTCCTTTACCCACTTCACTTTAAATAAATCTCTTTACATGAATTCCTTATGGTTCAATAAAGGATGGAGTTCATGAATAGTATAATTTTACTATTCAAGACCTGAAGAAAAATCACAACTAGTTTCATAGAATTGAATATTGTGAGGAAAATAATCAAGATGAATAATTTTTTCCTCCGTGTTGGTAAAGAGATAATGACTCCAGTGTTTCAATTTACTCTTAAGGACTTCGAGATTTAGAACACAAGCTAAGGAATCAACCTTATAATTTGAATAAATGAATGTTTTTTGAACCATTTTCTTAAATTTAGGACGGAAAATACATGAATTTTTAAATCTAAATGGAAGAGGAAATTTCATATCTCTAGTGACAAGATTTTTCAAAACTTAATGATGATATGATTTTAATATTTCTCGTGTAGAACATAAAACTGAGGCCCAAATATCAAGGGAAATATCATTGAAAAAGGCTATATCTAATCTACTATCCACCACTTTTTAAAGATGTCTCCTGTACCAAGTATGTTTGGTACCAAAAAATTGATTTCATGGAGACTGATATTCTAAATACAAGACCTAAAGTACATGGTTGAAGTAGATGAATTAACCTTTCCAAAACATTCATCTAGATTGAGAATGGAATTTAAATATCTAAGAAGAACCCAAAATTCACTCGTAGTACTATATAATACCTGATTTTACATTCATAAATCTCTTCTCTATTTGTAACTATTTTAAGAAAAAATAAAAGAGAAAAATTGAGTCATACCCAAAAAATAAAAACTTAAAGTAAAAATTTTTTCTAAGGAACTAATAGATGTGATTCCATACATACCTGAGTGAGCCAAGAACCATAGAATTTATACATCATTATTATACCGATTAGAGTTAATCATATGATAACCAAACTTTTCCAGAGAAGTTATCTTACCAGAGAAAATTATTTTAGGATATGAAATGCCAAAAAGATCAAGATTATAATTATTTATAAAAATCCAAAGAGAACTAATCATTTTAGGGTAGACCATTCCCAAATAATTCTTGAATATAATATTCATTTAAACCGATATTTAGAGGAAGAACCCCCCTTTTCATTCGACCAGAATTTTTTTCATGGTTTATTTCTTATTGAATATAGTTTTTTTCATTCATATACAAGGATATACACATTTCCCATGCTCTGAATATTAGAAATATGAAAAATCACAAAATTACTTTGTCTTTTAGATGTATTTATATCTTTTACATGAATTGATACATCCCCAGAAATAATCTTAGAGTTCTGAATTTTCTGATCATTTGTAGTCACCACAAAACTAGAAGGGGAGTTGGAACTCGTTGTGTTTTCAGAAAATCCACTACTCTCTAATACTGATTTTCCATCATCAATATAAGTGTTTCTAATAGTAGAATATACTTCCATTTCATGAGGGAATTCATATATATTTACAACCAATATAGAAAGTGTATGTGGTTCAATGATACTCTTATACGTGTTATGATTAGTATTTATAGAGGGACTTGATAATGAAAAACCAAGAACATGTACAACCTATATAGATAAGGGGCCCTAAACTATGTCAGATCGAGAACCATCTACATTTTTAAAAATTTCCCCAAGATTACTATAACTATAATATTTTTACATCACAATAATCTGTTAACTCTTCACTTCTTTAATAATACTAGATAATAGATTTATTTATGGGGAGGATAACTGATATAGAGTTCATTGTTTCTTCTGAAATTCAACTAATACCTTTAGTGTCCACCAAAAAAATCCATAATCAATAGATTTATTTCCAACAGGAGAAGGAACTCCCCATGATTGAGGAGATTAAAACAAATTGATAGCCATTATAGAATTTCCAGGTGGTTCATATATAATATTATCTGTGTCATGTATAGGATTTGAAGAGGTATTAAACAATGATATTCCTAGATCTTGGACAACCATTTATAGAAAAGAAATACTGAATTCTTCTTGGATGAGAAGAATTCATGATGAAATTTTCTCCATTTTCTAAAGTTTATACAAGCTAATTATGAACAAAATATTTATAATATTGAAACTCTATCAACTCGTTTCTTGTTCCAGCATAATAGGAAACCTAATTCTTGATATAGAGGACAAAAAAATATATCAATTCATAGATATAATATGTATTTTTATTCAACTAATACTAGAGAACTGCATCACCTTCATGATTTATGGAGGTTTCATTAAATTTCTCAAAATGTAAATATTCAACAAAACATTTAATATCATGATCAATTTCAAGGAAAATGTTTTCATACCCATTGATCAAAGGACCATTTTCCTTTGCACTTCCATCAAGAGGCATAAAAAAATTTGTATATTAGGGAAAAGACTAGGTAAATAAATATCCCTTTCCATTTCATCAACAAGGGTATCCCAATTATTCCCAATATTGTTGTTAAAATCAAAGGTATTAGTTTTTTTAAATCTACTTTCCAAGTTCATTTTCAAGAATTCTCACATTTATCTAAGGAAATTAATTTTCCCTTCTTATTCTTATTATCCTATTTCCATGCATTCCTTGTAGGTGGTTGATTTAATTTCTTAAAAACATTATAATTTGAAAATATGTTTACAAAAATTCTAAAAGGTTCTCCAAAAGGTGGTACATATTCATAATCCACTTTTACCATAGTTTTATGGTCATTGGAAAATAAATTAATCACATTTAGAAGCATTGAGTCAACTTTTGTATCAACGATTATTCTAGAATAAAAGAAGAGGTCACCATTAAGAGTAAAATGATCAATAATCATACGTATAATAATGAATGGAGCAAGATCATTAAATATTTTGGGATGGAAGAAAACACAATTCAGACCATGTAATCTTACCCAAACCTATATAGTTGAGTTCCTTTGATTGAATATATTAACGTTAATATCCCATTCAGATATCCTTCGAATTACAGGTTTCAAATTAACATTCCCAAACATCCAAAATGAAATAATTTTGTCTTTAAATCCCATAAGTATGTGGAATAAACCTCTTCCAAGAGGAATCATATTACAATCACTTCTTCCACAAAAAATAAGAAATAAAAGACCATAGAATATCAACCATGGAGTATGTAACCCATCTAAGAATATTGAATTTTAATAAATCAAGAATCTCTCAAAGATTATCTAGATCTGCAACGATTGAGAAACCAACACCATCCATTTTTCTAAAAGCAGAATACATAGGAAGATCATCGTTTTCAATATCCATTCTTTGAATAGACTCAACAAAAGTTAATCATTTTTTTCATACCACAAAACCCCACTAAATTTGAGGTTAATGACTAATTCCTTATAGAAATAGGATGATGAATTTCCCACAAAATATAAAGATCACTCATGATCTATATGAAAAGATTACATGAACCAAAGTATGATCAAGAAGAATGCGAATTATTTTTGAATTACAAAAAGAGATTATAAATAATATGCTGAAGAGTCTCCTTCCTCGAAAGAATGGGGGACACCAGTAAAAATTACTTGGCTACCAGTATATTGAGAAATAGGCACATTAATTACTCCCAATTCAAAATAATTATGTTTATGTCAATGATAACATCCTTTAATCAACTTATAAGTCATGAGGTATAATAAAAGTAACATAATGTACCCTTATTAAAGAAATATGGTGTCTAGGGTGCATAAAATGCGCTAGGTTACGCTTGTAATATAGAAATTATATTAAATATTTTTCATTAGTTAGAGACCAATTCAATGGTAGGGAAAATCCTTCCTTATAGTTCATTACGAGTGTGTGGATATTCCAAAGCATATCTTCGGGGATTATCTCATCAGGTGTACAGTATTAGGCCCACTCATCACGAAATAGGGTGACTATTCAGTAAATTCTCTAATGAATCTTTTTAGGGTGATTACCTATTGGTTTATTAGTGCTATATTTTTATCCACTTTCTGGTATCTAATGAAGGACATATTTTCCAGTAAATTAATCACACTTTTACTTACTAAAACATAAGATTATTATTTCACCTTGGAAAAGGTAACAATTGAATTAAAAGAATATGAGAGATAAATATAAAAATAAGAACATGTAAATAATTTAAATTCCATGAGTAACATATAAATATTAATCCATGTAAATGTATGCTCCACATAAAATGAAACTGGAGGTGATTATAATATGAGTCCCAAAGAATGAAAATTCAGATGGAAAACCAACATTTATGGATTGGGTGACAATTCAATCACAACATATAAGAAGATAATACTTAAACATGATATTAAAATACTACTAAATAAATAATTTCATGATATAAAATATCAAATAAGAAGTATATAAACCACATAAAGTAAATTAGGTTTATATTACAAAACATGTTCTATGGAAAGGAATTTAAGATGGAAAACAATTACGTCTTGTCCTAACATACTTGAGAATAATTTAAAATAAAATATCATAATAATAGATATATTAATCTGTTAAATAGTAACCTTCCTCAAATATATTTTCATTCATAATATTCATAAATATTAATTCACTATATTAATTTTCCTGATTTTCCACATCATGTGTTTTTAGTTTTGAACTTTCATAAGAATTTCATAATAATGATATTCATATTCCACATTATTACAAATTTTATCATTTCTTGGTCATTAATGTTACCATTAGGGATGAATGATAATAATTTATTATATTTAAAATTTATTTTATGAGTTTTTATTCTTTATCATTGAATATGAAATTGATAATAAGTATGTTCTGGTGATTTTTGATCAATGGAAGGAGTTACCTTAATTTTTGAATTAGATATTGATATAATATGTCCCGAACAAAAAAATCATTATTTACAAATTTGTATCATATTATACTAGTAATTATGTTCTAATAGTTATTAAAGGTATAAATTCAATGTATTGTTCAAGTAGGTTGTTAAATCGACCAAAACATGAACATACTCTGATTCAAAGAATGATTACGGGGTTGGTTTGTTGTAATATAATTATAAAAAGAGTATAATGATATTATTTAGTGTTTATTACTATGATAAATCATAATTATAAGTAATTATAATAATAATTATTGGAGTTGAAAATATTACACAATTTGAATAAATATAATTCTCTTAGTACACTTATTTTAAATTATTAAGCTAATGATGATTACTTATTGGTAATATAATTAATATAATCTAAACAATTTCACACCAAAAACTAAATTAAATCATAAAAATAATATTTCTAATTTAATAACATCCTTATATATAAACTTTTATGAACCTTAATATAGTAAATTTAAATTATATAAATGATAATTATATAAATATATTGTTTGGATAATTTTTTTAAAGATAATGAAGAAGAAAACTAAGTACGTGATAATACTCACATTAGGGACTTCGTTTTTCCATGGAAATATTATTAGATTTTAATGAATTATGATATCCATGAGTGACTAGGAGATTATTTTATTGGTATAGTGTTTTATAAAGGGAAAATAGCATAGTTTCAAGGAGGAATTCAAAGGAGAGGGTGTAACATGAAGGGGGTGGAAGTGTACCCTTCTATAAGTGAATGGAATGGTTTATTTGGGAGTAATCCTTACATTTTAAATAATTAAAGGTTAATATTATTGTTTAAAAGGCCCCATAATGTAAACAATAGGGTAGGAATTGGATTTTGGGTCTAAAATCACAATATAAACTTATTTTTGAGACATATTTGAGTTATTTCAGGGTTTTTTTGTTTTAACTTTTAACTTTTTCCCCAATTTACTTTTAAATTGGATATGAACTTCCAATAATAGTATTTTTTATTAATGAAAAATAATAATATTCATCTTACAACACTCTATCATTTTATGATATATATTTTTATAAATCTAATTTCTTCGATAGCTTATAATAGACGCTACCCAAAGTCTAAATAAAACATAATACTATATACCGTTATAATATAGATGTTAAATTGATTAAATTAATAGGTATAAAAACATTTTTAAAGTAAATATAAAGGTTTTAGGTAAATCCCATATATTGAAAAATAAGTACTCAGTTTTTTAGCAAAGACTTTATATGCTTGAGACCAATACTTTTTCCTTAAAATGTTTTTTATTTATTTTTATGACAAAATAATATAATTTATTTTTTCCCACTTATATAAAATATATTTGAAAAAATTAAATTTCTCTTTCAAATAAACATATCAAAATTATCTTATATTAATGTTTTTATAATTTTCTGAAAATATATATTTTTTCAATGATGAGTGAAAAGTGATGATTTTTATTAAAAAATACATTTTTGTAAAATAAGTTTACAAAGTTCCATTGTGTTTTGAAATGGTATTAATAGTAAAAACATTTTATTTATTTTATGAATAATCCAATTATTTTTATTGGAAATAATTTTTTCTGTATTTTGGTATAAAAGCTTTATTATCTTCACGAATCTTTTTTTCTTCTTAAAAACCATTATTTATCATGACTTATGAGTTTATTTTAAAAGTAATTTATTGAAATATTAGATATTGAATTAAATATAATTGATTAAATATTTGGAATCATAATTTAAAATTTTTTTAACAGGGGAACTTCCAATTTTGGTCATAATTAATAGTTAAAATAGAAAAACTTTTCCACCATGGTTAAGGTTAAAATGTGTTTATTAAGGGTTAAATCTAGAGATAAGGGTAAATTTTCCAATTTAACTTTTATAAATCCAATTTAATTTTCATATTTAGATTTTATCCATTAAAAAATTCTGATATCTCTCCATTTGGATGCATTTTTCTTGAGAATTAATTTATTATATTTCTGTATTTTAATAAATTCCAAGTATGTCCACTCTCCCAATTATAAAAGGACACCCATACTTTCTATTCATTACAAAAATTTCATCATTCTAGATACACTAAATCCCTTATAAAATTTTATTGATGTGAATTAGTGGTTGTAGTCCTCTTAATATACAATTTCAATGGTCTTTTAGAATGGATCTAAAGGAGGAAAACTGAAGGAGAGGTAGTCATGTTACCCAACCTCTTTGAATTTATCTCTTCTTATACCTCTTATAAATATGTATAATTAATCATAAAATATAAAATTTTGTAACCTCAATATTCATAAATCTTACTATGATTATGAAACCACCAATACTGAACCTCTTCTCTATCAAATAGAAAGATAAAGTAACTCTTATACGTTCGTGTGTATTACCAACTCCACATAGTGATACAATTAAATGTTCATCATTATATTTAATGGATGGGTATTTTAATGGTTTTTTATAAATTATATTTATAAAATTAGTATTATTCATTAAATATAATATCATATCTACCTTCTTACATTCCAATCCCTTGGAAAATGATAATTTTTTTTGCGTACATGTATATTACCACCTCCATGAAGCGATATGATTCTTTTTTCATTTTGGATTTACATTGATGGTATTAAGTATATATTTATTGAATTTTTATGATATAATATTGATTTTAGGAAGTCATATTATTATTTAAAATTCTTTCATTTTATCCTTTAAAAATTTAAAACAACGTTCATGCATACGTATGATTAACCATATATTTGATTAGCATTCTGAAAATTGTGGAACTAGGATCCAGTACAAGGACCAGAACCAACGAACTGAAATTATCACAAAAAATAAAAAACAAATAACACCTAGAAATTATAATTTTAATAATGAAATATTAATAAACTGATTTTAAAATGGTATAAGTGGATCATATATGATATTATAATTATTTACAAGATTCAATTACAAAATTATAATAACTTTAAATTTATAATACAAGAGGTTATATCACTATCAAAGAAAGTAGAACTTCGGGTAAGGTATTTATGCTAAAATCTAATTATTTTTTAGGATTGTTTATGATTAAGTTCGTGATGATGAAATTTTATGATCTGACCCTAAATAATCTCATAAATTTTCTTATCCTATACTAATTCCTCTATATTATATATTTTCCTTTCATTTTACTCTCTCTAAGAACTCAAGAGACCAAATGAATGTTTTCAAGAAAATTGACTTTATTTCTCTCTTTGATCAAAAATATTAATTCTTATATATCCATTTTTCTTGAAATATTTTCATGAATGGTTTTATTATTATAATATGTTTTTTAAATTAATTTTTACCCATTATTTATTTTTTACTAAATGGTTTACATGTAATATTCGTGTCATTTTCCAAATGATTTCCTTTTAATTTTTTAGGGAAAATGTGAAAGGAATCGTTGTTTTAGCATCCACAACATGAATGAAATTTCGTACTATCATGAATGATTAATTATTAGAAACTACTTTTAGAAGTTTTCAATTTTATTTTCAATGAATTTATTTTCCTTAACCTTTGAGAAATTTTTATATTTTAAACAAGTGTTTTCAAAGTGAAAACTATGTTTTCTGTAATAAATGTTCTAGTTATCTTTTAAAATAATTTCAATCTATGAAGAAATCATTTTATGTTACTTACGATTTAATAGGTATATTATCCAATGATACAATACTTATTTTTTCTTTATATGTTTTATTATTATGATGAATATATGTTTATGACACACATTCATTTTCCATGGGTTTTACTATGTTTAAATATTGAAATGTTTATTATTCCCACTTCCTTTAAATGGGTTATGATATATGATAAATTATTTATGATCTTAGGGTACACATATAAGTGGATTATGATTATGTGATGGTTGGGCCTATAATTATATAACCCTCCAATGTGTTGAGTAAATATTAAAATCTAATGAAATAATAAGGAATAGAATGGGGAGGGAACACAATTTAGTAAGGGAATCTATCCACTATGATAGTATTTGGAGTAGACATTGACTAATGATATGATGGTATGAGGAGTGAACCCAATAAACTATGATAGTATCAGTAGTGATCCTTAACTAAGCATATTATTTTACAGTCTTATGTTTATTCCAAAAACTTATGTTTTATTCCGATGTTATTCTCTCATGGCTCATGGTGTTTGATTATTTTATGATTCATGTCTTATGAATTGTCAAGATTTATGCCATGAATAAAGATTATAATATATGATAGGTAAGGTGTGGTTCTCAAATTTTATTTCCATGTTATAATATCCTTATTACCATGTTTTGTTTATGTTATCATTGATATATCACTTTGTTTACCCTTACTGAGTATTAGAGATAAACCTTTTTTATGTTTACTTTACCTATGTTATAAAGAATGGGTTTAAGTATAATATATTCAAGAAGGGTGATTTTTATGAATAAATTAATGGAAAATTATTTAAATCTCTTATAAAAAAATTGTTTAAGTATCCATGTTTCCAAATACACAAGATGTATATGTTTTTGACATTGATTTTAATGTTATGTATTAAATATTCTTATAATAAGATGTGATATTTATGTATTAAAAGTATGGGTAGCTATATTTGTTATCAGAGTAAGTTTTAATTACCTTTGGAAACTAGGATGATAAAAATTTTATATATAAGCCTTAGTATAATTATATGTATAGTAGAACATCCTATGTTATGGTAAATAAGTGAGTGTAGTTTTCTTAAAAAAACAACTTTACCTGGATACTACAAGTGGACGTAGTTTTGGAATAGATGAATATTGTGAAATTACCCTTAAAAGAGTTGGTCGAGTATATATTGTCCATTATTCTGGTGCATGGTGAGTGTCCCCTTACTAAGAACCTAGTTTGAATCCCCTTTTAGATATGATTGGGTTAATTCAAAAATTCTTTATAAAAAATTTTGATGGATTTTAATAGATAATGATCCTGGATGGTCAAGTTTAAAGATAAGGTGTAAAATGAAAAGAAGGTGTCATGATTTAGATATCATATGAATTATTATTATGATTATATGATTAATTACTCTTATTAATGATTTTAGATTGTCATGCGAAAAATTTTGATTTTAGTATGGGTTTAAAGGTATAATGGTGAAGTTGAGGTGGTGATAAGTCTAATAAAATATTGAATTACCCTATTTAAGCATAGTTATATGAATTTATGTGTATCAAGAAAAGTATCAAGGAATGTGATTTCATTTTACCAATGATTAGATTTTGAATTAGTAGTAAAAACTTCTTTTGGTATTATGATCACATATGATATTCCAAACAAACTTATGATCGTTTGTTTGTTTGGTGATTAATACTAACTTTTTATGGGAATCATAGCAATTATATGGGTCTTGATTCATATTCAAAATGGGTGTTTATATTAGATGGTTGGGTAGAAAATCAAAATAAAAGATATACCTATTGGGAATGAATTTTTTGATGTATTTACAGATGAGTTACCTAGTCTTCCACCAAATCAAGAAGTCGGGTTTCAATAGAACTCATACCTAGTGATAAAACTATTTCAATGAATCTATATAAAATTACATCCATTGAGTTTTAAGAATTGGATAAGAAACTCTATGAGAATCTTGATAAGTGATTCAATCATCCAAGTACCTCACCATGAGGTGTACTTATTATTTTTTCTAAGAAAAAATATGGATCAATGCGACTCTATATTAATTATGGAGAACTAAACATGATCCCAATCAATTATAAGTATCACATACCCCATATTGATGTTTTTTTTCAATAAATTATTATAAGATAAATCTTTTTTCAAGATTGATGTTCGATCTAGATACTATTAGTTGAGGGATAAAAGTGAATACATACCCAATAAAACCTTCTTTATGATGTATAGACACTATGAATTTATAGTGATGCCATTTGGTATTATTAATACTCCCAATATCTTCAAGGATATAAGGAATAGAGTCTTTAGATATTATCTTAATCAGTTTGGGGTGGTATTTATAAATGATATTATTATATATTAAAAGTGAAATGAAGAGTATGATGATCACATAAATATTTTACTAAAGACCCTAAGTAAGGAGAAACTGTATAAAAAATTGAGAAATGTGAATTTTGGCTACACAAGTTTCTTTTTTAGGTAATACAATCACAAGTGTGGGTATATATATGAATCCATAAAAAATAGAATTTATGGATTGTTGGCCCAAACCAATCACTATTATTGAGATCCATAATTTTCTTTTTTTGGCTGGATATTATCAAGAATTTATGGAGAATTTCTCATGGATTTCTAATCCACTAACCATGTTAACTCACAAGGGATTTAAATACCTTTAGATAGATTGATGTGAGGAAAATTTCAAGGAACCAAATAGAAGATAAGTCATTGAACTTGTTCTTACTTTACCCTATAGTATAGAATGGATTGAGATCTATTGTGATTTATCAAAACATGGACTAAACTGTGTCCTTATACAAAATGATATGGTGATAGATTATGTCACAAAAAAGTTTAAGGTTCATGGAAAAATTATCAAATTCATGAGTTTGAGTTAGATTTGGTAATATTTTTCATTAAATACATTGGAGAATTATCTTTATAGATAAAGGTGTGATATATATAATTATCATAAAATATTTAATAATATATTCAATAGGAATGTGAGGAATATGTTCCAAATAATATGGTTTTATTTGATTAAAGATTATGAATTCTCAATACATTACCACATTGGGAAAGTGAACATGGTCTCTCATTCTTTCAATCAAAATGAATGTTCTAGATTGTCTATGATGAGGATTAAAAAAAATCCAATATTTATATATTTAAAAATTATTGATCAATAAATCCTAAAAGAAGTGGGAAAATATTATCTTACTCAAATGATTTTTCAACCATATATCCATGTAAAGAATAAATATGTTTAAAAAAAAGAAACAGAAATAAAAAATATGTTGAGAAATATTCCTAAGATTGACCATGAGTACAATATAATGATATGGTTTTGGAATTGTGTTTATGTTCTTTCCATAATAGACATGAATAAGGAGATATTGGACGATGCTCATAGTTTATCATTATTTATTCATCCAAGAATTATGTTGTTTTTTTAAATTGAAAGATTATTTCTAGTGGGATAACATGAAGAGAGATATTGTAGAGTATATATCTCTATGCTTGTTAAATCATCAAGTTAAGGAGAAGGTATATAAATATAATGGTATGTGTCAATAATTACCCATGAAAAAATGAAAATGGTAAACATCACTATGGATTTTGTTATCGAACACCACAGAATTTGTTAGGGAAAAAAATGCTCTTTGGGTTTTAGTAAATCACCTTAATAAGTCGGCACACTTCATTGATATCAAAAAAGAGATCTATTTTGTTCATATTTATATAATATAAATTAATAAAGTGGTAAGGTTACATGAAGTACCACATCATGTTGAATTAGATCAAGATATGGGGTTTACCATGATGTTATGGAAATGTCTTCAGTAAGACCTTGATTCAGATTTGTTTTTTAATCAAACGTATTATCCTTAGATATTTGTCTAGTCTTAGAGAAACATTAAAACCCTAGAGGATATTATGAGGTATTTTTTATATTTATTTTAAAGGTGGTTGGGATCAATACCTTCTTCTGGTCGATTTTTCTTACAATAATAAATTTTTCTTTAGTATTTAGATAGATCCTTATGAATACCTCTATAAAAACAGGTTTAGAACTCTAATACGTTGGGTTGAAGTTGGAAAAATGAAACTATTGGGACTCAAAAAAGATGAGGAAATGGTAGAGAAAGTAAAATACATATAGAACACATTATGTAAGAACAATGTATATTGAACTTTTATGCTAACAATCATCGATGAAATATAGAATTCAAAGTTGGTGATAATCTATTCTTATAGATTTATCTAAGGAATAAGGTTATGAGATTTATAAATACGGGAAATATTATAGCTTGGTATATTTTTCACTTTGATATTATTTATTTGGTAGTTATGGTTGCTTATCTCTTGGAGCCTCCACCGAACATCTCTCAAGTTTATAATTTTTTCCATATATCTCTCTTAAGGAAGTACATTATCAATCAATCACATGTACTAAACTCAAATATCATACTAATGTAGCATTATATTTATTATCATTAAAAACTAATAGAAACATTTGATCATAGAGATAAAGTTATGTGAAACATGACTACTCATCTGGTTAAAGTTATCTGGTGTAATATTTATTCGAAGAAGCTACATGGGATCCCAAGTATATAATTAAATTAAGATATCATTATTTTTCTGTATTAAAGTGATGAAATTTAGGGGGGGAAATTAAATTTAATGGGGTTATAATGTAATACCCAAATATTTTATGATAATTTTTTATAAATTTAATTTCTTTAATAGCATTTGATACACACATCCCCAAGTCTAAATAAACCGCAGTACAATATACCATTATAACTTTACTTTGAAATTGGTGGTATGAATGAGAATATTTTTTTAAAAATATGTATAATGGTTTAATATAAATAATATATATTGATAAATATGTAATCATTTTTTAATAAAATATTTATAAGCTTCCGAAAAATTCTTTTCTTTAATATTTTTTATACTTTTTTGTGAAAAAATAAAATAATCATTTTTTCCAATTTTATAAAATTTATTTTGAAAAATTATCTTCTTTTTTTAAACCAATACATCAAAAATATCTTAGAGTGACTTATTTATAATTTTATAAAATGATTAATTTTTTGATGAATAGTTAAAAATAAAGATTTTTATTAAAAAATATATTTTTTTGTTTAAGAAATTTACTAAGTTAAAATTTATTTTAATTTTTATAAAAAAGTAAAATTAGTTAATTTATATTATTAATAATCCAATTTTGGTCACAAAAAATTAATTTTAGGTCTATTTTGGTAATGAAACATTGTATAAAAATGATTTTTGTTTATTGAAAACTATTTCTCATTGCATTCTGAGAGTTTATTTTAAAACTAATTTTTGACACTTTTAGAGATTGAATTTGATAAAAAGTTTTATATATTTCAAAATAAATTTTTAAATTTTTTTAATTGGTTCACATTCATTTTTTTCATAATTAATTGAAAAAACTATAAAAATTTGTCTCTACGGTTAATGTTAAAAGAGTTTTACTGGGGGGTGGGTGTGTGTGTGTGTGTGCAGGGCGGGGGGGGGGGGGGGGAGGGGTTAAATAAAAATATATGGGTCATTTTACCAATTTAATTTTATATATGTGATTTTATAACCATATTTAAGCCTCATAATATCCCACCTTCAATTCTCAATCGTTTTTTTAAGCAATTGGATTGAGAATGCCATTATTATATTTTAATCTTTTAAGAAATTATAAGTGTTTCCTCTCCACCACAAATAAAAGGGAACCCCTATTTGCTATTATCTACACCACTTTGATCCTTATATATTGACCTAAACCTAAATAAATTTCTTCAAAACCAACCTATCCAAAAAAAGAGTTTCTTGAATTCTTAAAGCACCATTCCAAGGGTACTTAACAAAAGTATCTAATGGAGGCCAACCGAAGGAGATGTAATCATCTTACCCAACCTGATTCAATTTTTTTTCTTGTTATAAATCCTCTAAATATATGGTGTTCATCATAAAATAATATAAATATTATAATCAATATATTTAAATTTCATTATGATGGTGGAACTACCAATATCAATCCTCTATTTCATCTAATGAGAAGTAAAAGTATCACTCGTGTGTGTGTGTGGATTACCACCTCTGAATAGAGACATAATTATTTTTTCATCACTATCTTTCATGGATTGGTATGTTTATGATTTTAAGGATTATATATTATTTTTAATAAAATATTATTTTCTTATAGTCATAATATCATATCTAACTTATTAGCATTTAATCTTTTAGAAAATGATAACATCATTCGGGCATACTTGTGGACTATCCCCTCTACAAAGAGTTGTGGTTAATTTTTCATTATGGATTTACATATATGGAAATACAGATAAATTTAATAAATATATATTATATAATAAGTTTTCTATAATTTTGAATTATTATTTACCTTTCTTTCATTCCATCCTTCAAAATGTGAAAACAACATTCATGCGTTTTGAGACTTATCATATCTGTAAACATTGTAATTAAATTATATATATATATAATTTATGGATGAATCTATATATATAATGAATATATATGATATTTATATTATTATTAAAATTCCAAAGATGATGTAACCATGGTAAAATTACAGGGACCATAACTATTAAACTGTAATTCTCATCAGAAACGAAATAGTTAACACATGGAAACAATGATTTTAATAAGGAATTATTAATTAATAGGTGTTGAAATTTTATTAGTGGATAATATATGATATTCTATGTTTGTAAATAACTCAATTATTGAATTATAATTAATTCAAAATTATTATACTCTAGGTCATATTACTATAAAATAAAATCAAACTTGTAGTAATGGATTTATGTTACAATCTCATTACTTATCAGGATTATTTATGATTAGGTTTTTTATGATGATTTTTTATGATATACCTCTAAATAAACTAATTATTTTTCTTCTTTAATGGTTATTTTTATAGATTAAATTCTTTCATATCATTTTCTTCTATTTAAGAAATCAAGATACTGAAAGAAGTTTATAAGGAAAATCAACATTATTCCCATCCTTAGCTGAAAATAATTGTTTATTCATATCCATGTTTAAAAAAAATTATTTCAAAAATTATTTAATATTATATAATTTTTTTAAAATACAATTTTCCCATTATTTAAATATTTAATTTTTTTAAAAAAATCTTATTTTCATTTTCAAACAATGTATATTTGAATTTTTATTTAAAATTTGAATGGAATTTTTGTTTTAACATACATGGTATAAAAGAAATTCCATACTATAATAACTGATCAATGATTTGATGATTTATTTATAATTTTCAAGGTTTATTTTCAAAAAATTATTTTCTTTAATATTTGGAATTTTTTAGATTTTTAATAAGTGATTTAAAATTGAAAATGGTATATTACTCTATAAATATTCTAATAATCTTTTAAAGGCATTTTCATCGAAGATAAAATTCTTTGATGTTACTTGTTTTTTTACTAAGGATATGATTCATTTAGTCTATCCTTATTATTTTTAGATATGTTTTATGATTATTGTGATAAGGTGTTTATGTAACAAGTTCATTTTCCATGGGTTATGCTATGTTGAAAAGTTAAAATGTTTATGAAACAAATTTTCTTTCCATGGGTTATGGTATAGGATGAATGATTTATGATCTTGTGGAAAACATATGAATTGATTATTATTATGTGATGGGTGACATAAGAATTATATATCCCTTGAATGTATTGAAAAAATATGGATATGTCAAGAGATAAAAAAGGACTAGAATGGGGAGTGAACCTATTTCAGTATGGGAATATTTCCACTGTGATAGTCTTGGGAGTGAACCTTGAATAATGGTATGATGATATAGAGAGTGAACCAAATCCAATATGGTTGTCTTTGAAGTGATTCGTGACCAAGGAAATTGTTTTCCTTGCTTATTTTTTTCTACAAACTTATTTTTTATGAATGTTTTTTACTCTCATGGTTTATGTTCTTTGATTCCATTATGATTCATGTCTTTTGAACTACTAATATATACGACATGACTCAAGATTATGATATATGATATATATGTTATTATCTTTAATTTTTATTCTCATGTTATAATAACCTTATATTTATGTTATGTTTAAGTGATCCTTGACATCTCCCTTATTTACCGTTACTAAGAATCGAAGGTTACCCATTTTTATTCTTACTTTCCCCATGTTAGGAATAAAGGTTTTATGTATAATATTTCTAAAAAGTGTGGTTATTATGAAAAAATTATCTGGAGATTATGTATGTAACTTAGGAAAAAGTTATATATGTATCTATTTTTCCAAAGACACTTGACCTGTACAATTCGGGTGTGATTGTAATGTTATTTTGTAAATATTCATGTAATAATATTTGATATTTATGTATAAAAAGTATGGATTTATATATAACATTTTTACTAAATTGATACTTAAAATTAAATATTAAATATAATTTTTTCAAATAATATTTATAAATGTGTGAGAAGTTAATTTTAAAATAAGTAAATTTAATCATGTAAAAACAATATTTAGATAAATACCATTATTATGAATTAAAAATTTAAAAAATATAAAATTATCCTATATAACTATTTTAATGATATAAATTAATTAATTATTAAATAAATAAAGGATATGAGGACTTTCAGGCAATATAAAACTGAATATCCCATAAAAATTCTTAATTTAATGAAAGGACTGAAAAATAGTTATATATTAAAGTAACATTTCAATTAGTTATAAAAATTATTCCTATAGGTTTTCTAAGTTCAAAGAATATTGTAAAATGTATAATTTCATTAACTAAATTCAAATTTTTGTACTTTAATGGGTTTCTAAACTTATAGGTCATTCTTATATAACAGTTAAGTTATAAAATTTCAAGCATCATGAAAATTGTAATTTTCAATTAAAAAAAGTAATTTTCAAAAACAAATTAATATTAAGATAATTTCAATATGTTGAATTAAAAAATGATTTAGTTTGTTCAATTTAAAATTATAAAATATAAATTTTTAATAAAGTCTTGAACAATGGACCTTTAAAGGGAACCTTTTTTCTATAGTTCGTGATATATTATTTACCTGATATGGTAGAGTCTCAAGTGTTACACATAGCATAAAAGTGATTTTGTAAGTATTATGAGGATAATATAAAAATTAAATATAGGTTATTCCTGTTAATTATAATATAACAAAAACACATCAAAGAAAACAATAAAACATGGTTCTATGAATAGATGAAATATTCTGTTAACCTATTACATAAATACCAAAAGAAGGATAGTGAGAACAAATGGCATAAAAAGAAACTCAAAATGCCCATTCCATCTTGTTAATTCTATCTTAGGTATATACTATTATCATACCCTCAATATTTCATACCCTGATCACAAGTTAATATTAGAAAACCAATGTGTTGCTTTGAGTTGATCAAAGATATCATCAATCCTAAGCAAGGGGTATTTGTTATTAATGGTCACCTCATTATTCTTTCATTAATAAAAACCAATTTTTAGTCTTCCATACAACTTATTATAAAAGAGAATATTATAATTACATAGTGACATTCTAGGATGAATAAATCCCTTGTCCGGAGGATCTTCAATATCAACATTAATATCCTTTATCTTAGTAGGTTATATGTCATACGATGAAATAGAAATGTGAATTATTTTAAGAAGAATGTAAATTAATATATTGACCTATTTCTAGGGTGGAAACCTAGAAAAACCATTAATAAATACCTTGGGGGTATTAACTCACAATTATAGGAAGTGGACTGCTCCAATATTGCTCTATGGTATCAAGATACATCTCCGACCACTGGAATGTGATCATTCCCACATAAGAAAAACTTGATCCACCCTCCCTAGTCTAAGATCCTATTAACCATGAATTATATGATAGATTCTATCCAGAGAAATAAATTTATCTCAATGATGATAAAAGTTGATCTAATCCTTACCACTCATTATGAAATCCATGCTAATGTTTGTAAAGATCCAACATGAATGGAATAAGATCATAAAATAATAACCACATGTTAATTAAATATAGAGATATAAAATAATTAGTTTCACTTATATTAAATATTTCTTGAGCCGTAATGGTGGAAATAAACACCGTACCTCTAATATTATCTCACACACCTTCTAATTGTTATGGTTTATACTCCACTACAAGAAGACACCGAGTCTCATCTTCTCCAAGAGAATTATTTGATGCCTTAGTATCCACATGGACATTAGAATTATATCCACACCCTTTGATTCATTATAATGAACATAATATCCTTTGTTAAGATTCTATCCAACTCTACTTCCTTAGGATATTCCCAAACAAAAAATGCTTATAGTGATAAGATTATCCAAAATGATGACATGTCCTAGGTGATTTCATAATTTTTTTCTTGGTATTTTCAGGAATTACACACTAATAAAATACTAAAAAATTATATCTCTAATAATCCCCTAAAACTAGTCCCAATGTAAACTGATTACCCTTATGTTTAATTTTCCCTTTAGAAAATATGCCTTTACTACCTCTTACAGTAAGAAAAGCTCCACTTATGACTATTTTCTCTGATATATATTCCTCAACCATAGTTTCCTTATGAACCACCTCGAAAAGGTTGAAATACTTATAATCATCATTATATGAATATCATTTCACAAACACATCTTGGACCTTTATGATTTAATGTAATCATTAGTAACAACCTCATATGATAAGTGAAAAAATAGGGTGAAATGGGTGGTATACTCTATAAAAGAATTCTATCCTTCCTCCAAGGTTATGAATTCCCTAGTGTTTTCCAATCATAATGTCTTAGGATAGATATATTGGCTGATGAATGTTTTATAGTAATATAGGTATTATCCTCATGTATCTAAGATTTCATGACTGAGTGATTCAATTTTAATCTTGGTACTTAGAGCATGTAATTGGAAAAAACCACCTTCAAGTACTATAGAGTCTTTAGGAAGTGGACGATCCTTTAAATTCTTTATTCACCATAAAAGATATTTGGATTCTACATGGTAAATTTTGGGCCATAATCTACTATTTTTCTCGGGTTTCCAAGACCCACATGACTTTGAGTCTACAGAGTAAGGTTACAAACTTCCACCAATGTAGGGTCTACTAAAGGATTCACCTACGAAACTTATCTTGCACTTTACTCTCTGGGATTCATAAGTACTATCATGGGAGTCATTATGTAATAAAAATAAAAGAAAACATCCAATTGTCTTAATATAAAATTCCCAAATCTGAAGTTGAACATCAAATACCCATATTAAATCCTTAGAAAAACTATAATTTAAAAAATACATGAATTTTAATAATGAGAGACAAAAAATCAAGAAATAAAATGTTTATGTAAATAAAACCCCAATCAAATTCATTTAAATAAACTCAAAATACAATATTATGATTAATTGAAACCCCTAAATTCCCATGGAAACTTAAGTCGAGACACAAAAGTGAGATGGAAATCCACCCTCCTATACTTACTAACCAAATTAGAATAATCCTAGCTCATGTATACCTTAGTCCCTAAAGAAAACCCAGGTAGTTCCCCTATAATTTTGGATATGTATTGGATCTAATACAATTTTGTAAAAAAAGTACCCATGCCGACATGAAATGTCACCCAATATTCCCCACCATGAGGAAAATATCATAACTTAAATCCAAAATATGTCTCATGAGTAAATAAAGAATAAAAATAACACATAGTATAATACAAAAGCAAAGAAAACAACAATGAGACATACAAGAACAACCCCTAGGAAGGATTAACCTAGAAAAAACCAACAAGAACTGAAATCATCTCCATGTAACTAACTATTACATCTATCCCACCTCACTAAGTGGGTGACAACATCCAAGGGAGGCCAATGAACTAAAAAAACCCTTCCCTATAGCTGAGTCCTCCGATATTTAATCTACCAACACTGAAAAGAAAAATTAGGGTGTGTGAAAAAATCCTAATAAGATACCACCAAATAAGCAATAAAATATATAATATTTTAGATCCTTTTTCTCTAGTTTAAAAAACAAGTTTATAAATAAATTATGATGAAAACCATTTTTGTAAAACATCCTTTGGTTTGTATTAAATCATTTAATATTTACACAAACAAATAACATGAAAAGTACATGAAAGAGAGTAATAAAGGCACAAAAAGAATTATCTGTGAAAACAACCACAATATAAGAATGTGAGAAATCAAACATTAAATAATATGATCATGTATAAAACCAAGAAAAAGTTTTGTTCTAGGTTATGGAAATATGTACTCATACACATGAAGGGACACTAAGATAATATAACATGAATCCTACCAATTTCAGGCCATCACATAGTCTATCAGTACCATAAGAACAACCACTAGTGGTGTAATATTCACTATGATTTTAATATTTCCATAACCCAATGAACCCAATTTCCCCGATATTATATGTTTTACCAAAAAATTATTTAAACATTTCTCAAAAAATTTCAAACATTTTCCCAGAAAAGCATTTAACAACCCATATTTTAATAAGTTTTTTAATGAATTATTATATAAATATACATTAAATAAAACCGCAGAAGACAGTGAGTCCTAGTGTCTTTGGGTAATTAGGTACTTAAGATAAAAAATCTAAATATAAATATATTTTAAAAAAAAACTATATAACAAGTTTTAATATTCCTTGGATCTTCTAAACTGCATGGGATAAACTTGGGATGTATATAAGAAAGGGGTGAGATAAAAAACCTAGTAAGGGAATAAACAAGGCCTAGATTATGGTAAAGTGGTACGTGTAATCCAGGAGGAATATAAAGGTAGCATAATATTTTAAAGAATCATAATCTTGAACAATTAGGCATGATATAACATTATCATATAATGACAACATACAAATGTATAAAAAACATAAAACATTACATCATAAATATAATTTAAGGATAACCACCAAAGAAACATAACGTAGTATTGTTAGGATAACCACCGATGAACTATATGTGGAATCTCATGAGAAAAAAACATTACCCAATTAATTTGAGATCTATATAATTCAACGCTCAACCGTCACTTTCATATCATGTACATGCATACATGTACCACATACATAATAAAACATAAGGACTTGATTCTGAAAATTTAACCCCATGATTAAGATGTGTAGGTTACATAAATTTTAATAATTAATAAATTAA
The DNA here is from genome assembly GCA_963277665.1 of Viscum album. Lineage (NCBI taxonomy): Eukaryota > Viridiplantae > Streptophyta > Magnoliopsida > Santalales > Viscaceae > Viscum > Viscum album. The sequence continues at coordinate 1,910,402,833 of OY728137.1, forward strand.
GTATAGTCAAAACTAGTAAAATACCCGTGAGTGGAAATAGATATGGGAATTCACTGCAAAAAATTCTTGGCATAGAAATTTGAAGTGAAATTTCAACACCGTGATGGGTGAATATAATGGTTTATAGAAAGAATAAATGAGAGTGAAAGTTGTATATAACTAGTTGAGAGTAATACATAAAATAATATGTATTTGTAATAACATATATCAACTTAAAAAATTAAAAATAAAAAGGCATGACATAAAAATAGTTCTTGAATAAATAGGAGAATAAGATGATACCTTACCTTGAAAGGATGCTTGTAAAAGATTCAGAGGAGGTTATTAAGAGACTGGTGGAACCTTGGTATGTCTATAGTGAGGTAAAGGTAGATTAATTTAATTCTGTAATTATTTTTAGTAAATATTAATAGTATTTTGGGTTGTTTAATATAGAAATTAGAGAATAGTTATTTATTATTTCCCAAACATAGGTTTTGGAATATATATGATAACGTTCTCCAAAACACAAACCATAACATTTTTTGACATGACTTCTAATAATATAGATTTTTTTTAAATTTTTTATAATTATAATGACTTAACTTATTAAAATAATACCTTTAGTGATGTATAATGAATACATGTTCATAAAATATAGATTTTAAAACATTAGAATTTAATGTTGGTTATGGAGTAATCAACAAGGGTTTATAAAATTAATAAAATACCCTCCAAAAAACATTATTTTAAATTTAAAAAATAATTTTTTGTTTTTATAGATTTTATATAATTTATTAAATCACTTTTCATATTTTTATGATGTCATAATACATAACATATATTTATATTGTATTTAATTTTGACCCAAAAAAATAAGTTGTCTCTGAAAATTATGAAAATAAAATTAGAATTCTATAACCTCTTTGTGATAATTTAGAAATTAATATTTATTTTTTTTAAATAATTATATAAGTATAATAATTTATAATTTTAAACCAATAAACCTCATTTAATATTAAAATACTGGTTTTTTATAATAACAATTTTTGGAAACTTATAAAAATATTTTTGAATGCATAAAATTATGTTATCATTTATATATAATAATTATTTAATAATAATATTTTATAAAATATAATTTCTTTCAAAATTATCTCAATTCATTAAAAAGAGTGTATTTATTGTAACAATATATATCCTAGAAAAACAATTTTTTATCAGATCAAAATCCAATTTTTATCAAACTTAGTATTTAATCGTTATAAAAGTAATAGAAAAAGTGAATTTATATAATCATTATTTTATTAAAATAAAATATAAAAATTAATAGTGTAAGATTCTTGATACATATCCCTTCATTAAACTAGAAAATAGCCTATGGGTAGGGTGTGTGATGATGAGATTTTGTTAGGGTGGTTTTACGAACAGGGTTTGGGACATCATATCAATGGGCTTGAAATTCTCCCATAAATGGATTCAATTATAATTCAGTAATTTAATCTAATATTGTGATTGGCCAAGGGAAAGTCTAAGTGATTATATCTCATTTGAAATATATTATAAATGGGATTCATAGGGTATAATACTATTGGTCTAGGTGATCTATTCTTCCATCTATGCCAATTGGGCTACAATATAACTCTTAATATTATAATCTTAATGGTCACTGTGCAATGACTAAATTATAAATGGTTATGATGATTAATAGTCTTTTAAATTTTATATACCATATAATTTTCTAAAATAACCAAATTAGTTCATAAAGTTTATATAATTTGATTTCTTAATAATGCATTTACTCATTTAAAGAAGAAATTTCAAAAATTTCTGGTCATTAAATTACCCCTCCTCTAGAATTTCACCATATAAATTTTTATCTCATACACTAAGATATATAGAGGTATTTTTGTTTCATTTCCTCTTCTTGTTCCCATTTCACTTACGGAAACCAATTGTTCCACCATAACACTTTGACCAGACATATTGTCCTATTGTGTAGAATTTTTTCTCTCTGATCTAACATATTTACCGTATTCTCCTCATATAGTTTATCATTCTTCAATGGAACAACCTCTATATTTAGTACATGTGAGGGTTCTCATATTTACATCCACAATAGGAATATTTGGAATACATCATGCATTTTAGATTAGTTAGGTGGGAGTGCTAGTCGATAGGGCACTGCTCTAATGTGATCAAGGATATTAAAGGGGACGATGTACCTAGGAATATGATTTAACTTCTTCCCAAACCTCAATAATTTCTTCAATGAATATATATAAAGGAACAATTTATCTCTAACCTCAAACTCTAGGTATAATTGATGATTTTATACATAGATTTTCTTTTGACTTTTTTTTGGATTTCATATAATGATGAATGGTTTGAACCTTCTATTTTATTTATTTGATATGATTAGGCCCCATGAGCTTATTTCATCTAACTTTATCCGAACACATTGGATCCTAAAACCTCTTCTCATATAGATCCTATTAAAGTTACATTTAAATGATCAAATAGATACTATTCTTATATAAGAACTCCACATGGGGAATGTGTTGATACCAAAATCCTTGTAAATCCATTGAGCATGATCTCAACACATCCTCTAGAGTTTAAATAGATCTTAATGAATAACCATCCATATGAGTATGATAAGTTGTACTGAAGCTCATATCTATATCCAATACTTGGTGAATTATTTTCCAAAACCTCATGGTAATCCTTGAATATCGATCAGATACAATGTAGAATGAAACTCTATGTTGTATTACCACTTAACTTATGTATGTCATGGGGAGTTGTTCAATAGAGTAATATTCCTTAATATAAAGGAAATTACTTAAGTTGGTAAGGTGATTGAATACCACCTAGATTGAATTATCGAACTTAGGATTCCTAGTTTTTTCTATGATGAAATCAATGGTTATGTTTTCCCATTTCCATATTGGCATGGGAAATGGTTACATTATACCATTAGAATTATATTGTTCCACCTTGAATTTTTCACATACCAATAATTGATATACAAACTCTAAAATATCCCTCTTCATGTTATCCCACTATATTTTTTTCTTCAAATATATATACATATTAGTGCTTTATAGAAGAACAGAGAAGGGTGAATTATGAAAATCATATAGAATTTCTCTATTCAGTTTAGGTTTTTATGTGACACATATGTTTCTTCTAATCTTTTAAATCCATATTCAAAAAAGTTAAACTATGGAATATTCACTACCCTTTTCTATAGAAACTGATCATCTTTATAGGCCTTCTTGATCCACTAAATAATTGATTATTGAGTAGTTATTTGAGTAAGGTATGATACTTATCCTTTTTTTATTATTATATCTATCATATTCATGTCCATTAAGATTGGATCCCTTTCATTCTCCATCATGGATAGGGTTGTGGGATCCTTTATACATATATCATCTTCCACATTGATTTATATCTCTGGATGGTAATGGATTGAACAATTATAATCATTTACTATCTCTAACGACCTCTATTGATGCATATTGATCTTTGTTTTGAATGTATACTTGAGGATTTCATAATCCATATATATGTCACACTTCTATCCATAGAGATAATGTCCACAAATATTCAATGAAAAGATCACTTTATCCAACTTCAGATCATGAGTTGGGTAGTTCTTCTTTTTAATCTTTAATTGGAAGGAGGCATAGGCTATCAATTTTCCATCTTTCATAAGTACACAACCCAATTTCTTTTTTACTGCATCACTATAGACCACAAAATCTTCCCCATCGGTGGGTAATGTTAGTATAGGTGTAGTCATTAGCCTCTTATTCAAATCATTAAATCTCTATTCACATTCATTAGTCCATAAAAACATGAAACCCTTTTATGTTATCATATTTAGTGGTCTTGAAAATCATGATACATTTCTCATAAAAAACAATAGTACCCAAATATCCAAGGAAATCATGTATTTTTATTACAATTTTTTGTCTTGGAAATTCAATAATTACATTGGATTTTGAAGAATCCATAAGTATTACTTTTATGGTGATGAAATTCCCATATAATGTTATTTTCTCAATCCAAAACAAAAATTTATAGTATTTAGAAAATATATTTTCCTTTATAAAATTCTCCAATTAAGAATTCAATATTTTCTATATGTTCCTCCTTGATTTTGGAGTAGATAATAATTTCTACTATAAAGAATAATTTTGTTTTAAATAATCCCTAAAAAATATATTTATCAAGTCCATGATTATTTATGGGAAATTAGTCAGTCTAAATGAAATCATTAGTAACTATTAGTTCTCATACCTTGTTTAAAAAGTAGTTTCGATAATATCATCCTCATTCACATTTAATTTTAAATATCCTGACCAAATATTTTCAATGGAGAAGTATTGGAATCTACATAGCTCATTAAACAAGTAATCAATCCTTGTAAGTGGATACCTTTTCATTATTGTGATATTATTGATCTCATAATAATCAATATACAAGAGAATTTCCCCATCCATCTACTTGAAAAAAGGACCAGTTCACCCCATGGAGAATCTCTTGGATGTATTAAAACTTTTAATATATTCTATAGAAATTTTTTCTTCATCCACTCAAGTTTGAAAACAAGCATTCTCTCTGGGGTCTTGGATATTGGCAACGATCCAAAATGATCTCAATTGATAACTCAACCAAACGACAATGTGGAAGACCAAGAAATTGATTGGGATCCACATCAAAAAATTCCCTTACACTGGGTATGTCATCAAGGATTGAATTTTATTTTTTCTCAATCATTTGAGAAATATAAACATTCTCATAAGTAAATAATATACATGTTTGAGATGTTGGTACTAAATAAGGTTCATACTTCTAATTTCTATTTTATAGAATCAGAGAGAAATTTTGAATATGGAGGGTGATGTCTTTCTCTCAATAAATTATGTTGGATGAATAAAATTAAATTAAATAAATTCATAGAATAAAATGGTATTTCACTAAGTGGAGCATCACAAGGGTTTATTGGTAATATATCACACAAATTTGGATATTATAGTAGTTATATGCTTGTGATAAACCAATTGAACCATTTTTCATATTCAATGACAACTATACTTCCCTGATTTGAGGTAGTGTTAAAATAGTTATGCTAAACTTTCATGATATAAAATAATGCATTGGACCAAAATAAAATAGTAAATTCTATTTCCTTGAATTAATAAATCTCATAAATTTCACTAATATTTTCATTAGGATCCATCTTAATCATTGGGATGAATTAAACACTCCATATATCTCTATGTATTAGATGTTTTCATTGTTGGTTATCATCGAAATGACTTGGATTAAGGAATTGACTATCACAATGTCTATGTTCCTTGTTGTAACATTAGACAATGGGTTGAGGGTTCACTGGGGAATTCCTTTCATACGTCACATTAGTATGTTTCTCCATTTGGAAATCACTATCTAGGTTCCCTTCCGTCCTAAACCTAAGGAGTTTTCTTATCCCCTTCAGGAAATGTCGTGGATTATTTATCCCACTCTTTTGAAAAGTTGGATAATTTAATTTATTAACCCCATAATATTTTTCCATCGAATCACTAAAATTAAAATCTATTATCCACTTTTTTCACTAGTCCCAAGAGACCCTTAAGATTCATCGATCTCTATTTTTAATTGGAGGGAACATCATGAAATCTCCTCATATCTGTTAGAGTCTTGAATAGAAAATAATTTTCATATATTTAGACATATCTCAACAAAGCAGTGGTTAAATTTAATTTTATGGGTAGTGAAAAATCTATAGGTATATCATGAAATTATTTTAAATTTTTTCACATACACCCCTAATGGATTAATATACCTTTTACTTGAAGCTATGTAAATCCCACTCCATTTTATGTCATAGAGTTTATGGAAAATATATCTCAATTTTTTTTGAATTAATTCCACTATATACCTTTTATATACTCTTTTGGATTCTTATAATTTTCGAAAATGCAGAATTTATCATCCTCTCAATCCATATGATAAATAAAAACAATTAACATCTCTTTCTCATTATATTTATGGATGAAGAAGTTTTTTCAAAGGATTCGATCTATTTATCTTAGATTAAGAGATCAGAAGATACACTAAATGTTAGGGTCATTTATCACAAAATGGCCTCAATTGAAAATTGTAATTTCTTAGATGGATTTTTTAATTCCTCCAGATTTAGATTTTTATTGAAAATTTGAGTCAATTGAGAAGTAATTTCCATGAAGTTTGTGATTCATTCTCCCATCAGGTGGGGAATATCATTTGGGTAGTAATTATATTTCCCTCACATTAGGTATTCAATAGGTTCCCCATATTTCCAATCATTGAATATAAGTAAAGGAAATATTAGGGATTGTAATTTTTAAACTATTAAATAAATAAATGGGAAACCATGAACATTAAATGAAAAAATCATAAATAACATATATTCTTTAACCTATGAATTTATGGTTTTAAATTTAAGTTATCCACTATCTATTTTCTAACATAAAATATTATTGGATTATTTAATACTTTAATAGTTGTTCATAAGAGGATTTTAAATTCAAAAAATAATATATTATAGTAGTGTTAAACCAAGTGTGTTATGTCCCATTTTCATGGACTAGTTGATGATCGAGTCAAACTCAATGTTCCCTTTTAAGGGTTATTACCCATAAGTACATCTGTGCTAGAGCCTCATCAAATTTTAGTATCCATATAAGAATGTATTTTTTTAGAAAAAAATTAACATATAAAAGTTTTAGTGTTATTTTATTATGTTTAGTATTCTCCCTAAGGATTTCACTAGAGTTTTCTAATCATAATCTGCAAAAGTATCTAAAATTTACCCTGATAGACACTATGAAAACCCATATTTTAATACAATTTTTTAATTAATTATTATATAAAGATACACATAATACAACACCATAAGATCACAAGGCATAATTTATTTTAGTAATTAGCTACATAACAAAATAACTTTAAAAATAAATATAACAAAATTATTTAAAAACTCTATTTAATGCGCTTATATTCCTTTGATATTTTAAAATTATATTTGATACCTTGGTAACATACATTAGAAAGGGGTGAGATAAAACTAATTGAAAGGGAATAAAAAATGAATAACATTAGGAAAATTATTATATGTGATCCAATAGAAAAATCAAGCTAACATAAGAAGGGTGATAATCATAATCTTGAACAATGGGGAGTGATATAACATGAAAACATAAGGGAAACATAAGAATATGGAAATGAAAAAAACATGACATCATAAACATCATTCAAGGATAACCACCAAGAAAACATAACATATACTTCTTCGGATAACCTCCCCTGCACCATACATGGATCCTCATGAGATAAAAAAATTACCCAATGCATTGGAGGGATATATAATTCTAGACCCACCCATCACTTTCATATCATGCACATATATAAGTGTTCCACATATATCGTACAAAATAAGGATGTATTTCAAAAAAATTAATCCCATTATTAATGAGTGATGGATACATACATGTAAATATCCAACCAATGAAGGATATGTACAAATATGTTAATACCCTTGAGTGGAAATGGAGGTGGGTACTTACTGCACAAATATTTAGAATGGAAAATAACATGATAATTTTGGAAACATTACAAGTGTTTAAAAAGGTTTATAGAAGGGGTGAATGTTCATAAACGGGGCCTTTAATTACTTAGGAATCATAAGTAAGTAATATGGATGTTTAAAAAAATTCAAACATAAAAAATTAGAAATTAAATGGAATGACATAAAAAAGGTGCTTGAGAAAATAGAATAAGGATAAGATCCCTTAAATAGATAAGACACTTCTAAAATCTTGGGAGGAGTTTTTTAAGATCTTGTGGGAACCATGTGATTACTCTAGATTGGGAAAGAAATTGACTTTTGTTGCTATAAAGGTTTTGAGTGAATAGGAATTTGATTTTTGGTGGGTTTATATAGAAAAAGAGAGGAGAAATCATATTTAATTTATAAACATATGTTTTGGAATATAGGATAATGTAAAGACCCATAAAATTCAAGGGATATTAATTTCTTGATTTTATTTTGGATTTTACAAGAACGCAGTTTTTGACGGCACCTGATTCCGAGGCCCGGTGTGCCCTGAATCATTTTCTGAAGTTTAGCTCGGGTACATTCAGTGAACTAATGTGCGGGTTTTCCTAACTTTTGAACCGGTGCTCGGAATCGAAATCTGTGGACACCGATGGAATCACAGTGCCGATAATTGCTTGGGAACACCATCTCCGGAGTTGCGTTTGCTCAGGTGTGGTTTTTAAAATTTTGGGTTATGTAAAAGAATAAAATAAAATGGTGCAACCAATTTTATTTTATTTAAAGTTGTTTAACATAAGCTAAGTGGTTGGAGTGGGACCCACTATATCCTACTCCACTAGGTAGGATATTTTAGAGGCGGGTCCCACACGAGCCCTAGCTTTTCAACTCCCTCAAAACCCCCTCCTTTAATAAGGTAACGAATCTGCACCCCCATTAAATGAAAGTCAACTCTTGAATTTATCTAATTATTAAATGCCTCATTAATTGAGCAGTTTAGACTTCTCAATTAATTCAATTAATTGATTGATTCAGTTTTGAATTTCAAAATGTTTCGCATGAGTAATAAAATAAGGCAACGCATATTTTATCAGTGTTTCCTTGGTTGTGCGAGAGGATTTTGGATAGAATTTCTCAAAGTCTTGAAGTTATTCTTCCTCGATGAAGAATGCGAAGAACGCCAACCTCCGACGACGGACGACGGTGAGAGACGCCTTACTCAGAGATCGATGACCCGACGCGCATTCCTTCGTTCCTTCTTCCCGCGTCAAAGGAAGGGAGACATCGTTCCTCCTCAGACGATCTCCGTCAACATGTACATAACCTTCTTGTGCGACTCCTTCTTCCACGACGTTCAATTCCGAGACGAACCTTCATTCAACATCGAGGTAGGGGTTATTTTGTTTGTTCGTGATTACTTCTGTCACCTTTCTTCATTTCAAATTGGACCGCCTGTTATCGCAATAACGAGAGGAGGTCAGACCGCACGAACACGGTCGACCCTCCTCCCCCTTGTTTTTTTATTTGTTTGCGGAACGAACAAGGCAGCGTTGTGCCGATGTACCGCACGGAAAATAGTAGAGAATGGGCGAGGATGCGTGGTTCCGTCGTGCCGCGCCGTTGGAATCGAACAAGCCATGGTGCCGTCGCGCCGCGCCGGAGAACGTCGTAGAGGTCGCGACCGGAGCAGGGCCGCGGCGCCGTCACGCCACGCCGGTCGGACCAAGGCCACGGCGGAGCAGGAAGCGGCGGCTGGCTTCCGGCCACAAGCGCCGTACCAGGAGGGCGGGACCCAGGCGGTCCCGCGGCAGCAGCAACCAGCCGGCCGGCTTCCGAGAAGGGTCAGGGGTCGTAACCCCAGGCTGGCCGATAGGAGCGGCCCCCCACATGGGGGTCGTGGTTACACATAGGAGGGAAGCCCCCCCCCCCCCCTTCCGCTCGGTCGTTACGGTCAAGCCGCCTGGCCACGTGGGCCTGGCCGAGCGAGCCAGGCCGGGCCGGGCCGCGCCGGCGGGGCCGAGCCGTGCCCACCGAGCCGCGCAGTTCCCTAATTGGCCAGCCTCGGACCCAGTTTGGGCCGACCCAGGGGGTGTTGGGCCAGGTCGGACCAGGCCCGAACCCCCTATTCACGGACCTCTTTCGGTCTTTTGCCCATAACTTGGGCTGTGGACCTCCGATTGATGTACTATCAACTAAGATGCGATCCTTGGATTGATACGGTCGTTTCAGTATATTACAGTGAAGATTTAAAAGAACTTTGGGTTCGGACAGGTTGGTTCGTACACGAAACCAACCGGGCCCTCAGAGCAGAAACACTTATAACATGAGCTCCGAATGTCCGATTGACGTACCTTCGACTTTGTTGGATTCCTCTTAGTTAGACGGACCTTTTGTCTTACTCTGATTGAGGTTTGGATGCAGTTGGAGGACAGTTGGGTTGGTTTTGACTTAAAAACCAACCGGGCCCCTGGGACGAAAAAGCCAATAACTCTCAGACCGGGCGTCCGATTGACGCGTCGTCTGTGACGTTGAGTTCCTGGTGATGATACAGAACTTTTGGATACATAAAATCTGGACTTCGTGTCAGTTGATGTATCATCCCCTCGGCTCGTGGAGCTGACCCTCCCGAACGAGCTTGCTGTGTGCAGGAACCGTAGAGCTGGCTGCGACTACGATGATGACGACGACTGTACATAAATCCTCTGTGGATTCGACGACGACGACTACAGCACCCAGAAATCCTACGTGGATCAGTGCTACCGATCCTTTGTGGGTCAGATCCTGTGTGGGTCAGTGCTCAGCGGTCTTGTGTGGGCTAGCGCATACCGATCCTGTGTGGGTCAGATCCTGTGTGGGTCGTTGCGGGGGTTAGTACCTATCGATCATTTGTGGGTCATTGCGGGGGGATAGTACCTATTGATCCTTTGTGGGTCATTGCGGGGGGTTAGTACCTATCGATCCTGTGTGGTTCCGACGGCTTAGATGAATCAGTGGCTACATCTGATCATCTCTATCGTCTTACGAAGAAGTATACCTGTGTGAGCTGAGTCTTGACTTTCAATCCTTATCTTCGATAAGATTGACTTGATATCCTGTGTGGATTACGTTATTATTTCCTGTGTGGATTGGGTTGTGTTTTTCTATGTGTACTGAGTTTTTCTTGGGCTCAGATGTTGGAGCTGAACTGAAATTGATGACTTAGGTATATGTATGGGCATATACCTAAGTAATGTTGGATGTTACTTCATGATTGTATCTTTCCTTTATGGATTATCCTTTGTGGATTCTGGGAGACCTTCGGGGGTCTCGGGGTCCCTACTGAGTAGCGTATACTCACCCCTGCACGGGACATGCTCTCACTACGTTGTGTTGGATGCATACGACGGACAACGTTGATCGCGGTGGAGGCTTTTGGAGCAAGTCGGTACATGGAGGTGGACCACTGGGCGAGACATACACGGAGCGGACGGCTGGACCCGTGGAGCTGAGGAGGATATCTGTACCCACCCTTCAGGTGGGTCTTCCAGTGGACGACTCCACGTTGTGGCTTACTTTTTAGTTGTAGTACTTTCTTTCTAGTTGTACTTTACTTTCAGTTTGGGTTTGTATTCTAGCCCACTTACTTTTCTGCACTTACTATTGTACCCATTTCACTTAGTGTTTACTTGTTCCTGCTTGCTCTATGTTGTTTTTTTACTTTACAAAGGAAATGCCTTCCATTTTTACTGGGAATTACGCCTTGGTGCTAGTCGCCAGCCCCTGGCCTATGGAAGGCGGGCTTGGGGTAGTCATGGCACGGGCCCCGGGGACGGGTCGTGACAAATTGGTATCAGAGGAGTTCGGCTCTACTGCAGAACATTGGACTCTGATCTTTCTTCTATGTGAAGCAATAATGTTATAGGTATTGGGTGTGGTTATCAGTCCAGGGAGTCCAGTGTTGCTGCGGTGGCCGACGTATCCGTACACCAGGACCCTGAATTATGATTTCCGAATTAACGCATGAAAACATTGATTGCATGTGTGTTTCAAGTTTTCTTTGTGATTACTTTGTGTCAGCTCACCAGGTATACTGTTTGACCGTGGCGCACCAGTTTCTTTTCAGGATGGTCCCACGATGGCAGCTAGCTAGGGTTCCGATCATTGTGCTGGACGACAGCCCACCGAGCGACGAGGCCTCGGTGCAGGGCCCTTTTACTGCGGAGGCACCGGTGGTACCACTACCCGCCGAACCACCGATGCTACCAGCCCCAACCGCTGATAGTGCATGTCGCCTTAGTGAACTGCATGAGTTTCAACGTCAGTGGCCGCCCAGGTTCCCCGGGGAGACGGACCCTCATGCAGCCGAGGATTGGCTGGAGGCGGTTGTGCGAGTTTTCAGGTTAGTGAGGACACCAACTAACCACATGGTGATCCTCTCAACGAGCCTTCTGCATGCAGCAGCATGAAGATGGTAGAGCTTGATGCTCCAGGTGCATGATGAGACATCTCTCATTTGGATGGACTTTGAGAACTTCTTCCACTCGGAGTTCATCCCGGCCACCCTCCGTGCAGTGCGCATTTAGGAGCTTCTACACCTGCGGTAGGGCCCCATGAGGGTCGTCCAATACTCAGCGAGATTTACCGATCTCTCGCGCTATTCGAAGGACATGGTATATGACCCATTCTTCTAGGCCCTAACCTTAGAGAAGGGATTAAGGCATGAGATCAGGGCATCGCTGATCTCCCTCAGCATTCCGACACAGGCAGGGGTACTGGAGCGAGCCCTTCTCATCGAGAGATTTTTTGTTGAGTCTACACCAGCGGCGAGACCTACCGTAGGGTGGCACATAGGAGAGTCTTCTGCAGCTGGCAGTCGATGGATGACACATGGGTCCAGGAGGACCAGACCCTCAGGTAGACGACCTCAGGACACTGGCTCGGAGGTGCGTGTCACACGCAGCAGAACCAGTCTTACGAGTGGAAGATAGTGCTATTCATGTGGAGGGAAGGGACACTTGGCCCGTGACTGCCTGACCCGCCATACAGAGGGGTAGCAGATGGTTGAAGAACCACCCAGGCAGAGGTTTGACCGTGGCAGTCCACAGGGAGCAGGTGGACGAGGCCAAGGAGCTGGTCGAGCGGAAGGTGGTGGATGACGTTTTGAGGATCTACCATGACCACCACCACCAGGAGGTCCACCCCGACCACAGGGGAGAGCACAAATTCAGGCAGCTGAAGATTATGATCATGGAGCTCTGGAAGCTGGTGGACAAGTGCCAGACTATCTCCAAGCATGGAGGCCTTTTCCCATAATGCCTCTAGCTTCGTTGTTTGTGCTCCTTTGCGTCCTTGTACTTTTTAGTTTCAGTAATAAAAGACACTTGCAATAGTGGTGTTTGCTTTCTTGTCTTTTGTATGTTAATACTAATAGGTTCCGGTTAAAAACGGTTGACCTGACCCTCAGATAAGAGATTCCTACTGGAGGAGACCCAGTGACCACACACTGATGACGACAGTGTGACTCAACCTTGGAGGCGAGAGTAACGGTTGGATCTCTTGGTAGCAGCGTCGAGGCCTTACGACGTCATCCATGGCATGATTTAACTGATCATGACGGGATTGACAGTATTTGGAAATGAACATGGTTCATCCAGGGGATGAGACCGGATTTCTGTTTTCGGAAAAGGAGAAATCTTGCAGCTTTGAAGAATGATAAGGAAGAAGGGGCAACCCTTCGCGTGGTCAAACAGATGTCAACAGGGATTCCAGGAGCTGATAAAGAGGTTGACCATCACGCCTATCTTTAAACTACTTGGGGAGGCGACAGAGAAGTTAGCCGCTTTGCAGATATCCTTCGTGGATAGTGATGGAGCAGCCTTTCTACAGTCACTCACAGTCACTCCTCCACTTATGCAGCGGGTCAGAGAGGCACAATGCGGGGACGTTGACTGTGAGACACGACGTGCACAGATATCCTCAGGACAGGCACCTGATGGATTCTCTGTGGGAGGTGAGAACTTCATCCTTTTCAGAGGATATACCATGGTACCCGTTGCTTTACTGGAGGAGGTACTGAGGGAGTTTCACACCTCCCCTTTAGCGGTACATCCAGGAGTGGCGAAGATGTACCAGGACGTCAGACAACAGCACTGGTGGCCGAGTATGAAGAAGGATGTGGAAGAGTTCATTTCTAAATGTCTCACCTGTTAGCAAGGGAAGGCAGAGCACCAGGTACCAGCAGTCTTGGTACAGCCCTTGGAGGTCCCGGAGTGGAAGTGGGACGGGATATCTATGGATTTCGTGACTGTACTTCCACACACTTCCAGAGGTCACGACTCCATTTGGGTGATTGTTGACCGACTCACCAAGTCGGCCCACTTCTTACCCATCAGAGTGCAGGGCTCAGTAGAGAACTTGGGACGCCTCTACGTTCAGGAGATCGTACAGCTTCATGGTGTGCCATCATCTGTCGTCTCCGATCAAGATGCATGCTTTACTTCCCGGCTTTGTAAGGGGTTGCAGGAGGCATTTGGGATGCAGATACGTCTGAGCACCGCCCTTCACCCTCAGACGGATGGTCAGACGGAGTGGACCATTCAAACTCTCGAGGACATGCTTCGTGCATGTGTCCTCGACTTTGGTCACAGCTGGGAGGACCACCTACCCTTGGTGGAGTTTGCGTACAACAACAGCTACCACTCCACCATCGAGATGGCACCATTCGAGGAACTTTATGACCGACCTTGCAGATAAACTCTATGCTGGACAGACCCTGGGGAGTAAACACATGTGGGACTGGAGATGGTCCAGGCCATGACAGAGAAGGTCCAGGTCATCCAGGAGAGGATGAGGACAGCTCAGAGCCGACAGAAGTCTTATGCTGACAGGAGGTGGAGACCACTAGAGTTCGAGGATGGCAACCACATCTTTTTACGGGTCTCACATCGACGTGGATTACGGAGATTTGGCCGAGGCGACAAGTTGTCTCCACGCTTTATTAGACTATTCCAGGTCCTTAGCAGGATTGGCGAGGTGGCTTATCACCTGGCTCTACCACCTTAGTTGCACCGGGTGCATGACGTCTTTCACGTATCTCTGCTGAGGAGATACGTGCACGACCGGACGCATATCATTGACCATGGGGAGCTGGACATTGATGATGGGGTGACTTTTGCGGAGCTCCCAGTGGAGATTGAGGATCGATAGGAGCAGGTCCTACGTGGATGGTTGATTCCTCTAGTGTGCATCAGATGGCAGCACGGGAACCTCCAGGAGATCACTTGGGAGTGGGAGGCTCAGATGCGTGCTCAGTACCCACATTTGTTTCCCTAGTTTATGATGTATCTTTACGGGGACGTAAATCCATGAGGTGGGAGTAATGTAAAGACCTGTAAAATTCAAGGGATTTTTTTTTCTTAATTTTATTTTGGATTTTACAAGAACGCAGTTTCTGACGGCACCTGATTCCGAGGCCCGGTGTGTCCGGAAACATTTTCCGAAGTTTAGCTCGGGTACGTTTAGTGAATGAAAGAGCGGGTTTTCCTAACTTTTGAACTAGTGCTCGGAATCAAAATCTGAGGACACCGATGGAATCGCAGTGCCAGTAATTTCTTAGGAACACCTTTTCTGGAGTTGCGTTTGCTCGGGTGTGGTTTTTAAAATTTTGGGTTAAGTAAAATAATAAAATAAAATCTTGCAACCAATTTTATTTTATTTAAAGTTGTTTAACCTAAGCTAAGTGGTTGGAGTGGGACCCATTATATCCTACTCCACTAGGTAGGATATTTGTGAGGTGGGGCCCACATGATCCCCACCTTTTCAACTCCCTCAAACCCCCCTCTTTTAATAAGGTAACGAAAGCGCACCCCCATTAAATGAAAGTCAACTCTTGCGTTTATCTAATTATTAAACGCATCATTAATTGGGTGGTTTAAACTTCTCAATTAATTCAATTAATTGATTGATTCAATTTTTAATTTCAAAACATTTTGCGTGAGTAATAAAATAAGTCAATGCTTATTTTATTAGTGTTGTATTGGTTGTGCGAGAGGATTTTGGAGAGAATTTCTCAAGGTCTTGAAATTCTTCTTCCTCGACGAAGAATGCGAAGAACGTCGACCTTCGACGATGGACGACAGTGAGAGACGACTTCCTCGGAGATCAATGACCCAATGCGCAATCCATCATTCCTTCTTCCCACGTCAGAGGAAGGGAGACACCGTTCCTCCTCGGACGATCTCCGTCAACGTGTACAGAACCTTCTTCCGCGAGGCCTTCTTCTGTGACGTTCAATTCCGTGACGAACCTTCATTCAACATTGAGGTAGGGGTTATTTTGTTTGTTCGTGATTACTTATGTTTCCTTTCTTCATTTCAAATTGGGCCGCATGTTATCGCAATAATGAGAGGAGGTCGGACCGCACAAACACAACCGACCCTCCTCCCCCCTTGTTTGTTTGATTTGTTTGCGGCACGAACAAGGCAGTGCGGTGCCGATGCACCACGCGGAAAATAATAGAGAATGGGCGAGGAAGCGCGGCATCGTCGCGCCGCGCCGTTGGAATCGAACAAACCGCGGTGCCGTTGCGCCGCACCGGTCGGACCAAGGCTGTGGCCTTTGGTCGCGGCGGAGCAGGAAGCAGCGGCCGGCTTCCGGCCGCCGGCACCGGAGTAGGAGGGCGGGACCCCGGCGGTCCCGCGACAGCAGCAACCGGCCAGCCAGACCGGGCTGACCGGCTTCCGAGAAGGGCCGGGGGTCGTAACCCCCGGCTGGCTGATAGGAGCGGCCCCTCACATGGGGGCCGCTGTTACACACAGGGGGGCAGCCCCCCCCCCCCCCCCCACCTTCCGCTCGGCCGTTGTGGCCGAGCCGCCTGGCCACGCAGGCCAGGCCGAGCGAGCCAGGCCGGGCCGGGTTTCGCCCAAGCCGGGCCGGGACGCGCCCTAATGGGCCGGAACCAGACCCGGTTTGGGCCGACCCAGGGGGTATCAGGCCGGGTCGGACCGGTCTCGAACCCCCTATTCGCGGACCTCTTTCGGTCTTTTGCCCATAACTTGGGCTGCGGACCTTCGATCGATGCACCGTCAGCTGTGATGCGATGCTTGGATTGAGACGGTCGTTTCCGAATATTACACTCAAGGTTTAGAAGAACTTTAGTTTCTGCCGGGTTGGTTCGTACACGAAACCAATCGGGCCCTCAGAGCGGAAACACTTATAACTTGAGCTCCAGACGTCCGGTTGACGTACCGTGGAATTTGTTGGATTCCTATTTGTGAGAAAGACCTTTTGGATTACTCTGCTTGAGGTTTGGATGCAGTTGGAGTACAGTCGGGTTTTTTTTGACTTAAAACCCAACCGGGCCCCTGGGACGAAAAAGCCAATAACTCTCAGACCGGGCGTCTGATTGACGTGCTGTCTGTGACCTTGAATTCTTGTTGACGATATAGAACTCTTTGATACATCAACTCTGGACATAGTATCAGTTGATGTATCATCCCCTCAGCTCATGGAGCGGACCCTCCCGAACGAGCTTGCTGTGTGCGGGAACCCTAGAGTTGGCTGCGATTGCTATGACAATGACGATTGTACATAAATCCTATGTGGATTCGATGACGACGAGTACAACACTCAGAGATCCTACGTGGATCAGTTCTACCGATCCTGTGTGGGTCAGATCCTATGTGGGTCAGCGCTCAGCGGTCCTATGTGGGCCAGCGTATACGGATCCTGTGTGGGTCATTGCAGGGGTTAGTACCTATCGATCCTTTTTGGGTCATTGTGGGGGGTTAGTACCTATCGATCCTTTGTGGGTCATTGTGGGGGTTAGTACCTATCGATCCTGTGTGGGTCCGATGGCTTAGATGAATCAGTGGCTACATCTGATCATCTCTATAGTCTTACATAGAAGTATACCTATGTGAGCTGAGTCTTGACTTTCAATCCTTATCTTCGATAAGATTGACTTGATATCCTGTGTGGATTAGGTTATGCTTTCCTGTGTGGATTAGGTTATGCTTTCCTGTGTGGATTGGGTTCTGTTTTCCTGTGTGGGCTGGGATGTGCTTGGGCTCAGATGTTGGAGTTGAACTAGAATTGATGACTTAGGTATATGTATGGGCATATACCTAAGTAATGTTGGATGTTACTTCGTGATTGTATATTTCCTTTGTGGATTATCCTTTGTGGATTCTGGGAGACATTCGGGGGTCTCGAGGTCCCTACTGAGTAACATATACTCACCCCTACACGGGAAATGCCTGCACTACGTTGTGTTGGATACAGACGATGGAAATCACTGATCGTGGTGGAGGCTTGTGGAGCAAGTCGGTACCTGGAGGTGGACCACAAGGAGGGACGTACACGGAGCGGACGACTGGACCTGTGGAGTTAAGGAGGCTATCTTTACCCACCCTTCAAGTGGGTCTTCTAGTGTATGACTCGACGTTGCGGCTTACTTTTCAGTTGGTGTACTTTCTTTCCAGTTGTACTTTACTTTCAGTTTGGGTTTGTATTCTGGCCCACTTACTTTTCCGCACTTACTATTGTACCCAGTTTTACTTAGTGTTTACTTATCCTTGCTTGCTCTGTGGTGTTTGTTTACTTTACAAAGGCAATGTCTTCCCTTTTTACCGGGAATTACATCTTGGGTCTAGTCTCCAGCCCCTGGCCTATGGAAGGCAGGCTTGGGGTAGTCACGGCACGGGCCTCGAGGACGGGTCGTGACAGATAATGTATTAAAGAACACAAAAATTCCCATGGTTTTTCATATGGTTCTTACAAAGAATAGTTTTTTCCAATATTTTATTAGTCTAATAATTTAAATAATTAAAATAACAGCCTTAGTGATGTGGAAGTGAGTCATGTTTTGAAATAATTTATTTTAAAACATTATAATTTAATATAGTGGAGGATTAATTAAGGTATTATAAGATTACTAAGATAAACTAAAAAATTATTTTAAAGGGAAAATGTAATTTTAGTTGTACATACTATTTTCATAATTTCTTACATCAAATTAAGGATTTTATTATGCCATAATAGATACCGTGTTTTTATACCTTATTTAATTATAACCCAAAAATTCGACACTCGCTGAAAATTATGAAGAAATCACTTTTTTATAATTTCAGCATGATTATATAATTTATAATATTTATTTTATCGAAATAATTATCTAATTATTGTAATTTAAACTTTTAAATAAAAAATATTCATTTAAGAAAAATATTAGTTTTTTTTACAATAACGGTTATCAGACCCTTATAAAAGTATTTTTGACTTCATGAAATCTTATTGTCATTTATATTTGATAAATTAAATTTACAAATAATATTTTAGTAAAACATAATTTATTCCAAAATTTCTTGAATTCATCAGAAAGAGTGTCTTTATTGAAACTATACATACCCTAAAAATATAATTTTTATTTCATCGTATCAAAATAAAATCCTTATCAATATTATTATTTAATTATTATAAAAGAAATGATAAAAAGGAATTAATATAGAAATTATTTTATTAAAAGAAAATATAAAAATCTGTATTTTTAGGTTCTAGATACATATCCCTTTATTACACCAGTTAATACCCTAAGGGAATGGTTTATTATGGTGAAATTTTCTTGGGGTGGTTCAACGAACATAGTTTGAGCCATGAAATCAATGATCTTAAAGTTATACCATAAACAATATTGTTAATTCTTTGTTGTTGAATCACATATTGGGTTTGGTCAAGGGAAAAGATCAGTGATGTTTTCTCCCTTATAATCTTTTATAAATAGGCTTTATATGATACAATCAGACTGGTCATGGAAATAAATTCTTTCTTCTATTTCAATTGGATTTTATCTGTAACACCCCGAGATTTTATGAAAAATATTCTTTTTAATTTTATTAATGTATTGTGTTGTACGCTACACCAAAAGGATCTTGCACAACATGCATCCCTGACTTGGCTTGCATTACACGCAAGCACGACCTTCCATGATAGCGTGTGTTGTATGCAATACCAAGTTTCACTAAACAACGATATGCTATTAAAATATTATTAAAACTGGCCGTTATGAATAGTAATAACCACTTTTTGAAATTTTGTAAATTTTTTTTTTCAAAATATACTTCATTTTTGGATTCGGAATATCGAAATTAGCTTAGGGTGAAATTTTGGTACTTTTCGGATAACTTTCATATTCTGATGAATAGTGAAAATTACTAAATTTTATTTAAAAACAAATTTTTTAATCGAAATAATTAGTAGTGATAAATTATTAATTTTAGTGGTTTTAAAGTATATTTAGAATATATTTTTACAATTTAATACAATGTTGGTCATTGGATGTAATTTCACATTTAAACCAGACATAAACAAGTGTCAATCTTTTGATAGTTATTATCTCTTAAGAACACACTATTTGTTTTGACGATGAGAATTAATTTTTAAATTAAGTAATGCAACTGATATGTTTTGAATTTGGTAAAATAGACATCATTTTTCAGTTCATAATATCAAATATATATTAGGCCTAATTTTTGTGATTTTTCTGGAAACTTTCATTTTTTGATGAATAGTGAAACCACTAAGTGGTAGTTAAAAAAATGAATTTTTCATAAAACTTAATTTTACCACTTCTGTGAGTGGAATTTCAAAAATCTGAGAGACACAGTTGATGTCAGTAAGTAAAATGTGGTTCAATGAGATGAAAATAATTTTTGGTGAATAGTAACTTTTTACTTTTTTTTACCACAGTTAAAAGTAAATAGGGTAATTAAGGGTAA
Organism: Viscum album; assembly: GCA_963277665.1. Lineage (NCBI taxonomy): Eukaryota > Viridiplantae > Streptophyta > Magnoliopsida > Santalales > Viscaceae > Viscum > Viscum album. Next base: position 1,910,423,176 of record OY728137.1, read on the forward strand.
AAATGATATTATTATTACCCTAACACATATCCTAATTCTATTGTATAAGTGTAATTCGACCAAAAACAACCTTAGGATTAACATATGACCATTTAGGCCCACTTGGATTAGATTAGGACATTTATTATTAATTAATTTAAAAAGGGTTAAAATAGTTAAAATCAAAGTTTAATAAGTAAATCATTTTTCATATAGGGTTATACATAAGTTAAATTAGACTATAAATACTAATTAGAAAGCTAAAAATATTTCCTACATAATGGTATTTTATTTGTAATTTTTAGACATTATATAATTTAATTTATTTATGACACAAAGATGATGCAGTAATTATCTTATTAATGAAATATTGACATAATTGATGTTATAAATACCCAAATAAATGTAATTTGAGACTTTTTATGAATTAAACTAATTTTATAGGTTAATATGACATGTTACTGTTGATTTAATTAACTTTTATTGAACTAATCATTCTGTTATGATTTTCAAAAAAATCAATTACTAAATAGTGTCAAAATTGACATAAAATAGTTTTTTTTAAAAATATTATATTATTAATTGTTATTTTATTACTAAAAATCTGAGGTTCGTCCAAATGACTTAGATAAGGTTATAAATATTAATAATAAACAACTTGGGGTTCGTTTGTCTTGATATAGTAAGTTTATTAACCTTATAGTGTAAGAAAACAAGAAGACGCGGTAAAAGTAAAATTATCTAACTTAAAGTTAAATATAAATGATAAGGTTAAAATAGGAACCTAAACTTGTCTAAATTCTATTGGATGAGAGTATTTCGATCCATCTTCACATTATCTTCAAAATAAATTAATTTGGAGCTATTTAAAACCAAATATGACTTTATAATAAAATAATATTTTTAGTTTTCCAAAGGAGCCCCTCTCCTCCCTTATAAAAGGGCACCTCCTCCCTCTCTTCCTCACACAAATTTGAGCCTTCAAGCTTGGAAAAACCCTAAAAAATTCTCTTCTCCACTTCCCTAGAAATATACTAGAGGTTTTGGTCTTCCTCAAAGACCAATTTTAGTGCCCTAAGTGGAGGTCTCAAAGAGGCACTTCAAAGAAGAGGTAATTTCCGTTACCGATTCTTTCACCTTTGTTTCCTCTTCCACTTATTCTTCATAGGTTGTTTCATTATGAAGTAATAAAATCAGTATAAATAATATACTGATATGTTATTATAAGTATGAAACAACCCTATTTCACCATCTATCCATCCTACGGAAAACGAAATCACCGCGCGTACGTACGTACAGAATACCGTCTCCACACCGTGGTGAAATCTATTTTCCACCACCACCTTACTTGGATGGGTATAATGGTGTAAATAATAACTATATATGATTATTTTAAAGTGTTATTGATTTTGAAATAGTATACATACACTCCAATACAGTCCCACGATCATGAGAATGATATCATCGCTCGTGCGTACGTACGGACTACCGTCTCCATGACGCGATGAGATTCATTCTCCACATTAACCATTCATGAATGATTATAAAGTATATGTATAATAAGTAATCATGAAATATATGACATAATAATGATACTGGATTTATGTGTATATATATGTATGTCATCTACTTAATTCAATTTAACTCAATAAGGAAACGAAAACAGCGTTCATGCGTACGTACGACCTACCGTCTCCATGAACGGTGTATTTCTTTCCATTTACTAATTTATTATATATATGTATATTCTGAATATATATTATATATAAATCATGTTTTATATTCTGTAATTAAGAAATCATGATCTAAGTAATCATATGAATAATTACAAGTCAAAACACGGACGACAAATGAAACAATTTTACCCAAAACGCTCTTTAACATGGAATTTACAAAAGAACGGGTAATATAAAGTCATAAGTGAACCATATATGATATTATAACAATTCATATGATTCTGGAATAAGTCAATGACATTATTTAAACCATTATACAGGAGGTTCGGACACTTGCGAAGCAAATCGGACCTAAGGTAAGGGAAATATCACAATCTCATTTTTATTCGAGATTGATTATAATTCAGAATTCTCTGGGGTGTATTTTATCATCCACATCCATGTTTCCTTAATATGTAATATTTAAATAATTGTACAATAGTTTATATCCAATTTTACCCTTCAGTGAGTTTTTAGTAAAAGATATGAAAGGAATTTTTTGTCGTTTTTCGTACGAGGTACTTTTTGAATTTTCCAACAAAAGTACGAGAAGAATGTTTTTTTAACTTATACGGCATGAATGAATTATTAAAACATTATTTCCAAGAAGATTCCTTTACAAGTTTTCAAGTTTATTTTTAATCAACTTCTTTTAGTTTAAAAGTGTATGACATGTTAAGAAAGGAAAATGTTTTTGAAGTAGAAAGTATATTTTCCTCAAGAATGGAGTTCAAGTGTTTTATCAAAATTATTTTCCATCTAAGATAATATAGGGTTTTGTTTCTCTCCCTATTATTACATTGATTTGATTATGTTGTGATGGAATTATTTTTATGAATTTCTTTATCTTATACGACTTGTTTTATGATGTCATGTTGTTTAAGAATCCCATTTTTATTACATGGGTTATGCAATGATGTATGATTTATGATTTTGTGGCACACATAAGAATGGTATAATTATGAGATGGGTGGGACCTATATCTCCCTCCAATGCATTGGGTAAAGATTTTATATCTCATGAGATAGACATGGCTGGAACGGTAGGTTATACCGGTTCAGTGAAACAGGACTGAAACGAGGAGTGAACTCGGTTCAGAAATGGACTTTGTCCACTAAGATAGTCTTGGAAATGAGTCTTGACTAATAAGAAATGATTCTCTACGATTATGTGTGTATGCCACAAAGTTTCATTTTTTAAGTTATGATTATTGGGATTTCATTTCACTACTATGATTTATCCCATGTTATGATATTATGATCTCTTTTGCAGGTTAAGATTTCCAAAATGTTATGTTCTTATGAATATTATGTGATTGATTTTTCTTTTGTTTACCCTTACTGAGCATTTGAGCTCACCATTTTATGTTTTCTTTTCCCCAGGATATAAAAAAGGTTTTAGGTAAGAAAAAAAAGGGAAGATCTTTATGGGAGATGTTGAAGATCTTTCACCATGATTAGAAGATTACGTTCCGAGTTTCCAAAGACACTAAACTATTACGGTCCGTGTGTGTGTGTTTTAGTTATGTAATAAGTATTCCGCAAAAGTAATGTAATGTCCTTGTACGTTAAGTTTCGGGTCTCTACAGTTGGTATCAGAGGAAAGGTTTAGTCAACCTTTGGAAACTAGGATGCAAAAACGTTAGTGAGATCCCTAGAGATATTTATAAGGTATGTCTAGGGATTCCCCTAAGGATAAGTATACGTATAGTATATAGTCCTAGAACTATGGTAACGATCTTAGAATTTAACCTAAGATTTTAGATATTGAAGTTACTCCCCCTTTATTATGATTTTTTCCTCTAACAATATTCTTTTTAGGTTTTAGAAAATGGCTGGAAACAAGATGATTCACGATAATGGAGGATATTGTGGACAATGGAATGATATTCTTCATGAGAAACCAAATGAAATGGGATTTGGAAGTCCAACCATCATTATTATGCCGAATCAACAATCTCATAATATTATCAATAAACTCAAATTTGGTAAGTTTCCTGACTCGGCTAATAAGATAAATATGGAGTTTCATGATGATCATAGAGGAAAGAAAGTTCAATTTCCCCTATGTAAATCATGTGGGAAGAGGCATCGAGGAGAACGTTTCAAGGGAACTGGAAGTTTCTTTGGGTGTGGAAAAGAAGGACATAAAGCCAGTAAGTGCAAAGGAAAAGGTTCAGTTAACACCATGGATGAGGATAATGGTATTTCTATGACATCAACAATGGTTAAATGTTTTAAATATGGAATGTATGGGCATTATGCAAACCAATTCCCTAAGGGAAAGTCTCATGAAGAGAATCAGTACGGCCGTATGAGTAGTATTTATGTTGATGATGATGAAGAGACTAGAAATGATATGCGAGTTGAAAGAATTGTTGAAGCTCAGTCAATGGTTTAAGAAGGTAGTGGAATGATTACATGTTTATTAAGTGTAATGTTGTATAAGTAATCTCATGGTACTATGGAATAAAGAGACATCTAAGGATTATTACACTGTTGTCTTTCCTTGAATTCTGAAAGTGTATGATTAATGGTACCAGTATCCATTAAAGGATATTCAGATATTTTTGGAATATAGATGATATGCGCATAATGAAGGGATAAGGAGAAAATTAAATGTTTGATAGTATTCATGAGCTCATGACTGATATAAGGAGAAGGTTCTGTAATGGATTGAGTATATAGAATTTTTGGATTTTGGTATGTGGAAAGAGTTAACTTTTGATAGCATTCATGTTTTCACTAAGGTTTAATGGGTATTCATTTTTCAAGAGAATACATGATTAAGGTATTTACATGATTGGAATGTGACCAACAAGATATATGGGGGATAAATGATGGTATTCACATGCTTGGTTGATGACATTTCAAGTAATCATTTTCTTTATATTATGAGCTTGGACCGAAGTATTTTAGATAAGCCTAAAGATTGGAATGGATTATGTTGGACATAAGTTATTATTATTTAAGGATAGAACTTTTGATATTATATAGTTTTTGAAAAAGGACAACCTACAGGATGGGCGACAGCCCATCGCGTCGGACAAGGCTGTGGGAATCGAACCCACAACCGAAGTGTGACTGGCCTTTATCGCCTACCACTAGCATACAGGAAGTCCCTGTTTAGTAGAAACTAGTTTTATTATATTATGCAGTATGATATATGAAGTATAAGTCCATTTTAGGAACCATATATCATTAATCTCACTATAGATGGACTTATGTATTTTTTGATAACTTTTCTAACCTTTTGTTTGAGACAGATGGAATGACCCATCATTTTATCACATGATCTGCTAACACATCACGAATGACAAATTCAACTTCATTTATTTAAGAGATGAAGTGGAAATTGTCCAAAGAATGACCAATGGTGAGACTATACCGAAATCACGAAAGTATTTCTTCTAATTCCAATTTCACCAACTTTAGGGAAATGATCTTGAAAACAAAAAATGTTTTCCTAGTGCTCTTATATCTGATGAATCAGATGGTACCTTAGATCGTCACAAATTTATGGCTTTGTGATTTCTGGCTTTTCCATAGCCATGTTCTCTACCACTCTCTATCAAAACATGATGGTTATATTTCTCTTCCATATCCATATTTTCACCTATGTGGAAACCCAGTGATTAGTTTATTTGGGTAACCGTTACGTTTCATACTTTTGTTTTTAAAGATTGGTTTTGGTATTCCTTTTTATGATGTGGGTTTCTATTAAAGAAACTTTCTAGTAGTAAACCATTTATAACCCCGACGAATTTCGAGGGTGAAATTCATTTTAAGGGTGGTAGAATGTAACACCCCGAGATTTTATGAAAAATATTCTTTTCAATTTCATTAATGTCTTGTGTTGTACGCTACACCAAAATGAGATTGCACAACACGCATCCCTGACTTGGCTTGCATTACACGCAAGCATGACCTTCCACGATAGCATGTGTTATACGCAATACCAAGTTTCGCTAAACAATGATATGCTATTAAAATATTATTAAAACTAGCCGTTATGAATAGATATAACCACTTTTTGAAATTTTGTAATTTATTTTTCAAAATAGACTTAATTTTTGGATTTGGAATATCGAAATTAGCTTAGGGTGAAATTTTGGTACTTTTCGGATAACTTTCATATTCTGATGAACAGTGAAAATTACTAAAATTTATTTAAAAACAACTTTTTTAATCGAAATAATTAATAGTGATAAATTATTAATTTTAGTGGTTTTAAAGTATATTTAGAATATATTTTTACAATTTAATACAATGTTCGTCATTGGATGTAATTTCACATTTAAACCAGACATAAACAAGTGTCAATCTTTGGATAGTTATTATCTCTTAAGAACACGCTATTTGTTTTGACGACGGGAATTAATTTTTAAATTAAGTAAGGCAACTGATATATTTTGAATTTGGTAAAATAGACATCATTTTTCAGTTCACAATATCAAATATATCTTAGGCCTAATTTTTGGTATTTTTCTAGAAACTTTCATTTTTTGATGGATAGTGAAACCACTAAGTGGTAGTTAAAAAAATGAATTTTTCATAAAACTTAATTTTACCACTTCTGTAAGTGGAATTTCAAAAATCCGAGAGACACAGTTGATGTCAGTAAGTAAAATGTGGTTCAATGAGATTAAAATAATTTGTGGTGAATAGTAACTTTTTACTTTTTTTAACCACGATTAAAAGTAAATAGGGTAATTAAGGGTAAAAATTATATTATTATTACCCTAAAACATGTCCTAATTCAATTGGATAAGTGTAATTCGACCAAAAACAACCTTAGGAATAAAATATGACCATTTAGGCCCACATGGATTAGATTATGACATTTATTATTAATTTATTTAAAGAAGGGTTAAAATAGTTAAAATCAATGTTTATTAAGTAAATAATTTTTAATATAGGGTTATACATAAGATAAATTCGACTATAAATACTGATTAGAAAGATAAAAAGATTTAATACATAATGGTATTTTATTTGTAATTTTTAGACATTAAATAATTTAATTTATTTATGACACAAAGATGATGCAGTAATTATCTTATTAATGAAATATTGACATAACTGATGTTATAAATACCCAAATAAATGTAATTTGAGACTTTTTATGAATTCCACTAATTTTCTAGGTTAATAGGACATTTGTTTATTGATTTAATTAACTTTTTTAGAACTAATCATTCTATTATAATTTTTAAAAAAATCCATTACTAAATAGTGTCAAAATTGACATAAAATAGTTTTTAAAAGAAATATTATATTATAAATTGTTATTTTATTCCTAAAAATCTAAGGTTAGGCCAAATTACTTAGATAAGGTTATAAATATTAATAATAAACAACTTGGGGTTCTTTTGGCGTGATATAGTAAGTTTATTAACCTTATAGTGTAAGAAAACAAGAAGACACGGTAAAAGTAAAATTATCTTACTTAAAGTTAAATATAAATGATAAGGTTAAATAGGAACCTAAACTTGTCTAAATTCTATTGGATGAGAGGATTTCGATCCATCCCCACCTTAGCTTCAAAATAAATAAATTTTGAGCTATTTAAAACCGAATATGACTTTATAATAAAATAATATTTTTAGTATTCCAAAGGAGCCCCTCTCCTCCCTTATAAAAGGGCACCTCCTCCCTCTCTTACTCACACAACATTGAGCCTTCAAGATCTGCCAAAACCTGAAAAATTCTCTTCTACACTTCCCTAGAAACATCGTAGAGGTTCTGGTCTTCCTAAAAGACCAATTTTAGTGCCCTAAGAGGAGGTCTCAAAGAGGCGCTTCAAAGAAGAGGTAATTTCCGTTACCGATTCTTTCACCTTTATTTCTTCTTCCACTTCTTCTTCTTAGGCTGTTTCATTATGAAGTAATAACATCAGTATCAATAATATACTGATATGTTATTATAAGTATGAAACAACCCTATTTCACCATCTATCCATCCTACGGAAAACGAAATCACCGCGCGTACGTACGTACGAAATACCGTCTCCACACCGTGGTGAAATCTATTTTCCACCACCACCTTACTTGGATAGGTATAATGGTGTAAATAATAACTATATATTACTATTTTAAAGTTATATTGATTCTGAAATAGTATACATACACTCCAATACAGTCCCACGATCATGAGAATGATATCATCGCTCGTGCGTATGTACGGACTACCGTCTCCACGATGCGATGAGATTCATTCTCCACTTTAACCATTCATGAATGATTATAAAGTATATATATAATAAGTAATAATGAAATATATGAAATAATAATGATAATGGATTTATGTGTATATATATGTATGTCATCTACTAAATTCCATTTAACTCAATAAGGAAACGAAAACAGCGTTCATGCGTACGTACGGCCTACCGTCTCCATGAACGGTGTATTTCTTTCCATTTACTGATTTATTATATATATGTATATTCTGAATATATATTATATATAAATCATGTTTTATATTCTGGAATTATTTAATCATGATCTAAGTAATCATATGAATAATTACAAGTCAAAACACAGATGACAAATGAAACAATTTTACCCAAAACGCTCTTTAACATGGAATTTACAAAAGAACGGGTAATATAAAGTCATAAGTGAACCATATATTACATCATAACAATGAGTATGATTCTGGAATAAGTCAATGACATTATTTAAACCATTATACAGGAGGTTCGGACACTTACGAAGCTAATCGGACCTAAGGTAAGGGAAATATCACAATCTCAATTTTATTCGAGATTGTTTATACTTCAGAATTTACTGGGGTGTATTTTATCATCCACATCCATGTTTCCTTAATATGTAATATTTAAATCATTATACAATAGTTTATATCCAATTTTACCCTTCGGTGAGTTTTTATTAAAAGATATGAAAGGAAACTTTTGTCATTTTTCGTACGAGGTACTTTTTGACTTTTCTGACAAAAGTACGAGAAGAATGTTTTTTTAACCTATATGGAATTAATGGATTTTTAAAACATTATTTACAAGAATATTCCTTTACAAGTTTTCATGTTTATTTTTAATCAACTTCTTTTAGTTTAAAAGTGTATTACATGTTAAGAAAGGAAAATTTTTTTGAAGTAGAAATGATATTTTCCTCAAGAATGGAGTTCAAGTGTTTTATCAAAATTATTTTCCATCTAAGATAATATAGGGTTCTGTTTCTATCCCTATTATTACATTGATTTGATTATGTTGTGATGGAATTATTTTTATGAATTCCTTTATCTTATATGACTTGTTTTATGATGTCATGTTGTTTAAGAATCCCATTTTTATTACATGGGTTATGCAATGATGTATGATTTATGATTTTGGGGCACACATAAGAATGGTATAAATATGAGATGGGTGGGACCTATATCTCCCTCCAATGCATTGGGTAAAGATTTTATATCTCATGATATAGACATGGCTGGAATGGTAGGTTATACCGGTTCAGTGAAACAGGACTGAAACGAGGAGTGAACTCGGTTCAGAAATGGACTTTGTCCACTAAGATAGTCTTGGAAATGAGTCTTGACTAATAAAAAATGATTCTCTATGATTATGTGTGTATGCCACAAAGTTTCATGTTTTAAGTTATTATTATTGGTATTTCATTTCATTACTATGATTTATCCCATGTTATGATATTATGATCTCTTTTGCAGGTTAAGATTTCCAAAATGTTATGTTCTTATGAATATGATGTGATTGATTTTTCTTTTGTTTAGCCTTACTGAGCATTTGAGCTCACCCTTTTATGTTTTCTTTTACCCGGGATATAAATAAAGGTTTTAGGTAAGAAAAAAAGGGAATATCTTTATGGGATATGTTGAAGATCTTTCACCATGATTAGAAGATTACGTTCTGAGTTTCCAAAGACACTAAACTGTTACGGTCCTTGTGTGTGTGTTTTAGTTATGTAATAAGTATTCCTCAAAAGTAATGTAATGTCCTTGTATGTTAAGCTTCGAGTCTATACATTATCAAAACTCTAAATGTTCTAATATTAATGGTTACTATAACACAACTATATTATAAATGGTTATGATGAGTAATATCCTTTTAAATTTTACAGACCATATATCTGTTCAAAATAACTATAGTTGTGCATGTGTTTTCTATAATTTCATTTCTTATTAAATATTATACTCATTTAAAGAAGGAATTTCAAAACTTATGGTTCGTTACAAAGAATCACAACTTCAATGATTAAAAATACACTTTATAGTTAAATATATCATTGAGTAATTTTTTTAAACACATAATATGAAAAAATATTTTAAAGAAAAACACCCTTTAAGATATTTTTTTATTCCATGATGAAATCACTCCCTCAATTTATTAAATAAAACCAAAGAAATTTACAAGAACATAATATAATTTCTGAGTTATAACCATTATATAGAAACACCTACCACACCAATAGGGGAAATCTAGTCATCTACAAAAATAGAGACCTTAAATGATGAGATACAGTCCCCGCAAGCCGAGATTCACAAGAAACATCATCAATTTTCTATTTAAAAAATTATATCCATCAATAAAATCTTTATTGGGTTTCAATTAAATATGAAAAAATGAGATCAAGGAAATATCTAGATTGATTGAAAGATATCAGATAAAAAACCAAATAAACCTTGAAGATATCCATCAATAATGAAAGGAAAATGAAAAATTCCCATGTTGAGAACCATGTAGAGTGTTTTGGAGAGGTTATTTTGAGCCTAAGAGTTGTTAGAAGTGATTAAATATAAAAATAACCAAGGGTATTAGAGTAAATTACAACTTTTAAGTGGTTAAAATCAGGACGCATAGTTAAAAATTAGGGTTTATTAAACCATGAACTAAACGTGTGTAGCTATGATCCTTGAAAAAACAAGTCACACACTTTCTTGGGTTGATTCACATGGTTCGATAAAACATTTTAAAATAATGTAAAACACCACTTGATATCAGAGTTATTTACTTCCTGGTTACCACATGATTTTTACTAATAGTTCACCTAAATAGTATGCACACCCTATTTTCCAAAATATTCTAAAATTTTTACCCCAACTTTTGAAAACTTAGAAAACCTCAAAATATAAAGACCATGCTCAAAATTTTACATACCTATGACCCAAAGGGAATTATAATTTCTTCTACTGAAATATTCTACATTTAATCATAAGGGAGATGAAGGATGAACTCACCCTATCCATTGATACAAATTTAATCCACATGGTAAACATAAATAACCCATTGAGACCACCAAATATTCCCCATACCTCATTTTTAAATCAAATCACGTAAGATATCAAAAGAATAGCCACATGTAATCCTTGTAGAGGGGGATCAATGTGAATATCATGAAGGGATTTATAATCTAGGTTACTTTTAGAATGTGATCATCTAAAAAACTTACACCCTTCAACTAGGAAACATGGAAAACATCTAATGGTGAGAAATATCAACCTTGAATTTTAGGTGGAGGAATATGGAGGTTCATTGATTATTATATATACTTTCTCATCCCCATTTTTTAGGTATTAAATACCTTACAATTATCCATAGATTTATTTAGTTACGTTTAATTAATTTCTACATTTTAACTGTTTTATGTGTTTTATATTTTCCTATCCTAAATTCTTATAACTTTCTGGATTCTTGTATTTTTTTACCCCTGTGAGGCAGTTTTGATATCGTGATTCGTTATTATTAAGAATTAACCCATTGTGGATGGTCTAAGGGGAATCACAATATTATTATTGAATTTATTTATTTTAAATTCCAAATATATTTTTCTAGTTCTAGTATTCTAATGAAGGCAAAGAGTGAAGATGGAAATAATCACTCCATTTTCCATCAACACTGATAAATTATTACACCAGTTAAAATATGGAGTCTCCCACTAATAAAATCAATCAACATACCAATATATATGAGTAGTTTATAAAGATTAGTGGTATGCATTTTCCACCAAGTATCTGAGTAGATTCTTCTACTCAGTTGAGGTGACTTATATTCTACTCACCAATGAGAATAAATATGTTGTTGATATTCAAGAGAGTACTTTAGATGGTTATTACTATCACACACTAGAAATTAGTGGGGGGGGGGGGGTTAGTAGATATATTATATTGTATTTTTTATTGGATTACGTGATTTAGAACAAGTTAAAATGATAATAAAACCCATTGGAATTTACCCAAGGGCCATAGGATTTTCATGATAAACATTTATATGTATTTTTATCTCATTTGTTATTAATTTAAATTAACTAGAAAAAATAATATTCAAATATCTATTATAGTTTCAAAACTATTAAAACAAAGAAAAAAGAAGTGAAAAAGAATAGTGAGTTTTCTCAGCTAGGCTATTTACAAGAAAAACCTTGGTTCATATCCAATAGGCACACATGGTATTTTAATTCTGCTAGGATAACACCACTATAAAATGTTTATGTCAATTATACACATCAATAATTACACTCATTTGAATTTACTATGCATCCACAAAAAATTATAAAACCCTCATTTTTTTGTGATAATTCCTTTTAATTATAATGATATTTGAAATAATAAAAGGATAAAAGAAATGTTTCATGGATTTCACAAGCTATGAATGAATAATACTACTTTTTATATTAATTTCCATGATATGACCAGTTGTTATATAAATTTACAAGACCAAACTAGGAATAACCTTCTTTAGTATTAGTGAGTATTTGTGATTTCGTATAATTACTCATTTCATTTAATTATACATGGATGTGTAAATTACACAGATGAATTATGAAGTCATGTGATGTCATTTGATATAATATATTATTTAAAATACATACAAAGTTTCAAATTAAAACTTGATTTCTTAGGTGATATGAAAATACATGATTAGATGAATACTAAAACTTCTATAAATCTAATATTCCCATTGTATAAATATGCAATACTAATAAATTAATCACATGACATGTATACCCTACTTTATAATCACTCAAAATTACAAAAAATATCTTATTTAAAACAAATATTTCAAAATTATTTTCAAAAAATAATTTGGGAACATTAATACAAGAATTTATTTACTTTTTAAACATAAAAATTTTCTATTCAACCAAAAACTCAAAATATTTATTGTTTCAAAGTTAGGGAAGGAATCAAATTTTGTATTATGAAATCATCGAAATGAAATCTGTTATTTTTTTACCTATATAATTAATCAATGGTTTATATATACTAATACACAATTATATTTCTTTATGATAAATAATTTAAGGTCAATTTTTGGATCTATGTATTAAATATTATGACCTTAACAATGAAAAACACATAAATCAATTTTAAAATATTCAATTCAAACTTGTTTCACGAAAATTAATTGAAATTTGAATATAGTTTATAAATTTAAAATTAGTATATTTTAGATTTTAATCTAATAAATATAATGATTAATTTAAAGATAATTATGTTAAACACAATTTCTATTACAAATGATAAAATTATATTCTTGAGGATATGGCCATGACCAATGAACCTCATCATATATTAACTTACTATAATTGATGTCATTAAATATTTGAATTTTTGAAATTATATTGTGCTCAATTTATATGTTTTATGATATTTTAGAGAGATTAATTGATTTAAGTATGCTTTTATAGAGGTATTTTAAGATTTTAGGCTAGTTCTACCTATTATCCCAAAATTGGAATATCTTTGTTTTACTTGATATTGATACCCTCTATGAAACCCATAATATTATAATGAAATAATTACGTAAAATTTGATGTTATGTTTATATTTAGGGTTAAAGTTATTATTTTTACTTCTAGGTCCAAAATGAATATTTTTATTAAAAATTTTAAAATCTTTTTATAAAAGATTTTTTCATTTACATGGGAGACTTTTTCTATATATATTTGTAAAAAATTCAATATCACATGACACCATAGACAATAACATCTACTATAATAAATTAAATATAAATCACAAGAATCATAAAATTCCACATAAAATAAACAATTCATCATCATCAATGTGATGAACCCAAATATATTGGTCTATGAATATACCCTATTAATATATAATAAATATATGTAACTAAACCTACACAATCACATCCACCACTAGATAAAATAATATGAATAAATTAAAAGTCCATAAAACCTTGTCACTTTATTTTGATATTCACGTCCATATTTTATATTAAGTAATCTGTCTACCTGGTTTTCTGTATGTTTCCAAACAAATTCTATACATGTGGTAACAATAGAAATATCTAGTACATCACCCCATATATATAGTTTCTCACTTGAAAAAAATATCGAAGTTAGTGAATCATGATATATATTCTTTTTATAAATCCCAAGGGTAAATTAATATTTTAAAATATTAAGGTCTCATATTAGTTCCATGAAATAACTTAAACATATCCAAACAACCTGTAATAAACTAAAATATAACTGTATAACTCATTAAACATTGGAAGAAATATTTCATAATATAAAAAAATATTTGATATAAAATGTATTGTATTTATTCAAATAAACCTTACAAGAAAAAAAGCATACTCTCATCCAAAAAAATCATATAATCATTATATAAATGAACCATATCTTGAGGTATGAAATATATTAACATTTCAACAGGAGAATCAAAAATCTTGGTAACTATTAAACACAATTTCTAACCTACATTGGCGTTTAATACCATTAAAAATCATATGATAGAAGGATTATATATATTGGTAGGGGATTCCTACACAAGTCTATTGATGGATAATATCATTCCACCCATTAATTATTTCTAATCACCTATATATATGTATCATAACCTATTAAATATCCCCTTATATTGAGTATACATGAAACAATAACATCAAATAGTGGGGTTATAGTAAGTAAAAATAAAATTTTTCTGGCTATAATTATCATAATCCATTGAAATAAAAGGAAAATGAGGTTCCCCAAATTTTCACTCCCATATCATGTGTAAAAATGACATATTTTACATACTATCTCTGATTCACATCCTTAATTAAAAGATCATTCATAAATAATTTAATATTAATATTTCAAATTTCCTTTTAGGTTTATAGTTTTATGGATTTAAGAGAAATATTTAAATTATATAACCCATGTTACTTGTATCAAATGATCATTTTTCTAACCACCTAATCCAAAATAAGTCTTCAATATCTCCCCACAAATTCAATACACAAGATACTATTTTAGAACCATCATATGTATGAAATTTCTTCATAACCCAGGGAAATGGAATCATAGGAAAGTGTGATCTAAAATCTTAGTAAAGGTAAACAAAATGGATAAAAATTTATGATCATAAGTGTTCATAATATGAGTATATGAATATAATAAAGACACATAATAAAATAATTCCCAATAGAACTTATATAAAAAACATGGTGTATAGAATAAAATGACATAAGAAATGAATCAAAAGAGTGTGGAATCATGATCCATAAAAATTTTACATGAGAGAATATAATAGTCATTAGAATAAGTATAAAAATTTGATGAAAAACATTAGCATAAGGTATCATCATATGGTGAGATTATCCAAGAAGGGCCATATTTCAGTTTTTCAGCATATCTAATGAGGATCACCATTTAGTTTGTGAGCATATAAAAGAAGGATTAACTTTTAGTTGGTGAACATATCCAATAAGTCTCACCATTTATTTTTTGAACATATACAATAAATATCACAATATATTATATCATGAGATATAAAACATTAACAAATTCATTAGATGGAAACCTTTGGCCCCGCCAATCATCATCCATATATATTCATGCCACTTAAAATCTTCTCATTAATCATATCACAAAAAACCCATGGAAAGTAAATGATTTTCATATAATTTTAATAATATATTCACATACTGGATCATTTATAAATCAATCTATAATCATAACATGATAAACCCAAATAAAAATGGGTATATAATGACATAATGAAAATTTCTAGCTAAATACCATTCAATCAAGATAAAGAATATGATATTTACATCATATAGATAAAGGGAGTAATGTTATTTTAATAATTTAACCAATCAATTGATGTATTGAATCTAGGTAAACATGTTTTTGTCGAAGGAATAAAAAATAGGTTATTAATGGAGTGAAAGTATTGAAAAAAGTGTTAGATTTATAAAACATCAATTACTAGGAATGATAATGACAGCGATGGATCATTTCCATGATATAAAATGACATTTCGTAAGACAACAAAAGAAATAAGATATATGTTATAATTTTAATATTATCCTTTATCAAGTTTAATATATACATAAGTAAAATAAATTAGACAAATGATACTTTTTAGAAGTTAAAAAAGCTTTCAAAATATTAAATATTTTCTATCTTTTGAGTGAATTTTAAAATAAATATTTTTTTAAACCAAAAGAAAAATAATTATATTTATAAAATATGAAAATATATAGATAAATATATATGTAAAATTAAAAATATGGATGAATTACTTGTTCCTACAAAAATGTTAATAATATATGCTTATCACATTTTTATGAAAACACCACCTTCAGAAAATGTATAAAATTTAATTAAAATTTTAAAAGGTGTCAAAGTAGTAAAAAAATGGAATTAATAAAATGTTCAATCATATATAAGGACAATTTTAGAATAATACAATGAATAAATATATGGATAAAGGTAGGTTTTATATTGACTAGGTTATGGGGTTGATTTCAATTATAAGAAATACTTCAGGTAAAATATGAGTCAAAGGGAACTAAAATTTTGAGGGTACATGTAAAACCCCATTAATATCCCAAAAAATGATGATTATTTTATGAAAAAAGAAAAATTACCTATATGGATCATATTTTTGAATAAATATTTATTTTAAAATTATATTATAAATCGAAACCTTTATGGTTTGAGTAACATTTTAATCACAACCTGATTAAACATTGGTATCTTTTGAATAAAAGGATATTTAATGAAATTACATGTATAAATATTCAAAACTCGTGAATTACATGAACATGGTAAACTAAATTCATTAGTATGAAATGAAAAAATATCAAAGGTATTATTTTGAACAATATTAAATATGTCATATGAAATTAAATTTGAGACAAGGAATGCCTTACCCTGTATTCTTGCTTAGTTGAATTCATTCTAACCTACTGTATGAAAAAAATTATATTAATCACTAATTTTAGAACCTTATTGATATATTAATACCATTATAATATTCATTTATAATCATTATCTAGATTTATTTTTTTAATAATTATTTATTTTCAATATTATGTGTCGGTAATATTGAGCGTTCTTAACTAATTTCATAAATATGATGTGGTTATATATATTTTAAATAATTTAACTGTTTAAAAATTATTAAATTTACTATAATTTATGATTTATAATTTTTTATACTTTTATAATTTCAGTTTATTATATTTTTTTCAATGATCCTTAATTATTAATTCAATAATGGTCAGGTTTTAATGATTCATAGCGAACGAATGGTGTTTTCTTAAATAATGAGTCAAATTTTATACTAGAATTCAAAAGCCAAAAAACAAATATTTAATTGTTTTTATAATATATTAACATAAATTAAATTCCCATATTCATTAATGATAAAAATTTATATAATTTTTTAGATAGCTGGTTAAACCAACCCAAATAGAAACATACCCTAAGTAACAGATCGTTATAAAGTGATTTTATTGTAATATCCTTATAGTAGAAGAATAATGACTCCATTTTTTGTTTTTAATTGTTATATATCTTAATTTTAACAATTTATAATATTAATATAATGTATATTCTATTATTACAAAATATGAATAAATAAGTTTTACTCATATTAGGCTCTTTTGGATGGTTGAATTTAAAACATCTATTTATTGACAATATTGTTAGAAGGTTGTAAAATTAGAATAGATATAACCATAATAATTTCTTAAAATCCATATTTATATATTAAACCTAATATCATAGCCAAACATGAGTGGTGGTAATAAAATACTCAATACACCGTTCTATGGCGTAGGTAGTTCGCATCTATACATGGGTGATGATTTTGTTTTCTATAGAATAGGAGAAAGGTGTAATATGAATCATTACGTAAGAACATAATAAATGAAATAAATATCATTTTTATATGTTAAATTCCCTATTAGGACCATTATTTTATGGTGGTGAAGGAAAAGTAAACACATTGCACCATAGAGGTGGTAGTATGCACATACAGACGATTGAGGTTTTCACATTTATTATGTGAAGAGGAAAAAAGGTAGATAATGAATTTTCCATATATGTAAATACATTTTAGTTATATTTAGTACTTATTTTATCATTTAATAATTTTTACTATATTTTTAAAAGTGTAATTATAGAGAAGTTAAAAAAATAGAGAGTGAGAAGTACAGACATTAAGCTTTTGAGTGTTCTCTTCAAGTACTTGTTTGATACAGAATACATTAGAAAATATATTGTGGAATTAAAATAATGATGGTAAAATAGTATTCCAGGGGAATGAATAAGGTAACATTTAAAATGAATATTTTTGTGAGTGGAATTTAAGTGGTGGTGAGAGTCCCCTTTAATAGTTTTCACAATGGATTTTTTGTAAATATTTCAACATATTATAATGAGAGAACATGTTTCACAAGTAAAATGGAACAAAAAATGATAAATATTTGATTGGGGGATTATATAAGGTTAATAAACTATCAAATACTCAATTATAAACATATTTTAACAAGTTTAATCCTATTAACAAATGACTTATTAATTTTATTATTTTAGATTTTATTGCGGTACCTAGTTTTTACCTAAGTAATTTAATTTTCATATCTAAAAATAAAAATTAGCTCATTAAATAATATGGAACTAATTAATCCAAATATTAAATCTGTTTTATCATAATTATTTTTATTCTTGTAATAAAAATTAATTTTAATATTAGAGCATGTAGTATGTAAAAACATGTTAGAAAAAATGTGTTTTTGTGCTAATTTTATTTTGTGTAGGGTAAAATTATCCCTGAAATTGATTATAATGATATTAATTGGTTCATTATAAAAAATAATTGTTATGTTTCTTATTTTGAAATAAATTAATTAATATTAACGTTAAATTTTTTATTGAAAATAAAATTCTAAAAATAATATTTAAATTAGAATGAAATGTTACTTATATTATAAAATGTTGAACATTGATTTTTAAGTTCAAAATAATATTTTAAAACACATATTTTTAATATTGAAATGAATATTTAACCAATTAAAAGGATTTATAAACTTATAGGGCTTTTTCATATGTTGATAAATTCATATAATAAACAATTTTGGTAAAAACTAAAATTTCCAATGTTCACTTAAAAATTAATTATTCCTGAAAATCACAAAAATTAATGCTAAACTATTTTTGACATTATAAATATAAAAATTAATTCATATTAATGTATTTATGATATTAAATGATATATATTTAATTTTAAAATATGTAATATTAAAGAAAACTACATTTATAAAAAAAATAAGTTTTTTTTTGAAAACAAAAATGAAAAATGTGTAAAATATATGTGATAAACAGATATTTCATTATTAAGAACTTGATTATATCATAATAATTTCTGGTTATATAGTCCCTTTGTAATATATATGTATTTGGTATGCTCTAGGAGGATCCATCGGTGATGATTCTGCAATCATAGATCTTGTGGAAATTTCAATGACCACGAATTTCCTCCATATAAGTTTTCAATCAAAACAAAATTTTTTGAGTTCATATTGGTATTTGTCTGAAGAAAACCATATAAAATTTACCCCATTTCAATTTTTAGGTTAATTAGATTCATATGGGATAATTCTTCTACCCATATCCATTTATTTCCTTTTGTTCTTAGATTTCATAATACAATTACTTACTTTTATACCCACATATTTAGTGAATATATTTTAGAATTTTTTTTATTTTAATATATAATTGTTTCATTTTTAGGGTGTTATATATAATACTGGATTTAAATAAAAATATTTATTTCCAGGAAATTTTATATAAAATTATTAGGTCATTACATTCTCACCCTTAAAGAAATTATATCCTCAAAATTTTAAATATTACCTGCTAATGAAATAGTTATGTGTGTTCACAATATTGAATTTGATAATGATTTAATATCAAATAAGGTTTCATCCGCACCATCCTTTTTATGACTAGTGAAATTATATTTTTATTTAAAAAAATTAATATAACTAATGTTTAGTTTTTTTCATTCACCATATGTGTAAAATAATGCAATATAATGTGATCAATTTTTCATTGGGAGTTTATAACTGATATTTTATTAATAGGTGATCATGGGTTGATTTTTAGATGTAATTTTCCTATCCTGTAAGTTACCATGACCACTATGTTAATATAATCAATCAATGATTAATATCATATCAAATTTGATTAATGGAAGGATACTAGGATTTTATAGGGAACACATAAATATATATTTGGAAAAGGTATAATCATGAGATGAAATTTTAATAATACTATATGTTTTTTAATAATATGATATCTATTCATTGGTATTGCAATTTTATGTTCTTATTTTCACGACCCGACCCTACCCGGGCTCGAGCCGCAACTACCCCAAGCCCGCCTCCATAGGCCAGGGGCTGGAGACCAGCGCCGAAGGCACAACAACTCGGGGAGGCCTTTGCCTAAGTACCTGTACACACGCACGCATCAAACTCAATGAAAAAGTGCAGAGTAAAAAGGAAAAGCAAAGGGAAACCGCTAAAATAAACCACAATGTGCATCGACCTCTAACAGTACAAAGTACAGACCGAAAAGAAAAGGGGTAAAACATGCGCCCAACCAGAAAAGTGCCACAACCCGGTAACAGGTAAACAAAAGAAAAACAGCCAGAAGGGGTCCCCCCACCTGGGACCTAACCCCGACCACCACACGCGGTCCAATCTCCCAAGCTCCAAAGCTCCACTGAAGCCACGCTCCACCTGTCCGTCGTCTGCAAGGGCACACCAAGTGCGGGCAAAGCCCAAGCAAGGGTGAGTATAAAAATACTCAGTAGGATACCCCGAAGGCTCGAGGGAGCAACAAGAGGAGGTACCGCAGGGTGAGAAGTAGAGCGAACATGAAAATTAGAGGAGTACAACTGAAAGTGCAGTAGAATACCAGCAGAGAGTCCAGCTCAACCCATCAAAAGAAAGGAAGTAGACTCGTCCAGACACAAGAAGCTGAAACGGTGAGAAGATTACCTTCTCGTCGAGTCTTCGCTACCTATATCCAGTGAGTGGACTCATCCAACCACGAGAATATAGACACGAAAAGCATGTGGCATACCCCACGCGTCTTCACCTCTCCTAGAAGGAGAGCAACCAAACCCAAGAAGTTGGTGTAGGAACATGGTATATACAAATCCATATGCTCTGTCGAGAAGCCCGAACCACGTCGTAAGTGGATCTCCGTTCCATAGCTCATCCCAAGAAAGGTGAGTCGCCAATAGTCCCAGAAGTAAACTCCATCATCGATGCCCAGCATCCCACACGTCTGCCCCGAACTGCAATCCAAGGGGCTCAATCACCACACCTTGACACTATCTGCTTTGGGCAGAATTGACTCGCCCGCAGGGTTTTAGATCGTGTCACAAGAACGTTTCTCGGTGGGGAAAGTGTCCCTCGTACTTGAGAGTTTTAGGGAAAGTCAAACCACGCCTCATCACTGCCCCGCATTCAAGAGGTCTCCTCAAAGTCAAAACCATCACAACACTGACCCGTATAACCAAGGGTCCCGCTCTGGTAATCACGGAGGAAAGCCTCAGACTAGCCTAGTAGAAAGTTCTGAGCCTGGAATGTCAACGGGTGTCCCACTGCCCAGCCCTGCTGGAGGGTAATTCATAACCAGATATCAGGTGACCCACTGCCCAGCCCTGCTGGAGGGTAAAACCTAATACCTCATCAAGATACCCACTACCCAGCCCCGTTGGAGGGTAGACCTTAATACATCATCAGGCGACCCACTGCCCAGCCCCGCTGGAGGGTAGACCTGGAATAAGTCGACATGCGACCCACTGCCCAGCCTTGCTGGAGGGTAGACCTGGAACTAGACGACGGGCGACCCACTGCCCAGCCCTGCTGGAGGGTAGACCCTAAGAGGTCGTCGGGTGACCCACTGCCCAGTCTCCGCTGGAGGGTAAACCATAAGTGCGTCCGGCGACCCACTGCCCAGTCTCTACTGGAGGGTAGACCCTAATAGCGTCAGGTGACCCACTGCCCAGTCTCTGCTGGAGGGTAGACCCTAAAAGTCAGCGAGCAACCCACTGCCCAGCCCTGCTGGAGGGTAAACCCGAAGAAGTCGATGAGTAACCCACTACCCAGCCCCGCTGGAGGGTAAAACTCATAACTGCTCTGGTCATCTCTATCGAAGGGTTCACCACTGGCCAACCGAACACGGAGTGGGTATCGCACAACCACCAAATTCCAGAACAACTCACCCCAAAAGAGGTTCAGAGCCTATTCCATCACGGGGTGCCACTACCACCGCTACTGGCCGATCCATCGAGAACGAATCCAGGGGGAGACCACTCAACCCTACTGGTCACAAATGAGCACAGATCCAGGGGAAGAACTCCACCCTGCTAGTCAAACAATCACACAGAGGGACCCTCTACGTCGTGAGAGGTCAAAGTACGTAAAGTAGAATCCATCACGTACGTGGGGCCCATACAACGTGTGGCCCCATCACAACCCCAACCAAGTGCCCAAACGTTCTTAGGTACGAACAACCACATGTACCTTCAATCATTCCCGTATACTCCCATAGTATACCTCACTTCCAGCCCAAGGGCTATCATGCATACGGCACCCATCGTCAACGCGAAGGCATGACGTAACAACTCCACCTCAAAGGCCCAGGCACGGATGACCACATCTCGTGAATCATTTGTATCACTCTCCCAAGAGTGTGCGATCACACGCCAAGGGTCCGCTACAAATGAGGTAGGACGAACCGCCACCGGAGCACCTCTCATGCTCAAAATTCAACAAGATCATGCAAGAGGCTCCGCACAACCAAACAGATCACACCGTTGTAATCCTCGCGAAAAAACACGCGAGATCGACTACTCACTCGCCTCCAACGGATATCCGACGGAAAAGTCGCCAACACCGCCTCACGCCCGAACGACGTCCCGTGAACCCGAGCCTCGACCACGAAAATAGTCGGGTGCATCACACCATTGCGATTCTCTTAGGAAAACATGTCAAAAGAACTACTCACTTGAGTGCAACAGATATCTGGAGAAAAAGGTGCATCCTGACGCACCGCACACGAGTGGTGCCACGTGGGACCCGCATCCCGGTCCCGAAACTCAACGAACGGATCGCACCATTGTGATCCTCTCGAAAAAGAACACAAGATTTACTATTCATTTGTCCAAAACGGTTTCCCGGTGATAAAGCTGGAAATAACCGTCAACTCCCGAAATGGCCCTCACGGGGCCCACACCATTGTGCGGAATTACAGCGGGCATACTGCGCCAATGCGATGCCCTCAGAAAAACACCCAACATCGACTGCTCGCACGCCCCGAACGGATGTCCGAGGAAAAAGCCGCTAAAATCTGCACGCAGCTCAAAAGACGGGTGATGGGGCCCACACCTCAACTTTGGCCTCAACGCCTGGAACTGCCCTGGAAAGCTCCGCCTCGGTGCCAGGGTCCCAACGCAACTGACGTTGTTTAAATCGGACGTCGGACGCGTCCGTGCCGTCCAAGACAAGTTCCCCCGGAAAATGACAAACCACTTAAAGACGCGTCGCGCCTTCGCGGCCCCTCATTTCGGGAATTAAAAATTCCTGAAACCATCTCAAAAGATCCGACTCTGTGCCAGGCCCGCGCCGCCATAGACGGTGCGCAAAACGGACGTCCGTAACGAAAGCTACGGACGTCGGAGGTTAGAAGGGGGGGGGGGGATCCCTTGGGTCGGACCGGCCCGGTCCGGCCGCGGGCCCAGCTCACTTCGCCACGGCCAGCTGGTCGTGGCCTGCCGACGCCCGACTGGCCCGGACGACCGGTCTCGATGCGCCCCCGCGGAGACCCGCAGTTCGCGGGTCTCTGTCCACCGAGGTCGCGTCGCGCCGCGACCCCGGGTCGTCGTCCCGTGCTGGCGCCCTCGGCCTGCCGCCGCCGAGCCAACGGCCGCCGCCCACCGCCAGCACCGGAAAGCACCGCCGCCAGCCGACCGCCGCCGAAGCCCCTTCCGCCGTCCCAGAACCACCGTCCGCCGCCACTCGAAACCGCCGGACCACCGCGCCGGCCGGAGAACCCCAAAAACCCACGAATCTTCGTTGGACCGCTGCGGAGGCCCCGTAGGTCAGATTTCGAATCCGAAATGAGCGTTGGAAAGCTCGAAGAACATACTACACGATCATGGGAATCGATCGACGATCGGATAACAATTTGATACTATAAACTAAGCTTAAATATTTCGGGAAAAATAAAACGAAACAAAACGACACCAACCTCGAAGGGCGTAGCCCGACGCTTCGTGTGCGGACCGTCGGAACCGTGGTGCCTCGCCAGAGTTTGCCTCGCCGGAGCTCACCTCACCGGAGCTGCCTCTCCATAGGTGAAGGAGGGGGGAGGGTTTGAGGAAGAAGAAGAAGTAGAAGAAAGGGGGGTGGGGGTTTTTAAGTACAAATCACTTAAACGCCCGCCCGACAGCCCCGAACCCAAACTCCCGACGGGGTTGGGATTTAGCCTCCCCTAGGCTAAGAACCACGTTATGAGTGCAACGGCGGTCTCAGAATTTTATTCCGAGACCCTGTTCAAAAGATATTGAACTTAGCACCCGAGGCCGCCAAATTACGAAAACGCCCCTGGGGCCATTTTTCACAGACGGGCTGCGCCCGCAAAACTGACACCCCTCCTAGGGTAAACGGAACGTTCTGAACTCAACGGTGCCCTTAGTTTTCCAATCTGAGCCACCGTTTAAGAGATACCTGTGTTTCATCATTAAACAAATTAATTAATTAATTTAATCCGTTTAACATTCCAGAAGCGAGCGAGGGGTCCAAACGTCCCACGCCGATAAGTTTTATGTCGTTCCTAGGGTAAACACCCCATTCTGGACCCATACGTACACTCGGATCACTGATCCGGAACTCTGTTTAGGATTTATCTCATTTATTTAGCGTTTCCAGTGTGAACGCACTGAAATTTTAATTCTGGCCACTCCGGGGCTCGGAATCGCACGCCGTCTGAAGGCACTGCCCTGGAATATCATCAAAAATATTCCAAAGTCTTTCGCAGAAAAAACGGGGTTCTTAGATCATTCCCTACTTCTAGATTTTCGTCCTCGAAAAGCAAAACCAGGAACAACATAGGGTACTAAGCCCACACCTGGCTTTCCCATACCGCGAAGAACCCACGCACAACTCTGCTTCACAGCACACAGACCAAAGGATTGATCTGTTCATGCTAGGTCTGCCCTTGCCGACGTCGTACACCCACTCCAGACATTGGAGTTAGGGAAAGGCGGTAGGGTACCTTGCCATCCCTTTGCACGGTCTCAAACAGCCCGAAGTCTCTCGGGGGTAGCTCACCTCCCCGGTCAAACCTCTACGTCGCACGCCGCGACTGGAATCACTGCCCGCACCTGGAACAAGGCCCGGTGATTCACTCCTTCAGAATATCCATATGGTGAAACACCCAAGGATATATGTTCACGCAAGGTTCCACAGTCGATTCTCTCTTACACGCTCAAAAGGTGATGGAGTCAACATCATCGACTAAAGGAAAAGGTCTCACACCTTTTTCCTTACCAACACAGGGTTACACCCGACGCCCTGCATCACCCTGGTAACACCTCAATCAAGGACCAGGGAGAAAAAAAATTCACACGCAGAGCCTAACAATTCTACTGCAAGAAGTAGAAGAGTCGCAATGGGTACCTCTCACCATCCCATGCTCTGCAGGATCGTAGACATCCAAAGCTCGCGGCTACCCGAAGTCCCAACCGTCAGCTCCCGGAGCCTGACGTGGACCGCCTAGTGGTGATGGGGAGATCTCATAACATCATCCCCCACCCCCATCTCCTCCCGATCCTTTGCTAGCACCACCTCTCTGGCCACTAATCTGATCACGGCGCTACCTCTGCCGTGGTGGTGCGCTTGCTGCCTGCCTGAAGCTCTCAGCAACTCGGGTCAGGCAGTCTCGTGCCAAGTGACCTCGCCCGTCACAAGAATAGCACCGACTCTCTCCAGGCTACACTGGTGTCCTCTGGCACCGCTGTGGTGTACAACCACGCCCCTGAGTCCGGTTGTCAGAAAGCCACCTGTGTCAAGGTCTTGCTTGCCGACGCCTGATAGCTGTGGCAGACGTCTCGGCTCTAACGTGCCTGCTGCCACCACCAACTCTAGTACGTGACAGGAAGCCCTCTGTCACCAGCGCCTTCTCTAGCTCCCCGGAATATTTGGAAATTTCCAAGGGTACTATGACAACATGAATATCTCAGCAGAGACCCTACTCAAACTTCCGCGCCCGGAGGTTGTCGTCACGGACCAAGTCCGGGTAAAAGCGTGCACGGTCTGCAAAACTAGCCGTGTACTCAGCCACCATCATCCCTCCCTGCTGAAACTGCAAGAGCTCCTGAATCCGAACGGAGCACAAGCAGGAGGGGGAAAACTTCTCACTAAACAACAACATAAAGTCATCCCACGAAAGTGACGACTCGCCAAGAAACTGAGTCACGAGACTCCACCAACGCCAAGCTACTCCGTAGAAAAGGCTGGCTACCAAAGACACTCTCTGACCTGTCGGCGTTTGCACAAGCCTGAAAAGGAAAACCACTGCCTCAAGCCAAACCTCTGCTGCCAGAGGGTCTGGCTCACCACTGAACCTCAGCGGTATCTGTCACTGGAACTCACAGAGCGTGCTCAACCTGCGCTCAAGCTCAGCCTGCTCTACTGAAACTGCCTGCTGCTCAACAGGTGGGGGTGCTGCTACCGGCCCACCCGGATAAAAGGGCTCACACGATGGGTCCTGGACTGTGGCCTCGTAGCTCGCAGGGTCGTCGTCACGCACCCAAAGCTGGTATCCTGGCTGGCTGTCTTTGTGGATACATCCTGAATATTATCAAGGAGTGCTGCGGTCAAATGAGCATATATGTATATACCTATAGCAACTATGGGGAGCTGACTCAAGAAGGGCAGTCAAAGACTAAATCCTATGTGATGCACAAACAAATTTCCCTGGAACAAGTGTCTCAGCATGCCGAGTCGACAAGCGGGTTATCAAGGTCCTGGTGAATGGATACATCGGTCGACGCACCATCACTGGACTCCCTGGCCTGAGAGCCGCTCTCGAGACACGTTAACACTGTTGCCCAAAATCCCAACCAATTCCTTTTATTTTAGGGACGTCCGAACAGCGTCCCAAGGAACGAACCACCTCTGATACCACTTTGTCATGACCCAACCCTACCCGGGCTCGAGCCGCAACTACCCCAAGCCTGCCTCCATAGGCTAGGGGCTGGCGACCAGCACCGAAGGCACAACAACTCGGGGATGCCTTTTCCTAAGTAACTTTACACATGCACACAACAAACTCAATGAAAAAGTGAAGAGTAAAAAGGAAAATCAAAGGGAAACAACTATAAATAAACCACAATGTGCATCGACCTCTAACGGTACAAAGTACAGACTGAAAAGAAAAGGGGTAAAACATGCAACCAACCAGAAAAGTGCCAGAAACCGTCAACAGGTAAACAAAAGAAAAACAGCCAGAAGGGGTCCCCCACCTGTGACCTAACCACGACCACCGCACGCGGTCCATGCTCCCAAGCTCCTACGCTCCACTGAAGCCACGCTCCACCTGTCCGTCGTCTGCAAGGGCACACCAAGTGTGGGAAAAGCCTAAGCAGGGGTGTGTATAAAAATTCTCAGTAGGATACCCCGAAGGCTCGAGGGAGAAACAAGAGGAGGTACCAAAGGGTGAGCAGTAGAGAGAACAGGAAAAGTAGAGGAGTACAACTAAAAGTGCAGTAGAATACCAGCAGAGAGTCCAACTCAACTCATCAAAAGAAAGGAAGTAGACTCGTCCAGACACAAAAAGTTGGAAATGGTGAGAAGATGAACTTCTCGTCGAGTCTTTGCTACCTATATCCGGAGAGTGGACTCATCCAACCACGAGAATCTAGACACGGAAAGCATGTGGCATACCCCGCGCGTCTTCACCTCTCCTGGAAGGAGAGCAACCAAACCCAAGAAGTGGGTGCAGGAACATGGTATATACAAATCCATATGCTCTGTCAAGAAGCCCGAACCACATCGTAAGGGGATCTACATCCCATATCTCAGCCCAGGAAAGGTGTGTCACCAATAGTCCCAGAAGTAAACTCCATCATTGATGCCCATCATCCCACACGTCTTCCCCAAACCGCAATCCAAGGGGCTCAATCACCACACCTTGACACTATCCGCTTTGGGAGGCACTGACTCGCCCGCACGGTTTTAGATCACTTCACAAGAACGCGTCTCGGTGGGGAAAGTGTCCCTCGTACATGAGAGTTTTAGGGAAAGTCAAACCATGCCTCGTCACTACCCCGCGGTCGAGAGGTCTCCTCAAAGTCAAAACCGTCACAACAATGACCCATATAACCAAGGGTCCCGCTCCGGTAATCATGGAGGAAAGCCTCAGACTAGCCTAGTAGAAGGGTCTGAGCCTGGAATGTCAACAGGTGTCCCACCGCCCAGCCCTGCTGGAGGGTAACTCATAACCAGATATCAGGTGACCCACTGCCCAGCCCCGCTGGAGGGTAAACCCTAATACATCATCAGGCGACCCACTGCCCAGCCCCGCTGGAGGGTAGACCTTAATACATCATCAGGCAACCCAATTCCCAGCCCCACTGGAGGGTAGACCTGGAATAAGTCGACAGGCGATCCACTGCCCAGCCTTGCTGGAGGGTAGACCTAGAACTAGACGATGGGCGACCCACTGCCCAGCCCTGCTAGAGGGTAGACCCTAAGAGGTCGTCGGGTGACCCACTTCCCAGTCTCTGCTGGAGGGTAAACCATAAGAGCGTCGGGCGACCCACTGCCCAGTCTCTGCTGGAGGGTAGACCCTAATAGCATCGGGTGACCCACTGCCCAGTCTCTGCTAGAGGGTAGACCCTAAAAGTCAGTGAGCAACCCACTGCCCAGCCCTGCTGGAGGGTAAACCCAAAGAAGTCAATGAGTAACCCACTACCCAGCCCCGCTGGAGGGTAAAACTCAGAACTGCTCTGGCCATCTCTACCGAATGGTACACCACTGGCCAACCGAACACGAAGTGGGTACCGCGCAACCACCCAATTTCAGAACAACTCACCCCAAAAGAGGTTCAGAGCCTATTCTATCACGGGGTGCCACTAGCACCGCTACTGGCCGATCCATTGAAAACGAAACTAGGGGGAGACCACTCAACCCTGCTAGTCACAAACGAGCACCGAGCCAGGGGAAGAACTCCACCCTGCTAGTCAAACAATCACACAGAGGGACCCTCTACGTCGTGAGAGGTCAAAGTACATAAAGTAGAATCCGGCACGCACGTGGGGCCCACACAACGTGTGGACCCATCACAACCCCAAAAAAGAACCTAAATGTTCTCAGGTACGAACAACCACATGTACATTCAAGCATTCCCGTATACTCCCAGAGTATACCTCACTTCCAGCCCAAGGGCTATCATGCACATGGAACCCATCGTCAAAATGATGGAGTGATGTAACAACTCCACCTCCAAGGCCCAGGAATGACCGACCACATCTCGTGAATCATTTTTATCACTCTCCCAAGAGTGTGCGATCACACGCTAAGGGTCTGCTACAAACAAGGTAGGACGAACCGCCACCGGAGCACCTCTCATGCTCTACATTCAACATGATCACGCAAGAGGCTCCGCACAACCAAAAAGATCGCACCACTGTAATCCTCACAGAAAAACATGCGAGATAGACTACTCACTCGCTTCCAACGGATATCCGATGGAAAAGTCGCCAACACCGCCTCACACCCGAACGACATCCCGTGAACCCGAGCCTCGGCCCCGAAAACAGTCGGGTGCATCACACCATTGCGATTATCTTGGGAAAACACGTAAAAAGCACTACTCACTTGAGTGCAATGGATATCAGGAGAAAAAAGGTGCATCCCGGCGCACCGCACACGAGCGGTGCCACGTGGTACCCGCATCCCGGTCCCGAAACTCAACTAACGGATCGCACTGTTGTGATCCTCTCGAAAAATCACACAAGATGGATTATTCATTTGTCCAAAACGGTTGCCCGGTGATAAAGCTGGAAATCACCGTCAACTCCTGAAACGGCCCTCGCGGGGCCCGCACCATTGTGCGGAATTACAACGGGCAGACTGCGCTAACGCGATGCCCTCGGAAAAACACCCAACATCGACTGCTCGCACGCCCCGAACGGATGTCCGAGGAAAAAGCCGCTAAAAGCTGCACGCAGCTCAAAAGACGGGTCGTGGGGCACATGCCTCAACTTCGGCCTCAACGCCTAGAACCGCCCTGGAAAGCTCCGCCTCGGTGCCAGGGTCCCAACGCAACTGACGGCGTTTAAGTCGGACGTCGGACACGTCCGCACCGTCCAAGACAAGTTCCCCCGGAAAACGACAAACCACTTAAAGACGAGTCACACCTTCGCGGCCCCTCGTTTCTGTAATTAATAATTCCCGAAACCATCTCAAAAGATCCGCCTCTGTGCCAGGCCCGCGCCTCCACAGACGGCGCGCAAAACGGACATCAGTTGCGAAAGCTACGGACGTTGGAGGTTAGATGGGGGGGGGAACCCCTAGGGTCGGACCGGCCCGGTCCGGCCGGTCTGCCCAAAGCCGGCCCGCGGCCTGGCCGCGGGCCCGACTCACTTCACCGCGGTCAGCTAGCCGCAGCCTGCTAACACCCAACTGGCCCGGACGGCCGGTCTCCTTGCGCCCCCGCAGAGACCCGCGGTTCCCGGGTCTCTGTTTACCGAGGTCGCACCGCGCCGCGACCCCGGGCCGCCGTCCCGTGCCGGCGCCCTCGGCTTGCCGCCGCCGAGCCAACGGCCGCCGCCCACCACCAGCGCCGGAAAGCGCCGCCGCCAGACGACCACCTCCGATGCCTCTGCCGCCGTCCCAGAACCACCGTCCGCCGCCACTCGAAACCACCAGACCACCGCGCCGGCTGGAGAACCCCAAAAACCCGAGAATCTTCGCCAGACCGCTGCGGAGGTCTCGAAGGACGGATTTCGAATCCGAAATGAGCGTTGGAGATCTTGGAGAACGTACTACATGATAATGGGCATAGATCGACGATCGTATAACAATTTGATACTATAAATTAATCTCAAAGATTTCGGGAAAAATAAAACGAAACAAAACGACTCCTACCTCGAAGGGAGTAGCCCGACGCTTCGTGTGCGGACCATCGGAACCATTGTGCCTTGCCGGAGTTCGCCTCGCCGGAGCTCGCCTCACCGGAGCTTCCTCGCCGGAGGTGAAGGATGGGGGAGGGTTTGAGGAAGAAGAAGAAGTAGAAGAAGGTGGGATGGGGGTGTTTAAGTACAAATCACTTAAACACCCGCCCGACAGCCCCGAACCCGAACTTCCGACAGGGTCGGGATTTAGCCTCCCCTAGGCTAAGAACCACGCTATGAGTGTAACAGAGGTCTCAGAATTTTATTCCGAGACCCTGTTCAAAATTTATTGAACTTAGCTCACGAGGCCACTAAATTACGAAAACGCCCCTGGGGGAATTTTTCACAGACGGGTTGCACCCGCAAAACTGACACCCCTCCTAGGGTAAACGGCACGCTCCGAACTCAACGGTGCCCTTGGTTTTCCAATCCGAGCTACCGTTTAATAGATACCTGTGTTTCATCATTAAACTAATTAATTAATTTATTTAATCCGTTTAACGTTCCAGAAGCGAGCGAGAGGTCCAAACGTCCCGCGCCAATAAGTTTTATGCCATTCCTAGGGTAAAAACCCCATTCCGGACCAATCCGTACACTCGGATCTCTGATCCGGAACTCTGTTTAGGAGTTATCTCATTTATTTAGCGTTTCCAGTGTGAATGAACTGAAATTTTAATTCCGGCCACTCCGGGGATCGGAATCACACGCCGTCTGAAGGCGCTGCCCTGGAATATCATAAAGAATATTCCAAAGTCTTTCGAAGCAAAAACTGGGTTTTTAAACATATAAATAATTCAAGTTATGAAAGAGTGGGTAAAACTAGAATAAAATACAACATTCATAGTTGTTGGATATATGAGTAGTGTTCTACCCCCACATCATCTTCATAACTCAGTTACATAGTTATGGTTGTATAATATTTACATTTTATTTAGTGTTTATTTTTCCTAGAATCCTTGTTATCCCTTGAATTAGGGAATATACATGGATAATGTAGAATTTTTCCACAATTAAGCCAATAAATTATTAATGGTACTTTATGAGTAACTCTTTTTTCCTTTAATTGTATCAACTAAGATCTTCAATTCTCATAGAAAATTAGTTTCCCTATACACCCCTTTACCATATATAAATCATCTTCCAATTCATTCGATATAATTCCATGGGTGCTAACTCTCATAGTCT
This sequence comes from Viscum album, assembly GCA_963277665.1. NCBI lineage: Eukaryota > Viridiplantae > Streptophyta > Magnoliopsida > Santalales > Viscaceae > Viscum > Viscum album. The sequence goes on from OY728137.1 coordinate 1,910,455,526, forward strand.
TGACGCGTAGGAAATTCAATCTTCTTTTCTTCATCGTTTTCACCACCCAAAATTCCAAGAGACTCCACCCCCCTATTCGTTGGTGTGTTTGGAAATCAAAATATGTTCATGTTTTCAATAATAATCCTCGATAGCTAATTTAGTATAATAATAGTGATTCTCACTCCATTTCTTATCATATTACCTGGATCATTGGGATAATATCGACATTTCCCATGACATCCATTGTTAAGTTAGTTCCTTCATGAATCCACAATTACTAACAATAGAAATATTTAATCCAGAATGTTGAATAATTAACACAATAAGATAACTATTATATGATAGGAAAAATTAAATCTCATAATGTCTCACTCTTTGAAATTACTACATAATATTTTATTTCAATATATGTCACTCTCTATTCAATATGGGGTTCTTTAGGTTGGGTTACCTAATATTCTATAACCTATTTTCTTAACATGAAAAATTATACATAATGAAATCCAAATAGAATGTGATTAAAAAAATAATATTCCTCGGGATTATGTATCCAAGAAGGTTGACTCTATTGAGAAGCACTCTTCTGAGGGAGCTTTGGGGGTAGGGCCAGCTGTTGAAGGTGTTATTGAGGATGTTGATGGCCTTGCTATTCTGAAGTAAAATCAGATTGATGATAAACACATTGATGTTGTTGATAAATTTTATTCTGATTCTACTGGTGGGTGGATGGCCCAAAAATAATGGTGAAGGGTAGGCACCCACAGGGTCACGACGAGTTTCGTTGGTGAGGTGGCTGAGGATGAGTGTTGATTTCTGTTTATTGTATTGTTGGTGTGTTATCAATTCTACCTTGATCCTCCAATATCTTATGTACTTTTAACATGTTTTTTAATAAATTTTTAGGGACATTTAGTTACTCCATGGTGTGAATTGTTCAGGTAACATACCTTGGGATTATCAAACATTGTGTACATTTAGGTATATTTTTCATGAACTCGGTGATGATTGAGTTAGTACCGAACATGCCCTTTTAAGTGTTATTACCCATGGGTTCATATGTGATAGAGTCTGTATCCACTTGTATCATCCATACATGGACTTTATTCATAAGATATCCACAAAATCAATGCCTTATAAAAAATTGATGATGTTATCCTACTTATATAATTTTTCCTAGGGATTTATCAAATGTTCTCTCATCCTAATTACCAATTAATAAAAAATATTCTATATAACCAACTTAATGGTTTATCTATAACTTAACGACTATAATCAATATTAAACTTTCAATACTTAGTAAACTTTATAACTATTAATTTATATTCAAATAACAATACTGTAACCTCTAATGTTATCTAAACCATACTTTGATACAAAATCTGGCACCCCATACTCACACTCCTGGATCTAGTGATAAAAAATAATTGACACACTTAATTTTATAAACATAAGTAATTATAAAATCTAAAAAATGTCACCATTAAATTCCAATGACCTTTTTAGGATTATAGTTCTAGAGAGTTAGGAAAAGTATTTTACAAATAAAATTAATGTTCTTTGCATCAAATTGAAATTTTCTCTAATACTTAATCCTAAATATTTTGTCAATATCTCCCACAAATTTTCCATATAAGACACTCTTTTAGGCATATATTATGTTTCACTTTTATATAAAATATGGGAAAATGAAATCATAAAAATGTGTGAGCTCAAAAGCACAATAAGGGTAAATAATGTCGATAACAATCAGTGCTCATAAGTGATCATAAGATGAGTACATGGGTATAAGCAAGATATATAAGATAATTCCCAATAAATATCATATCATAAAACCTATCATAAGTAATTGAATAACATAAAAATGAATGGAAAAAGTTTGTAAACATGATTTAATGAAAATTATACATCATAACATAACATAGTCACTATTATAAGAATAATTCTATGACAAAAAATAGAATTACAGGGTATCATTATATTGTGAGAATATCCAGGAGGTCCCATGATTTAGTTTGTTAACATATCTAGGAAGGATCACCCTTTAGTTTATAAGAATATCAATAAATTATTATCCTTTAGTTTGTTTTAATATACTTAAAGGATCACCCTTTAGTTTATGAGCATATCCATCAAGGATTATGCTACATTATCTCATGAGATATATAGCATTAAACAATGAATTAAATGGTGCAATATACCCCACCCATTATAAATCATAGATATGAGCTATACTTAATATTAATTCATTCATCATATCAAAAATAACCCATGAAATGAAAATGGGTTTCATATCCTCTTCAAAATGGATTTGTATAAGCGAACATTCATAAATCCATCAATAATCACAACATAATAAACTCATAGAAAATAAATGGGTATCAAATTAAATTAAGTAACATTTAAGGTAAATAAAATTCAAGTATGATACAGAATACAATATTCACACTGTATAGATAATGGGTACAACATTAAGTAAAAAATTTCCCCAATAAATAAATTCAAGGAATCTAGATGAACACCTTTCAATAAATGGAATCAAATATAGGTTTTTCATATAGGTAAGTCCTTGGAAGAATTATTTGGGTTGTTAACCTTAAGTGTCAAGGAAAGGAAAATGTAGTGATGGAACATTTCCATGATAGAAAAATGAAATATCATAATCCTTGTAAATAGAGTAGGTTTATGATATAATTTTAATAATAAACTTGATCATTTATAATTTTTATTAAAGGCTAATCACTTATATGAAAAAATGTTTTAAATTTTTTAGAAGAAATGTGATGGAAATAATAAATATTATTGATATTTTGAAAGAATATTAAAAGAAATATTTTATAAAAAAATCTGAAAAAATATTCTTATAGAGAACATGAAAACAAATAGGGATCCATTCATATAAAAATATAATGATATAGTAATGTAGTGTTTACACATACACATTAAAAATAAAATCTTTTCTAATTTTCATGAAAATGATCCATGCAAAACATTTTAAAATGTTAATGAAAATGTTTAAATTATTATAAATTATTATAAAATAGAATTAATCAATTATTTATAAATATATAAGGATACTTGTAAAATAATCCATTGAATACTCTATTGAAAAAGGGAGTTTCCCAACTGAAAAAAATAAATAAGGTATGTTTTTATTAAAATAAGGACATCAAGTAAAATATGTATGAAGGGGAAATGAAATTTTTATAGGAAATTTAAAATCCCATAAATATAAAAATAAAATCATGATATATTTTTTAATTAATATAAATTTTATATATGGATTATATTTATGAAAAAATCCTTATTTGAAAATAATATTGAAAATGAAAACCCTTATGGTTTGAGTAATATTTTAATTAAAACCCCTTTTAACTTTGATATATTTTGATTAGAAGTCCATTTAAAGAAATTAAATCATATTGATATTCTACACTGTGAAATAATTTTATGTGGTAAAATAAATAGTTATGAATAAATAACACCATAAAAAATATTTCATGGCGCACAATAAGAAATATGGCTCAAAAAGTTAAAATGGAGACAGGAAACCCCGTACCTTGTATTACCACTTAGTCAAGTACAATCTAAATTCATATATGAAAAACATTACTCTCATAGTAACTTATTTAACAGACTTATTAATATCAAAAACCCATTATAATATTTATTTATAAAAATTATCTCAATGAATATTAGTTAGTCATTATATATTTTCAATATCTAGTATGAGTAATCGTGATTTTTTCCACTAGTTTTATTGAAATAATGTGGTTATTTATTATTCTACAAAAGTTAACCTTTTAAAGATAATATAAGGTACTATTTTTTTTATTTACAGTTTTTTATAATGTTATTTTTTCATTATATGGTAGTTTTTTGTGATCTATAATGATGAATTCAACACTGATCATATTTCGATGATTCTTAGTGAATACAAGATATTTTTTAAATTACTAGTTAAATTTTTATATTACCACTATAAGAAAAAGAAAATAAATATTTAATTATTTTTATCATATATTTACAATTATTAAATTCCCATATTCATCCATTACAAATATTCATATCATTATCTAAGTAGATGGTTAAACTATCCCAAACAAGAACATACCATAATTAATGGATGATTTTGAAGTGATTTTGTTATAATATCATTATACCAGAAGCATAATGAACATATTTTGTTTTTATTAGTGTGATATATCAAAATTTAAAATAGGTATAATAATAATATAACCTATGTGAAGTTATTATATAGTATGGAAAAATAATTGTTTTCTTAGTACGTTCTTTTGGACGGTGAGAATTATAAAAGTTGTTAATTTCTCATATTGCTAAAATGTTGTCCAATTTGACTCAAATAACCCTTAATAATTTCATAAAAACCAAATTTATCCCTTAAAATAAAATAAAATAACCACTCATAAGTGGTTTTAATAAAATAATGGATACGTCATTCCATGAGGGTGGTAGTCTGCACGTACGCACAGACAATGATTTCATTTTCCATTGAGACATAAAAATGATTAATATTGTTTTTTAGGAACCTAAAACATATAATAATGAGAACTGTTTCAAATTAAATTAATTATCAATATAGGCCTTGTATGTTAGTGAAGTAAAATGAAACATTTTTTTTCATGGAGGTAATAGTATATACATACACACCATTGAGGGTTTTTCTTTTTCTAAGGGGACATGGAAAAGGGTTGAAACATTATATACCAAAAAAATAATTTTATAGGAAATAATTATTTTATCTATTTATAACGGGTAATTTTATTTAAATTGTAAAATATAAATAAAAAAATATTTGAGAGTGAGAAGTACATAGTTTTAGATTTTGATTTTTTTTGAAGTACTTCTTAATAATGGAAGAATTTGGAAAATATCTTGTAATAAGAATCTCAATGGGGATAAATTGGTTTCTAGCTTAAGTAGTAAGGGATTATTTTCAAGGGGAAACCAATTTTTTGAGTGGTATTTAAGGGTTAGTGATAATACCCTTTTATAAGTAGTGAGAATGATTTTTTTAAATATTTCAACTTAATATAAATAGAGAACATGTTGCACATGTAATGTTACTTCAAAAAGGTAAGTAATTATGTTAAGTATGATATAATGTTGATAATATCTAAAACAATAAACTATAATCATGTTTTTAACATGTTTCAATCCCATTACCCCATGATTTATTACTTTTATTATTTTAGATTTTACCATGGTAACTAGTTTTTACAGAAGTAATTTAATTTTAATATAAAAAATAAAATGGATCTTATTGAAAAATTTATACATACTAACTCATAGTGTGAAATAAATTTTATAATTTAAAATTTATGTATTTAATAAAAATTAATTTTAACATCATCGCCAATAACAAATAATTTTTTTTTGAAAAAAATGTATTTTTATGATAAAAAATTTATGTATAGGGAAAATTACTCATGTATTTAATTATCACCATATAAATTGGTCTATAATAAAAAAATAATTTTTAAATGCCTTAAAAATTTAATCCATGACTAAATATTACCATTAAAATGTTTAATTAAAAGAAAACACAGAAAACCATTTTTAAATTATAATGAAATATTTCTTATGTCCTAAAATGTTGAACATAGGTTTTATAAGTTCAAAATAATATTTTAAAATACATAGATTTACTATATAAATAAATATTTAATTAATTATAAATTTTTATAAACATCTAGGTCTTTCTCATATATTGATGATTTCATACAATTTACCAATTTGGTAAAATTTGTATTTTTCATTTTTGATATAAAAATCATTTTTTCATAAAAAAGTAATACAAATCTAATTTTGACATTATACATCCAAGATTGAATTGTTTAGTGTAATTTAGATTCTAAAATTTCAAAATTTATTTTCAAAACATGAAATATAAAGAAAATATAATTTTATTGAAAAATAACAATCTTTTTCTTTATAAGTCAAAATATGAAATGTGAAAAATAAATATTATAAATAACTTATTAAATTGATAAAAAAACTAATTAGATCATCCTAATTTATATTGAAATATCCCATCAAGATCCTAAATGTATATCTAAGAATAATGTATACTTTGGTAGTAGTCGAAGGAGGTGATTATGCCAACATAGATCTCATAACAATTTACATGAGCTTGAATTTCTCTAGAATATGATTTCAATCAAACCATAATTATTCGAGTTTAGATTGGAATTGGTCAAGAAATACCCACAGAGAATATACCACCATTCCAAGTTCAGATAAATGAGCTTTATATGGGAGACCTCCACTACCTAATGCCATTTCATTCATTTTTTCTATAGATTTAATAATATAGTTACTTTCTTTCATAAACACTAATTTGATGACTATATTATAAAGGTAATTTTTTTTAATATATCATGGTTTAATTTTTTTTCAGTGTTGAGTGTAGAACTAGTTATCGATCAAAATTTTTATTTTTAAAAAACTATTTAGTAAAATATTAGGTTTTTTTATAAATATTATATCCATTTACATGATTACTATAGAACCTATCCCTATATATACATACCTATAATATAGATATATTTTTTTTAAAATAATACCATTTTAAAAAAACAATCCTTGATATATTATAAAAATTAAAACCCATCACTACCTAGGATATGAAAACACTATAGTTAAACACTATCTTCAATCAAACACAAGGACTATTGACCCAAACTACACCACTTATAGTTCAATATTTACAAATCTTTTTTATATATCAATATATAACACTATACATGTTTCCAAGACTAATGGTGGTTATATCATCATCATTAAACTAAAAAAAAATCATCTTGAACTTCTCTTGATAAATACGCTATGTAATATATCTATCGAGGGTTATCAACCTAGAATGATACATTACGATTCAAAAGAAATTACCTAACTAATCTATGATCAACTAACACTTACCATGCAAAATTAAACCCATAATAATCTGAAATATAAATTATTTAACTATTTTTTTATTTTGATTAACTATAATAATAATGAATACACAAATTCATTCTTATTAGAGTTTATATTCAGAAAACCAATTATTTAATACCTAAAACGATCCAACAAGGTCCGACTATTTTAGAGGGTGTTCATGATATCCTTCAATAAATAATGATATGGGTTTACATAAACTATTGGATGGTGGAATTTTTACATCACCCTTGGTTCACCGAAACGATAATCATAACAAAAAATAATCATAAATACTCTAAAAATACCGAAAATGTATATTATGAAGGTTTGTGATTCATGAGACATTGACATGTACCAATAAAATCTAAACTCATCCTATACCATACCTCTAAAATTTTAATAGTTTTCTAAGTTCCACTAAGAATGATTTTAGCATAAAATATTTTCAATCATTGTATTAACCCCTCAAATTTTGTGGTATGTTATAAAATTCATTTCTAGTATATTGTTTATTTATTATGACAGATTTAGATGGGTTTTTTGAATTTATGATTGATGATTGATAATTGGAAAGGAGGGGTAGGTGACCCTACTACTAAAATACATCAGTTATAATAACTAGATACTAACTAGAAAATATAGGGGGAGTGGAAATTATAAGACCACTAACTAGATGATCAACCTTCTACTATGTTTTTGGTAATGTAAAAGTGACCTAGAAAAGTATATTGGGTAACTTATGGGAATAATGTTGGAATTACTTGTATATTTTTAGAATTTTTTTTAAAAACATGTTTTAACACCATATTTAATTTTCATTTGCACAAGATAAAACAAAGAAACGTCTAATATCCTCTCTATAGATTTCATGATTTCCCTCTCCATCATTTAGTGTTATATTAGATCATTTTTAGTTGTGTTCTTACTATTTAAGTAAGGTTAATACCATTAAAATTTAAATTATGGGGTACTCCTATCATGATTCGTTTTCCATCTCAAATAACTAATTTAGAGGGGTTTTATTTAAAATTTGGGCTTTAGAATTCTAATATTGAATAAGAAGAGACCCTCATATTGGATTTCTCATGTGGACTCAAGGAAGGTGTTTATAATTGTTTTTCATATATATTGTTTTATGTTATCTACCACACATAAGGGTTGTGTAGGTATGGGGGTGATCCTTCTAAATTTTGATTTTTTGAAATTTGGTGGACTCTATACGATATAATTCAACTTTATAAGATATATTTAAAGTTATAAAGCCATGTTGGTATAGATATTAGGTGAATAGGGATGATTTTTCTTAGGTTTTATACCATTTTTAACAAGAAATTAATTGAGTAATATTGGTAAGGAATATTTTTGATAGGAATTTAATTTAGAAAAAATGTATATGGAATAACCCCTCTTATGAGAAAGGGGAGAGGATTTATAATGGAATGTTTACCTTAAGTTGATAAATGGACTGGTTCAAGTGTTAGTTAATAGGATTTGCTAATCTTGAGTCGAAGGATGATACAAAGTGTCTTGAAATACTTTGGTATGATTATTTAAGGCCCCAGCCTTAAACATTACTTAATCTTGGGTTATTTCAAGAATTCACATTGAGGATCTTTTCAGGTTTAGAGTTTTAGAGAATTAGATCGTAAATCATGCATTACATTCCACATTTAAACAAGGTGGTTACATCAAAGACAATATTAATTTTTTCCACCAAAGGAAACATATTTAAAATAAAACATGGTTTCTTTCTTGACACTTCCTCAACACTATCATCACATCATGTACTTTTCCCTTGACCTGTGAAAAACATTTCAAAAACTTAGGATGAGCACAAAAAGCTCAGTAAGGGATATAAAAATACGGAATGAAAACATTAGTCCATGTATACATAAGAATCAATGAAATCATACTTTACTCATAAATCATAAGCACTTTAACATACCTCATGAAATAATAAGATTCATGAATAACTCATAGAAATCATAAGACATAGAGGTAACTTGAGGCATTCATAACATTACTACGTAGGGAGTAACCCTCATGGTTACATTTGGAATACCCATCAGAGTATATTCCATAAATATCTTCGAAGAAACCTTAGAGTTTAACTCCTTTGTGTTACCCAATGAATTGGAGAGCTATCTCAGGCTCACCCTCCATTACTTTGTCATGGAACCACCTGACTTCATAAAAAATTCCCAAGAACCATAACATAATCGTATCACATAAAACATGCATAAAGGAAACATAACATTTCCACATTTCAATCACAATATATCAATACAACAAATTAATATAATCAAAACATTATCAAAACTATTTTCAATACCAAAATAAATGAAAATTAATACAAGGTATTTATTTTTCTTTTAAAAAAATTTATGGCTTGTAGAGGAAGCTGAAACTCAAATAATGGTCACGGTGGCGGAGAAGTCGTTGTAGCCCTATACGTAAGACAAAAACACTCCTTTTGTCATTTATTAAAAAGATTAGTGTAAAAAGATTCATTTTGAATGAAATTACAAGTCAAAAGGGTTTATTATAAAACTAATAAAAGAAGGTCGTATATAAATTGAAGTATGCCTCAATGAAATGAGATTGAGACGAAGTCCCTTACCTCAAGTCCGACTTGTCCTATTCTTTCTTTATATTACTGAATAATAAACATTGGTCAATTTATAATTGCTTAAGGACTTACTTTAAAGTTTATTATTCAATTAATAACACATATTATCATGTTATAATAATTAGTTAATTATGTGAGTTCCTATCTTACGTTTTGTCGATGTTCGGTACATGAGTCAAAAATAAACTTGTTTGAAAAGAATTTTCCATGTAGATATAAGTAAAACATCTATAGAATGGTATTAATGATTTAAATATAATATATATCCAGTATATATTCATTTTATACTATTATATAACATTTGGAGATAAAAAATGAAATGCACCGTTCATGGAGACGGTAGGCTGTATGTACGCATGAACGCTACTTTCATTTCTTTGTCATATTAAAGGAATTAAAACTAAATGAGACATATATTTATTATAATTCCATTATAATATATATGTTACATAGGTAACATAAGTTCATTAATTACATTCTTTATAAATTCCCTATTTGGCATGAACGAGTCACATCACTAGAGGGGGAGGTAGTCCACACTTCCTCAGATGAAATTATCGCAGTTCAACAACATGAAAAGCAGAAAGATGTGATTTAAAAATAAAATTCAGAAGCATATAGAAAAAAATAAATACCATATATATCATATATAAATACAGTGACATCATAATGGTCACCATGAAAGGTGTTAAAATAAGATTGAACAATCATCGTTTCTTGAGGCAGTAATTCGCCACCCACAGAAACAATATGTTCTTTAACTCTTAGACAGAGGTGTGTGTAAGTGTAGGTATAATATTTATAATAAAAAATACTAGTATATTGAGGATACTGGTGTTATTATGGGATCAAATAATAATAAGATAGTGGTGAGTGAAGAAGGAAGATTAAAGGAAGAAACTCGAGAGAAGACATTACCTCTAAATCGGGTAACTCTGTTTGATTTGATCCAAAGGATTCCTTGGAAAGACTTATGACCAAAGTGAGGCTTCTAGGAGTAAGAGAGGGATGTGAAGAGAGAATATTAGAAGAGTATGGATGATCCAAGGGCTTGAGAGGTGTGCGTAAGGTGGTAGAGGTGGGGGCCTTTTATAAGAGGGAGGAAGGTCAGTTTTGGAAAGTCTTGAAATGTTACTTTATTATAAAATGATTTTCGGATTTTAAAGGTCCCACAATGATATATTTTCAGGATAAGGTGATAAGGGTTCTAAATATACCCATACAATAGGTTTTGGACAAGTTTAATTCTTATATTTTACCATATCTTTTCATTTTATTTAAATCGTTCATTAATGAGGTAATCACAACATCATAATGGTGTCAAAAATATATTTGTTTATTTAATATCTAAAAATTATAAAAAAGATACGATGATGTAGGAAATATTTTTAGATTTACTTGATAGTCTAAGAGATAATTTATGTAAACAAAATTAAAAATGTTTTACTTAGGATGTACAAACCTTTGTTATATTTCTCTTCTTTTTAAAAAATAATGTCATAAATGTCACTATCACACCCATGTGACTCCATGGGCCCTTAAGTTCGGTAAAACGATTCCCATGGTATTCCATGACTCAAAAAAGAGGATTTTAACACATTTTGGGGCAATTTTATATTATTATGATAATATTTTATTACCCCTAACTACTCGATTACTAATTAATCATGATAATTAAAGATAATTACCGTTGTTACTATTCATAATGTCCAAAAACAAAAAAAAATATTAATTAAATAATTTGGGCCTCCTGATTCTAAATATGTAATACATTTTACCAAATTCCAAACACATAAATTTCAGTAATTAATTTAAAAATAATTTCTGTTATCAAAAGAAATAGCGTGTTTTTAAGAAACAATATCTATCAAAAGATTGACAACTATTTATGTCCAATTTCAACGTTAAATTAATTCTAATGACAAAAATTGGATTAAATGGTAAAAATATATACTAATTAAACTTTAAAACCAATTAAAAAGATAATCTAACCATATAATTAAATTATATGAAAAATAAGTTTTGAAGTAAAATGCAGTATTTTTCAGTATTCAATAAAAAATGAACATTGTCAGAAAAATACCAAATATTTATCCAATGTAAATTTCAATGTCCCAATTCTATAGAATAAGTTTATTTTGACAAATAGAGCTTATAAAATTGTCAAAATTTATATTTAAAAATGGTTTTCTGTCAAAAGGTGGTAAACAATCTTTTAAAAATATTAGAGTATTTTTTGCTTAAGATTGGATTTATTCTCATTTTAAGCCTCTAAAACACTATCTAATTCATAAATAGACATAGATATAAAAATATATTATTTTTTACTTACTTGGGATGTTACATAATTCCCCCCATTATAAAATTTCATCCACGCAATTTATTTACTTATTGATTAAGTGGGGGTATTTATCCCTCATTGTATTTTCTAATTCCCATGTTGCCTCTTCAACTATATAATTTTTCGATAGAACCTTTACTTGATGAATCACCTTATTATGCAACACTTGCTTATTGTGGTCAAGAATCTAGACCGGTTGTTCCTCATAAGATAGATTCTCTTCCAGCTAAACTACCTCTGGACTCAAAACATGAGATGGTTCTGGCATGTAATTCCTCAACATTGAAACATGAAAAACATTATGTACCTGTGATAAACTCAGAGGTAAAGACACTTGGTATGCAACTGATCCAACTCTATCTATAATTTCATATGGTCCAATAAACCTTGGACTCAAATTTCGTTTCTTACCAAATCACATCACACATTTCCATGGTGAAACATTGAGGAAGACATGATCACTTACTTCAAAATAGAGATCCTTCCTCATGTTGTCCACATAACTTTTCTGCATGCTCTGAGCTGTTCTCATGTGTTTCTGTATCAATTGAACTTTTTCTGCCATCTCTTCTACCAATTCTGGTCCCATCAACTTCATTTCACCTACTTCATCCCAAAAATCTAGAGTTCGACACTGCATCCCATATAATTCCTCAAATGGTGCCATCTATATACTGGAATGAAAACTGTGATTATAAGAAAACTCAACCATTGAATGATGTTTGTCCCAGCTTTCCTGATAATCCATAAAACAAGAACGATTATAGAGGAAATATTTTCAATTAATTTATATTGAATATCATTGTTTTAAACTCACAAAAGTGTTCCTCTAAGATGAATTGTTTCATTTTTATGATTTTGGTGTTATTTTGAGCTGAATAGTAAAAATTCGCCATTTAGGATTTTTAACAGTTTTAAATTTTTTCTGTATTTTGGCCATAACATTATCTACACTAATCCAAATTGAAACATTATTTGTTTTCCAGATTCTAAACATCCAGGGATTCATTTACTATTTTTGGACAAAAAGTTGAATCGGCCATATGGAAGCTCAAAAGAAGATTACAAGTGGGAGAAGGAAAACTGTTTTCAATTATGCCTTGCTTTGGTGTGGGATACATAACCCATTCATGGTGCGTCCAACTATTGTTATATTCGGTGGGTAGACGCGCAAGGAGTTTTAGCACATATTTTATGAAGCGAAGGACACGATATTCGGCCGTTTGAGGGTCCATTAAAGCTTCCTAATCCGGGGGTTAGTGTTTTGGAGAGTCTGACTGGACAGAATAAATTATCAGAGTAAAACGGCCATAACTCTCGGAATACCTGTCAAAATCCGATGAGATTTTTAGGGGACACGACCAAAACAATTATCAACAACATTGAATAAGGGCTCAAAACAAGAAGAGTTAATTTATTGGGTCAAAAACGCGACAAACTTCGGAGGACGAAAATATGGCTATAAAAGGAGGAGATCTCCTCCTCAAAACATCTCATTCTCCATCCCATTCCATCTGGGACACCAAGGAGAGGAACTTCTCAGCTTTCCCTTTTATTTATTTTATTTTTCTTTACTTTAAAATGTATCTCCTCTCCCTCATTATCTCTCTTACCCCATCCATGGAGGGGTAGTTTCATTTGAGTGATCGGAAAGAGGGGAGGCTGGACCTATGTGTTGTGTTTGAGTTTTTATGCTTGAAATGAATAAAATTTGTTCTTATTTCTTCTTCTGGTTCCAATTATTAATTCAGTATTAAATTCTGAATGCAGTTTTGTTATTGGTTTGATTATGAAATTATAAATTGCTTTGGTCGATGATCACATCTCCCTCCATCCAATTCTAATATGTATACGGTGGAACATGATTAGGGTTGGGTGGTGATTGCTCGACGGTTGTCAAGCACGTGTGTAGGATTGTATGTAGAAATCTTGGTTTATTAGGGAACAAAAATTCTAGTTCTGGGTTTGCTCTAATTAATCAGGAGACCTTCTACAACCCTAAACACATTGGAAGGAGGATAGACCAATCTATGGTTTTAGAAAGGAAAATTCTCATCACATCTCTCTTACCAGTTTAAGGAAGAATAAGAGATAAAATTTGGAAACCATGATGGCACAACACTAAGTCTAGCCGAACCCAATCCGATAACCATCTTTATAATTTGTTAAAATCAATCAATTTCTGTTGTTTGTTTCTCTCATAGTTATTCAAATTAATTAAAACCAATCTTTTTATGAAAACTAACAAAAAGTGACAACCTTGTTTTGTGTGCACTCCTCTTCGGGAGACTACCTAGGATCAACTGCTATACTATACTTAGTTAAATAAAATATTGTTTTGCCACGCCCCACGACAGGCGTGCGTCACACGTAGAATATCCCCCAAGTTCTAAATTGTTTGTTCTGACTGCCCATCTGATTGAGGATGAAAAGCTATACTAAAATTTAATTCATTACCTAATTACTTCTAAAGGACTTTCCAAAAGTTAGAAGTGAAATCATGATCAGATACAATGGAGAGTGGAAATCCATGTAACCTAACTATCTCATTAAGATACAATCGAGAAAGTTGATCTGGGGAAAAAGTATCTCGTATAGCAAGGAAATGAGGATATTTAGTCAGGCGATCAACAATAACCCAGATTGAATTATTACCTCGAGGTGTCTTCGGTAATACCACAACGAAGTCCATGTGTAACACCCCAGGTAAATAAAGAATATAACATTTTCCTATTTATCCATATTTGTGAATAAAATATTAATATTACTTTAAAGGGTTGCTATGCTCGATGGCGTACCCAACACGCAACAACGAGTTTCTTGGGAATCTTACGTTGCTCTCTAATAATAAAATAATATTATTTTAAATGGTAGTTAACATGTAGCCGTTGTAATGGCGGAAATGGATAGAAATAACTAAAATATGATTATATATGTTTTTAAATGTTTTTACATTTATCCAATAAAGGATAGAGGCTTAAAATACGGAAAGAATTCAATTTTAGGCGTATATGCCCTAGTTTTCACTAAAGGTTCACTTATCACCTTTTGATGTTGAACCATCATTAAATATAATTTTGTTCACTCTTAAACATTCTTTTGGAACAAATAAAACTCTTATTAAGAATCGGGACATCAAAATTTACTTTGTGTAAATTTTTGGTATCTTTCCGATAAAGTTCATTTTTTTTAATGAATAGTGTAAAATGTTGTATTTTAATTCAAAACCTCTTTTTAATCAAATTTATTTATATGATTAGATTATATTTTGAATTGGTTTTAAAGTGAAATTAGAATATATTTTTACCATTAAATCCAATAGTGGTCGTTGGAATTAATTTCACTTTGAAATCAGACTTAAACCAGTGTCAATCTTTTGATACTTATTGTTTTATAAAAACACGCTATTTGCTCTGACAGCGGGAATTAATTATTAAATTAATTAATGTGACTTATATGTTTTCAATTTTGTAAAATAGACTTCATTTTTGAATTCGTAATATCAAATATATCTTAGGGTGAATTTTTGGTAATTTTCTGAAAAACATCATTTTTTGATGAATAGTGAAACCACTAAGTAGTACTTATAAAAAACTGATTTTTCCATTTAAATGAAATTTTTCCATATTTGTGTTTTTAATTTCAAAAATCCGACATACATGGTTGTCATTAAGAAGTAAAATGTGGTTCAATGGGATAAAAATAATTTTTTGATGAATAGTAACTTATTAAGTTTTTAATCGTGATTAGTGGTAATTAGTGTAATTTAAGGTAAAAATAATGATTTAATAAAATGAGATGAGATTGACACATGTCCTACCCTCATTGGTTGTGTCATGGCCGACCAATACAAGCCATGGGTCAAATTGGAGACCCCATGGAGCCACTTTGGTTGGGAAATGACATAAATAACTTTTTATTTAATGTAAAAGTAAAAATGACACAAACATGATATGTTTTACTAAAAAAAATTTTAAGTGGGGTTATACAAGTCAGATATTTTATTATATATAGTAATAGGAAAGCTAAAAAGATATCCTACATCATAATAATTTTTTTTATAATTTTTAAACATTAAATAAATTAAATTATTTATGACATAATAATGATGCAGCGATGACATCATTATCTGACGATTTAAATAAAATAAGAAGATAATGTAAAATCTATGACCTACACATGTCCAAAACTTATTGGATGGGTGGATTTCGAACCCTTATCACCTTATCCACGAATTATATCAATGTGGGACCTTTTAAAACCGAAAAACATTTTCAAATAAAGTAATATTTCTTACTTTCCAAAAGTGCCCCTCCTCTCCTCTTATAAAAGGACCCCACCTCTACCTCATTTCACACACTCCTCAAGCCTTTGGCTCGGCCAACCCCTGACCATTTACTCTCTCCACATCCCTATTCTCATCCTAGAGTATTCCCTTTGGGAATAATCCTTTTAAAGGAAGCCTTTAGGCTCAAATTAAAAGGAGTTACACTTTTAAAGGTAATTCATTCTCTCATGTTCATTTGTTTTATTTTGTTTCTCCAACCCCGTAAACTCTTTTTATTTACTTATTTTGTAACAACAACAGTATCTTCAATATACTAGGATGTTTTTATAAGATTTATTCGAGCTACACTCTCACACAACTACATCAAATGGTTAAAGAACATACGGTTTCCGTGGATGGCGAAATTCTGCCTCCCGAAATGATGATTGTTCAATACTCATTTAACACCTTCAAAGGTGGCCATTATGATGTCACTATTTTTATATATGATATATAATGTGTTTAAGTTTTCCTTAAGCTTCTGTTTTTTTTCATTTTGGGCATACCTTTATGGTTTCCATTATGGGTAAACGCGATATCTTCATTTAAGGAAGTGCGGACTACCGCCCCTGAAAGTGATTTGATTCGTTAAATACCATATGTGGGACGTATAAAAGATGGAACTATGATATATGATATTATACTGTAATTATAATATACCTTTATATCATTATTATTCCATTATATAAAATACGAAATAGAAATGAAAGTAGCGTTCATGCGTACGTACGGCTTACCGTCTCCATGAATGGTGCATTTCATTTCTTACCTCTAAATGATTATGTAATGTTATAAATGCATGAATGTAATGGATATATATGACATATATGATATCTACATCATGAATAAAATTATGTATATAATAAACATTTGGCCACACGAACAACATGTAATTGTAAGAAGTCCACTTTTGACTTAAGAACCAAATATCGGCAAAACAAATATTATTAACTTAAATGATTACATAATGTTTATGACATGGTAATAAGTGATATAAAAGGTATAATGAACTTGAAATATGTTCTTAAGGAAGTAGAAATTAACTCAAGTTTATTATTCAGGAGATTAAAGAACGATCAAGTCAAGTCGGACCCGAGGTAAGGGATCCTACTCCCCTCTTTCTTTTTAAGTACACACTTTTATGTCATTCCTTTTAAAGCTCATCTTTCTTGTTATTGGGATGATCTTTTATATTAAACTTACTGTAATTTTTATGTTCATGTGATGAGAGACCATATTCTCTCTCATCAATCCATTTTGGAAGTTTTGAGTGGCGAAGTTAGGCTGCTGAACTTTCGTAAGAGATCTAACCTCTCTCTTTTTTCTTAAGTACTATCCTTTATGTCACTTCTTTTAAGCTCCTATTTGTAATTTTGGGGGATGTTCTTTTATATTCCTCTTTCTGTACATTTTATTTTAATGTGATGAGATACCATATTTGATCTCATCAATCCATATTCGGAAGTTTTATGTGGCGCCGTTAGGCTTCCGAGTTTTCGTAAGGGATTTTTCATCTCACTTTTATTCCCGTGAGATTTATGCTACATTTGCCACAAATTCCATTTAGTGGTGTATGTACTACCCATTATTCTACTCTTTTTGTAATATAATTTCGTTTATGAGTATTTACATCAATGATCTATTTTCCTTCTTTCATGGGGTGTTTGTTTTGAAAGATACCCAAGTCGGTAAGGGAACCTTTCACCCTTCTCTTTTTTTAAAAAAAGACTTCTTTTGTTGGGTCTTTTAATTTACATATTGTTATGTTGGGATATGTTCTCATATATCCTTATTGATGTAAATTTTATGTCCAAGTGATGAGATACACTTTTTATCTCTCATCGAATCATTTTGATGTGATGTCGTTAGGCTGTCAAGGGAACTTTTTAACCCAATTTCAATTTCTTTGGGTTCAACATGTAGTCATTGAATATGTCATCCATTGAATATGTGTGAATGACCTTTTATTGTTTTACACATAATATCCAATTATATTGTGTGTATTTATATTTGTCACACATATTTTTGAGATTGATTTGTCCTTAATTTAATTTTACCTTCTTTGTAAGGGATTTCATCACATTTGACATTTCTATTGAGGGTTCATTGTTGTTATTCACCAATTCACTCTTATATGGTGTATATACTGTCCTTTGGAGTATTATATCATGAATCCATTTATTCTAATGATATTATAAAGTTCTGACTAAATGTTATTCCTCAATTATTGTATTCAAGTGTCTATAATTTTGGTAAAACCCCTTTAACCAAAATATCATTTTAAATGTTTTAATTATTTGTTCTTATTAATATCCATATTTTCAAAATGGTTTTAAGGATTTATTTATATGGATATTAATGGTTTAAAATTTTAATATTCAAGTTGGTATGGGACACTTTGATTCAAAAATCTCTTTATTAAATGTTTTAAATGGTTTTGGAAGTGGTTTCTTTTTGAATGGATTCATTATTTCAATATACTAAAATGTTATATTGTGATTGAAATGTGGAAATGTTATGTTTCCTTTATGCATGTTTTATGTGATACATTTATGTTATGTTTCTTGGGAATTGTTATTAAAACGGGTGGTTCCGTGATAAACTAAGGGCGGGTGAGCCCGATATAGCTCTCCAATGCATTGGGTAACGCGAAGAAGTGAAACGTTAAGGTTTCTCCGAAGAGATTTAGGGAATATACTGTGATGGGTATTCCAAACGTAACCAAGAGGGTTACTCCCTACGTAAGAATGTTATGAATGCCTCAAGTTACCTTTATGTCTTATGATTTCTATGATTTATTCATGGTTTGATGAGGTAAGTTAAAGTGCCTTTGTTTTATGGGTAAAGTATGATTTCATTATTATGTATATATGAACTCATGTTTCCTTTGCATATTTTTTATAACCCTTACTGAGCTTTTTATGCTCATCCCAAGTTTTTGAAATGTTTTTCACAGGTCAAGGGAAAGGTACATGATGTGATGATAGTGTCAAGGATGTGTCAAGAAAGAATCCATGTTTTATTTTCAATATGTTTCCGTTGATGGGATGAATGAATACTGTCTTTTATGTAACCACTTTGTTTAAATGTGGAATGTAATGTATGTTTCATGATCTAATTCTCTAAAACTATAAACCTGAAAAGATCCTCAACGTGTAATCTTGTGATAACTAAAGATTATGTAAGGTTTAAGGCTGGGGCCTTATAGTTGGTATCAAAGGTCGGTTTAGATAACTTTAGAGGTTAGGGTATTCTTTAAGCATAAGTGACATTACCATAATGGTTAGGGTTTCAGAAAGAGTCATAGTTTTAGATAAAGTGAATGAGTAAGTATATCTTAGTGTTTATCTTACTCATTAGTACATGATGTTTTTGTTGATATACTCACACTGACCTTTTTGGTTTTAGTAAATGGCTGGATCTAGCAGGCACCAAAGTAACAGTGGATGTGAAGGAAACTGTGACAGTTTTTTTGAGCAAGCAACTGAATGATATGGGAGCTGCAATGAGAACTCTTGTGATTATCCTCAACCAACTATCTGGAGTCATGATTGACCACCTAAACCTTGGAGATTTCTCTAAGGCATCATATATGCAAGAAACAAATCCCTACGGAAGTATAGGTAATAATCATAAAGGTAAGTGTGTTCAAAAACCTATGTGTCAAAGATGTGGAAGGAAACACATAGGAAAATGTTTCAAAGGGACAGAAATATGCTATAGATGTGGAAATGAAGGTCATAAAGCAAGAACATGCCATGGAAAAAGGAAGCATCCAGTTGACTCGAGGAAAGGGAAAGAAGTTCTTTCTGAGGGATCAATTGAATGTTTTAAATGTGGTGTGCATGGTCATTATGGAAACACATGTCCTATGAAGAAGTTTCATGAATGGGGTCACCAAGAGCGTACCAATATTCGTTTACCAATACCTAATGCCATTCCGATTGAGGATGAAGAAACTGACAATGACCAATCCAAGGTATGTACTATTTCATGACTATTGTTTTCCTATTTTGGAATCTTAGGATATGATTCATGATTTTGTTTGTAGGAAAGAGGTATTTCTGAATAAGTTGGAAAGGAATGGATAATGGATCATGAAGAATGTTGAATGAGTAAGATTTCAACATATAAGGGCTTCAAGAGTTATGGTAAAATTCTTAAGAGTATTAAGTCTCTTTTGATGATGGGGTTACATTAGAAGATTTTTATATTATGTGTAACCCTGATGTTTAATATAGTAAAATTTTATTCAAGTAATAGTTATATTTACTTTTGTGGACATAGTTATAAAGAACCATTTGGGTTTATATGATCCTTACTTTTGATGTAATTATGGGTTACTATATGTAATAATTGAAGTGAAAGGCATGAGATAAAATTGAGGTTAAATTATGTTATGGTTATTTTTGATGATTTTATCCCTTTTGGGGAATGATTTGAGAATTAAATAGTTTTGGAAAAAGGACAACACGTAGACCGTGTGACTACCCGTCGCGTCGGACAAAGCTGCGGGAATCGAACCCACAATCAAAGTGCAACTGGTATTTATCGCCTACCACTGGACTACGTGAAGTCCTTGGTTAGTTTGACTGATTCTTTTTTTTAAGAGTAAGTTGATTTTGGGTTATTTAAGAAAATGATTAACCTATCATAGAGGATATGTGATTAGGTTAATTACTTTTCAATACGAGAATTTAGGAGCAACTAATGTTGTTTAGAGATAAATGTTACAATTTAACTTGGAAGAATATGTGACTAAATCCTTCAAATATTTGGGTTTCAATCTTAGATTGGTTTACTTTGATGAATTTTATAGACAAATTGTTTATCGGATGGTCCTCGTTGAACTTTGGGTTTTTTTGGACAAATTTTGGAGATTAAGCATATATTTTCTTTTTAAAGGGTTATCCTTTTCTAGATTATCTGACCTTGTACTAACCTTTTTGGTTTTGGTTTTGGTTAAAGCCTAAAGAAATGGGATGTATATAGTTCTCTTTTGTGGATTAGGTGATTCTCTAGAAGTTGATTATAGTACTCTTAATGCGAACAAGTCTCCCAAAATACTCGTCTTTTGGAAAAAATATGAGTTTGATTAAGGAATCTAGTAAAAGTAGAAAGTCAACATGATAAGTGATTATGTTTCCTTATGAATAAATTCCTCAATAAAAAGTAACTTAAAACGAAAATGTTGTCTATTAACTTTTCCTACTGGGGAATCGAATACCGTTTAACCCATCACAAGTTTGTGATTTTCTCATTGTTAACTTTCTCCTAGACATGTTTACTATCACTCTCCCTCAAGAACATGACCCTTTGCTTTTTCTTCCATGTCCATGTTTTTCTACATGGAATCCTAGTACGGGTTAACTCAGGTGACCTCTGTACTTATCTTCCTTTATTTTAAAGTGATTGTTTTACCGACTCTTGTTCCGATGTGGGACGTTCAAGGATGTTTCCAAGCTCAATTTTAAAAATTGCGAGGACGCAATTCCCAAAAGGGGGGAAGGATGTAACACCCTAGGTAAATAAAGAATATAACATTTTCATATTTATCCATATTTGTGAATAAAGTATTAATATTACTTTAAAGGGTTTCTATGCTCGATGGTGTACCCAACACGCAACAACGAGTTTCTTGGGAATCTTACGTTGCACTCTAATAATAAAGTAATATTATTTTAAACGGTAGTTAACATGTAGTCGTTGTAATGGCGGGAATGGATAGAAATAACTAAAATATGATTATATATGTTTTTAAATGTTTTTACATTTATCCAATAAAGGATAGAGGCTTAAAATACGGAAAGAATTCAATTTTAGGCATATATTCCCTAGTTTTCACTAAAGGTTCACTTATCACCTTTTGATGTTGAACCATAAATAAATATAATTTTGTTCACTATTAAACATTATTTTGGACCAAATAAAACTCTTATTAAGAATCGGGACATCAAAATTTACTTTGTGAAAATTTTTGGTATCTTTCCGATAAAGTTCATTTTTTTTAATGAATAGTGTAAAATGTTGTATTTTAATTCAAAACCTCTTTTTAATATAATTTATTTATATGATTAGATTATATTTTGAATTGGTTTTAAAGTTAAATTAGAATATATTTTTACCATTAAATCCAACAGTGGTCGTTGGAATTAATTTCACTTTGAAATCAGACTTAAACCAGTGTCAATCTTTTGATACTTATTGTTTTATAAAAACACGCTATTTGCTCTGACAACGGGAATTAATTATTAAATTAATTAATGTGACTTATATTTTTTAAATTTTGTAAAATAGACTTCATTTTTGAATTCAGAATATCAAATATAGCTTAGGGTGAATTTTTGGTAATTTTCTGAAAAACTTCAATTTTTGATGAATAGTGAAACCACTAAGTGGTACTTATAAAAAACTGATTTTTCCATTTAAATGAAATTTTTCCATCTTTGTGTTTTGAATTTCAAAAATCTGACATACATGGTTGTCATTAAGAAGTAAAATATGGTTCAATGGGATAAAAATAATTTTTTGGTGAATAGTAACTTATTAAGTTTTTAATCGCGATTAGTGGTAATTAGTGTAGTTTAAGATAAAAATAATGCTTTAATAAAATGAGATGAGCTTGACACATGTCATACTCTCATTGGTTGTGTCATGGAAGACCAAGACAATCCATGGGTCTACTTGGGGACCCCATGGAGCCACTTTTGTTGAGAAATGACATAAATAACTTTTTATTTAATGTAAAAGTAAAAATGACACAAACATGATATGTTTTACTAAAACAATTTTTAAGTGGGGTTATAAAATTCAGATATTTTATTATAAATAGTCATTGGAAATATAAAAAGATATCCTACATCATAGTAATTTTTTTATAATTTTTAAACATTAAATAAATTAAATTATTTATGACATAATAATGATGCAGCGATGATATCATTATCTGAAGATTTAAATAAAATAAGAAGATAATGTAAACTCTATGCCCTACACATGTCCAAAACGTATTGGATGGGTGGATTTCGAACTCTTATCACCTTATCCACGAATTATATCAATGTGGGACCTTTTAAAACCGAAACACATTTTCAAATAAAGTAATATTCTTACTTTCCAAAAGTGCCCCTCCTCTCCTCTTATAAAAGGCCCCCACCTCTACCTCATTTCACACACTCCTCAAGCCTTTGGCTCGGGAAACCCCTGCCCATTTACTCTCTCCACATACCTCTCATCATCCTAGAGGATTCCCTTTGGGAAGAACCCTTTCAAAGGAATCCTTTAGGCTCAAATCAAAAGGAGTTACACTTTTAAAGGTAATTCATTCTCTCATGTTCATTTGTTTTATTTTGTTTCTCCAACCCCCTAAACTTTTTTTATTTACTTATTTTTTAACAAAACCAGTATATTCAATATACTAGTATGTTGTTATAAGATTTATTGGAGCTACACTCTCACACAACTACATCAAATGGTTAATGAACATACAGTTTCCGTGGATGGTGAAATTCTGCCTCCCGAAACGATGATTGTTCAATACTCATTTAACACCTTCAAAGGTGGACATTATGATGTCACTATTTTTATATATGATATATAATGTGTTTATGTTTTCCTTAAGCTTCTGTTATTTTTTCATTTTGGGCATACCTTTATGGTTTCCATTATGGGTAAACGCGATATCTTCATTTAAGGAAGTGCGGACTACCACCCCCTCAAAGTGATTTGATTCGTTAAATACCATATGTGGGACGTATAAAGGATGGAACTATGATATATGATATTATACTGTAATTATAATATACCTTTAAATCATTATTATTCCATTCTATAAAACACGAAATAGAAATGAAAGTAGCGTTCATGCATACGTACGGCTTACCGTCTCCATGAACGGTGCATTTCATTTCTTACCTCTAAATGATTATGTAATGTTATAAATGCATTCATGTACTGGATATATATGACATATATGATATCTACATCATGAATACAATTCTGGATATAATAAAAATTTGGCCACATGAACAACATGTAATTGTAAGAAGTCCACTTTCGCCTTAAGAACCAAATATCGGCAAAACAAATATTATTAACTTAAATGATTACATAATGTTTATGACATGGTAATAAGTGATATAAAAGGAATAATGAACTTGAAAGAGGTTCTTAAGGAAGTAGAAATTAACTCAAGTTTATTATTCAGGAGATTAAAGAACGATCGAGTCAAGTCGGACCCGAGGTAAGGGATCCTACTCCTCTCTTTCTTTTTAAGTACACACTTTTATGTCATTCCTTTTAAAGCTCATCTTTCTTGTTATTGGGATGATCTTTTATATTACACTTACTTTAATTTTTATGTTCATGTGATGATAGACCCTATTCTCTCTCATAAATCCATTTTGGAAGTTTTGAGTGGCGTCGTTAGGCTGCCGAACTTTCGTAAGAGATCTAACCTCTCTCTTTCTTCTTAAGTACTCTCCTTTATGTCACTTATTTTAAGCTCCTCTTTGTAATGTTGGGGGATGTTATTTTATATTCCTATTTCTGTACATTTTATTGTAATGTGATGAGATACCATATTTGATCTCATCAATCCATATTCGGAAGTTTTATGTGGTGCCGTTAGGCTGCGGAGTTTTCGTAAGGGATTTTTCATCTCACTTTTATTCCCGTGAGATTTATGCTACATTTGCCACAAATTCCATTGAGTGGTGTATGTACTGCCCATTATTCTACTCTTTCTGTAATATACATTCTTTTATGAGTATTTACATCAATGATCTATTGTACTTCTTTCATGGGGTGTTTGTTTTGAAAGATACCCAAGTTGGTAAGGGAACCTTTCACCCTTCTCTTTTTTTAAAAAAAAAGACTTATTTTGTTGGGTCTTTTAATTTACATATTGTTATGTTGGGATATGTTCTCATATATCCTTATTGATGTAAATTTTATGTCCAAGTGACGAGATACACTTTTTATCACTCATCAACTCATTTTTATGTGATGCCGTTAGGCTGTCAAGAGAACTTTTTAACCTAATTTCGATTTCTTTGGGTTCAACATGTAGTCATTGAATATGTCATCCATTGAATATGTGTGAATGACATTTTATTGTTTTACACTTAATATCCACTTATATTGGGTGTATTTATATTTTTCACACATATTTTTGAGATTGATTTGTCCTTAATTTAAGGATACCTTCTTTGTAAGGGATTTCATCACATATGACATTTCTATTGAGGGTTCATTGTTGTTATGCAGCAATTCACTCTTATATGGTGTATATACTATCCTTTTGAGTATTATATCATGAATCCATTTATTCTCATGATATTATAAAGTTCTGACTAAATGTTATTCCTCAATTATTGTATTCAAGTGTCTATAATTTTGGTAAAACCCCTTTAACCAAAATATCATTTTAAATGTTTTAATTATTTGTTCTTATTAATATCCATGTTTTCAAAATGGTTTTAAGGATTTATTTATATGGATATTAATGGTTTAAAATTTTAAGATTCAAGGTGGTATGGGACACTTTGATTCAAAAATCTCTTTATTAAATGTTTTAAATGGTTTTGGAAATGGTTTCTTTTTGAATGGATTAATTATTTCAATATACTAAAATGTAATATTGTGATTGAAATGTGGAAATGTTATGTTTCATTTATGCATGTTTTATGTGATACATTTATGTTATGGTTCTTGGGCATTGTTATTAAAACGGGTGGTTCCGTGATAAACTAAGGGCGGGTGAGCCCGATATAGCTCTCCAATGCATTGGGTAACGCGAAGGAGTGAAACGTTAAGGTTTCTCCGAAGAGATTTAGGGAATATACTGTGATGGGTATTCCAAACGTAACCAAGAGGCTTACTCACTACGTGAGAATGTTATGAATGCCTCAAGTAACCTTTATGTCTTATGATTTCTATGATTTATTCATGGTTTGATGAGGTAAGTTAAAGTTCCTTTATTTTATGGGTAAAGTATGATTTCATTATTATGTATATATGAACTCATGTTTCCTTTAAATATTTTTTATAACCCTTACTAATCTTTTTATGCTCATCCCAAGTTTTTGAAATGTTTTTCACAGGTCAAGGGAAAGGTACATGATGTGATGATAGTGTCAAGGATGTGTCAAGAAAGAATCCATGTTTTATTTTAAATATGTTTCCATTGATGGGAAGAATGAATACTGTCTTTTATGTAACCACTTTGTTTAAATGTGGAATGTAATGTAAGTTTCATGATGTAATTCTCTAAAACTCTAAACCTGAAAAGATCCTCAACGTGTAATCTTGTGATAACTCAAGATTATGTAAGGTTTAAGGCTGGGGCCTTATACCATGTATATATTATCCCATTTCCACTCTAGCACTGGTAATGTCTGAAGAATCCCTTTCGGTAACTGCCACTCTACTTTAACCTGTTGACCAGTCAAACACTTCACAATAAAATCAGCAATATCTCTTTTCATTCCATCACACCAGGAATACTCCAGAAGATCTTTATACATCCTAGTACTACCTGGATGAACTGAAAATAGAGAACTATGAGCTTCACATCCCAACTCTCTCTTCAACTATGAATCACAAGGCACACAAAATCTCTTCCCACATCTCAAAACACAATCATTATCAATGTTAAATTCAGGTAACATACCCTTCTGAACTAGCTCTACCTTTTCTGTAACTCACTATTTTGATTTTGCGCTTGCCTAATTCTGTCTGATAGAGAAGAATTCAATGATACCGGATAAAAAACATAATAATTTCCTGCACCAACAACTTCCAACATAAAATTCATCAAATCCTTATCCAAATGATCATGTTCCAAATGTAACATGTTTAATGAAGCATTAATTTTTTTACTCAAAGCATTTTCCACTTTATTTGCTTTTCCTAGGTGGTAGTGAATCGTGCAATCATAATCCTTGATTAATTTTATCCATCTCCTCTGTCTCATGTTCAATTATTTCTAAGTGAATATATACTTTAATCATTTCTGATCAGTATATATTTCACACTTTACACCATACAAATGATGCCTCCAAATTTTTATAAGAGAAAATAATAGCAGATAATTCCAAATCATGTATAGGGTAATTTAAATCATGAGTTTTCAACTGACGTGAAGCATAAGCAATTACCTAATCATTTGGCATTAGGATGCAACCAAATCCTTTCAATGAAGCATCACTGTATATAACGAAATCACTATTCCTAGAAGTTAGTTTCAATACTGGAGCATTCACTAATCTTTTTTTGAATTCATGAAAACAATCATCACATTCTTTTGTCCCGATAAACTTAACACCCTTCCGAGTTAGCTTAGTCAATGGTCTGGACAACCGTGCAAATTTTTTAAGAAACCTTCGATAATAACCTTCCAAAACAAGAAAACTACGAATCTCAGTTACATTTGTGGGTCTTGGCCATTATTCAAAAACCTTTGTTTTTGCAGGATCAATAATTACTCCATCTTTAGAAAAAATGTGACCAAGGAAAGAAATTTGTTTCAACCAAAACTCACACTTGCTAAATTTCCCATAATTTTTTTTAGGTTTGAAAAATAACCCTTAAATGACTTTCATGATCCTCTTTACTTTTAGAAAACACCAATATATCATCAATGAAAAAAACCATAAACTTATCCAAGATCTCATGGAAAATTATATTCATAAGGTCCATGAATACAGTAGGTGCATTGGTTAACACAAAAGGCATAACTAAAAATTCATAATGGCCATATCTTGTATGAAACGCAGCCTTCGGAATATCTGCTTTCTTTACCATCAACTGATGGTAACCCGATCTCAAGTCAATCTTTGAAAAATACCGAGCTCCCTGGAGCTGATCAAACAAATCATCAATATGAGGAAAAGGATATTTTTTCTTAACAGTGATGTTATTCAAGGCTCTATAATCCATGAAAAGTCTCATTGAACCATCTTTCTTTTTAACAAATAAGACATGAGCACCCCATGGTGATTTTCTAAGTCGAATGAAACGTTTCTCTAATAAATCATGCAGTTGCTTCTTCAAATCTAAAAGTTCAATTTGATCCATTCGATTAGGGGGTTTTGAAATTGTCTTAGCATCAGTAACTAAGTCAACAGTAAATTCAACTTCCCAATCTGGTATTATTCTGGGCAACTCATCAGGAAAAACATCAGGATACTCATTTACCACTAGAACATCATTAATTTGAATGGTTCCTTTGTTTTCAAAAATATGTTCAAGGTAACATTCATTTCCATATTTTACAATTTTCTCAGCCTCTTGATATGTTATCAATAGTAAGGGTTCATTCTTGTACACAAACTGAAAGTCTTTTTGAAAACAAACTTATTTAGCTCTACAGTCAATCTTATCATGGTAAACAGAGAGCCAATCTATACCCAAGATAGCATCAAAATTTACTAGTGGTAAAATAATAAGGTTTGCATGTAGATTATTTCCACGGATAAGTATAGAAAGATTCTTAGAAATTCTTTTTGCCTCAACATTTCCCCCATGTGTTTTTACCACAAGTTCAGGAGTCATTTCTTGAGATGGAATTCCCAATTTACTAGAAAATTTTCTAGAGATGAAAGAATGTGTAGACCCTGAATCAAACAACACATTGGCATAATCTGAAAAACCAAACAATGTACCTGATACCACTTCATTTGATTGACCATCATCTGGTGAAGTAGTTGCAAAGGATTTCACCACATCTTTCTGCTTGTAGTCTGACTACTTCCCATCATTTGAGCTCTTTATCGAACACTCATTTGCATAATGACCCATATCATTGCACTTGAAACATTTCACTAACTATAAATCAAATTTGGTCTTACCATTACCCTGATCTTTTCCAGTGAAATAATGAGCCTTATGTCGCCTCTTACCACATCAGAAGCACTTTACAGAATTCAAAAGACATTCCCCAGCATGAATTTTACCACATTTATCACAAACTGCAAACTTTGTTTTCTTAGCTTCAAACCTTTTTGAAGGATTCTTCCCTTTCTCCTGCCACCTTGGGGTCTTATTCTATTGGTTTTCGTAGAACACTTAATCATTGGAAAACTCCATTTATACCTTCTCAGCACATCTAACAAGATTTTCATAAATTTTGAACTAACGAGAAGCTAATTCCCTTCTATATTTTGGCGTTAATTCTGAGTAAAACCGATTGATTTTACTATGAAGGTCTCTGATAAAATTTGGAGCATACCTTGCCAATCGGGTGAACTTTTCTTTATAAGCAGCTACTGAGTCATCCTCTTTCCTCAATTCCAAGAATTGTTTTTCCATCCTAAGTAAAATAGCCTTAGGACAATATTTTCTCAAGAAACATACCTTTGAATTCATCCCAATTAAGAGAATCAATCTCATCAGCGTCCCTGATATTTTTAACCATCGACCACCATTTATCTACCTCACCCTCCAAATGGTAAACAACAAGGCTAACCTTTTGATTGTATGAACACCCATGACATCGAAAATCTTCTCCAGTTAATTAATCCACCCTTCAGCTAGCACAGTGTCAGATAATCCTTTGAATGATGGGGGATGTTGCCTCATTAAATGTTCCACCACTGAAATGTTCCTCTATAGTTGATCTAGCTGATCTTGTGCATGGATACCACCACTATTTATCGCTTGAGTCAACTACACCATTACTACAAAAAACTATTCAGTTCCTGTAAAGACCCTTAAAATTCAAGGGAAATTTTTTCTTAATTTTCTTTGGAATTTTACAAGAGCGCGGTTTCTGACGGCACCTGATTCCGAGGCCCGGAGTGCCTGGAATCAATTTCTGAAGTTTGGCTCGGGTACGTTTAGTGAACGAACGAGCGGGAATTTCTAACTTTTGATCTGTTGCTCGGAATTGAAATCCGATGACACCGATGAACTCGCAGCGCCGATATTCGCTTAAGGAGACCTTTTCCGAGGTTGTGTTTTCTGCGGAATGAAAGTTAGTTTTGGGAAAAATTATAAGAAGTTAAATAAAAATGTGGAAAGACTTTTTATTTTTAACTTGTTGGTTAACTTCTCCCAAAGGGAGTTAGTGGTGGGAACCACACCCACTTAACCTCCCTTGAGAGGATTAAGTGTGGTGGGGCCCACACGAACCCTAACTCCTCACCGTCTTTTTTTAAAACTCCCTTAAACTCCTCTTTTAATGAACTTGACAACTTTGGTTATTAAATGGGTTGAGTTGTTTAATTTCAAACCTTTGAAATTCAAATTGATATTTGTGTGAATAAAATAAGCCTTAGCTTATTTTATTTTGGTTGGTCTCCTTAGCCATCTTGAGAGGTTTTGAAGAATTCTCTCCATCTTCTTCAAACTTTGACGAAGAACGCGAAGAACATTCGGACATCGACGAAGAACGCCACATTCCCGGGAACCGTCTTCCGCGACGCCATACCCGCGACACCGACGACGTCTCCTTCCGCGTCATCTCTTACGTGATGGTTTCCCGTGACGAAATCGCCATCAAAGAGCTTTGAATCATCGCTTCACGACATCGACGTCCTTTTTCCATGACGCCGACCACCACGACGCTCGTCTTCCGCGGGTCGTTGACGATCATCGTTCTTGAAACCAAGTAGGGGTTTGTTGTTGTTTAATTTATTTATTCTCGTTCTTGGTTCTAGCATGACAATATTTAGGATAAATGATTATGTGCTATCATCTAACGAGAGGGGGGCCGGACCGCACTAACACGGCCGAAACACCCTCCTTTGTTCTTGAATGTTTCATGCGGATGAAACGTGATGGCGTGGTGCCGTCGCACCGCGTAGATATCATTCGACAAATATTGCGCGGTGCCGTCGCGCCGCACCGTGGAAAGATTTATCATGAACGCGACGCCGTCGCGCCGCATCGAATGAAACCGAAGGCGCCACGGCCGGAGCGGGGCCACGGCGGAGGGGCGCGGTGCCGTCGCACCGCGTCGGACGGCGAAGGCCGCGGCCGGTTCCGGGCCGCGGCGGAACGAGGAGACCGGCGGCCAGCCGGGCCGCCGGTGTCGGAAGCTGGAAAGGGGACCGGCCTCGGCGGTCCCGTTGAGGAAGAACCGGCCGGCCAGGTCGGGCCGACCGGAAGGGAGGCAAAACCGAGGGAAATTAATTCCCTCGGCCAGCCAAAACGGCCCCCCATTAAGAGGGGGCCCGGTTTCACAATGAGGGGCAGGCCCCCCCCGTTTTTCTCAAAGGCAGGTCCCCCACGTGAGGGGGGCCGTTTGATCCGAGGCGCGGCATCCAGCCGCGCCGCCAGCAGAGGAAGGCGGGGGCTTTGCCCCCCGCGCGTGGCACCCGAGCGGCGCCCAGGTCGCGCCGCCGTGCTGGGCCGCGCCGCCGCACAGGACCGCGCCGCCGTGTCGGGCCGCGCCGCCGGCTGGGCCGGGTCGGACCGGGTCGGGTCGACCCGGTTCGGGCCGACCCAGGGGGGGTCGGGCCGGGTCGGCCCAGACCCGGACCCCCTGTTTACGAATCGACTTCGGTCTTTTGCCGATAACTTGAGCTACGGACCTCCGATCGACGAACCGTCAGCGGCGATGCAATCCTTGGATCGAGAAGGTCGGTTCAGTATATCGCACTCAAAGTTTCGGAATACTTTGAGTTCGGTCGGGTTGGTTCGTACACGAAACCAACCGGGCCCTCGGAGCGGAAACACTCATATCTTGAGCTACGGACGTCCGATTGACGTGCCGTCAGCTTTGTTGTGTTCCTATTAGTAAGACGGATCTTTTGGCATACTCCCCCCGAGGTTTGGACGTAGTTGGAGTACGGTCGGGTTGGTTTTTCCTTAAAAACCAACCGGGCCCCTGGGACGAAAACGCCAATAACTCTCAGACCAGGCGTCCGATTGACGCGCCGTCTGCGGTGTTGAGTTCCTGTTGACGATACGGAACTTTTGGATACATCAACTCTGGGCTATGTGACAGTTGATGTATCAGCCTCTCGGCTCATGTAGCGGACCCTCCCGAACGAGCTTTCTGTGTGCGGGAACCCTAGTGCTGGTTGCGACTGTGACTACTACTGCTACTGCTACTACTACTGTGACTGCGACGACGACAGTACAGAGATCCTTGGTGGATTCGACGACGACTACATCACTCAGCGATCCTACGTGGATCAGTGCTACAGGTCCTGTGTGGGCCCGATCCTGTGTGGGTCCGATCCTGTGTGGGTCATTGCGCTCAGTGGTCCTGTGTGAATCAGCGCCGACAAGTCCTGTGTGGGCCCGATCCTGTGTGGGTCATTGCGGGGGTTAGTTACCTATCGATCCTTCATGGGTCCGATGACTTAGATGGATCAGAGATCATCTTTATCATCTTTCGAAGAAGTATACCTGTGTGAGCTGAATCCTGTTACCTTCCTGTGTGGATTGTGTTGTGCTATCCTGTGTAGATTTCGTTTTGCTTTCCTGTGTGGAATACGTATAATTTCCTGTGTGGACTGAGTTGTACTTGGGCTCGGAGGTTGGAGCGTATTGGAATTTATGACTTAGGTATATGTATGGGCATATACCTAAGCAGTGTCGGTTGTTACTTCGGGATTGTATCTTCCTTTGTGGTTTATCCTTTGTGGATTTTGGGAGACCTTCAGGGGTCTCGGGGTCCCTACTGAGTAGCTTTTACTCACCCCTGCATGGGCTATGCCCGTACTACGTTGTGTTGGTTGCAGACGACGGACAACGTTGATCGTGGCTGAGTCTTGCAGAGGAGAACGGTACCTGGAGGTGGACCACTGGGCAGGACGTGCCCGGAGCGGACGGCGGGACCCGAGGAGTAGTGGAGCTATCTGTACCCACCCTTCAGGTGGGATTTCCAGTGGACAGCTCAGTGTAACGGCTTTTAATTTACAGTTGCTATTTTCCCTTTCAAGTTGTACTTTACTTTCAGTTTGGGTTTGTATACTGGCACATCTACTTTTACGTACTTTCAGTTGTACTCTGTTTTCACTTAGTGTTTACTTTCCGCTTGCTTACTCTGTGGCCCTTGTTTACTTTACAAAGGCAATGCCTTCCCTTTTTACCGGGATTTACGCCTTGGTGCTAGTCACCAGCCCCTGGCCTATGGAAGGCGGGCTTGGGGTAGTCACGGCACGGGCCCCGAGGATGGTTCGTGACAAATTGGTATCAGAGGAGTTCGATTCTACCGCGAACTCTGATATTTTCTATGTGAAGCAATAATGTTTAGCGTATTGAGTGTGGTTATCAGTCCAGGGAGTCCAGTGTTGGTGCGGCGGCCGAAGTATCCGTACACCAGGACCCTGACTACTGATTTCCGACTTAATGCACGAAAACCATGATTGCGTGTGTGTTTCAAAGTTTTCTTTGTGTTTACTTTATATTAGCTCACCAGGAATATTGTTCTGACTGTGGGGCACCTGTTTTCTTTTCAGGATGGCCCCACGATGGCAGCCCGCTAGGGTTCCGAGAGTCGAGCGTGACGACAGCCCACCGAGCGATGAGGCCTCGGTGCAGGGCCCTTTATCAGCAGTGGCATCGGCGGTAGCTCTACCCATCGAGCCACCGATGCTTCCAGCACCAGCTGCTGACGATTCACATCGACTTGGAGCTCTGCATGAGTTCCATCGCTAGCGACCGCCTAGGTTCCATGGGGAGACGGACCCCCAGGCAGTAGAGGACTGGCTGGAGGCAGTGGTACAAGTTTTTAGGCTAGTGAGGACACCTGCAGACCTCATGGTAATCCTCGCTGCGAGCCTACTGCACGCAGCAGCGGGCCGATGGTGGAGCTTGATGCTCCAGTTGCACGATGAGGCATCTCTTCTTTGGAAGGACTTTGAGAGCCTCTTCCGCTCGGAGTTCGTCCCAGCCACCCTTCGTACGGTGCGTATCCAGGAGATTCTTCAGCTGCGGCAGGGCAGCATGACAATCACTCAGTACTCGGCGAGATTTACTGATCTCTCGCGCTACTGGACCGACATGGTACGGGACCCATTCTTCCGAGCCCGGACCTTCGAGCAGGGTTTGAGACACTAGATCAGGGCATCACTGATCTCCCTCAGCATACCGACTCAGATAAGAGTACTGGAGCAGGCCCTTTTGATCGAGAGCTTCCTTACTAAGTCTACACCAGTGCCGAGACCCACCGCAGGGCGGTACGTGGCAGAGTCATCTGCAGCAGGCAGTCGACGGATGACTCAGGGGTTCAGGCAGACCAGACCTTCAGGTAGACGACCTCAGGACACTGGCTCAGCAGTGCGGGGCACACAGCGAGGAGCCAGTCTTTCGAGAGGCAGGCAGTGCTACTCGTGCGGCGGGCAGGGCCACATGGCTCGTGACTGCCCGACCCGCCGTGCCGAGGAGCAACATACGGTTGAGGGACCACCGAGGTAGAGGCAGAGGGTCGACCGTGGCGGTCCGTAGGGAGGAGGCGGACGAGGCAGAGGAGTTGGCCGAGCAGCAGGTGGTGGGCGACGCTTTGAGGCTCTGCCACCACCACCACCAGGAGGTCCACCCCGACCACAGGGAGCAGGCGGGCAGAGACAGGCACAGCTCCAGGCAGTAGAGGCCTACGACCACGGTGCACCTGAGATGATTCGAGGTACTATCTGTGTCTATTCCACCCTTGCTGCAGTTCTTATAGACACAGGAGCGAGTCACACTTTCATAGACGCTGCCCTTGTTCGGAGCTCGAAGATTCCGACAAAGCCGTTGGCTCGATCCTTACGGCTAGAGACTACTACGGGAGCAGACTCGGCGATTACGCACTGGTGCCGGCAGTGTGAGATTACTCTAGGAGGCGAGAGCATCGGCTGGGATCTTCTTGTAGCAGCTTCGAGGCCTTACGACGTCATCTTGGGCATTGATTGTCTATCTACGGTTCATGCACAGATTGACTGTTTTAGGCGCAAGGTGCGATGTGTACGCACCGACGGGAGCAGGTTCACCTTCACCGGTGAGAAGGGAGCCTTTTCAGCACAGGATGGACTTCTGCGAAGGAGGGGAAATCCCATCACTCATCAGTTGGCTAGCCTCATCCTTGGAGCAGTTGACGTGCAGAGTCCTGGTTTTCCTGCAGTGGTGGATCAGTTTGCGGACGTTTTTCCCGACGACGTTCCAGGGCTTCCTCCTCGCAGAGAGGTATACTTTTATATTGACCTGTACCCCGGGACAACTCCGACATCGACTCCAGCATATCTGATGGACCCCGCCGAGCTTTGAGAGCTACGGGTACAGTTGGAGGATTTGCAGGGCAAGGGGTTCATCCGACCCAGTGTTTCACCCTGGGCTTCCCTGATATTGTTCCCCAAGAAGGCGGACGGGAGCTTGCGACTTTGTGTCGACTATCGTCACCTGAACCAGGTGACAGTGAGGAAAAAGTATCCGATACTGAGGATTGATGACCCCTTTGATCAGCTCAAGGGAGCACGGTGGTTCTCGAAGATAGACCTCAGGTCATGCTATCATCAGCTCAAAGTCAGAGACGAGGACGTGCAAAAGACGGCCTTCAGATGTCGGTATGGCCACTATGAGTTCTTGGTTATGCATTTTAGTGTAACCAATGCTCCAGAAGTGTTCATGGCCCTCATGAACATGATCTTTCAGCCATACCTTGATCGATTTGTCATGGTCTTCATCGATGACATTCTGATTTACTCTACGACTGAGGAGGAGCATGCCTATCACTTGCGAGTTGTACTAGACACACTCCGAGAGCACCAGCTTTATGGTAAGCTCTCTAAGTGCCAGTTCTGGATACGTGAGGTTCACTTCTTGGGACACGTTATCTCTGAGGCGGGAGTTGCAGTGGATCTTGCGAAGATCGAGGCTGTGTTAGCATGGGAGCCACCCAGGAGCGTGACTGAGGTTTGGAGTTTCTTGGGACTAGCTGGATACTATCGTAGATTCGTGCCAGACTTCTCTAGAGTTGCGGCACCACTCACATATTTGACGAAGATGGGGAAACCCTTCATGTGGTCAGACAGATGTCATCAGAGCTTCCAGGAGCTGAGACAGATATTGACCAGCGCACTTATCTTGAGGTTGCCTGAGGAGGGAGTAGGGTACGTAGTCTACTGCGATGCATCAGGGACCGGGCTCGGATGTGTTCTGATGAAAGAGCGGGCAGTGATCGCCTATGGATCACGTCAGTTGAGGCCGCATGAGCAGAACTACGCTACCCATGACCTGGAGTTAGCAGCAGTGGTCTTCGCTCTGAAGACATGGCGACATTACCTGATGGGCGAGTGTTTTATAGTCTTTTCTGATCATCAGAGTCTCAGGTATATCTTCTCACAGAAGGACCTGAACATGAGACAACGGTGATAGCTCGAGTTCCTCCAGGATTATGATTTTGAGATAGTCTATACTCCTGGGAAGGGGAACGTAGTAGCCGATGCCCTCAACAGGAGGACGAGCATTCAGCTACTTGAGGAGGCGACAGAGAAGCTAGCCTCTTTGCAGATATCCTTTGTGGATAGAGATGGAGAAGCCTTCCTTCAGTCTCTCACAGTCACCCCTCCACTACTGCAGCAGGTCAGAGAGGCACAGCGTGAGGACGCTGACCTTGAGAAACGGCGTGCACAGATATCCTTGGGACAGGCACCTGATGGTTTCTCCCTTGGAGAAGATCACAACATCCTTTTCAGAGGACGTACCATAGTACCAGTCGCTTTGCGAGAGGAGGTGCTGAGAGAGTTTCACACTTCTCCTTTGGCGGTACATCCTGGAGTGGCGAAGATGTACCAGGATCTCAGACGACAGCACTGGTGGCCGGGCATGAAGAAGGCTGTAGTAGAGTTCGTTTCTCGATGCCTCACCTGCCAGCAGGTGAAGGTAGAGCATCAGGTACCAGCAGGCTTGGTACAGCCCTTGGAGGTCCTGTAATGGAAGTGGGATGGGATATCTATGGACTTCGTGACTGGACTTCCACACACTTCCAGAGGTCACGACTCTATTTGGGTGATTGTTGACCGACTCACCAAGTCGGCACACTTCTTACCCATCAGAGAGCAGGGCTCAGTAGAGAGCTTGGGACGTCTCTACGTTCAGGAGATTGTGCGGCTCCACGGTGTGCCATCATCTTTAGTCTCCGATTGAGATGCTCGCTTTACTTCCTGGCTTTGGAAGGGGTTACAGGAGGCGTTCGGGATGCAGCTCCGTCTGAGCACAACCTTTCACCCCCAGACGGATGGTCAGATGGAGAGGACCATTCAGACTCTCGAGGACATGCTCCGCGCATGTGTCCTCGACTTTGGTCGTAGCCGGGAGGACCACCTACCTTTGTTGGAGTTTGCGTACAACAACAGCTACCACTCCACTATCAGGATGGCACCGTACGAGGCGTTGTACGGCCGACCTTGTAGATCTCGTTTGTGCTGGACAGAGCCCGGGGAGTCAGCACTTGTGGGACCTGAGATGGTCCAGGCCACGACAGAGAAGGTCCAGGTCATCCAGGAGCAGATGAGGACAGCTCAGAGCCGGCAGAAGTCATACGCTGACAGGTGGAAGAGGCCACTAGAGTTCGAGGATGGCGAACACGTCTTCTTGCGGGTCTCACCTCGACGTGGTATACAGAGATTTGGCCGAGGCGACAAGTTATCTCCGCGCTTCATCGGACCCTTCCAGGTCCTCAGCAGGATTGGCGAGGTGGCTTATCGCATGGCTCTACCACCTCAGTTGCACCGGGTGCACGACGTCTTCCTCATGTCTCAGCTGAGGAGATACGTGCACGACCCGACACACATCATTGACCATGGGGAGCTTGACGTTGGTGATGGGGCAACTTTTACGGAGGTCCCGGTGGAGATAGAGGATCGACAGGAGAGGGTCCTACGTGGGCGATCGATTCCTCCTGTGCACATTAGATGGCAGCACGGGAACCTCCAGGAGAGCACATGGGAGCGGGAGGCTCAGATGCATGCTCAGTACCCTCATTTGTTTCCCTAGTTTTTGATGTATCTTTACGGGGACGTAAATCCCTGAGGTGGGAGTAATTTAAAGACCCTTAAAATTCAAGGGAAATTTTTTCTTAATTTTCTTTGGAATTTTACAAGAACACGGTTTCTGACGGCACCTGATTCTGAGGCCCGGAGTGTTCGGAATCAATTTCTGAAGTTTGGCTCGGGTACGTTTAGTGAACGAACAAGTGGGAATTTCTAACTTTTGATCTGTTGCTCGGAATTGAAATCCGAGGACACCGATGAACTCGCAGCCCCAATATTTTCTTAAGGAGACCTTTTCCGAGGTTGCATTTTCTGTGGAATGAAAGTTATCCTTGGGAAAAATTATAAGAAGTTAAATAAAAATGTGGAAACACTTTTTATTTTTAACTTGTTGGTTAACTTCTCCCAAAGGGAGTTAGTGGTGGGACCCACACCCACTTAACCTCACTTGAGAGGATTAAGTGTGGTGGGGCCCACACGAACCCTAACTCCTCACCGTCTTTTTTTTAAAACTCCCTTAAACTCCTCTTTTAATGAACTTGAAAACTTTGGTTATTAAATGGGTTGAGTTGTTTAATTTCAAACCTTTGAAATTCAAATTTTTATTTGTGTGAATAAAATAAGCCTTAGCTTATTTTATTTTGGTTGGTCTCCTTAGCCATCTTGAGAGGTTTTGAAGAATTCTCTCCATCTTCTTCAAACTTTGACGAAGAACGCGAAGAACATTCGGACATCGACGAAGAACACCACATTCTCGGGAACCGTCTTCCGCGATGCCATACCCGCGACACCGACGACGTCTCCTTCCGCGTCATCTCTTCCGTGATGGTTTCCCGTGACGAAATCGCCATCGAAGAGCTTCGAATCATCGCTTCATGACATCGACGTCCTTTTTCCGTGACGCCGACCACCACGACGCTCGTCTTCCGCGGGTCGTTGACGATCATCTTTCTTGAAACCAAGTAGGGGTTTGTTGTTGATTAATTTATTTATTCTCATTCTTGGTTCTAGCATGACAATATTGAGGATAAATGATTATGTGCTATCATCTAACGAGAGGGGGGCCGGACCGCACTAACACGGCCGAAACCCCCTCCTTTGTTCTTGAATGTTTCATGCGGATGAAACGTGATGACGTGGTGCCGTCGCGCCGCGCAGATATCATTCGACAAATATTGCGAGGCGCCGTCGCGCCGCGCCGTGGAAAGATTTATCATGAACGCGATGCCGTCACGCCACGTCGATGGAAACCAAAGGCGCCACGGCTGGAGCGGGGCCGCGGCGGAGGGGCGCGGTGCCATCGCACCGCACTGGACGGCGAAGGTCGCGGCCGGTTCCGGGCCGCGGCGGAACGAGGAGATCGGTGGCCAGCCGGACCGACGGTGTCGGAAGCCGGAAAGGGGACCGGCCTCACCGGTCCTGTTGAGGAAGAACCGGCCGGCCAGGACGGGCCGACTGGAAGGGAGGCAAAACCAGGGGAAATTAATTCCCTTGGACAGCCAAAATGGCCCCCCATTAAGAGGGGGGCCGGTTTCACAAAGGGGGGCAGACGGCCCCCCCGTTTTTCTCAAAGGCAGGACCCCCACGTGAGGGGGGGCCGTTTGATCCGAGGCGCGACATCCAGCAGCGCCGCCAGTAGAGGAAGGCGGGGGCTTCGCCCCTCGCGCGTGGCACCCGAGCAGCGCCCAGGTCGCTCCGCCGCGCCGGAACGTGCCGCCGTGCCGGGCCGTGCCGCCGGCCGGGCCGGGTCGGACCCGGTTAGGGTCGACCCGGTTAGGGTCGACCCGGTTCGGGCCGATCCAGGGGGGTCGGGCCGGGTCGGCCCGGACCCGGACC
Source organism: Viscum album (assembly GCA_963277665.1). Taxonomy (NCBI): domain Eukaryota; kingdom Viridiplantae; phylum Streptophyta; class Magnoliopsida; order Santalales; family Viscaceae; genus Viscum; species Viscum album. Next base: position 1,910,495,503 of record OY728137.1, read on the forward strand.
CCCCGTTTTCGAATCGACTTCGGTCTTTTGCCCATAACTTGAGCTACAGACCTCCGATCGACGAACCGTCAGCGGCGATGCGATCCTTGGATCGAGACGGTCGATTCAGTATATTGCACTCAAAGTTTCGGAATACTTTGATTTCGGCCGGGTTGGTTCGTACACGAAACCAACCGGGCCCTCAGAGCGGAAACACTCATATCTTGAGCTACGGACGTCCAATTGACGTGCCATCAGCTTTGTTGTGTTCCTATTAGTGAGAAGGATCTTTTGGCATACTCTGCCCGACGTTTGGATGCAGTTGGAGTACAGTCGGGTTGGTTTTTCCTTAAAAACCAACCGGGCCGCTGGGACGAAAAAGCCAATAACTCTCAGACCGGGCGTCTGATTGACGCGCCGTCTGCGGTGTTGAGTTCCTGTTGACGATACGGAACTTTTGGATACATCAACTATGGGCTATGTGACAGTTGATGTATCAGCCTCTCGGCTCGTGGAGCGGACCCTCCCGAACGAGCTTGCTGTGTGCGGGAACCCTAGTGCTGACTGCGACTGTGACTGCTACTGCTTCTGCTACTACTACTGTGACTGCGACGACGACAGTACAGAGATCCTTGGTGGAATCAATGACGACTACAACACTCAGCGATCCTACGTGGATCAGTGCTACAGGTCCTGTGTGGGCCCGATCCTGTGTGGGTCCGATCTTGTGTGGGTCATTGCGCTCAGCGGTCCTGTGTAAACCAGCGCCTACAGGTCCTGTGTGGGCCCGATCCTGTGTGGGTCATTGCGGGGGTCAGTTACCTATCGATCCTTCGTGGGTCCAACGACTTAGATGGATCAGAGATCATCTTTATCGTCTTTCGAAGAAGTATATCTGTGTGAGCTGAATCCTATTACCTTCCTGTGTGGATTGTGTTGTGCTATCCTGTGTGGATTTCGTTTTGCTTTCCTGTGTGGAATACATATACTTTCCTGTGTGGACTGAGTTGTACTTGGGCTCGGAGGTTGGAGCGTATTGGAATTGGTGACTTAGGTATATGTATGGGCATATACCTAAGCAGTGTCGGTTGTTACTTCGTGATTGTATCTTCCTTTGTGGTTTATCCTTTGTGGATTTTGGGAGACCTTCAGGGGTCTCGGGGTCCCTACTGAGTAGCTTTTACTCACCCCTGCACGGGCTATGCCCGCACTACGTTGTGTTGGTTGCAGACGACGGACAACGTTGATCGTGGCTGAGGCTTGCAGAGCAGAATGGTACCTGGAGGTGGACCACTGGCCAGGATGTGCCCGGAGCGGACGACGAGATCCGAGGAGCAGTGGAGCTATCTGTACCCACCCTTCAGGTGGGATTTCCAGTGGACAGCTCGGTGTAGCGGCTTTTACTTTACAGTTGCTGTTTTCCCTTTCGAGTTGTACTTTACTTTCAGTTTGGGTTTGTATGCTGGCCCATTTACTTTTCCGCACTTTCAGTTGTACTCTGTTTTCACTTAGTGTTTACTTTCCGCTTGCTTACTCTGTGGTGCTTGTTTACTTTAAAAAGGCAATGCCTTCCCTTTTTACCGGGATTTACGCCTTGGTACTAGTCGCCAGCCCCTGGCCTATGGAAGGCGGGCTTGGGGTAGTCACGGCACGGGCCCCGAGGACGGGTCGTGACAGTTCCAATTCCAACCATCTCAGGATGCTGATTTGGAAGGTCATTTCCTTCTATATGCCTTCCTAACACTGCTTCTCTATTTCCTTTGTGGAAAACCATTCTAAAAAAACATATATTAGATGAAGAAGCATGATAATCTTCAAATTCTATATCATTTCAATTTGACCCTAATGTGTAAAAAAATATTTTTGGATAATAATTTAATAGAATTATAACTCCTAAATTTATCTAAACCGACCTCGGATACCAACTATAAGGCCCCACCCTTAAACATTACTTAATCATGGGTTATTTCAAGAATTCAAATTGAGGATCTTTTTAGGTTTAGAGTTTTAGAGAATTAGGTCGTAAATCATGAATTACATTTCACATTTAAACAAGTTGGTTACATCAAAGACAATATTCATTTTTTCCACCAAAGGAAACATATTTAAAATAAAACATGGTTTCATTCTTGACACTTCCTCGAAGCTATCATCACATCATGTACTTTTCCCTTGACATGTGAAAAACATTCTAAAAACTTGGGATGAGAATAAAAACCTGAGTAAGTGATATAAAAATATGGAAAGAAAACATTAGTCCATGTATACATAAGAATCAATGAAATCATACTTTACTCATAAAACATAAGCACTTTAACATAATTCATGAAATCATACGATTTATGAATTAATCATATAAATCATAAGACATAGAGGTAACTTGAGGTATTCATAACATTCTTACGTAGGGAGTAACCCTCATGGTTAAATTTGGAATACCCATCACAGTATATTCCCTAAATATCTTCAGAGAAACCTTAGAGTTTAACTCCTTTGTGTAACCCAATGCATTGGGGAGCTATCTCGGGCTCACCCTCCCTTACTTTATCACGGAACCACCCGACTTTATAAATAATTCCCAAGAACCATAACATAATCATATCACATAAAACATGCATAAAGAAAACATAACATTTACACATTTCAATCACAATATATCAATACTACACATTGTTATAATCAAAACATTATCAAAACCATTTTCAATACCAAAATAAATGAAAATTAAAACAAGGTATTTATTTTTAATTTAAAAAAAGTTATGGCTTGTAGAGGAAGCCAAAACTCAAATAATGGTCATGACGGCAGAGAAGTCGTTGTCACCGAATACTTATGACAAAAACAATCCTTTTTTCATTTAGTAAAATTCTTCGGGTAAAAATATTCCTTTTGAATGAAATTAAAAATCATAACGTTTTATTATATAAATAATAAAAGAAGGTCGTATATAAATTCAAATATTCCTCAACGAAAGGAGATTGAGACGAAGTCCCTTAACTCAAGTCAGACTTGTCCCGTTCATTTCTTTATATTCCTGAATAATAAACTTTGGTCAATTTATAATTACTTATGGAAATACTTTAATGTTTATTATTAAATTAACATCACATATTATCATGTTATAATAATTAGTTAATTATGTGTGTTCATATCATACGTTTTGTCGATGTTCAGTACAAGAGTCAAATATAAACATGTTTGAAGAGAATTGTCAGTGTAGTTATAAGTAAATCATCTTCGGAATGGTATTACTGATTTAAATATTATATATATCCAGTATATATTAATTTTATACTATTCTATAACATTTTGAGATAAAAAATGAAATTCACCATTCATGGAGACAGTAGGCCGTACGTACGCATGAACGCTACTTTCATTTCTTTGTCATATTAAAGGAATTAAAACTAAACGAGACATATATATATATATATTATAATTACATTATAATATATATGATATATAGGTAACATAATTTCATTAATTAAATTCTTTATAAATTCCATGTTTGGCATGAACATGTCAAATCACTTGAGGGGGTGGTAGTCCACACTTCCACAGATGAAATTATCATAGTTCCACAACATAAAAAGCATAAAAATGTGATTTAAAAATAAAATTCAGAAGAATATAGAAACGAAAATACCATGTATGTCATATATAAATACAGTTACATCATAATGGCCACCATGAAAGGTGTTAAAAGAATATTGAACAATCATCGTTTCGTGAGGCAGTAATTCGCCACCCACAGAAACAGTATGTACTTTAACCATTAGACGGAGGTGTGTAAGTGTAGGTATAATTATTATCATAAAAAAATCCTAGTATATTTAGGATAATTGTGTTATTATGGGATCAAATAATAAGAATATAGTGGTGAGTGAAGAAGTAAAATAAAAGGAAGAAACTTGAGAGAAGACATTACCTATAAATCGGGTAACTCTTTTCGATTTGAGCCAAAGGATTCCTTGGAAATCCTAATGCCCAAAGTGAGTATTCTAGGAGTAATAGAGGGATGTGGAGAGATTATATGAGTAGATTGTGGATGAACATAGGGCTTGAGATGTGTGGGTAAGGTGGTATAGGTGGGGGCCTTTTATAAGAGGGAGGAAGGTAACTTTTGGAAAGTCTTGAAATGTTACTTTATTATAAAATTATTTTAGGATTTTAAAGGTCCCAAAGTGATATATTTTGAGGATAAGATGATAAGGGTTCTAAATACACCAATCACATAGGTTTGGGACAAGTTTAAGTCTTATATTTTACCTTATCTTTTCATTTTATTTAAATCATTCATGAATGAGGTAATCATTGCATCATCATGGTGTCATGAATAAATTTATTTGTTTAATGACTAAAAATTATAAAACAAATACCATTATGTAAGAAATATTTTTAGATTTACAATGAATATTTATATTCTAAGAGATCATTTATGTAAACAAAATTAAAATTGTTTTACTTAGGATATACAAACCATTGTTATATTTCTCTTTTTTTTAAAAAATGTCATAAATGTCACTATCACACCCTTGTGACTCCATGGGCACTCAAGTTCGGTACAAATCTTCCCATGGTCGGAAATGAATCAAAAAATTTGATTTTAAGACATTTTGGGGTCATTTTATATTATTATGATATTATTTTATTACCCTTAACTACCCGATTACTAATTAATCACGATAAAAAAAGATAATTACCGTTGTTGTTATTCATAATGTCCAAAAACACAAAAGTCTTAATTAAATAATTTGGACCTTCTAATTCCAAATAAAGAATCCATTTTACCAAATTACAAACACAGAAATTTCAAAAATTAATTTAAAAATAACTCATGTTGTCAAAACAAATAGCGTGTTTTTAAGAAACAATATCTATCAAAAGATTGTCAACTGTTTCTATCTAATTTCAAGGTGAAATTTATTATGATGACCACCATTGGATTAAATGGTAATAATATATTCTAATTACACTTTAAAACAAATTAAAAAGATAATCTAACCATATAATTAAATTATATGAAAAAGCAGTTTTGAAGTAAAATGCAGTATTTTTCACTATTCATTAAAAATTGAACATTGTTAGAAAAATACCAAAAATTTATCCAAAGTAAATTTAAATATCCCAATTATAAAGAATAATTTTATTTTGAAAAATAGAGCTTATTAAATTGTCAAAAGTTAGATTTAAAAATGGTTTCCCATAAAAAGGCGGAAAAGCAATCTTTTAAAAATATTAGAGTATTCTATGCTTAAGATTAGATTTATTCTCATTTTAAGCCTCTAAAACACTATCTAATTCATAAATAGACATAGATATGAAAATCTATTATTCTCTACTTACATGGGATGTTACAGATTATGTGTCTTATTGGGGGTTTTGAGGTTTATTTAGTTAATATTATAGGCTAAAATCCCCTATTTTGAATGGAGTTTGAAAATGAGGGCCTTATATTGAAATTTATGGTATAACATATTTATTTTAGACTTGTGTGTGTAATTTATTCTAGAGGATGAGTATATTATGCTTTATTTAACATCTAATTAATAATTAGATGGTCAAATATTTTATTATTTCCTAAATATTCTATTAATATTTAGAATTATGGAAATATAATAGATTCATCAATATTTTATTTCTTTTAAGGAGGTTGGATCTACTATTACTTACTAAGTATCTGATTTTTATTCATAAATTTTACTATATGAGGACTTATTCACTGTTAAATTCTTATCTTAGAGGCTTTCTACATTATGATTTATTCAATATCTAGTTCCAATGATGGTGTGTTTTTACATTCTTCATATAAAAGTTGATTCTTTCCATAGGTAATTGTTGAATAAGGTAACATCAGGGTTCATGATGGCCTGGTTAGAATAGAATGAATTGGATTTGATATATTATTATTTTTTATTTATCATTTATTACATAAAATCAAATATATTTTTAGATTTATTTTAAGGGATCATTGGAGGTTCCCTATTGAGTTCCATAATCACACCTTGTATGTATGCCTTATTGGGCATGAAAATTTCATTATGAGGGATCCAGGGAATGAGAACACACCTTTCCCAGGTGTCTATTCTAGGTGATTTTATTTTATAGATAGAGATTGTTTTAGAACCATTTTTTGGGATATTATTATAGAAGAGGCTACTTTATTTTTTTTATTTTATAATTACCATTTATTTGTTTTAATTTTCATGGGTATTACTATTTTTACTTGTGATTTATGAATATATTGGGTTAGTTTTTTTATTAAATATGTTGATACTTGAATGGTTGAAATGTCTATTGGATTTAAAATTATACAATTGTTGTTTTTTTTGTTATTTCAATTTTTATTTATTTATTAGTATGATAATAAGGGAATATTATCTCTATTAAATTAACTTAACACCCACTATTAGTCAAAAACTTCTTGTATTTAAGGATACATGCCTGAGGTTTTGTAACACTACAATATGGGATTGATAATTTTGGATAAGTCATTGAAAAAGAGTATTAGATATCCTTTTTTGTATTATTATTTGAGTCTTTTTAGATTGGATATAAGTTGTTCAAAAGACTATTTGTAGCTATTATTATGTCTAGAAAATACATTTATATTTGGAAAACAAGTAACAAAGGGTGTGATATTGATATCATTAGTTTTTTTGTTATGTTTTATTGAATGTTTCTTGAAATTATGGTTTGTGATATGGTTTATTAATTTCCATATTTTAATACTATGATATGAGGGAGTGAGTTCATGCATAACATTTTATATATAGTCTCACATGACATGTTCTTTTTCATGTTTTATAAAAAACTTTTTTTCTAAGAAGTTTTTTAATTAATTAAATATGAATAATAAATTATTTTATGTCTCTTTTAATCATTTGTTAATGACAATATAATTTATTGAAACAAAAAAGAATGGATTTTTATATGATTATTTATTCAACATCACTATGATATATATATACATGAACATTTTATGTGAGGTTTAGTTTTTTAGGAGTATCGATAAGTCATGGTTATTAGGTTTCTAAATAGAGTGGGTTTTGTATGTTACTCCTTGGTTTATAAGATTTTATATAGAATATGAGTGTGATTTTTTAATAAATATGTGTCAACCATTATTTAAGGGTTTTCAAAATAGAATTGTTATGAATTTTATGAATCAATTTTTTTGGTATTTTCATAAATGATACCTCGATGATGTCCTATAGAGATAAAAAAATATCACTACTGAGTATAATATTAACATGCCTCCATCTGATCATGATGGAGTAGAATTATGTTATTTCTGGGTGACGTTGGGGTGCAGTAATATAAAAATATAGAAATAAAGAATATATGTATGATGCCTTCAAATACCTATTCATTGAGTATTTATTCCAAGGGACATTAAATATGGATACAGAAGTTTTTGTGACTCCAATATAGAGGGATTACCATGATGATAAATTCATATTTATTGTTCTTCATACAATTTATTTCTAATAATGAGGGTTATAAGGTCTAAAAGTTAAAGATTTGGAATTTTATAGACCTTAGACTGTAGGGGATGATGTAAATTTTGAAAACCTATTTATAGATGGTTTAGAGAGCTCGCAGAATTGAAGATAACCTTGTATAGAGTGTTTTAGTTGGAATGTTTTCACTCTTTAATACTCTAAGTTAAATACCTTATTAAAATATTGTTGTTAGATCTTATAATGGTATTAATTGGACAAAAGAAATGATATTCCCTAGTGGTGAGGGATAATAATGACAGGTAAGATGTGATTCACTTCATCCTTTAAGAAGAGTTACCATTGTATGATTCCAGTGTGGTAGGAAAAGTTATTTTTACTTTTCATGTATGAACCTTTCAAGGGAGTGTCATATATATAGAATAATAAGAAACATGTATAATTATTAGTGGATATATTCACATTTGTTCTTAAGTAGAATATCAAGTAGACTTTGGATTTTCGAGCATATTATCAAGGACTGAAATAGATAAATAGTGGGGCCTCGTCAGTTAGGTCAGTGTGTGAAGTAGGATTATTAACTTAGGTGGGAATAATATGTAACATTGGTCTAGGTAATGCAATGAAGTCATGGATTTTGTGTGTAGGGTTTTGTATCCAATATTTTTAGAATTTACACAATGGACCTAGTTCCAATAGATGTGAGTGAAGAACCATCAGTATCTAGATGTACAATTGGGGGTACGTTCACATTATCATATGCCTTTTTTGAAACAATGACTCATTCATTTATTTCTAAGCACTGGGTGGTGGTTTTGGTCTCATAAAAGACCGTTATTTTGTAATTATTACCTTGATACTCCTTTTGGAAAAATGGTTTGATTGGGTCAAAAGGTGCCCTAGGTGTACCATATTTGTTGGGGGCTTTGTTCACATTTGGGATTTCATTGTTTTAGATATGCATAGATTCTATATAATATTTGGAATAGATTAGATGGATAATTTTTTTTCCTACATTTATTTTAGTTTAATTCATGTTTCATTAAGTTCTATCATAGTAGATTATCTTTATTTCAAAGCAGAATGAGTTTTTACATAGTTTTTTATAAGCATGATCTTCAATAGTTGGGGTGAGATGAAAACATAGATGACTAGTATGGTTATCATAGATAAAAAGATTATGATTTCATGTTTTTTCTATTATAAATAGACCCTTTTTAGGGAATCCCTTATAATTTATTTACTTTCAAACAAAAGTGGGAGATTGATATTACTGTTGATCTAATGTTTAATGTTGATAATATATTGATATCATCCTATCATATAGAATTTGAAAAGTTGATAGAGGTTATGATTCTACTTGAGAACCATTAGTAAAAGGGTTTTAAACATCTGAGTTCCTCTCCATAGTGTTCCCTAGTATTGTTATACAAGAAAGATGATCATAACTTAAGATTATGCAAGGATTAAGGGAATCTCAATCTGGTTTCAGTGAAGAAAAATTATATATTACAATGGATATCTGTTTTATTTGAGTTAATTGAGGGATGATCAATGGTTATTTATTATTTATATATGACCAGGATATCACCAGTTATGATTCTAGATAGAGGATATTCCATAGATAATGTTTTAGGTCAGTTATAAATTTTTTTTTATTTCATTTATATTGATGAATTTTCTATGGGTGTTTATGTATTTTCTGACCTAGATTTTTTTATCCCAACTTAGACTCCATCATTATGGTGTTCTTTGATGAAATTAAACTATAATATCCTAATAAGGAGTTAGATGGATATTTTATAGGATGCTGTTGAGTATAAATCAAGTGAATTAGCATTATTTTAACCTCTCAATGTGCTATTTATAGATTCAAGAAGTGGGTTTTCTTGGTAATTCCACATACAAGGAAACAATTTTAGTTAATATATAGAATGAAGAGGTAATGGAATCTAGGAAGATATACAAATAATACTTTGAGATAAAGTTTTTTCTTGTATATTATATTTACCATGGATGATATGCTCCGCATATATTGACTCCCATGTTTAGTGCTAAAAACACACACTTTTACAAATTAAATTTGACAGTAGGTGAGATGAACCAAGATAAAATTTAAAAAATGTAACATGAGTATTACATTTTTAAATAATCTCACATAATTAATAGAAACCTTTTTAGTGTCATTGAAGATTAGATGTATAAGAAATTTATTTTAAAACACATGTAAACATTTATTTATATTTGAACCCACATAGAATTCTTTCTAGACTCCAATAAGTTATACATATCTGGATAAAGTAGGGAAAGGAAACAAAAGAAATAGACGAGATAAAATGCTTATTAAGTGAAAAATTATCATAATTTCCTAAAGGGTTTGATATTAGGAATATGATAAAACATGGTTTTGGTATAAATTTATTATTTAAAATAATATAGAACAATATTATTTTTAAAAAAATCATGAATGAAGGAAATGTATTCTCAAGTAAAAGAACATATACCATGATATAAGTGTTCTAAATAATGATATGTTAATCCTTATCCAGTGATAATAACCATATTCATATGACATGAAAACACACCATGGAATTGTAACATAGTGTAACAAAGAACGTTTCCACAAACATTAGTATATAAAAATTATAATACTGTGAAAAAATGTTCATGATTAATATTATTAACAAAATAAACTAACACTTAATATTGTAAAAAACCAAAATTTCCATTATTAACATTCTTATATAATGAGATATAAAATTAAATGAATGCAATCAAAGGAATTAACTTAACTAAACCATATTAGGGATTTATTAGACCCAAACTATCTTAGGGATCTATAATACCCAATTAAACGTAAGGAATTATCAGAACCAAACCATATCAGGTTTATTTCAGAACCAAACCATATCAGGGGTTTATTAAAACCAAAATATCACAAGTATTTATCGTACACCAACCATCTTGAGGATTTATTTGATGTAAACCATCTCAAGTATTTATCAAACTGAAGACATTTTAAGTACTTATTGAACTGAAAATGTATTATAGTTTTATCATGCTGAAATCATCATAGGTATTTATTTTACCCAAACTGTCTCCTAATAAAAATCCATACATATGTGTTCCATAAAACAAAATCCAATATCATAACTTGTAAAACCCATATAAAGAAAATGGGTTTAAAATAATTTAAAAATTTTATCACCCAAATTGACCTTAATAATGTAGAGGATCAATTCTATAAATTCAATATCCTAAATAGATTACTTTAAAAAAAAAATTAGTTGGTGATTTTTGAAAATAAATTCCATGTAAATATGACCTTTGGGGAATTTTTTTAAAAATTTAAATGAAATCATAAAATATTTTTTAGAAAACACTTTTATGTTTTTCAGTAAAATTTGAAGTTTCAATTACTTTGAGAAAGTTATTTTCAAAAAGGTGAATTGAAAACCTTTATAAAATATTTAATTTTAATAGGATATTTCAATATTAGAGCCCTGAAAATGAAAAAAGGTTTTAAAAAGGTAAAGTGAAAACAATGTGAAATTTTTTACCATTATAATGAATTTTTAATATTATATCTTTGAAAATAAATTGTTGTTATTAAGAAACAATGTTGAGTGGATGAAAAAAATATTTTAAAATAATGGAAAACCTTTTGAATATTTTGAAAAATCATTGTTCAAAAATCACATCATAAAATGTGGTAGTGAAATTTTCATTTTAAATATGGTAATATAAAATAGTGATGTCATATTATTAAAAACATAATTTTAATTTAAAAATAATAAAGGAATATTATTTTGGGAGTAATGAACATGAAGATAGAGGAAAAACTACCTTTAAAGGACGTGATATTTTTTTTAATAAAAATGATGCACTTTAATGAGAATGAAAATCATTCTGAAAAATTATTTGAGTTAATGACATCATTTTACTGAGAGATAAAAGTGTAAATATATTAAGAAATAGGAGATATAATCATTTATCAGTATTATAAGAATTACCCAAGAGGTGTCACATTTTATAACCAAGAATATAAATTCATGTCGACCAAATGTCTTACAAATATCATAATTCAAAAAGGAATAGGAATTTAGAAAGGGTTTAATGAGTTTGAAATTTAAATACATATAAAAAATGTAAAATAGAACATGATGAAATTAATGTGATTAATCATTCCAACTTATACAGAATAAGATCAAGAAGAACAATCATACCTGAATGAATGAGAATTGAGCATCCAAAAAAACTTATGGTTCTGGTAACTTATAAATAAGTGCATTACTATGAAATGGGAATTCAAATATCATGAAATTAAATATATTAATTATAATTAAAATCAATATGGTAGTGAATACACCCTATGAAATAATTGATGGTGCATAATATTAAACATGTTAGATGGATTTGAAAATGAGTCAAAGAAACCCTTAACATAATTCAAGACTACCACTCATGTGATTGAATCTCATGTATAAAAAAACTACCCTAATAAACTATTTTATTACCTTATTAACATAAATAAAATTTTATAAACTTAATTTATAATTATTATGTACATGTATATTAGTTAGTTGTTATATATATATATTTTTCAATATAGGGTGTCATTTTTCTTAACATTTTTGATCTAGTTTCATAATAGCATTGTTGTTCCTCATTATTTTCCAAAATTTCATGATTCCTAGATCATTTAAGTTACTCTAATATATAAAAAATATTGATTTATAATTCCCTTATATCATTCAATTTGTGTTTTAGTTATGTTTCATGAAAATGGAACCAGTGTCTAGTTATTTTTGTAATTTTTATGACGAATGATGATATTTTAATAACATGTTAAATAAATAATATAACCTTTTTAGAGCCATAAAAAATAATGGTTTTATTATTAAAATATAATCATATTATTATTTAATTTACTATATTAATCCATGATAGAATTTTATAAAATTGTTCAAGACGATGGTTAGACCAACCCAAAGATGGGCATACCATAATTAATGGGTGATTGTGGTTAAGAAATTAGTAATTTCACATAATATAATTATAATATAATAATAATGATAATATTTATATGTATTTAAGTAATTGAAATAGTTTTTAAGGGGTTTGGATAAATAATTAAGACCAATATAAATGATGAAGAATGTTACCTCGGGGAGGTGGTAGTTTTAATAGTGCACGATTAACATTTTCGTTTCCAAAATAATGATAGGGAATTAAGGTATATTATAATGTGTCTCTTAAAAATCGTAATTATATTATATATTTAACATTTATTCTTAAATTCCATCCTTATAACCATAAAATAGTGTTAGTTTTGAAAAACGGATGAAATAATTTAGTGGATGAAGTAGTCCACACAAACACATTATCAAAATTATTTTATTGTTATAAGTTGATGAAAAGGAATAAATAATCATATGTTCATTTATATAATAAAAATTTAATATAATAAAGACACCTAGTTTGTCATATTACTATTTATGGGGTAGTGTTTTGATGCTCCCACACATTTTTTTAATTAATGTGGGAAATGATCAGATTGTAATTTCTTTTATATCAAACTACACTTTCTATGATGAAAAAGTATAGTGGTAGTGTGGGGTCAAACCTGTGGGAAAAAACTAGAAGACATGAAACTAATGACTTAAAACAACTTTTGTAAGAGTCCTGACAAGTTGATTTGAGTTTGGGATTCAATTAATGCCATTGAAATTGGTTTAAGATTCAGGAAGAAGATAGGTATTAGGGTTAATTCCAGTATTTAGGTAAAAAAGTATAGTCTTTATCCTAAATTGGGATAGTCTTAGGGATTTTTATGTGAAGAGGTGAAAAAAGTACTAGTTGATTATGGTCCAACCAACTATATCTATACAAGATGAAACTATTCCTTAGTCTAGATATAACTAACAACCCAGTTGCATTAATTTTATATTCGATGATTATAAATGTCATAGGATAATGGTTATATCCTTTTCAACTACAATAAGGTGTGGTTCATTCATTTAAACTTACAATGGTTAGGTTTTCATAAAATAATTGAATAAACAATTATTTCTTAACCTGATTACTAGACTTAATTTTACCAAATTTCAGTATAAAGATTCATGAATTTCAAAACAACACTTACTCTCAACCCTTACCCTAAAAGGTTTATCCATTCGTGATGGTAATAATTGAAATTAGAGAAAAAATAATAGATATGCTGGGAGATTAATAAAATAGTCGAAACTAGATAGTTTTACAATTTATGGATTAAGAATCAAGTAATTTTTAATTATAATAATTGATAAATCAATCAAAAGCTTCTTAAAATAGTAAAAAAACAAGTACATGGTCTGTATCCTCTATCAAGTAGAAAATATGATGGAAACAATATAGGAATGGTAAAAGAAAATAAATGAGATAATTAATTCTTGTAGATTGATCAACAACACTTGGATGTAATTAAAATGGTAAAAGAAATATTCTAAATTATATTTGGAAGAGTGAGGAAGGGAGAAAAATGATAGAGAATGGGAGAAAAGGTTATGTGAAAAAATATGTGTGGATTTACACCCTCTATAAATAAACAGATGGGAATTTACACAACGTGTAACCTAATCATGTAATGTAATCTTGATGAAAATTTTTCCATGTATATTTTAGATTTTTCAACTTTCACGACTCAAATCTTTGAGATTTGGAGATATGATCTATTTCCCGACATGTATTAGGGACTAATGTCATGGTTCATCTAATGAATTGAAATTTATCTAGGTAGTTTCATTTGAATTTTACATGAAGTGTATTAGATATTCATGTCATTTATTATTTTCATGACTTGAAAATTCTTCAGGACTTATGATTCATGACTTTACAAATACTATGAATGATTTATACATGTCATGTATGCATTTCATGACTTGTAAAGTATACTTTTGGATAATTTTGACAGATTTTACTTTGTAGTCATGGATACCTATTCTCTAAAAAAATAAACACAAACCCAATTTATTAATGAATAAAACAATAATAATATTTAATATAATCAATCCAATATATATATACAAATTAAACATATCAAATTTCCCCACAATTGAATAATTTGTTTTCCCCTAGAAAAAAAATCTCAACACGGATTTCTATAAAAAAAGTTTCTAAAATAGGAAACATGTATTAAATTAAATAAAATAAAACAAAGTTTAAGTAGAAACAATGATTCATCCAAACTCAATCCTATTGAGAAAATCCATCATGTCTCATAGTTCAATAATTTATTCAAATTCTATTATTTTAATTACAATTTTATAACTATTTCTTAAATTCTATACCCATATATCAATTTAACTTATTAAAATTCTTCTCTCATCACTCAAGTTAAAAATTTAATTTCACTTATTCTCATACCCTAAATACATGATCCTAACCATATTATTACATTGGTTTTATCATCTCTACTCCTGAAAGTAAAATTCATAATCAATCATGAGGGATTTAGAAAAATGGTTTAAATGAATCTGAGGTTAAAATAAGGAGGGTAGAAAGTGAAAAACCATATCAAAAGGAGGGTAAAATCAAAAATATACTGTACAAAAGTTGTCAAAAGTGAAAAAAAGTGACTCATCAAAGATCAATTGGTGTCTATGATTTATGAATCTCAAAGTGGATCCATGAGTATTCCATGTATATATCAAATATGTACCATATTTATTTATTTTCATTTCTTTTAATTTTTTTTTAAAATTAATGTTTAGAAAAGATCTCACATCCATACTATATCCCCATATTATTCACTATGGAATTCATTAGTCTATAAATGGTTATTTTTTACCTTCATAATAAAAAAACATTTTTTTCCTTTTTTTTATTTAATTTTTTTAATGAAATAGGGTAGGTGTAAAATTATAAGAGTAATCATGGATTTAATTCTATTAGTATGGGAAAAGATCCACAATACATCAATTCAATAAATACATCCCTTGTTTATCGGCAAAAAATTACCCCACACTTATTCAAATGATAACCATTTATAACACCAAGGGTAGGTCAGGAAGGGATAATCTTCTTGAAAAAAGTCCATCTTAAAAAGGACATTCATGACTGGTACATTATAAAGAAGAAAAAAATGTAAGGTGGGTCTTAGAAAAAAGTGGCTCAAAAATGATTTCCTCAATCATATTAAAATTGAATTTGTTTAGTCATACCCTCAATAATATCTCAACGAAATTAATGATAGTTTTAAATTCATTAGGTGTCTCTCAATAAATATGCTTATAAAACAATATAAAGTCGTGGGTTCAGAGTACTATCAGAAATGGGAATATAAAAAATATATAAATATGGTAATTACCTAGGGTATAAAATCATGAAATAAGTCAATCAAAAGTAGTTTTAGGAATTTTAAATTTGAATTAAATTAGTAAAATAGTCAATTATTTTATATTTTTAAACATGATTGAAGCATGGATTTAAAAAATATCCATCCTAACTTTGTTTTTTATTTAAATGGGTGTAATGATTTGGTTGGTTTAAAAAACAAATTTATTAAAAAAAATGTCTCCTAGAAAGATGAAAACAATCAATAATCCAAGTGTATCAACTATAAACATTAAGAAAGACTCCTCTACTGTTAGAGTAAGACAATGTTCTCGCTATTATTGAAAGAATCATGGGAGATTTATCACAGATATATCATAGGAAAAAGTAAATGGAAACTGTAATTTGAATTTAAGGAATAGATAGCTCCCTGTATGAGTGTCATTACAGGGAGAAACTTGGTTTATGTTGATTTAAAATTTAAGATACCTTCATAATGTGTTAGAATAAAGAATCATTCACAAGATAAAACATTATTCCACAAGGTTTAAACATGATGAAATTAGTGAAATGGGTTGGTGGAAATAGTGAATAACAAATGGAAAAGAACATAGATACATGAAGATAAGTGGGGACATTATAGTTCAAAGTGACCTATGAACAAAAAAACTAATAAAAAAATACCTTAATTAGAATAATAAAATTATATAAAACAAATTGAATATGATTTTCCTATAAAAAATAACTAAAAATTATGTCATCATAAAAATATTTGGAAAAAGTAGTCAATCTATATCGTCCATATTCTCAGAAGTCCACTGCCTCTTACAGAAACAAGAGGCTATTTCGTTGAGCTCACGTAGTTTCATAGTGGGATTAACCACCAAAGAATTGTACCAAGAATGAATCTCGTATGGTAAGAACATAGTCTATGTTTATTAGGGTGGGGATATATACTGAGCATGGATCTCCTGTGAAATCTACTCAAGATGGAACTCGACTTAGTTAGATGCTGAGTCACTAGAAGTATGAGGGTAGATGATGGAAGAACATGCACATCAATGACCAAGGATAAGGTAGAAGTACTAAACAAGGATAATGTGATACAATAATGAAATTTAAATAAGTCATGTAGTAGATAATCCAAAAAAATTATTCAATGTATATATATTTATCAAAGATGCATCTAAGAGAAATTGAATACCAATAGTAAAAAATGTGATTATAGAGATAGAGTATAAAATCTTGGGTGGGGTATATGCGAAACTAATCAGTATAATTTTTTTGAGCTCCTCATCTAGAGGCCTCTCTATAATAGAGGGTATCTTCTATTGTACTTTCCGATTGATATCAAATATGAAGGATGGGGATATAGGATCAAATACTGTAGTGGGAAGTGATGTGTTGTATCTATCTCAGTGGATGGTGGAGGCGAGGTACCTATATAGATGGTGTCCATGTGTCTGGATATTGGGTTAATTAACGTTACCTCAGTGGATAGAAGAAATACATGGACCTTTCCCCATTGGTCCTTCTCTGTCGAATACTTCTTCTGGGATGTAGGGTTTGCTTTCTCATTGGGGAGAACAATTCTGGTGGTGGAGGATGTATGAATGGTGGAGGATAAAGGGATCATTGGTGTAGGGTTGTGAGTGTCTATAGGGTTTTGTTATGAGTCAGGGATGATAAAGGATTATGGTGCAATGAATGGGATTTCCATGTTGTGTAATATCTGATGCAGGTTCACTAGTATTTACTAGTATGAGAAAACTAGGAATGATTGAATTCTTACTGAAGGGTTCGGAGTGTGACACCTCTTAGCTTGGTGGATTTTTTAATCTGAGGATCAGAGATGGTATGATGGTCCTAGAAAGTCCACCAATAGTGAAGTGTTGAATCCAACATTCTTAGATTGATCTGAATGATGAAAAATTCTAGGGAGGTGATGTAGTTGGAAGAATAAATACCAATCCTGATGCTAAGCTTGCTGAAGGATAGTTCATGGGGCCTTCTACCGAGCTAGAATCGGACGTCATCGACAACCAGCTTGAAAGTGGCCAAGAACTCATGGAACAACACCATGAAG
Organism: Viscum album; assembly: GCA_963277665.1. Taxonomy (NCBI): domain Eukaryota; kingdom Viridiplantae; phylum Streptophyta; class Magnoliopsida; order Santalales; family Viscaceae; genus Viscum; species Viscum album. The sequence goes on from OY728137.1 coordinate 1,910,513,344, forward strand.
GTATCATCATGAACCTATACAATGGTGTAGAAGTGAAATATGTCAATGATTTATAGGGAATCCTTACTGATATGATTCCTAGAGAGGATGGCCAGATCCAACATTTTCTTAGTCTGTATAGTATTTTCCTGAAAATAGACAAGTGCGATCTGCTACTTGGGGGATGACGGGTGCAGGATGGGGTAGATATGGGGATAAGAAGCATCTTGAGACCTACTGGAGGTCTATTTTAAATCCTTAGTGGACTAAGGGGTCATAGAGGCATCAATAGAGATGGAGTAGGATTTAGATGGAGATGATGGAGGTGTGGAAACCCTTCATCACTAGGTTAGAGGTAAATACTTAGGTTGAGGTTCAAAATTAGAAGGGGGAGTTCACAAGGTTTATTACCAGCGATTTTAGGCATAACATAGATGAGAGGATATAGAGTATGTGGGGTATGTTTTTTTTGATGGAGGTGGTGGAAGGTTTGGAAATGGTGAGGTGAGGGAGATGAGTAGCCAAAGGGTGGTCAGTCACATGGGAGAGAGAGTGATGGAAGAGTGGGAGAAAGAACTTGGGTTGGACATGAATCATGAACCATAGGTTCATTAAATTTATCAGTCAAAAATTTTTACATAGTTTAATATTACACGACATGTAATGCATGATATTGTGTTTTTTTGGGTTGTGAACCTTACGTGTCATGTGTAGACTAGATGATGTGTACTTTGGGATTCTTGCACATTTTAAAACTAAGTCCCGGTCCTTTACTTTCATCATACCCTAAGATTTCATATATCTACTCTATACTAATATACCCCATGTGAAATATCCTAGGTTTCCTCATAGTTAATGCTTATTCTAACATTGATAGCTAGACTCAGTCTTTCTTAGATTAAATTAAATGTGATGAAAAAACCATCAGAGAATGGTTCCTGGTATATCTTTATTATTTGGTGAATAACTTTGAAGGGTGGTTCTACTCTTTTAGGAATGTAGATGGTCCCATAGGGGAATACTTGTATAACCGTGTAGGTTCCTAACTATATGGCTTTGATATATCTGGAGAATAGATTCAATCATAAATTGAATAATAAGACCCTATACCATGGTGTGAAGATTCATCACGTGATGCACTGATTTTTCCACATCTGGGTTTTTTATTTATAAATATTAGTGTTCTCATAATAACATTTTATTATTTACTCTAGTTCAGCCAATTATAGTATCCTAAATACCCTAGATTTTTTAGAATCATGATTCAATTTCTTAATCACTCAAAATGAGTGATCATCTTATTCCATTGAAAAATAACATGGATTTCCAAAAAACTAATTAGAACGGAGTGGTGTGAATGGGTGTTTTTATACAGTACAATATGTCTATAGTGCATCATCTAACATGAGTATATATTCATTCCAACTTCTATTCATAGAATACTATAGGATTTTTTTATTTCCCTATTCGAAAATTCAACTTTTCTTCATGTATTTAGGTGGTAAGAAGTGAAAATATTTTATAGAATTCCATACATATCAAGTAATCCTTAGAAAAATTTATTGGTAAAATGTTTTCCTTGGTCATTATGATAAATAATGGAAATCCAAATCCTTAAAAGATAATTTTCTTTATAAAGTTTATTACTAATTTTTCTGTGTCATGAGGGGTGGCATTAGCTTCCACGCATTTCAAGATGTAGTAAATTCAAAAAAAGATAAAAAAAATTGCATGTGAATTAAAGAATGGCTGCAGAAAATTTATTCTCCATATGTTGAAAATTGAAACTTCCTTGATTGAGTATTAGGGAATTTCATTTTTCTTTCTGATGGTGCTTGTTCTTTGGAATCGATCATCTCTCTGAAAATTTTTTATTTCATCTTGAGTTAGTGTGTGATAAAAGAGTCAAATTTTCATGATTTGTAACACTGTGTATTGTAGTCCACGATTCCATCCATGCAGTGGCATGCAATACATGTCGAGTACACTTTGTATCTCATCCTCTACGATGAAAAGTTTCATTAAACCATCGGCACATCACTTAAAAAGTAGTATATCATCCCAGTAGTAGTGCGAACATTAGAAAAAAATATCCACTATTACAGGAAATTGAAGTCTAGGTAGAGTGATCTTGTAGATAGATAGTTTTCAACATCGGAGAACCAAAATCATGCCTTCTTGGCTACATTGAAAAGTGTTTCATTAGGGAAGTCAATCTTGATGTCCAGATTATCATCATCCTCAATGATGGGAAGTGTGAGTCTAGAAACATAGTAAAAAATGAATTTATTAGTCCCATATGTTTCCTTTATGAATATATGAAATTCTTATAGTAGTAGGATTCATCATATCAATATTGGTTTGACATCCTTTTTACTCAAAAAAATATTTATGGGTGGCATGGTAAGTTTAGACAACTACCTTGGACAAAACAAGGTATGAGAAAAAAATTTCGAAAGCATAAATGACTCCTAAAATTTCATTCTATATAGTTATATAGTTTACATGACCATCATTAAAGGTGTGAATAGTATAGTAAATGGCATATAATATGTGGTTGAATTCATATCCTTTTACATCGCCTAAAAATAATTCTCTTACATCGCACATTAACTAAAAGTATCTATCCCGGTTTGGTTAAGTGATAACAGGAGCAGCCAACATGTTGTTATTTATAATTTTGAATTCCCCCTAAAAATCTAAATTGACCTCTAATGAATCATCCTTTACTAATATGCATGTTAGAGGATGGGATAATTTCAAAAAATCTTTTACGAAGCGACAACATATTCCTACATGGCCCAAACAAATCCTTATGACTTTAACATTTGAGGGTTTAGGTAAGTCATTAATCAATTTTGTCATTTCTGGATCAACATCAATGAATTTTTTTGAAATTATATATATGATTACTATTCCCCCTTGGACCATAATGTTACATTTTCCCAGTTTAAAACTAGGAAATTTTCTTCGCTGCATTAGAGGACTAATTCCAGACTGCTTAAGTATACCTCAATAGATCTTTAATAAACTGAAAAATCATCTATAAAGATTTCCAATAAATCATCCCTCATATAATAGAATACTGGTATCATCAACCTTTGTATGGTCTTCAGTTCATTTCACATACCAAATGACATGTGTCTTTAAGAGAAGGCATTTAATGGATATGTGAATGTGGTTTTAGAGATATTAGCTAGGTCGACTAAAAATTGGTTGTATCATTAATATCAATCCAACATACAATATAATTCATGTCCTCAGAGTCACTCTAGAATTTTATCCATGAAAGTAAAGGGGAAATGATATTTTCATGTCATATTATTTACTTCTATGCAATTCATGCATAATAGATCTCCAGTGATTGTGTGAGTTGAGACCAACTCATCTTCATCATTTTTTACAATTGTGGGGCCTCCTTTATTTGGAATAACCTGTAACAAACTCACCCACTCACATTTAGATATTTAATAAATCATTCCGAAATCTAATAATTTTAATAATTTTTCTTAACTACATCATTCATCAATGGGGTGAGTTACCTCTATGGCTGGCATTTGGGTTTCTCACCTTCTTCCAATAAAATCTTTTGATTGAATAATGTGGGGGCTATCCATTTAATATCACCCACTCTCCATGATATTAAATTTTTATATATCTTCAAGTCTTAAATCAATGTTCCATATTGTGTTTGCATCAGTTATGAGTTGATAATAACTGGTAGTGAAGCTCTTGTCTCTAGAAATGAGTTCTTAAGTGTGATTGGGGGAGGTTTCATCTCCATCATTGGTGGTTGGATGAATACGGGTAGTAATGGTGGGATAGTGTACCTTGGTTGAGGAACTTTGTATATGAATTCCTCATAGTACTAATCCTCTTTTCTAGAAGGAGACATTTTATCTCTATCATCTTTAATGGTCATGTAGTCATTTATCTCATCGATGAGAATGATAGCTTGAAATTCAAAAGAATAATCTGTTTGTTTAGCGATTTTCACTAGGTTTAATACTACTTGTTCATCACTTACCCTAAATATAATTCTACCTTGATTCACATCGATCAATGACTTCATAGTGGATAGGAATTTCTAGTCTAGGATAATTGGAAATTCACCATCTTCTTCTATATCAAATATGATAAATTATATTGTAAATATGAATTTTCTAACTTTTACTAGGGAATTTTTGAGAAGTCCTATATTTAACTAACTAGTTAACTAATTAAAGTAATAATATAACCAAATATAGTTACTCAAGTACTAGATTCAATAATATACTCATTTTCATGAGATTAATGATGTTTTAAAAATCACACAAAGGTCTTTTGACGTTACAAGATCATATAGTGAATGTAACTGAGAAACTCCCAGGATCTATCAACTTTAGTTGAATCTTCAGATGAAAAACTATAGGTAATTATTAATTAAGGGAAATTAATCCCATTTCTTCCATTCTTCTATTTTTAGAGATCATTTCTTTCAATAATTTTTCATTGGTGGGAATTCGTGAAATAACTTCATCAAATGGGATGTTGATATGAAATCTATTGAGCATTTCTATAAATATCTTATACTGGACTTTAATTTCACCTTACCAAATTATTTAGATCAAATAAAGGGGTGGTTTTTAATCTAGTGTTGCTATGTATATGTCCTATTTATATTTCTCTTGTGATGGATATGTTTTAGTAGGTGGTGATTCTATATCTTTTTCTTTATTAGTTATTTTCACAATTTTATTGTCATCCTCCATAATGAATGTTTTCTATTTCTTGGGTTCATCAGTAGTATTCTATTATCCATTATAGGGTTTCTAAAAATCTATCACTTGTATACTCATTAATACTATGGCCTTGCATTCCTCTTTATGGTAGGTCTTAGTATCACCGGGTAACATACGCAGTAATCTATCTGATAAGGTCTTTGAAATTTGAATCGTTTGATGTTTGATGTTTCTGAGGGCCACCCTTTTATATATCACCTCTTTCTCTGGTGTGTTCATCCTATGGTCCACTATTTTAATGAATTTTGTGAGAATATTCTTTAAATTTTATTTAAGAGGTAGACCAATTGTGGTTCTCTTTACATGGAAAGTTATAATTCTTGATAGGATTTAGGAGAAAACAGTTGTTGGGGTACTTTTTGTGGTAGTCTTGAAACAATATTCCGAGGTGGATATCCAGGAGTTAGATGGTTCCTAGGTGGTTAATAACTAGTTATCTATTGATGTAACCCTTAATTATTATATGGAAGCTATTTATTCGACCTCTATTGAGAGTACTGCTAGGATTACTGTAATTGTTGTTCTTATTAATTATAATAAATTTAATTTAAATCTTGGATTTGTTCTTCATAGACTAATTTAGTATATTACTGGTATAAGTGAAGGATTCCACACATTTTATAGAATTTAATCTATATTATAGGTGTCGTACGGGGTGGGGGCACAACAGTTATCTAAAAGGATTCCAGCTTCTTAGTTAGGGCCTCCACTTGTGTATATGGACGAGTGTTTTCTTCAACATAGTTGATTCCGCACTCATGTGGTCCATAATCACTGTTCCACATAATATAATTTTGTGAGAATTTTTATAGAAGATTATATAACACTTCAAGTGTTTTCAAAATTAGACCTCCATTAGAATAATCATCTACAACTATGCGAGTAGCTGGTTGGAGACCTTGGTAAAATGTTTGCAAATAAAGCCACACATCATGTCCATGATGTGGCAACTTCTGAGCAAGTACAATAAATATATCCTATGAATACTATGATGACTCTCCATTTTATTGATTGAAAATTTAAATTTCATTTCATAGTTTCCAGGTTCAGAGTGGGGGAAAGTATTTATCCAAGAACTTTCTGGCTAGATTATCCTATGTCATGATCGACTTGAGAGCGTGACTCTATAGCCAGTCCTTGTCTCTATCGTGAAAGTAAAGGGGGGAAATATGTATTATAATTTTATAGTAGGACACTATCTTGTTGATAAAGGTATCACCATATTCAAAGAAGTTTGATATATCCTCATGGGGATCTTTTCTCTTTGATCTGTTGAACATGACCATATTTTGGATCATACTGATGAGTATAGGTTTGATTTCAAATGTATGCACCTGAACTGGGAGGGGGGGGGGAACAATGATGGGTGTGTCCCTATTGATATAAAAAATCCTTAATCAATGATGGTGTGATCTAGTTCAAATATTTTATTACTATTAAGTGCAGGTGGAACATATTTCATTTTGTGTGGGATAGGGCTCGTAGGATTGTGGTGGTCAAGAATATTGAGATGAATATGTGTATAAATATATCTTTTGATCCCATGAATCAAAGTGGAAAGTTATTGAGTATCATGTATCCTTAAATTATTTATGGGCCCTTGACACGTGAACTTGGAGGGATAATAAAGACACAATGGTGTCCAAAATTAGGAATGATTAAAAGAGAAAAGGGGAACAGGTGAGGTAATCCCAGGTTTTTACCAATGGTTCATGTACCTAAGAACAACAATAATTCCCAAATAACTGTACCCAAATTTTCTCTCCTACGTGATTTTTTTAATTTACATGATAAGTGATCAAATTTTAATTTCTTTTAATTCCATATTACACTTGGCACGATGGAATAATAGAGTGGTAGTGTGAGGTTGAACCCATAGGGAAATAATGACAGACCTTAAACCAATGAATTTAAACCTTTTATGTAGGATTTCTCATAAGTCGATTTAAGTTTGGGATTGAATTAACACTATTTATATTGGATTATAATTCAATAAGAAGATAGGGATTATAGTCAATTTCAGGGATCAAGTAAAAAAGGATAATCTCGATCCTAAATTGGGATAGTCTTGACGTTTAGGCTTTGAATCGTTATATAGATCACTTTTTGATTATGGTAAAACCAAATAGATATATCCAAGATAAAACTATTCATTATTCCCGATATAGATAAAAACATAGATTCATTAATCCTAGATTTTAGAGAATAAATTTTCACAAGAAAATGGTTATAGCATTCTCAACTCCAATCAGGTCAGATTTTTTCATTTAAACTTCTCATGGTTAGGGATTCATAAACAATTATTTCTTAACGTGATTAAAATCCTTTGGGTTAACAAATATCTATTTATAAATTCATTAAATTCCTAACAACAATTACTCTTGAACCATATGCTAATATTTCTTACTGCTCATAATGGTAATAATTGAAAATAGAGAAACTATAGAAGACATGTTTGGGATATTAATAAAATAGTTGAAACAAGATAGTTTTTTCAATTGAGGTATTTGGAATAAAAAATATCATTATTAAAATAATTGATAAATCAATCAAACACTTACCTGAAAGAGTAAACAAGCAATAAAATGGTTCATATCATCTATAGAGTGCAAACAACAATGGAAAATGAACTTCAGAATGGTAAAGAATAAAAAAATAGATGAAGAATGCTTGCAGATTGATCAAGAAAAATGGATTTTAAAAAATTGTAAAATTAATTCTCTAAATTTTAGTTAGAAGTAAATGGAAGGAATAAATATGGGAGATAATGAGATAAATTCTATTTTTTAAAAATATATGTGCGACTTACTTCCCTCTAAAAATAAATAAACAGAAATTTACATGATGTATAACTTGATCTCTTTATATTATATTGATCCTTGTTTTCTCCACATATTTTAGATCTGGAACTTTTCACAACCGAAATAGTTGGGATTCATAGATATTTCTCATTTCACAATGTATATTGGGGACTCACAACATGCTTTATCTCACGACATGAACTTTTACTGAGAAGTGGCCTTTGAATTTTACACGACGCGTATTGGAGATTCACATCATTTATTATTTTCATGGATTGTAAATTATTCATGAATTGTTCTTCAAAACTTTAGACATCCTTTGAATGATGCATACACACCGTGTATGTGTTTCACGACATATAATGTCTACTTTTCGCTAATTTTGACAACATTTTTATTCATGGAAACCAATTCTTTGAAAACATTAAAACAAACCCGGTGCATTATAAATTGAAACATGAATAATATTAATTAATATTAATCCAATTTGTATATAAAAATTCAAGTTATCATTTTTGGAATAGGTAGTTTAAGAAGAAATAGATAAGGAGTAAGTAAAACACACATTAGGACTAAAACATTTCTCTTGAAAGTCTCCTTGGAAATGAAGGGATTATGTTGTCTTATTGAGACGAGAGGGTTATAAAATTATATAGGTTTCTATTAGTAGAAAAATGGAAGTTTTTTATGAATTAATTTGAATTAATATGTGTGGTATGAGGTTGTGTATGTTTCTACCTTTTAAATGATAATAAAATGGAACTATTTTGAACACCCATAATTTTACAAAAATAGAATGACATTATTCAAGGTTCATAAGCTCAAAAATTGAGAAATAATTTAGTGAGTGGGTGGTATAAGGTATATAATGCATCTAAATCTCTTTTAAACACATGTTTTAGGGATTTTTCAAATAATTTACCATCAGGTTTTTACATTTTACAGTTTTTATTTTTCACTTGGTTACCAGTTTTTAACTATGTAATTTATGTTTTAATAAAATATAAAATAACACCTATAACCAAATATGTTTGTGATGAAACTAAATTTAACCTATATTAAATGATATTAAATTTATAGACAAATAAAAATTAAATTTTAAAATAATACATTTAATATAGGGAATAATTTTTGTAGAAAAATTTTATTTTTAGCATTAAGTGTTCTCAGTCTTATTTAATATTTATTACCAATTTAATTAGTGATAATATATTTATGTAAATTTTAAAAATTATATTAATTTCATTTTTTTTGATGACTATAATTTATTTTATTTGATAAAAATTTCACAATATTATTAAATCAGATCTTAGTATATAACAATTTTAACACTATCGTGGTCATTAACATTAATCATATTATTCACAATTTTATGAACAAAAATGAAATTGAACTTATTACATAACAAAATCTCATTGACCTAAAATATTAAATCCAGTTTGATAGATACAATTTCAATAATTATTGAGAACCATTTTTAATATAATTGAATAAAAATAGTTGTCCGTGTAAAATATTAATTAATTTCCAAAAATTTACATGTGTGTTTAAAAATTAAAATTATCCTTTCAAATCATATATTTAGATTTATAAATATAAAATTTAATATATGAAGGGTTTTAAAAAAAATTTATGTCTTTTATTATTGTGAATTATTAAATTATGTGGATGTCATCAATCATAATAAATTGGGCCTTTTTCATTTCCTAATAAGCCTCTTCATTTGGCCAACCCTTTGGTATTCCCACCGTTAGATTTGGTTTGTTGTAATTGATATTGACTGTTGGACCAACCTTTTGTAATCTATAAATATGGTGGTATGATAATGGAAATGGGGTGATTTGGTGTGGCCATATTCTTGTGTTCTTTCTTTCTTGTTCTATTGTGATTGAGACATTTTACTTCGCCATCATCGTCTCGAGCAATTTATATCGCCATACGCTTTCGCTTCGCTTCGCCTTCAATCAACGGATTTCACAACACGTTATCATCACGACTGCTCTGCGAAGTAAAAAGGTTAGTCATCTTGGTTAGATAAATTTTCCCATGGAAAATATTGCAAAGCATGGATTTCTCCCTCTTGACATTTTTGGAAAGAATTAATTTCCGTGGATTCTGGATGTGGAGATGAACCTTGATGCAAACGGCCTCGGTGAAGCAATTAAAGTAGGCAATCATGCTTCCGCTCAAGACCATGCCCGTGCCCTAATATTCCTCCGCCATCACCTCCCTGAGGATCTGAAAAATGAGTACCTCATGATGAAAGATCCTTTGGTGTTGTGGCAGAATCTCAAAGAGAGGTATGATCACCTTCGACTTGTAATACTACCAAGAACAAGGTTCGAATGGATCCATTTGTGATTCCAAGATTATAAATCGGTAAGTGAGTACAATTCTGCAATGTTTAAAATAACATCGCAACTCAAATTATGCAAAGATACTATCACTGATACCAATATGTTGGAAAGAACATATTCTACTTTCCATGCCTCAAATGTCATTCTGCAACAACAATATCGTGAGAAAGGTTTTACAAAATACTCTGAATTACATTCCTACCTTCTTGTTGCTGAACAAAATAATGAACTCCTGATAAGAAATCATGAATCCCGGCCTATTGGTGCGACTCCATTCCCTGAAGTGAATGCGACTGCTTTTAATTAAGGTCATGGGAAGAACCGACGTAATCAAGGCCCAGGAAAGTCATTTGCTCGAGGTGGTCATACACCAAATGAGAAGAGGAAGGGGCACCACCAGAAGTGGTCCAATGATGAACAACCACAAATGAAGAAAGCTAAGAGTGATGAAATTAACTGCTTTCGATGTGGTATGAAAGGGCATTGGTCGCATACCTGTCGTACGCCAAAACATTTTGTTGATCTCTATCAACAATCTATCAAGGGAAAGGAAAATAATGCCGAAGCGAATTTTGGTGACCAGGCTTTGAAATATGATGATTATATTACAAACTTTGATATTTATGACTATTTTGCACACCCTGAAGGTGATGAGGATATTGATCAATCATGAATGCTCATAACAGAATCAAAGTTTGATTTTTGGTTTTTGTATGTTTGTGGTTGAAATGAACAATGATTTTATGGTTTTGTATTATTTTTAAAAATTGCATGTTTGATTTTGGTTTCTTTTATTTTATTACTTATATGAATGTTTATTTTCATTACTATAAATGGATGATATAAATCAGTCTGTTGGGAATAATTTCCATGATGAAGATATTTATCTCGTTGACAACACAACGACGCACACAATTCTTAAACATGAGAAATATTTTATCACCATTAAAATGGGTAGTGCTCATGTGTGTACTTTAACCAGTAGTGCACAATTAATTGAAGGCTCCGGAAGAGCAAAAATATGTCTACCTAGTGGCACCCAGATTATGATAAACAATGCTTTTTTCTCTCCCAAGTCTCGACGCAATTTGATATGTTTTAAAGATATTCGTAATAATGGATATCACATCGAGACAATGGATGAAGGAGGTGCTAAATACCTCTACATTACTAGCATTAAAAATGAGCACAAATTCTTTCAAGAAAAGCTTTTGAGACTTCCGTCAGGATTGTACTTTGTCAATATTTGTACAATTGAGTCAAACATGGTAAACGAGGAGTTTACCAACCATGGTACATTTATTGAATGGCATGACCATTTGGGTCATCCTGGGTCAATAATGAAGAGGAAAATAATTAAATGTACTCATGGTCATCCATTGGTTGATAAAAGGGTTCTTACGCCCCATGATTTCTCTTGTGCTGCTTGTTCTCAAGGCAAATTAATCATAAGACCGTCACCATCAAAGATCGGGATTGAATCCCCGATTTTCATGGACCGTATTCATGGTGATATATGTGGACCAATTCATCCACCATGTGGACCATTCAGATATTTTATGATCATGATTGATACATCAACTCGATGGTCCCATGTGTGTTTATTGTCCACTCATAACCAGGCGTTTTCAAAATTACTTTCCCAAATAATAAGGTTAAGGGTGCAATTCCCTGATTATTCAATCAAGCATATCAGGGTTGACAATGCTGATGAATATTCATCACATGCTTTTAATAATTATTTCATGTCATTGGGAATAAGTGTTGAACATCATGTAGCTCATGTTCATACACAAAATGGTCTAGTTGAATCATTTATAAAGCGATTAAAACTTATCTCTAGCCCATTACTTATGAAAACTAAATTTCCCATTTCAGCATGGGGATATGCAATTTTTCTTGCAACAACACTTCTTCAAATAAGGCCATCAAGCTATCATGATTATTCCCATTTGCAATTAGCTTTTGGTCATGAACCAAATATTTCACACTTAAGGATATTTGGTTGTCCGGTATATGTGCCTGTAGCACCCCCACAACGAACAAGAATGGGACCCCAAAGGAGATTGGGGATATATGTTGGGTTTGAATCTCCCTCGATCATTCAATATATTGAGATTATGACAGGATATGTATTCACAGCAAGATTCGCTGATTTTCATTTTGATGAAAAATTATTTCCAACACTCAAAGGGGGTAATCAATCGACTTCAAAAGAAATATCATGGAAATCAACTTCATTATTACACCTTGATCCTCATACAAATACGAGTGAACTTGAAGTTCAAAAGATCATTAATTTGAAAATTTTATCAAATCAATTGCCTGATGCGTTTAATGATTCAAAACGGGTTACAAAATCATATATACCTGCTGTGAATGCACCGGTAAGAATTGATGTCCCAGAAGGACAATCTGATAGTATTGCCAACAATTCTTCCAACCCACGCCTGAAGCGTGGAAGACCACTTGGTTCAAAAGATAAAAATCCCCGTCAAAGAAAGGGGAAACAACCTATGTTGGTTGAAGATATGAATGAATTTTAAGAAAATGTAAATGTACCAGAAGTACATGAACATGATCAAGAGGAAATTTCAATAAATTTCACTAACACTGGAAGATGTTGGAACCGAGTGGAGACCATAGTTGATAACAAATTTTCATACAATGCATCCCTTGAAATTATGGATGAGGATCAAGAACCTAAAACTGTTAATGAATGTTATGAAAGGACAGATTGGGATCAATGGAAAGTTGGAATCCAATCTGAGCTAGACTCACTTGCTAAACGTGAGGTTTTTAGGTCGATCATGAAAACCCCTGAAGGGATTAAGCCTGTTGGATACAAATGGGTATTTGTGAGAAAAATAAATGAAAATAATGAAGTCATGAGATATAAAGCATGACTGGTTTCTCAAGGCTTCTCACAAAAACCTGGGATTGATTATGATGAAACATAATCTCCTGTAATGGATGCAATAACCTTTTGGTACCTCATAACGTTTGTTGTACATGAGCAACTTGAATTATGACTGATGGACGTAGTGACTGCATATATTTATGGGGATATTGATAATGATGTTTACATGAAAATCCCCGAAGGATTCAATTTGCCGGCAAAATATCCTGTATCTTGAGATCTTTATTCAGTTAAGCTGAATAAATCATTATATGGATTAAAGCAGTCAGGGCGTATGTGGTATAACCGTCTGAGTAAATATTTGATGAAGGAAGGTTATAAAAATGATCCAATTTGTCCATGTGTATTAATTAAGAAGATTGGATCTGAATTTTTGATCATTGCAGTATACGTTGATGATTTAAATATGATTGGGACTAATGATGAACTTTCCAAAGCAGTGGAATATCTGAAGAAAGAATTTGAAATGAAAGACTTTGGAAAGACAATGTTCTGCCTTCGATTACAAATTGAGAATCTTAAGGATGACATTTTTGTTCATCAATCGCGTTATACTTCTAAAGTCCTACAATTATTTAACATGAATGAATCTCATCCATTAAGTACACCAATGGTTGTACGATCTCTTGATCGTGATAATGATCCTTTTAAACCATGAGTGGATGATGAAGAACTAATTGGTCCTGAAGTACCATATCTGAGTGCTATAAGAGCACTGATGTACCTTGAAAATAATACAAGACCTGATATATCATTTTTTGTGAATTTATTGGAAAGATATAGTTCGTCTCCTACTCGTCGGCATTGGAATGGTATCAAACATGTATTAAGATACCTTCAAGGGTCAAAGGATTGGGGGATAATTTATTCCAAATCCTCAGAACCGAAGTTGGTCGGTTATGCTGATGTTGGATACTTGTCTGATACACATAAAGCAAGATCTCAAACTGGATATGTGTTTACATATGGTGGAACTACTATTTCTTGGCGTTCTACAAAACAAACAATTATTGTGACTTCTTCAAACCATGCTGAGTTGATTTCTATTCATGAAGCAAGTCGGGAATATGTTTGGTTGAGATCAGTGATTAATCATATTCGAAATTTCTATGGATTAGATATGAATAATAATATTCCCACCATATTATATGAAGATAATACTGCTTGCATAACACAGTTTCAAGGTGGGTTTATTAAAGGTGACAGAACAAAACATATCTCACCAAAATTCTCTTTCACCCATGACCTTCAAAAGAATGGTGAGATTGATTTCCAACAAATAAGGTCTTGTGACAATCTCGTAGATTTGTTCACAAAGGCATTGCCAACTTCAACATTTTAGAAATTGATTTATAAAATTGGAATGCAAAGACTGAAAAGTATATCATGATTTTGTGAGGGGGAGTTGGGAACGCTGTACTCTTTTTCCCTTAATCAGTTTTTCCCACTGGGTTTTCTGAAAATGTTTTTAATGAGGCAACATAGCATGGAATCATTTTAATTTGGCTTCACTTGTTTTTCCCACAGGGTTTTTTTAAGTGAAGATTTGTATTAGATTCCATGGGATTATGACATCCAACGGGGAGTGTTGTGAATTATTAAATTATGTGGACGTCATCAATCATAATAAATGGGGAATTTTTCATTTCCCAACAAGCCTCTTCATTTGGCCAACAGTTTGGTATTCCCACCGTTAGATTTGGTTTGTTGTAATTTATATTGATCGTTGGATCAACCTTTTGTAATCTATAAATATAATGGTATGATAATGGAAATGGTGTGATTTGGTGTGGCCATATACTTGTGTTCTTTCTTTCTTGTTCTATTGTGATTGAGACATTTTACTTCGCCATCATCGTCCCTAGCAATTGACATCGCCATATGCTTTCGCTTCGCTTCGCCTTCAATTGACAAATTTCACAACATGTATTATTATAATGTCATAAAATAAATAATATTAGAAATATATATATATTTTCCTATTCATCTAAAAATTAATTATTTTAGAAAAATTTCAAAAATTCATCGTAATATAATTTCATTTCGTGGAATTCAAAAAATTAAATTTTCTAAAATTACAAATCCAAAAATTACATATTTAAATTTTAAAATAAAATTCAATTTATACAAAGGAAAACAAAATTTATTGAAAAATGTATTTTTGAAACATTAGGTTTTCCTAATCATATTTTGTATGCATTTACTAATTTAATATAGTATTATTTTTCATGAGGTTTTACTATTTTTTAATTTTATTAATAATAATGATTTGACATCTTTTTTAGTTCAGTGTTTCATTTAGAGAAATCTTTTTATGATAGTATTAATTTAAAGGATCCAAAATATCTTTCCATTACATTTTACCCATTACATAAAAGAAATCCTTGAAATTTTATTTATTACTCACAGATGAAAACGGGGGAGGATAATCTTAAAATATTCATCATCAGGGATATAACTTATGATATGACATCTACCTAACAATCTTAGTCTATATTAAATTACTTATCTTTCCTTAAACCACATCAATCATTCATAAAATCATGTACCTAAGTATGTATCCACCCAAATCATATATTTTTTATACCGTACCTTTCCCAATACAATTTTAATCTCCACAAAATTAATCCAAAATGGCATTATATATTATTCCGAAAACAAAATCTATATTAAACCCTCTAATGGTATTAATTTCCAGGTTATAAAAACACACACTAGAAAATATATACCACAATCTCAAAAATATGATGAACTTCAAGAAAAATATCATGGATATATTTTTTATTAAATTAATAATCAATTATAAGTCTATCAAAACTATTTAACTCTTTTTTCTTAAATCAACCAACACTTTATTATCTGTACATCAAGCATATTTTAATCCTAAGATTTTTCTAACCCTATATCATGTGTTCTTTAATAGTTATACCCAAAAATATAAAATTTTAATAAAATAAATTTTCAAGGTTATTTTTTCCACTTAATATATGTTTTTAAATATTTGAAGAAAAACCAATGAATAATTTTTTTTGATATTTCCTGTAATCTTCCAAAGTTTTACAATATATCTGAATATAATTAATAAATATCACTCACTAATGAAAATAGTTATGTGTATCAATATATATTTTCTATAAAAATATTAACCTAACTTCCTTAGGTAAGATTAGAAAACAAACATTTTCCATCATAACATTCATATATATACTAATATTCACAAAAAGTTATGTATTCTACATCATTCTGTTCTAAGATATAGTGGTTTCTAGGTAAATACCTTTCTTAGCTTCATTTCCATGATCATGTTTCAATAAAATAATAAACTATAATGGTTATGATAATATAAAAAATATTAATATGAAAATATAAATACAAAGATGTCTTCCCTGATGAAACCTTTGTTTTTAACATATGATACTTGGTTCAACCTATGACTCCAATTATATATTCCTTGGTTATCCATGGTCATTTTTATGTTATTTCCTCTATTCTAATTAGTAAAAATCATACTCATATACTTAATAATAGTTTATTAGATATAATTATAATTAAGTATAGCATATCCCTTAATGTGTGAAACCAAATATCCAATTAGGCCTCTTTTCCATGAACTAGCCAACGATTGAGTTAATACCCCATCCTTAATTTTAATGATTTTACACTAGGTAAAAATATGTTAGAGCCTACATCCATGTGTATTATATATATTGGTATTCCTTTTCTAGAAAAAAACAAAATATCCACTTTACCAAAATTTTAGGATTATATCTTATAGTTAGAATTATTCCCTAGACTTATTCCAAGGGTTTTCACTGATGTTTTATTATCTTACTAACAACATTTAACTAAAAAAATCTAAAAATTATTTCTATTCCAACTAAGGTTACCCAAACCCAAACTCCCTAATCTGGTGCTAAAAATAATAATTTTACAAATTAAATTTGACACTATGTGAGATAATATAATATCAACATTACCAAAATTCATATTAGTATTAAATTTTATTATAATCTCACACAACTCAGATGAATTTTTTTTATTTTTTTATGTATACAAAATATATAAACATTTCATCATAATAAAACTCCACCAGACTCCCTTATATAATTTCATTATGTTATACTTTTCTTAAAAACATAGGGAACATAATCATATGAAAGGGGGAGCTGAAATTCTCAATAAGGAAAACATTATCGACATATCATTAAGGATTATATTTTAGGAATGTAGGAATACATTGGCATGGTAGAATTGTTTTATTAAAAAGAACAGGGAAAGCTTTCCCCCCTAAATCTTGACCAAAGGATATGCATTTTAAAACAAACAAGAATATACCATGGAAAAAAATAATTTATTCCAGAGATGATGAACAAGATTTGTAGAATATAATCATAGTCATATAACATGTAAATAGACCAAGACCTTGAAAAATTTAAAAACAATTAACTTTGGAACAAACCTTAATATATTGAAATTATATCACTGTGTCCAAACAAAATATTCTTTCTTATCATTGTTAATATAAAAAATATTCACACTACATGTTTTTATTTTTTTCCCCTCATACATTCTTTGTCTCATAAGATATATAATTAACCCAATTCACTAGGGGGCTTAATTAACCCAAACAACCTAGGATCTTTATTAGACCCAAACCAACTAATGACTTTATTGGACCCAAACTGGCTTAAAAATTTATTGGAAACAAAATATCTTAATATTTTATCAGAACCAAACCATATTAGGGGATTTTTAGACCCAGATGGGACATGATGATGTCATTATGATTAAGGGATTTGAAATTTTATAATTTGTTTCATCCTGAACTACACTAACTACAAAATCATAGAGTAGTGGGAAGTATGATGTCAATCCCTTGGTGAAGATGCAATCCCAGTGATACTCTTAGAAAAAATTAATAGGTATTACTAATTATGTATCTAAATTAAGAATGAAATTATACTAATTTATGTTCATTGAAAAAACTAAACATAAACTAATATTAAAATAGTCTAAACCTAGGATAGGGAGAATGAAAAGAGGGGAACTTATGTGAGGGTACATTCTTTTAATTTGATATCATTCATCTTCAATTATAAAAAAAAGAAAATAAAATTTCATAGGACTCCTTGAATTGACATGAACTTACTATCAACATATACTAGAATACCTAGGATAACTAACCCCTCCTTCAACATGATCTATTTAAACTAAGTGAAGTATATTAAATCTCAAAGAGAAAGGTGATGTTCGGTCAAATCTCACTTTCCACTTCCATTAACTACATTGGGGTGTTTACCCTAACCACTATTACTCTCACTAGGTGATTAGGGGATAGAATTAAAACTATTTTTGATAAACTAAAATTTAATTTATAAAAATTAATAAGTAAAAAAATAAAAATTATGTCACACAGAACCCTTTAAATTTTGAACGACCATTTTATAAAAAACAGAATCCAATGGTTATTGGTTAATAAACCATGGATAAAAAAAGTTTATATGAAGGAATAAAAATTATTAAACTAAACTAAATTAGTTGATAAATAAAATTATACGTATTTGAATTCATAAAAATATTATTTTAATCAATACACAATGAAAAAAATAAAATTAAAAAAACTAAAAAAAAATTATAATGGTTGACAGTGATAGATATTATTCTCCACTTTAACTTTCGAAGATGAAAGGTCAACTGGGTCTATCCTTTTCTTCCTCTCAGGGTAGTTCCTCTAGCCCTAGAATCAACTTTTACTTCTTCCACATCCCAAAACTGATGCCGTAAAATGAATTTTGTTTCTTGTTTTCTTTTTTATGGGACAATCTCTCCATGAAAATTCATCCTTTAAAAACCCAGATGATTTACCTCTTTTAAAACTTTTAATAAATGTGAGTTCCCTAAGAAACAAATTGTGGATTTGATAATTCTATTGTTTGGAAATAATTAGTATTCCATATGATTCTACATTATATTTCCAAAACCAAATCTATCTTTGGTGTAGGTGGCATTTCCATGTTAAAATTTGTAGATATGGGTTATCCTTAATTTTAAAAACAAAATCTTACATAATTAAAACCTTCTCCCCATATATTTCAGTTTAATTAGACTCCATCCAATATGCTCCAAAGTGGGTTGTGTAATAGCTAAACAGTGTTGTAAAAACCTCTTTTTTGAAACCTTGGGATAAGAAACTAAGGTACTCAAAAATTTTAACCTTCCACTGTGTATTAGACACCCTATATCATAGGATATTGTATGCCATGAATAATCCCTAGCTCCATTACTACTATAGAATATATTAGTATGTCATACTACAATCTCCCCATATTCTATTTTCTACAGTGTAAGTAGAATATTCTATAGTGAAAACCCAATCCACGAAACCCCTATGCTTGGTGAAATGATGACCTATAAGGGAGAATATATCCCTCTTCATTTTAATCATTAGGGTTAGATATGGAATATTATGATGTAAAACTAGTGGTGATGGTACAAGAAGAATCGATCGTTGATTTTTTTGGAATTGGTATGGTGGTTGGGTGAATCATGATGATGAATAAGGGTGGAAAATTCAATGTGATGAAGTGGATGTGAGTGGAAAAGTGAAACAATATCATTTTTGTTAATGATGAAATCTACCTGTAGTGACCACATCCCACATTGATTTTTCAAAGGTTTGGTCTTCACTCAGTAATAAATTCAATATCATTATCCCACATTAAAGTTGTTTGGATTTCAAATGATTACTAGCACTACTGTTGCCACCCCACTCCAGTGAGTATTTATTCCCACCACTACATAGATTTCCTGGGGTATTCCAGTGCATGTGGTCCTGTTAGACTTGTACACACACCTTACACTATTCTAACCCATGCATGGGCCTTCCATACCTTTATGTAATTCCCAAGGGTCTTATAGGGATTCCTGTTATGATGGATTAGTGTATTGACCCTTTTTTGAGGGCTTTCCAAGTGTTGGCTCAATGTCTTTCATTTCTTATTCAAAAAATGTCTAAAAAATTCAATTCAAATTCAACTTAACAATTTTCTATGATTCATTCACATTTCACATAAAAACTTGAAATCATCATCAAACACAATTAAACTTATTTTAAGTGCATAGAAAAATAAGATAATTAAAAATATGAAAAAAATATTTTTTAATTAATAAAATTTGAGAAAAAATTAAATAAATAAATTAGATTTATCATACTCAAACCATCTTTGGGATTTATCAGACTCAAACTCTCTCAGAAAATTATTAGAACCAAACTTTATTATGGATTTATCAGACCCACGATGTATAAGCGACTTATCAGACCCAAACTATATCAAGGTTTTATCTGAATGAAACATTAGTAGGACTTATTAGACCAAATACATATAATATTGAAAATCCGAACACATGAGTTCCATATAAAATAGTCAATCAATATTATAACTTAAAGAAAGCATGGAAATAAAATCAGATTCATATCATTTCCATATTTTATCACCCAAAATTACAACAAGAATGTAAATGATTTATACCCAAAATTCAATCACCCTATTAGAGTTTTATAATAATATTTAGAGAGTGATCCATGAAAAATTAATTCCAAGGAAATAAAATATTTGAAGATAAAGATGAAAAATGGAAGAAAAATCATAAAATGTTTTTCCAAAAACACATTTATATTTGGCATAAAAAATATGTTATGCATAATATAAAAAATTAATTATAGAAATTTAAAAGAAAAAAAATTGAAAGGGAATTACATTTCAAAGGAACGTTCAATAGTGGAGCCATGAAAAAGAAATTATCGTTTCAAAATGTTTATGTGAAAACAAATTGATAGTATTTACATTTAAAAAGAACATTTAGTAGTAGATCTTTGAAAATACATAAAGGTTCTACAAAAGAAATGTTGAGTTGAATATAAAATATATGATTTATAAGGGATGACAAACCTTTTAAATTTTACGAAATACCTTTTTCTTAATCCAAAATCATAAAAAGTGGTTGTAAAATATCCCTTGGAAAAGTGGTAATGCAAAATATTAATGTCACAGGAGTAAACAAATTTTTGGATTTTAAAAAAATAATGGTTTTTTGTGTGATTAATAAACAAAGAGATGGATAAAAGTATTCTTTAATATAGAATAAACTTTTTTCTTTAAAACATTGCACTTTTATGAGAATGAAACTCATTAAGAAAATATTTTTGAGTTACCAACACCACTTTTTCTAGAGAGAAATAGTAATAAAATTATTATATAGGAAATAGAATACTTTATCAATATTTGAAAAATGATGCCCAATTTTTCACATTTTAACTATAATAAATGAAATTTGATCTAACCATATCAATTACAGATATCATAATAAATGAAGAAACAAAAATTTATAGTGGAGTTAATATTCAAGAAATTTCAATGCCCAAAAAAAATATCACATTATAAAATCAAACAGTGTAACCTAACCAACTTATATGTAATATGTTAAAGAAGTACCATCATACCTTAATAAACATGAATTTAATTTCAAAACACTTACAAAAATGTTAAGGTATTAATAATAGGGTTACCATGAAATTAAAATTAAAATACCATGAAACGAAATATATTCATTATAATTAATGGAAATAGGATAGTGGATAAACCATATAAATTAAATGATGGTGCATTATTTCAAACTTGTCTTATGGATTGGAAAATGAGACAAGAAAACCCTTACCATAGTTCCCCACTCCACTAAAGTTGTTGGATATAATATATAACAAAAAAATAACATAGTAACTATTTTATAACCTTATTAATATCTATAACCTTTTATAAAAATCATTTATAGTTATTCTCTACATGTGTATTAGTTATTTATAAAGTAATTTTAATATCAGGTGTGATTTATCTTAATCATTTTGGACTAGTTTCATTATATAGGTATTTTTCTTCATTATTATCTCTTATTTAATAATTTATAAATCATTTAATTTAATTTAATTATTAAATTATATTTATTTATAAATAAATAATCTCAATCCATTAGTGTTTGAGTTTTGTTGTGTGAAAAAGAAATCAGTGTCTGCTTATTTTGGTAATTTTTTCAGTTAAAGTTGATATTTTAATAATAAGTTAAATATGATATATAAACTTTATAGAACCATAAAAAAATAATGATTCAAATATTAAATTATGATAATATAAGTATTTATGTTCCCATAATCATCTATGATATAGTTTTATAATATTGTTCAAGTTGGTGGTTAGACCGACCCAAACACGAACATACCAAAATTCGATGGGTGAATTTGGTAATTTATTTTTTTGTCATATTATGATCATAAAAGAATCATTAGTATATTATTAAGTTATTTTTATAATTTTGATCATATTTTAGGTATTTTTGGTTAATAATGAACATTAATATGAAAAAATGTTACTTTGGGGAAGCAGTAATTTGCACAACTTATAGTTAATGTATTTATTTCCTAACCAATGAGTGGGAATGAAGGTGGATTATAATTTTTATCTTAATAATAATAATAATATATTAATTTATTAAAAATTATTAAATTCAATCCTTATAACCATTGAATAAAGGATAAGGTGAAAAATGGAATACATGACTTCATGGAGGTAGTAGTCTTCAGAAACGCACGATCAATGTTAATTTTTTCTTTTTAACTGGATGAAAACAAATAAATAATTACTTTTAAATTAATATAATAAAACTTCTACATAATAATTATATATGGGTCTTTTAATTACTATGGTTAGGGTATGTCCTGAATAGAAATATTATAAAATAAAGTATAAGGATTAAGTAATACTCATATTGGGACTTTAAACATTATCTTCCATATCTCCTCGGAAATGAAGGGATTATGATATATAATTGAGAGTATAGGACTATAAAACTGAGATATGTTTCTATTTTGAGAAAAATGGAAGAGTTTTAGGGGTAAATTATAAGGAATATATTCTATATGAATTTTTTTAAATGTTCCCCTTTTATAAGTGAAAAAATACACTTTTGTGAATAACCGTTATTTTTCAATAATGGATAGACACTATCTAAGTGTAAAAGGCTCCAAATGTGAGAAAACTTTGAGTATGGGTGGGATAAGGTCAATAAATACTCTAAATTTAATTTTAGTACATATTTTGAACATGTTTGATGTCATTTTCCATTAGGTTTATACATTTCACCATTTTCATTTTTACCAAGGTAAGTAATTTGTAACTAAGTATTACATATTTTTCTAAAAATAAAAAATATCCCATCTTACAAAATGATGGTGCATTGAACATAAATTTAACCTATATTTAATATAATTTAATTAATGAAAAATATAACATTAAATTTTAAATAAAAAAATTAATATACACAAAAATGTTCTATAGAAAAATGCCATTTTACAATTATATATTCTTAATATTATATTGAAATGATCACCAATTGAATTATTTATATTATATATACATGTTTAAAAATTATATAAAATTCATTTTTAGAATATACTATTTTGTTTTATTATATAATTTTTTTACAATTTTAGTAAAATAATTTGTTGAAAATAATAGTTAACATGGTTATTGACTAAATCATAGTGATCATAATTTTATGTATAAAAACCAAATTGACCATTTTACATAATATATTAATTTTTATATAAAATATTTAATCAAATTTTATATATTTAATTTCTACATTGATGAGAAATAATCATTAATTTATATTAATAAAAATACTTTTTAGAGTGATATATTACTTCTGTTTCAAAAATTTTATAAAAGGGTTAAATAAATTCAATATTTTATCTTAAATGACTTATTTTACATTATAAATATATATTTTTTATATAATTTTTTTCAAAAAAAATTAATGTCATTCTTTTTTTTGTGATAATTTCATGAAGGCAATGATATTATAAAAATATATATTTTTATTATTTACATAATAATAAATTAATTTAGAACACTATAAAAATTGATCATAGGTAAATTTTTTATGTTTAGTTGAAAAATGAAGATAATTTTTTAAAATTAAAACTCTAATATTTAAAATTTATATTTTAAATGAAAATTCAATCTATATACATAAAAATTGTTTTTATTGAAAACTGCATTTTTAAAACTACTAGTGTTCCAAATATTATTTTTTGTACATTTTATTTAATTAAATTATTTTTTATTTAATATTTATTTTATTATACTTAAATATTTTAATAATAAAAATGATATGAATCATTTTATCCCAAATCCTCATGTGGATAAATATATTTAAGATGAAATTAATTTAAAGGACAAGAAATCATTGCTCATCAGAATTCATTCAAAATTTTGCCCAATTTGTAGTTATTTTGAATGTCTTAACTAATAATGTGTTTAAATTTGAGTGGATAGACTAATGTGAATCCACTTTTTGGAGTTTAAATGGGGGTTGAAATATTTAGTTATTTTAATCTTTCCTAACTTGGTGAAGGCCTACATTGTTTACTATAATTCTTCAAGAGTTTTCCCATGGGACGTTTTGATATATATCAGTATAGGGTAGTCTTTTATGGGTCTTGAAAAGTCAGAGATCATAATAAAAACAACCCCAACCATGATTTGGATATATCTTTTGCAGTTTATGCTTTGAATTTTTGAAGCTACTATATCTATGGAGAGAGATTCTTTGGTTACACAGACAAAAAGATATTAGAATATATATAGACACACGCACACTCACACACACACACACACATTTTTATGTAGTGGGTATTAAACCTTTTATTGAGGTTTTGGGTGTAGTACCCCCAAACATTCTATTTTAAGATGATGCATGCCCTATAGAAAGATAATTCCTTGAAAAATACTCTTAGTAGGAAGAATCATGAGAAAACAATTTATAAATCTTGTGAGGAATTGTATACTATGGATTTTGTGTTTACAATGAAACCTAAATTTGACTATAGAGTTGAATAAAATAGATTTTCCCACATGTTATATTAATTATACGTTGTAAAATGAGTAAAAATATATGTAAGAGAGAGTTTAAGATTATTTTTTTGTGATTGGAAGTAGGTTTTTTTATATAGATCCTACTCTAAGATGGATTATGGATGATGGTGGAGTACTCTATGTACACAATACAGTGGTAGTCCCAAAATCGTAACGGTAATATTTTATAAGGGACTCCCACACCTCTTGATGGCTAATGTTTCAAGATTTTAAAACTTTTTATCTGAATATTAGTAAATATTTTCTATATCTTGACATGGATAAGAATATTATAGTATATGTGTCTGAATTCATTATCTGTCTGAGGATGAAGGAATATAACCAGAGATGGAGGTGATTACTTTAGTCATTTCTAGTTCTCAGATAGACATGGGATGAGGTGGGAAGGGACTTTATTATTAGTCCTTCAAGTTCAACTAAGGTTCAATATACCCTATGGGTTGTAGTTGGGTGTCTTAAAAATATCTAAAACTTCTTTCTTATCTTAGATACCCAGTGAGTAGAAAAGGAAAAAAAACTATATGTATAATTGATTGTTAATATAGATGGGGGTACCAATGAGTGTTGAATAAGAAATATTTTCCCATTTTACACCATGATTATACAAATGGTTGTAAAATTTCATAACGACTAAGAAAAAATATTCGTACATTGTATCACCCTTATATAGACTCATAATCAAGAAGAATGATTTGGAGCTTTAATAATATAATCTGAGTGTGGGTGTTAGATTTATTTGTATCTTTATATGACCATCTATCCTTGTTGGAGTTCATATACAATTACTACTATAAGGACTCAATATAGATATCTCCCCAGAAGGATTTATATGGTGAATCATTCTTCTCACTAATCTATTAGATAGAGGTCTATGAGTGGTGGATGATTTTGTTAAGCCTTATTCTAGATACTACTAAGAGAAAATGGTTGATTAATAAGTGTCGATTAAATACCCACAGATATCTGTGATCATATTCTAAATCAATGTGATGGTCTTCTAAGTTCATCATGGATGACTGGGTGTTCTTATTTGTATCATCTCAAATGGGTTATCAAATATTGAGAAATTAAAGTAATATTGCACAAAGGTTTTTAATCTTATTCAAGAGAGTGGATAGAATTAGTAGTTTGGACAATATATTTTCAAATACTCTATGAAATTATGTTACAAACTATATATTTTACACATCTTGGCTTTGAAAGTCAAAACAAGACCTAATAAATGTGATTCATATTGAGTATATTGAAATTTAGACTCTTGTATTTTTTTGAGGAGTGACTGGTTGACATAATATACCAAAGTGTGAAATTACTTTGGGGGGACACAATTCTTCATATATATATTTACAGAAAACATTAAAATTATTAAGAAGATACATGGGAGAATAAGTTTTAAATGAAATTATAGTGTCCAATATCTTTTGATGAGGATCCTTAAGGATCATTCTCGATGATAAAAATACTAAATGGGGAAGGGGTTTAATACCCCGTTTATTTTTATCCCCAAAACTCTAGGAAGGTGGCCCTTAAAATTATATATCACTTATAAGGAAATATATGAACTTTTATGAAATCATTTGGTGTGGGTTTTTTATCCTTTAGTATTTTTATTTATTAAACATTTATAGAATATCTATAATGAAATTTAACATTATGATAATGGTTTAGAATGATTTATCTAAGTTGATATGGATCTAAGGTAAATGGATTTTATTTTTATTATCCCAACCTATTTGATACATTATTCCCAAATTTATTTATCTAAATTTTAAATGAAATCAATAGGTATTTAGTTCAGTTACTGGTTATAAGTAATAACCTCTTTTATATTTGGAAGAGGATGGAATTAATAATAGATTGTTTACCTTTGTTTGAGATGTGTAAATATGTATGAGTAATATAATGTACATAACTATCTAATTAGTGGTGGGTTGATGTGAATTTTCATGGAATAAGTTATTTCGTCAACTTGTAGTCTTGGTGAACTTGAGTTTTAGTTATAGAAAGTCATGAGTTATCATTCTAATTTAGTAATGTAATTATTATATAAGGACCTTTTATTAATATATTATAATGGAATGTGGATTTTGGAACTATTTTTGTATCTTATTTCGGAGGTTATATATGTTTTTTCTTTATCATTATCCAAATACCACTCAAGAGGTTTGTTATATAAAATATCCATCAACATGAAAATCATATTTAGAAGTTTTTCTTTGTTATGATTACATCAATATGTGATTCACATTCCAGAGGTTTGATATGTTAATCCACCCTTTCTATATGATTCATATCTAAGAGATTTATTTTTTTCTATTCCCTTAATATATATTCCTATCATAGTCTATGTTATCTTTGTTTCAATACATTTCAACTACTTCCACGAGTATTTATCAAAACAAGGGTTGGGGTTGATGGTAACATTGTTTTTATATAATGGCCCAACTTGGTTGTACTATTTTAATTTATTTAATATTTATTATATTTATTCATATATTTTGTTTTACTTATATTAATTTACCATTTATGGTTTCCTATCGAGTTTCATACACCCACGCTGCACATGCACCTTATTGGACATATATATTTCACTATCAGTGATCTTAGGAAGGGTAAGGGTCCTTTTTGTGTGTATTAGATTGGTGAGTTGGGAATATATATAGAAGTTTCATTGAGACATATTATTCTACACTTATTATATCTTATAATCCTGAAATTACTTTTCATTTGTATTACCTAGGAATATAACATGCCACATGTGGGGATGAAACTTTTGATTGATGATATATGACTATCACGGGTTCATTTTTTATCACATGTGATGTTTTTAGAATAGTTAGAATATCTATTTGATTCCATATTATAAAGGTATTAATTTTTTTTATTATTTTCACTATCATTAATTATTTATTGGTATAACATTGAGATAATATTCTCCCCACAATATGGAAAAAATTGTTTCCACAAGTCAGTAACTTTTAGGATATCAGGAGATTCTCCTAAGGTCATGTCATTATTTATATTAGTTGTAATAACTTTGGATAATGTGTTTTGACTAAATTAATTCTAATTAAAAAATAATTATGACACTACATTGTAAAGTTTTACTATCCCATGAATTTTACATTGTATGGTTTATATAATACTAAAATTTCATAATGTTATGTAATCTGATGGAAAATATACAATATATTTTATAGGTTAATTTTAATAAATTAAAATTGTTATACCACTTAATGGTTAATGGATATGATAAAGACACTAAATAATAAATATTTGGTGGATTATAATGTTGAGAATCATAAATATCATCAAGATCAACATACTCGATTTATATCTAATATTAAAACCGGTACACAACCTAGATTATACCAAGTCATGTGATAAAATAACCACATATTACTTTAACACTTGATTCATTGACATATGTCACTTTTTGGAACAATATTTCATCAATGGAAAGAAAATTCTAATCATATGATATGTATAAGAACACCCATATCTCAATTTTTCATTCACTAGCTAATTGTTTCGACTAATATTATCTATTATATTGATTTTTACGAGAATTTAATTTTTTTATAATTTTATTGAATAAAAAACATTCTATTTGATAACATTATATTTGATTCCCTTTTCCAGCCATTGGTGGTATCAATGTGATCCTATAATCATTTTGTTCGTTGGAGACTTTATTAAATATTGATATATTTATATCCAATGAATTTATTTTTCTAAAGTTACATAAAAAATATATTTAAAATTAATCATGATTTATTATAATTAAAATTTAATAAAATTAAATTACTAAGATCATAGTATATTATTCACTATATAAGACTCAAATAAATCAAATATTTATAAAAAAATTATATATTAGGAGTGATGAATTTATTTATTTATGTACATCCTCTAAATCCACCACTTTTTATTGAAATTCTCTAAATCACATCTCTATACTAATGATGAAGATGATGATGATGATTTTGATGATGATGATGATGAAAATTATGATTATAAATTTTTGATAAGGAACCAAATTTTTTGTAACACGATATTTTGAAGAATTAGCATCTCAATATCTTAAGTGATAAAATAGTTGATAGATGATATGTATTCTCAAAATATTTCCCATTATGATAAATAATTACATGAAACATGATTTTGGTTGCTCTTGATGGAATCCAAAATGCATTTTGAGTCAAATTAAAACAATATATTACTCTATTTATATTTTTTTATAACCAATAAGGTAATGATACTCTCATATATTTAAACTTTTAGAGCATGGGTGGCACCACAATCCTAATAATAATCTACTCATTACACAAATAACAAGGTCCTTGATGACAATACCACATCCACAAAACCCTAGATTTCATTTTAAGGAACCCTTTGTGTTGAAATTTATCCACCCTATAAATGGATCTTACTAAATAATTTCGAAATTGCCTACGTTTTTTATAATTCCTTATAACACTTAATCTCTTAATAAAAGTGTGATCATGGACAGAGTTATCACAATAAAACTTTGGTTTAAATTTAATTTCTATAATGATAGTCATAATTCCTGTCAAAATATCATTAATTTTAAATATTTTACCATAATAAATGATGGAATTTGGATCATTTAGATAAAGTGTAGATATTTCAAAACCTCTATTTAAAATATATTTCTAATATTTGATAGAGTATGAATTTTTGGCATAAGTTAATGAATGGTAGATATGTATCTTTCTACTAGAATGGGATATTATAGATTTCCAATAGTATGTTCCATAAGTAACATGTTATTAAGAAGTGTAAGTATTATTATTCCACATTCTATAATAAAATCATATATAAATCATATATGATGTATAAGGTAAAACTAAATAACTTATGTCACATATAAGTGGGAATACAATTATGAGTAAACCTCTATAGGTGATATTCCCTAGTTAGTTTGATCCATTATTTTCCATATTTATTAAATTATAAGGTAATTGTACCCCATTAAGAAAAATGATAGTATAACCTACAATTATAAATTATATATTTCACATAGTCAAAGAAAAACACATAATAAATTCACAAAACCCTATATTTGTTGATGATACTCTTTATATTTAAGGGATATTCATTCAAAGATCGTCAAGCATTTATCTTTGACAGATATCTAAGTGTAAGGATTCATTCAACACTGGTAAAAAAAATTGGTGGGGGAGAACTTAACTAATTATTGCACTAGATATTTAGATTATATTGATTGGATATTATCCATCTAGAGTGAAACACGATATCTGAAAAAGTGATGGTTTGGGTAAAACAAAATTGAGAATAAAAATAATTTTTTACTATGCTTCAGCATCCTGGGAAACCTATCCCCTAGAAAAAATATACTTGTATAATTATATTGGAGAAAATTAAAAATGAATTTCTCATAAAGATAGTAATTACTCTAGTCTTTGATGCCCAGTCCACAAGCCCTGACTAGTTTAGATCACATTATCCAAGTATTATTCACCATAATTTTCAATAAAATATCACCACTCTAGTTATAATTCTTAGAGACAGATATAATAGATTTAATCATGTTATAATTCCATTTATAAACTATTAAAGAATAAAACAATTTGGGAATAATCACCTCCATAAAAAAGAAAATATTTCTAACCATTAAAATTTATTTTCCATTACATGAGAAAAATTAACTAGTGTTATTATAGGTGATATACTTGAGATTTAAAACCTTAGTCCATCAAAAAAATCCCAGATAAATAAATGTAATAGAGTTCTATCTAATACTCAAGATTCAAAAGATATTAGACCTTTTAGATTGAGAGAATTCCTTTCCAAAATATAAGAAGGGTTTCTCCTAACCAATTACTTAACTTGAAACATATTCATAGGGAGAAAATAGAATTTAAAATTTTGTATGGGTTTTTAACCACTTTTATTGAAGATAGTGACATTATTGGCTTATTGAAGGCATGAAGGATCCACATAACCTATTTTAGATTAAATGACATTTAATATGTTATAATTCACTAACTGATGGATCTATATATTTTGGTAGTCTTAAAAAATTCTCAATATAATATATGTAAATGGATACTCTTGTATCACCCCTTAATCATGAGAAATAACCCTATGGAGATCTATTAATAAATACTAATATTTTAATATATTTCAATATATTCTTTTACCATTTTATTGAAATGTGTTTAAGAACAAATAGTTGATGTATTTTGAAAATTAAATTTCAAATAATACTATCAAAATCCCTATTAAAATAAATATTCAAGGAAATTATTCCTCCTCCAATGCTCCTTTATAAGCGATTAACAAATTTTGAGGTATTAATTAGTCAATATTGAATGTTTATCCTTTTTTGTATCCATACCGAATCATTAAAAAAATCTATTTTGGAAAGTGGAAAGTACATTTTATTAAGATTCATTGATAATTCTTTAGTTTTAGTTGGATTGGGAAATTGGACTAAAATAATTGATCTTACAAAAAAATATCGACCATTGGTATCAATGT
Source organism: Viscum album (assembly GCA_963277665.1). Taxonomy (NCBI): domain Eukaryota; kingdom Viridiplantae; phylum Streptophyta; class Magnoliopsida; order Santalales; family Viscaceae; genus Viscum; species Viscum album. The sequence goes on from OY728137.1 coordinate 1,910,544,697, forward strand.
TATCAAATGTGAGTTACTTCCCTTTGGGAGGATGAAATTCTAGAAGAAATCATGAACATGTATTTCCATATCCATGTTAACTGGACCCCAAAATTCCTAAAAAATGTGTTTTTAAATCCATTTTTTATATGAGAATTTGAATGTTTTAATATTATACTATACTCATTTATCTGAACGATTTATTGAATATATGTTAAGAGAATATTTTTAGATTTAGTTATCAATTTTTGTATTACAGTCTTTCTAATATACATGGATCTTGTAGAACCTTAACTAAAATGGTTTTTTGTTATCATGTTATATAATATTAACCACGATATGGTGATGATTAGGTTTATATCTAGGAAGGGTAATTCTACAATGAGAGTTCTAAAAATATCGATCTATAAAATAAAATACATACAATTCCATCATTCTTGAAAAAATCTAATGAACATTTATTCTCTATCAATCATACTTATCCCTAGTAACATTTACCTATAAAAGGATTTTAATATAAAAAAATACAAGAACCCTAAATTATAAATATTGATATATAAAAAAGATATATTCAAATTCATTCCAATGATATAGTTAAAGATTATAAGGATCACTGAAGGTCTAACAATAGACTAATCAATATTGGTAATTTTTAAAAAATAGATCTTCTTTATTTATATCTAGTATAATAATAGACAAAATAGAAGTGAAGGTAAAACACTAATTAATCAAACAAACATGTGATCATCTAATGGATAATATTAACTTTATATAATTTTTTCAATTAGTTATAGAAATTACACTAAAGGGTTTCTACTATAGCACTATAGTTATTAATTAAAAATTTATAAGATAGTTGTCTTTATAAAGTAATGAAATTAGAGGAAAAATTATCAATGGGATAAAAAACTCTAAAATGATTTCTATTATTAAATTTATAAAAAAAATATTTTAAGGGTTTTAAATGGTTTATAATTAGGTAATATATAAAAATTATAAAATAAAATGTTTATTTTGAATTATATTTACACCTTTTAATCTTAACCCCATTCTAATTTTCTTGATTTTTGTTTACGTGGTTTTTTAGATGAGTTAACACCAATTTTTAGAGAATATGTAACTTCTTCAATAACAAATTTTCTCTTATTAGACAAAGAATTTTATTCTAATTTTGGATCTTCTTTTTCTTTATATATATCAATTTCATCAATACACCAAACCACTACATTCTTAATGAAATAAATTAGAGTAAACAAGGGTACAATATTTTCATGGTTTTCCCCCAAGTTCTTATTATCTACTAATATAACAGATTCATAAGTACACTTGTTAGGGAAATCTATTTCAAGAACCTTGTTAATAATATCCCCCTAATCAATAACTTGACAAAAATATTACCTTAATTTCCAAGATGATTCAATAGAAATGTTTACTTGATTTTTAGTCATGGTTCAAAAATATTTCGCACGATCACATTACATTTACTTCAAAGGTGAAAATGGTTCTCCATTTCAATACCGCTATCTACTAACACCAATACATTTCAAGCACCAGTGATTGCAAGAGTGGATTAAAATCTTCTTGTTTATAAGTATCTCTTATTTCATTTAGTCTCTTTTATTTTTCTTTATTTTTCTAACTTGTTTTTAGGATTGTTTACCATGAAAAATCATAGTCCTAACATGATTTTCAATTACCAAAAATTTAAAAAAGAGTGGCCCAAAATTTTATAGATATTTGAAAATGGTTTAATATAATCATATTCAATTATTTTCTCAATCTTGGAGCCATTGGAATTATAAGTAATAACTCCTTGAAAGGTGGAAGAAATATTTACAAAAAAACATGTATTCTTATATTGTATCGAAAAGACCGTACCATAATGTTTTAATCTGTCATTAATGGAATTATAGTATAATAGTAAATTTCATTTGACATTTTGGTGTTACAAAATTTTAGGGTTAATCTATGAATCTTGATCTAGATATATGTATTATATTACTTCTGCGTGAATGAAATAAAGTTCATATTCCATTATGATAATTGGATAACTTCTCATTGATGTTGAAGACTTACAACTTCCCAAACCATGGTAAGATATTCAATAAGGATAATAATTAAATGATAAAAAACTTTTTCCATAAGAATCATCATTAAATTCTAAATTCCCAAGAATTTAAAAAACTTATCCTTCATCTCATTTGATGAAATGGTCTTTTAAAATTTGGTAAATATTATTTTTATAATTAATGGGAATTTATAAAAAATATATCCTTCATTTTAAATATTCAAGATTCTAAATGAACATAAAATTACCATATACAAAATTATTTACTACCATCTCGCAATAGTTATCTAGATCTATTAGATCAGATCCAAATACCGTACTTAATGTTTATAGAAATGAGATTATTTTCCTTCCAAAAACTTGATTATATAGTATTTTGTCCAAATAAATATTCACTATAACTGATACCATCAATTTTTTCATAATCCCATTCACCACTTTCGGGGTTGAGAATATATCCATTATATTATTATCATAATCCAAGATAAGTGAGTATATGATTGTTGAGGAAGAAGGAGTTGTTAGTGAAACCCCGAGATATATATGGGGATTTATTCCCTTTTTCCCTCATTAATACTTACAACAACAACAAAATATTATTATTATTATTATTATATTTTGATATATTCTAATTATTTTAAAAATAAAGATATTTTGATAATATTTTAATGAATAAGAGAAAGGAACTCCTATATATGATATTTTATATTTGGAAATCATAAGAAATTATTTATTATATTTTTTGTTCTCATTTTTTAGTGTTATTTATAATTTAAAAATATATCAGATGTATAGACATAAAATGGTAAATTCCATGATCATTGACACATATAAGATCTATGGACAACTATATCATTATTATATTAATAATAATAAATGGATGTTATATAATAATATTTAATAATATTCTCGAATATTTATATTATCTAATTTCTACAAAACTATATTCATAATATTTCTCCATAAATTTTATTTTTTCCCTTTAGAATTTTTTTAGTTTATTTTCAAGGAAATTAGGTGCTAATCTCTTAAATGAGACCAATAATCCTTATATTTCACATTGATGTCTAGATAAAAAGCCACATTATAAGTTATATATTAAGAATTTACCAACTTATCTAAGAAATTATTGACATAAAATTAATCCACAATAACTAATAGTTGAATTTTTATTAAAATATTCCATTTGAAAGAACAAAGGGGGAGATTATAATCTATATAGTAAGTAATAGTGAAATCCAAGTATATATGTACTACAAAATTACTTAAATTTTCGGGGAAGGTATCCAAGAATCATAAAAAAAAATTATACTCTTGTCAAGGACACCTTCTTAAGCTAATAAGCATGTTTCCATGTTTCTTTTCAACAATTATTAGAGGATCCCTATGTTAGGTGAATTGAAGATTTTTTATTTCCTAAGGATTTAGGTACTAGAAAATTAATGTGAAGATATTTTAGAAAGTAATTTAATTATGAGATCTAAGTCATGTTCCAAAAAGTTAGTCTGATTCCATGATCTTTGCAATGTGTGAGAAAAATGAGGAGGGAATGGGCCACCGCCATAAGAGAATAGAATTCCCCACGAAATATATTAAATACATATAACACAACCCCCATTTTATTATTAATGATATTATCATCATGTATAACCCCTTTTATGTTTAGTATTTTGGTGTTAATTTTGTATCCAATATTAGTTGGTTACCATTAAATTTTCTTCCCATGTCGTGACATTTTTACAGGTCTTAGGGCATGAAGAACATTGATAATAAGATAGTTTTTGAATCCTATAGGCCTATTACCATAATTACCAGGGACCATGTACCTTATTAGAGAGTAAGTGATTATTTTAAAAGAAAAATATTTGGATATAGTATTATAATGTCTCATTATATTTTGTGCTTCCCAAAGGGACTAACATGCACATGTAAAGGAGATACATTGAATTTATCCTTTAAAGGAGTCAATCATTCCATGAATATAGTAAAGAAAGAAGCAATAAAAATGAGTGAAACATGGGTAGATATCTAAGGTGATGTAAAATAGGTTCCAAAATAAGGATACCCTATATCCCAAAAAAACAATTATATAAGAAATTTCAACAATTTAGAAAAGAAGACAAATACACTTTGAAGAAAGGTAGAAACAGCTCAATTAGATATCATCATTTTTTGGAATGTCTCTAAATTGGATTATCTTAAGAGTAGGAATATAATTTTAGAAAGAAAGTTTTCACTCTATGACAAGTTATCTAATCTATCCATCGTATTATGAGTGATATGCGTGTTGTTGTAGCTTCTAGAATCAATTTAATTTAGGGATCAAGGGGTAAAGATGACACGATATACTTGACTTGTATAATAGATTTTATTGAAGGAATGATTTTTATTATTTCCAATATGACATTGATTAGAGAGATAAATTAAATGTAAATACTGAAAGAGATATCTAGGGTGGGATTTCATGGAAGTAAGTGAGGAGAACCGACACAAACACACATTAAAAAAATAAAATTTCACCCCTCCCAATAATCTATCATGAGTGGTAGAAGTTTATGGGAATCATAGATAGAAACCTATTAAAAAGTGGAGAGGTAAGTGTGTATCCCTCGGAGATAATTCCCAAGAAATTACATATTTATGACTAGGGAAACTATCTTAGATCTATAATAATAGGTTAGAAATATATGAAAGTATCTAATAATAAATATAGATGGTTTACTGTAAATTGTGGATTGAAATCCATCCAACATCAAGGGGACACACCGGCATTTTTCTATCTCACCCAATGGGATATTTTCTTAGGCTATCCATCCCATATATGTGATAAAATTGATTTCAATTATTTTGATAAATATTTTTAGCGTTTATAAAGGAAAGAATATGGATGTGAAAGAATTTGAGGATATTGATGATGATCTAAATCCTACCAACTAATTATAGGAAGTGATTTTTCTAGTTTAGCATTTTCCCAATTATTTTATATAATGGGTTATCAATGTGATAGATGTGAATTATCTATTGAGATATGGGGTGACATGGGATAAACATGTCACTAGAACTTATTAAATATTAATATGTGTATGTTAGTACTCAAGTGATACATTGAGAACTCGGTTGAATATTAGTAGTGGAAGGAGAGGTTGAAACGCCATTCATATAATCCAACATAGTGTATGAATTAAATGATAAAGGAATATTCCATTTTGTTAAAGTACTTTCCAAATCCACCTTTAACATGAAATTATCTCCAAACAACCACTTTTCATGTTCTATAACAATCCTATAAGTGAGTAGAATGGTGCACAAGATTCTCATATATTTGATGAAATCATGCTTTTCTTTAGACACTAGATAATGATGGAATGATGAATCCATATAAATGATAATATTAGTTAGTATTTTAAAATATAAGTTCCCCAAGATGATTATACATGAGTGATGAATGTTGAAAAAGGATTTATCTTCAAGATGAGGACTTGGGTTATGGTGTAGGATGATTGAGACTAAAAAAAATACATGTAGTATTAAATTACCTCATTGATTCCAAACTTGATTATTTCACATAATGTAATGAAGAAAGAGTAAATGAATTAATTTTTTTAGGGATATATTTATGGTTCTTGGTTTTTAAGGTAATATGGGTTTATGCTTCATCTAGGATTTATAAATGTAATGAGTTATTTGAAAGGTTCATGACAGTGGGATGATGTTAAAGAAATGGGATTCCCCATAAAGTCCAGGTTAACCATGTGGGATTTAGGCTATCAATGTGCAACCATAAGTATTTAGGAGAGGTAGCTGGAAAATAAGGGTATCATAACACTACCAACATTAATAAAGGAACTATATCAGAGTTGGAGGTTATGTTTTTTATAAAATATTTGTTCGTGATGTCATAATGAAAGTATGATATTTATTTTCCATATTTAATAGAAAATATCCTTGATTTTACATGGTAATGTTAATCATACAATATAAAATAATGGGATATGAGATTTTTTTAAAAAATTTAATATCAAAGGCTTTAATGTACCAGTTTTATTGTAAGGATTCGAAATTTATTTTAATCTCAATTATTATTTCTACAATATAACTAACTTCTCTACACACCCATTAGAGTTATTGTAATTATTATACAAAATTTTCTTAGGGGGTTATAAGGGTGTGAGAGAATGGATTTTTGTATCCCTTCCGTAAAGTCATCTCAGATATTAGAAGTTTTATGAAGGAATTCATATGATTTTTGGAGGCTAGAGTTGAGTTTTTTCCTTTAAAAAGGTCTCCATCCTATATGGGATGTATTTTTACCAACTATTTTGATTCTTTATTGGATTATTGATCAAGGAGAATTTTTTTTATTTTGAATTTGGAGGTTTGACATATGGTGAGTTGTTTGGTTCAACAGTGAACCTTGATGAGTGAAACATACTATATTTCTGTTTCAGATATTGTTTTCATGGGGTGGCCACCTATGTAAAATGTATAATAGAAAATATCATAGGGAGAAAAGTTTGATGAGTATTACTTTGAATGGTGTTCATTGATCCCCACAATCAGAAGTGGGTTATGTTGAGACCACCATGCCGAATGCCTTGTTGTGGTGGGTCAAAATGTAAAATGATATTTTTCTAATCCATGGGAGTTTAGTCATAGCGTGTGATGTTTAATAGTTGAGTGGAGAGATGATAAGGAGGAAACAATGAGTTTGGGGAATTCATACACTATGAGATTCTATGTGGTAGATTACAATAACTAATTAAATCTCACCATGCAATGTCCCAAGCCATGATGATGATAGAAATAGTTCTATATGAATTTTAAAACACATGAGAACTTGGGGATAAAACACATGAATTTGGATCTACTCTTTTACCAGATTCACTATATATATAGTGTGATTCACTACACTACGGTAGAGGATATTCAAAAATCTTCTATAAATAGGACATCATGCCTTCTTTAGTTATTATTTTAATAACTTATATCAAATACTAACCAATACCTATTCCTCTATCCATAATGAACCACACTTTTCATACAATTATATAACATATTAATAGATAAATATTTATTATATAACATAATGATCCATGAAATAATTACATAGTTATAGTGTCTTTCAAAACAAGGAAACATGAACAACTTGTTCATAAAATATCTATATCATCACCAATTATGTTTTCGATAAGTAGGACCCCTCTTATACATATCATAATTGGTACCATTATTCATTACCTGGGGAATGGAATAAAAAAGGAGTAAGCTGAGATGCCCAGTAAGGGTATAGAGGAGAGATATCAATGACCACTTTATCATAACATGAATATAAGGGTACAAGAACACAATCATAACATTTTAAAATAATTACCATTATATAATAGATCATAATCTTGAGCAATTGAATAAATATTGGCTTCTTATAAGACATGAATCATAATGTAATAAAATAAAATGATCAATGATAGCATAAAATTACTGTAAGGAATAAGTTTTTGGTGTACACATAAGCATATAAAATAATTTCATATGTAGTAAATGATCAATTCCAAGACCTTGATAGTGTAATGGGTTCACTCCCCAAACCATCATAGTAGTTAATATTTACTCCCAGTACATTCATAGTGGATAAAGTCCCTTACTAGACTGGGTTCACTCCATATTCCATTCCTATATATATCTAATGGGAAATAAATCTTTTCCCAATTCATTGAAGGGAGGTACATGTCCCATCCTTCATTGGATATAACATGACCACCATCCTTGTTTATAAAAAAAATACCATCATTATTTATCATGTAAAAACCATAAAATAATTAAAACCATACATATTTTGGTCTTTTGGTAATAAAACACTCATCATATTAGAACCAGTGAAAAGAAATAGATTTCATAAGTAGTTTATGACAACATAACCCATGGAAAATAAATGAGTTTCAATAAACATATTATCTTCATAAAAATAATGATTCCAAAAATTGAATAAGGATGGTATAATAGGGTCATATCCACTATAAAACACAATTCAAATAAAATATTTTTTATTTTATGAATATAAATAACAATAAAATTCCATTAAAACATTTTTGATGAAAATATCCTTTCCATTTTGAAATTAATTATTTAAAATGTAATATTTTTGGGATATTATGGAAAACAATTTCTTTGGAAATAACCATGGAAAACTTTAAAGTAAACTTATAATAATTCAGTGGTTAATAAAGTGGTATATTCTATTCATGCCGTATAAGTTATAAGAAATCATTCCTTTTACAATTTTGTAAAAAAAATCAAAATTACCTCATTGGGAAAATGAAACAAATATTTATTTTGACCTAGTTTCTAAAAAGTAATAAAGTGTAAAAATTACTTTTAAAAATCATATTATAAAACTAAAAACTATCTTTTAATCATTTTTTTGAAAACATGGATACAGGGGAAAAAGGTATTTCGACCAAAGAGAGAAATAATTTTGAATTTCTTTAAAAACATATTTTTGTTTTTTTGACCAATAAAGGTGAGTAAAATGAAAGAACAAAATTTATTTTAATTAAATAAACATAGGATAATAAATTTATTTAGTTTATTGAGAGGTATATTATAACATATCATCATCAAGAACATAATCATAAAAAATCCCAATAAACAATGCGATTGTAACATAAAACCCTTACCACTTTGGTAAATTTTAAATCACAATACCAATGAAAAAAATAAAATAATATGGATATTTACATACTGTAATTTTCATTATTAGAATCATAAAATTCATTCATGGTTAGTATATACACCACATAAAATATAAAAGTTGTTCATACAACATGTGTCCCAAAGAAATAAAGATGAGATGAAAATACATTTCCTTTATTCCAACCTTGTTCATTCACATTGGAACCTATTATATAAAAATATAGAATTAATATAAATATAGTAAATAATATACTAATATATATCATACCATATATGTTTTACTTTTTACCTTTAATCACATATTTTATACAATTTATTACCAAAATCGTTGTTCTTGGTGATATTTGCTTAGTTTTTCATATATATTTTGGTTCATTAGTTTTGGTCCTTATACATTGTTCATGGTTCCATAATATCTATAATTTTAATTATGATATAAATATCATATATGTTCCATATATAAATGTTTAGAGTTATTCATATTTGCGTATATAGAAAAATGAATTTCACCATTCATGGAGATAGTACACTGTACGTATACATGAGTATTGTTTTCATTTTTTTGATGGATGGAATGAAAGAATGGTAAATAATAAATAAAACTTATAGAATCGTGATTATATAATATATATCATATATATTCATTTAAAACGTCCTTATTATAATCTAACTAACATGGAAATTAAAAATGAATCACATCGCTTCGTGGAGGTGGTTGTGCATATGTAGACACAAGAGAAATTATCATTTTACAACTAATTATGATGTAAGTATTTATCTTAAATAATATCATTTAATAATATTAAATATTTATTAAAATTCACATATAAATTCAATAATCACTATAATAACCATCCATGAATGTTGATGAAGGAAAATTAAATGTATCGCTATGTGGAGATGATTTGTTGTACTTATACACAGGCACTACTTTCACTTCCAATTTTATGGAAAAAGGGGTGAATAAAGGTGGTATCATAATCATAATAAAATGTAAGTATAACTAGGATACAAAATTTATTATTTTTTTAATAATATAACATATTTATAGGAGGGGGAAAAAATTAAAAATAAAGTGATCGATTAATGATATTACCTCTTCTTTAAAATAACTTATTTAGATCGCCTCTTAAGGGATATAAGGTTGGCCTTTTATGAAGAAAAAAATGTCAAAAATTTGTATAGAAGATTGTGGAATATTACTTGTCATATTTTGGTGGATATATAAGTCTCAAAGTGGTTTGAATAAGTGAAAAGCGGGGTGAAATTTTATAATTAAGGGGAGGGGCATGCTTGGAATTTCATAAAATATTAATTTAATATACATTATATTCAATTTAAAAATTGATATAAATTAATGAGATAAAAATACGATATGAGTATTATTTTAAATCCGATCAAAAAAAAATGGAAAAGTCTGAATCACAATTTTACTCTTATAATTTTTAACCCTTCCATAACTCTTCTGAAAATTACAATAATATTAATGTTTTCAACACATTAAGGGTAAATAATTTTACAATAAAATGAAAAATGACCCGTAATGTTTAAAACTATATAATATTTATTTGTATTAATCTAATATATGTATAAATGTATTATTATTTAATAAGATATTATTTATTATGAAATATCATTAAGTCCATTTTTAACACTATTCATTTAATGTGACTTTCAATACAACAAAAAAAGGTGTAATTGGAATATATTACTTAAAACCCTAAATATTATGTCATATATATCTAAAAAATCAACGAGACACGTTAAATCATTCAAAATTTATCTCTATTAATATTTTTAAAATAATTTATTTTTATTTTCAATTAATTGAATAAATACCTTATTAGTAATGTATAGGAATTTAAGGTCATTATATAATTTTAAAAAACTATAAATAGATTTATATCATTAAAATAATTTCATTAATCACAAAATTGACACTTATTTTTTTTTATAACATTGTTTTTCCTTATTTGGACACATAAGTGATATTTAAGAAAAAGAGTGACATTTTGTTAGTTCCATTGATTTAAATATTATATAGGTTATTTTGAGGGAGAGGTTTTCATTATACAAGTAAATTTCTAAAATACAGTGACAAGGGTATAATTAAACTCATATAATAATAATTATGATGAAACATTGTGCCCTTATCACTTAGTTTTTGGCATAGATTAACCTGATTTACCCCTTACCATGGTGATAAATTTTACAATGGTTACTATTCATATTAACAAAAAATAAGGGAAATATTTACCAAATTTAAACCTACTAATTCTAAAATGGATTTTTTTATCAAATTAAATACCTATAAGATGAATAAATTTATTTTAAAATTAGTATACAAAATGAAACATAAACAACTATTTAGAAGAATTCATTTTTCAAGAACAAAACAAGATTTATTCTTATCCCATGCCAATAAAAATATTAGAAGAAAATTAAATTTTATTACTGATAATATTATATATAATTTTAATTAAAATTATTAAAAAATATTGATCAATTTAATTTTTTAATATAAAAACACATTCCATTCATAAATACATTTTTTATGAAAAATGAATTTGTACCTATAAAAATGTTTTTATAGTTAATTAAAAATTAAAATTTATTCCAATGGAATTAATTGTATTAATTAAAATTTTAGAATAAAACTATTAATTTTAAATAATTTTAAAATAAAATGGATCATTGTACTTACAATTTTCAATAAAAACATAATTTTTTACAATTCACTGGAAAATTAATATTTTTAGCAGTAACAACAGCTTGAGATTGAGAATAATCTGTAGATTAAGATAAATAAAAATTTTCAGAAAATTATAAAATAATCAAACTAAAATAATATTAATATTTTGATTTCAAAAATTATTTTCATTGAATAAAATAAAATTTCTAAAAGTTCCCTAAATTAATTATAATATTTTCTCACAAAAATCAATGAAAATATTTTTTAAAGAAAACATATATTTGAATAATAATTTTTATTTACTAAAATATTGAATGAATAATTACAAAGAATTTATAAATAAATATATATTGAGTAGGATATATATATATATATATTCCAAAAAATTAGTTAATCATATTCATGCATGCCAATTCAACAACTAGCTTATAACTGTCCCGAATAATATTATTTTAATAGTATACTAGAGTTAGTTTTTACACGGTCTTGTGTATAGTGCATGTTATTAAAGAACTAAAATTATTTAAGGTGAAATATTGTCTAAAATATAATGGTGTTACAATCACCACTCCCCATACACATCACAAGATTCTCAACCCATTGCTTTGTTTGGATTAAAGTATCTGAATAAAGTACATTCCCTCTTTACCATTTCTCTTTATTTTCCCGATTCTTCTTCTTCTAGAAGTTCATTATAGTATATATTTTATATTTTGGGTCAATATTTGTGAAATGATAAATAGTGGTTATGTTGGACTTGTTCCAATTATTCACCCTTCAGTAGTAGTGTTGTTTTCTTTGGTGATAGTTGATCCATGATCATCATTTATTTCATGAAGAATATTGAACACCTAATATGTATAGAGGATCCATGTTATCTCTTTTATTTTGTGAAACTATGTGATTATCATGCATCCATTTGGGTGTATTGTAGAGATTTTCTTAAATATACAATAAACTACCTTGAATTGAAAATGAAAGTGCAAGGGGATAATTATCATATGTTTTAGAGGTTTTGTGTTCTTTATATGAAATTCCTTACATAAAATTGATAGTTTTTATGCTAATAATGTTGCAGATGTCATGAATTGTGAAACCCTATTGTTATATATTGATTAAAATATCTAGTCATAAAAGTCTAATCTCTTATATATGTATCATGAACTAATTGTGTGTAAATATTTAGTTATGTGTAAATTAAAAAGTGAATAATGATGGAGTGCTTTGAAATAGCTCTTTAAAGTGAAATTTTAGGACATATTTAGTATAAGGAATCTATTTCTATTTGTTATTATGTGTTTTATTAGGTTACTTATGTTTTTGGACTTGTAGGGGATTATACGAGGATGGAGTTGGCCATTTTAGATGTGGTATGTACTGAGGTAGTGAGCCTGTAATTGTTTTAGCATGAGATTTGCTATGATGTGTTTGTATTGGATGGTGTGCAATGGCTTATATGGGATTTTTGGGTTTTTTGTAGGGTTTTTTGTATGGTATGTAGTGTCTATTATTGTGAGATTAATGAGATTTGTTTGGTGGTATTGTTATAGTTTCCCAATAGTAATGGAATATGAAACATTTATAATGAAATTAAAGAGGCATGGCGGGAATTTACATATATGAGATAAAAATTATTGTGCATTTGTTTCAAATACTGTGATTATTAATACAAGATAAATTTTTTAATTGAAATAAATATTAGTGGCATATAGTGTTTTTTTCATTAAACAATAGTTGAATGTTTTAAAAACGAAAATATATGAAAATTAATTGAAAAATATAGAATATGGTTAACTTGTAATTGTAAAAGGATAATTTTGATTTATGTGTGGATATTTTCATGGTATGTTTCTTTTATTATTGGAAGCAGTTGGTTGAAGAATCATTATAACTTTATGGAAGGGTAGGGGTGATTTTGGTATTGTTGATACTAACCCTTTAGTTGTGAATAGATTGACACTATATACCTTTGTATTTTTATTTTATTTTTATATAAATTCTACCCATGTTGAGTACTATATACCATCACCCAAATTATTTAGGTTTGTTTCCCGAATATCATGGTTTATGATACAAAAAATGGGTGATTTCCCCCTCTTATACTATCTTCTATAAATTGTATTACATAATGAATGTACCCAGTTTTTGATGGGTACCGATGAAGTATGGAATTGTTGGTGGTGAGTATTGGTGATGGGAGGATGTGATACATAGTGGGGTCATGATTAGTAGATGATGGAATGAGGTTGATGTCCTTTATGTATATGATACCCTACTAAAACTTTTATTAAGTTCCTACTGGATATTTAGTGAAAAATATTGCAATGTGGAGACAACAAGTGATATATGAATATTGATTGATTCCAACACAGGATCCTGGGCTCTATATGAGACTATGGTTGGTATGGTTTTAATACGACCCACATCAGATGTAGTCTGTATATGATGAAATTTATATGGAAAGGATGGTGGCATATACCTTTTAATTTTTTAACTTGAGGGTGAAACACAATGGTAAAGTTGATGCGGTGCATATTATTTTTAATTATTTTGATTTTATTTTACTACAATGGATGCCTTATATGGTGAATGAGTCTTATTGTGGTTGGGATAAATAGTAGACCTTTTTTGGTTCTTATTAGTTATATGTTTTATTCATAGGGACATTAGTATAATATTTTCACATTTTCATTAGATACCTTGTGTATTATCCTACTATTATAACATGTTATGCTCACCACACATATATATAAACTACTTTCCAGGTTTCCAAGATGGTTTTAAAGATTTGGCTAGATACTAGAATCTTAATGGTAGGACTAACTACATAATTTATTCCATAGTTTTTCCCTTCTATGCAATTTATTTCAAAGAATTTTATTTATATTTATTGACATAATTTATGGGTGGTTGGTTATTTTATTTTATTCTTTGTATATTTTTTATATTTTATCTTAAATATCAACGATTTAAAAATATTGAGGGTGATTTGACCCATTTGAGTGTTTTATAACCTCAGTACTAGTATCTATCCTAGGGCCTACTGGTGGAAGGACTTGGGTGGGGGGTCACTCCTCTTCACTTCCATCCCCAAAGGGCTACCAATAGTTGTTGGGTCCTAATAAAGTGGTATTGATTATTTTGGTTAAGAGATAATATTGAGTTTGGGTTAACACACTTATAAGGCTTGCACAGGTTAGTATAGAAATAATGTATGATCATTATCTCTTGATGTATGTATGGGATACTATCTAAGAGAAAGTATTTTGGGGACCCCGATGTTCTAAAACAAGGACCTTAATCTTATAAAATGTGTCTGGTCATGTTATGATACTTTTGGGGTAGATACCAAAGACATTTACATGCATCATGTTTTTTTTGTTCTTGTGATTGCATGATTTAATGTTGTGAAATTGAATTGGTATTCAATAAATGATCCTATATAAATTGCATGCTATGAAAATTAGGGGTTCTCTTTACCTTATTCTATAAATAAAAACTAGTCCTTCCTCACCAACAATTCATGAAGGAGAGGTTCATCTAGTTAATCTAGTTAATCATTAAAGGATTGATGCAACTTGTAGAAAGAGTTTTGATATAAAAATTTATTTATATAAATATTATATTATTGGAAATGTATGAGAATGGTATTTTTCATTTGTATATAGAGCACAGGATTATGAAAATTGATACTACTTTCAGGTTGATTCAGGGCTGAGCTTCGTACTAGTTTCCCTTTGTGATTTGTTAGATGTGAATAATGACATATTACTGGTGGAGATTGAGTCTATGATAGAATAATGAGGTGGATGTTTCCTAGGATAAAATTCAGAAGAAGTTTCATATGTAGTAATTATCATGAATGATGAATGAAGAAAAAAGAAGGATTTTATCTACCTTTAGAAGGAGATCCTAACTATGTAGGAGATTAGGACCAGGTTCAAAGTCTTTCTATGTTTTTCTCTTAATATCATTATAAATGAATAGTCCAAAGCATGAAATATCATGGAGGCATTTTATTTAGTGATCAGATATGAAATCACCCCATTTACAAATATAACATATTTTATGGTACATATGAAAGAGGAATTTATTAATTATATGTCTTCATATAAAAGATATACCCAAGAGGGATCTTGAGAAATATTATGAAGGATGATAGATTTAGGAAGGGGATCAAGAATGTTTAGAAATTAAAGATTATGACTAATAGTGATTTTATAAACAAATTTATCTTTTCATTTTTCTAGGAATAATAGTTCCCAAGAATATATTGAGATCTCTTTGATATGGTGTTTTTCTTCTTGTGTTCATAAAAATCACCATTATCAGGGAAAATATTAGGAACTCTATGTGACCCCTAGATTCAGTTCTTTGGAATGATAGAATTTAGAGGGGTAGAAATGTAACATCCTCTTTTTTAAAGGTACTATAGGCACATTTTTATGATTTATAAGTATTTTATGTTAATATTTAATATTTAGTAATTTAATTTTTACACATATATAGGCCCAATGCTTCATGTAAAGGTAAACAGATTCCACCCTTCCCTATACTGGTTTTTGGGAGATAAGTAAAGGTATGTTAGATTTTTAGTAGCTAAATGAAGGTAGAAATAAAATAAAAAATTATACAATATTCATATAAATACATATAAATATTTAATAAAAGGAACTAAAGAACCTTAAAATACCAAGGATGCCACATAGGGTGAACGGGAATAAATGGAATTTATAGTTTTTAATACTCGGTATGTCATACAGTTTGGATGTATGGTTTTTCAAGACATACGTAAACCATGAAAATGGCTCTTCTATATTTTAGATAACTACCACATCTGTAGATCATGGTTTTTCCAATAATGTGGCCAAACTGTGAAACATAATGAAACTATTAAGATATTCAAATTCTTCAAAAACACAAGATTCAAGACTCAAGTAAAATAATGAATATAAATAAAGAAAAAAATTATTATTAATATGAGGTTCAGGGAGTGATAATTCTCTACCCTCTCACCATTTCATCCATCAATAGCCATATATTTCAATTAAAAAACATAAAATAATTGATCTAAAAAGAAGATATTATCTATACCGTGATATTATAACCACAATAAAAATGAAAATCAGGTCAATATAAAAGGTTATATATCCAAATAACACTCACGTATTACCACATTTATAATAATTTATAAGGAAAAAACTATTATGGTTGATCTCCCCACTATTTGAAAATTCCACTAGAAAGGTGGATTAGTAAGTATAGACAACATAAATAATCACAAAACCAAACCCCAATATCTCTACCAAATGGACTGAAGAACCCTTCTACCAAACAACCAGTAACAATATCTAGAAAGGACCATTTAATATTGAAATGAACATGAGGAATCATGAGTAACCAAATAAAATATACCATTAGAATGAAAATAAAAAGAAAATCTCCAGACATGGAGTATCCAACCACTTATAGAAATCATTATGATCAAGGATAAGAAGGGTTAATGCATTAAATATGAGCTTGAACTATCAAAATAGCATGGGATATAACATTGGGTCTAAGATTAGGGAAGGGTGACCTATGACCTCATTCTCTGCACATCAATAATGGGGATCCAAACAAAAATAAAGAGACACTACTCAATGCATGAATTAACTGCTTAAAATCCATTATATTCACCCAATAAACACACCCAATGAATTTTACCATTACCAAAAACCCAAAATGAATCCCAATAAACCCATATAAACACCATACCCTCAAAAGACACCTTTAAATAATAAGAAAACTTGAAAATATTATGATGAAACACCCAAATATTATCATACAGATACTAAATTGAATAAAAAACCCAAAATAAATAGCCTTATAGGTTAGAAAATTCTCAATACCTTTCTGAGGGGTTTATTCCGAATAGAAGGGATAATCTCTATGGTAAAAACATTAATAACTAAATAACACCTAAATAGAAATAAAAAACAACTCAAACACTACCCTAATAGGGCAAACCAAAATCCAAATATAAAGGAATGTAACATGGAAAAAAATGAAAAACCTTGTATATTATTCTTTGAAAACATTTATAATTTAACAAACACCATTGCAATTTTAATTTATTTAGAAAATAAATTTCAATTTTTTAAAAACCAATGTATATCACTAAAAAATGGTCCCTTCTAATAAAATTACCATCAAAATCCATTCATAAATAAATTACAAGTAAAAAAACCCATAAAATGAATTCAGGTCCGTCTATCACCATTGAAATTTATTTCAAAGCATGCATTATCATTTAAAATTCTTATAACCATACATGATAACCAATTTAATATTTCACATGTCCCATTAATAAAATATTTTTTTAATTTTAAACATTAATTCATTTTAAATTTATCTTTTAATATATCATTCAAAACTTCAATGATTCACTTTAAATTAAATTTCTTATCATAAATCCATTTTTTCAATTTTCAAACCATATAAATCCTCTTAATCCCAATTTTGTATTATTAGATCTGTTTACTAACATACATTACCTCAATCATTTTTCTTTAATAACAAACCTTTTTATTTTAAAATACCATCTGGAACCTAATCGATAATATTACACAACATTGAATCTTCGTTAAAGGGGACTAGTGGTTATACATGACATGGAAAAAAGGTTTAGTAGACCGTATTAAAATCATTCAATTACCAACAGAAGTCACACAAAACTAAAAACTGAGGCTCCATATAGTTTTCTAGGATGTACAATCTCATTACATGGAATTGTTTGAACTCCCATTTTCAATCACCAAAACACATAAATAATTTAAAAATAACTAACACCATAAACGTGAATAAAAATAGTTGTAAATATTAAAAATAAATTATTAAATCAAAATCCAAAACCTCACACCCTAGGGTAATTCAGGATTCTTTATGAGCAGTGTTGATCAGTCACCCACCATTGACTGAAATTTTAAGCTATGAAGATCTGAAATCCAATCAAGAATTACTTCTCATATAAAAAAGGGTACTGTGAAACCATGTTTCTCTTAATAAAAATTTCTATAATACAAATATTTTCACAAAACAAACTAGTTTTTCTATCCATTGTATTCTTGAGCCATCCTGTGAAAAGTTGTAGGTCAATTTTTGAAACCCACATGCTAGAAAAAAATTCCCAATAATAATGTTATAATAGTGGGAATGGATTATCCAAAATAAATAATATTTAACTTGTAAAACCCTGATATTTCATGATATATTTTTATTTAAATAGAATTGATTTTTTGAAATCTTGATTTATAGGAAACACAATGTTTAAAAGAATTGTGATATAAATATTATTATTTAAATGTGACCATTATTACTTAGAAATTAAAATTAGTGGTATGAATAAAAATAAATATATTATGAAAAATATTTTTAATGGTTGTATATATTTATTAATCATTGGTAAATAAAAATTCAATTTTTAGTAAAATCAATTTATTCTTAATAAAGATATTCTCTTCCAAAAATGGATTTTTTTACTTTTGGTATAAAATATTATAATTAATTTCATCCAATTTTAGAAAATATTTTTTAAAAAATTATTTCATTTTTTGAATCAATATAATTAATATAATTTAATAAGGATAACTTATTTTTTTCATTATGAATAGTAGTCATAGTAAATGTTTGTCACCATAGTAAAATATGTAAAATATGGATAAAAATATGGGGTAAAACATTAAAATATACCTAAGACAAGAATTTATCATATTGGATGATTGGTGATCATACAAATGTTTTTATAATGAGTAAAATAACATAATTTAAATCATTAATTTGAAACTAGGTACTAAACTTGACTTTTGTGTAGAAAAGTTATCTTTTATTCAAATATAAAACTATTTTTCGTTCTTTAAATTTAATGAAATGATTTAAATATATAATTTAGTTTTGTATATCCCAAAAAGTATAGAAATATTTTTTTATTTAACAAAAACAATTCTTGGAAACTAATTCATTACTCTTTTTCATGGTGACATGTTTTTTATTCTTAAACAAGGTATTTTCCTAAAAACTATCTTTCATCTATTATGTATTATTTTATTAAAAGTAATTTCAATCACCAATAAAAATTAAATATGATAAATTAGATTCCAAATTTTAAATAATAATTTCCAAATTTAGTTAGGGGGCCCTTTTATTTTTGTTTATATAATTAAATTATCATGATAAAAGTTTAACCTATCACTATTAAGGTTGAAATGGGTTTAATGTGGTTTAACTAGAAGAAAGGGCCTGAAGTCTATGAATTTTTTTTTTCTAAATGTGATTGGATAAGTTTATTTTGAAACTACAAAATATTATATAATAATTTTGGTTCCTTGGTTCTACTTTAAATTATTATTATATAAATTATTTAATATTTTTGGTAATTCTAAGTGTTTCATTTCCCTGCCTTATAAAATGATACCACGTCTCCAATTTTATCCACACTTAATGAACATTCTATCTTGAAAAATCTTTATAATAATAACTTATCATTTTCCCCACCCATTTTATAGAGCTTATATAGTTTAAAAAATACCATAGTTTCTATGCTTACGGTGTATGCCAACAGTGGTTTCCCAAAAAAGATGTATAACTCTTAACCAAGTACTTTGAATTTTATTTATTATGATATCTATTCTAAATATATGTTATCAATTATAAACTAATTACTTCATTATCTTTAATATAATGAAATATTATTATGATAATTGAAAAATCATTATCCTCTCCCATTCTATCATAGGGAAAATGAAAACATCACTCATACATATGTAGGACTTATCATCTCCACGTAACACTATAATTAATTTTTTTAAAACAAATTTCTTGGATGTTTGTAAATATATAAAAAATGGTTAATTTTTTTTATGGTTTTTAATGATAATATACTATTTATCTTTTTTTCCTTCTTTTTAGGAAATGAAAACATCTTCCATGCATACGTATAACCTACCATCTCCATGAATAGTGTAAATATATGTTCTATCTATAACTTGTATGGATGTTAATAAATATGTTTATAATGAATATATATTATATTTATATCATTATTAACATTCTGGAGATGATTTAACAATTATTAAAGTACAAGGGATGGGACTGCTAAACAGAGACAGATAAAAAATGAAGGAGTTATCACCTGAAATAGTGATTTTAATAAAGAATTTTTAATAAACATGGGATTTGATATTATAAGTAAATCATAAGTTTTATGATATATACGAGTACAATTTTATAATAAAAATCTATATTTATTATATAGGAGCATTGAACATGTATGAAATGAGATGATACTTGAGGTAAGATATTTTTTTATTATATTTTAACTGGAATTTATTATGCTTGAATTTAAATTGAGAAAATTATAAGATATTTATTTTATAAAATAATTGATTATTTTTTACCACTATTTATTTATATAATTTTTAATGTTTTCATACCATTTTCCTCTTTTTGTAACACAAAATAGATCATAAAATGTTATTAAGAAAATCCAACCTTATTTCTCCTCTTTTGGGTTGAAAACCAATTTATTAAATATCTATGTTTTCTAAATGTTTTAATTAAAGAATAATTTTTTGATATTATTTAGAGATTATTTAAATTTATTTTTAACAATGTTTAAATATTTATAAAATGTTTAAAATTGAATATTCATTCCATTTTTTGAATGATGTACTTTTTACTGATTGTTGAAACATAATCTTTGTTTTTAATGACTATGACATGATTGAAATTTTCTTCCATCAAGACTATTCAATATTTTGAACCTTCCATTAAAATTTTATATGGTCATTTTCAAATAAAATATTTTTCAATATATTGTAAATATTTTTATCTTAAATAATTGATTTCAAAATGAATGTGTATTTTCCTCTATAATTATTTAAGATTCATTTTTAAGTAATTTTTCATCTATGATAACACCATTTATTTTAATTATTCTTTACTAGGGATTTCATCAAATGATAACGTCTTTATTTTTTATTTTGATGTTTTGTGATCATGATAATGTGATTTTTAAAAACCCCTTAATTTTTTCATAGGTTATGAAATGATGATATTATGAATATTTCATGATCTTATTACATTTATATGAATGACTTATGATTATGTGACGGTTGGGTCCATTATATCCCTCCAATGCTTTGGGTAACATGATATTGATATCTCATGATAAAGTGATTATAATCATGGATATTATTGAAAGTATCTTTTTGTAATATTGATGCTAGATTATGATGGATTTTAGATATGCTCAAAGGAATATTCATGGACATGGTATCAAATAGCTTTGTTCACATTTTTAAGTGTAAGTATGATATATTTCTAGCTATAATCATAAAATTATACGTAAATATTATTGTGTTTATCTATGTTCAGAAGAGAATAATTTCATATGCTTATGATGAAAAATTATTTTGTTATGAATCTTGAATAATGATTACTAATTTTGAACCCTTATTGATCGTACTTCTAAAAAATAATTTATTTTGGATCTTATTTACAGGATTTCATAGTTATGAATATTTTACATTGATAACATGAAATTGAATATGGTTTCATACCCTTATGATATTATTATCCTATAATGGTTGATATCTCCCATTTTTACCCTTATAGAGCATCTGTACTCACTTTATATCATGTTTACCTTCCCATATTTTGATGGAAGGTTCAAACTATGAGGATTCTAGAAGTGTACATTATGTAAATAATTTATTTGATATGATGAACATTGTACATAAATTAGATGTTTTTGTATCTTTTATCTAATGAAACTAAGGTCCTCAATCATATATTATTGTGAAATATATTGAACATTCATTTAATAGGATGTAATATTTATGTATGTTGTGCTCGGGTAGATTCAGTTCGCACTGGATCAGGGTTTAGTTAATATTTAGATATTATGTTTAGATAAATATTAGTGAAACCCATAGGGATAAGTATATGTATACATTGAGAAAATATCCCTCAAGTTATCATTGAAGCATTTTTGAGGTGATTATGTTTGTTGACAAAGAGGGCGATTGTAATACTGCGCACTAGTCATGTTTCAAAATCATAACATCAAAATATGACAAAGGAAAGAAATTGTTCTGCAAGTTGTTAAGTGGCATGCAAGTGAAGAAGCATCTCACAAGTCATATTTCAATATCATCACATCAAAATATGATAATGTATAGAAAGTGGCGTGCAAATTAAGAAGTAGCGCGCAAGTCATTAAGTGGAGCATAAGTTAATAATTGGATCAAAAGTCCTTAAGTGGCGCGCATGTCATATTTCAAGATCATCACATCAAAATATTAAAAAGTAATGAAAGTTTTGCACAAGTTATGAAGGGTCACACAAGTCATTAAGTGGAGTGCAAGTGAATAAGTGGTGCATAATTCATATTTAATCACACCAAAATATGATGAAGTAACAAAAGTGATGTGCAATTCAGCAAGGGGTGTGCAAGTAATTTAGGGGAATTCAAGTTTAGAACGGGTGCACTAGATATGGAGCTATGCACAAGTCATGAACTAGCGCACAAGGTCAGTTGTTCACCTCACGTGAAGGGTCTTTAAAATTCATATAAATATATGGTTACACACATCATTTTTATGAATCTCAACACATAGATAAAACCAAGCTCTAATCGCATAAGTGGAAGTTGTGCGCATGTTTCATGTTGCGTGCAAGAAGTGTGTTGCACAGTCAGTGGCGCGTAAGGAGTTGAGCGCAAGTAGTGGGAGAAATAAGTGGCGTAAAAGTAGTGGGGGAAAAGTATAAAGTGGTGTGTAAGTATAAAATTGGTGTGCATGTTGGTTCATCACCACAAAGGTAGAGGCTGCACACTAGTTAATGTGGCACACAAGTCACTCTAGGGTTGCGTGAAAGTTGGAGGTTTCCTAGTACACCTTCGATAAAGGGATATTCATTAGTGAATTAAAATTTGACTCCAATAGAGCATCTATATATAGTGGAGGATGTATTCAATAGAGTCAATTAAAGGATATACATGTCTTTAAACTATGAGTGGATCATCTGAAAAAGCAGTGAGCTCACTTCAGTAGGGAGAGAAGTAAGATTTCAAATTGTTATTGGTTGTAAACCAGGTGGGAAAGTGAGTCTTCTCCGAACATTGTAAGAAACATCATGATTTTAGTGGATTTGGAACATCAACACATCACTGGTGTATTCTCCAAAGATGTAGACCAGTGACGTTGAACCAAGTAAAATTGATGTGTCGTATGCGTACATTATGATTTTTTTCATACTCTACAATGGGAAGGAGAGAGAAGAGAGTTTTTTCTAAAAAATAAAGAAGATGAATAGGGGTAGTTGTTTTAATTCATCATACCCTGACTCGACCCCCATCTGAGGGTATCTAAACAAGTGGATCTAATAATTGGTATTATAGGTAAAAGTTGATATCAGGGTTTCTATCTAAATGGATGTCACTAATCATAAAGGTATTCTATTCTTTGATGGGAAAACATCCAGTTATGGATGAATTGGTTGCAACACTACTTTCGATTTTTGGGAATGGATGTACATACAGTAGTGATGCATGGTATCTCAGCCGACATCAATAGTGGTGCGTTATTTGAGGGTGAAATAATTGAATTGGATGCTGACGCTAAGGGAATCAATGCCTTAGGGGGAGACCTATCCAATGCTATCTATACGAAGGTGATGTAATAAAAAACATCACAAGATATGTGGGAAAAGATATTGAATATGTATGAAGGAGATACAAAGGTTAGGGAGGCAAAGCTACATGTTCTGTGGAACAAGTATGAATATATGAGAATGAACCCAAATGAGTCTATTGGTGCATTCGTTGATAGGGTAAATTTAATTGTGGAAGTCATTAGAGGTCTTGGAAAATTTATTGAAGACATAAATATTGTGAAGAGAATCTTGAGGAAACTCCCACCTCAGGTAAATAGGAATGTTTCAGTTTTGTGAGATAAAGACCCGAAAGAGATAAAATTGGATAACTTGAACAACACCCTTGTTGCATATGAAATGAGAAATAATGATAACAATACTGTGGAAAAGAGGAAATCTAAAGAGGTGGCATTCAAGTCCTTGAAGAATCTCACCATTGAGGATTCTCAAGAAGATGAAGAGAGATAATGTGATGTCATTCCTTTAATCAAACTTGCACAGAGGAAAATAAATGTTCAAAGGTAAAATCCTTCTACCTTGGTTTTGATGTGGAAAGATTATAAATATTACATCAAGGTGCCCCATGAAGTTCTAATAAGATTATGAGGATGATGTAAAAATTCCCAAAAAGTAGTCTTCATCCTATTTGAAAGGAAATAAATAGTTCAAGAGAAATTTCATTAAGAAAAAGAATCTTCTTTCACATGAATATGACATTTCAGATGAGTCTGAGGTTGAGGAGGTTGAAGAGATAGAGAAATTCAATGATCGTGGAGAAAATGCTATGGTGGAAGTTGTCAAATGTTCTTAGAAAAAGGATGAACCTATTATTGATGAATAAAAATAAGAATTTTAAGGAAGAGTTGATATGGAATTTAAATTAGACAAATATTTTGAGGAGATAGATTCTTGGAGAACAAAAATGCAGATAGCTAACAAAGTGGTTCATGTTTCCAAACTCAATATGCAACAACATGAAGAAGAGAAGTCTGAGATGGTAATGGGAATGGGAAAATGTAATTCCTCCAGGACAGAGATCTTAGAAAAGGCTGATGAACATAAACTCAAGGTTGAAGAATTGAAAAGGGAGATATATTGATTTTCTAACACAATAAAAAATAAAATCAAGTGTATTAAAGAACTTGAAGAAGAATTTGTTGGTCTATGATGACAAGTAAAGTATCAAGAAAAACTCTTGAATTATTGTACAATACCAGCAAATAAAATCATTCAAAAGACATAAAATTTTAAAGTGGGGCATATTAGACAAGATGAAGAAAGAAAAAAGTGTGTTGATATGTTATGGCTAATGTGGGGCTTGACCAACAACATAAAACTATGAAAGTTGAATTTATACAGTAAGAACCCACTCTGAAATTGAAGATTGATTTTGGTATGAAACAAAATCAGAAGATTCAGAGAACCAGAGGGGAAATTAGAAGTGTATAAGTGACACATAAGAATGCACCCTACATCTAGTGTTATTTTTGTGGAAATGCGGGACATTCACAAAATGTATGTTCCATAACCAAGGGATACCGAAGGGAAAAAGAACAAAAATAGAAGATAAACAGAGAAAAATATTATAGAACATATTTTGAGGGAAATTGTTTTGGATGCGGAGGATTTGGGAACCTGTATAGATGTTGTACATTAATAATCTAGAGGAATGTACCAAAATAGATCATGAGCGGTCATAAGTAGAAAATCAGATAATCAACAAATGAGATGAAAACACAAAATAGATTTGCAGCACTGTAAGATGAAGCTGGTCCATCATACTCAGAGTAAGATCATGATTTCCAATCCATTCTGATTATGAAGTCAAAAACATGGATCAACAAGAAGATAAATGAGAAGGTAGCGGTTGTAGAAATTTCCCTTAAATCATCAAACTATTATGGTGTATGGATCCTTGACAATGGTTACACATATCACATGACAGGTAATACATATGTTTTTATAGGTACAAAATATTCCAAGGAAATAGTTTTCAAGTTTGTAAACGATGAAGGAATGAAGATTGTTAGCTCAAGAAAGGCCATGTTTAGGGGAAAGGAATATAAATTTCTAATGTCTTAGTAGTAGTAGTTATCAGTAAGAATTTTCTCAATGTCAGTCAGCTATGTGACTTAGGGAATTATATATGGTTTATTAAAAAGACATGTATTTTCAAATTAATAGATGGTGTAGTGATTCTGCTAGGAAAAAGAAAAAAGGAAAATATTTACCTTGTAAGTGGTGATGTAAATGTGTGCTTTTTATCCAGGGAGGTGGGAAACAAGTTATGGCATAAATGAATTTTTCATCTATGCCAACCTTCCCTGGAAGATCTGGTAAAGTGTGATGTAGTTAAAGATCTCCCCAAGCTATCATGTTATCTTACTCATACATGTGATTCTTGTCAATAGGGGAAGAACATTAAAAATACGTATAAAGTGAAGGAAAAGAAGTCAACAAGAGTGCTCGAATTAGTGCATGCTGATGTTTGTGGATCTATCTCACCAAGATTCATTGGTAGAATTAGATATTATGTTCTTTTAAATTATTATTATAGAAAAATGGAATGGGTATTCATCATTTCCCATAAGTATGACATGTCTAGTTTCCTAAAGTAGTATAAAAGGGAATCAAAAAAGATGATGGGGAAAAACATTTGATGTTTCGTATGAATAATTCTATGGAATTGAAAAAAAAATCATCTATAAAACTATCTTGAGAAACATGAGATAAGGAATCAAGTTTCTTTAGAAAGAACTCACCAATAGAATAGAAATGTGTAAAGGAGAAATTAGACCCTCAAAAACATGTCCCGAATGAATCTTATAGAATGATACCTACCAGAGAAATTTTGGATGGAAGCAGTATTAACATTAGTCAACATTTATAACATGGATTTATTATGTCTGAAGGATGGAAAGACTCCATTTGAGATATGGTATGGAAATAATCCAATAGTGAAATAATTTTGAATATTTTGAAGTAAGTGCTTCATTATCACCAAAGAAAAACATAGAAATTTGAGTTACTTGGAGATGAGGGGATATTCCTTGGCTACTCAGACAAAATAAAATCATACAAATACTTTAATAAGAGGATGGGAAAAGTAGTTTAGAGAAATGATTTCACTGTTGTGGAAAATGGAGAGAATACTCAATAGCACAGTGAATAGTTTCTTGATGAATGTGATGACAAGGAAAGTAAAACAGGGGGCCTAGAAGTAGTAGATGATAAATCAAAAGAAGATACTGATGATGAATAAGAAGAATTCAAGTCTGTATCTGCAAAGAATCCATAGAGTCAAGACAAAATTTATAGGAAAAATGTAATTATAGATCCGATAATGCCAATTCAGAAAAGAAGAATGACGTCACTTCACTAGACATCAGTCTTATCTTATGTTGATCCTAAATGTTTTATTGATGCAGTTAATGATGAAAATGGGTTCATGTGATGGATGAAGAGCTAGACCATATTGAGAAGAATTAAACATGGTATATTTTTTAGAGGCCCGTAGATAAAAATGTCATCAGGACAAAATGGGAATTTCACAGCAAAATTAATGAATATGGTGTTGTGATCTAAAACAAATCATTTCTCGTGTACAAAGGATACTCTCAGATAGAGGGTATTCATGTTGATGATACATTTTCATCTATGTAAAGGATGGAAAAAATCATTTTATTCATGGCCATTGTAGTGTAATGGAAGTTCAAAGTGTTCCAAATGGATGTAAAGTTATCATTTTTGAATGGGGTTTAGAAGAAGAAGTGTATATTGATAAGCCATATGGTTTTCTCATTAACTAAGATTAAAAAAAATCGACTGAAGAAGTATTTCTATGGGTTGAAGCAAACACCAACAACATGGTATTCAATTCTAGATCATTTTTTGAATAAGCTCAGTTTACAGCACGGTAGAGTTGATTAAAATTTATTTGTGAATAGTGATCATAATAAAATCATGATGGTGTTAGTATATATTAATGATATAATATTTAGAGGATCATATAAAGCACAATGCCGACTGTTTTTTTGAAATCATGAAACACGAGTTTGAAAGGTCTGTGATTAGTGAGATGACTTTTTCCATGGGTTATAGGTGACACAAGGAAGGAATGTCACATTTATCTCTCAATCCAAATATTACAAGGAAGTTATGTGGATATTTTGGGTGGAAAATTACAAGGAAATAAAGACTCTGGTTTCTACCTACATGAAACTGTCAAAAGATGATGAAGGAAAGGTGGTTAATACCACAGAATACATGATAATTATTAGATGTTTACTCTACTTGACCATGAAAAGTCCTTACATTGTATTCACTACATGCCAAGAAGTGAGATATCAATGTAATCCCAAGGAAATCCACATTCTTTAAGTGAAAAATAATACTTCAGTATATCAAGGGAACTATTGATTTCTTTTTAATGTATAATTACAAATCTATAACCGAGTTTTTATGATATAAAGATGCAGATTGGGACAGTTTAGCATAAGATAAGAAATCCACATCAATAGCTTCTTTTTATCATGGTGGATTTTGTATTTCTTAGTTGATAAATAAACAAGATTTAATTTCTTTGAGCACCGTAGAATCTGAGTACACACAAGCATGCATACAATTATTGGGGATAAATTAGTAGCTTGATGACATGGGCATGAAAGTGTAGTCTCTAAATAAAATTCACTGTGATAACTCAAGTACAATAAATCTTAGCAAAAATCTCGTCCATCATTCAAGGACCAAGAAAATTGAAATAAAATATCATTTTCATAAGGAGAAAGTGGAGAAAGGGCTAGTGAAGTTAGAATATGTTCCTACAGAGCTACATGTTCCTAATATTCTGACAAAGGTCTTACCCAAGGAAGCGTTCAACATGCATCGAATGGATCTAAGAGTTCAGTTTAATCCCCACACTTGCAAGAGTGTGGATGTTGAATACCCCCTATCCATGAGGTATGGTGTGTTTTTCCATAATGCACTAATCCATGTTCTCTACTCTGTTGCAGACTACAAAGGAGTGACATTTGGGTTCATTGAAAAAGGGGGATAAAGTGTTTCTACAAAAGAGGGAGAAACAATGGATAAATAAGGGAGAAAATTTCTTAGTCAAAGACATGGGGATAATCTAACAGGTGGAGCAACAAGATAGGGGGAGTATGAGTTTTAATTCTATCGATGCTAGTAGTGATCGGTTAAATAATATATATCACAACATCTGAGGTTCATGATGAAAGTAGTTGACTGGTTTCAAGAATTGGTGTCCGTAATGAAGTGTTTAATTGGTGAAATTTTCATTATACTGTGGTTTCTCACACCAAGAATTGCTTATGTGGTCTTAGAGTATGCATTGGGTAAATCATTGAGTGCTATCAGAATTGTAAGAGGCTAATGGTGGTTACTGATGGAAGAAGATTTAATGACGCATCCAATTATGAAAGTGTTTTCAAAAACCCAAAGGGGATATTTTTGTAAAAATTCCCTCTAGGTATCAATGGAGCATTGTTGAAGTGATTTTATTTGTTGAAAGTGCGAGTGATTGGAATATTGCGCACCAAACATGACTTAAAATAAGAACATCAAAATATAACAAAGTAAAGAAAGTGGCTCACACGT
Organism: Viscum album; assembly: GCA_963277665.1. NCBI lineage: Eukaryota > Viridiplantae > Streptophyta > Magnoliopsida > Santalales > Viscaceae > Viscum > Viscum album. The sequence continues at coordinate 1,910,574,438 of OY728137.1, forward strand.
CATTATGTGGAACACAAGTGAAGAAGTGGCACATAAGTGATTAATTGGAGTTCAAGTTAAGAATTGTTCTCCATGTTAATAAGTGGTGTGCAAGTGAAGAAATGACACACAAGTCATATTTTTAGATCCTCAAATAAAAATATGACACAGGAAAGAAAGTGGTGTAAAAGTGAATAAGAAACACACAAGTCATTTAGTGGCACCTAATTTAAGAATTGGCACCCAATTCCTTAAGAGGTGCGCAAGTAATATTTGAAGATCGTCACATCAAAATAACATAAAGGAAAGAAAGTGATGTGAAAATTAAGAAGGGGAGCACCAGTCATTAAGTGGATCGCGAGTGAAAAAGTGTCACACATGTCGTATTTAATCCCACAAAAATATGAAAAAGGAAATAACGTGGTGAAAAAGTCAACAAGGTCCACGCAAGTCATTAATGGGTGCACAAGCCCGGAAGTGGCGCACAAGTTATGGAGTGGTGTGCGAGAAACAAAGTGGCATGAAATGTGAGTTTTGAACCTCGCGTGTAGGGTCTCCAAAATTCCTATAAATAGACTACTACCCTCCCCATTTCTTGGAAGATCAACACTTATAGAAAATCTATGCTCTGATCACACAAGTGGAAGTGGAGTGCAATTTCTGAGTGGTGCACAAGTAGTGAGTTGCGCAGTCAGTGGCGCGCGAGGAGTGGAGAGCACACTACTAAAAATTAAGGCTATAGACATAGTTTCAAACCTTGGCTATAAGCCATATCCCTAGTTCCATGGACCGTGGATGGTATTGGTATGGTTTTATGACAAGGCCTATTGCCACAATTTCAAACTATGGCTAAATACTTATATCCATTGTTCAAGCTGTGGGAAAATTCCTATAGCCACGGTCCAAACCATGGCTATAACCCTCTAGCCATGGTTTTCAACCATGGTAGAACCTCAATCCACACCAGGACTAGATACCTGGTTTGAAACCATGGGTATTGGCCTGCATTCATAGTTTCAAACCATGGTAATAGGCCTCTAGCCATGGTTTAAAACTGTGGATATAAGCCTTCAAATTTCATAAACCCCCTCCCCACAACCCACACCCCCCTGCATCCACTCCCTTATAACTGGATAGACCCCCCAACACATACCCTCCCCCATGGACACCCCCACTCCCCCTGGATAGAACCCCCTTCAACCCCCTAGACACCCTCCCCCTAGACACCCCCTGGACACCCTCCCCCTGGACAGACCCCCCCTTTCACCCCTGGACACCTCTCCCCCTAGAAACCCCCTGGACACCCCCTAGACACCCCCTAGACACCCCTCCTCCTAGACACCCCTAGACACACCCACTGGAGACCCCCCTGGACATGCCCCAGACACCCCCTGGACACCTCCCCCTATACACCCCCTCCCCCCTAGACACCACCTTGGACACCCCCCACTGGACACCCCCCGGAAACCCCCGGACACCCCTTGGACACCCCCTGGACACCCCTTGAAGACCCCCCTTGACACCCCCCTTAGACACCCCCTGGACCCCTTTGGACAACCTCTCCCCCTAGAAACCCCCCCGGACTCCCCCTAGACACCCCTAGACACCCCATGGACACCTCATGAACACCCCCTAAACACCCCTCCCCCTGGACACCCCCACTAGAACCCCCAGACACCCCCAATGGACCCCCCCTAGACACCCCTAGCAAACCCCATGGACACCCCCTACCCCCATAGACACCCCCTAGACAACCCCTGAAACCCCCCTGAACACCCTTCACTACTAGAAAAGGGGGCATTGGAGCCCCCCAGACTCGGGCGACCGCCATTGGCGGTCGCTATATCTCACCATTAGCGACCGCCAATGGCGGTCGCTAACCTGCCTAAAAAATTTCGGGGGGTTTCTGCGCCCCCCCCCCCCCCCCCGCGCCCTCGATCTCCCTCGATCTCCCTCGCCCTAACCCCCTCCCTCCCTCGCCGCCCTCCCTCGCGCCGCCCTCCCCTCCCCCGCCGCCCGGCCTCCCCCGCCGCCCGGCCTCCCCCGCCGCCCGGCCTCCCCCGCCGCCCGGCCTCCCCCGCCGCCCGGCCTCCCCCGCCGCCTGCCATCCGGCCTCCGGCCGCCGCCCTCCGCCCTCGGACCTCCGGTCGCCGCCCTCCGGCCCTCCCCCCCCCCCCCCACCCCGGACGGCACCCGCACCCCGGACAGCCCCCGGCGCGCACTCCGGACCGCCCCCCGCACCCCGGACGCCTCCCCGCACCCCGGACAACACCCCCCCGCGCACTCCGGGCCGCCCCCGCACCCCGGACGCCTCCCCGCACCCCGGACAGCCCTCCCTGCACTCGGACACCCCCCTCCGAACCCGGACAGCCCCCCCGCACCCCGGACAGCCCCCCCCCCCCCCCCCCCCCCCCCCCCCCCGCACTCGGACACCCCCCCTCCGAACCCGGACAGCCCCCCCGCACCCCGGACAGGCCCCCCGCACCCCGGACACCCCACCCCGCACCCCCGACAGCCCCCCTGCACCCCAGACAGCCCCCCCTCCCCCGCACCCCGGACACCCCCGCACCCCGAACACCCCTGCCCGCACCCCTGACAGGCCCCCGACACCCCGGACACCCCTCCCCGCACCTCGGACACCCCCCCCGACCCCGGACACCCCCCCCCCTCGCTGCCCGTCCCCCGTCCCCTCACCGCCTCCTCTCCTCCAGCTCCCCGCCGCCGCCGCCGCCCGTCCCCTCCCTTGCCGCACCGCCTTTGGCTCCGGCTCCCCTTCGCTGCCTCCTCTCCCTCGCAGCACCGCCTTCGGCTCCCCTCCCTTTCAGGTTTGTAGCTCAATCAGGTAACATGAGCTTTCAGTTACATTATTATTTTATCAATGGTTCATAAACAAATGGTTAATATTTATTTTGAATATAGTTGATTTGAAAAATGTAAATGTAATAAGTATTGTGTAAATGTTTGTTATACAGATATTATTATGGATAAGAGTTGGATTGATCTTCCAAATCGAACGTCTAGAGAATATTTCAATGGCATTATGCAGTTTATTGACTTCACGAGAGGATTTGAAAGTGACTATATTAGTTTTCCATGTAGAAAATGTGCTAACAGATATCAATTCACACGAGATACTGTGAGGGAGCACCTTTTCTTTAATGGATTTCTGAAAAATTATAAGAGTTGGACTCGTCATGGAGAAGAATATGTTCGTTGTCAAAATACAGATGCAGCTCAGATGGATGTTGATGCAAGGATGACTGATCCAATGCATGAAATGCTTACTGAAATGGTACGTGGGTTTGATCCTGAAGGCATTGACATCCAGAATCTTGAGACCGGTGAGATAAATCTTCGCTCTGGTGCAGATCGTGATTCGAGGAGGTTTTATGAAGTACTTGATGATGCGAAAACAGAATTATATCCTGGATGTACTTCTTACAATAAACTGTCGTTTATCGTGGAGTTGTTGCATTTGAAGACTTTGAATAATTGGTCAGACACATCATTCGACATGCTTTTGGTTTTATTGAAAAAAGTTCTTCCTGTCGACGCTAAGATTCCTGAGTCGTATTACTATGCTCGTAAGTTGACAGAGAACTTAGGTTTTACATATGAGACTATAGATGAATGTGCAAACAACTGTATGTTGTTTAGAAATGAAACTGCTCATTTGGATATTTGTACGGTTTGTGGCGCTTCCAGGTGGAAAGAGAACAGGGGAAATAAGACTCATCAAAGTCAGATTGCGATACAGGGGAAACCGATTGCCGTAAAGCAAATGCGTTACTTTCCCCTTAAACCGAGGTTGAAAAGATTTTTTATGTCATCTAAAGTTTCTAATTTAATGAGATGGCATGCAGAAAGAGTTCATGAAAGTGACATGTTAACCCACCCGGCAGACTCTCATGCATGGAAGGATTTTGATAAGAGACATCCCGACTTTGCTAAAGATGTTCGTAATGTCCGATTGGGATTGACAGCAGATGGTTTCAATCCATTCAAGTCTATGGTTGGTGCAACTCATAGCACATGGCCCGTGGTGTTGGTTCCATATAATCTTCCTCCGTGGCTTTTTATGAAGAAACAATTTATATTACTTTCCACTCTTATTGATGGACCTAAAAGTCCGGGGGATAAGATTGATGTTTACCTTCAGCCATTGATTGATGAGTTGAATGAATTTTGGGGCGATGGTGTGATGACTTATGACTGCGAAACGAATGAAATGTTCAAACTGCATGCGGCTTTATTGTGGACAATCAATGACTTCCCAGCTTATGCAAATTTATCAGGCTGGAGTACGAAAGGGGAATTTGCTTGCCCTTGTTGCAATAAAAGTAAAAAATCTGAATGGCTTAAAAATTCCAAAAAATGGGCATACATGGGTCACAGGCGTTTTCTCCCTCCCCAGCACAGGTTCAGAAAGGACAGAGTGGCATTTGATGGTTCTAGAGAGTTCAGCCCAGCACCAAAGATCATGACAGGAGTCGAAATGTTATCGCAGATTGAGGAAGAAAACATCCGCACGGTATATGAAATTCAGGATTTGGTGGCTCCTCCAGTACGTAATATTCGTGCTGCGGGTAGGCAGCGCAGTCACAATTGGAAAAAGAAAAGTATTTTTTATAGTCTTCCGTATTGGAAAACTAACATGTTGAGGCATAATTTGGATGTCATGCACATTGAAAAAAATGTTTGTGATAACATATTGTGGACCATTTTAGGTGTCAGTGGAAGGTCAAAGGACCATGTTAATGCACGCCGTGATTTGGAAGAAATGGGTTTAAGGAAACAGTTGCATTTACAGTTAGCTGAGGGAAACAAGGCATATATGCCTGCTGCACAGTATTCGATGACTATAGAGGAGAAAGAGACATTTCTTTCCATTTTGAAGATGGTCAAGGTGCCTGATTGTTACTCTTCTAATATTTCAAAGTGTGTGAATCTGACGAGCAAGACATTGCAAGGGTTGAAAAGTCATGACAATCACATATTACTTCAGCAGTTGATTCCAATCGCAATTTGTGATTGTTTATCCCCCAATGTTGTTCAGCCCTTGATTGAGATGAGTAATTTTTTTAGACAGCTTTGTTTAAGAAATCAACGAATGAGTGATTTAAAAAGTTTGCAGGACCGAATTGTACTTACGCTTTGTCACTTTGAGAAACTTTTCCCCCCCTCATTTTTCGATGTTATGGTCCACTTGACAGTGCACCTAACTGATGAAGTAATGGCTGCTGGTCCAGTGCAATTCAGGTGGATGTATCCTATTGAACGGTATTTGAGTACATTGAAAAGATTTGTACGCAACAGAGCTCGTCCAGAGGCATCAATAGCCAATGGTTATTTGATGTATGAGTGTACTACCTTTTGTGCAGAATATCTTACGGATGTTGAAACAAAATTAGATAAGCCCTCTCGGATTCATGATGGTCCAGTTGGCGAAGGAACCACATTTGATATGGACAACATCGAGTGGATACAAGCACATCGATATATCTTGTTCAATACTCCATCAGTTGCACCATTAATGCAGTAAGTATCTTATCAATGTGCTTGTATAACTTTTACATGTTTTCTTTGCATAAGTTGATCTTTTAAACATCGCGTAATCATTTGCAGGAAACACATTAATGAGATAAAAGAAGAGATGCATCGTGCGACTGAGTTGCAAATTCAACAATCTCATTATGCGGCATTTCATGATTGGTTCAAGGATTATGTATGTATAAATTGATTTTCATTATGAGTGAAGTATTAAACTAATTCTTTCTGCATATATCAGTATTGATTTTTATAAATTATGTAGGTTCGTAAGCTGAGGGAGTTAGGGGACCCCACGCTACCTGAAGTATTTATCCAACTGGATGAGGGTCCATCTATAACGGCTCGTCATTATAAAGCTATTGATGCTAATGGTTTTCGATTTCGCATTAAAGATGTTGACGACAAACGAGCAACACAAAACAGTGGCATCAGTTGTCCCTTTGTCGATTCTGGTTATTACTATGGTCAATTGATAGACATCATTGAAGTTGTATACACACATGGTTTGAAGTACATATTGTTAAAGTGTAATTGGGTTGATCCAGTGCGTGGATGTAAAGTCGATCAATATCAGTTTTCATTGGTGAATTTTAACTATATGTTATACAGAAATAATGAACGAGTTGAGAATGAACCTTTCATTTTGACATCACAAGCGGAACAAGTATTCTTCGTTACTTTGCCTTCGGATCCAAGTTGGCAAGTTGTTGTCAAAATGTCTCGGCGAGGAGTGTTTTTATTTGAAGAAGATGAACCCGAGACTGTTCCGTTTGTTTACCAACAACTTGATCAACATACCGTAGTTCAACATGAAGAAGATATTTATTGGGTCAGAGCGGCTGTTGAAGGAGAAACGGTCGATTTGGAGAAAACGTGCTCCGAACGACCTGAAACCGCACGGGAACGATAGAAATATTATTCCTGAGATGCAGGAGGAGGCCGCACGTCCATCGGACGTGCGGTGCGCGTGGCACGTCCGATTGTGTCATTTTCAGCAGCGCGGCGCGCGCTGAAATGGCGCGTTGGGGGGTCAAAACCACCCGAACGACCTCCGAATGCCACGAAACTGTACGACAACATCCGAGGCATGAATTGTGAAATGTTCGGCCAGACGGCACCTCATTCGGAGGTGCCGTGTGACCGCGGCGGCCGGAAACGCGTTTCCGGCGCCGTTAAACACCAAAACGGCGTGCGGCGGTCCGATTCGGAGCAAACGTGCTCTGAACGACCTGAAACCACACAGGAACGATAGAAATATTATTCTTGAGATGCAGGAGGAGGCCGCACGTCCATCGGACGTGCGGTGCGCGCGACACGTCCGATTGTGTCGTTTTCAGCAGCGCGGCGCGCGCTGAAATGGCGCGTTGGGGGGTCAAAACCACCCGAACGACCTCCGAATGCCACGAAACCGTACGACAACATCCGGGGTGTGAATTGTGAAATGGTTGGCCAGACGGAACCTCATTCTGAGGTGCCGTGTGACCACGGCGGCCGGAAACGCGTTTCCGGCGCCGTTAAACACCAAAACGGCGTGCGGTGGTCCGATTCGGAGCAAACGTTCTCCGAATGACCTGAAACCGCACGGGAACGATAGAAATATTATTCCTGAGATGCAGGAGGAGGCCGCACGTCCATCAGACGTGCGGTGCGCGCGGCACGTCCGATTGTGTCGTTTTCAGCAGCGCGGCGCGCGCTGAAATGGCGCGTTGGGGGGTCAAAACCACCCGAACGACCTCCGAATGCCACGAAACCGTACGACAACATCCGGGGCGTGAATTTTGAAATGGTCGGCCAGACGGAACCTCATTCGGAGGTGCCGTGTGACCGCGGCGGCCGGAAACGCGTTTCCGGCGCCGTTAAACACCAAAACGGCGTGCGGCGGTCCGATTCGGAGCAAACGTGCTCCGAACGACCTAAAACCGCACGGGAACGATAGAAATATTATTCCTGAGATGTAGAAGGAGGCCGCACGTCCATCGGACGTGCGGTGCGTGCGGCACGTCCGATTGTGTCGTTTTCAGCAGCGCGGCGCGCGCTGAAATGGCGCGTTGGGGGGTCAAAACCACCCGAACGACCTTCGAATGTCACGAAACCGTACGACAACATCCGGGGCGTGAATTGTGAAATGGTCGGCCAGACGGCACCTCATTCGGAGGTGCCGTGTGACCGCGGCGGCCGGAAACGCGTTTCCGACGCCGTTAAACACCAAAACGGCGTGCGGTGGTCCGATTCGGAGCAAACGTGCTCCGAATGACCTGAAACCGCACGGGAACGATATAAATATTATTCCTGAGATGCAGGAGGAGGCCGCACGTCCATCGGACGTGCGGTGCGCGCGGCACGTCTGATTGTGTCGTTTTCAGCAGCGCGGCGCGCGCTGAAATGAAGCGTTGGGGGGTCAAAACCACCCGAACGACCTCCGAATGCCACGAAACCGTACGACAACATCCGGGGCGTGAATTGTAAAATGGTCGGCCAGACGGCACCTCATTCGGAGGTGCCGTGTGACCGCGGCGGCCGGAAACGCGTTTCCGGCGCCGTTAAACACCAAAATGGCGTGCGGCGGTCTGATTCGGAGCAAACGTGCTCCGAACGACCTGAAACCGCACGGGAATGATAGAAATTTTATTCCTGAGATGCAGGAGGAGGCCGCACGTCCATCGGACGTGCGGTGCGCGCGGCACGTCCGATTGTGTCGTTTTCAGCAGCGCGGCGCGCGCTGAAATGGCGCGTTGGGGGGTCAAAACCACCCGAACGACCTCCGAATGCCACGAAACCGTACGACAACATCCGGGGCGTGAATTTTGAAATGGTCGGCCAGACGGCACCTCATTCAGAGGTGCCGTGTGACCGCGGCGGCCGGAAACGCGTTTCCGGCGCCGTTAAACACCAAAACGGCGTGCGGCGGTCCGATTCGGAGCAAACGTGCTCCGAATGACCTGAAACCGCAAGGGAACGATAGAAATATTATTCCTGAGATGCAGGAGGAGGCCTCACGTCCATCGGACGTGCGGTGCGCGCGACACGTCCGATTGTGTCGTTTTCAGCAGTGCGGCGCGCGCTGAAATGGCGCGTTGGGGGGTCAAAACCACCCGAAAGACCTCCGAATGCCACGAAACCGTACGAAAACATCCGGGGCGTGAATTGTGAAATAGTCGGCTAGACGGCACCTCATTCGGAGGTGCCCTGTGACCGCGGCGGCCGGAAACGCGTTTCCGGCGCCGTTAAACACCAAAACGGCGTGCGGCGGTCCGATTCGGAGCAAACGTGCTCCGAACGACCTGAAACCGCACAGAAACGATAGAAATATTATTCCTGAGATGCAGGAGGAGGCCGCACATCCATCGGACGTGCGGTGCGCGCGGCACGTCCGATTGTGTCGTTTTTAGCAGCGCGGCGCGCGCTGAAATGGCGCGTTGGGGGGTCAAAACCACCCGAACGACCTCTGAATGCCACGAAACCGTACGACAACATCCGGGGCGTGAATTGTGAAATGGTCAGCTAGACGGAACCTCATTCGGAGGTGCCGTGTGACCGCGGCGGCCGGAAACGCGTTTCCGGCGCCGTTAAACACCAAAACGGCGTGCGGCGGTCCGATTCGGAGCAAACGTGCTCCGAACGACCTGAAACCGCACGGGAACGATAGAAATATTATTCCTGAGATGCAGGAGGAGGCCGCACATCCATCGGACGTGCGGTGCGCGCGGCACGTCCGATTGTGTCGTTTTCAGCAGCGCGGCGCGCGCTGAAATGGCGCGTTGGGGGGTCAAAACCACTCGAACGACCTCCGAATGCCACGAAACCGTACGAAAACATCCGGGGCGTGAATTGTGAAATGGTCGGCCGGACGGCACCTCATTCGGAGGTGCCGTGTGACCGCGGCGGCCGGAAACGCGTTTCTGGCGCCGTTAAACACCAAAACGGCGTGCGGCGGTCCGATTCGGAGAAAACGTGCTCCGAAAGACCTGAAACCGCACGAGAACGATAGAAATATTATTCCTGAGATGCAGGAGGAGGCCGCACGTCCATCGGACGTGCGGTGCGCACGGCACGTCCGATTGTGTCGTTTTCAGCAGCACGGCGCGCGCTGAAATGGCGCGTTGGGGGGTCAAAACCACCCGAACGTCCTCCGAATGCCACGAAACCGTACGACAACATCCGGGGCGTGAATTGTGAAATGGTCAGCCAGACGGCACCTCATTCGGAGGTGCCGTGTGACCGCGGCGGCCGGAAACGCGTTTCCGGCGCCGTTAAACACCAAAACGGCGTGCGGCGGTCCGATTCGGAGCAAACGTGCTCCGAACGACCTGAAACCGCACGGGAAAGATAGAAATATTATTCCTGAGATGCAGGAGTAGGCCGCACGTCCATCGGACGTGCGGTGCGCGCGGCACGTCCGATTGTGTCGTTTTCAGCAGCGCGACGCGCGCTGAAATGGCGCGTTGGGGGGTCAAAACCACCCGAACGACCTCCGAATGCCACGAAACCGTACGGCAACATCCGGGGTGTGAATTGTGAAATGGTCGGCTAGACGGAACCTCATTCGGAGGTGCCGTGTGACCGCGGCGGCCGGAAACGCGTTTCTGGCGCCGTTAAACACTAAAACGGCGTGCGGCGGTCCAATTCGGAGCAAACGTGCTCCGAACAACCTTAAACCGCACGGGAACGATAGAAATATTATTCCTGAGATGCAGGAGGAGGCCGCACGTCCATCGGACGTGCGGTGCGTGCGGCACGTCCGATTGTGTCGTTTTGAGCAGCGCGGCGCGCGCTGAAATGGCGCGTTGGGGGGTCAAAACCACCCGAACGACCTCTGAATGCCACGAAACCGTACGACAACATCCGGGGCGTGAATTGTGAAATGGTCGGCCAGACGACACCTCATTCGGAGGTGCCGTGTGACCGCGGCGGCCGGAAACGCGTTTCCGGCGCCGTTAAACACCAAAACGGCGTGCGGCGGTCCGATTCGGAGCAAACGTGCTCCGAACGACCTGAAATGAGATTATTTCTTGAATCGAAGTTTTTAAATTATTATAGCACAATGATTTGATATTATATATATATTAAATATATATTAAATATATATTAAAACATTTAAAATATATTATATATATATATATATATTTAAAATATTGTATTTAATATTATATATATGAATATTTTTACACACACACATATATATATATATATTTATATTCAATTCAATAAAAAAAATTTTAAATTTTTTTTTTTATAATAGAGACCGCGCCGCGGTCGCTGAAGGCCGAGCTGCCGGGTCGCTATAGCGACCGCCAAGCGGTCGCTGAAGGCCGACCTGCCGGGCACCTATAGCGACCGCCATTGGCGGTCGCTAATGGCCTCTAGCGACGAGGCAACAGCGACCGCCAATGGCGGTCGCTGCGCGGCCGCTAAAGCCCTTTAGCGACCGCCAATGGCGGTCGCTAATGGGCTTATTTATAGTAGTGCTTGGACACCCACTGAATGGATATACATGAAAACATGCATATTAAGAAAGGGAATGAATAAAAAGGGAAAAGGAAAACTGTTAACTGAGAGAATGTATAAAATATTTTTTCTAAAAAAATATAAAGGTATAGGATTAAAAAGTGCATACCTAGGGATCAACTATTCAACCATTATATTAAGGAATGCTCAGAAGATCGAATATTTCACACTAATGAGTAATCTCAAAATCATCAATTCGGAAAGCATGGGATATTCTTTGTTGTTTTTTCACAACATAGCATGAATCCCTATCTTGCATACTAATACAATTCAGAAAAATAAACAAATGATTGAAAAGTAAAATCCATCAGGACATGTCAAAAAATATTGTAATCATGCAATTAATAAGATATTGCAAATTATAAGAGAAATCTAGATACGTGGAAATGGATAAAGTTGGAGAGGAGGGGTTTTCAGATGGTGAGGATACACCCCTAGACACCCCTCCCCCTAGAAACCCTCCCTAGACACCCCCTGGACACCCCCTGGACACCCCCTGGACACCCCCTAGACACCCCCTGGACACCCCCCAGACACCCCCTAGACACCCCTGGACCCCCCATTGGACACCCACTAAACACCCCCTAGACCCCCCTGGACTCCCCCTGGACACCCCTATCCCTCATATTCCATTTCCCTAACATCTTATTCAAACAATCATTTCTCATCCTGATATTCCATTATAGTTGTAATAAAACAATTTACCACTTATTTGGGAACTTAAAAAAATTATCATTAAACTTAGAATGATGATAATTACTCAATTCATCATCATCATATCGTAAAAAAGATTTATTTAAAGAATCGAAATTATTATTTTTTAAATATTTATTACATTTATTACCTTTATTTAGTTGTGTCTCCCTACTAAATATTAGATTCATCTCTAGATTCAATGAATCCAATCTCTTCTTGTTTTTTGTGTCCTGAATAAAATATCTAGATTTATAATAAAAGATGTAACTTCTTTTCTTGTCCATATGATGTATCTCAAATTACACATTAAATATTCACTTCATAATTTATATTTAATCAAGTCATGGAAAAACATTTGATCATTATAGGAAACCTCCCATTGATACCACTTAAATATTGGATCTGATTTGGTCACTTAGAGTGGTAGAGTGTGAATGGGTGATCTCTTAAAATTTATATGTTTTTCATTTTATAATAAACCTCCTAAACCTATGGGGATTATTGATCAACTCAATATAATCTATAAACATTTAATCATATTCACAAACAATTAAATATTACATGATATAATAATTACAAGGTTCAACTAACTATTCCGTCTTCTCTATGTGATAGTAAGTCCCCCCAACATGAATTATAAACTATTTCCTTAGCATATAATAACATAAAATCCACTATGTTCTCTCTAATTCCAGATTCCACAATATGAAAAACATCTTCTATTAATATAATATATCAAAGAATGGTCTCCTTGTTCTCCTTAGTCTCTCTGAAACCACATGGAAATTAAATCATCAAACATTAATAAATAGACTAGTAGATCATCTCATGGAAAACTATGAGATCATCCATAACTATAAGATGTAGGTCTATTGGCTTTCAAAAACCTTTTATATCTATCAGGATATAGATTTATCTTCATTATTTGAATACTCATATTTAACTCCTTTAGAGACTCCAAGCTTCAGTTTAATCTCTTTCTTTGATACTATTCATTATTGAACTCTATTAGTGTTATTTCTCTTACAGGTATTCATCCTCCCTTTATCATCTATAGGTGTCAATTCTCCAAATGTAATAAGAGATCAGATTCCAAATAATTCTTCCCCCCATCACACCATTATGGGCCTTCAAAAATTATCTATGACTCCTTACATAAATTATTCTATTTTAATTTATATAGTCTAATCATAAATACTTTTTATCTCAATATTCTATTAATTTTAGTGTGAATTATTTCAATTTAATTCACATAAAAACCCACTATTGACCACATATGATCTCTTCTGTAATAATTTCCTAAAACCAATTACAATTGTTATTTATTCTTTTAAGAACTATTCATGCATTATCATAATCATAGCGTCCACATTTTGTGTGTCTCTTACTGAAACAACCACCAAAAAACATTATAAAAGACATTATGGAATGCTCAATTTATCTCCATGATAAAATGCCCTTCTACATTCCCATATCCTCATATATTTGAATTTTTTTCCTCTTCTATAGAATACTGATGAGATAATTCTATTATTTATAGAAAACACCATCATCACAAGCACCACCAAACTCATTTATGGATAAAAGTGTCTCACATGTGAAATTTACACTAAACACACATAGTTCTAAATTATAGTGATAAAATCATGGCTATTTTTCACCCACCATGACATGATCCATGAAATGGTTATCTATTTCATTCCATTTTAAGATTATCAATCTACCATATACCCCAAAAATTCACCACAACCTATCTATAAATTTTTTGACTTTCTCTATGTAACATAGGGAAACTCCTTAACCTAAAAAATAAAGTGAAAAATTATGGTATTTTCTATTAATGTCATCCCTTCAAACACGAACACCCTCAACTTATTTATTCTTATTTTGATTCCCTAGACCTCCCACCACAAAGGACACCAAGATGTGACCCCTTCCATAATTACCTACTTTTGAATTATCATATAGAAACATCTTGGGATATATTATGGGATACATCATCCTTACTCTATCAATACAAATTTACATCAAAAAATGTCTTCTATTACTGATAAAAAGTAAAAAACATCAAATGGTCTCAACACCATTCCCACGAATTTATGAACAATTTATGATCTATCTTTATTGTTTTATTATACCATGTTATTATGGAAATTATGGGATTACCTACCTAATATGAAAATATAATGTATAGAGTGGTACATACTTCCCATTCACTTTATTATGTTTGTGATGGGGGATGTTTTAACCTCATGTGGTATGATTATATGTTAGGATGATGTTCCTATTTATTTAATTTTTTACATGGAATATGGGAATGCTTCCCATTATATGATACTTGAAAAGATGGTAATGAAATACTTACATGGTTATAAAAACATAAAAAAACTTGATGCTCATTATTTTATTATGGAATAAGTAAAAGAAAATTATATTGAATTGTGATTATGCTCATGGTTGTGGATTATATTCCCAATATAATGGACTGGATTTAGAAAATTGATTGGTGTCCTTATAAGAGGGCTACTGGGACCTTAGCCATGTTTGTCCATATTCAAAAGTCTGTCGAGTAGTAGTAGGGGTCTGGGATAGTACCATTGAGATACTATACCTAAATATAATAATATAAAACAATTAAAAAAACATCAAGCACAAAGATAAATAACCGTGTTTTTAGAAGTGATAAAATAGAACATGATATAAGAATATTTCTTTTAAAAGTAAGTAGACATACAGACTCACAATCATGTCAGTACAGAACATTGATCACCAACTTGAACTATCATATATATAAATAAATAAAAGAAAAAAATCATTAAGTCTATACTATCAACCCTAAAACACAACTCATCATAGTCTCCATTTTGTTCTAAGTTATTCCACTCTATCATACTACACTTGGCATCATCTAAACATGAATTCGAAAACATTGAGGTATTCTAAGGTATCAAAGTTTCCTAGATACCTGAGTAGGGTGTGAGTAAAACCTCATAGGGAACCAATAATGAAATCCCTATCACATGTTGTGATGAAATTTATATGACAATGATACATGATTATAAATAAATACAATTACTAAAGAATTAATAAATTACCACAATCAATCCTTGCATTTTAAAATAACACCTGAGATCAACCCAAACCTTATTCGATCAATGCTAGACTCTCTCTAAGCACAAATTGTAACTCTAACAAATATTACCAATCCCCAATGTCTTATAGTAGAATTAATAAATGATAGATACAAAGAAGTATCCAAGAGCATCATAATAGTACCCAATAACAAGACTATATATAGGAGGAGATGCTAGGAGATAAAATACATTAGGCTCCAAGGTAATACATAGGTAGTAATCACTATAAATAAATAGTTATTAGGCTCCAAGCTAATCCCTAGGATGTAATAATAGGTGATAAATATTCATTAATCTACAAGATAATATATTGGTGGTAATCATATGCATTCAATGGTTATCAGGCTCCATGACAACCCCTATGAGGTAATCTTAGGCGATCAATGGTCATCATGCTCCCGGAAGACCCCTTATATATAAACCTAGTTAATCAATATCCATCCTACTCAAATAGGATATCTAGTTAGTAATCCATAGAAAATAATATGGATATTAATGCTAAATCCTATCATCCGATAAATTAAAAATGCATTCGGTGTCGTCATTGGATCTAAGGATAACATCTACATAATAAACTGTTGTCAATATTATATATCGATCTCTAGGGGGTTACCATATGCGGTCATAGTATTATAAATAAAAATAGAATCCAAGAAGCGTGTGAAAATAATCCATAAGCATATCAATACATCTTATTATGTAGTGTGTCCCACCCAAATTATTGTATCATTAAAATCATATTAGGGTTGACCATCACCCTAAACCCATCTCACATAATCATGTTCATAGCCACATGGTTATCCCGATAACCATATAATTCTTAAATCATATATTATAGTTCTATGGTGACACACTTAATCATCACTACACATTTTCTATATGGACATTCTCAATGGTTAATATCTTAATGGGGAACCCACAAGGGTCCCCTAGGAATTTTCTCTACGAGGAAACCTTACATGGGTTCCCCTATCAATTTCTCATCCCAAGATCTTAATCCTAGCCATCAGGGGGGAAATAAAATCCCTCTGCGTCATCATAAATATGTATTTACCTCATGAGCCTCATAACTCAAGCTATATTGGCATCCACCACATGATATGTAATAAATCCCGTGTCTCATACCATGTATTCAATATATCAGTCCTCATACCCAAAGTATCCATAAATCTCTAAAAGATCTAACCACATAGGCAATTATTTCATTATGGGGGAGGAACACTCTCCCCACAAGTCACT
This sequence comes from Viscum album, assembly GCA_963277665.1. NCBI lineage: Eukaryota > Viridiplantae > Streptophyta > Magnoliopsida > Santalales > Viscaceae > Viscum > Viscum album. The sequence goes on from OY728137.1 coordinate 1,910,590,541, forward strand.
CTACTAGACCATTGTTTGTAAGACATCTCACAACTCTATTATATCTAAATTTGGAAAACAATCTCACTCCAATTGTCACCTCTACAAGGAAGAATCAAAGGAACCTATTTTGTTGGACAATAAATCTCATTAATTCCACTTAATTTACACCCATAGTGATGAATACATTTAAATACATACAATTAATAATCATTCTCTCAACGATTGGTGGCTAAGTCATCAATCCAGTTAATAAGGGATTATTGTGTCCCATTTCACTTTGTTTAGTCTAAGATATTCATTTTTATAAAACAATTTTTTACATTAAAAAAGGTTTTATGACCCATGTGTTGAAACCCCACGTCACATGAAATATAATAATGATTCATATTATCATGGGGTATGAGTGAGGGACCACCTAACCCGTTAATAGAGTTATTACATTTAATTAATTGCATGAAGGCCTTTCCAAATATCATTGAAGAATAATTGGATATCATCTATTCACGCAAGCCCCTAACTCGGATCATAACACCGAACAAAAGTAATGATAAAAAAATTTATTTAATTAATCAATTTACAATTTAATTTATTATTTAATTAAATTTGGAATAAAAACTCAAAACTCAATAATCTATAAGAGATATCTAAGTCCTTGTAAAAAGGGGGTGGTCTATTTCTAATATAGGGCCAAACAAAATCCCTGAAAAATCCCTAACTCAATTACCTGATTAAATGGAAAATTTAATTTAATTTACCAAAAACCAAAAATAAATGCATTCAATGAAAAATCATTTTGAAAAACGTGTGAGATAAGATGTAGACATCACATTTGGGTGTCCTCTAGCCACGTCATGAAAAATACCCTTTGATATTTGATGATTTCCACCATTATCTAGTGGCATGTTTCCCCAAATGTAGTTTTAGGTAATTGAAAATTAATGTAAATAAACTAAAATTAGTGGTCATAAAAAGGAATAAAAATAGAGTAAAATGATAAGGTTGTTCCTTCGATCCACTATATAAATTTCCAAAAATCCACCAATTCTAATGGAGGATCAAACATGATGTATGGGAAGGGAGATTCAACTGAATCTCCAATTCCTAGTGTAGAAAACTCATAAACCCAATATCACCCCAATTGAGAAAATATTGATTTTCCCTCACTTATAATAACCACCCAACACAAGTTCATGATGTGAGTACGGGGGTATAGGTCATGAATCCACATCCAAGTATTGGGATCCCCCTTTTAATGAAACATTCATGGCGTAAACCATAGGATTGCACTATTAATTATTTTATATAAAAATACCCTTACCCATAGAACTCAGCCACTACTTGAGAAGACCCCATGGAAGTGTAACAGCCTGAGATTTTATGAAAAATATTCTTTTTAATTTCATTAATGTCTTGTGTTTTACGCTACACCAAAAGGAGCTTGCACAACACGCATCCTTGACTTGCCTTGCATTACACGCAATCACGACCTTCCTCGATAGCGTGTGTAGTACACAATACTGAGTTTCACTAAACAATGATATGCTATTAAAATATTATTAAAACTAGCCGGTATTAATAGTAATAACCACTTTTTTAAATTTTAGTTTTCAAAATGGACTTCATTTTTGGATTCGGAATATCAAAATTAGCTTAGGGAGAAATTTTGGTACTTTTCGGATAACTTTCATATTTTGATGAATAGTGAAATTTACTAAATTGTAATTAAAAACAACTTTTTCAATCGAAATAATTAATTGTGATAAATTATTAATTTGAGTGGTTTTAAAATATATTTAGAATATATTTTTACAATTTAATACAATGTTGGTCATTGAATGTAATTTCACATTTAAACTAGACATAAATAAGTGTCAATCTTTTGATAGTTATTATCTCTTAAAAACACGCTATTTGTTTTCACAACGGGATTTAATTTTTAAATTAATTAATACAACTGATATGTTTTGAATTTGGTAAAATAGACATCATTTTTGAATGCATAATATCAAATATATCTTAGGCCTAATTTTTGGTATTTTTTTGGATACTTTCATTTTTTGATGAATAGTGAAACCACTAAGTGGTAGTTTAAAAAAATGAATTTTTCATAAAACATAATTTTACTGCTTCTGTGAGTGGAATTTCAAAAATCCGAGAGAAACAGTTAATGTCAGTAAGTAAAATGTGGTTTAATGAGATGAAAATAATTTTTGGTGAATAGTAACTTTTTACTTTTTTTACCACGCTTAAAAGAAAAAAGGGTAATTAAGTGTAAAAATGATATTATTATTACCCTAACACATGTTTTAATTTTATTGGACAAGTTTAATTCGAACCAAAACAACCTTAGGAATAAAATATGACCATTTAGTTCCACTTGGATTAGATTAGGACATTTATTATTAATTTATTTAAAGAAGGGTTAAAATAGTTAAAATCAAAGTTTAACAAGTAAATAATTTTTAATATGGGGTTATACATAAGATAAATTCGACTATAAATATTAATTAGAAATATAAAAAGATTTCCTACATAATGGTATTTTATTTGTAATTTTTAGACATTAAATAATTTAATTTATTTATGACACAATGATGATGCAGTAATTATATTATTAAAGAAATATTGACATAATTGATGTTATAAATACCCAAATAAATGTAATTTGAGACGTTTTATGAATTAAACTAATTTTATAGGTTAATATGACATGCTAGTATTGATTTAAGTAACTTTTTTTGAACTAATAATTCTGTTATGATTTTCAAAAAAATCACTTACTAAATAGTTTCAAAACTGACATAAAATAGTTTTTAAAATAAATATTATATTATTAATTGTTATTTTATTCCTAAAAATATAAGGTTCGACCAAATGACTTATATAAGGTTATATATATTAATAATAAACAACTTGGGGTTCTTTTGGCATGATATAGTATGTTTATTAACCTTATAGTGTAAGAAAACAAGAAGACACGGTAAACGTTAAATTATCTCACTTAAAGTTAAATCTAAATGATAAGGTTAAAATTGATACCTAAACTTGTCTAAATTCTATTGGATGAGATAATTTAGACCCCTAACCACCTTATCTTCGAAATATATCAATTTGGAGCTATTAAAACCCGAATTTGACTTTATTATAAAATAATATTTTTAGTTATTCCAAAGGAGCCCCTCTCCTCCTTTATAAAAGGGCACCTCCTCCCCCTCTTCCTCACACAACTTTGAGCCTTCAAGATCGGATAAACCCTGATAATTTCTCCTCTACACTTCCCTAGAAACATCCTAGAGGTTCTGGTCTTCTTCAAAGACCTATTTTAGTGCCCTAAAAGGAGGTCTCAAAGAAGCACTTCAAAGAAGAGGTAATGTCCGTTACCGATTCTTTCATCTTTATTTATTCTTCCACTTCTTCTTATTTAGTTGTTTAATTATGAAGTAATAACATCATTATCACTCATATAGGGATATGTTATTATAAATTATGAAACAACCCTATTTCACCATCTATCCATCCTACGGAAAATGAAATCACCGCCCGTGCGTACGTACAGAATACCGTCTCCACGCCGTGGTGTAATCTATTTTCCACCACCACCTTACTTGGATGGGTATAATGGTGTAAATAATGACTATATATGACTATTATAAAGTGATATTGATTCTGAAATATTATACATACACTCCAATACAATTCCACGATCATAGGAACGATATCATCACTCATGCGTACGTTCGGAATACCGTCTCCACGATGTGATGCGACTTGTTCTACATGATCTTCATTGCATAATGATTTTATAAATGAATTGAATTAATGAATATGATATATATTACACTAATACCATTATGGAAATTAGGTATCTATAACCTAAAGAGAATAATAATAATTTATTCGACAAAACACGCATAAGAACAAAAAGTAATAAACACCGGAATAACAAGTAGTAATGAAATATTACTAATAAGAAGCTAAGAATATGACCATATATGATATCATAACAATAATTATGATTCTGGAATAATTCAATAACATTATTTAAATCATTATACAAGAGGTTCGGACACTTACGAAGCAAATCGGACCTAAGGTAAGGGAAATATCACAATCTCATTTTTATCCGAGATTGTTTATACTTTGGAATTTACTGGGGTTTATTTTATCATCCACATCCATGTTTCCTCAATATGTAATATTTATATCCTTCTACAATATTTTATATCCAATTTTACCCTTCGGTGAGTTTTTAGTAAAAGATATGAAAGGAATCTTTTGTCGTTTTTCGTACGAGGTACTTTTTGACTTTTCCGACAAAAGTACGAGAAGAATGTTTTTTAACTTATACGACATGAATGGATTTTTAAAACATTATTTCCAAGAGGATTTCCTTACAAGTTTTCAAGTTTATTTTTAATCAACTTCTTTTAGTTTATAATTGTATGACATGTTAAGAAAGGAAAAGTGTTTTTGAAGTAGAAAGGATATTTTCCTCAAGAATGGAGTTCAAGTGTTTTATCAAAATTATTTTCCATCTAAGATAATAAAAGGGTTCTGTTTTTATCCCTATTATTACATTGATTTTATTATGTTGTGATGGAATTATATTTATGAATTAATTTATCTTATATGAATTGTTTTATGATGTCACGATGTTTAAGATTCCCATTTTTATTACATGGGTTATTCTATGATGTATGGTTTATGATTTTGTGGCACACATAAGAATGATATCATTATGAGATGGGTGGGACATATATCTCCCTCCAATGCATTGGGTAAAGATTTTATATCTCATGAGATAGACATGGCTGGAACGGTAGGTTATATCGGTTTAGTGAAACAGGACTGAAACGGGGAGTGAACTCGGTTCAGAAATGGACTTTGTCCACTAAGATAGTCTTAGAAATGAGTCTTGGCTAATAAGAAATGATTCTATATGATTATGTGTGTATTCCACAAAGATTCATGTATTATGTTATGATTATTGGGATTACATTTCACTACTATGATTTATCCCATGTTATGAAATTATGATCTCTTTTGCAGGTTAAGATTTCCAAAAGTTATATTCTTATGAATATGATGTGATTGATATTTCTTTTGTTTACCCTTACTGAGCATTTGAGCTCACCCTTTTATGTTTTCTTTTCCCAGGATATAAAGAAATGTTTTAGGTAAAAAAAGGAAGATCTTTTTGGGAGATGTTGAAGATCTTTCACCACGATTAGAATATTATATTCCGAGTTTCCAAAGACACTAAACTATTACGATCCTTGTGTGTGTGTTTTTGTAATGTACTAAGTATTCCGCAAAAGTAATGTAATGTCCATGTACGTCAAGCTTCGGGTCTCTACAGTTGGTATCAGAGGAAAGGTTTAGTCACCCTTTGGAAACTAGGATGTGAAAACGTTAGTGAGATCCCTAGAGATATTTCTAAGGTATGTCTAAGGATACCCCTAAGGATAAGTATACGTATAGGATATAGTCCTATAACTATGGTAAAGATATTAGAATTTAACCTAAGTTGTTGGATATTGAGGGTACCCCCTCTTTACTATGTTGTTTTCCCTAGCATGATTTTTGCCTCTCACACTATTCTTTTTGGGTTTTACACGATGGCTGGAACCCGAAGGAACCGTGTTGATCAATGCAATGGACAATGCAATGATTGTCGTACCTGAACAAACAAATGTTATGGGAGATGGAGTGCAAAATCTTATTGCTATACTTAGACAAGCTATGAATCATTCTGTACTTCCAAATGAACAGAGAAGGGAATAATACTCTATTGAGTCCTTCATGAGGCAACGTCCACCTTCTTTCATTGGGTCTTCTGATCCACTTGTTGCTGAACAATGGATCAGTACTACTGAAAAGATATTTTCAGTTCTTCAATGTTCTAAACATGATAAAGTCATCTTAGTAGTATATCGTTTGGAAGGTGAAGCTGATCAATGGTGGAATCTTATCAAGAATATGAGGCCAAGAGATGAAATTGAGTCCATGGAATGGGACAAGTTCAAGAGCTTATTTTTCAATAAGTACTTCCCTCGTATTCTTCGGACAAATATGGAGAAGGAGTTTCTTGAACTAATACAAAAGGATGATGAATCTGTTGGTATATACGAAGCGAATTTTACAAGGATTGCATGGTATGCATCTGGATTTATCATCCAACCTGAAAGTAAAGTTGATCGATTCTTCAGTGGCTTAATACCAAATCTTCGAAGGGAATTAGCTATAAGAGACTTCAGTAGATATGAAGAAATTGTGTGTTGTGCTATCAAGGTAGAAATGGAAGTTGGTGTTACTTATCCATCTCATAGTTTTGACAAGAAATGAAAGATGGAGTTCAAGGAGAAATCTCAGAATAATGGTGAAAAGAAGATGAATGTTTCCTTATGCTCAAAGTGTGGAAAGAAGCATGGTGGAGATTGTCTTAAAGGGAATAGAAAATGTTTTAAGTGTGGAAAAGGAGGTAATCGAGCAGCTAAGTGTCTAAGTAATGGAAAAAGGGTTTCTAATGATGTGAATAAAGAAAAGACTGCAGAGAACGCACTAATAACACTTCAATACTTCAAGTGCAATGAAATGGGGCATTATGCTAATCAATGCCAAAATCCAAGGGTTAATGATGATCGACATGAGCAACCACTTAAGGCAAGGGATAAAGGGATGTCACATGCGATCACTATTGGCGATGTTGAATATGACAACAATGTGGTGGAATGATTAAGTGTTTATGTAATGGGATTCCAAAATAATGTTGTATATAGTATCGTGGAATATTGGAATATTTATGTGTTGGTATATTGTGGTTTTCAATAATTTTATGGTACCGGTAACCATGGAAAGTGACTGAGATATTTTTGGAAAAAAAGATGATATGCGCATAATGAAGGGAAAACGAGAAAATGAAACATTTGACAGTATTCATGAGCTCATGATTGATATAAGGACTAAGTGATATCATGGTTTGAGTATATATAATTTTGAGGATTTTGGTATGTGGAAAGTGTTAACTTTTAACTGCATTCATGTTTTCACTATGGTTCAATTAATGGGTATTCATTCTTCAAGAGAATACATGATTAAGGTATTCACATGTTTGTAATTTGACTAACAAGATATATCTTATGATATATGGGGGATAAATGTTGGAATTCACATGATTGTTATGTGACATTACAAGTAATCATTTTCTTTATACTATGAGCTTGGACCAAAGTATTTTAGATAAGCCAAAAGATTGGAATGGATTATGTTGGACATAAGTTAGTATTAAGGATAGAAGTTTTTTTTTGATATTATTGATGGGATGTTATTATAATATAGTTTTAGAAAAAGGACAACCTGTAGGACGGGCAACAATCCATCGTGTCGGACAAGGCTGTGGGAATCGAACCCACAACCGAAGTGAGACTGGCCTTTATCGCCTACCACTGGCCTACAGGAAGTCCCTGTTTAGTAGAAACTAGTTTTATTATATTAAGCAGTATGATATATGAAGTATAAGTCCATTTTGGGAACTATATATGATTAATCTCACTATAGATGGACTTATGTATTTTTTGATAACTTTTCTAACCTTTTTTTTGAGACAGATGGAATGACCCATCATTCTATCACATGATCTGCTAACACATCACGAATGACAAATTCTACTTCATTTATTTACGAGATAAAGTGGAAATTGTCCAAAGAACGACCAACGGTGAGACTATACCAAAATCACGAAAGTATTTATTTTAATTCCAATTTCATCAACTTTAGGGAAATGATCTTGAAACCAAAAATGTTGTCCTAGTGCTCTTATATCTGATGATTCTGATGGTACCTTAGATCATCACAAATTTATGGCTTTGTGATTGCTGGCTTTTCCATAGCCATGTTCTCTACCACTCTCTATCAGAACATGATGGTTAGATTTCTCTTCCATATCCATATTTTCACCTATGTGGAAACCCAGTTATTAGTTTATTTGGGTAACCGTTATGTTTCATACTTTAGTTATTAAAGCCAAGTTTTGGTATTCCTTTTTACGATGTGGGTTTCTATTAAAGAAACTTTCGAGTAGTAAACCATTTACAACCCCGACGAATTTTGAGGGCAAAATTCATTTTAAGGGGGGTAGAATGTAACAGCCCGAGATTTTATGAAAAATATTCTTTTTAATTTCATTAATGTCTTGTGTTATACGCTACAACAAAAGGATCTTGCACAACACGCATCCTTTACTTTCCTTTCATTACACGCAATCGTGACCTTCCTCGATAGCGTGTGTAGTACGCAATACTGAGTTTCACTAAACAACGATATGCTATTAAAATATTATTAAAACTAGCTGTTATGAATAGTAATAACCACTTTTTTAAATTTTAGTTTTCAAAATGGACTTCATTTTTGGATTCGGAATATCAAAATTAGCTTAGGGAGAAATTTTGGTACTTTTCGGATAACTTTCATATTTTGATGAATAGTGAAATTTACTAAATTGTAATTAAAAACAACTTTTTCAATCGAAATAATTAATTGTGATAAATTATTAATTTGAGTGGTTTTAAAATATATTTAGAATATATTTTTACAATTTAATAAAATGTTGGTCATTGAATGTAATTTCACATTTAAACCAGACATAAACAAGTGTCAATCTTTTGATATTTATTATCTCTTAAAAACACGCTATTTGTTTTGACGACGGGATTTAATTTTTAAATTAATTAATGCAACTGATATGTTTTGAATTTGGTAAAATAGACATCATTTTTGAATTCATAATATCAAATATAGCTGAGGCCTAATTTTTGGTATTTTTCTGGAAACTTTCATTTTTTGATGAATAGTGAAACCACTAAGTGGTAGTTAAAAAAAATGGATTTTTCATAAAACTTAATTTTACCGCTTCTGTGAGTGGAATTTCAAAAATCCGAGAGACACGGTTAATGTCAGTAAGTATAATGTGGTTCAATGAGATGAAAATAATTTTTGGTGAATAGTAACTTTTTAATTTTTTTTACCACAGTTAAAAGTAAATAGGGTAATTAAGGGTAAAAATGATATTATTATTATCCTAACACATGTCCTAATTCTATTGGACAAGTGTAATTCGACCAAAAACAACCTTAGGAATAAAATATGACAATTTAGGCCCACTTGTATTAGATTAGGACATTTATTATTAATTTATTTAAAGAAGGGTTAAAATGGTTAAAATCAAAGTTTAATAAGTAAATAATTTTTAATATAGGGTTATACATAAGAAAAATTCAACTATAAATATTCATTAGAAAGATAAAACTATTTCCTACATAATGGTATTTTATTTGTAATTTTTAGACATTAAATAATTTAATTTATTTATGACACAATGATGATGCAGTAATTATCTTATTAATGAAATATTGACATAATTGATGTTATAAATACTCAAATAAATGTAATTTGAGACTTTTTATGAATTAAAATAATTTTCTAGGTTAATATGACATGTTAGTATTGATTTAAGTAACTTGGTTTGAACTAATAATTCTGTTATTATTTTCACAAAAATCAATTACTAAATTGTGTCAAAATTGACATAAAATTGTTTTTAAAACACATATTATATTATTAATTGTTATTTTTATTCCTAAAAATCTACAGTTCGGCCAAATGACTTAGATAAGGTTTTATATATTAATAATAAACAACTTGGGGTTCGTTTGGCTTCATATAGTAAGTTTATTATCCTTATAGTGTAAGAAAACAAGAAGACACGGTAAACGTTAAATTATCTAACTTAAAGTTAAATCTAAATGATAAGATTACAATTGATACCTAAACTTGTCTAAATTATATTGGAAGAGAGGATTTCGACCCCTAACAACCTTATCTTCGAAATATATCAATTTGGAGGTATTAAAAACCTAATTTGACTTTATAATAAAATAATATTTTTAGTTATTCCAAAGAAGCCCCTCTCCTCCTTTATAAAAGGGCACCTCCTCCCCCTCTTCCTCACACCACTTTGAGCCTTCAAGATAGTACAACCCCTTCCAATTTCTCCTCTACACTTCCCTAGAAACATCATAGAGGTTCTGGTCTTCTTCAAAGACCTATTTTAGTGCCCTAAAAGGAGGTCTCAAAGAAGCACTTCAAAGAAGAGGTAATGTTCGTTACCGATTCTTTCATCTTTATTTCTTCTTCCACTTATTCTTCTTTAGTTGTTTCACTATGAAGTAATAAAATCAGTATCACTCATATACTGATATGTTATTATAAAGTATGAAAAAACCCTATTTCACCATCTATCAATCCTACGGAAAAAAAATCACCGCGCGTGCGTACGTACGGAATACCGTCTCCACGCCGTGGTGTAATCTATTTTCCACCACCACCGTACTTGGATGGGTATAATGGTGTAAATAATGACTATATATGATTATTATGAAGTGATATTTATTCTGAAATAGTATACATACACTCCAATACAATTCCACGATCATAGGAACAATATCATCACTCATGCGTACGTTCGGAATACCGTCTCCACGATGTGATGCGACTCATTCTACATGATCTTCATTGAATAATGATTATATAAATTAATTTAATGAATGAATATGATATATATTAAACTAATACCATTCTGGAAATGAGGTATCTATAACCTAAAGAGAAGAATAAAAATTTATTCGACAAAACACGCATAAGAACAAAAAGTAATAAACACCCGAATAACAATTAGTAATGAAATATTACTAATAAGAAGCTAATAATATGACCATATATGATATCATAACAATAAGTATGATTCTGGAATAAGTCAATAACATTATTTAAATCATTATACAGGAGGTTCAGACACTTACGAAGCAAATCGGACCTAAGGTAAGGGAAATATCACAATCTCATTTTTATCCGAGATTGTTTATACTTTGGAATTTACTGGGGTGTATTTTATCATCCACATCCATGTTTCCTCAATATGTAATATTTATATCCTTCTACAATAGTTTATATCCAATTTTACCCTTTGTGAGTTTTTAGTAAAAGATATGAAAGGAATCTTTTGTCGTTTTTTGTACGAGGTACTTTTTGACTTTCCCGACAAAAGTACGAGAAGAATGTTTTTTAACTTATACGGCATGAATGGATTTTAAAAAAATTATTTCCAAGATTATTTCCTTACAAGTTTTCAAGTTTATTATTAATCAACTTCTTTTAGTTTAGAATTGTATGATATGTTAAGAAAGAAAACGTGTTTTTGAAGTAGAAAGGATATTTTCCTCAAGAATGGAGTTCAAGTGTTTTATGAAAATTATTTTCCATCTAAGATAATAAAAGGGTTCTATTTTTATACCTATTATTACATTTATTTGATTATGTTTTGATGGAATTATGTTTATAAATTCCTTTATCTTATATGAATTTTTTTATGATGTCACGATGTTTAAGATTCCCATTTTTATTACATGGATTATTTTACGATGTATGGTTTATGATTTTGTGGCACACATAATAATGGTATCATTATGAGATGGGTGGGACCTATATATCCCTCCAATGCATTGGGTAAAGATTTTATATCTCATGAGATAGACATGGCTGGAATGGTAGGTTATACCGGTTCAGTGAAACATGACTGAAACGGGGAGTGAACTCGTTTCAGAAATGGACTTTGTCCACTAAGATAGTCTTGGAAATGAGTCTTGACTAATAAGAAATGATTCTCTATGATTATGTGTGTATGCCACAAAGTTTTATGTTTTATGTTATGATTATTGGGATTACATTTCACTACTATGATTTATCCCATGTTATGAAATTATGAACTCTTTTGCAGGTTAAGATTTCCAAAAGTTATGTTCTTATGAATATGATGTGATTGATATTTATTTTGTTTACCCTTACTGAGCATTTGAGCTCACCCTTTTATGTTTTCTTTTCCCAGGATATAAATAATGGTTTTAGGTAAAAAAAAGAAATATCTTTATGGGAGATGTTGAATATCTTTCACCATGATTAGAAGATTATATTCCGAGTTTCCAAAGACACTAAACTATTATGGTCTTTGTGTGTGTGTTTTTGTAATGTACTAAGTATTCCGCAAAAGTAATGTAATTTCCATGTACGTCATGCTTCGGGTCTCTACAGGAAGTTCATTTACAATGTGACCCAGACCTTTCAAACCATGATTGGCCTATTGGTGTAACTTTTAATAGCCTTTAAACCTTGAAACTTCTCTGATATATTCTCAAACACCCGAGACATTTATTTATCCAAAAACCAAATGAAAATACACATTTCAAGAATTTAAAAAAACATGTAATACCAATCTATATCATGGTTCTCAAAAGGGCTCTCATTCTTGAATAAAAATTCAAACTTTCACTGAAATTAAAAACTTGTAAAAATGGACATTGATTTATAAATCCCACTTTAGATCTTATATTCACCATAAAGTATCATTCATCATTTTTCCATCAAACCCAACTTACCTTAGTTTCAAATTCTGGATTTTATAACTATGTTATACCCCAAAAAACCAAATTTTTTTCTGTTACACAACTCCCAACACGAGGCATACTATTCATTGAAATCATTTCCACAACTATCCACCATCATTGAAACATCAAGATGGATCTTGATGAAACTCAACCATACCAATACACCATGGTATCATAAATAAATTCATATCCATCCCTATATCTCTCTTCTCTATAAGACTCACCTCATATGGGTTGATTCTAAGTAATGGTTCTTCGAACCAACAAAATTGACTACTAAATCACTTTCTCAATGGACCAATGACATGATAATTGTGTTTTAAATATCAATGTACTCTATTAATCAGGAATACACTAGGTAAAATAGGTACTTATCCTTATTATTGATCTCAAATTTAATTTTGCAAGCCTCTGTCATCCATGCACTAGTATTGGAGACACCGAATTTTCCATGAAATTCCCCTTCTGATCCCTAAAACGCATCCTGTTTACCTAATATGATGTACCAGATGTGTCTTCAAACCCATCTCAACCGATTATATAAAAAATTACTATTTTTAATTCCTCTAGAAAATATTTTCTATAAATGATCAACCACAGATACCAACGTACTATCACCATTACCTGATCACGATACACTAACTCATAAGGTATCAGGTGGTCATTACAACCACCCCCATTGATGTATAGAATTAAAATATAATGTAATTCCATGATTAGTTCCATGATAAACAAAAACTACCAATATAACCTCACATTAAGTATTAGCATACATCATTTTGATACATGCTCAATTCACGTCAATTTCACCTAGAGCCCAATGCTAATACACCTAATCAATATAATAAAATATTTCATTCCCAAATATGGTATTTGACATGGGAAAATAAATGGGATTTACCTAATCATGATCATATTAGTGTTATATAAACCATACAATGAATGATGACAATCATCATCAAACCTTATGATCTAAGGGTTTATTCTCTATAACATACACTCCATCAGTTGCTACATATAATGACTCAGCATAGAAAGACTTCCTATAACCAATCACCATCATGAAACATCATTATATACATGTTTTTGGATTATCTAGAACATTACCCTTTATATACCAAAAATTATATCTAAAATCATGACCACACCCTTGATGACAAGTGTCAAAATAATGTATTTATTTATATCCTTCAAAGCACACATGTCACACATAAAATAGGAAATGATGATAATGATACCATAGAAAAGAAAAAATAATAGGAAGTTTATTTCAAGGAAATGGATAAATTATTTTTTTTAAAGTTGTTCAAGAAGAATATGAGGTAAAATATGGGATAAAATGTTTTCCAAAAAACTTGAAGAGGGGAAGATTAAAATTCAAAGGCGATAAACCTGTTGATTTTTTACGATGCATCAAGGTAGGTAATCTCATTACTATGTGTTTTAAAAACCATCAAGATGGTGCTGATGAGGTGTTCATGAATATTTTTTTATTAAAAGTGATAAAACACAGAGATATCCTAAATTAAAATTTATCAAGAAGAAAAATATTTTGTCTCGTGAATATGGAATTTCAGGTGAGTCTAAAGTGAAAGAAGTTGATAATTATAGGTAACATGGTTAAGATGCATTAGTGAATGTTACTGATAGAACATTAATTGATAATAGTTATAATAATAACAATGATTTATTGGGGCGAGTTGATCTAAAATTGTTGTTTGAGGTATCCATTTAATAACATCACAAATAGAAGGATAAAATCATGATAGAAAAATGCATTCTTTCTTAACCCAAATCTCTATATAAAACAAAGAGGTTTAGAAATCATAAATGATATCATAGATTGAAAAATTGAAAAATTTAATTTTTGGTAACTCAGAAAAGGAGTGTATATCAAGATCAATGTGTTGAAATGAGTGTGAATCAATGATGTTTTTTCCAATATTGTAAAATAATAGGTTAGGAGGGTTGAAGAACCTCATATAGAAGTCAGAGTTTAGTGGTGTAAGTGTAATGAATGACAATAAATCATTACACCTGACATGAAATTTTGATACTCAAAGAAACAAGTTCTACTTGAAGAAAAATATTGCCCCAGAGTTTTTTATAAAGTGAGTATTTCAATTCCAAAGGTGTGTCATCATAAAAACAAAGGAAAATATAATATGTAATGTGATAAAATGGAGTAGAAAACCACACCTCATCCCAGAACATGGGCCTAAAATATTTGAAGGAAAGTGAAATTGGGATAATCTTAATACCCTAAATATAAAGATGTCAAAAATGGGAGAATGACAAAAAATATTAGGTATTTTTATTATAGAAAAATAACACAAATACAATATGATTTCTACAAAAATAATGATTATTTTTTAGAGAAACCAAAAAAAATAGGCAATATTTTTTATATCACAATATTATTATTTTAATGGTTATTGATTTTGGTGTGGTGTATATAGACACAAGGATTCCTACAATGCCAATAGGGTACAATGAGAGGTTAATCCTAAGACCCATAAATGAGGATATCATAATATTACAACATCTTCCAACACGTATAAAAATGTTTTTTATTTTTTGATGATAAAAGGGATTGTTCTGAACAAAAAGATCCTCATATGTATAAAACATCAGAGGAAGTTCCTCAATGGTCATAGACGAAGATGAAATGGTATGAGAAAGAAAATGTATCTAATGTTTCTTTGAATGATATATATTACAATTTTTTTGTTTTTGGATAGAACATTCACCTCACATAAGACTTGAAATAAAAATCTTATTACATATTTAAAATATGATAAAGGTGGATTGGTTTTTTTCATGAACCAACTCAGGTCAACCCTGAACCAGTCACCTGAGCTGGCATGGGACATGGCCTGAGAGGAATTCCTGATCCTCACAGGTTGACAACTAGTACTGGGCATTAAAACAAAGAAATTGGGAATTATTTAGCCCATAAATGAAAGAAAAATAAATAAACAAAAACTGAATGGTGAAAAAAAACAAGGAATAGCGTGAAAACAATGTTGTACATACCTCCATGTAACCCTATGGGTCACCGCCAACCTCAATCCAATGTCACGCTATGGTGACTAAATCGAATCAAGGCGCAAGACCCAAAGATAGAAACCAAGGTAAAACTATAGGTGTGAGTATTAAAACTCAGTAGGCGTGCCCAAAAAATATATTATCATATGAATTTTCTTTAAATAAAAGATCAATTAATTTCAAGTTTTATATACAATGTATAGAACTAGGTTTTTTTACACATTTTATTTTTTAAAAGAAAAACAAGATCCATTTACCTTCATATTTTAAACAAAGCTCTTTTTCTAAGGACGAAGCTTATCATTTTTAGAGAAAGAGGGATAGAGAAGTGTAAAACATTTTAAAATCCTTTTTCCACAAACTTTTGAAGATCATTTTTATCCCCTTTAACAACTAGATGCGCCATGCATGAAGGAAAAAGCAATAATAAAACAAGGGAAATGAAAAATAACAAACAAGAGTAACCAACAAAAGGACCTCAATCGTCCACAGTACATAAATAAGTGCCAAAATACATGGGAAAACCTAGTAGCTCATGAATAGTCTAGAACATACTATACATGTGACTCATCCCAAAGGCATGCTTACTCTCGATGACATCATAATTCCCAAACTCCTGGTGTTGCCCTACCTGGCATAACTGAGGGGCACAATCCCATAATAGAGAAAAGTCCATACTGAGGGCCAGTATCCAGTGCGTAGTCTAAACTAGTGCAGAAATAATTAACTTAAAATTAGATCACTATTCTAGGTTTCCATGGTCAGACAAAAAATGGGGGTGAGCCACCAATTTCAAACAAGTATCTAGTCACAAGTACATTCTTCACATAGTCAACACACACAACAAAGTCACCCTTGAGTCACGCAAAAGAATACATGCCTCACATTTCAAACATTTGATCACATGAAATTCCTACCCAGCTGACCTCCCATAACATATAAATCAACCAAAGAAAGGGGGCCACATCCAAGGAGAGTTTTCATAAGATAACTAGTTTTATAAAAGTGCCAGCTGGGCCTCACATAATTTTCGCAAGACAAACCATTTATTATGGAATCGCATGCACACCACTTTAAAAATTAGAAATATACTTCCAAACCCATTAAAGAAACCCAAACCTGATTTGTAAACCAAAAACACATTCACAATGGACAAAGGGGATTTTCATCAGGAAATTTATGTGAAAATAAAATAAAACAATTTTTTACAACACAATACAAGAAATAAACCTATCCAATTCAAGACAGACCAATTTTCTAACAGTTCTATATCAATAATTAATATTAAAACTATGTGTGAAATGCATGAAATAAATTATTCTTAAATTTAATGGTTAATGCAATGGGATCCTACCTCAGAGAAGGAAGTGGATCAAGCCGAGACACTTCGGATCTTAAATCTTCTGACGAAAATGCCCACACTATCACTCACATACATTCTCATATATATATATATATATATACCCTTAATCCATTGAAAATATTCCCCAAACCAAGAGGGAATATTTAAAAGGAAGATATATATATATATATAGGCACACACACACACATGTTCCTATGTATGTGTGTGTGTGCACCACAAAGGAACCACCCAAGCTCTAATTAATTAACTTTGAAGAACAAACATAATTTGGAACATATGATCCATTTAGAAAAAAAAATCTAGGAAACAACAATTTAAAGCATCACCTTCCTTTGATGACACCCCAATGTGTGCACCTAGTGTACCCATGGGTGTGTCAACATCTAGCGACACACCAAAAATTCCTAGAGACACATGGAAAAAACAATTTTTGAAATGCATTTACCATTAACTAATCAATTCACGAAGCCCCTTTGTAAAAACCCACTATAAATGCATTCACATATCAAGTGCCTTTGAGAATCCATTTCACACACTTTGTATAATCCTAAAAATAATTCTGAGAAGTACCCTAATTAAGAACACATGAGAACATAACCATATCATTTTGAAAATTTATTTTCAGTATATACTCATGTCAAAATACATTCAAATTATATTTCGCACCACATAAAATATCTAATTTCACCGTTTCAAACCCAAATGACATTTAACCAAAAACACTTGACACATGCACACATAGACATAATTGGAGATTCACTTCAAAATATAGTTTTAACAAATTATACACACAAAAAACATCACAACAACTTCACTAAGTGATTAAAACAAAATTGGGAATTAGAACGCGTAAAACTAAACAAGAAACAATTCAAAAACTATTTTTAACATGTTATAATAATCCATAAACATCATAATGGACTAATTAGCTATATAATTAAGCAGAAAATCCAGTAAAAATAATATTTAAAGCAAAATAGAAACCAAACTATCTCTATGGAAGAGGAAAAATACATATTCATCTACCTCAAAGGCACGTGATTATGACGAAACCTTCGGAGGAGGAAGAGCACACCACGAAGGACCATTCACAACCCCTAGCTTCCATGAAAAACGAACTGAACATAGACCTAATTCATTAGGATTCATCCAAAAATAAAAACCCCAAAGAATAATCGCAAAAATGGATTAATAATTACTGGTCAGAAAAGAGGGGAGGTCGAATGCGCTGCAGCGAGGAGGGGCGGCTGCCGGAGGTCTTGTGCACTGAAGAGGAGTTTGGATGGGGGTTATTTCTAGCAAGGGAGGCACCTGACAAGGGGGGGGGGGGTTCAACTAGAGCTGCGCACTAGAGCATGGTGTACACTAGGGGGGTCAGGCCATTGGGAGAGGGTAACGTGAGTTGTGTGGGGTGAGGCCGGGAGCCAGTATGAGCGCCAGAGGTGGCTTCTACCGAGTGGCCTGGTGTGGGGGAGCAGGCACACGCCTCATCATTGGGGAGAAGGAAGGGGGGTTGCGACCCATAGGGTTTCAAATCCCTTTGGTTTTTTATACTAATGTTATAATAATAATAATACAACAACAAAAACAACAAAAACAATATTAATAATAATAATAATAATAATAATAACCACCAAAATATAAAATTATTATTATTAAAACTATATTATTATTATTTTATGATTAAAAATTATTTTCTCAAAATTATTTTATTATATTTTTATTTTTCTTCATTTCATTTCACTTATATATTAATTAATTTATTTACTTATTTCTAATGTCGGTAAACCGCATGTCTCACGTGCCATCAAGGGCGCTGTCGAGCGAGCTACGATCGAACCATGCCACCTAGAACTGATCGCCTACAAAGTCACACTACATGTTGTTGCACAAATTTATAACTCCTGTGCAAGTCGTGCATCAAACCCGCTCAGGGTGTGACAATTCTACCAACCACAGACACTTTATGCCCTCAAATAGTAACCAAGTCAAAAGATAACCAAAGCTTGAGTCTGTGCCTGAACATAGCCAAAAGAAAAAAAATCTAGAACCTCAAGTTGACGATTCACTTGACAAGTCACACTTGAACAGTCACGAAGAATGATTGACATAAAACGAGGGGAGAACACAAGAAGGTTCTCCCCACCACAAGAACTCAACTATCATAGAAATTTTAAAACTCACACACACCATCCCAAGGAGGGGATAATGCAGGAACTCCCAACTGAAACTTACCAACTTCTCCACATGAGTTGAACATTACAATTTAGATTTAAACGGAACACCACTACATGGACAATGGAATATCGAGGAACCAAAAAAAGGAAATCTTTATTAAAACATCACTGGAACTAAGAATTCTCCAAACCGATTTAAAACTCCCAACACATCCAACTCCCTTAGTACGAGCGAGACAATTCTTACACTAAAACCTGAAACTCTCAGCACAAGACAAAGACCCCCACTACTCACATCTCTAAATGACCGGTAATAAAACTAGGACCAACCCACACAAGGGACAAATACACTTTTAAGAAAAATAAACCATTCTAGGGACCAAATTCAGAAGAATGTGACTACTATGATCACAAAAGAATAAGTTCATCACACTATTACAGAAAAAGATGAACTTACAGTAGCGCGAAAACAAGGACAAGGAAAACCTAAATGTCTCTATTCCAAGATGAAAGATAAAGAACCAATAGAATGTCTCACATGCCTCTGACACCCTGAATGTGCGTGAGATTTACCGCGAGACCTAAGGCTGGGGCTCTGATGGCTGAAGCATATTATGCCTCATAGTCAGACACAATCATCCCCCGATCAGAACTCCTTCCTCAAATGACACTTATCTCATAACCTTTTCCAATGACATGAATGGTCACACAATAGCAGGACTTCATAGGGATGAGACAAGATGGATTAGGATGCTCGAACTAGAAACACTGATGGCACATTATAAAGTAGTCTGACGAACCAGTAGTCGATACCGACTAGAGGGATTTTTTCAGAGGCAAGTTCCTCCGTACACCTCACTCGCAAAATGTGGAACCCTTACGAATGACGAGAGATACCGTATTTTCCAAGAAATTGTGCTCTAGATGCTAAATCCTTAAAGAGGCCTACACAGGTCATCGCCAACCACTATCCATATTAACTACAGATGAGCTCTCACCTCTTTTCGCCTTCACCTCCTGAGGTTTGATCCATTGGATGAAGACGAGCTTTGACACCACCCACATCAACCCAACTCCAAGTATGATGAGAAATCCACCCCCACTGGTCCAGGGCTGGACCATCCACTAAATCCATGACAATATGAACTCTAACAAACTCGGAAGTCCCCACCCACCCGAGGATATGCTCTACTCTCCTTAAACTACTTCACTGCCCCGAACGAACCCAGAACGCCTCAAAAAAAAAAGAAACACTCGATTGAAACAAGAATTGAGCACCAATGACTGACAACTTTTGAAAACATTTCTGTGTGGCATATTCAGAACAACATGAAAAACAAAATCTTAACTGGCATAATGACAAAACTCAATTAAATGAAACACCCTGAACTGAGACAACCGGCCCGGAATCCCGAACAAGCTAAAACACAACCAAAGGCAACACCCCAAGAAAAGGGAAGAAGACTCATAAATCAAACATATACAAACACATGAAAAACCTACTTTTCAAGAAAGACAAAGTCCTAAAATCACTTTTTCATTCATGTTAATTATAAAAAAATCATGCCAAGTATTGAATTCCAAAACCCCACCCATGGAATCCTATGAACCACCACATAATCCATAATCCCTTGCAACTCAAGTCACCCATACATATGTGTCATTGTGCACTTCACGTATCTACCCACACATATAAGGATGATACTAAGGATCACAAAGGGTTTCCCTTTCCGTTCCATTACCGATTCCAAACATAATCTAAAAATTATCTAAATAAAAACATTTACTCTTTTAAAAAAAAAACTTCACCAATTTCAAAACAACTTGAAATAAATCACCTTTTTACCAATTTTAAAACCATTAGATAAAGAACCATTTCAATTTAGAACCACCTTCATTTCGAAAAAAACTCTAAAACCAACCAAAATACGAAAAAGAACAACCAACAATGGAAAAATGGAATGAGGAACTAGTGCATATGCCTAACCCGGTGACAGGGAAGTGAGACACTCCCCAAGTAAGACATAACAACAAAGGACCTTGAACTAGAACCTAGGCTTCACATGGGTCACTACTCTATGTGGGGCCATAGAGTGACACTGGGTCAACAATTTTTATCCTTTAATCCAAAACAAAGAAAAAATACCCAATACCCGAACTACCCCTGGTAGCTTAGGTCTTGTCACGAGCGGTGGTGATCAAGAACTGGCCTGAAACCTACCTTCTAAGAACCGAAAATCATAATATCTATCTACCGTACAACTCAAATAACAAGTCCTTCCTTCGATACCATTTTCCATGAACCAAAATGGTCTAACCTAAACCGATCACACGATATGGCCTGCGACATGGCCTGAGGGGCGTTCCGGATCCCTATGAATTGGAAACTAGTGTCGAGCATCAAAATTGAACAATTGGGAATGATTTGGCCCATAAATGAAAGATAAACAAATAAAAAAACTTAATAGTGAAAACAAAAACTATGAATAGAGATAAAAAAAAGCCGTACATACCTCCATGTGACCCTATGGGTCACCACCAACCTTAATACAACGTCGCGTTATGGAGACCAAATCCAAGAAAGGCACGACACCCAAAGCTAAAAACAAAGGTAAAACTATAGGTGTGAATATTAAAACGTAGTAGGCATGCCCAAACAATCTATCCTCATATGAATTTCCATTATATAAATGATCTATCTATTTCAAATTCAAAATACAATGTATAGAACTAGGTTTTTTTACACATTTTCTTCTTTAAAAGAAAAACAAGATCCATTTCCCCTCATATTTTAAACAAAGCTATTTTCCAAGGATGATTCTTAACCTTTTTAGAGAAAGAGGGATATAGAAGTGTAAAACATTTTAATAACATTTTCCCAAAATCTATTGAAGATCATTTTCATCCCCTTTAAGAAAGAGACGCACCATGCATGAAGGAAAAATCAATAATCACATAAGGAAAGTGTAAAATAAAAAACAAGAGTAACCAACCAAACAAAGAACCTCAATCATCTGCCATATATAACTAAGTGCCAAAATACATGGGAAAACCTTGGAGAATGTGAGTAGTATAGAAAGTAATATACATGTAACTCATCCCTAAGGCATTTCTACTCTCGATGACGTCATAATGCTAAAACGCCTGATGTTTCCCTACCTAGCCTAACTGAGGGGCCCAATCCCCTAGTAGAGAAAAGTTCATACAAAGGGCTACTAGCCAGTTCATAGTCTAAACTAGTGTAGGAATCGTTCACTAAAAATTCGCTCCCTATACAAGGTTCTCGTGTTCAGAAAAAAGGGGGTGATCCAAAAATGTCAGACAAGTATCTAGTCGTAATTACATTCCTCACATAGTCAACATAGACAACAAAGTCACCCCCCCGAGTCACCCCAAGGAAAAAGTCCCTCACCATTCAGCCATTTGATCACGGGAAAGTCCTACCCGATGGACCTCCCATAACATATAACACAACCAAAGCTAGGAGAACACATTTAAGGAGAGTTATCTTGAGATAACTTGCAGTACCCCCGGTTTCTGGTATGTAACCCTTTCTTGATGATTTTCATGGTTTTAAAGTCAAGGGGGTTTAATGGGAGAGTTGGGAAAACTTGGAATAATGTTTGGAGGAAAAGGGGAAGTGGCACGGTCGGCGCACAGTTTGTCTAACCGTGAGGCCAAACCGTGCACAGTGGTTCTTGGAGGAAATGGCTTCCACACGGCCGATGCACAGTTTGTCTAAACTTTGTGGACAAACCATGCATGAAGGATGACTAAGGTAGAAGCTAACGCACAGTTTGTCAAACTATGCGGTCTAACCGTGCTGTCACTTAATGATAGATCCTAAAATTGTGGATCTAACTCATTTTTCATTTAATTTCCTTGTTTTAACCCCTTAAGCTGCCCTAACACGGAATTACTCTCCATTGAAGGTTGGAAGAATTCTCCCAATCATTCCGGAGGCGATCCAAAGGCTTCTCTTGGCGAATACAAGCTGAATTCTTAAGGTATGTGATCGTTCTTGATCGGTTTCTTACATCTACTTATATCTACTTCTCCTCTTTTTTTTTTCT
This sequence comes from Viscum album, assembly GCA_963277665.1. Classification (NCBI taxonomy): domain Eukaryota; kingdom Viridiplantae; phylum Streptophyta; class Magnoliopsida; order Santalales; family Viscaceae; genus Viscum; species Viscum album. The sequence goes on from OY728137.1 coordinate 1,910,613,678, forward strand.
TAGATCTAAGCCCATTATGGGTAGATGTAAGGGTGTGGATTCCAAATATGAAAATATTTGGTCTTGTTTGTTTTAGGAGAAGTGATCTAAGGAGGGTTTTTGGAGTTTTACCTGGTGTTCTTGGCATTCTTCGTCCGTCGGTTGGTTTCACCCAAATTGATGAGGTAGGTGGTTTCACTCTCGATTCCTTTTTCTTAGAACTTGAAGGATTAGTTTCAAATTGTTTTCCTTGATTGAAATGGTTTGGTTACCTGTTATGAAATAATGTTTGAAACCCCTTTTTAGTATCTGGTGATGAAAATTCTGTGTTTTTGGAAAGTGGTTGTTGAAGTAAATTCAAAATGGAGATTTTAAATTGGATATGGTTTTTCTTCTTGAAAGAAATGGTTTTCAATAAAAGGGTTATGCTTTATTGAATGGTTTTAAACACACTTGGTTTTGGGCATGGACTTGCATGGGTTGTGGTGTGTGTTCATATGCATTGGGATGGATAAGGGCGAGAAGTCCCCCCATAAAAAGGTTGGGATGGATAAAGGTGAGAATTCCCCCCATCACTAGGTTGTGATGGATAAGGTCGTGAAGTACCCCCGTCAAGTTAGTTCACTAAGTTATGACTTAGTGGAAGGGTGAATCACCACTCGCAAGTATAGGGAGGTCCAGGTTGCATGTATGGTTGGTTATGTGGATTGGTGAAATGGAACGAATGTGCCAGATTGAAATGTGAATGGAATTGGGAACTTTGCTTGGTTGATTTTCTTGAGAAAGATGGGTTTTGTTGGAAAATGGTTTTTGACATGGAACTTTTTATATTGTGAACAGCTTTGAATTTTTTTTATATAAATTGTTTTATATAAATGTGCTAACATGTTTTATCCTAGAGGCATGGTTTGGGAAGTCATCGGGGAAAACATACTAAGTTTCACTACTCACCCCCTGCTTTGGTACGCTTGTGCTTCTGCCGATTCCATATAACAGGACGTTGTCAGAGGTAAAGTGTCACATGTTTAGAACACTACTTCGTGATACTTCTGCTGGTTCGTGATGTTAGAGCTTGGAGCTTGTGGAGCATGGAGTTGGGTTGTTATATTGTAGTCTTTGAGTTTGTCTTTATGTTGTTTACTATGATGTTTTAGTGTTGGTTTCCACTGTGGTACTCTTGGTTGGTTCTTGATAAACAAATGGTTGAGCTTTTTGAGTTTTCATCATTCATCATTTAGTTGTTTAGTTTGGTTATGGTTGTTGTTTTTGTGGAATGTTCAAATAGGGAAAATCGTCCCCCACTTGTTTGAAACCCTTCGGCATTTATTGTCATCCTTTGGCGCCTTGGGGATGTCACTTAAGGCCAAGTAATGACTCGTTACACTCTCAAGGCAATGAGAATTGGTGGGTCATTACAAATGGTATCAACTTGTTCGGTCCTTGCCTAACAAGTAGTCATCGATGTTCTTGGTCTTGGAGTTGAAATTCCTTCTTGTATATTCCTTGGGTGATCATCTTAGACAAGAGTAGGACTGTCAGAACGTGAAATGTATAGCATAAAAGGACATAGCTAACCCGTTTAGGTTGAACTTCAAGTTACCAGGGTGTTGGGTACATAAGTGTTTGGGATACACTTCAAGAATGTTGCAAATATTTTTGATATGGGTTTAGCCAATGAGATGAGCACGACATGCATTAGAGGAATGAATTTCCACTAGGATGGAATATCTCATTGGGAAGAATGATTTATGATTTTGGGAAAGGTGCATATTTTTGAAAAATGAAGAAATTGATTTTCAAATGAACGATTCTGAAAAGTGGATATTTGGTATATTTTGAAAACGCGTGGATTTTCAAAATGTGTGTGGGATGTTTTCAAAAATGGCTGAACATGTGGAAAATATTGATTAATGGAAACCAATGATGTGATAGTTGATGTGATAGAAATGGAAATTTTAATCCTTCAGTTGCTAGGAAGTGAGACCAATGGCGTGCGTTGTTTGTATAGAAAATGGCGCCTCTTAGGCGTCGTAGAAACCAACCCGAAGAAGCTTCGGAGAATGTGGTTGCACCTGAACCACGTGTGTACCAAGAGCTGGTTCAGAGTATCGTTCAAGCATTCCAGGATGTAGACACAGGGAATCAGAGGGATGAGTCAAGGAATGTAGACAGAGCAACGGTAGCTGAAAGAGACATCTCAAGAGTTTTGGGAGGAGGAAGTATGATGATGCCCACAGGAACAGGTGGGAACACTAAGGCTGGGAACAAGTGGAAGAGAGACACCTACTTCCAAGGTGGGGGTGTGAATCAGAATCAGAGGACTAGATCAGTGAATCTTCCTCCAAGACCCATGATGAAAGATGGGTGTTTTCAATGTGGCTCGACTTATCACATAAAGTGAGAGTGTACGATGCAACCTAGACAATGTCACAATTGCAAGAAGATGGTGCATCTATAGCGCTATTGTAGAAATAATCTGAGGTCAGGTGCATGTGACACTTCCCAAGCATCGCAAGCATCGTATGCTTCGACAAGATGAGGACAACAGAGTTAGTCTCATTATCATAACAGAGCTATCCATGGTGATTCTTGAAATACCCTGACACCTCAACCGAGGCAATCTCAGCAAGGCAACAAGGAGAACAGTGCAGCGACGAAGCAATTGTATGGAGCTGAGAAGCTGATTTTTGATGATCAGGCTGGACCATCAACAGTAAGAGGAATGATTCTTTTGAATTCTACCATTTTGAAAGTGTTGTTTGATACTAGTGCATCACACTCATTCATTTATTCTCATGTTGTTGAATTGCTATGTTTAAAACTGTAAATGATTCCTTATTTGTTGAAACTGCAAACTCTTCTTGGTGAAAGAGAATTTCAATCCTTAGTGTGTCGAGCATGTTCTATAACTGTTGATGGAGCTGATCAGGAATAGGACTTCTCAATTTTGGATATGGATTTCTATGATGTAATCTTGGGTATGGATTGGTTGACAACGTTTAAGGCTCACATCGACTGTTATAGGAGAACGACTAGTTTCTTGACTGAGGACAACATCGATCATCTCTTATTAGGATAGTGGATGGTAAAGAAAGGTGCAAAGAGATTTTTGGCACCAATGGTGGGAACGATCTCTTACCTATTGATAGTGTTGACTTTGGAATCATCGGAAGAGGTTGTGAAAAATTGATTTCTAGCTGTGGTGGATCAATTTCATGATGTTTTTCATAAAAACATCTCAGGGTTACCACCTGTAAGAGAAATGGAGTTTACAATTGATCTCCTTCAGGGGACCAGTCCTATCTCACTTCCAACTTATAGGATGGTACCAACGGAGTTAAAGGAATTAAAGGTGCAGTTAGAGGAGGTGGAAAGCAAAGGTTTTATTCGGCCAAGCGTGTCTCTGTGGGCAGCACCAATTTTGTTTGTAATGAAATCAGTTGGAACTTTGATGCCATGTGTGTATTGTCATAAACTTAACCAAGTTACGATAAAGAATATATATCCACTTCCATGCATTGATGACCTATTTGATCAATTGAGGGGAGCACAGTGGTTCTCTATAATTGACTTACGGTCAGGATATCACCAATTGCGAGTTCAGAAGGTGGATATTCTGAAGACAGCCTTTAGAAGTAGATATGGCCACTACGAATATGTAGTTGTGCCTTTTGGTCTTACGAATGCACCAATGGTCTTCATGTCTTTGATGAATAGGATATTTCATCCATATCTGGATTCTTTTGTTGCAGTGTTTGTGGATGACATATTGGTGTATTCAAGAACAAGGAGTGAGAATAAGCAACACTTGGAGATAGTGTTAGAAATCTTGAGGGAACATCAGTTGTATGCCAAATTATCAAACTGTAATTTTTGGATACAAGAGTTATGTTTTATGGTCCATGTTGTTTCTGAGAAAGGTGATTCAGTGGATCCAGAAAAGAGAGAAGCTGTTCTTTCTTGGCAACCACTGAAGAATGTCTTGGAAATACGAGGTTTTCTCGGTCTAGTTGGTTATTATCGATGCTTTGTGCATGACTAGCTTCGCCCATGACATCTTTGATAAAGAAAAACAGTGCATTTCAATGGACTGAAGAATGTCAGAGATCATTTCAAGAGTTTAAAGTTCGCCTTACATCAGCACCCATCTTGATTTTTCCAGAATCAGGACAAGGTTATGTGATTTATTATGATGCTTTGGGAATAGGGTTGGGTTGTGTTCTCATTCAAGGAGACCATGTTGTTGCTTATAGTTCAAGGCAGTTGAGGGTGCATGAGAAGAATTACCCAACACATGATTTGGAGTTGGCTGCAATTGTCCATGCCTTGAAGACTTGGAGTCATTATCTCTTTGGTCAGAAATTTACTGTCTTTACAGATCACAAAATCCTGAAACACATTTTCTCACAACGAGATTTGAATCTGGGGCAAACGAGATGGATGGAGTACCTTCAAATGTTTAACTTTGACTTAATGTATACACCGTGTAAGGGAAATTCGGTGGCCGATGCATTAAGCTGGAAGTCGTATGCCCAGTTGGCAAAGGAAGCTTCAGATGAATGGCATTTTATGTCGGTTTTATCCGACATGCATGTGGAATGTGAAAATCGAGGTGAGGTCACCTTTTTCTTCTCAGCAACACTTGTTCCTGATTTGGTGGAGATAGTAAAGAAGGAACAAGCATCCTATGTAGACTGTGTTGCAACGAGTTCAAAACTAAATGGTGGGGAGACCATTGAGGGATGGAAGCCGGATGGGAGTTTAGTTTTGTGTTTCAGAGATCGAATGGTTGTACCTATGGTTTGTCAGGAAAAAATCCTTCATGCTTACCACCATTCAAGATGGGCTGTACATCCGGTTACACAGAAGATGTACAAAGCTCTAAAGGCGCAGTTTTGGTGGAGCGGCATGAAAAGGAAGGTGGCCAAGTTCGTTTCGTGATACTTAACTTGTCAGTAGGTTAAAGCAGAGCATCAGAGACCGGATGGTATGTTATAGTCTTTACCTATCCCAGTGTGGACATGGGAGTAGATAGCAATGGATTTTGTTAAATGTATTCCAAGAACGGTCGGGAAACATGATGCCATTTGCGTGATAGTGGATCGTCTAACCAAGTTGGCACATTTCATCCCAATTCGTGAAACCCATACGGTGGAAGATCTTTCAAAAATATATATCCAGGAAGTGGTAAATAGACATGGTGTACCGGTCTCCATCGTCTCAGCTAGAGATTCGAGGTTCACATATCGTTTCTGGAAATCATTACAGTATGCCCTGGGGACTCAGTTGACGATGAGTACGGCGTATCATCCTCAGACAGATGGGCAATCTAAGAAGATGAAAAAAACATTGGAAGACAAGTTGCAGGCTTGTGTAATAGACTTTGGTGGCTCATGGGAGGATCATATACCCTTAGTGGAGTTCTCATACAATTATAGTTACCAGGCCTCGATACACATGTCTTTGTTTGAAGCATTATATGGGTGTCCTTATCATTATCCACTATGCTATGTGGAAACTGGTGAAACATCACAAAATGGGATAAACCTAGTCCAAGAAACAATGGAGAAGATTAAGTCGATTAGAAATAGGATGGAGACGGCTCAGAGTCATCAGAAATCTTGTGCAAATCACCGTTGAAGACCGTTTTCATTCGTTCTGGGTGATCATGTCTTTTTGAGAATATCTCCAAGGCATGGACAACGTCATTTTGGAAAGAAAGTAAAATTATATCCTCGATATATAGACCCTTTTGAGATACTGGAATGGGTTGGAGATGAGGCATATCGGTTTGAATTACCACCATGGTTCAGTGCAGTACATAATGTGTTCCTTGTATCTCAATTGAAGAAGTATCAGCCTGATCCTGACTATGTGATCAGATGGGATCACATTGACCTAGAGCCGTATGCTTCGTTGGTACATATCCCGATGCAGATTGTGGATTGGCAGGATAAAGTCTTGCGTGGAAAAAGCATCGGCCTAGCGTGGGTTTTGTGGCAACATGGTCAGATTTAGGAAGAGACTTCGGAATGTGAGAAAGAAATAAAAGAGTGGTGGCCAGAACTCTTTTAGTCAAGCGATTGTTTTCTACTTTCCGAGGACAGAAAGGCCCATGGTGAGGAGAATTTAGTACCCCCTGTTTCTGGTATGTAACCATTTCTTGATGCTTTTCATGGTTTTAAAGTCAAGGGAGTTGAATGGGAGAGTCAGGAGAACTTGGAATGATGTTTGGAGGCAAAGGGGAAGCCGCACGGTCAGCGCACAGTCTGTCTAACCGTGTGGCCAAACTGTGCATAGTTGTTCTTGGAGGTAGTGGCTTCCGCACGGTCATCACACAGTTTGTATATACCGTGAATCCAAACTATGACTGAAGGATGGCTGAGGAAGAAGCTAACACACAGTTAGCGCACGGTTTGTCAAACCGTGTGAACTAACCGTGTGGTCACTTAAAGTTCGATCCTAAAATTGTGGATCTAACTCATTTTTTCTTTAATTTCCTTGTTTTAACATCCTAAGCAGCCCTAACTTGGGATTAATCTCCCTTGAAGGTTGGAAGACTTCTCCCAAGCGTTCTGGAGGCGATCCGAAGGCTTCTCTTAGCGAATCGAAGCTGGATTCTTAAGTTATGTGATCATTCTTGATTGGTTTCTTAGATCTACTTAGATCTACTTCTCATCTTTTCTCGTTTTCTTAGATATACAACCATTTTGGGTAGATCTAAGGGTTTGGATGCCAAATATTACAATATTTGGTGTTGGTTGTGTTAGGAGAATTGATCAAAGGAGGGTTTTTTGAGTTTTTACCCGGTGTTCTTGGTGTTCTTCATCCGTCAGTTGGTTTCACCCAAATTGTTGATGTAGGTGGATTCACTCTTGATTCCTCTTTATTAGAACTTGAAGGCTTAGTTTCAAATTGTTTTCCTTGATTGAAATGGTTTGGTTGTCTGTTATGAAAGAATGGTCGAAACCCCTTTTTAGTATTGGGTGATGAAAATTGTGTGTTTTTGGAAAGTGGTTGTTGAACTAAATTTAAAATGGTGATTTTAAATTGGCTATGGTTTTCCTGCTTGAATGAAATGGTTTTAAATAATAGGGTTATTCTTTATTGAAAGGTTTTGAATACACTTTGTTTTGGGCATGGACTTGCATGGGTTGTGGTGTGTGTTCATATGCATGGAATGGATAAGGGCGAGAAGTCCCCCCATCAAAAGGTTGGGATGGATAAGGGCAAGAAGTACCCCCATAACTAGGTTGGGACAGATAAGGTCATGAAGTACCCCCATCAAGGTAGTTCACTAAGTGATGACTTAGTGGAAGGATAACTCACCAATCGTGAGTATAGGGAGGTCCAGGTTGCATGCATGGTCGGTTATGTGGATTGGTGAAATGGAACGAATGTGCCAGATGGAAATGTGAATATAATTGGAATCTTTTCTTGGTCTCTTTTCTTGAGAAAGATGGGTTTTGTTGGAAAATGGTTTTTGAAATGGAACTTGTTATATTGTGAACTTCTTTGAAATAGTTTTATATAAATGTGCTAACATGTTTTATCCTAGAGGAATGGGTTGGGAAGCCATCAGGGAAAACCTACTGAGTTTCATTACTCAACCCCTTCTTTGGCATGCTCGTGCTTTTGCAGATGTCATATATCGGGACGTTGGTAGAGGTAAAGTGTCACATGTTTAGAGCACTTATTCGTGATACTTATGATGGTTCATGATGTTGGAGCTTGGAGCTTGTGGAACATGGATTTGGGTTGTTTTCTTGTAGTCTTTGAGTTTGTATTTCCGTTGTTTACTCTGATATTTTAGTGTTGGTTTCCACTTTTGTACTCTTGGTTGTTTCTTGATAAACAAATGGTTTAGTTTTCTAAGTTTTTATCATAAATTATTTATTTGTTTTGTTTGGTTATGGTTGTTTGTTTTGAGGAACGTTCAAAAAGGGTAAATTGTCCCCCACTTGTTTGAAACCATTCGACATTTATTGCCAGCCTTTGGCTCCTTGGGGATGTCGCATAAGGCCATGTAATGGCTCGTTACACTCTCAACCCAATGAGAATTGGCGGGTCATTACATAAGTAGTTTTAAAAAAGTGAAAACCCAGCCTCACATAATTTTTGAAAGGAAAACCATTTATTAAATAATCACACACACATAACTTTGAAAACATGAAATACACTTCGAAACCAATTTAAAAAACCCAAACACTAATTTTAAATCAAAAACAAATTCACATAGGCTAAAGGGGCATTTCATTAGGAAATTTATGTGAAAAAACAATCTAACCATTTATATCCACACAATACAAGAAACAAACCAATCCAATTAAAGAAAGACAATTATACTAATAGTTCTATATCAATAATTAATATTAAAACAATATGTGAAATGAAATAAATAAATGATTCTTAAATTTAAAGGTTAATTCATAGAGATCATACCTCATATAAGGAAGCAAACCAAGCTGAGAGACTTCAGATATTGAAGCTTCTGAAGAAAACGCCCACACTAGCACACACATACATTCTCAAACATATATATATACCCATAATCCATTGAACATATTCCCCACTCCATGAGGGAATATTTTCAAGGAAGATATATATATATATATATATTTGTCTATATATATACATATATACACATAGACACATACATACATATGTATGTGTGTGTGCGCACCACCAAGGAACCTCCCAATATCTAATTAATTAATCTAGAGGAACCAACATCATTTGGAAAACATGAACCATTTAAGAAAACATGTTTTCAAGGAAACACCAATTTAAAGCATCACCTTCTTTTGATGACACACCCATGTGTGCACCTAGTGCACCCATGGGTGTGTCAACATCTAGTGACACACCAAACATTACAGGAGACACACAAAAAACATTTTTCAAATTAATTTACCATTAATTAATCAATTCATTAAACCCCTTTGTAAAAACCCACTATTAATGAAGTCGCATATCAAGTGACTTTGAAAAAAAATTCACACACTTTGAATAATCCTAAAAACAATTCTGATAAGTACCCTAATGAAGCACACATGAGAACATAACCAGATCATTTAGAAAATCAACTTTCACCATATACTCATGTCAAAAGACTTTTGAAGTATATTTCACACCATATAAAATATATAATTTCACTATTTAAAACCCAAATGACATTTAAACAAAAAAAACTTGACACATGCACATGAACACATATAAATAATTAGATATTCACTTAGAAATATAGTTTTTCAAATTATACTCTCAAAAAAACATCACAATAAATTCACTAAGTGATTAAAAACAATTGGTCATTAGAATGCATAAACCTAAACAAGAAACACTTAAAAAACTATTTTTAACATGTTATAATAATCTATAAACATCATAATATAATAATTATCTATATCATTAAGTAGAGAATAAAGTAAAAATAATATTTAAAGAAATACAATCACCAAAAGATTTCTTCTGAAGAAGAAAAAATATGGATTAATCTACCTCAAAGGCGCATGATTGTGATGAAACCTTTAGAGAATGAAGAGTACACACCAAAGGACCATTCACAACCCCTAGAATCCAAGAAAAACGAACAGAACATAGTCCCAATCCATTAGGATTCATCTAAAAATGAAACCCCAAAGAAGAATCACAAAAAATGATTAATACTTACCAGTGGGAAAAGTGGAGAGGTCGAACGCGCCAAAGCGAGGATGGGAAGATGCCTAAGGTCTTGCACACCAAAGAGGAGTCTGGATGGGGGAGGGGGTTGTTGTTGATGAGGGTGGTGTCAGACAGGGAGGGGGAGGGGTGTTCGATCGGAGCTACGTCCTGGAGTGGGGTGTATGCCAAGGGGGTCGAGCTACCAGGAGAGGGTCATGCGAGTAGAGTGGGTGAGGAATGGAGATGGGAAGAGTACTGGAGGTGGCTTGGCCCGAGCGGCTTGGTGCATGGGAGAAGGAGCACTCCACAACGTAGGGTAGAAGGAAAGGGGGTGGGGGGGGGGGTCTTGACCCTCCTAGGGTTTCAAATCCCATTGTTTTTTAGTACTAATATATTAATAATAATAATAATAATAATATTATTAATAAAAAACCACAAAAACTATAATAATAATATCATTAAAACTATAATAATATTATTCTTTTATGATTAAACATTATTTCCTCAAACTCAATTTTATTAAATTATTATTTTTCTTTATTTCATTTCACTTATTCTTTAATTAATTTATTTACTTATTTCGAATGTCGGGCAACCACACGACTTGTGTTCCGTCAAGTGCGCGGTCGAGCGAGCTGCGCTTAAACCGTACCACCCAGCACTGACCACCTACCAAGTTAGACTAAATATTGTCTCATAGTTTTATAACTCATGCGCAAGTCGCACGTCAAACCCGGTTGGGGTGTGTAAATTCTCCCCAGAAAATACACTTTCTTCTCCTAGAAAGTCATCATGTCAAAAGATAACCAAAGCTTGAGTCTATGCCCGAATAGATCCAAAAGAAAAAATAAAGAACCTTGGGTTGACGATTCACTCCACAAGTCACGCCAAACTGGTCACGAAGAAACAATGACTTAAAATAAGGGGAGAACACAAGATGTTTCTCCCCACCACAGAAACTCGACTAACACGGAAACTTTAAAAATCACGCACACCAACCCAAGGAGGGGATAACGTGGGAACTCCCAACCCAAACTTACCGACTAATCCACATGTTTTGAACATGACCATTGAGATTTAAACGGAACACCACTACAAGGACTCCCGACATATCAGTGCACCAAAACCAGGAACTCCCTATAACAACACCGTTGGAACTAAGAATTCCCCAAACCGATCTAAAACTCCCAACATATCCGACTCCCTTAGTACGAGCGAGACAATTCATCCACTAAAACCTGGAACTCTCGACATAAGACAATGACCCACAACACTCACATCTCCAAATGATCATTAATAAAATTAGTAATAACCCACACAAGGGCCAAATACACTTTTAAGAAAAATAGACCATTCTAAAGGCCACATTCAAAAGAACGTGACAACTATGATCATGAAAGAATGAGTTTATCACACAATTAACACAAAAGATGAACTTAAAACAGTGGGAAAACAAGGACAAGGAAACCCTGAATGTATATATTATATGATGAAATATAAATAACCAAGATAAGGTCTCACATGCATCTGACACACTAACTATGCGCAAGATTCACCTTGAGACCTGAGGTTGGGGCTATGATGGCTGAAGCATCTTATGCCTCACAGTCAGACATGAGCATCCAACTATCAAAGCTCCTTCCTCAAATGAAACTTCTTTCCTAAACTTTCCCAGTGACCTGAATGGTCACATAGTAGCAGGACTTCGGAGGGATGAGACAAGATGGCTTAGGATACTCGAACCGGAAACACCGATGGCACATTTGAAACTAGTCTGATGAACCAGAATTCGACACTAACAAAATGGATTTCTTCAGAGGCAAGTTACTCTTCTAAAACTCACTTGAAAAAGAGGGAGCCCTTACAAATGGAGAGAGGTTCTGGATTATCCAAGCACTTGTGCTCTAGATTCCGACTCATTAAAGCGGCCTACACAGGCCTTAACAAACCACTGGCCTTGTTAACTACGGATGGGCTCTCACCTCTTTTCTCATTCACCTCCTTAGGTATGATCCATTGGATGGAGACGGGTTTTAAAACCTCCCACATCATCCCAAATCCATGTATGATGAGACATATACCCCCATTGGTCCAGGTCTAGACCATCCACTAAACCCAAGACAATATAAACTCTGACAATCTCAGAAGTTCCTAACCACCTGAACACATGATCTACTCCCCTCAAATCTCTTCACTACCCCTAAGGAACCCCGAAAACCTCAAAAGAAAAGTGAAACTCGATAGAAAGTAGAATTAGAAATGACTCACTAACATCTTTTGAAGACATTTCTTGTGGAATATTCAGAACAACATGAAAAACAAAACCAAAACTCACAATAAGACAAAACTCAATCATAATAAACACCCTAAACCCATCCAATTGGCCAGGAATCCCAAACAAGATCAAACACAACCAAAGGAAACAACCCAAGCCCAGGGTAATAGACTCATAAATAAAATATATACAAACAGAAGAAAAACCCACTTTTCAAGAAAAACAATGTCCCAAAATCACTTTTTAATTCAAGTCAATTTTAGAAAAATAAAGCAAAGCATTAAATCCAAAAACCCCACCCATGGAATCCTATGAACCAATGTATAATCCTTAATCCATTTCAACTCAAGCCACCTGTACATATGTGTCGATGTGAACTTCATGTATCTACCCACACATATGCGGTTGATCCTAAAGAACACCAAGGGTTTCACTTTCTGTTCCATTACCAAATCTAAACATAAGAAAAAAATTCTCCAAATCAAAACACTTACTCTTCAAAAAACCACTTTATGAATTTCAAAAAAACTAAAAATAAATCACCTTTTTACCAATTTTAAAAACATCAGAGAAATAACCCTTTCAATTCAAAACCACCTTCATTTCCAAAAAACACTCTAAAACCAACAAAAATCAGGACAAAGAATAACCAACAATGGAAAATCAGAATGAGGAACTAGTGTCTATGCCCAACCCGGTGACATGGTAATGAGCCACACCCCAAGTAAGACATAACACCAGAGGACCTAGAACTGACACTTAGGCTCCACATGCGTCACTACTCCATGTGGGGTCATAGCATGACACCGAGTCACCCCTATTGTCGTACCTCAATCAAAAACAAATCCAAAGGACCCAAAACCTGGACTACCCCCAGTAGCCCGGGTATCGTCATGAGTAGTGGTGATTAGGATCCAACCTAAAACCTACCTCCTAATCCTTGACAGTCCTAATCTACATCTTCCAGACATTGCAAATAACAAGGGCCCCCTTTAATACCATTTTGTCATGAACCAACCCAGGTTGACCCCGAACCGGCCACCCGAGCCGGCCCGTGAAATGGCCCAAGGGGCATTCCCGATCCCCCTGGGCTGGTATCTAGTTCCTGGCATCAAAACTAAACAAGTGAGCACTATTTGGCCCATAAATTAAAGGAAAATAAATAAACAAAAACAGAATGGTGAAAAAAACTGGGAAATGTGAGAAAAAAATGTTGTACATACCTCTATGTGACCCTATGGGTCACCACCAATCTCAATACAACGTCACAATATGATGTCCTAATCCAAGCAAGGCGCAACACCCAAAGCTAAAAATAAAGGTAAAACTATAGGCATGAGTATTAAAACTCACTAGGCATGCCCAACAATCTATTATCACTTGAATTTAATTTAAGGAAAAGATTCATCAATTTGAAGTTTGAAATACAATGTATAGAACTAGGTTTTTTTACTCATTTTCTTTGTTGAAAGGAAAATAGGACCCATTTCCCTTCATATTTTAAACTAAGCTCTTTTCCAAGGATGAAGCTTAAGCTTTTTAGAGAAATAGGGATAGAGAAGTGTAAAACATTTTAAAAACCTTTTTATAAACACTTTTTAAGACCATTTTTATCCCCTATAACAAAGAGATGCACCGTTCACGAAGGAAAAAAGCAATAATCACACAAGGGAAATAGAAAATAACAAACAAGAGTAACCAACCAAACAAAGAACCTCAATCATCCGTTGAATATAACTATATTCCAAAATACATGGGAACACCTAGGAGCTTGTAAATAGTTTTGAACGTACTATACATGTGACTCATCCCGAAGGCATGCCTACTCTCGATGACGTCATAATGCCCAAATTCCCGGTGTTGCCCTACCTGGCCTAACCGAGGGGCCTGATCCCCTAGCAGAGCAAAGTACATACTAAGGGGCACTATGCAGTGCATAGTCTAAACTAGTGCAACAATTATTCACTAAAAATTAGCTCACCATTCTAGGTTATCATGTTCAGATAAAAAGGGGCTGAGTCAACAATGTCAAACAAGTATCCAGTCACAAGTAAATTCCTCACATAGTCAACAGACACAACAAAGTCACCCCCTGAGTCACCCCAAGGAATACATCGCTCACCTTTCAACCATTTGATCTCATGAAAGTCCAACCCGACAGACCGCCCATAACATATAACTCAACCAAAAAAGGGGGACCACATCCAAGGAGGGTTTTTTTTGAGATAACTAGTTTTACAAAAGTTCCAACCGGGCCTCACATAATTTTTGCAAGCCAAACCATTTCATAAGGAATCACACACACACCACATTGAAAATTTTAAATACACTTCAAAACCAATTTATGAAACCCAAAATAAAATTTTAAATCAAAAACACATTCAAAAAGGCCAAAAGGGCATTTCCTCAGGCAATTTATGTGAAAACACAATCAAACCATTTATTCCAACACAATACAATAAAAAAAACAATCAAATTCAATACCTAAAATCTTACTAATAGTTATATATCAATAATTAATATTAAAACTATGAGTGAAATGAAAGAAATAAATGATTCATAAATTTAAAGCTTAATGCATAGAGATCATACCTCAGAGAAAGAACCGAACCAAGACAAGAAACTTCGAATCTTGAAGTATTCGACGAAAATTACCACACTAGCACACACATACATTATCATATATATATATATATATACCCTTAATACATTGGAAATATTCCCCCCTCCATAATGGAATATGTGAAAGGAAGATATATATATATATATATATATACACACACAGACACATACATACCTATTTATGTGTGTGTACGCACCACCAAGGAATCACCCAAGCTCTAATTAATTAACCTAGAGGAGCTAACATCATTTGGAAAACTGGAACCATTTAAGAGAACAAGTTTTCATGGAAACAACAATTTAAAGCATCACCTTCCGTTGATGACACCCCCTTGTGTGCACCTAGTGCACCCATGGGTGTGTCAACATATAGTGACACTCCAAACCTTCCAAGAGACACAAAAAAACCATTTTTCAAATGCATTTACCATTAATTAATTCATTCAAGAAACCCCTTTGTAAAAACCCTCTATCAATGCATTCACATCTCAAGTGACTTTGAAAAGACATTTCAGACACTTTGCATAATCCAAAAAACAATTCCGAGAAGTACCCTAATGAAGCACACATGAGAACATAACTATATCATCTAGAAAATCCTCTTTCACCATACACTCATGTCAAAACACATTCGATGTATATTTCTCACCACCTAAAATATCCAATTTCCCAATTTAAAACCCAAATGAGATTTAACCAAAAACAACTGACACATGCACACATAGACATAATTCGTGATTCACTTTTAAATATAGTTTTAACAAATTATACTCTCAATAAAATATCCCAAAAAATTCACCAAGTGATTAAAACAAAATTGGGCATTAGCATGCATAAATCTAAACAAGAAACACATAAAAAATATTTTTAACATGTTATAATAATCCATAAACATAATAATGGAAAAATTATCTATATCATTAAGTATTGAATCAAGTAAAAATAATATTTAAAGCAACACTAGAACCAAAATATTGCTCCGAAAGAGGGAAAATACAGATTTATCTATTTAAAAGGCACGTGATTGTGACGAAACCTTTGGAGGAGAAAGAGTACACCACAAAGGACAATTCACAAACCCTAGAATCCTAGAGAAATGAACTGAACATAGACCCAATCCATTAGGATTTTCCCATAAATGATAACACCAACAAAGAATTGAAAAAATGGATTAATACTAAACAATGGGAAAAGAGGGGATGTCGAACGCACCGCAGCGAGGAGGGGCGGATGCCAGAGGTCTTGCACACTGAAGAGGAGTCTGGATGGTGGGGGGGGGGAGGGTGGGGGTGTTGATGGAATGAGAGGTGACAGATTAGGGGGGGTCGAATGGAGATGCGTTCCAGAGCAGGGTGTATTCCAGGTGGTTGGGCCGCCAGGAGAGGGTCCCACGAGCAGCGTGGTGTGAGGCCGGGAGCTGGGAAGAGTTCCAGAGGCGACTTGACCCGCGTAGCATGGTGCATGAGATTAGGCGCATGCCGCAACGTAGTGGAGAAGGAAGGGGGGGGGGGGTGACCCCCTAGGGTTTCAAATCCATTTGTTTTTCTACTAATGTTATACTAATAATAATACAATAATAATAATAATAATAAAAGTATTAATAATAACCACTAAAATAATAATAATAATATTAAAACTATAATAATAATATTATTTTTTGCTTAAACATTATTTTCTCAAACTCTATTTTATTAAATTTTTATTTAGGTTCATTTCATTTCACTTATACTTTAATTAATTTATTTACTTATTTCGAATGTTGGGAAACCATATGACTCCCATGCCATCAAGTGTGCCGTCGAGCAAGATGCACTCAAACCATGCCACCTAGCACTGACTGCCTAAACAGTCAGACTGCGTGTTGTCACACAGTTTTATAACTCACACGCAAGTCTTGCGTCAAACCCGGTCGGGGTGTGACAGTTCTGTTTTCTATTGAGAAATAAATCATGATAGTTTGGTCTGCAAAGGCCAAATTTAGTGGAATAGTTCTTTAAAAGACAAGAGTGTGATTGAAATCTTGATTGTTTAGACTATAGTGATATATTGTGATAGCAAGAGTGTGCTTGAAATCATAAATAATCACATAAAATACCATGGAGGGTGGCATTGATTGTAAGCATCAAGGATGAGGGCGCCACGGTGACAGAGTTCATCGGGGAGGAGGGTGCCACAGTGAGAGAAATATTTTGGGAGGAGGACGCCACTGTTTGACATGTCATTGAGGAGGAGGGTGCCTTTATAAGAGAGGTTGTCGGGGAAAAGGAGAGGTCATCGGGGATGAGCATTTCATGATGATAGGGTTGCAGATTGGGGGAGGAGGAGGAGCTTGATATAGATTGCGAAAAAAATACAGTCGTGATATAAAATTGATATACCCAAAGAGGTTTAATTAAACCATGGAAATAAAAAAGTAATATCCATGGACCTATAAAATCGTGGCTATAGGTATGTGGCTATAACCTAAATTTCTAGTAGTGGAAAGTAGTGGCCTACAATCAGTGGCATGCAAGTAGTGGCATGCAAGTACTGGCGCCCAAGCAGTGGAACACAAGCAGTGGCATGCAAGTAGTGGCACGTTAGTATAATGTGGCATGTAATTATAAAATTGGCGCATATGTTGGTTTTCCTGCGACAAAGGGAGAGGCTGCGCACTAGTTAAAGTGGCACAGAAGTCACCCTAGGGTTGCATGAAAGTTGGAAGTTTCCCAATTCAACTATGGTAAAGGGGTATTCATCAGTGGATGAAAATTGGATTTCAGAAAATCAACTATATATATTGAATGATGCATTCATTATAGATAATGAAAGAACATAAATGTCTTCAACCTATGATTGGATCTTCAGAATAATTAGTGAGATCACTTCAGTTGAGAGATAATTGAGCTTTCAAATTGCAATTGGTTTTAAACCATGAGGGAATGTGAGTCTGCTCTAAATTTCGTAAACATTATTGTGCCTTTAGTGGATGTGGTACATCTGAAAATTACTGGTGTATTCTCCTTAGATGTATCCCAGTGAGGGTGAACCAATTAAAGTTGTTGTGTCCTGTGATTGTTTTAATATTTTTTCACACTCTACAATGAGAAGTAGAGAGAAGATATTTTTTTATAACAATGAAAAAAGATCAATAGGGGAAGTTGTTTTAATCTGTTATACCCCGATTCACCCCCTCTTAGGGTATCTAAAATAGTTGATCTAACAGTATATGATAACATCCAAATGTTTTTTAAGGATGATATTATGTGATTTTATTAGAAATAAATCTCTAATTTGATAATATAGGTGGTTGATGATTTGAAATAGATTAATCTCGAATTAAAACCCCCCTAAAAATGTTAATTGAGCATATCTCTTCCATCATTATGGTGCACAATGAGAGTAACCTTACTGTACACCTTGTATGACACTCTTGAAGAACATTATTTGGTTAACTCATGTTTTTCTCCATAATCCATTATGATGGATTTAAGTATATGATGACCATGGATGATGTTGATTAAACATAAGGTTTCATAGGTTGATAGTAATGTGTTATAATATATGAAATAACCAAATTTTGTTTCATAAATATATATTTGTTCACTCTGATTATTATATCTTGACATTTACAATATGTTTTGGGTTTATTCAATCGATGAAAATAGAAGAAATAATGTAGAAATTAATGTGTTGGTCAATATAAATAACATCTTCAAGAGAAACCAAATAGTTTTAGAGTTAGGATGTAATACCTTGTGACTATGCTCAATAAACTCTCTCCAGCTATGAATGTTAATGTTGATCTTCTAAATTCACCAAGGATGTTCTAACATCCAATTGATTATTTTGTAAAGGAACACCCACGATCCTTATATGTATCTTATAACAAACTAGTTTCTCAGAAATGGATTAATCCAATGGAAAAGATATCATCCATTGTTTAGTGATCGACCCATGAGAAATTTTTCTCATCTTTCTATCACATGGAAGGAAAATTTGATCAATGGTAGACTCTTATCTAGAACATGAGCTAAGAGAAAGAAATAAACTCCATGGAATGAGAGGATTTGAAGAGGGTATTTATTAATAAATACATTCCTTAAACTCTTCACAATAATATTGAAAGGTACATTATGGATTAGAAACATAGGGATGATGAATATGTTGGTACCTATGAAAAACAATTTACCTAAATTACAAGCTTTATGTAACACCTTGAAATTCTAAAGTATGAACATTGTATCTAATAGAATGTATGACACACAACACCAAGCCTGGAAAGAAATATAAAATCTAGATAATTTAAAACATATTTATAATTTTAGAAAAATTCAATCTATTCTATAGATTTGAATGCAGTCAAAATGGATTTAAATTTCCTTACACACAATAAAGACTTTGTCTGATAGCTTCCGTCACACGCAAGACTGAGTTTTATCAAACAACAATATATTATTAAAATATTATTATCTCATATATTAAGATACTACCTAGATATTAAATTTGAGGTTATAAATATAATTTTCTAAATTACAAAAATATATTGTTAAATTCAATGGTTACAAATTAATAGTAACAAAATATAAAAACCAATTGAATATATAGAAAATGTTTCTATAGAAACCATTATTCTACTCCCAAAGGCATTTTTTCTTAATAAATTAAATTAATTACTACTAGTGAATGATATTAATAAAACCTATATATTATATATCCAATAAAATATTTTTTTTACATTAATCCTATATATTCAATAGACATAAGATAAGAATAAATATTATTTTAACCATAAAATATATATTTTTCTAAAGGAAATTTTCTTGCCATTTGATGAAACACCTATTAAAAAACAAATTTTTAAACTTTAAAACAAATTATATGAAAATATTAAATTTATTTTTTAAAGGGTAATGTCAAAATTATCTTAAATTGAACTTTTGGGGTTTTTGAATAAAGTTACATTTTTTCTTAATAGTGAAAAATTATGTATTTTAATTGAAAACTAACGTTTCATCTCAAAAATTTATAACGTTAAATTATATTTTAAATTGGGTTTTAAAGATTAATTATATAAATTATACATATATTAATTCAATTTATTTCGTTAGGAGTAATTTTATCTTGACTTTGGAAATAAAATAATATCTATCATTTGAACATTTTCAATTTATAAACATGCATTCCTGATACGTCTATAGGATTAATTTTATATTATTTTATCACAATTATAGGATTTTAATTTGAAAAAATTGATTCTATATATTGAATTAGAATAATTTATAAACCAAAAGGAGTTACATGAAAAAGAGGGAACATTATTCAATGATCACTTTTGATTTATTTCCTTAAATACACCAATTCTTCATATATCATGATAATATAATAACATCTATATACTCAATATAATGATATGTTTATATCTTAAGGTTATTACCTAAAACTTCACACACTTATATCAAATGTTATATTCCATCATCGTTCGTATGTATGATGGACTTCCACCTTGCAAACAGATGTGGTTCATTTTTCCATTAACATGTTTCAAGGATGGGAATAATAATGAATTTATAGTTTATATATTAAATATATGATATAAATAATGTATTTATACTTATTTAATTATTTTATAATACATAAATTAATTATTTACAATTTATGGGAATATGATAACATCATTTGTGGACGTCCGGACTACCGTCTCCTCTAATCGATGTGATTTATTCATGATTTACATGGAATGTATTATGGATGGGTTTAATAAATATAAGTGACATATATAAAGTAAATAATATACTAGAATTATAATATATATATATATAATTTAATTATCATTTTTAATATGATAAAAAAATGGAAGCAACGTTCATGTGTACGTACGACCTACCGTCTCCATGAATGGTGCATTTCATTTCATTTTTCCAAATTTAATGGATTAAACTAAATAAATATATATTAGATATATTTTAAATTTTCATCATGGTTTAACTTTAGAAGATAATTGAATCACGATATATGTAATAGGAAAAAAATAACAAATCAAGACATACTCGAAAAACAAGGCAATTAACACCCAAAACATAAAAATTAATGATTTTTTTAAAATGGGTTATAATATGTTATAAGTAGATCATATATGATATGATAAATATTAATATGGTATTGTGAGAAGTTAATAACATGATTAAAACTATTATACAAGAGGTTAAATGATGTTTAGTAAAAAGGCAACATAATGTAAGGAATTTCATCTCAATTTACATACCATTGAGAGTTATTTGTTATTATGCACCAATTTACTTTGATGTGGTGTATATTCTGCTCGTTTTTATTTTAATATCACGATTCCATCATAATTCATGTTATTTTAAGTATCAATTTGAATTATTCAATCCAAAGGGGTTTGACATGAAAATTACCAAGTTGTAAAAGTTATTTTTTACCATATCACTTTATTTGGTGATTGTTAACATTCTCTTGAAATAATAAATATATGGTAATATTTTTCCATTTGAAATTAAATTTATCCTAAATATATATATCATCTACCATGGATATTATTATTTCCTAAAACCTATACAAGTATTACATATTATGTATACTTTTAAAGTAATTTGATTAACTTGGGAATTATTGATAAATTCACATCCTTAAACAATATGGATATTTGATAAGGAACATTATTTTTGAGCTAAATTTATTATTTGATATACAAGGAAAGGTTTAAAATTTCACTACACAGATTGAGGATAGGTTAATACAAGCCCCTCGATACATTAGTGGTCTCATTGGATGAATCAGTTGGCGAGCCTCACCAAATGGGTTTCTACCTAGCATGTTTTAAAATATCTTTTGGGTAGATCATGACGGTAAAGGTGTAATTTTCCTCAGAAACAAGTCATCATATAATTAATCATTGCCTTCAATTTTATTCAGTTATCATTATCCAAAATATTTTAACTATGGAAAAATATATGTATTCATTTCATTCTTAATTTATTGATTAAATGGAATGATTTTCAGTTATTTGTGTTTCCATATTGATTATTAATTATCCAGTTATTTAAATGTCTTATGTGCTAAGTTATTTACCTTTTTCATATTGATTAAGCTTATTGATTTACTATTTCATCTTATGTATTTAACCATTACCAATCATTTGATCTCACCATTATTTTCCTCATTTTCATTGGATTCTATGAAGTGTAATAAAAGTGCTATGCAAGGATATACTAGATGGAATGAAGTTATTGTTAATGAAAAAAATTATTATGTAATATTTGAATTCATTTGTAATACATGACTAATGTATGTATCCAGATTACCAAGAATACTAAACTATTCGATCCTTTGGGAGGAAATTTCATTGTATTTTATGCTAATGTGAGGGTAGCATAACACCATATATAGGCTTACTAGGGTTGGGTCACTACAACTGGTATCAGAGTAAGTTTAGTAGAAAACATGGGAACAAGATTTTGTAAAACA
Source organism: Viscum album (assembly GCA_963277665.1). Taxonomy (NCBI): domain Eukaryota; kingdom Viridiplantae; phylum Streptophyta; class Magnoliopsida; order Santalales; family Viscaceae; genus Viscum; species Viscum album. The sequence continues at coordinate 1,910,635,684 of OY728137.1, forward strand.
TATATTACAGAACAAAACCCTAAGATATAATTTGAGGATAAATATAGGAAATCAAATTAATGGTTTATTAAGGTATATAATATGTGGTATTTCCTTATAATACATCCCTGTATCGATACTATAAGTGGAGATGGTTCTATAAAACATATACCTTTGGGTAACAACTCTGAAAAGGGTGAGTCAAGCATGACATGATCGTAACCTAGTACATGGCGATGAGCCTTACTGTACACAAGGTTCAATACTCGGAGGGGATATTCTTAGGATAATTCAAACTTTATATAAAAATAATTAGGAATTATATGAATAGAAATTGAAAATTAATAACCTAAGACAAACCTAAGTTATGTTATATTGAAAATAATCTATCAAAATCTAGACATCTAATAAATTACTATGTGGTATTCCCACTATGATAATTTTTGCTCACACTATGTTTTTTGGTTTTATTCAACAGTTGTAACCCAAAGGAATCATGTTAACATTAAACATGAAAAAAAGGTAGTGATGAAAATGAGAAACCAAATGGGATGTTGATAGGTATGATATATATTATGTTTATGACTAATCAATTTTCATGAAATATAGTAAAAAAAATATACCTCAACCAACTCCCAGACTCATAAAAGATGAAAAAGATGGAGTTTTCTAAGATTTCGAGTGGTAGGGACCATAGTGAAAATAAAGTGTGATTTCCATCATGTACGATATGTGGAAGGAGACACCCAAGATAGTGACTCAATGGAATGTGGAAATTATTATGTTTAGAAAATGATGTCATCAAGAAAAGAATTACCGAGGATAAATGAAGAGTATGTTGGAGGGAAATAAATCTCATCCAGAGTGTCCATTTATAGTGTGCTTCCTTAAATGTGTGGAACATTGGAATTTCCTAGGTAAATATTATCTTATAAATGGTAACCCCAAGATCAGGGGAGAACCTAATTAGAAATAAAATTGATAAAGTAGTTATGAATTATGATTCAAGAAATAAATTGTTGAATTGATTTATCAATAATATTTTAGTTAAAAGAATCCTAAAACATCTAAGGACACTTTTAAATTTTATAAGACCATGTATATTCATTAACTTAAGAGTTATGGATACCATCACATGATTATGTGATTAAGGTGGATCATTATTTTATAATTCTTAAACATCTATTTTTGGTTTTATGTAAAGAGATTCTACCAAGATTAAAGAGATTTAGAGAAATTTATGGAAAGTTTAAGTTTCAATGGAAAAATTATTTAAGGAATAATAAATATACATTTTATATAAATAAGTTTGAATGTATTTATAACCATTAGTGTTGATATGACCATTAATTACAATATCTTTAAATAAGATAATTAGACTTTCTACAAAAATAAGTTTTATTGAAAATAATAATAAAACAATTATTTAATGTATAATTTTATTTAAAATATGTCTATCATATTTCTTTTTGGAATCATATTAATAATGTTTAGAAAAAGTAAAACCTGCATTCTGGGTGACCACGCATCAAGTATGGCATGGCGGTGGGGTTGAACCCAAGAACTAAGTAAGAACATTGTATCTGATAATGTGCATGACTCAAAAAACCAAGCGTTGAAGGGAATATAACTTCCTAAGTCTTTAAAATATATTTACTATTTTAAATAAATTCATTCTATTCTATAGTTTTCAATGAATGTCACACTAAGTTATCTTGCCTTATATGCAAGAATGACTTTATTTGATAGCTTGCATTACACACAAGGATGAGTTTTTTTGAACAATAATATATTAATAAAATGTTATTTTTTAATATAATAAGTTACATATTTGGAATTACATTGGAGATTACGAATAAGGTTTACTAAATTATAAAAATATATTTCTAAATTACAGGTTTACCAATTGATTATAAATTAATATAAAAACTAATTGAATATAATGTAAATGTCCCTATAAAACAATTTTTATACTCCCAAAGGAATTTTTATTAATAAATTAAAATAGTTACTGTTAGTGTATGATATTAATGAAATATATATATATATATGTTATATTCCATGAAATATTTTTTACATTCATCCAATAGATTTGATATATATAAGATAAGAACATATATAATTTTACCTATGAAAGTTTTATATTTCTAAAGAAACGTTTTCTACCTTTTAATGGCGCGCATATTGAAAAACTCAATTTTGGAAATTTTGAAAAATATATATTAAAATAATAATATTTATTTTTGAAAGTGTAATGTAAAAATTATCTTAGTGTGAATTTTGGTATTTTTTATATAAAGTTTCATTTTTATGAATAGAGAAAATACTAAATTTTAATTAAAAACTGAATTTTCATCTAAAAATTTTTAGTGTGAAATTATTTTTATTAATTAGTTTTAAAGTTTTAAAGGATAAATTTTACATATATTTATTGAATTTATTTAATTTATACCATGTTTATATTTATTTTTATTATCAAAATATTTAAAACATTTGGACATTTTCACTTTAAAACCTCGCTTTCTTGTTACATCTGCAGGATTAAATTTAAATTAATTTATGCTACTTATGGGTTTTAAATTTGGAAAAATGGTTTACATATTTGAAATAATAATATTTTATAATTTATATTCAGTTAATAATATTTTTTACAAAAAATGTTATTGAAATAAATTAAAATTAATTATAGAAATTAAGGTGTCACTGAGTTTACTTAGTAATTAAACTTTCATCTTAAGAGGCCAAATGACCTATACACCTGAAAAAACTATTTTATGGAAAACATTCAAGAATATAATCCATTATATATAATTGTTTTGATTATCGGAGAAAACTTATGTAAGGGAGGCCTCCCAATGGGGTTTTTATTATTTTATTTACAAGAATTCCAATCATCTTCCAATGTAAAAGGAAACTCACACCATTGAATTATTTTCACTTATAAGTCCATTTGGAGGATCAAAATCCTGACCATATAAGCAACCAAAATCCCTAAAATCATATTAGAATCATCAATTTGGGAATAAATATATCAAATGATGTCATTTTGTATAAAAAAAGTTGTTACCTGAAAAAGAGGTAACATTATTCAACAAACATTGTTGTTTTATTTCCTTATCTACTCCTTAAGTTATTATTATATCATCATTATATAATAAAATAAGTATAATAAATATACTGAGATTTTTTAATATTAATTTTTCAATATATAACTTCACATACAACCATAAAATTCAATACACATGTATCGTTCGTGTGTACGGAGGACTACCGCCTCGCGAACAGATGTCATTCGTTCTTCCATTAACACATTTAAAGGTTGGGAATAATGATGGATTTAAAGTTTATATATGATATATACGATATTTATAATGTTTATATACTTCTGGAATTGTTTTATAAAATATACCTTCATGCTTTCCAATTGTTGGGAATACTATTACATTGCTTGTGGGAGTGTGGACTATCACCTCCTGAAAGCGATGTGATTCATTAACAATTTAAATATGATGTATTAAGGATGGTTTCAATAAAAGTATTTGAAATATAAGACATAAAAATGTTACTATAATTAGTATATATATATATATTACTTACTTTCCATGATTTTAATATGATAAGAAAAAGGAAGCAACGTTCATGTATATGGATGACCTATCGTCTCTATAAAAGGTTCATTTCATTTCCTATCTCCAAATTTTATTAATTAAAATAATTAAATATATAATAAATATATATTATATTTACATCATTGTTTACCTTATGGATATAATTAAATGATTATATATTTAATAGGAATGAAAAATAATAAATCAAGACAAACTCAAAAAACAAGGCAATTAACACCCAAAATGATAAAAATAATTAAACATTATTAACAAATGGGTAATAATATGTAATAATAGGATAATATAAGATATAATAAATATTAATATTGTTATGTTATATGTTAATATCATTATTAAAACAATTATACAATAGGTTAAATGACGTTCAGTCAAAAGGAAGTGTAAGGTGAGGAATTTCATCTCAATTTACTTTCCATTGACACTTTTTTGTCATTATGAACCAATTCACGTTGTTTTGGTGTATATACTTACAATTTCTCATTTAATAGAATTAATAAATTATAATTAATGGTATTTTATATTACACATTTAATTATTCTATCCAAGTGTGTTTGACTCAAAAATACCATGTGGTAAAATATTTCTTTTCAGACTCACTTTCTTTTGTGATTTTTAACTTTATCATTAAAAAATAACTATATTGTAATGATTTTTCATTTGAAATTCGATTTATAAAAAATATCCATATCATCCATCATATTTAATATTATTTCTGAAACCGTATACCATTTTTATATATGGTTGATACTTTGGAAGTTATTTGATTAACTGGGGAATTATTGATAAATCCATATCCATTACTGAATAAATATATTTGATAAGGCACATTGTTTATGAGTTATGATTATTATTAAATAAATGAGGATTGATTTGTAAATAAAATACATGGGTTGGGTACTGCTTAATTCAAGCCCCGTGATACATTGATGGTCTGATTCAACAAATTAGTTATCTAGACTCATCTAATGGGTTTATACCCAATATGTTTTAAGTTTTCTTGAGGTCAGATATTTTTGGAAAAGGTATCACATTCCTGAGAAACAGGATTTATTACAATTAATAATTTCATTAATTTTAATTTAGTTATTTTTATCCATGATATTTTTTCTATTAAGAAATATATGGATTCATTTCATTCTCAGTTTATTGATTAAATGGAATGATTTTCAGTTAATTATTTTCTATATTGATTACTCCTTGTCATGTAATTTAAATTTATTGTGTACTCAATTATGTACCTTTCCATATTTATTATTATTATTGATTAATTATTTATTACATTGTACATAACCCTTACCGATAAGTTTAGCTCAGACTTGTTTTGTTTTATTTCCCCAGGATTCCATGAAGTGTACTAGGAAAGATAAGAAAGTATATAATAGATGGAATTGAGTTATTTTTATAAAAAAATATGTTTTAATTTGTGTATTAATTTTTAATAAAAGACTCATATATGTATCTAGTTTACCAAGACTAATAAACAGCCTAGTATTGTTGGATGTGATTTCCATGTATCTTATACCAATGTGAAGGTAGAATGACACATACTCTAGGATTAGTGGGTCTGGGTCACTACAGTATACTCATAGATTTATAATTTATCATACGATAAAAATTTATTGTTTATTTTGTGTATTTAACCCAATTCATCAAAAGGAATTATTCAAAAGAGACTTTGGTAACTATGAATAAATCCTTCAATATGCTCTGAAGGTAGAAATAGAGAGTGGGAACTCTAATTATTATTCTATTTTTAGTGACATGAAGAGAAAACTAGAGTCTTATGGAAACATTAATGATACTTCTAAAGGAGGAAATAAATTACAACCACCTACATGAAAAAATACTAGGGAATGAATTTAGGAAATTTTATGAAAGGAAATGATATATGCTTTAATCTTAGAAAGGACTTCCATCGAGCCATTGATTATCGATGAGGGATGAAAAGGTCATCAAATGGAACATATGATAAGAAGTAATAAACCAATAAAGTTCAATGATTCAGATGTTGAGAGATTGGTAATTTGGTGAATTAATGCCCTAATCCAAGAGTTAATGAGGCTTTTAAGCCTCAACAACACCCTAAGAAACATGATAAAGGAAATGAATTTTCAATCACAAATAAAATTTTACACTTATCATCCACTAAAAAAAATAAAAAGTTTTTTTAAATTAGTATTTTATATCTGCTGAATTTTCTAAGGGTATAACATCACCACCTCAATGATTTGATATTGAGTAAGTAGTCAAAACAACTAATGGTTTGATTATCACATATAATGTTTGTATCTCTTATTTAATTGAATTTTGTGGGAATATTATTCCTAAAAACATGGTATTATCCCTATAGTTTAATTTGGTGTTATTTTGGGAATGATTTTTGCCTCTCTATAAATATTCCATATCAATATTTTGGGTAGGGAAGTCACATTTTATATTCCAAACCAACCCATGATCATATTTTGTTATAAGGATGAATATGAACTTACAAGGAATATTAAATCTATATTGTGGATCATAATTACTATGTATGAGAGGTATTTATATCGAATCGATGGATAAGAAATCAGTATAAATGAAATTCCTATTTTATGTGAGTTTTTATGTCTTTCCAAAAGAGTTTACTAATATTCCAATGATTCTAGAAGTTGTCTTTTCTGTAGAACTCATATCTGAAACTAGACCCATTTTAAAATATCCATATAGAATATCCCTAATTGATCTATGTGAATTAAACCATAAACCCTAGAGAATCTTGATAAGGAATTCATAATCCATATTAACAAAAAATTGGTTTCAACTTTTATTTTTTCTAAGAAAAAAGATAGGTCAATGTATATGTACATTCATTATCAGGAACATAACAAGATTACTATCAATAAAAAGTATCCTCTACCTCATATCAATGATTTTTTGATAAATTATGAAGAGTTCAATCCTTTTCTAAGATTTACCTTCATTACGTATATCATCAATTAAGGGTTAATAAGGAGGATATACCCAATACAACCAACCATACGAGGTATGTGAATTATGAATTTATAGTGATGATATTTGGACCTACTAATTCCCTTTCCATATTTATAGATTTAATGAATATATTCATTTGAGATTATTTTGATTATTTTGTTGTAGTATTTATAGAATATATTCTTATATATCCAATGGAAAATTAAGTGCATGAATATTATTTAGTAATTGTGTTTTTGTCCCTGAGGAAGTGGAAGTTGTATGAAAAATTTACCAAGTGTGAATTTTTGATTTAGACAGTTTCTTTCTTAGGAAATATAATTTAAATTGAGGTTTTCTTGGTGGATCCTTAAAATATTAAAGTTACTGAGAAATGTACCATACCAACCATGATTACTAAGATCCATATTTTTCTTGCATTGATTAGATATTATTAATCTTTAGGAGAGATTTACTTTAACTATATAATCCACTCATCATGTTGAATTTGAAGGGGGTTAAGTTATGTTCTCATGGATAAATGAATGTGAATAGAATAAAAAGGCACTGAAGTGAAGGTTGGTATGTAACCTGTTCTCACACTTCTCTATAGTGGAGAAGAGTTTGTGGTCTAAAAATATATATTAGATAAGAGAATATGAGATTTACTTATGCATAATTATATAGAGAAATAATATGCATCATTCAAATTGAACATACATGATCAAAATTACATGACCCAAGATTTGGAGTTGGTGGAGACAATTTTTGTATTGAAAATATGGAGGCATTATATTTATGGTGAAATGTGTGAAATATATATGGATTATAAAATATTGAAGTATATATTCAAATAGAATGATTTTAATATGCTTCAGCATAAATAGAATGAATTTATTAGTGATTATGACTACTCAATACGTTACCACCCTTAGAAGGTGAATAAGGAGTATGATTCTTTGAGTGAGAAGGGCCATTATTGTTTGTGCATAATGAGGATTTAAATAGATCCAATAATTTTATATTTTCAGAAAATGTAACTTGAAATCATGAGGAAAGGGGAAATACTATATCTTAATTAAATGAATTTTATACCATATATCCATAAGTGGATTAATAAGGTGCATAATGAATATGTGGAACTGAAGAAGAAGGATAGAAATATTCTTAAGTTCAACCATGATTGTGATGTAATGATAAGGTTTAAGAATATAATATGTGTCCCACAAATATCATAACTGAAAAGGATCTTTTAGATGAATCTAATAGTTTTTTATTCTCTATATATCCCAGAATTATAAATATGCATTAAAATATGAAAGAATATCTTTTGTGGGACAATATGAAGAGGGATATTGTAGAATATATATCTGTATTTATTGTATATCATAAATTTAAGGATAAGAAATCGATTTTTAAGGGGATGTTACATCCACTAATGAGAAATGGGAAGAAATCACCATGGATTTTTTTCATTTGACTCCCAATAAATGTCTAAATCCAATAATTCTATTTGGTTTATAGTTTATCACCATATGAAGTAAGAACATTTCATTTCTAATAGAGAACTATTCTCTCTAGATCATATTTTATTTTTATACATTAATAAAGTGATAATATTTCATGGAGTAACATGTTATTTTTTATATGATCAGGATCTAATTTTTAAATCAATGTTCTCGATAATTATTCTATAATCTATGTATATAGAGATGATTTCTAAAAGTTGTTTGGAACTAATACCTTGTTATTGACTTATTTTCTCACTATAATAGCTTTCAATGGAGCATGCATATGGATCTTTATGAATCTGTCACCAGAAAGAAGTGTATAAACCCAACGTGTTGGGATTAAGATATATAAATAAAGTAATATGAACCAATGATAGCTGAGGGGATGTAAAATAAGGATATATCTATTCAGTTGAATATAACGGTACCTAAGAGTCAACAAAAAATTTATCCTAATAATCATTAGTGAGATATAGAGTACGAAGTTGGTGACAAGTTATTCTTACAAATATCTCCTTGGATAAAGGTTAAAAGACTTGTAAATATTGGAAAAATAAGACTGATATATATATATATAAATATATTTACATTTAAAATTATTTATCATGTTAGGATTGCATCTTATCATTCAGAAATTCCCTTGAATCTATCTCAATTTTGTATTGTGTTCCATGTGTCTCTCTCAAGGGAGTACATACCTAATCATTCACATGTACTGAACTCAAAGGTTGTTCCCCATGAACAAGATCTATCTTTTTAGGAACAATAAGTGGATATTTTGGATCATCGATAGATTATTCTATGAAATAAGACCACTCATATTGTCTATGGTTAATGGAAAAAAAAATTAGAATAAGCTATGTGAAAACCTGAGGATGTGATGAAATATAAGTTTACTATGTTGTTTGTATGAGAGTTAAAAAATTTTGAGTAAAAATTATTAGTGGGGTTTAATTTAATACCTCAATATTTTATGATATATTTATCTTTAAATAATTTTTTTTCTTTAATATCTCACATTACATGTAAACCCGAGTTTAAATGAAACCTCATATAAATATTATTATTTAAACATGAATTTTATAGCCTAGAAATTAAAAATTTAGTTGAATAAAATAACCATATTATAAAAATAATATTTATAATTTTTTTACATAATTTAAATTCATTGAATAACTAGTTCCCAATTTGTAGTAAAATCATTTTATGCTTTAAAAATACAATTTCTTCAAAAAATGTGTTTTATTTTTTTTGGAGAAAATATTACAATTAATTTCTACCACTTATATAAACTATATTTGATAAAAAGGTTATCATTTTGAATTAATGTAATCAATATAATTTAGTAGGTACATCTCAATTTTTTGTTATTATAAGTAGTAACCATAGTAAATTTTTAACACCTTAGTAAAAGAAGTAAAATTCACCTAAAAGCATGGGGTAAACATTATAGTATATATAACACATTAATTTATCTCGTTAGATAAGTGGTGTTTAGAAAATTTATTTCTAAGGATATAAGTATTGTATTTTAAATCATTATTTCAAAATTGGGAACCCAATATTTTCTTTTGTGAAGATATGTTATATTTTATTCAAATAAAATAATTTTTTGCGTCTTTTTCATTAATGGAATTGTGGGAAATTTTCATTCTGTTTTGAATTTCCAAAAAATTATAAATTTTTTAACTTTTTTATTATTTATCCAATAAAATTCATGGAAACAAATTTATTAATTTATTTAAAGATAAATTATTAAACTCTTAAATAAAGTAATTTCATGAAAACTATTTTTCATACTCTTTGTTTCCTTAAATTAAAAGTAGTTTTTAACAAAAATACAAAAAAAGACATGTTAATTTTTTTTAAAAATATTGAAATTTAATTTCCAAATTTTTTATTAAGGCATATTTTTTTGTCATATAATTTCGTTTTTAGGGTAAAAAAATTGGTCATCATGGTTATGGTTAAAATGGGTTTAAAGTGGTTTAACTAGATGATAAAGACTAAAATGTATCCAAAACATGTCCAAATGCGACTCATTGAGTTTATTTATAACCTATATGATATTATATTTGAATTTGGGGTGATTTCGTTCCAATTTAAATGATTATGGTATATATATATATATATATAAAATTTAATATTTTAAGTAATTCAATGTGTGTACTTTCCCTCCCTAATAAGAGGATACCACAACTCTTCCCTTCTCCACTCTTCATGAGACTTATATATTATCCATTAACTACCATAATACCTTCATATATTCATTACCCATACCCTATATGTTTTTTATTTCCAATATAACATCCTTTTAAGGCTAAATGTGTAATCAAAAAGGGGTTTTTAAATATATAGGTATAACTCTTAATCGAGTTCATTAAATTCTATTTCTTCTAAAAACTCATCTAAATATATAGTATCATTTATAAAATAATAAATTTATTTTATTTAATATAATTAATTTTTATTTTTATTACGAAACCACCATTATCCTCCTCAATTCAATCCTACAGAAAACAGAAACATCACTCGTTTGTACGTATGACTTACCGACACCATAGAGAAGTGTAATTAAAATTTCATCATAATTTAACTTAAATGGTTATTAATATATAAATAATGTTTATATATGATATTTATGAAAATTTTATGATTATAGAATGATAAAAGATTATTTATATTTGTTTCCTCAATTTTTAGAAGATGAAAACAACATCCATACATATGTATGACCTGCCATCTCCGTGAACGATGTAAATATTTTTTCTATCTATGAATATTAAAAATGGTTATAAATAGGTATATAATGATTATATATTATATTTATATCATTATTAACTTTTTCTAGATGATGAAACCTTGATAAAAGATCAAAGTCCTAGGATTGTTTACCTTAAACATGAATGAAAAATAAAGGAGTTATCACCCGGAATAGTGATTTTAATAAAGGATTGTTAGTAAACTTGTGATAAGATATTATAAGTAAATAATATATTTTATGATATTTATGAGTATGGTTATATAATAAACTTATAATATATATATATATATATTATAGTAGTTTCCAACACAAAATAAGTAATATGAGACTTGTGGTATGAGATTTATGTTTCAATACCATTTTAATCGGGATTGTTTATGGTTGAATTTCCATTGAGGAAATTATATGATCCTTTATTGGTAAAATCCTTTAATATTTATTCTCTATTGTTTATGTTAATAATTTTTTATGTTTTAGTAAAATTTTCCTCTATTTGATACACAACAATTTTCAGAAATTATTTTTAAGAAAAATTGATATTTTTTATTATTTTGGTTGAAAAATATTTTTTTCCATATCCAAGTTTTCTAAAATGTATTTTTTAAGATTTTTTTGGAATATTAATTAATTATTTTTAAAATTCATATTTATTCAAATATTAATTTTTTTTAAATCAATATTCTTAATGTTTTGTAAATTTGGATATTTTTACTAATGGTGGGAATAAAATAGTTATTTTTTAATGATTACTTTAGGAAAACAATTTTCTTCGATCATGGATGTTCAATGTTTGGATAATTCATTAACAAATTTCAATTTTTATTTTAAAATTAAATAGTTTCTTTACTTTTTTTTTGGAAATATATTTGGAGTTTAAATAAGGGATTTAAAAATGGAAGGTTAATTTTCTCAAGAATTATTCCAGGTATCTTCTCAAGAAACTTTTCATCAATAATAACATCCTTGATGTTAATTAATATTTTCTAGGGATAAAATATAATTATACCATCTATATTTTTTAGCAGTATGGTCGATGATTAGGATTTTAAGATATTGAAGAAACTTGTTTATTTTTCATAGGTTATGTTATAATGATAAGATGGATCTCTTTTGTTCTTATGAAATTTATATGAATAAATTGTGATTATGTGATAGTTGGGTCCACTATAGACTTCCAATGTATAGGATAAAGTGATATTGATGTCTAATGAGATGATGATGATATGTGTGAACATTATTTCAAACAGATTTTTTTCATATATATATGTGTGAGTATGATGGATTCAATATATGATCACAAGAGTATTTGTGGAAATGGTCGTGAATAACTTTATTCACATTTTTGTGTGTGAGTCTGACCGATTTATAGATATACTCATAATATTATGAATGAACATAAATTTTTTAGCTATAATCATAATATTATGATTTTATATTATTATGATCACACATTCCCATGTTATGAATCATGAATGAAGATGATTTATCTTCCATCCTTGTTGATCATTATTATAAAAAGGAAATGATTTTGGAGATTATGATCCAATATTTTGTGGGTTTTAATATTTTATATTGAATACATGAACATGAATATTTTATTATACCCTTATGATCATATTATCATATAATGGCAAATATCTCAATTTTCTTACACTTACTGAGAATATAAGCTCACCCCTTGTTATATTTTATTTCCCTAGGTTTTGATGAAAGTTTCTTAGTGTTATGAGAATATATAGGTAGCTTATGTTATGAAATATATTTCAGTTGAGGAATATTGTAATTAAATAATATTTTTATGTATCTAGTTTCTAAAGGCACTTAATATTTATGATCTTGTAGTGTTTATTATTTTGAAACGTATTGAATATTCATATAAAATAATGTAATATTTACGCATGTTGTGCATGAGTATCTTTATAATTAATATCAAAAAAATTTCTAAAATCATACATAGTGAATCCATATGTTTCTCAGCCATGTAGAAACAAAAAATAGATATAAAGAGAAATAATTTATAACAAAATAAACCCCATAACCAATAAATCCCTCACAAGAAAAATCCATTATTATTCAACATCCATATTTCCATTATCCTAAAAACATTCTTAAAAGTTATAAAAATAGTGATTGATGATTTAGATGAGCTACTAAAACATTGAAAATAAATAGAAATATCTCTAAAAATATCCCCTTATGAATAAATTCCACTCTATATCCAACATCTTGGGATGTCACTTCAAGAGTGGTCTGGAATAATAGTCTATGAAAATGAAATCATCATAATTGTAAGTTGAACATACAAGATCCACTCATTGTGAGATCACTAAGTTATTTAAGTAGGGAATGATATTTGAGATACTAGTAGGGTTTCAAAAACATGTACATGAATTATCCTTTATAAAACACTATTAATTATAGTTTTAAATATAAAAATTTAAAAAAATATTCAATAATTTCTAGAAAAAAAATCAATTGGAACTAATTTAAATCACAATTTCAAAATCCATTCAAGGATTAAAGCTAAATAGATATAGTTTTTCAATTTAAAAACATTTTTAATGTTTACTTCTAAAATTAATTACTATAACAAATTTTTATAAAATGAATTAAAAGAAACATCACCCAAAATGACCACCAGTAATATAATATATGAATTGGTAGTGGAAATAAAAGTAAAAAGTTAATGGGATATGTGAAGGTCAAATTTAATCCCAAATAAGATGAAAAAAAAGAACACCACTAAATAGTGTATATATTTATATTAACTATAAAAGATATGAATAATACATTTAATAAACTATTGAAATCTAAACAATCATTATACAATTAGTTCCCCCAAAGAAAGTATAATGGGAGGTTACCCTAAGGCTACCTGGGATAGGATACCAAGAAATGTTCTATCACCCTATTGGTGGATTCAAGATTTCTACTATGTCCATAGATAGAGGGGGAACCACACAACTACTTCAATAGAATCTCTTGTGGTGGGGGAACCACATCCCATTTAATTTAGACTAATCATGTACCTAGTGAATTCCCATGGGGTTAAAATAATATTTAAAACTAATAATAGAAGTTTTTTAATAGAATAATAAATAAAAAATTTATACATTCCCATGTAAAGCATATTTAAATCCATTTCCACCCTCCACTGAAGTGTAATATCAAGATAAATACATTTATTTTAGATCTAAATTTGAAACTAGAATATTTCAATTTACAAAAAAAAACTCTATTAAAATTATTATGAAAAAAATTCATTAATAGGTCCCTTTGTAAAATAGAAACCATGCATTTATAATTAATTTTAAATGTTCTTATTGAAAATTTAATCGAAAACCAAACCCAAGAATCTCTTTCAAGTCTCAAGGAATACATTTATTATTACACACATATGAAATATGTACATATAAAATCTTCCAATACACATGTTTTCATATTTTCTTGTGAATATATATGAAAAAATATACACATAGAAATCAATTCATATATTTTCAGAATGTTGACATAACATAATGCATTAATATATTTTTCATAAGTATAATGATTAAGGAAAAAATAAGTAAACTAAATAAACTTTATTAGATTAGGATATCCCAACCAAGTTAACCTCTTAAAATCATACACCAACATATACAACTTCATATATGATATCATATAATACTAACACACCCAAATTTTATGAAAAAACAACCATTTTTATTTTATCAGTCAAGAACATAACAAATCTTTAGGTTCAGATAGATAATAGAGTAAAATACATAAAATATAATTCTTTATTTGATCAAAAACTTGTTTAGAATACTCAAGAACACATGATGGGTCGACAAAGAGAAAACACATATAAACACCTACCTGGAAGATCTATAGATGAAGAAAACCATTCTAATATGATGAAAGGAAGACCCAAAGTGGGATCCAGATTCCCTATGGATTAAGACCAACAGAAATAATATCTTTAACACAGCCAGGGTATGACCTATAATGCGACATGGCAAAAGGGAGTATAAAGAACAAGGGGGTGAATAATTTGGAGGATGTTGGAATGAAACAATAATTGGACCAGATGCACTTTAAATTGGAGGGAGGAGGATCAGAAATCAGAGTGGTGGGGGAGAGGCTTCACAAAATTCCATACCTATAATCCTAGTGTTTTTCATGAGATTGGAGAGGGGGGTTACCAAATGAGGTTTAATTAGGGTGAGTGGAATAAATGTAATTTTTTTGTTTTTAATACTAGGTAATTTTTTCTTTTTGGATGCATGACTTTCCCAACCATGCACCAACTATTCACCCCTTACTAGAAACACCTAGGAAATCACCAGATGTGGACACATGATTGGAAACCAATGTGTTAACCAAAATAAATATATCTTCTATAATATATACCCCTACCCCACAACACTAACATGTTTTGGAAAAACCATGTGGCATAAATGACTTAAAATGTCAATTTCATCAATGATAAAACACCCTAAAGTAAATAAAAAATTTTAAATGAATAAATATATTATAAAATTAATAAAAAAATCAATAGGGTAGGAAATTATTCCCATAATAACCCTTTTTTCACCTATAAATCCATCAAATTAAGGGGAAAAAAACTTTATATCTGAGTTAGAAATGAGGAACCAACAATAAAAATATATTTTAACAACACAATAAATGAAATTAATAACTCTATATATCAATATATCTCCAAATAAAACTCATATTTTAAAAAAAATTATTAAAATGTAAATGTATTAAGTCCCAGATTTGGAATCCCTAACATTTAAAAATTCAACTAGAAAATTATAGAGATAATGAAAGATACCCTAAGGAATCAATGAATGAAAACAAAAACATTTTAATAGAGGGACATAAAAAAACACTATTGAACCAAGAATCCTTCCAAAATCTCTTAAAAACCCACTAAATATTTAAATGGAATTGAGTAATCAAGAATTCAAAAAGAATTAACATCATTAGAAGCACTATAATTAAAAAGTATCATAGAATAGAGAATCTATCTACTCAGTATAACTCATCTAAAAAAGGATAATAAGGGGTGATGCATCATGTACAAGCATTCCCCATCCAAATATAATAGTCTCTAACTTTTGGTCACAGATCATGGATGGTTGAAATTGTACATGCTACCTAGGACACCAGTCATATTTATCCTAACAAAATAATTCCAACACTTTTCATTCCATGTCTTAACTGGTTATCATCCATACTAATCACATACGAAACACACCCATGGTTTGTCCATTTCCTTTAAACCTAAAATAAACCACATCACAACTATAACCACACATGACCTTCAAATGAAAAACCTATAGGAGAAGAAACTAAGATAAAATTAATGAAGGCACCCCTAACTATAATCTTTCCCATACCTAATTGAATAAAATCCCCCAAAAGATAGTTTCTTAGATTTGAAAATGATCAAGATATTTCAGGTTGTATATTCTAAATAAAAGGTAAAATATAACGGCTAAACAACATCATTGTTAATTAAAATAACTTATATCAATAAATAAACCTAACTAAAAAACTACTCTAATAGGGTAAAACACAATCAAAATCTAAAGGAACATATAATGGAACAAATCAAAAACCATGAATTCACTTCATTAGAAACATTAATAATTTTATAAACAATACTTCCATTTAAATTTATTTATAAAATAACGTTAATAGTATTGAAAAAAATTTCCTTCATGTAAAAATAGGTCCCCCCAAAAAAATGAACAGTATAATCAATTCAAGATGAATTTAATGATTGTAAGAACCCCAAAATAAAATAAAGAGACACTTTTTCCATACAAATGTATTTCAAATCATTCATTCATGTTTTAGAGTCTAAAAAAATTACTTGAAAACAATTTTATATTTTTATAATTCCTATTAATAAATTAATGTATTCATTTTTATACATCAAGTGCTTTTTAATTATTCTTATACCCACAAACCAATTTTCAATGTTTTTCTTTAAGATTAATTTTGAGGTTTTTTTAATTAAAAAACCCCTACTTTTCCATTCAAAACCAATATTATATCATAATACTCTTTTATTAGTTTTTAACACCTTATTTATTTTTCTTTTAAAAAGAACATAATTATTGTTAAACAGCAATCAAATCATAATTTATAACACTTAATAACACAAATTTTTATTTATAGGGGACTTTTGGTTATGGATGTCTTGGCTATATGGTTTATCACATTATGTGCCCATCAGGAATTTACCATTGAATGTTATACCAAACCAATAACTCTGGCCCAAAATTGGTTTCTAGGTACTATTAACTGACATCATGATACTAGTTCAACGACCATTATCACCCCCCAAAATAAAAAATTCTTAAACAATATACAATATAATCAATGTTAAAAAACTATTAGAAAAATTAAAAAAAACCAAAAAATTGAATCCAAAACCTAACATATCATGGAAACATAAGTCTATTCATTAGTATTAGTTATCAATCACCCACCCATGACCTATATCCTGAGCTCCAATGATCCAAACTATAATATACCCTTACTAACTAAATAAACGAGTTCACTTTAGATCTAATTCCTTCTTAAGAATATAATCATTGACCCCATTTCTTTCAAAATATAACACTAGGAATAAATCCACTAGACGCTAAATTTTTCCCATTAAAAGTATATTGGGGTGTTATTGAACCCCATTGGTTAGAGATAAGAACCTAAGAATAATGTTATACTCAGATAAAATGATTTGTTCCAACTAAATATTATTTCACTAGTAGTCTAAATTTAGTGAAAATTTAACATGGTGTTTCCATAAATTGGAATATTTTGTAGAAAAAAATAAAAATATATAGAGACAAAAAAACTATAACTTTACATCACCTCTATCTCCCTCACAAGAACCAACCTATATTTTAAATCATTATATTGTAACATGCATAAATTCCACTAATAAATTAAATAAATAAAATAGGGGTGACCAATTTGGATCAGTTACTAAATCCTTGAAAAGAAAAATACATACCTAGAATAAGATACCCTTATGACCTGGGGTCACACTCCAACCAAAATCTTGAGAATTCAATCCAATACAGGTATGTAATAAGAGTAGAGGATAAGTAATGCTTTATAATTGAAACTTAATCCTACAAGAGGCACTTGGTCTATAGCTAATGAGTGGTGTAAGTAATATGTGAGCCTAAAATACTAATTTGGGGTTCAAAAATAGAACCATGCATTATATTTTATAAATAAATCTTGAAATTCTAGTTTTAAATACTCTAACTTATAAATATTGTTCCGTTATTTTTTGAAAAAAAATCTGGGGAAACTTCTTTAAAATACCATTTTAAGTATAACCAAATATTGAAGATAAATAAATATACTTCTCACTTTAAATATATTTTAATAAAAGAAATTTCCAAATAACATTTTGAAAATCATTTTTATGAAAATATATAAAAACAATTTCACCCATAATAACCATTAACAACAGAAGACAAAATAAGGAAATGTAAATAGATAAAAAAATGTTAATGAGATACATAAAGATAACAAGAACTCCGAAATAATAAGAGGATATAATTGAAAACCACTAAATAAGGGATACATTTAAATTAACAATCATTGAGACAAATAATGGATTTGAAAATATAAAGATAACATGAAAAAACTCTTATAATTTTTTTCCCCAAATAATTTATCAAGAGAGTCTACCCTAAAGTTACTAGGTCAAGGATACCTTGAAATTCTCCATTACCATAGTAGGGAATTTTATATTTCACCAACATATATGGCTTGAGTGGGAACCACAAAAATATGTCATGGGTATTTCTAGTGGTTAGGGAACCTCATCCCATATTCTTTAAAATAACCACATACCCAAGGAGTCCCATTTAGTTTAACTAATATTAAAAGTTAATAATAGAGTATTGTTCATCAAAAAATAGTGAATAAATATACACATTCCTATATAAAGCATGATGCAAACCACTCACATGTTTCAACTTAAAAGGAATATCATTCGCATCAATTTTGTGTTAAATAAAAACCAGTTACTATTATATTATAATTTAAGTATAAAATCTTTTGAAAACATAAAAATAAATTTTATTTGTGGGACCCTTTCAAAAATACCAATCGAACCTTTATAATACAATTTAAAAGTCTATTTTTGAAAATTCATTTCAAAAAAAATTTGATATCATTTTTAATTCTCAAATATTCTATTTATTATTACACACATATTAATTTATGTATATATATATATATAATGTTCCAATACACACATTTACATATTCTCATTTTAATACACACACACACACACACACACACACACACACACACACACACACATCTATACATATATGAACACACACAATATATAACATGAGGAATTCATATATTAGTCATAAGTAAATGGTGTAAATACAAAATAAATAACCTTAATAAAATTTTCTAAATAAGGAATTACCAAAAAATTTAAACTCTTAAACTCATAAGAAAAAATATACTACTATATAAACAATCTCAATAAATAATAACACACACCAATTTTATATAGAAACTACCATAAATATTTGACAAATAAAAATTCAAAAATCCATATTTATATATTTATAATAGAGTAAAATAAATAATAACCCATTTAGAAATCATGTATAATTTATTAAATTATATGTACTTAGAAAATATCATTCCAAGTTTTTTTTAATATTGGTTGAACCATAGTTGTTTACTAGAAGTATCATAAATATAACTTGGTATCACTTGCACACTGAGGAATGTCTAAAAACATTGTGACTAATAACAAAGTATAATATATTTATTACTATGTAATCCATACTATAATTTAATTCATTTTTATCTACGAGTGTATTTGGATTCTGATATGGTAACTTTTATGATTAAATTATTATCATCCAATGATAAATACTGAAATGTTTTTATATTCCTCTATCATAGTCTCTTAATAATAATATTCATTTAATTAAAATATGGTGGCTTATAAGGAATATAAAAATCAATCAAATTCATAAATGAAATATCAGAATTTATTTCCTATATATAATTATTTTAGGAAAGTGTAAACGTTGATAAAAAATAAACCTCCTCTTTACATGGTTCAAGATTTGCTACTTATTGTTCATGCACTATGAGATGCCCAATATGTCTAGAGTGGGTGAATAAAACTTTTAGACATTAAATAAAATTTTATAAATTAGTGTTCAATATTAAAGATTAACAGACCATTCATTCACAATTTTATACAATGTATTTTCAAGTGTAAGAATATTTTCATGCATGTGATGTATAATAATTAAAAGCAATGAATAATATATTTTTATATTATCTCATATCAACTTGAACTTACATACAATATCCAATCTTCCACTATTCATAATAGGAATGTTAATCACTAAAATAAACCTCACATTTTAATTTATGTGATAAACTTTTACAAGATCTTACTTTTGATCATCTAGAGGAACACCCATGGATAATCCAAAATATTGTTCTATGGATCAAGGGATGACTAAAAATAGATTGGATTTTTATCAAAGTCACAAATATTCTAGATTTATCCTTTTTATCTAGCTATAACCATTAATACTCTTTATTTTTTGTAGTATAACTCATAAAGTAATAGAGAAAGAACAAATAGAAACTATAAGAATACAACATTAAAACAAGAATAGAAATGCCGAAAAATGGAATTTGATTATAGATGTTCAAACAATATAGTAAAAATATATAACATTATATCCTCTCCATGATCACAATAATGAATAATAGTCATAGTAGAAATATATTAGCACTACGCTTCTCAGATATATTAGTTTGTGTCATCATTGTGTTCCCATGATCAAGATTTATAGAAAAAAACATTTTTTGTCATCTCTTCCATCTTCATGATCTATATCACCTATGAGTTCGCATATTTTGAATAGTCTGTTGTATATTTAAAATATTTTCCAAAACTTATAGCAACATTGATGGGAAATATAAAAAATCATGAATCAAATAGTAAAACAATAAATATAAAAAGTTCAAACACTTTACTAAAATATTAATAAGTCATTGATTATAATCATAAATTTTAAGTATTTTAAGAATCATTTATGTTTCTGTATAAATATAGTTTTTTTCTTTATAAAAATCACATTCTTGTGCTATATAAGAATCAATTTATTTTTTTAAATAATGAAAATTATATCTGAATGAAAGTCAACATATGTCTGTATAAAAGTCCTTAACATAATTTTATAACTCATTTTATAACTTCATATGAATCATTTTACACTTTCATATGTGTAATTTATATATATTTATGATTCATTAATATATGTGTATAATTCATTTACATATGTTCATGAGTGATTTTAAAAGACTTTGTAAAAAAAAATTCTAAAAACAAAATAAGCATACTGTAATGATATCAAACCAAAAATAATAAGAAAAAACCAAAATATCGATTTAACAAAACTGTGAGAAATTATAACTACCCAATATTGTAAATATTTTAATAATTATATTATTCAAAACATAAGAAGGACTCACTTTATTACTAATAATCTCCCTAATATTCAAACTCAATCCTAACACTAACAGGAAAATTTCTTACTATTAGGTTTCGGGTTGAATGACATTGAGAATTATTTTCATAATGTTTTGAGTTGATAATCTCCATGAAGGGGGGTACTGAGTATAGAACCACCAATATTAATTCCACATGTTATATGTTTCATTTGATATTCCTATATACAGACTTGTGTATTGGTCCTTAGTCCAGATATTATTATTAATGTATATTCTTAATCATGTACAATTATATATTGATGAAAATCATGATGAAATTTTCTTGTGAAGAGGTATGATATATTGGGTTCACCATAAATGATATGAAATTAATTGAAAAAGTCAAGAAATAATTTTTCCATTCCAAGTTAATGAAATAAGATATATTTGTTCCTTTTATTAAAATAGAATGATCTAATAAAATACACATCCATGGTAGTTCATCAATGAGCTTATTTCATAGAGTTAAAGAAATATAAATCAATAAAATAGATTTATGAAACAATGTATGAAACCTTATTGATGAGATATTAATGATTCAATATTATATAATATTATATAGTAAGAATTCATATGGAATGTTTATCACTTTAAAATTAACTTCTTTCACTCTGGGTGTCTTGATGTGTTGTTGGATTATAATACCAGACTTTTGATATTATAGATTAATGCCACTGAGAAATATTCCCAATGGGACACACACTAAGTGTATCCATATTCTCATTTAATTTTTTTGAATTTAAAATTATGAATAAATATTATTATTGAATTATAGAGTAATTATTATTCAGATTATGTTGAATGAATAAATTAAATCACTAGTTATTCAAGTTTGAAATATATGTGAGTTTAATAATAAATAAATATTATTTATTATATAGATAATATATAATATTTATTTAGATATTTTTATTATTTATATGGTAATGAATAACTATTTATTTAGCTACATTAATATTAATTATAAATATTTTTCCCCACAGTAGTGAAAATATTATTTATTTATTTATTTAATTAATATTTCAATTATATTTATTTATCTAAATAAATATTTATTATTTAAGGATTGATAAATGTTGAGGATTATGTCTTGGATGAGTTATAAGGGTTATATAGAAAAATGATATATTAATCCGTGAGTTTAGAGCATGTAAAAATAATAATATAATATTCATATTATTGTAATTTGATGTGGGTTATAAATAGGATTGAAAACTAGATAAGGAGAGTCAATGAAATTATAAATTATTAAACATAAGTATATAATCTGATTTATATCATTTTAAAGAGTTGGAGTTGTGGAGAATTGTCCTTGAAGAGATAATTCTATAAAATTACTAGAGAGAACATCTCAAGAACTCTCTCAAGAATAAGATGCAATGCCTATATTCCTTTTCAAGACCAAGAGAAAAATAGATAATTTTCTTAAATAATGAGAGATTTATTATTTCAATCAATGATTAATAACACAATACACTTATCTCCTCTATGATAGAACTCAAAATACCAATTAAAATATTTTGAACTTTGAAAAGAATGTATGGATGCTGCAAGATGAATTCTATTTTTAATTCTTCACCAAAAAAATGGTACAATATGAGACGCTACTATATTGATAAAAAAATAAGATTAATGATAAATTTCTGTTAATTATTATTTTAAATTAATTATAAATTATATATTAAAAGATCCCCCTTTTGAAGAATCTGGGGTTTCTTCATTAATATATTCAAATGTCATCAATTGAAAATGATAAAAAACACTGTGGGAAAGTGACTCAACAACTTCTACTACACCATAGATCCATAAATGTGTATCAAAGTTGTATCATATTAATTTATAAATATTTATTATTTAACTAATCAATTTTAGGTTTGGATACAAATATTTCATTTCAATTTCTTAAATATTTAATCGAAAAGTAGAGATAATGCAGTGGCTTGAGTTTTTATGGCCATGAATAGGTAAAGAACAGATAAATAATCCTTGATGATCCTATTTGAAGATATGGAAGGAATTTGAAAAAATACACGATGAAATGGTGTCAAAACAAAATTACACATTGTGTTCCCTTAGTCAATAATAAAATCATGGGTCATAGAAATAACAACATTCCATGTGGGGGTTAGTACATGTGGTCATTACATGCCACTTATTGGTAGCATGTTGGAAAAAAATTCATAGGGAGTACATGAGATATAGATAGTGTAGACACCATATAACCCCATATTGTTTTTATCCTATAAGAATCATGAAATCCAAGTGGTTATTTTCTGAAACATGTAATTATTACACACACTATGTATTGGATTCTAGCTTAGTGGAACAACATCATGAAAAATACACGACATGTTTCTCACTATACACACAATGTAACATGTGATAGAAAAAACAATATAGGTGTTGAGCCTCTAGGTATGTGGTGTGGGTGTCCATAAATTAATTACATGGTGTGTAGCTAGGTATATATGATATATAACTTGGTCGTACCTAGGAAACTCACATGTCGAGATAGGCATGACATGTGACTAAAGTATAACATAATTAAAATTAAGACAAAATTACATGTTTTTTAACTCGATATACATGCCTTGTAAAAGGTAATACCTTACTAGAGTACACATCATGTGATTTTTGATGATTCATGTGTTGAAATAAATTATTTTAATTAATATTTTACTCATCGGTCAAATTTATAATTTGTACAGTAATAATACATACCATGTACAACAATACCATCACTAGTGATACATTTGTCACATATTCAAGGCTTGTATGTGGTTACACAGGTTGTAATGACTTCATGAATTTACCCACATAATAAGACTTCTTGTAATATCCTAAAATTTTGTGTAGGAATACATGGTTTGTATGTACATAGTTCATGACAAGGACCACACATACCATTATTCACAAAAGGTGTCAACTGACAGTACATACCATGTATGAATTATACTCATTAAATGTATTTAATCAGACATTTAAGGGTAAACTCATCACTTCCTCCAGTACACATCATTTACTTGTTAATTTTAAATTAAAATTAATTTATCTAATTTATATAAAATTTCAGTGGATGCTAATCCGAGGGATTGTTTTTAAAGTTAATAAATATAAGATACTAATTAATTAATAAGATAAATAATTTATTAATTATATAAATTTATCATATTGTATGAATGAATTGGAAGGAATTTTATAGAGTCTAATATATTATAATTGCATGTTTTAAATGATCATGAGCTTGAAAGACCTATTTTTGTTTTGGATTTCTATAAGTTTAATTATCTATGTCATGATTTTTGTGATAAATGTATTATTAAATTAAATATGATTATATTTTTAACATCCATTACACTATTATTATATATGAACTTATATGCCCAAGGACTATTTTATGCAACACATAATCCTCTCACCCATGATTGTGTAATAAATTGTAATTTAAGGAGATCCCAATAGGTTGATATGGTTCTAGACATGATATGAGGTAAAAACATCTAAGAATATACATTATTTCATTAATGGATATTGTAAATCAAGCTAGGAATCACCTCAAGGAGTGTTTCCCTCCCAGGGTAAAGGTTGGAACATATTATGTTCGGTAAACCAACCTATAGTAAAATTCTAATTTTCAAATCACTTATTTATATTATTTTTCAAGAATATGATTATTTATTTATTTTATGAATATTTATATGAATATTAAGTTAAATCCTAGAAAGTAAATAAATAAAAATCATCCAAGATGAAATAAAATAAATTTACTCTTGGTAAATTAATTTATCAGACATTATTATTTAATTATATAAAATCCGGCTAATGTTTACAAACATGTAAAAGATAAAATAAATAATAATTATATATAATATAAATGAAAAAACATAAATAAAATATTAGTTTATATATATGCTTCCATTACTACATTTAGAATTCAACTACAGTTTAAGGTACTTACTTGGACAAGTCATGGTGATTTCAACTATGAGGAATATTTTAAAAAATTTAAGTAGACTTATCGTTGTTTGCATAATTTCTAAACTTGTGAATCCATAAAAATATTGTTTTTGATGAAGTATATTGAAACTTTTATATGAATTGAGTTTGGATGAGGATGTTATAGGAAATAATATCCACTTTGTTTCCCCTTAGACCTTGGTAGCCTTGACAAGGTCCTTGCATAGATTACCCTTGGGCCACACCTAGTTTGTATTAATGGTAGACTACCTAAGAAATAATTTTTGTAACTTGTAGGAAAGTTTTTAATAGATTCAAGTTAAGGATATTATGATTTTATAGTCCTATCATCAGTTTAAGGAACTACGAGTTAATACAATTGGCTATAATTCCTAACTAAATATCATAAATTAATTTTATTGGAGTATACAACATTTTTAGGGTAATATAGATATGTTCCACTATAATATCCTTAAATATGATATTTTTAATCCAATGGTTAGGAAATTATTTATTTTATAAAACAGTGAGAGACTAATAAAATTAATTTATTATAGAACCCTTCAAAATCATTAAAAACGTCCAAAATATACTTTAATTTTTTTTATAGAAAATAGCAAGTCATTTGACCATGAAAATATACATGGGGTATATCTCGGAGAAATATAATATCAAGTATAGTGTTAACTTTAAGGAGTGGTATAATTTCTTGTGCATCATAAAATTCCACAAAAGGAAGTTTTATGTTCTTTAGTCCCTATTTCTTTATAATCCCTCTAAATAGGAAATTTTGGAGGAGAAAAATGTCATCTAGAAAAACATAGATAATGAATTGGATGTCCAGTGACTCATACACTCATTCACCACATATGATATCCATAATATTTATGAATACATGTATGTATAATTCATCTTTTCTCATATATATAATATTTATCATGATAAATCAATACATGATAGGTAAGAGACCTCTAAGGCGTAACTTAGGTGAAATCATGGTGAAGTTACACTAGCTGGACCTCATGTAGTCATGATTATTGGACTTATTGAGAGTGTAGAAATCTTGGGTTTCAAGATACCCATGGATTAATACATAGAACTCACACTAACCTAATTTTGATATACCATCTCAAGTTTTATAATAAATTTTAATGTTTATATTATTGAGAATATTTTCCCTTATCTCCATACTCTGGTTCACTAAAAGAATATAGATATAAACCAGGAAAAAACTTATATCATTATGGTGAACAAAAAGAACGGAAAGAAGAAAAATTATAAGAAAAATTATATATATAATGTACTTTACACCGCCATTATAAGAGGATAAATATCAAGGTATATTATTGGAAGTAGGATATAGTGTGTTTTATTAAGGAAAGAATGTCCATAGGAAATAAGAATTGTGACTTAGTGAAGAAGCAAAGGGAAGATTTTGGTGTGCTTGTTATTTAGTTTAATATATATATTTCTACAAATTTGTTTTTAGATATAAATGTTGGTGATCAAATTTGTATCCAAATAATGAAACTTAGTAAACTCAATAAGATTACCATGGATAAGGTGGATCTTTGAGCTTCAAATGGATCCAGCCATGCAATGATGGCTATTGTAAACTTGTATCTTACAATTCCAACATCATTAATTTTGGGTTTAATGAAATTTTAATATGTTCCTATTGTAACTATGAACATAATATATATGTATAGTGTATATATGGAGGTATTTTTTTTCATTTTTTAATAGCTACTACTTTTATAAAGTTAATATATATTTTGGATGTTACATTTGAATAATGGTGTTTACGTTCTAGAATATGAAAAGAAAGTGTTGTTAATCTATATTTGTAGATCCCCAAATACCCTCACACCATAACCAATGATAAAAAAAATATTTACACAAAATATTTGATACATATCCATAATTAAAATACTTTTCTCACATAAAGTAATAATTACATTCTAAGGGTATTTTTATATTTAGTGTTTTAGAGAGATAGAAAAAATATTTCACTATTATAACGCATGTGATTTTTATAAAAATGACATTTTTACCATTGTATATAAAACCAATTAATACATAATAAGTCTTTAACATCCCCCACTAATCCTCCACACATTATACTCTTCAAGATGCATATTACATATCACTTTTACTTATAAACTTGGGAAATGGAAACATAATAAAGGGATGAGATCAAATGGCCATTAACGGTAAAAATAATAAATAACTATTAAAGATAATAAGTGAGTATAATATGAGTACATAGGTATAATAAGGAAAT
Source organism: Viscum album (assembly GCA_963277665.1). Taxonomy (NCBI): domain Eukaryota; kingdom Viridiplantae; phylum Streptophyta; class Magnoliopsida; order Santalales; family Viscaceae; genus Viscum; species Viscum album. Next base: position 1,910,663,326 of record OY728137.1, read on the forward strand.
ATAAGAATGTTAGACCCAAAAAAGCATAGATCTCAAATCTTTGGTTAAGGATATGAATAAATTAAAACCCGAATCAATAGAGTGAATTAATAAACTTGATCCATGAGAGTATAATGTAGTCATGAAAATAAGAATAAAACATTGACATCATTCAACTATGGTGAAAAAATTATCATAGGGAAACATTTCATTTAAGAGAAACACCATTAGTTACCATGATTATATTTAACAAAAATGTACTCTTGAAAGACATTATTAAGGGAAATAAATCCATAACCAATTCATTTGTTGGTAATATAGGACCACACCCATCATTAATCCATACTTATGTGTGAAACATGAATATATTCATTCATCATATCATTAATAACACATAGGAAGAAAAATGGGGGTTACTCCTCGCATAAAAAAGAACACATGTAATGAAAATGGGTTTCATGTCATTTTAAAATGTATTCCATTAATTAAATAATTGATTATTCCCTCAAAAATCATAGTATGATAACCCATAGAAAATAAATGGGTATCCAAATATATTCATCAATTTTATAGGTAAATAATATTCCTCTAAAGATAATAAAGAATATGGTATTTACACCTTACAGGTAAATGGTATATTGGTAATTCAATAATTTACCTAATCAATCTATGCATGGAATCTAAGTGAAAACTATTCAATCAATTGAAAAAATAGAGATTTCACAAAGGAAGAAAAATTAAAGAGAAATTAATGTCACACACCAAAAATGATTATGAATGATAAAGGCAGTAATAAATCATTCCTCTAAAATAAAAGGATATTAAATAATTCAACTACATAATAGAGGTAAATGTTTACATTTGAAGAATATACTTGTTCAATCATAAGTTACAGAAACGGATAATTAGTTCGATGAAAAAAACTATTTAAGAGTTTCAGAAAAATCTCTTTAGAAATAAGAAATGTCCTTGAAATTTTAAATTTTTTTAAAAGATACATTGTAAAAATATTTGAGAAAAAATATATTCTTTTAGAAAATTTGAAAATTTATAAATAAATCATCATATAAACTGACCACAGTTTTAGAAATACATGATCACACATAAACATAAAAATATATGGGTTTTTAAATTTTAACAAAAAATGACTCACATTGAAATGTTAAAAATTTATTTAAAAATTTTAAAAGTTGGTCATGTAGTAGAAAATTAACTCAATAAATTTTTTAGGCATAGATAATTACATTTTAAAAAACTATCTAATGAATATAATCATGGAAAATATATAATCCTAACTGAAAAAAAGAAACAAGGTGAATTTCATTTACAAAAATCACATAGTGTAAAAGATGAGTCCAGGTGAAATGAAATTTTTATTGAACATGTAATGACCCAATAATGACCAAAGGATATAATGGGATATTTTAGAACGAATAAAAATTCCCAATTTAGTCTATATTTTAGAAATAATATTAATTTGAAAATAATATTGGAAATAAAACCCCAATGATTTGGGTAATATTTAAATGAAAGTCACTAAAATTGACATACATTTTAGTTGGATATAAAATATCATGATTAAAATATAAATCATGACATAATATTAGAAATATTAAATATATATATCATATAAAAGTAAATTTATCCACAAAATAATAATTCCCTATACAATTTGGAATTTAGACAAAGAAACCCTTACAAGAAGAATAATAATTGAGGTAAGATCCATTTTAAAATGAGGCCACAAGGAAGAATTATAAAACCCCAAAAGATAAGGGGAAATAAATTATAAAGTATTAATTAGTTTGAATAAATGAAACTTGGAATGGCAGTGTTCAATAAGAAATTGTGAAACTAAATAGAAGGAAATTGAGTTAGAAAAAACCCTTACAACCTTGGTATGCAATGCCTTTAATTCTATGGGTTTATACCTTTGAATATTTATATATATGTTTCCATATTTTTTCATGAAATTAGAGTGTCTTTTAAGTGTTACAGGACCCTAGAATTAATATATTAAAAAATTTAATATATATTGAAGAACACATGCACATTTGTTTTTGTATAAATAGATTTTCCATTGTTTGGGACCTCAGATGGAAAATATGAGACCACGGTTAATTCTAGAATAAAGTTTTTTTCTTGAGCTATGAAATTAATTTTTTTCTATATTTGGTGTTCTATTATAGGTGTCCATTGGTGGGTGCGTTAAGTAATTAAATAGTTAATTTAAATAACTCACTTAATACACAAAAACATAATAATTCATTTTAATATTATTAATTATAGAAAATTTCTAGTGTTTACCTAGTAACCCTGGGGGATTTTAGAGGATCCAAGTATGGTCATTGATGAATGATGATAGATTATAGAGTAGTGATCATTCTTCAAAGGATTCATCTTCTCCAACAATGTTCCTGGTTCTTGCCAATGACAATGGTAGAAACCCATTATTCATCAACTATTGATCCAAAATTAAGGTATGGAATGTTATTTCTTATATTTGTCCCCTCATTTTCTTAATAAAACATAGATTTATGATCTTCTTTATTGTTCAATGATATTTTTTCTTCACCTAAACAAAATTAACAAATTATTTTTTGTTTCTCAAATTATCCCTTTATATTATTGATTTATTTATCTACTAATAGAATCTATCCTGAAAAATAGAAATTTTAGTACATTATGTTTTTTGTTTTTTATTTTCTTTCATTTCTCTTCACGTGTTCATCATCAGTAATCCTTTGACTAGAGGTTCCATAAATACTAAAAAAGATAATTGTGAAACTATTCCTTGGTGCAATATATAATTTATGTGGGTCCAAATTTCGAATAGATAGCACTACTGAGGTGTCATGCAGTGTGATGGGAGGAGACCAGAGATGAAATAAAGGTGAATTAGGGCTTATTGGTCCATGTGTTTCAGAATTTGGAAGACTGTTATTATTAAATGGATTCTCTAATAGAACGGGTGGCCAGTATCCAACCACCGAAGAAAGATCAGGTATGGTGGATGCTAGTTCCGGAAGCTGTGATGGGATTCATGATGGATTCAGTGGCATCAAAAATTATGGAAAGACGCATTGAACATGAGACAATTTATGGAAAATCTGAACATACACGGTATGTACTGTGCTGAACAAATGAATTGTAGTCCACTTTCTATAAATTACGGGTTTAGGTGGAGTTAAATATAACACGTCATGTATGAACCATACATATTGTGTGACCCGGTGCTGACATCTTGGTGTTTACCCAAGAAGTACATGGGAATGGATGTAGTAGGAACATGAGAATGACCAGAGTACATGGGGATAACCATGTATATGGTTATTTCTAGGATACATGAACATGGAAGGTTTACATAGTCTTGACCAGTGTAGATGAGCATGATGGGTAAATGTGGGAATGGATGGTGTACACATTCATGGATAGAGTATGCGATATTGTGTTAAAGTAGATGTTCAGGTTCTAGAAGACATGAAAAAAACCGAGGTATCCATGAAACTCTGTGTTTACCCTATACAAGCCATTTAATTTTCTATGAGAAATAAATATTGTGCATATCCTTCATCAGGACTCATATTTGGGAAATAGATCATCCTTTACTTAGTCATTTTCTATATAGAACTTGAAGGTGGCCTTTCTTATGGAATTAGTGATATGACATGAGGTTTTACATGCATGAAAGTTCTTTTAGTTATGCTTGATCTATGACATTGTTCAGGCGTGATCCTCATTTTGTTATCATGGTTGGAACCCATCCATCACACTAGGGTGAAGGTCCACCATACTCATTACATAGTTAGAGTTGAAAACTTCCCATACTACATTGGATTTTAATACCCTATCTATGAACTATAACCCCTGTCTTCAATCTCTTGTAGGGAGTAGTTTATCCACTTGAGATTTCCCCCCCTCAGCTATGTAGTGTATTGGTGAGGGGTGGGCCCTCAATGTGGATTCTTGCGAGTTTGTGTGTAATTATAGGTATCAAAGATAGAACTTTGGAGATGAAAGTTGGATTATCATCATTAGATAGGTTTGGGAGATTGATATAACCTTTCCCCCTCCATTGGCATTCTTTATGAGTATATATGTTGGGTTCTATTTCCATAATTCATATGGGTTGAGATGACTATTGTATATTTATATTACTCCATTATTGGTTGTCAGGGAATCCAACAAGGTATATATATACTCAAATGTTTATGATATTCAACCATACATGTTGTGTCTTATGCATATGATAGATCGATTAGTGGAAACCTGGGTAGAACAGGTTTTAGAGGATTATAACTGTACATAGAAGAGGTGACAATGTTCAGTGGTTATCCATTGAGATTATTATATGTTCTCTCTTTAGTTCACCCTTTTCCATTTTTTCATCTAGGGACCTCATTAACTATTATACATGCATTTTTATCCTTTATAATTTTGTACGAAGATGTTGTACATTGAGTATTTCCTAGTGTTTGATACATGGATGGTCCACACTTTTGATCTCCATCCTTTTCTTATATATCTTAACTATTACATTGAGATGATTTTATTCCTGCATACATGCACTTACGTTGAGGCCACTCATTTTAGAAATTCCTATTTGGTTCTTCTCACCTTTCCCATTCCTATTGAAGGTAGGCTTGGGTTGTCCCACTTGGCTTACCATAAACCTAAAAATACCTGGTGGGTCGGGTCATGAAAGAGTGGAATCAGAGGTGTTATTTTTCACTAGTTTGATGTTTGGAATTTGACCTTATTGTAAGGATTGGTTTGGGAACTCCAAGAAATTTTGTTAGATTTTCTTGAGTTAAGCTCTCAAGAATGGGAACACAGTGATGGTATAACGGTTGATGAAATATCCATTCACCAAGGATCTGACTACCTGCCTATCGACTCGACATACCGAGTCATCGGTTATAGATAAAAAATGGTAAATGGATCATATTGGATTGGGTATTTTTTTAGTTTCATTTATTCTTGAGTTAGCTACACATATTCTCTCATCTAAACATGACATGTCATGATAATTTTTAGGATTCCTCTATGATGAAAACATGCCAAGATGATGATACATGATCATGATGATGATTATTTGGGTGATGAGACCTTGGTTTGGGGACCTACTCATGAGGTGTTTCCCCTAATGGTCCAGGCATAGGATTTAGTATGTGTGGGAAAACTGATAGCTATGGTATTTCTTGATAATGATGAGTATATGATTAACATATTACTTGAGTTATAGTGAAATAGACCAAAATTTTTTCATGGTGATCTAGACCCTCATGTAGTGGAGGATTACCTAAAGGTGGTGACCTATGTTTTCAAGATTTTTTAAACCATGACCAATCATATGGTTATTCTTACAGCCAGTCTTATTCATATAGAAACAAGGAGATATTAAATTATAATCATGTAGAGTCATAATGAGATGAACGTATCATGTTCATACTCATAGAAGTTGTTCTATAATGAGTATTACCATGCATTCTTATTCTTAGTGTAGATTTAGGAGATCCTTCCAGTAGTAGCAGGGTGATATGTCGGTTTTTTTGTTTTTTACAACGTTTACTAACTGGAAGCATTAATCCCTTGATATGTTGAACGATGTATTATTATGGGAAAAAAGTTTAATAAGCTCCCTCATAGAGACAAACTTGCCAATATAGTACCCATATATATTTCTACCCATGCTGGAGTGCTGGAGTGGACTTTGGTAATAGATAAATTACTAGAATTCAGATATTGGGCAGTTAAATGTGACAGTGGATATCATGAGTCTAATTCTTTATTATTTGATGGACGGAATAAAAAATTATGGCCTTTGTGTAGGAGACCTCATAATGGCCAGAATTAGACATGTAGGTCTACATAACATAGTTCACGCAGAGGATCCAATCATCCAGGAGGGGTGAGATGCTATTCTTGTGATGGGTGAGGGAACATGGACCGTGATTTCCTGACCTAACGTTATTATGAAGGTTGGAAGAAAGTGAATGGTACACCACTATAGAGGTAGCATCATTATCAGATATCTCATAGGCATGAACAATGTGGTTTCTAAGGAGGCGGTACTAACTTAGAAGATGGTGGGGATCTTGAGGCAGGAGCTGTTAGTAGTGGTTGATGCTAGGATCTACTTCAACCACTAACACTAGGTTTCCCATGCCTAGTTGACAGGGAATGAGGTTGAGGGTGAAGGATGTTTTAGGATATGTTGGTATATGACCTAGCATCTCATAAGATGATTTCAGATATGATTTTTTTTGTTTATAATATTTCTCATGTTATCTTAGAAATAGTCACAGGTCATTCATTTCTATCTATTTAAACCATGTGAGAGTTATAGATTCTTATTGAGACTTTATCTTAGCTAATTTGGATATATGTTTATAATGAGAGTGATTAATCCATATTACACATCTTACAATAGTGTGATTTGGCACTCAGCCTCTAATGGCCTGAATGCCTTCATTTTTTATTGATTTTTGATAATCCAACTTTCGGTGAGGGGGATACATGGCCCTTAGGCATTAGAGGAATTCATTGTCTGTAGGCTTCAAACATTACATACAACCTACACTAACTATTTGGAACTGCTCCTCCCCCACATCTTCATCATGAAATTATCTCTCCACCTTCGCATGGCTATTCAGCTAGGCATTCTCGTGCATGCACAGGCCTGTCCTGATGGCAGGTTCCATACCCTCTCATTCTTTCAATCCATTTAGCTTCTACTTTGGTGAAAGCTCCTTGCTCATCCTCCTTTTAGAGCTTGTTCCTTGTAGGTTGTCTGGTTTGCATCATCACTTAAGGTGACCCGAAGGCCTTGAGGTGGCCCAAAGGCCTTACTGACCCGAAGGCCTGGGTGGCCCGAAGGCCTTACATGACTCAGGGACCAAATCAGTGGCCCGATGGCCCAAAAAGGGCATATTCTCAGCTGTTACAGTGCCAAATAGTGCCTTCTACAGTTTCCGCTACAGTACCTGCTACAATACTGCATAGTTCCCGCTACAGTACTCCTATAGTACTCGAAAATTCTACCTCTACCTGGATTTGATCCCTAGTCGCTTGAATGCACTTACGGAGTCCTTACCAACCGGGCTAAGGCTCATGTGCATTTGGCACTTAGCGGAGAGAGTTTTTTTATGGGATCTATTTTTTTTCACAATAAAAAATTATGATGTCATATTTGGTATGGAATGGTTGTCCATAGTGGGTTCCCAGATAGGCTATCATGATAGGAGTGTGAGATTACTTCAGATAGATGGGTTGATAATCTTCTTCATGAGAAAGAGGTATCTTATGACTATGTTTGTGGGGTTCATCAGAAGGAAACTACAACCTATTACCAACTAGTTGTCAGTTTTATCCCTTGGTGTAGTAGGATCATTTTTCATTTAGATTGAAACGGTAGTGCATTATTATATGGATGTCTTCCCCGAAGATGTTCTAGGAATAACTTTATGGTGGTATACTGACCTTTTCATTACATTTAACCCTGTGATCACACTGATATATTTTTTAGAATATCAAATGACCCCAATCTATCTTTGAGAGATAAGGGAAATGTTAGAAGACCTTTGAGAGAAAGGTTTTGTCATATACTATGTTTCCCCATAGTAAGCTCCTGTTTTGTTCATAAAAAAGGTGGATTACAGTTTGAGGATTTGTGTTGATTATCAACTTATGAATTAGATAAATATAAAGAATAAGTACCCCTTTCTAAGGATTAGTGACCTTTTTGTCCAGTTTAATGGTATGAGTTGGTTCTGAAAGATCAATTTTAGGGCATACAACAACTATTTGAATGTTTAAGAGGATTATTTTCAAAAGGCAGCATTTCGATGCTACTAATATGAGTTCTTGTTGAGTCCTATTAGTGTGATTAAATCCCCCACTATTTTTAGGGATCTTATGGACCTGATCTTCCATCCAAACATGGAAAAATTCAATGTTGTCTTCATTGATGACATACCCATTTTCTTTAGGTTAGATGAGGAGCTTGAAGAGCATTTGAGGATGGTCCTAGTCTTAATTCAAGAGAAACAACTTTATGGTAAGCTCTATAATTAAATGTTTTGTATCCATTAGGTTCAATTTATTGAGTGTGTCATCTCTTGGAATATAATAGTTATGGATCTGGTGAATATTTATATAGTAACTTCTTGGGATCAACCCAAGTGTGTGTTAGAGGTGTAAAGTAGTCATGGTTTAGTAGGGTACTGAAGGAGGTTAGTTGTAGACATTTTTAGGAGAGAATTACCTTTTTCATTCTTGAAAAAGAAAGGTAATATATTTATTTATAATGATAATTTTTAGGGATCCTTCGAGGATTTTAGATAGAGGTTGAATGGTTCTCTTTTTCAGAGACTACAAGAGGAGGGAATTGAGTACATGGTGTTTTTTGATTCCTATAGAGTGGGGCTTGGTTTTACATTGATTCATAGGTGTGTGGTGATCACTTATGGTTTAAGGAAGTCAATACCCCATAAAAAATACTATGTGACTCACAACTTAGATTTGGAAGTGGTATACTTCACTATGAAGATGTGACGGTACTATCTTTTGTGTGAGCATTTAATTGTCCACTCAAAGCACCATAGTCTTAAGTATGTCCTCAATCAAAGATATCTCAACCTAAGAACCAATAATTGTCTGTAATTTCTTCTATAATTTCTCTTCAAGATAGTCTATAATAATGGGAAGAGATATTTGTTGGCTGATCCCCTTTATAGGATGTCTTATTCCCGCATAGTGGAGGAGGAATATTAGTAGTTGGATTCACTATAGCAGAACCTAGTGGAGGGGATGTGTTTATTTTTTATTCAATAAATGGTGGTAACTCCTTTTCTTCTTTAGTATGTGTGAGGATCAATTGGGGATATCGAATCTTAGATTCTACATGATCAAATAACCTCAAGAGATTCACCAGATGGATTTTATGAAGTAGGAAAACAACCATACTTTTTTGGGATATGGACGGTGGTTCCAGTTACATCACATGAGGAGGTGTTTTAGGAGTTTCATAATTCTCACTTGGTTATACATCCTTATTTTTTGATGATGTATATGGACCTTCAATGATAGTTTGTTTTGGGATGTAATTAGGCTGAAAATTACCCTGTTTTATTACTTGATGTCCCAAATATTAGTTGGTAAAGACTTAATATCAGTTTCCTAAAGGTTTTAATCAACCTCTTGAGATAATTGAAATGAATTTGGATGAAATATATATGGATTTAATGATGGTGGTTCCATAGATATAGAGGTTCAATGATTCTATCATGGGGATTATTGGCTGACCCACCATGTAGAAAAACATTCTTTCCATCAATGAGGATAGATTAGTTGAGAGGTTGGGGTTGTTGTATATGTGGGGGAACATGTATATTTATGGGGTATCCATGATGATCATAACCAAATATGAATACCATTTTAAATCATTTCTATGGAGAGGTATGTTGGAGTCTTTTTGGAAATAGTTTTTGATGAGAATGAAATCTCATCCCAAGTCAGATGGCCAGACCAAGTTGAATATACAGGCATTAGAGGATATAAAATGAGCTTGTGTGTTGGAGAATGGCTAGAGATGGGATGATCACATTTTTTTAATAAAGTTATATTATAATAATATATATCAATATAAAATTTACATGGAACCTTTTGAGGTCTTGTATAAGAATTCATATTGGTCACCCTTATGATAGATTGAGACTTGTGATACATCTCTTTTCAGGCCACAGATGGTGTAGGAAAATAACAAGAATGTTTAGGTGATCCTTGAGTATATGAGGATAACCTAGAGCTGATATAAATCTTATATGGGTCAATGTCATGGTAATTTGGATTTAGAATAAGGGAGATCATGTTTCATGAGTGTCTCCCCATGATGAGGATTGTGTAGGTTTGGCTAGGGAAGCAGCCTATCCAAGAGTTTCATAGAACCATTTGAGATCATATAGAGGTTCAATGAGTTTGATTATCACTTTGAAATTCTAAAAATGTTAGACTAACTTCATGGTATCATTCATATTCCAGAACCGAGGAGATACATGCATGACCCAATGCACATTATTGACAGGGGTGAGATGGAAATCGAAGATACATCCACCTTTTTAGGGTACCCAGTTTCTATTGAGGACATATAAGATAATATCCTATTTGGGTGGAAAATTCCTTTGGTATGAGTTCTTGGGAATCAAATTAGTATTTAAGAGATCTTCTACAAGTTTGATAGTAAAATATGGACTCTATAGCCCACTATTATTTATAGATTGTGTTTTTTTGGGGTGATAACTTTTGAAGGCATGGAGAATTCAATGGCTCCAAATTTTTGGGTTTATTCCGTTTAATATTTCTATATTTGTCTCTATATTTTTTCTTAGAGTTAGTGCAGTGTTTGAGTGTTTGAGGACCCTAAAATTAATATATTAAAAATAATAATATATCTTAAAGCATGGATTCCATTTGTCTGGTATAAATGGGGTTTCCATTGTTTGATACCTCCTATGGGAAATATGGGACCATGGTTGATTCTATATCCAAGGTTTTACCCTAGACACAATATAAAGGTGGTCAAAATTGCCCATTCAGCTTCAGGTGACTGTTTTAGTTTTAATTAATTAATAAATTAAATAATTAATTTCATTAATTTATATAAACACCCGAAACATAATAATCTTATATAAATTATTCATTACCAAAAATAGCCTACGTTATTCAAATAACCCAAGGGTATTGGAGAGGATCTATTGAGGTCCACTGGTGAAAGATAACATATCATACAATAATGATCATTATTAGAAGGATTCATCTTCTTCAACGAATCTCTTGGATCACACAAAAAAAACAATAGAACAAACATATTCTTCATCATTGATCGATCCAAACTCGAGGTACATAATGTTATTTCTTGGATTTCAACCAATTTTTTTTATGTTCAATCATGGATATTTTGTTTTATTTAATTTTTAATTATTTACATTCTTGGAATATAACTAATTAATTATTTATATATGGTTTCTTGATTGATCCCTTTCAATTACCAATTTTTCATCTACAAGTGTATGAAAACCCCAAAAATCGAGAGGTTCGTTCCTCTCATTCTGGGTTTTTGATTTTTTACCATTAATATTTCTGTGTTCATCATTTTTAATACTTTAATCATTGGATTGATTAATAATATGTAACTGACCATTTAACAAATGGTATTTGGAATAATAGATCATTTTTATGGGTATGGATTCAAGATTGAAAGCACAAACGAGGTGAGATGCAGTGTTATGGGATATAAAATATGGACAATATGTGTATCTGGGGTTTGTATTCTGTGATTTTTAGTGTTTGGAAGAGTGGTATAATGAGATGGATTCTTAAGAAGATTGGGTGGAAGGAATAGGGCCACTAGTGATAGATCTGGCATGGTAAACCCCAGATCCAGGATCTATAGTGTGATAGAAGGATGATTTAGAAAAGGAAGTTATGTGGAAAATAAAATTTGAAACAATGGTATTTTTTTGAAAAATTATGACATACATGGTGTATAATGTAAGGAAAACCCACTGGGTAGCCCCATGTTATAGTTTCTAGGGTTTCAAGTAGAGTTACATAACATAAACAATGTATAAAACAAACATGCCTAGTGATCTAGTCATGGAATCTTGGTGTGTACCCCAGGAGCACATAGGAAATGACATAACCACAAACACATGCATGGAAATAGTAAATATACACACCCATGTACTTGGACATGACAAGGATACACAGACATGACCTGTGTACATAGGTATGGACGGTGTAAAAAGGAAAAAACAGTGTAAATTATAATTAACCATGAACACATGCACAACTAGAGTATATGGTATTCGGTCAACGTATAAGAAAATAGACTAGAAAACATAGGATTAACTAAGGTAGAAAAGATACACTATGTATACCCTATACACATCGTGTAAATTCAACGAGACTTCAACCTTATGTATCTCTTTCTTTGGGAATCATATTTTGGTCCATGAGAGTCCTATCCTAATTAGTTTTCCCTATAGAACTTGATGGTGGAAATTAGTACGGAATATGAGATATGAGATGGGGTGTTATAGGTATGATTATTATTTCACCAACTCTTGACTGAAAGTAGTGATTGGGTGTGATCATTATTTTGTTATTAGGGTTGGAAACACCCCTGCCACACTAGAGTGTGGTTCCTCCATACTTTTTACATTGGTAGAGTTGGAATTCCCATATACATCATAGGGTTTAGGTCGTCTATATACCAAGTGAAAACCCTATCTTCGAACTCTGATGGGGAGTGGGTCATAACATCCCAACCCGGGATCCACTCAACCAGTTACCCAAGATGGTGGGTCATATTTCCTCAAGTATTACTAAGATTGGTTTAGGAGTTTCATACTTCTCCATTAGCTATACATCTTATTGTGGTGAATATGTATAGGGAAATTCATTTAAAGTATTGGTGGGATAAAATTAGGCTAAGAGTTTCTATTTTCTAATTCTTGGTTTCCCAGATGTCTTTAGGTAAAGGATTAACATCAGGTTCCTATAGGTTTGACTAAAAATATTGAGATCCTTGAATTGAAGTGCGATATAATACTGATAGATTTTATGATGGTGGTTTCATAGATAGTGAGAGTCCACGATAATATCTGGTTGGTTATTTACTGACCCAAAATATCGACACACTTTCTTTCAATTAGGGATCATAACTATATTTAGAGGTTGGGGAAATTTTATATATGGGAGAACGTCTAGATTTATGGGGTACCCATGATGATTGTCTCTCAATATGAATCTTAGTTTACATCATGGTTTTGGATAGTTATGTGGGAGGATTTTGGGTCATAGTTTTGTATGATAATGGCCTCTCATCCCAAGACAGATGTCCTTACCAAATAGAATGTCTGGGTATTAGAGGATATGCTATGATCTTGTGTGTTGGACTGTGACCAGAGTTCAAAGGAAATGTTTCCATTAGTAGAGTTATCTCATAATAACATCTATAAATATTCTATTAGTAGGGAACATTTTTAGGTATTATATGGGAGAGCCTTCATGTCACCCTTATTATTGATTAAGACTAGAGAGAAATATCTCATCAGGATAGAGATGGTGTAGGTGACAACTAATAAGATTCAGGTGATCAGTGAGTGTATGAGGATATTCTATAGTTGATAGAAATTTTTATTGGTTAACATAATAGGAAATTGGATTTAGAATAATGGATACTATGTTTCACAAGAGTCTCCTAAAGATGAGGATTGTTGAGATTTGGTCAGGGAATAAACAAATCCCGGAGGTACATTAAGCCATTCAAGATCCTATAGAGGGTTAATGAGGTTTCTAACCTATTGTAATTTCACCAAAATTTAGAATGAGTGCATGGTATCTTCCATGTGTCACATAAAAGGAGACAAATTCATAAACCAATGCACATTATTAACTATGGAGAGATGTACATCGAGGTCACAACCACCTTTTTAGAGTACGTGGTGGCAATTAAGGGCCAATAAGAGAATATCATAGGTGGATGGACCATTCAATTGGTTTGAGTGATTTGGAATCACATTAGTATTTAGAAGTTCTTCTAGGAGTGTTCTACTAATACCAGAACTCACTTCCCCTACTATTTAATAAATTGTGGGTTTGTTTGGGTGAAATATTTTGAAGTAGGGGAGAATTTAACAGCTCTCGTTTTTTGGGTCTTGTCTTTTGAATATTTATTTACATGATTCTATATTTTTACTTAGATTCGGTGTAGTTTTTTCATGTCAAAGGACCCCAAAATTAATATATTAAAAATTTTAATATATATTAAATCACAAATGACATCTTTTTGGTATAAATTGTTTTTCCATTGATTGATACCTCAAATGAAAAATATGAGACCATAATTGATTCCAGAACAAAATTTTCAACCTAGGGATAATTTAAAGATGGTTGACATTGGGAATTTAGATAGAGGTTACTATCAGAGGTTAGATTAAGTAATTTATTAAGAAATTTCATTAATTTAGATAAACACGCAAAACCAAATAATCTTTTATAAATTATTCATTATATAAAATTTATAGTGTCATCTAAATAACCCTGTGGTATTCAAGATGAGCCAATGAGGTATGTTGATGAACAATGACAGATTATGTAACACTGAAAATTCTTATAAGGATTCATCTTGACCAAAAAAATATTCTAGATATCACAAAATAAAATCAAACAAACCCATTCCTCATTTGAAAATAATCCAAACTAAGGGTAGTGAATGTTATTTTTGGGATTTACATCCACATTTTTGTGTTCATACATTGTTTTTAGTTTGATCTATATTTTAAAAATCTCTATTTTTCTTTTAAACCAAATTAATATTGTCTGGATTCTTGAATGAACCATTGAGACTACATGTCTTTCATCTATGATGGAAGAAAACCTAAAATAAAGGCCCATTTCATTTCTCACATGGGTGGTTTGTGATTTAATTCCCTTGTATTTTTTTCATCATTGGTAACACTTTGATAAGTGGTTCAGTGTATATCTTGAAACAAATTGTTGTAGAACTATTCTTTTGCAAAACAGATCATTTCTGTGAGTCGAGATTCACGATTTAGAGAAAAACCGAGCTGAGATTCAGTGTGATGGGAGATCAAAGTTTGATTATATATGGTTATAGGTTTTTTGATATGTTATTTATAGTGTTTGTAGGAGTGTTATGATGGGACATATTCTTGAGTATATTTGGTGGCTGATATATGGCCACCTGTGATAGATCGTGCACTGTCGACCCTCGATCGAGGATCTATAGTGTGATTTATGGAGTATTTAGAGTTTAATGTGACATGGAAAATAAACATTGAAGCAATGACAGATTTTTATAAAAATTATGACATAAATGGAATGTAATATAATGAACACAAAATATGTATCCCCCTTATTATAATGGCTAGGGTTTCAGGTGGAGTTAAATATAACAAACCATGTAGAAACCAAAAATTCCATGTGGCCAAGTCATGGAAGCTCGATGTGTACCCCACAAGTTTATTGGAAAAGACAGATCTATGAACACATGCATGGACATAGTACACATACACACACATGTACTCATACAAGGCCTGTAAACTCAAAAATGACTAGTGTACATATGTATGACCAATGTACATGGGTAAAACTAGTGTACATGAGAATGAAAGATGAACAAATCAACAACTAGAGTACATGGGAATTGGTCTATGTATATGAGAATAGTCCAAAATACACATGAAGACCCAGGTTAGCCAAGACACATTGTGTATACCCTATAGACATCATGTACAATTCCATGAGACTTCATACTTATGTATCTCTTTCATTAGGACATGGATTTGGGTCTATGAGAATCTTATCCTGAGTATTTTTCCCTTTAGAACTTGATGGTGGAAATTGTTATAGAATCTGAGATATGACCTGAGGTGTTACAGGTATGATGCTTCTTTCAAAAATTCTTGACCGATGGCAGTGATTGGGTGTGCTCATTGTTGTGTTATCAGGGTTTGAAAAATCCCTGTCACACTAGGGGGTGGTTCCCCATACACTTTACATGGGTATATTTGTAAATCCAATGTCTTATATGGGGTTGAGGTCCCCTACATACCCAGTGGAACCCCAATATTTGTGTTATAATCAGGAGGGGTTGTAACTCCTACCCCAAGATCAACTCAACTGGATCCCCAAGACGGTGGGTCACATGGATTCAAGTGTGCCACTATGTATTCCAAAAGTTTTTGACTAGTAGAGAGGGTCTAAGGTGGTTCAGTGGGGAGAATTTACCCTCATATAAAAAATCATGGTAAATAATAATAAATAAAAAATAGCAGAAAGATATTATAATACATGAATCATAAAAAAATAGATGTAGTAAATAAGGAGAAAAAGTATAAACATCAAAATGAATTATATGATAATAAAATACCATTTTCTATCTCATATACAAATATTTCATTACATACTGATATAAAAAAAAGAAACATGGGATATAAGGGACATGCATATACAATATTCTATACAAAAGCAAAAAAATTCCAAAATATAGCTCCAGTAGAATCACGAGTATACCCTCAGTCCTCTTATCCCATGCTATATTCTATATGTAAATGAATTAAGAAGCTGTAACAGATAACATTACCTTATCAAGACTTGCAGTAATGAAGCATACATAGCTACCAATGTTGGCACGAGTAGGGTGTGAGATATACTGAGTAGGCCACCATAATAGGGTTCTATAATAATACTTCTAGTGTATATAACATGGAAGTGTGTAAGAAAAATGAACAGTAAACAATGATAATTAATAAATAATAACTAATTCAAGTTCCAATAGGTCACCTGAATAGCTCTACCTATGTATGCATAGGCTATAATGATTCTAATCAGTAATCGTATACATATATAGTAATCATATATATATATAATATGTTTACATGTATATGATCACTATAAAAATCGCTATTTACAGACATATACATGGATACATGGTCCTAGCTAGAACTGGGATGTAACTCAGGCATCTATAACTAGTCTAAGAAGCCAATGGATCTTGCATGGATATAATCCTGGAATCTCATATGAATTCCAGATATCGTTCCCATCCCTCGAGATGGTGGGGTGAGTCATCATGCATAAGAATTGACGTAATGAAATGTGGAGCATCATGCCCATCGACTAGATAAAATTATAACAGTGTGAGATGTCATGTCTAACACCCAATGTAATGAAGTGTGAACATACATGTTCAATAGAACCCTTAACTCTGGTTATACTGGTAGTATTAATGGAATACTCATAACAACAACAACAATAATAATAAAATTAGGGATCACTTTTAATTCATTTATAACCATTTAGAACAATATCTAAGGATTCACAATTCATATAATTCATGTTAAATTTTTTAAAACATGTCGCATGTCCTGGGAACCCATTTTCATTCATTTAATTATTCCATTCAACAATAATGCAAGCTGAATGCATTTAATGTGAAGACATGCATTTAGGATGTTTTTAGTTATTTAAACAGTTATATAATAGAGGGTGATTAATTTTTTCATACCCAAAGGGATTGAAATCAATTAGGTAGGAAACCTATAACAATTTAATATGTTGTATGAGTGTAATTAAGCCTGAAATAATTATTAAGAGGTTTGACACATTTTAGTCAACAAACAAAAATTTATGGCATGAAGAACTACTTAAAAATACTATGAAAAACATTTATCCTTTTTGAAAATATTTTGTGACCACCTTCCCTAGGTCCATGGATGATCACTCATCTAGTTTTAGACTTTGAGTTGATGAAGAATAGAAAAAACGAATATAGAAAAAGTCCTTGGAAATTTGAAAAATGAGTTCACACCAAAATTTTACTTGATTCATAAAGATAGATGATGAATGGAAGAAAGAGGATTCAAGGGATTTGCCTTATCTATCAAATTCATCAAACAATGATCTGATTAGTGACCGAATTAAGAAGTTATCTTTATCTCAAGCTGAACAAGAGGGAGAACTCATGGGAGGATAAATTGGGTGTTTTCTATTAGAGGGAGAGTGAAAAATATGGGGTGATATTTTAAGATTGTATAAAGGAAAAAACATAAAACCAATCTAAAAAACCAGGTCACATGGTTTGGCCGTACAGTTGGCCAATCCAAGCACCAACCATGGGAAAGACATTTCCCATGAACCCCACTCACATGGGCTAGGTGCACAGTTTGGATAACTGTGACCAAGTAATGAAAAAATACACTGTTACAAAAATCTAAAATTACACATGGCATTTTATCCAAGATTTCGTGGTTGTAGAAAATCTATGCATCCTCTCTTGTGCACTGGGTACCTCACATGGTTGAGTTTCATGTTTACAATAATTGTACACTCACTGTGAATCCCACTCAGTTTTTCTAATTTCCAGAACATTGGTATTCAAAAAAACAATGAACACTCACAGAACATTTATTAAGAAATAAGGAATATTTTCCAAGAGAAAAAAAGCCATTGAACTATAAAAAAATGAGTCATACCTTCATGAGATGTTGGGTCATTAAAACCTCCTATCATTAAAGAAATTCATCCCCAAGATAGCCTTCTGATTAAAAAGAGGTATCATATAAGAAAATATCCAACCACTAAGATCGTATATCAGCTTCCCACTACTACGTATAATCCTATAATAGGGATTATTCTATAGAACCCATTCTAGAGGAACAAACCAACCTCATATAGTCTTCATTGTCTGATCCATAATACGCACTAGATACCCCTCAATGTAAGAATCCAAATCCAACTCAACCTCATTTGGTTGTAAAGCATGCCACATGTTTGGAAAATAGCGGCAGAGATTATACACATGAAAAATTTAAGTCATAAACTAGTTTCTATGAGAAAGTGATATTTGGTAATTGACTAGTCCAATTCATTCAAATAACTCAAATGGTCCAACGAATCGAGGTGAAATCTTCCCCTGCCTCCGAATATGTTGATGGACCAACCTATGAGAAACTCACAATAAAATTATTCCCTACCTTGAACTCAAGAGGTCGTTAGTGTCGATTGGAATAATAATGGTTCTTATATCGAGATCTCAATATGCGTTTCCTAATCAGCTTCACCTATTATGGAGTCTCATGGATGAGATGTGGTCCAACAAAAGCTGTGAACCCTACCTGTATCCAAAATAGAGGTGATTAAAAATTCATGACACATTTGTTCTCATAACGATCAATTTGGATGGTATCCTGAAAAATGTTATTATAGGAGAACTAAAATAGGGGAATGTGTTCCCCCAAGAATCCCCAAATTCAAGGAAACATGAACAGTAGATTCCCTATAACACCTGAATTGTATGCTCTCTCTGAATGTCGTTCTAAGGGTGATATGTCATTCTAAGAAGAACCTGTATACCCAAGTCCGTCTAAAAACCCTTCCAAAACGATGATGTGAAACTAGATTCCATGTTAGATATGATAGAACATGAAGATCTATGAAGATGTATAACCTATATTACATATAGCCTCCCTATCTCATCTACTGAGAAGGTATGTTGAACAACTAAGAAAAGTTACACCTTCATAAACCAGTCAATGTCTACCCAAACTATATAATTTACACGAAGTGATATGGGTAAACCTATCATGAACTCCATAAATAATTCATCTTATTTACAAATGGGAATGTATAATTGCTATAATAGTCCTGTAGGTTGCTGATGTTCTGCCTTCACCTACTAGTAGGGGGAAAGGTGAGTGATAAAGCCAAATATCACTTATTTCATACCTAGCTACAAATATTAGTGATTTAATTCGTGATAAATCTTGGTTAAACTAAGATGTACTACCCAAAATGATGTGTAATACTCATATATCAACTCCTCATGGATGTCTTCTAGGACCCAGAGATACACATGTATGCATAAAGTCTCAACCTTATCCATAGTACAACCGAAAGATGAATCATCATCTGAGATACTTTCCATCAAGACTAAGCCCTCAAATATGAGAGTTTCATCATCATTAACCATTAAATATGGGGTATATATGACCAATAAATCCATGAGGATAGTATTATCATGATACTTCTAAACCTTAACATGAATCATTGAAAGTAATTAAATGAGTTTCCAATAACCACTCGCCTCCTAAACTACCTATGCCCGAGTATTTTAGCTTAGAGAATCTGTTACAACATTTCCATTTTAAGAAATATAAGTATCCTATAAATCAATGGATTGTTGTAAATCAATCCATATTATATTCATATGATTCATATCAAACTATGTGATTATATTATGGAGTATTTTTTGATCCATGAATATCACAAATGGATATATGAGTATATCATTTCTCAAAAAATGTAGATCATGAATTATAATTGCTAGATCGAGGTCATGTGTTAGGTAATTACATTCATGATACGTCAAATGAAGAGACTTGTATGCAATGACTCAATCATACTTCATTAGAAGAGATCCCAGTCCAATACATAATGTGTCACAATAAATTATATAGCTCCTACATAGCTCTGGCAGAATCAGGATCGATGATGAAGTCAATCTTCCCTTAAAATCATGAAAGGATGCATCAGAAGGCTTTGGGAATACTAATTTCACAACCTCCTTAGTCAATCCCATAAGGGGCACTAAAAGGTGTGAGTTGTAAAACCCCAAAACTGGATGACATCGAAGGTTCCCCAAGCCCGATTGGCCATATGGGCTTAAGTGTATCTCTCCAAATGCCAAAGGCTGCCAACTACTAGTGAGGGCCTAGGTGTGTATGTTGGGGTACCATTCACTCATCACCAGAGTCTAAAAAAATGAAAATAAAATAACAGATAAGTAGAATAAGTAGTAAATCAAAATAGATAGATGATAAATGAACAATAAATGAATATATAAATCATTTAAAAATTAATCTCATATACATATGATGATGATACATTCCACATGTCTCTAAAAAACTATGAAATCATGTATATATGGTAGGTTTACAATACATGTAACAAATTTATGAAAATTAAAAAATTATTCAACTAGTATCATGAGACTCAGATCAATCCAATGCTCTTAAGCCACAATCATGAACCTTTTTTAGGGAATGTACCTTGTTTATACCTGCAATCACATAGTTTATTCATGTACCGCCGACATCCAGAATACGGTGTGAGATATAACCCTGGTAGGAAAACACCTGAGTTCAAGTTATATATAGTCAATTGATATAAAATAATAACAATATGATGATAGTAATAAGAAATGTAAAGGAATTACTAAAAGTAATGAACATATAAAAAGGACCGGGTTTTGATGGAAACTCATCCTCCTCTACCAACATTAGCCGAGCCAGAATATCTCTAAATTAATAGTCAGTCCTATGTAAATTTAGATTCAAATTCATTTAATTAATCAAACTCATTCAATTAATAAGTTCTTTGACCTATCATGTGGCCAAATCTCCCCCATGAATATGTGTAATCAAGAATTATTAACGAATATATAAATATAATATTAGTCTATAACCAAATCCAATATTGTATTTTTCCATCAAAGATGTATCATATTAATCGTTTCATTCATTTATCATTTAATAACCTGAACCCTTCTTCATAATTACTTATTTGAAATCACAGTATCTTTCTCGGAGCAGCGTAAACCATGAACCCTACAAGCATATCCAAGGAATTCTTCATAGGAATCCTAGTATAACTCTAGGTGTGGTATAACATCACAAACTTTTGAGTCCATCATTGGAGGTCCACTAAGGGAGGTTATGTTTCACCCATGTTATATATGAAAACATCAAATTGAGTCCATCCTTGGAAATCCATAAGGAGTCCATATATCACTTATTATATAATAGTCATCCCCCATGAGTCTTTCCTTATAAATCCATATAATGAGTCCAGGATTCACTCTGGAATGACCAAGGTTGAAGGAAAAGGAGGGTATCCATGGAATTAATTTAGGAACACATGTGTCACCCAAGGCTTATATGAATTCAATCAATCCATGTTAAGGAATATCATTTACTATTTCAAGGTCATCACAATATGTAATACAATTAGAACTCACCTTATAAGGTGACCCAAGTAAGGTTCTATGACTAGAAGGCTTGGCCTCAATATAATTCACATGAGAATTTCATTACAAGGGAGATATCAATCTTAAACAAAAAATTACATGGACAAGAATTGGGACATGGTTTCTAGTCCATATATTTAAACAATTCAATTTACAATTAATATTACATCTAAATACACAATTCAATTAAATATTAAACATCCCACAGAATGGGTTAATAGGCACACAAGAAAGGCATCCAAACTCAAAATACACCGATGGTAGTGCACTTAACTAAACACCACACACAATGGGTGGTTTCAATTCAAGGATCATAACCTCTATTCATTCATCAATGGGTTCTATTAACTATATAGGACACACCTAACAATTCAAATTAAGTATTGAAATCCATTTAACGGGCGTCTCTTCGAGAATTGGGGATGTGGATCAATGAAATATATATATAAACACTATGAATTTGAAGGAAAATCAAAAGACCAAATACCATCCATCCACAGTGGAAAGATCATCCAGTATTAGCTCATTATTAGACTCATATTGGGAGAAGATCAAATAACAGATGAGGAACTATAAATAGGGAATATTATCTTGTACATAAATAGTGCAACCAATAGCAAAATAAATAATGAATTTCCCAAAAGGAATTGATATCTTATCGATGAAGATCCAACGAGATAAATGAATCTTGATTCTGATTCCAAAAAGAAGAGATCCATTGATTCCTTGATTAATCACAAAATATGGAACTTAAAAGGTGGTTTTGTTATGTGGGAGAAGAAGTAGAAATTATGTTTGATTTTAAATGATTAAGTGGGGTAGAAATCATAAATCCACTAAAAAATGGGTCACTCAATAGGCCAAACCGTATTCCAACCATGCACCCTTTGCTGTAGGAAAGGGATACCTCAAAATATTTTCTTACATGGTTTAACTAACCATCCAAAAACCATGTCTCAACCCACTTTCAAAATTACAGACATTCACATATGGTCATGTGCCTCAAATCATAGGGTTTTCCAAACTGTGCAAGCTCCACCTTCTCTCTCCATATCCACGAATGGTTTTATCTAACCATGTTTCCTTCCCTTCATAGTTTCTACTAACTACGTTCCAGGACATTTCCACCTTAATGGTGGGTTTTTGGGTTCCGAACTAACCCCAAATGCCCTCGATACCTTCTTGTTCACAAAGGGAATTCATATTAGGCCATATTTAATCATCCAAACTAAATATTGATGGAAAAAAAGGATTTTTACCTCAATGAAGAATCAAGTTCATACAATATTCCCCACATAAAGTAAATTTTCCCTATGTTTCCCTCTCTAGGGTGGTGAAGAATCACCAAAGAATAACTCCGAAAACTATTCTTGTACATAGGGCACCCTATCTATGGTATCATCCTTTAAAAAATTGTTCTACCATATAACTCATACTAGAGGAACTAACCAGCCTCTTAGAACATTTTTGATAATATCAACAACACATATAGGATTCTCCCAAAATAATGATTATACGTATAAATCAAACTCCTCAAGCTGGAAGGCATGATAAATTTATGAATAAAAGCTAAATAGATAAGATACATAGAAGAAATTGTGCCTGGCTTCTTACCTATAAGGTAATTGTAACTGATAGGCTACCAACCTAACTCTCTCTAGAATCTCAAACAACCAAACTTATTGTAGTTAATTTTCACTCTTTCTCCCAATCCTCCGGTGTCCCAGACTCAATGAAATACATAAAAGACCTGATCCTCATCCTTAAACTCTAGATATCTTCTACGAAGATTGAAATATTATTTCTAACGAGATTTCACAATATCCATCTACTTTTTAATCAACTAAACATGATTTGTGTCTTCTGAACAAGATGAGGTCCAAGAATAGCTTCCTCTCCTACCACTAACCAACATAGGGGTGATCGGCTTGGCCTACCAAACAAACTCTCATAAGGTGAAATCATTATAGAATCCTAAAATATATTATTTTAGGTTAATTCAACTAGGGGTATATGCCTATTCCAAGATCCCCCATAATCTAGGATGTATTCTTGCTGCATGTACTCAATAACCTGAATATGGACTTTGACTAGTCATAGGTCTGAGGTTCGCATGTTGTGCTCAAGATCACCTATGTACCTAACACACTCTGAATCCATTGCAAGAATCATGAAGTAAATTGGATTTCTCTATCTAAAATGATAGTATCCGGGACCCAATGATGTCATACTATCTCACAGATATACAACCTCTCAGCCTCATCCAATGAAAAGGTATTCTTGATTGGTAGGAAATGTGTAGAGACCCAAATCCTGACGTACATAGACATTACATTACATTTGCGGAATACTTAGTACATAACAAAAACACACACACAAGGATCGTAATAGTTTAGTGTCTTTGGAAACTCGGAATATAATCTTCTAATCATGGTGAAAGATCTTCAACATCTCCCATAAATATCTTCCTTTTTTTACCTAAAACCTTTCTTTATATCCTAGGGAAAAGAAAACATAAAAGGGTGAGCTCAAATGCTCAGTAAGGTTAAACAAAAAAAAATATTAATCACATCATCTTCATAAGATCATAACATTCTAGAAATCTTAACCTGCAAAAGAGAGCATAATTTCATAACATGGGATAAATCATAGTAGTGAAATTTAATCCCAATAATCATAACTTAAAACATGAAACTTTTTGGAATACACACATAGTCATAGAGAATCATTTCTTGTTAGTCAATACTCATTTCCAAGACTATCTTAGTGGACAAAGTCCCTTTCCGAACCGAGTCACCCTCGTTTCAGTCCTGTTTCACTGAACCGGTATAACCTACCATTCCAGCCATGTCTATCTCATGAGATATAAAATCTTTACCCAATTAATTGGAGGGAGATATAGGTCCCAACCATCTCATAATGATACCATTCTTATGTGTTCCACAAAATCATAAACTATACATCATAGCATAACCCATGTAATAAAAATGGGATTCTTACACAGCATGACATCATAAAACAATTAATATAAGATAAAGGAATTCATAAAAATATTTCCATCACAACATAATCAAATCCATCTAATAATAGGAATATAAACAGAACCCTTTATTATCTTAGATGGAAAATAATTTTGATAAACCACTTGAACTCCATTCTTGAGGAAAATATCCTTTCTACTTCAAAAATATTTTACTTTCTTAACATGTTTTACAATTTTAAACTAAAAGAAGTTGATTAAAAATAAACTTGAAAACTTGTAAAGGAATCTTCTTGGAAATAATGTTTTAAAAATCCATTCATGCTGTATAAGTTAAAAAACATTTTTCGTACTTTTGCCGGAAAAGTCAAAAAGTACCTCGTATGAAAAACGACAAAAGATTCCTTTCATATCTTTTACTAAAAACTCAACGAAGAGTAAAATTGGATTTAAAAAATTGTAGGTGGATGGAAATAATATTACATATTGAGGAAACATCGATGTGGACGATAAAATACACCCCAGTAAATGCCAAAGTATAAACAATCTTGAAAAAAAAATGAGATTGTGATATTTCCCTTACCTTAGGTCCGACTTGCTTTGTAAGTGTCTGAACCTCCTGTATAATGATTTAAATCATGTTATTGAGTTATTCCAGAATCATATTCATTGTTATTATATCATATATTGTCCACTTATGACTTTATATTACCCGTTCTTTGGTAAATTCATGTTAAAGTAGCGTTTTGGCTAAAATCGTCTCATTTGTCGTTCGTGTTTTTAACTTGTAATTATTAATATGATTACTTGGATCATGATTACTTATATCCAGAATGTAAAACATGATTTATATATAATATATATTCATAATATATATATATATATATAATATATCGATAAATGGAATGAAATACACCGTTCATGGAGATGGTAGTCCGTACGTACGCATGAACGCTGTTTTCGTTTCCTTATTGAAGTGAATGGAATTAAGTAGATGACATACATATAAATTTACATAAATAAAGTATCATTATTATGTCATATATTTCATTAGTACTTATTATATATACTTTATAATCATTCATGAATGGTTAATCATTGAGAATGAATCTCATCGCGTCGTGGAGACGGTAGTCCGTACGTACGCACGAGAGATGATATCGTTCCCATGGTTGTGGAATTGTGTTGAAGTGTATGTAGACTATTTCAGTATCAATATCACTTTATAATAATCATATATAGTTACTCATTACACCATTATACCCATTATATTAAGGTGGTGGTGGAAAATAGATTACACCACGGCGTGGAGACGGTATTCCGTACGTACGCACGCGCAGTGATTTCATTTTTCCGTAGGATGGATAGAAGGTGAATTAGGGTTATTTCATATTTATAATAACATATAAGTATGTAAGTAATACTGATGTTATTACTTTTTCATGAAACAACTAAAGAAGAAGAAGTTGAAGAAGAATGAAATTGAAAAGATCAGTAATGGATATTACCTCTTCTTTGAAACGCCTCTTTTAATCCTCAACTTAGGGAACTAAGATTGGTCTTTGAAGAAGACCAGGACCTCTAGGAATATTATAGGGAAGTGGAGAAGGGATTTTTTCAGGGTTTGGCCGAGCTTGAGTGCTCAAATTGGTGTGAGGAGGATGGGGAGGAGGTGTCCTTTTATAAGGGAGGAGAGGGGCACCTTAGGAATATCTCAAAATATTATTTTATATTAAAGTAAAAATCGGTTTATAATGGTTCCAAAGGGGCTTATTTCGAAGCTAAAGTGGGTATGGGTCGAAATCCTATCAACCAATAGGATTTAGACAAGTTTAAGTTATTATTTTAACCTTATCAATTAGATTTAACTCTAAGTTAAATAATTTAACTTTTACCGTGTCTTTTTGTTTTCTTACACTATATGGTTAATACACTTACTATAACATGCCAAACGAACCCCAAATTTTTTATTATTAATATATATATCCTTATCTAAGTAATTTGGCCGAACCATAGATTTTTAGGAATAAAATAACAATTAATAATATAATATTTGATTTAAAAACTATTTTGTGTCAATTTTGACACTATTTGATATATGATTTTTCTGAAAGTCATAAAAAAATTATATGTTCGAACCAAGTTGATTAAATCAACACTAATATATCATAGTAACCTAGAAAATTAGTGGAATTCATAAAAAGTCTCAAATTACATTTATATTGGTGTTTATAACATCAATTATGTCAATATTTCATTAATAAGATAATTACTGCATCATCATTGTGTCATAAATAAATTAATTTATTTAAAGTCTAAAAATTATAAATAAAATATCATTATGTATGAAATCTTTTTAGAGTCCTAATGAATATTTATAGTCGAATTTATCTTATGTATAACCCCATATTAAAAATGATTTACTTATTAAACTTTGATTTTAACTATTTTAAGTATTCACTAAATAAAATAATATTAAATGTCATAATCTAATCCAAGTGGACCTAAATGGTCATATTATATTCATAAGGTTGTTTCTGGTCGAATTACACTTATCCAATAGAATTAGGATATGTGTTAGGGTAATAGTAATATCATATTTACCCTTAGTTACCCTTTTTACTATTAACTACGGTAAAAAAAGTAAAAAGTTACTATTCACCAAAAAATTATTTTTATCTCATTGAACCACATTTTACTTACTGATATCAACTGTGTCGGTCGGATTTTTAAAATTCCATTCACAGAAGCGGTAAAATTATGTTTTATGCAAAATTCAGTTTTTAACCTACCACTTAGTGGTTTCACTATTCATCAAAAAATGAAGTTTTTCAGAAAAATGCCAAAATTTCACCCTCAGCTATAATTGATATTCCGAATTCACAAATGATTTCTATTTTAAAAAATTCCCAACATATAAGTTGCATTAATTAATTTTATAATTAATTTCCGCTGTCACAACAAATAGCGTGTTTTTAAGAGATAATAACTATCAAAAGATTGACACTTGTTTATAACTGGTTTAAATGTGAAATTACATCCAATGACCAACATTGTATTAAATTGTAAAAATATATTCTAAATATACTTTAAAACCACTCAAATTAATAATTTATCACTATTAATTATTTCGATTAAAAAAGTTGTTTTTAATTAAAATTTAGTAATTTTCACTATTCATCAGAATATGAAAGTTATCCGAAAAGTACCAAAATTTCACCTTAGGCTAAATTCGATACCCTGAATCCATAAATGAAGTACATTTTGAAATATTAAAATTTAAAAAATTTCAAAAAGTGGTTATTGCTATTCATAATGGCTAGTTTTAATAATATCTTAATAGCATATTGTTGTTTAGTGAAACTTGGTGTTGCGTACAACACACGCTATCGTGGAAGGTCATGATTGCGTGTAATTCAAGCCAGGTCAAAGATGTGTGTTGTGAAAGCTCCTTTTGGTGTAGCGTATAACACAAGACATTAATGAAATTAAAAATAATATTTTTCATAAAATTTCAGGGTGTTAAATTCTACCCCCCTTAAAATGAATTTCGCCCTCGAAATTCGTTGGGGTTATAAATGGTTTACTATTAGAAAGTTTCTTTAATCGAAACCCACATCGTAAAAAGGAATACCAAAACCAATCTTTAAAAAAAAAGTATGAAACGTAAGGGTTACCCAAATAAACTAATCACTGGGTTTCCACATAGGTGAAAATATGGATATGGAAGAGAAATCTAACCATCATGTTCTGATGGAGAGTGGTAGAGAACATAGCTATGGAAAAGATAGCAATCACAAATCCATAAATTTGTGATGATCTAAGGTACCATCTGATTAATCAGATATAAGAGCACTAGGACAACATTTTTGGTTTTCAAGATCATTTCCCTAAAGTTGATGAAATTGGAATTAGAAGAAATAATTTCGTGATTTTGGTGTAGTCTCACTGTTTTTCGTTCTTTGGACAATTTCTACTTCATCTCTTAAGGAAATGAAGTTGAATTTGTCATTCGTGATGTGTTTGCAGATCATGTGATAGAATGATGGGTCATTCCATCTGTCTCAAAAGGTTAGAAAAGTTATCAAAAAATACATAAGTCCATCTATAGTGAGATTAATGATATATGGTTCCTAAACTGAACTTATACTTCATATATCATACTACTTAATAGAATAAAACTAGTTTCTAATAAACAGAGACTTCCTGTAGGCAAGTGGTAGGCGATAAAGTCCAGTCGCACTTCGGTTGTGGGTTCGATTCCCACGGCCTTGTCCGATGCGATGGGCTGTCGCTCATCCTGCATGTTGTCCTTTTTCTAAAACTATATTACTATAACATCCCATCAATAATATTGAAAATCTTCTATCCTTAAACAATACTAACTTATGTCCAACATAATCCATTCTAATCTTTAGGCTTATCTATAATACTATAGTCCACTCTCATAATATAGTGAAAACGATTACCAGAGATTTAATACTGTCGTTGATCCCCATATATCATAAGATATGTCTTGTTGGTAACATTCCAAACATTCCAAGGCCTTAATCACGTATTCTCTTGAATACCCATTGAACCTTAGTGAAAACATGAATGCAGTTAAAAGTTAACTCTTTCCACATACCAAAATCCAAAAATTCTATATACTCAAACCATGATATAACCTTCTCCTTATATCAGTCATGAGCTCATGAATACAATCAAATACCTCATTATCTTATTATTCCTTCATTATGCGCATATCATCTACTTTCCAAAAAATATCTGAATAACATTTCATGGTTACTAGTACCATTAATCATACACTTTAAAAACTCAAGGAAAGGCAACAGTGTAACAATCCTTAGATGTCTCTTTATTCCATAGTACCATGAGAATACTTATACAACATTACACATGATAAACATGTAATCATTCCACTACATTCTTAAACCGTTGACCGAGATTCAAGAATTCTTTCATCTCAAATATCATTTGTAGTCTCTTCATCATAATCAACATAAATACTACCCATACGACCATACTGATTCTCTTCATGAGACTTTACCTTAGGGCATTGGTTTGCATAATGCCCGTACATTCCACATTTAAAACATTTAACCATTGTTGATGTTGTAGCAATACCATTATCCTCATCCCTGGTGTTAACTGAACCTTTTCCTTTGCACTTACTAGATTTGTGTCCTTCTTTTCCACACCCAAAGCATCTTCCAGTTCCTTTGAAACATTCTCCTTGATGCCTCTTCCCACATGATTTACATAGGGGAAATTGAACTTTCATTCCTCTATGATCATCATGAAACTCCATCTTTCTCTTATTAGCCGAGTCAGGAAACTTACCAAATTTTACTTTATTGATCATATTATGAGATTGCTGATTCGGCATAATAATGATGTTTGGACTTCCAAATCCCATTTCATTATGAAGAATATCATTCCATTGTCCATCATATTCTCCATTATCGTGAATCATCTTGTTTCCAGCCATTTTCTAAAACCCAAAAAGAATAGTGTGAGAGGCAAAAATCATGCTAGGGGAAAACAACAAAATAAAGAGGGAGTACCTTCAATATCTAACATCTTAGGTTTAATTCTATGATCTTTAGCGTAATTCTAGTACTATAACCTATACGTATACTTAACCTTAGGGACATCCCTTGACATACCTTAGAAATATCTCTAGGGATCTCACTAACGTTTTCGCATCCTAGTTTCCAAAGGTTGACTAAACATTTCTTCTGATACCAACTGTAGAGACCCAAAGCCTGAAGTACATGGACATTACATTACATTTGCGGAATACTTAGTACATAACAAAAACACACACACAAGGATCGTAATAGTTTAGTGTCTTTGGAAACTCGAAATATAATCTTCTAATCGTGGTGAAAGATCTTCAACATCTCCCATAAAGATCTTCCTTTTTTTTACCTAAAACCTTTCTTTATATCTTGGGGAAAACAAAACATAAAAGGGTTATCTCAAATGCTCAGTAAGGTTAAACAAAAAAAATATCAATCACATCATATTCATAAGAACATAACATTATGGAAATCTTAACCTGCAAAAGAGAGCATAATTTCATAACATGGGATAAATCATAGTAGTGAAATGTAATCCCAATAATCATAACATAAAACATGAAACTTCGTGGCATACACACATAGTCATAGAGAATCATTTCTTGTTAGTCAAGACTCATTGCCAAGACTATCTTAGTGGACAAAGTCCCTTTCTGAACAGAGTCACCCTCGTTTCAGTCCTATTTCACTGAACTGGTATAACCTACCATTCCAGCCATGTCTATCTCATGAGATATAAAATATTTACCCAATTAATTGGAGGGAGATATAGTTCCCACCCATCTCATAATGATACCATTCTTATGTGTGCCACAAAATCATAAACCATACATCATAGCATAACCCATGTAATAAAAATGGGATTCTTACACAACATGACATCATAAAACAATTCATATAAGATAAAGGAATTCATAAAAATATTTCCATCACAACATAATCAAATCCATGTAATAATAGAAATAGAAACAAAACCCTTTATTATCTTAGATGGAAAATAATTTTGATAAACCACTTGAACTCCATTCTTGAGGAAAATATCCTTTCTAATTCAAAAACATTTTCCTTTCTTAACATGTCTTACAATTTTAAACTAAAAGAAGTTGAGTAAAAATAAACTTGAAAACTTGTAAAGGAATCTTCTTGGAAATAATGTTTTAAAAATCCATTCATGTCGTATAAGTTAAAAAAACATTTTTCGTACTTTTGCCAGAAAAGTCAAAAAGTACCTCGTATGAAAAACGACAAAAGATTCCTTTCATATCTTTTACTAAAAACTCACCGAAGGGTAAAATTGGATTTCAAAAATTGTAGGTGGATGAAAATAATATTACATATTGAGGAAACATCGATGTGGATGATAAAATACACCCCAATAAATGCCAAAGAATAAACAATCTCGGAAAAAAATGAGATTGTGATATTTCCCTTACCTTAGGTCCGACTTGCTTTGTAAGTGTCCGAACCTCCTGTATAATGATTTAAATAATGTTATTGACTTATTAAAGAATCATATTCATTATTATTATATCATATATGGTCCACTTGTGACTTTATATTACCCGTTCTTTTGTAAATTCATGTTAAAGTAGCGTTTTGGGTAAAATCGTCTCATTTGTGGTTCGTGTTTTTAACTTGTAATTATTAATATGATTACTTGGATCATGATTACTTATATCCAGAATGTAAAAAATGATTTATATATAATATATATTCAGAATATATATATATAATATATCGATAAATGTAATGAAATACACCGTTCATGGAGACGGTAGTCCGTACGTACGCATGAACGCTGTTTTCGTTTCCTTATTGAAGTGAATGGAATTAAGTAGATGACATACATATAAATTTACATAAATCCAGTATCATTATTATGTCATATATTTCATTAGTACTTATTATATATACTTTATAATCATTCATTAATGGTTAATCATTGAGAATGAATCTCATCGCGTCGTGGAGACGGTAGTCCGTACGTACGCACGAGCGATGATATCGTACCCATGGTCGTGGAATTGTGTTGAAGTGTATGTAGACTATTTTAGTATCAATATAACTTTATAATAATCATATATAGTTACTCATTACACCATTATTCCCATCCTATTAAGGTGGTGGTGGAAAATAGATTACACCACGGCGTGGAGACGGTATTCCGTACGTACGCACGCACAGTGATTTCATTTTTCCGTAGGATGGATAGAAGGTGAATTAGGGTTGTTTCATATTTATAATAACATATCAGTATGTAAGTAATACTGATGTTATTACTTTGTCATGAAACAACTAAAGAAGAAGAAGTTGAAGAAGAATGAAATTGAAAAGATCGGTAATGGATATTACCTCTTCTTTGAAACGCCTCTTTGAATCCTCAACTTAGGGAACTAAGATTGGTCTTTGAAGAAGACCAGGACCTCTAGGATTATTCTAGGGAAGTGTAGAATGGATTTTGGCAGGGGTTGGCCGAGCTTGAGTGCTCAAATTGGTGTGAGGAGGAGGGGGAGGAGGTGTCCTTTTATAAGGGAGGAGAGGGGCACCTTAGGAATATCTCAAAATATTATTTTATATTAAAGTCAAAATCGGTTTATAATGGTTCCAAAGGGTCTTCTTTAGAATATAAAGTGGGTATGGGTCGCAATCATATCAAAAAATTGGATTTAGAAAAGTTTAGGTTATTATTTTAACCTTATCAATTAGATTTAACTCTAAGTTAGATAATTTAACTTTTACCATGTCTTTTTGTTTTCTTACAATATATGGTTAATACACTTACTATAACATGCCAAACGAACCCCAAATTGTTTATTATTAATATATATATCCTTATCATAGTCATTTGACTTATCCTTAGATTTTTAGGAATAAAATAACAATTAATAATATAATATTTGATTTAAAAACTATTTTGTGTCAATTTTGACACTATTTGATATATGATTTTTGTGGAAGTCATAACAGAATTATATGTTCGAACCAAGTTGATTAAATCAACACTAATATATCATAGTAACCTATAAAATTAGTGTAATTCATATAAAGTCTCAAATTACATTTATTTTGGTGTTTATAACATCAATTATGTCAATATTTCATTAATAAGATAATTACTGCATCATCATTGTGTCATAAATAAATTAATTTATTTAAAGTATAAAAATTATAAATAAAATATAATTATGTAGGAAATTTTTTTATATTTCTAATGAATATTTATAGTCGAATTTATCTTATGTATAACCCCATATTAAAAATGATTTACTTATTAAACTTTGATTTTAATTATTTTAACTATTCATTAAATAAAATAATATTAAATGTCATAATCTAATCCAAGTGGACCTAAATGGTCATATTATATTCATAAGGTTGTTTTTGGTCGAATTACACTTATCCAATATAATTAGGACATGTGTTAGGCTAATAGTAATATCACATTTACCCTTAGTTACCCTATTTACTATTAACCGCGGTAAAAAAAGTAAAAAGTTACTATTCACCAAAAAATTATTTTTATCTCATTGAACCACATTTTACTTACTGATATCAACCGTGTCTGTCGGATTTTCGAAAATCCATTCACAGAAGCGGTAAAATTAAGTTTTATGTAAAATTCAGTTTTTAACCTACCACTTAGTGGTTTCACTATTCATCAAAAATTGAAGTTTTTCAGAAAAATGCCAAAATTTTACCCTAATCTATAATTGATATTCTGAATTCAAAAATGATTTCTATTTAACAAAATTACCAACATATAAGTTTCATTAATTAATTTTATAATTAATTTCCGCTGTCACAACAAATAGCGTGTTTTTAAGAGATAATAACTATCAAAAGATTGACACTTGTTTATAACTGGTTTAAATGTGAAATTACATCCAATGACCAACATTGTATTAAATTGTAAAAATATATTCTAAATATACTTTAAAACCACTCAAATTAATAATTTATCACTATTAATTATTTCGATTAAAAATGTTGTATTTAATTAAAATTTAGTAATTTTCACTATTCATCAGAATATGAAAGTTATCCGAAAAGTACCAAAATTTCACCTTAGGCTAAATTCGATACTCCGAATCCATAAATGAAGTCCATTTTGAAATATAAAATTTACAAAATTTCAAAAAGTGGTTATTACTATTCATAACGGCTAGTTTTAATAATATCTTAATAGCATATCGTTGTTTAGCGAAACTTGGTGTTGCGTACAACACACGCTATCGTGGAAGGTCACGATTGCGTGTAATTCAAGCCAGGTCAAAGATGTGTGTTGTTAAAGCTCCTTTTGGTGTAGCATATAACACAAGACATTAATGAAATTAAAAAGAATATTTTTCATAAAATCTCGGGGTGTTACAAAATGAGATACCTATTTGAACTTGTCAACAACAACCCATAAAACATCATTACCTCAAGGTTAACTCAGTATGAAATCCATCACAACATCATTCCATTTCATATTGGGAATATGTATATGCAATAAATGTTTAACTGGTCTCTTTTGCTCCACCTTCAATTGTTGATAAGTGGAACACCCCATGGAAAAACCAACTGTATCTCTTTTCATACCTGGTCACTGCTACTGGGGATATAACTCATGATACATCTTGGTCAACCCTAGGTGAACTGCCCAAGATAAAGCATTAAAATCTTGTATCATCTCCTCATTCATATCTATTAAAACCCATAAACAACCATATATATATATATAGTATTTCATCTTCACCTATGGTATAACTAGGAGGATGGTCCTCACCTAAGACACTCTCCTGTTGGACTGGGCCCTCCGAGTCTAATGTATACCTCATCCATACTCTATCTATAAATGTAGAGGTAATTCCAATGGATTACAGAAAAGTCTACCTATAACTATATTACACCTCTAAATGCATCTTAGGGAACAAACCTATAAGATTCCACCCGCTACTGGACTTCTGAATATCCAATATTTGAGTCCACCTACTCAGTACATCGATCAATACATTGAATTTACCATGTGTATAAGAAATATCAATGTCAAATGACTATAGGTACTCAACCCACCATTATTGTCTTAGATTTAGATCACACTGTGTAATAAGTACGTGAGGATTTTGTGGACTTTTTATATAATAAAAAGACTCTCCATGTATGTAATGTCTCCAACAAGGTAATTCTTGAACAACTGTTTCTAACTTGAGATCACGTGTCAGGTAATTTCTATTGTATGGACTCAACTGCCGAGATTTGTATGCTATGACTCGGCCTCCCAACATAATTACTTCTCCATGATCAATACTTGATGCATATTAGAAACCAATGTAACTTCATCATGGCTAAGAAAAAATCAGTATCAACACTGAATTCAATATCCCTTTCAACTTCTGAAAGGTAGTCAAATAGGTCTCTGACCATACAAACTTCACACCCTTCTCAGTCAAGCCCATCAATTTCATTTTACGAAATGACTATAATATTCAAATATCCCTAATAAACTCCATACCTTAGAGATGTTCTTGGGATTCACCTAGGAAACTATATCTCTCAACTTTTATGGGTCAATTGATACTCCCCTCTCTAAGAAAATTTTACCCAGGAAGTGAATCTGATCCATCCAGAAGTGGAAATTTGTAAACGTAGCATATAAATGATTCCTCTCAGTGTATTCTAGAATATATCACTATGTTTTTCATGGTCATTCTGATTGTGATAATACACCTATATGTCATCCATGAAAACCATAAATACAGGTGTAGATAGGGATGAAATACTCAACTGATCAGTTCCTTGAAAACTGCTTGCATTTTCCTAAGACTGAATGGAATAAAAAAATACACATATAGAAGATACATGTAATGAAAGTATTTGAAAGTTATTTCCAATGGTTTAACATGCACTATATTTGAATCGTATCTCAAATCAATCTTCATGAAAACCCAAAATCTTCAAAGCTTGTAAAAAATTTCATTTATCTACGACTAGAGATACTGGTTCTTAAACATCAGTTGGTTTAATTTATTATAATCCACAAATAGCCTATGAAATACATCTACCTTGTTATAAAAAATGAGCAACGAACCCCATGAAGAAATACTATTTCAGATAAACCCCTATGTATTTAAATATTATAACTACGAATTGAGTTCCTACATCTTAGTATTGACCAGCCTATAAGGGGAATGGATACTGGTGTAACTCCTGACAGTAGATCGATAGATAAATTTACCTCTCTCACTGGTGGAAACCATAAAAAGACAACAATGAAAATTTAACTAAAATGATCAACCACTAGAGGAAAATCTGACTGATGTGATCCCTGGTCATCCAAATATAGAATCGTAATCTTGGATATCATCCTACCCAACCCATGATGCTCAGGTTCTGCTCTGCTCACTTGGACATCTTATTCACCCTTGTGAATTAAATCACCACCCTCTGGGGATGTGAAGGTCCCCCTTTGGCTATATTAATAAACAAAAAATCAAAGTAAACCAACCATACCATAATGATAATAATGAGAAAAAATATCATATTAAGGAAAAAAAAGTTCCCATACAACGTGAGACCCGAAAATCTCAAGGGAACTCCCTAAACGGAAATACAACCATTGTTCTAATCCCTAAACAACTATCCAACATCATAACTCCATCAAAAAATTGAACACTTATCACATATATCTTCAAAATAGGAACATATATAAATCCAAGAGAATCCCATGTATCAATGAGAGATGATTATAAAATATAGGCTACTAGAATAGTACCTATCATTGTATAAGGTTAAAGATTCTGATATTCAGGTGTCAGTTTCACTACGTATATGTTGCCTGATCCTAAGACCTATGATACATCTTATTTACCAATAGAATATTAACACTTGTGTCACTGTAAATATAGGGTCTGACTACCATGTCCATTACCACCACCTCAACCTAATTGGATGGTTGTACACCAACTACTTTCCTGACAAGAAGCTGCTCACCCAAATCCTGCATGTGGATTCAATGAAAACCCTCTCTCACTAGAGGTCAGAAGAAAATTTCAACATAAACACTGTAGATGACCAATATTTTCATAATATCAACACTCGACTGGGTCTTTTATACACTAAGGTCTCTATGTCTTAGTCTACGACACTTGTGGCACCACACCTAGCTACCTGAGTATGTACTCCAGCTACTAATATCACTACATAGAAGCTCAATATGATGCTTCCTAGTAATGATCAATGTAGTTAGAGATCTAAATGATGAACTTCCATGGCTTTCAACCCCATCCTCTCTCAGGGTATGCACTTTGATAAGATTTTAATTCACTATTACATAAATGATAGTTAGATGAATGACATTCACCACCAATTAGATTTCATACCTAATACCATCCTTGAATCTATTGAATTTTGATAACTATTCAGCCATTATAATAGGTTTGAAGCATTGGAGCTCACTAAAATTGGATGCATGATCCATAACTAATTGTGTACCCTCTTCCAAGTTCCCGATCTATCAGACTCTATAACCCATCAACATATCGAGATAGAAGTAATCATTGAATTCCATATAAAAATACCACCAAGTCATCTCTCGATGATGATCCACTTGAGTGATTACATCCCACCATCTCTTGGCGTAATCATGCATCATATATGAAGTGAGATTCACCCTCCTCTTGGAAGGCATCTCAAGATGCTCGAAGATAGATACCATGGCCTTTAACCATGACTCTTTCACATTTGGTTTTCTATTCCCCAAAAAAATCTTAGAATGCTGCTATTGGAACCCATACATCAACTCTTACATAGTCAAGGAAGGACACAATGTTCCATGCATGGTCTATATGAATCACATAAAGACTTTATGGAACTCTACCTCGTCACCTATGTCTCATACAACCACCAGGGTCATAGTTGAAACTAAATGAGGATCCACTGGTTTCCCTTGTCCTACCGCCTCAATGGTGTGGTAATCACCACCCTTCTAGTATAAAACTAGGGGTCATCAGGGTGGCATGCCTCTACAATTTGAAACTAACACCATGAATCAAGAATATTATCAATGTTCACAACTAAAATTGAAGATAATAAAATAAGATAGGTACAAGGATTCATATATAAGAACACACCCCTCTGCCTACTCCTTTAGTCGGGTCTGGGAATTGTAAAAATCATATAGTAGAAAGAGATATTACATACTACCCACTACTGAGGTCGGGACTGGGTCAAGTTCACTTCTTTAAGAAACTTCAATTTTAATTTTATTTATATATATTCATTTCGATTTTATCTCAATTCAGTTTTAAAATGGATGAACCAAATGGTTTAAAAAACCTAATCTATAAGATCCTATAATCATAATGAATCAAAATATTCTATCCACCCAATTTAGATCATAGAACATTCTAGAATATTTGTCACAATAACAGGTATAACTATCACTACACCTATCAAAACAACATGAAAATAAGTGATGAATCCTTTATGGAATGATATAATTCATGGAATGTGAAATCTAACAGGTGCCTACAATGATGCATGATATGGAATAACCTCTTATCATCTAGTTGAAACAAGAACAAACCCACAACCATATAAATAATAACTTCACAATTCATGTACATCATTCAATAGTGTAATAAAATCAATTGTAATAGTCAAAATCAAGAAGAAATAGTAATTTAATTAGAGGAAATAATGCTTTTTCTTGTATGTGGGTGAGCTATTCTAAATCAGAACTCATTACCAAATTACATTTCATTCCTTTCCCTTTCCATTAATTACAAATAACAAACTAGGAAAGAAAATTCATCGGATCTAACTTTGTAACATCCTAGACCTAGATTCCACTGAAGGTGCCCCGAGCATGATTGTCCACATGGACTCAAGAACATTTTCTTGAACTCTAGAGTCTACCGACTAGTAGTTATGGACTAGTTGTGTTTTTTAGGAGACTATATCTTCATCACTAGAGTGTATAACAGTTGAAATAAAATACCAGATAAATATTTGAAGTTTTAAATGAAAATAAAACGATGATAAATAAAAAAAATTAAATATATAAATCATATTAGAAGTAATCTCATATACAGATGATGATGATACATGTCATATTTCACTAAAAAATATATAAAACAGGTATACATGGAGGTTTCACAATACATGTAACAAAAGTATAATAAGGCCAAAAGTATCTATCTAACATCACAAGCTTCAGCTCAGTCCCATGCTCCCTGGATTCTAAGAAGTATTCAAGAAACTAGGTTAGGGATATTTCCCTTTTCTATACCTATAATCATATAGTCTCTTTGGGTACCATCAACCACCCAAACATGGTCTAAGATATATTCCCAGTAGGAATCTACCAAAGGTTAAGTGTCATCCTATCAGTAGATATATAATAATAGCTGTGTGTGGGAAATAATAGGAAATATAAAGGAATCACTGAAAGTAAACAACCTATAAAACGGATCGGGTTCCCATGGGAAGCCTTCCTCAACTACCTACTTTGTCGTATCTAGAATATCTCAAAATTAATAGTCACTCCTATTTGAATTTATATTTAAATTCATTTTATTAAGAAAACTCAATTGGTTATTAATTATCTAGAACTAGTAGGTGTCCAAACATCCCCCGTAAATATGCGTAATCGAGAATGCCAAAATACACCATTGTTATAAAAAAAGTATCTGAATAAATCTAATCTTATGCTTTGGCTTGGAAGGCAGGTCATATAAATCATTCCATTCATTAGTCATTTAAGAAGCTGAGCCTGTCCTTTGAATTTCTTATTTGGAATCCAATTATCGCTCTAGGTGTAGCATGAACCAATTACCCCAAAATCCCATCCTTGGAATTCCTCATAAGAACATGGGTATTGCTCTACGTTTGTTAAAACATCACCTCTATTCAATTCCTTCCTTGGATGTCCATTGAGGGGGCCCAAGTGTCACCCATGGTGTATGTAAAAAAATCTCATTGAGTCCATCCTTGGAAATCCATAAGGATTCCAAGTTTAAATATACATGTATTAGTTATCCCCCATGAGACCGTCCTTGGAAATATGCATAAGGAGTCCAAGTTTCTCTAATTCCCAAGCAAGGTATAATCCAAATTATTCCATCTATGGTTTTCCTATGATAACCCATGTGTCACCCAAGGCTTACAAAAATTCAATAATTTCCTACTAAGAAATATCATTTACTATTTCAAGGTCATCACTATATTCTATTCAATTGAAACTCTCCATAGAAGGTAACTCAAGTAATGATATATTTTTAAAAGTCTTAGCCTAAATATAAAGCACATGTGAATTTAATTAAAAGGTTAATATCAATCATAAATAAAAAATTGCATGGACAAGCCTAGATATATGGCATCAATTTCCTCTCTTTAACCAATTAGATTTTTAATTAATTTTAAAATTCAATATAAAATTCAATTCAATTTCAATTATCAATTCAATATTAAACATCCCATGGAATGGGGTTATAGGCACACCCTAGAGGAATCAAAACAAAAAACCCACCCATGGTGGTCCACTTAACAGAACACCACACCCAAGGGGTGGTTTCAATACAAGATCCATGACCTCTATTCATTCATAAATAGGTTTTTTAATTACATAGGTCACACCTAAAAATTCAAGTCAAGGACTAAAATCTATTTCAAGGGTGTCTATATAATAATTGGTCACCAATCAAAAAATAAAATATATATAAACACATTAAACTTTAAGGATTGTCATGATACTACGTACCATAGGTCTGTAGTGGATATCTCATCAAGTATTAACTCTTGATTCGACTCAGATCTGCAGAAAATTGAAGAACGGATGAAGAACCTACAAATGGGGAATATTATCTTGCACCTACATATCGCAAATGACACCCAACTAAACTAGGAATAGAAAAAAAGTAATTTAGATCTTATCGATAGAGATCTGACAAGACTAATGACTCTTGATTCTTATTCTAGACAGATGAGATATATTGATTCAATGATTAATCAAAAAAGAGGGATCTCAAATAGTGGTTTTGTTGTGTGGGAGAAGAATTATTAATTAGGATTAATTTTAAAAGATTAAGTGGGGTAGAAATTTTTAATTCATCCAAAATATAGGGTCAAATAGTTTGGTCACACGGTTAGTCGAACCATATTCCAAATTTTCCCCCTTTACTATAGAAAATGGGTACCTCACATGGTTTTCTCACACAATATGATGAGCCATTCAAAAACCATGTCTCAATCCACATTCAAAATACCAGACATTCCCGCATGGTCATTCACCTCAAATAATACATTTTTACAAACTGTGTGGGCTCCCCTTACTCTCTACCTATCCTTTCATAGTGTTATCTAACCATATGTCCTACCCCACATGGTTTCTACTAACTATGGTCCATGAATTTTCCACCTTAAAGGTTTGGTTCCAGGATCTGAACCAGACCTAGACACCCCCTATACCTCCATTAACTCAAATGGAATTCATATTAGGTCATATTTAATAATTTAATCTAAAAATTGACTGAAAATAAAGGATTCATACCATAAATAAGAACCATGTTCTTACATGAGAAATCCTAGATGAAGTGTTTGTAATACCCGACTATACCCATCAAACTCATTTTATCAAATACAATCTTGGGTTTCTCCCAATAAACTTCAACTCTCACATTCCTTAGGTGTACTGGTACTTCTGACTCTGAAATTATATGACCCAAGAAGTGAACTATGTCGATCCAAAGGTGAAATTTCCTAATCTTAGCATAAAGTTGGTTCTCTCTAAGTGTATTCAACATGATTTTAATATTTTCTAGATGGTCATGGAGGGAGATAGAATACCCCAAGATTTAATCCACAAATACTACCAAAAATGAGTCCAAATACGGGTGGAAAACCTAATTCATCAAATCCATAAAAATATATAGTGTGTTTGTGTGACCAAAAAACATTACCATGTATACATAAAGACCATACGTTATCTATAAATCTATTATAGGTATGTATAAATATCTGGCATGCACAAGATGATATCTTGAACTCAAATCAATCATTGAAATAACATTTTCACCTCGAGGCTGATCAATGTTGTCATCTATTCGAGGTAGTGGACACTAGTTTTTTACATTAAGCTAATTAAACCATTGGTAATGCATGAAATGCCTAAGGGTGTCATCTTCCTTCTTAGAAAAGAGGAACGATGAACCCCTAAGGGTAGTGCTATGGAATATAAAACCTTTATCCTCTAGGGATTATAACTATTTCTATAGCTCTAGAAGCTCCATAGGTTCCATCAGATAAGGAAGAGTAGACATGTGTTCCTCTCTTGGTAGTAGTCCAATAGGGAATTTATACCACTCTCACTAGAGGTAGACAAGAAAATTTATTAGGGAAGGCGTCCTTGAAACAATCAACCACATGAGGGAAAACAATATGTTGCAACTTTTGATCATCCAACAAGAGACTAGAAATATGCATTTTCACTCTACTTATCCATTGATGCTCGGGTCTATCTCAAGATTTTTGGATATCCTATTATCCCTTATAGATATGTATACCACCCTGTGTTGAAGTAAATAACACTCTATATGGAAAAAATCCTTATGGTATTTATAGGGGAATATCCATTCTATCATGATAATGACATCAATCGCTATCATTTTGAGGATGAAAATATTCCATATGAAAAGGTACCCAAGTATCTCAATGGAACAATCATTACATTAGTGAAATCTCTATGATCGGATACCCGATGGGTTATTGATTGTCATTATGCCACAAATGTACTCAATTTCAGGGCCCATACTCTCTATAATTGCTAAAAATATTAAATAAAGTGATGCATCATTTTCAAATAATTCAGACACTAAATTAGAGGCTACTTGAAGAGTACCTTGAATAGTATAATGTCTAGCACTCTTCTCCTTTTGAATTTTTTTCACTACATGTAACTAGATCGTACCACTACCCTGTGTCACTACCTGACTACCCTAAGTAGACCCACTCTGTTGGTGGTGAATGTCATGAGTTTGATTACCACTACCTTGACCACCACCTCATCCTGGGTTGCTGATGGTATTCTAGTTTCTTTCCCGGTTAGATACTACTATCCCCACTCTAAAAATGGGAAATGTGTAGATCCCCTCTCACTTGGCATTGATGGAAAAGTCAAGCAGAACTGCAGAATATGACCCATACTTCTGCTACCTCTTCATCTGACTAGATCTCACATACATTGTGGTATTTTGTGTCTCATCTTCCCACACTGGTGACATATCATGAAGATGTAAGTGAAAGTTTTTGGTCTGATACTAACCCCATGAGTAACCCCGAAACATCTATTTCATTCATTAGAGGAAAGAATACTTGGTTTGGGTTCCAAAACACCCTAAATCCCACCACCGGCTTCCCTAAAATTCTACTGAATAATGAGTGCTTGGTTTTCTATCTCAAAAATAG
The DNA here is from genome assembly GCA_963277665.1 of Viscum album. Classification (NCBI taxonomy): domain Eukaryota; kingdom Viridiplantae; phylum Streptophyta; class Magnoliopsida; order Santalales; family Viscaceae; genus Viscum; species Viscum album. Next base: position 1,910,706,926 of record OY728137.1, read on the forward strand.
TGGTCAATTGGAAAAAATTAACCTGTAGTCAGATGACATATACCATACCATCCGCGAATCACCTCATATTCATAAGCTCATCACTAGATAAATTTTGAGAAAATCACTGCAACACAGTGAAATGAGAAGAATACTCCAGGATATACATGGATCCCTTCAACAAGTTTATGAATTTTTTAGCTCAGTCATCCCTTAATGTCTTTGGAAAGAAGTAATCATAAAAGGATATCTGGAATTCTGTTCAGATCATATCTTGATGTTGGTCCACCTTGGTAATAACATACCACCATCGATTCGCAGAACATCTTATCATATATGAAGTGCATTTGATCCTCCACTCTGAAGGCATCTCTAGAAGGCTGAATATATAATGAATTTCCTCTATCAATGAATCTATAGTATGAGGTCTTCTATCACACAAGAAGGTGGGAGAATACTACTACTTGAATTCCTGAGTCTACTCTACCACAGTCAAGGAAGGCTAAGAAAAATCTTTCATACAATACATCATAAAAAATAAACCCCTCTCAAAACTGGGTGTCGATGTCCATATTAGGAAGAACAACTAGTGCCATAGGTGGTACAACCGGAGGTATCACTAGATACATAGGCCCCACAAAATCCAGGAATGTTCGTCACAACCTTCTTATGGTGCAACTCAAGGTTTTCATGGTGACATGATTATATAATTCAAAATTCACTCTTCAAAAGAGAATTATATAATTAAAAGATTATAGATAGATAATTATGACATGTACACTTCCTTCATATAGAAAACTACACACATCTCTCACTTATCTAAAATCCAGTTTTAGGTGATAAAGGAAAATCGTAATATATCGTAAGATCATAGGAGACTCTCCCAAGTACCCACTACTAAGTCTAGGTTTAGGTTGATGTCTCACATAAAATTTTAGTGTTCTGATATATGGCATATAAATTTAAAGTTATAGAGGAAAAAACCCTTTACTTTTCAATTAACATCCCATTTAGCAGTAACCATTTGAACTTAAAAAGTATTTAATTCATTTAATTTTGTATTCTTATATATATATATAAAATGGTCCAGAAACAGTATGCCCCAAACCCAAAATATGGTATAGTTGGACAATTTAAGGTTTCAATATCAATTTATGTGGTAAATCACTATTTATATTGACATAGGATCCTTAATTAATTCGATTATATTTTCCCTTTAATAAATGTTAGTACAATTTAGTATATAATATTCAAGTCACTAAGTCATATGCAGTTGAAAAATGCATATATCAAGTCTACATGGGATGGGAAAATGTATGTAATATTAGTCCTAATATGCCTATAATGATGTATCAGATGCTAATTCCTCACCTTAAGAGGCAAATGAACAAATATAGTATCAATAATATCAAAAATAATTTTCATCACCCAATGGTAAAAGCATGTGAACTGTAATAGGTGAAATCCAATTAAAAAAATAACCCATACAAGGTAATATGTATTTCCATTGTATGTGGGTTAACAACTCAGAGGAAGAGGATCATCAAGAAATTACATTACGTCATACTCTCATGTTTAATACCAAAACAGTAAATGAAAAATTAAAAGGGTCCTATGATACCAATTTGTAATGTCCTAACCTGGTATCCACTCAATTAGTTTCTTGAGCTAGTGGGTCCCATGGCCTCAAGCGTGGCTCCCTATAACCCAGAGGAAACCAACTAGAAGTTAGGGTCCAAGGTGGTACGGAGGGAAAAATATACCCTCATATCAGAGATGAATAAATAATAATAATAAATAAAAGAAAATAGCATAATCTTATTATAACGTATGTAATAATTAAAATAGATATCATAAATAAGTTGTAGAAGTATAAACATTGATGAAAATGAAATTATAATCAAAATCCAACTGTCTAAGTCATATAAACAAATGTCCTGTCATATTGATATAGAAATTGGAAAATAGGGGATACAGAGGACATGAATATAAAACATGCTATACAAAAAAAAAATACCAAATGACTTCTAAACTATAATCATGCGCATAAACATAGTGATTGTTTCTCATGCTCCATGATACACGTATAAGAATTAAGAATATGTAGCCTGGAACCTTCTCTTATCCACACCTACATTCATTGAGTATACTTGAGTAACAAAGACATACCGAGTAGGGTGTGAGATATACTAAGTAGGCCACCACCAATGTTGTCAAGAATAATTCATCTAGTGTACATAGCATAGTAGTGTGAAGGTAAAAGGAATAATAATAAATGATTAATAATTAATAATAGAATATTTAGGTTCCCATAAGAAACATGGTTGGCTACACCTATGTTGGCATAGGTCAGAATGAGTATGATCAATAACTATATATATACATAGTAATCACACACACACATATATGTAAAATATATACATATATATGAACATTATGCGTGAGGAATTTTAGTTCCACATACATGGATACAAGGTGATATCTAGAACTAGGATGTAACTTAGGTGTCCATAACTAGACTAATAATCGAATGGATCTAGCAAGGGTACAAGCCTTGAATCTTATATGAATGTGTGAAATCATTCCCATTACTCAAGATGGGGGGTGAGTCGTTATGACCAACACTTGAAGAAAAGGAATGTGGACCATAATTCCCATAATCAAGATACAATTATAATAGTGAGATACATCATTTGTAGCACCAAACATAAGGGATCATGAAATTACACTCTCAAAAGAGCCCTTAACCACTGTTAAATATATAATATTAATGGAATAATCAAAATAATAAAAAACATTAGGGATTACCTATAATGAATTTATAACCATTTAACAAAATACCAAAAGTTTTAGAATTCATATTATTTATTTTAAAAATTATAAAACACATGTCATGGATTTACCACATATTTCCACTAATTTAATTATACCTCTCAACTATTAACTAAGGAAAATCCATTTATTTTCAAACTAAAAACATAGAAGGTGTTGGGTAATTTAAAAGGTTACATAAAAGAGGGAGAACAATTTGGTACACCCAAAGGGTTGGAATTCAATGGGGTTAGAAACCTATAACAATTTAATATGGTCTAAAAGATTAACTAGACATGGTATATTTTTTAAAACAGGTTGAACACATTTTAAGGAAAACGAGGAAATTTTTTGTATCCAACACTAAGGAAAATACTAAGGAAGAAAATTATACTTTTGGGAAAGATTTATAGAACACCAACCATAGGATTCTGAATGACCACTCCTCCAGTGTTGTATTTTTATTTGAATAATAAAATAAGAAAACACTAATATAGACAAAATACCATGTAAAATAGGTAAAATGTTCTCAAACTAAAACATCGTAGGTGAAGGGATGATAAATGATAAAAATAAGTAAGAGGTTTTTAGAGCATAACCTTGTCTATATAACAGTTTCGACAGAGGTCATATCAAGGAGTTATTTTGATCCCTAGGTGTGGATGATGAAGAGATCATGAGAGGACAAATTGCTTGCTATCTCATGGAGGGAGAACGAAATAGAGGGAGTTAGGGTTTAAGATCAATTATGGGAAAAACCATAAAATAACCCTAAAAAATAGGTTGCATGGTGTGGCCACAGAGTTGTCTAAATTGTGCATTGACCATGTTCCAACCACTACAAATGAACCCCACTCGCAAGGGCTAGGTGCACGGTTTGGAAAACCATGCGCAAGCCATTCAAAAATCTTCTATTAAAAAAGTTTTCAATTACACATGGGAGTGTGACCTAAATTTCTTGGTTTTAGAAAACATTCATGTCTTTTATTGTGTACTATGTACCTCACATAATCTAGTCTCATGGTTAACACTAAACATGCACTAACAGTGCAACCCAATCAGTGTTTCAAATTTTCAGAGCTATAGGCTCTGAAAAATCCCCAAACTCACTCCCAAATGCTTTATTATGCTGTACGAAACATTTACCAAGAGAAAAAAGTAGTTTAAAATAAAAAACTTATCATTCCATCATGAAAATATTGTTCATTACGGGGGTCCTCCACTAGAGATGTGCGCCCTTGGATGTAGAGAATAATGGTGAGGTGATGACCTTCCACAATAATTATTCTGTGTTTATACATGATGATGGGTATCAAAGATGGACCTTTGGATATGTAGGATAACATATCATTATTAGTTTGGATATGGAGATATAGATCCCCATTATCCCTCGCTTGGGTATCTTTATAAGAATATAAGTTTGGTTTCCTTTCCCTCTTTTTAAGGGTCCAATGATTGTTTTATGTATCTATTACCCCATTATTGGCTTCCAAGGAACACTACTGGGTATGTATATACTCACCCAATAATGGTATTTTCATAAACATTTTGTGTATTATATAGAATATTGAAAGATCAGTGGTGACCTTGGTGGAATAGGTTTTTATGGAGCATAACTATAACTAGCAGAGCTTACTAATTTTGGAGGATGGCCCTAGTGATTGTGATTTTGGATATCTTCAGTCTCCATTTTTGTAGTTATGTTTATGTTGGGACCTTATTTTTTTTGGGTTGTGTATTTTTACTCTTTATATATTTTTATTATGTTGATTTACTTTGATACTTTTTTTGAGGTGGATGCATACATGGTTTACACTCGAGATGTTTAGTAGTTTTTTATATCTCTATACTATTACATAGAGTGGTTTGTATGTGTGTGTAATTGTACATAGGATAAGACCTCCAATTTTATAATTTTTTACCCGGTGATTATCACTGTCCCCAAGCCTATTGGTGGTGGGACATGGTTGTCTCACTATTCTTATCACTGGCCAAGCAGGCCCCACTATGTCTAGTCATGGCATGGTATCCTTTGAATCAAAGGCTATTTAAATAAAGAACATGATATGGATCCTAAATCTCCAATAATTACTTGAAAATAGTAAAATACATTCATTATGTAGTAATAAAACCATGCTAAAGATTCCATGGTGAACAATAACAAATGTGTCTCATAATTCAAATTTGATAAAAGAACCTTTTTACCAAGTTCCTAATTCATTCCGTGCATGTGAATAACTTACTGGATAATAAAATTAAGTTTATTAAAAATTTAATTAAGATCCTTATTCATATTTATTTTATATTTTTATGTTTATATATTATCATATGTTATTTGTTTGTTATGTAATTTTTTCATATGCCTGTTACCCGGAGTTTCTTAATCTATCTTTCCGTTGCACATTATGTATATTGAAAATGGTCGAATGCATTATAGAATTTAGTTATAATATATATATTTCTATATTTTTATTCAATTTCTTTCATTATTAAAAATTCATATAGTTCCATAGGTTTCCAAAAGGTATTCCCTGTATGAAAGGTAACTTAAATTGTTTTTTTAGTAGTTAAATTTAATATGATAGTTTATCATTGACAACACTTATAAAATTTCAAATATTATATTTAAATAACCTTAAAAAATAATTATTTAGTTATTATTATACAATATACCCTTTAATTATGTTTCTATATTCACCCATGATATAAATTTAAAGCATTGTTAATGTAGGTGGTTAATCCAACCAAAACATTAACATTATATAATTAAAAGAAAAGTATGTTTATTTGGAGATTTATTTATAAAAAAATTATTATATAAGTATAATATAATTAATTTGATTTTATTAAGGTGGTTAATCATATTTTAATGGTGGGTTTCAAATAAAAATAGACTAGATGGAAAAAATGTATACATCAATTTCATGGAGGCAGTAGTCTTCACGTACACACCTATGACGCTTTCATTTTTTTAAAGAATATGAGAAAAGTATGAAATGGTTTATAATTTTAAGACATTTAAATTTTTTTTAAATATAATATTAGTTCATTAATTACACTTTTAGGTTTATCCTTGGTAGGTGGTTGAGATAAATGTTACTAGTGGTTTAGGGATGTGGTAGTCTTCTCATACACATGACAACATTTTTTTCCCAAAATTTGAGGTATTAAAAGTAAATATTAATTTATAATTTCAAAATTATAAATATATTTTATATAACATATTTATTCATCTATAAAACTATTATAACCATCCATGAGAGCTGTTTATGAATAGCAGAAGAGGTCGATTCGTGGAGTCAGTAGTCTGCATGTACACACTATTAACATTCCATTATTTTTCTTAGTAAATGGAAATGAATAAATAAGGGATGTTCAATTAATATAATAACATCATGGTATAAAATTAATATTTATTCAATTGTATTATATTCGATAGAAAAGGACTTTAAGAATAATATTATGAAAAAATTATTAGTAAAGAGGTAATACTTATGTAGAGTGATTGAGTATTCTCTCAAACATCTACTTGGAAATGGAGGTTATAAGAAACATAATGATGACTAAAGGAATAAGTATGTTGGATATGTTAATAACAGTAAAACAATATCATAGTTTGGTAAATAAATTTTAAGGGTATGGAATAAAATGAAGTGGTGGAAGGATTCACTTTTATAAGAGAAGAGGAGGGAAATTTTGGAAGAACCCATTAAGTTTAAAATACTATAATGTTTTGATTCAATTTTAAAATGATCAAAAAATGGAAAAATATAAATGGAGGTTGGTTTTTATGGATACACAGCTCAAAAATCCATTTGGAAATGTTTTTTGGGACATTTTCTCATACTAAATCATTTTTATCATTTTTTACTTTTATTGGGTTAATTAATTTTTAGACATAATAATTAATTTTAATAACTAAAATTAAAATTGAAAATGTTACATAATTTGAATATTCTGATTTAAAATTTGAAAATATTATTATTAAATAGCATTTTTAATAGTTTTTAACGTTAATTTTAAAATGATCACATTTTTCACCTGAAATTTGTTTTTAGAAAAGTTCCTTTAACCTTACAATTTATATAAAGGATTTAATTATTATTGATTTGTTTCTCAAAGAATATATTGGTTTATTATAGAATAAATAAATTTTATTTTAATTTAAAACCAATTCAAAACTAAATTTTAAATAAATATTGTTTAATTAAATAAAAATACCAAAAATCGTTTTCATTAAGGAAAAATGTTACTTATGCTTTAGAACGCTCAATATATGTTTTCTATGTTCAACCAAATATTTAAAAATTAAAAATATTTCATTCTATAAATACATATTTTATGAATTAATGATTTTTTATAAAATTTTACGTCCATCAAATATATAGATATAGTTATAATAGTCATTTTTGTGTAAAAAGAACTATATATTCCACTATTCATCGAAAAATCCCTTGTCATGGGAAAATACCAAAAACACATAGTAAGTCAATTATCATATGAGGAATTAAAAAATAATTCAATTTTAAAAATTAAAATTATAAAATTTATGAATCTATCTTTTAAATAAAATATATAAAGAAAACTACTTTTATTAAATAAAATTCTTTTTAAAATATTATGTATTGTTTTAAAATTTTATATTCATTTCAAATTGAATAATTTTTTTATTTACTAGTAGTTTTATTATTATTAAAGTTTCTTAACAAAAATCATTTAATATTTTGTGGCTCATTTTAGTTCAGCATTTCATGGGAAATAATCATTCAGAAAATTGCTTATTTAAAGGGGAAAATATTGTTTACTAATATATTGGGTCATTATAATAACAAAATAAGATCACATGACTCATATCATATCCATTTTTTTACATCCACAACATATTCATGTAATCAAGAATAATTTTCAAATGTTATATCCAGAAGAGTTTTTAGATTCTTTTATACTAAAACCATTGAATATATATCATGTTTGTTTATAAGGTAAAATGTCTAAATCTATATATTTGTGGAAAAGACAAAATATATATGGATATTTGGTAATTATTTCATATAGGTGTGGGTGGATGTTTTCTAGTATAATCTATTGATTAATACGCTATCTTCATAAATTTTACCAATTACTTTAATAGATAGGGATATTCCAACATAATATGGTATAACTCTTTTTACTTTGATAAATTTATGGAATAAAATAATGATGTAGATAATCAAATTTTTGAAAATAAAGTAAAAATCCAATGAGACCATGTAAAAAAGTAAATTAACCTATAGTCATTGATTATATAAGGGAGATTTTTGTACACTCTAAAGTCACTTTTCAATATCCAAAAAATTTTAATGGTGTCAATGAATGAAGGATCTTCACCATGTTGGATATAGTCAGTTAGATGGCTAGTCATGTAAGTTTTCCATTATCATTTTTAGGTTACACATTATAGACGACAACATACACACTAAACTGAGTGACAAATAAAGTGAGAAGTAGTATTCTATATGATTTATGGTGTGGAAATAAATTTGTTTTGATACATATTCATGTATGGCTATCTGACATGTTTGTTAAGCCTTTTTCTAGAAACAAACTACCATAAAAAGTCTAGCTTTATATAATTATAGTATATTTAAAATTTAAAAATGGTATATTAAATTTTAGATCCCCTGGATGAAAAATTAATTTTGTAATATTCTTGACCTAGTGGCCACTATATCTGATACACTGAGCTGGTTCATCACATGACCTCAGTCATGCCTCTTTGTTCACAAGAGGCTGCCGACTAGTAGAGTAGGTCTATAAAAAGATATTTTTGGAGAATATACCCACTTATCAGAGTAATCCCAGAGAATAAATAATATCAAAAGGTAAAAGAACCAATATGAACCTTAAATGGACACTATAAAACAAAATAAAAAAAACAAAGTTGTAGATGCTATAATAGTATGATGAATACTATACATGTTAGGAAGTCATACAAATAATGTCCAAAACCAAAAACTACCAAAATGTCCAGAACACAGACCCGATTCCTGACCCAGTCCAAATATCCCATTCTCCATCCACACCTCCCATTCATGAACCATACTTCAGGTCCCTATCCTGAAGATATACCTAAAATCAGTAGGAACTGCTTGGGTACTTAAGTGTCATTGAAGACTGAGAAGGGTCTAATAAAAACTCATTATACCACCACCAACTAAATAAATAGCCAGTATATATTACATATAATGTATGTGTGTAAAAAATGAAATAAAATATAAACAGAAAAAACTATGTTCCATTTATAACATGGATCACATTAGTCACTTTAATCATTATTCCTAGGGGTTATCCATAATCATCTAATTCATGATGTCCTGTGCAGGTCATTTAATTTATGTATAAATGGTCATGTTCCATTTCTCATAAGGAAATTCATTACATAATATAATACTCACTAATTCACCTTCAAGCCTCAGTCTAGGTGAATTACCTTACCTTGGATCCTCAGTCTAGGTGTATTAATTCACCTTGGAGCCTCAATATAGGTGCATTACGTCACCATAGAGCCTCATTACAGGGTTTTTACTACTTTTACTCATCATTTTCATAGAGAATCAGTTTGACTACCTATGTAATGCTATAAATCGGTGGACCTAGGGCATCAATCTGGCCGCCCGTGGTAGGAGCCTTAGTGGAAAACACCACACAATTATTAATCCATGTTCACAAGCTCCAATATATATATCCCATCTACCAACACCACCATAAATTTTAAAAAAAATTATCAATTCAAATCATAAATCATTATCACATATACCATTATTCCAAGCCCCCCATTTTGCAATTTCATTAACAAAGAACACTAATCATTTAGTTCATTTCATAACTATGTCAATAATCCATCATAATCATCATGGGTGCAATCTCACCAACCCGTAAATAAATTTAATTACTTTTTTCCTAGAGGTCCCTGAAAAACAAATCACGGTATAAGACACAATTAAAAATACGCATTTAAATTCATCTTAATTCCACCCATTCCAACAAGGGTCTCCCATAATAAAAACTAAAACATTCCCCAAGGATTAGATTTTAAATTCAACAATAAAAAACCATTAATAATTTTCAAATTAAAGGGTTCACACCCATATTTCAAATCATAATTTATAATCTCATTGGAAACCCCCTTTTTTAAATGACATTGCGTTCAAAACCACTTTTGAAAACATTTCCATATTTAAAAACATAATCTTTATCATTTATAAGCCATAATAGATCAAAACCTAAAACACAACATTATTCCTTTTCAAGCCTCTTAGAAATTTCACAAAATACAACATATAATTAATTAAATTACCACTTTAAGCTAAGATCATATACCATTTCACTATTCACATCTGATTCAACTTTATAATTTCTCTATCTCAATGCTTACCAAATAATTTCACCATTTTTAAGGATTTTTCATACCCCAAGGGGAATTCTAGGTTTGGTCTCATACCACCAATGATCCCAACATGGTTCGTGGAGGGCCTCACACCTCAATCTTGACACGTATCACTTTCTATAGTCAATGATATTGTAATTCAATAAGGAAACACATTGTCAAAACCACATTCAATTATAAAAATATCAAGGATATGGTAAAAATCTTAAAGAACACCTCCCCCATGTCTATTTTTGAAGACTTTCTTAATATCTTTCCTTGATTTGAACTGAAACAACCATTAAATCCAAAAAAATTAGAATCTATTGGGAAAGTGAGGGTTTATGGGATTTAGAATATAAGGAATATTAAATGATCCTCAATCATGAAAAAGACTCAAAAGGAACATTATACTCCTCCAGATCTTTTATTTTCACCCAAACACAATCCAAATTTCCAAGAATATAAATAAAATCATCCCATGGAAGTATTATAGGGGTTAGTTCATTACTCAAGGTGCGGGAGTAGGAATAGGGAGGAAAATTAGTTTTGAAATCTTAAAGCATGAGAGAAAAAACTTGAATTTCGTACATCTTAAGGGTCTCATGATTGGTGAAATCGTGCTGCTCCATCTTTCCAAGAGGGGCCAAGTGGAACATTTTCCTATAAGCACTGGCACAGTTTGGAAAACATTGTGCTGATCGTGTACTAGCCTCTATCCCAAAGGTTCCCAATGCCACATGTTTTCAAGGGCCAGGCGCATGGTTCTTACTAACCATGCTCCAACCGTGATCTACACACATTTTGGCCTCATTTCTCATCCTTTCATGTCATGAACCCCCATAACACCACAAAAACATCTCATACACCCATGATCCACTTCATTATCCAAAAAAGGAGGTCAAGGAAAAATTTAAATAGGGATGTACCACCACGCAAGGTCAAGATCTTACTACCTCCCCACCCTATATAGTGTCATATTCGAGCCGCACGTCGAAGCCTTATAGATCCTTCAAGACCAAATGGTCGAGACACAGAGCCCACCTACACACATTAAGCTCCCAAATTCTCCCTAAACTCAGTCATTACATAAAAACTTTCGGACCTAGAAAAATATCCCACAAAATAAACATTTCTCCCACCATAATCTATAATTAGAACCTGATGCTCCTTGAGGATTCATCCACCTCAAATCATCAATACCAATAGCAAGAACAACAAAAACGTCATGGTAAGACCACTAAAGCACCCAAAAAATGATACTAATAAGGAACTATATTACCTTAGTAGAGATACATAGAACACCCTCAGTTTTATCCTCTCCGTAGTTCAGATACTAAATTTCTTAGCACCATCTCACACAAAACGTTCAAATATCTAACAATGACTGATTTTGTGCATCATCGGAAAGAAAATATGCACTCCAACCAAATTTCCCTGACCAATACCGATATGAAACATAAGGTCTGAAAACCTCACACCATATCTAAACAGTCATAGAACAACCCAATCAGAACTTTCACCTCAATGTACCTAACTAGTCAAATCCTGATGTGATGGTTTTTACCAAAACAAAAACACCAAGATGATGCTAATTTTAACCTACCCAACCCATACTACCACTCACAATATCAACCGACCACATTCCTACTATGGTTATCCCCACAATTCACATTACCTCTCTACCAGTACCACTTAGTGTAGGGAACCTATGTCATCAAAAATATACCAAAAAAACCTCAACAAAACCTTTTCAAATTACCCTACACATCTCCCAAATCACCATGTACAACATCCCCAAGAACTCTACCTAGCTCTATCATTAATCCTTATTATCGAAACTACCCAAATTGATAACACATATTTCGGTCATATCTCAAAACTAATTTCTTATACCAGATCAAACATATCTTTCCAACATTAACCATTGGTGGATTACAACCCACCACATTCATTCTCTCATTCCCAACTAATTCAAGCCATCCCAGATGACTAAATCCATTGGCGCCCAACTCCAACTACTAGTATGTGGACCCTCTACATGGGCATGATTCCTTCACACTTATATATTACCTCCATAATCCATGAACACATACCATAGTCTATTCCCAACCATTGATGCTAATTTACCATTATAGAATTAACGGCTCAAAAAATCATTGTTGGGATCAACTAAACCCCCTAATATGTCTCCAATGAAAACACTCAGGTTACTTCTAAACTAGATCGATCCCAACTTAATTTCTCAACTAGATCTTATAGAAAATCCAATTTTTATGTAGCCTCCCCCAAGTAACCCAATCATGCAACTTATAGGCTTTTCATTGGAACCCTAATGCGACAACATCTACTCTAATGTATACTACATACATCCATGACTGACATACCAATACTCACCATAGAAGTATCATTCCCACTAATTTCCTCAAGAAATACCAACAACTATGGATCAAACATTGATCATAAGATGAACCTCAAAACATGGAAATGGATGTCTAGCTTTTACTAGGGAAAAAATCAACATCAACCACTACCCATTCTCAGCATTTGAGAATAGAACCCATGGAATTTGTATACATTCAGACCATCCCATGGACCTCACCTATAATGAGTCGATGGTATAATCCCTAACATATATTAATACCTAAGAGAATAACCTCCAGGGTGTCCCATATCATACCAAAACACACTGAAGTTTCTAGGGGTAAATCCAGACCCTTCTTAGCATACCTGAGGTAATGTCAATATATTTGACATCATCGTTATTAGATAAAATTACACTAAGAATTTGTTGATGAGAACCAACAAAATCTACCCTTTACTGATGTATCCTCCCACTAAAAAGACCCCTTAACTTTCCAAAAGTCTCAGGATTCACTACTCCACAACATTTCATCCACACTCAATCACCACAACATGAATGGAATTTCCAACCAAAAAATCAATATCACCTTACAACCCTCTTCCAAGTGATCATGACCCAAAATTAATTTTGCAACCACTTACATTACCTCACTCCAACCATTCTAGAAATAACCTCACGATTTACAGGGAAACATGATGACCACAACAATGACCCACAACCCAACAATCTCATGTATAGACTGCGCTTCGCACTATGATCACATAGAATTACAACAAGAAATTCTATTAATCTATATGTTCACCTATCCCAAACAACATCATTACATTACAACAAGCACCCAAATATGGACCTCCTCAAATCCCTCAAGGTCATGCACATTCCTATGACCACCCACTGGGTTCGACTCAAAATCACATAAGTCATACATCACCAGAGATATGACCAACACCCATCCATTCATCTCACCATGCTTCATAGTCCGTTAACCTCATTGAACATGATCCATTAATAAAATTTTCATCCAAAAAACAATTAATTAATACATAACATCCCTATTATGTGACCACAACCAACCCAAGTGTCACTTCCATACCAAAAGCATCCATTAATGCTTTGGCTACCCATGTCTTGTTTACCCAAAATCAAAATCAAGTACCATATCTAAAACCATAAAATCTATAGGTAAAGGCACCTCATAACTTTTCATATTCCAAGAAAAAATCTTAATAGTAACCACAAGCACTCTCATACCTCTCTGAGGAAGCAAAAAGACATAACCATTAAACATTACCATGCTTAACCACAACAACTATTCATCGATTCTATAATTAAAGAAACTAACCATGCTTCATATTACAAGGTACCTAAAACATTAGGTTAACCTCCATCATGGGTTCCCTCAATCATACTCAAACTTCCAACACATAACCAATGTTTGAGTCACATATCCAAAACCATTGTCTTTTTTAATTATCCCTCCTAGGACAAATCTCACTAGGAAACACTCTCTGTATTCCACTACCATAGTCAAAGCATCCACCCATACCATACTCACCCAAAATAAGTAGAAAACAAAATTAATCACTCTCTCAGGCCACCATGATATTCAAATGATACAGAATTCCCTATCTGAGATCATGCCTAAAAAGTCAATTAGCTCTAACTCAAATCCATACACATCAAAAATCAAACAACCTACTTCTTACATGCATAATTCCAACCCCCAATCCAAACACACTGTGTCTAATACACCAAAAACCCATTTACTCTAGGTTTCACAACAATGATACACACACACATACATAATCACAATGAACCAAACACCCACTATAGGATTCAAAACTGAACTCACAAGGTCTCAACCCACAAGATTAACCACCTCCAAGTTAATAGACATCATTTAAAAATTTTAAGGTCATAATATAAAAAAATACACAGTAAGTAACATTTTATTCACTAAAACATCCATCCAATCAAGGTCTCACTTCCCACAACCTCAGGTCTCAAACCAAAGAACTCTCATTGACCAAACCGCCCATTCATAGGGTCAACCACCAACACAAGGGATACAAACCATAGGTGTCCCCATGTTCCATCATTTTTTCATTTACCTTCATAACTAAACTTTTCCACTTAAAAATTGATGTTTCACATTTCAAAACATTCAATTTCAATACCCAAGAATTTCTATTTTAAAAAACTGTTTATGAATCCAAAAATTATAAAACACAAGATTTATTCAAATCCACATTTAAAAAAATTAATTATTAGAAATTTCAAGGAAATATCAGTTGAAAAAATCCACATGGGAAAAGTAAACGATCAGCACATGAATCCCAAGGAACTACTAATCACATGCAACATATAGATAACCAATCAATCCAATCTGCCTTTCATGATTCACAAACTCAGAAACCCTATATTTCCCTACTGATCCAAGTGATAGAATCTCACAAATCAGTTATATCACATCCAAGTTAACTTATCAAGTTGGAAATAATAATTAAATGTTAAATCTGAAAAGAGAACATTAATTCTTAGCATTATAACCTAGATTTTCTTTTATCATGGGGCTGTAGGAACCTAAGAACAACTTCATTAACAGGGCCCAAAAATAATATATTATCCTATGTGACCTACCCTAAATAGTAAGATAAAATACAACCCTTTGATAATACATAGTAAAATCCCTGACACGGTGGCCACTACATCTAGTCCCCCAATTCTGGTCATCACATGACAACATCCATGCCTCCCTGTATACTAGAGGCTACTGAATAGCTGCACAAGTCTATATGAAGACACTAGGGAGGAAATATCTTCTTACTAGAGAAATCCCACAATATAAATTATGTCAAAAGGTAAATGAACCAATCTAAACCATAAATGGTCACCATCTAACAAAAGCTAACCAATAACAATGATACACATGATATACCAATATGATGAATAATCTATATGTATGGAAGTCATACATATAATATCAAAAACAAAAAATACGAAAAGAACTTAAACAAAGACCTGGGTTCCATCCCAATCTAATCATTTCATTCTCCAACCACGACTCCCATGCATTAACCATACTTTGGATACCTTCCCTGAAGCTGTAACTTAAATGAGTAGCAACTACTCTGGTAAAAAATGTAATGGATTCCCAGGTATGGTGTGAGTAAAAATCAATAGACCACAACCAATTTTGTCTAATGAAATATCCAGTATTTACAATATATAATGTATTTAGGTACAAAATTAATGAGAAGATAAATTGAAAATAAATCAGGTTCCATTTATCAACATGGGTCTCATTAGTCACTTTCATAAATCGTACCAGGGTTATACACATTCATAAAGTTAACTATAGCCTATAATAGTTATATAATTAATGTATAAGGGGTTGATTTTTCTAACTCATAGGTAAGATAAATAAAAAAACAAAATTCACTAACTCACATTGGATTCTCAGTCCATGTTCATTACCTTATCGTGGATCCTTAGTCTAGGTGAATTACCTCACATTGGAGCCTCAGTAAAGGGGAATTACATTACATTGGAGCCTCAGTCTGACTCCCTAACACATGTAATACATCGGGGGTCAAAGTGTATCAATCTGGATGACCTAGGGCAGGATCCTTAGTCTAAAACTCCACAATACCATTAAAAAATGTGCACATGCTCCAGTAACCATACCACATCTACCAACACATACCATAAATGTTAACACAATTATTAATTACAATCATAACTCATTATCACATATACCATTATGCCAGAAACCCCCTTTTACAAAGTCATCAACTGAGAACAATCATTATTTAGTTCATTTTATAACCACGTTAATATGACAACATAATCTGCATGAGTAATATCTCACTGGCCCATTTATCAATTAAATGACTATAGCCACAGTGTACCTTCAAAACCAAATCATAGTATAATATGAAATTCAAAATTATCATTTAAAATCATATTAAATCCAATCTTTAAAACATGGGTCTTCTACTTTGAAAACTAAAACATGACCCTAAGGATTAAATTTCTATTTCAACAATTCAAAAAAACCTTTAACATTTTTCGCAAGAAAGTGGCCACACCCCCATTTCGAATCATCATTTAAAATATCACAGGAAAAACTTTTTTTTTAAATCGAATTGTGGTCAAAACATCTTTTGAAATAATATCCCACTTTTATATCATCATTTTCATTATTTAAAAACCACTACCGGATCCAAATCCAAAATAAAACATCATTACATTTCTATACTCTAATTAATTTTAAAAAATACAACATATAATTAATTTGATTACCACTTTAAGACAAGAAAAAATACCATTTCACTATTTACAACACATTAATTTTCATAATTTACTTATATCAATGTTTACCGACTCATTTCACCATTCTCAAGGGTTAGGCATACCCCAAGGGAAACCCTCAGTTAAGTCTCATATTATCAATGAGCACATTGTGGTCCATGAAGGGTCTCACAACTAAATCAAAGGAAAAAATTAATTTCCATAGTTAAGGATATTTTAATAAAACCAGGCAACACAATGGAACAACAACATACACATATAAAACATCATGTCTAAGGGAAAAATATTAAAGACCATCAACCTTATGTCTGTTGGAAAAAACATGCTTAACACCCACCCTTGATTTAAACTCAAACACCAATTACAGCCACAACATATTATCTAATAGAAAAGTGAATTATTTTGGGATTTATAATAAGAGGAATAATTGTAAAATCCATACTCTGGAAAAGGAAGGAATATGAGTTTTAAACTCACCCAAATCTTCTATTCAGACCGAGTAACACTTTGAATGCCTAATAATTTAAGAAAAATACACTATTTAAAGTCTTGGGAGATTTTTTTCATCAACCGAGATGATGGAGGAGGGATAAGGAGGAAAATTAGGTTAGAAAATCTATTGAATAAGAGGGAAAATTGGAATTTCATACTTTTTAAGGCCCGCAGGGTTGGCCAAACTATATGCCAACTGTGCGACTCCCTCTGCCTAAGAGGGGCCAAGCCACAAAATTTCGTGGAAGCACCCACACAAAATAGAAATCTCTTTAGTGACCATGTTCGAACCTATATATGAAAGGGTCCCCATGATTCACCGTTTCATAGGCCAGACAGATGGTTTTTACTTGTCGTGCGCTGACCGTGCATTGCAATTTTTTGGCTTCTTTTCTCCTAATTTCGTGTCCCAAACCCCCATGACACTTCTAAAACATACTATAAATTCATGATCCACTTCATTATCCATAAAAAAGGTTTAAACAAAATTTAAATTTGGATGAATTGACGCACCCGCATGCATCATTTAATTTTCATGGGCTACGGTCAGATTAGATTTATTTTTAACAAATTACACTTGCAACTTGGGTGTAGTATAGTGGTAGTGTGGGGTAGATCCCACAAGTATTTGGATTAGAGGGTAGGAACTAAAGCCTATACCCCTTTGGGGTAAGATTTCTTACAAGGTGGTTGAGATTGGGAATAAATAATGCTTAGGTTTTAGTGGAGTAAATTAGAGATAAAGAAGGGATCATGATCAATTTCAGGGTTCAGGAAAAAGGGTGATCTTAATTATAACTTGGTATAGTCCTAAGGTTTATGTTGTGAGGGATGCCAAGGTCACTAGTTGGAAATGGTCAAGAAAACTATATCTATCTAAGAGAAAGCTATTAATTGGTCTAGATATAGCTACAACCTAGACGCATTAAGCCTAGATTATAAGGAAGAAAGTGCCATAGGCTATTGGTCATAACCTATTCTACTCCAATCAGGTCAGGGTCATTCATTCAAACATCTCGTGGTCTAGGTATCTTTAAATAAGAGGAAAACTATTTTCTTTTAACATTATTACTATTCATTATGGTTACCAAGGTCATACTTAAATATTAATTAAATTCAAACACCCATACTCTCGATCCTTACCCTAAGTGGTGTAGCTGGTCATGATATAATCGATTACAAATAGATAAATTATTAAAAAATTAATTAATATTCCAACAAAAAACCGGTATTTAGAGATGAATGAACATATAAGGAATGATATTAATTAGTTAATGAGCATTCAATCGAGAATAATCAGTGTAATATTTAAATTAATCACAGTTCTAATCAAATACTTACTTGAAATAAGAACAAGAAAAAATGTAGTAAGCATTCATCGTAGACTGATGACTGGGATGAAAAACACATGTAACATGAAGTTGGTGATGCAAAATGGTTTAAGAAAACTTCAATAATCCATCCACATGTATTGAATACACATAAAAAAATTCAAATAATTGATGAAAACTGAGTTTAGTGAGAAAGGGTAGAAGAAAATTGATTGATAAAAATGATAGAAATGAGATATTTTTTAGAAATTCCACCACTAGTCTACCCTCTATATAATTGATGTAGGTAAATAGTCTATATATTACATGAAGTGTAATGGTTATTCATTTCAGGTAATTATAATAAAATTTTTTCTCCAAAATTTTTGATTCTATATGAATCTCAGGTGATTCACATCTTAGATATTTGAGATTTGGAAATTGACTCCTATCATGATGTGCACCTGGTATACATGTCATGTATCATCCTATGATATGGATATTGAATGTGGTAATTGTTTTCAAAAGTTACATAATCAGTATTTTTGAATCATGTCATGTAATTTCATTATTTCTTGAAACTATTTCATGACATGACTCACTACATCTCATATTCTGTGAAAGATGACTACACATCATGTAATGGAGTTTCACGATGTGTAATGGTCATTTTTGGTCAGTTTCTCTAGATATTCCTTTAAAACCATGAAATCCTATATCCTACAACAAGAAACACATACCTAGAGAATTATCAAGTAAAAACATGGATAATACTTAATAGAATGATAGGAAAATTTATATATTATTTCAACGTATCAAATTCCCCCACACATGAAAAATTTCTTGTCCTTAAGAAAAAACATCTCAACAGGGATTTCAAAAGGTAATATTTTTCTAAATAATAGAAAGAAATAATTATATACATTTAAATAAAACTATGTGTAAGTAAAAAAATTCAGTCTCCAGAATCATCCATGCATAAAAAATCAGTCATGCCTCGTAGTTCAATTTCTTAAAAGAATAATAATATTTTGGTTACAATTTCCTAACTATTCATAAAATTCTGTACCCATTTTTAATTAATCTCACATTGAATTTTCTCTCATCTCTCAGAGTAAAATGAAACTAGAGTTATGCTCATTCCCTGAATACATGATCCACACCATTGGAAATCACTGGTTCTATCATCTTCAATTTGGGAAGACAAAAACAAAATTAATCATGATGTATTCATAAAAAATTTACAAATGACTATAAGGCTTTTGGAAGGAGGGTAAATATTAAAAAAAACAAGCTCAAAATGAGGGTATGATATTAAGTATAATACATTAATTTCATTAAAAACATAATGGATTTAATACAATATAGCTAACAAAGTCTATGATCCCACCAGTTAAGGTGTATCCATGAATATATATGAGGTGAGTGAAAAATGAATCTTGTTCCTTTTATTCATTTTTATTTTTTAAAATTCATGTCCAGGACAGATCTCGCATTCATCCCCTAACCACATATGATCCTTTATGAGATCCATCATTCTAGAAATGGTGATTTTTGACCTTCCTAATACACAAACCAAATCATTATTTCTTAGTTTTTATTTTTCCAATAGACCATGATAGGTTTAAAGTACCACAAAGTACATATGTATCATAGTAAAATAGTCTATTGAGTAATGTGATAAATCTTGTTATTAAAATAATCCCATGTCCACTGGTTTTAAAACATCCCTCACACTTGTACAAAGTAAAGTCACAGATTATAGAAATAGCAGGGAAGGAAGGGAAAGTTATCTAGGAATGACTACATCCTATTAAGGTATATCATGGAAACTAAAGGTTTAATGCATGAAATATTTAAGTTAGGTCCCATGAAAAAGTATCTCAAGAATGATTTCCTAAATCATATTAAAATTGAATTCATTTAGTGATATCCTAAACAAGATCTCAATGGATGTTATAATAGGTTTACATGTCTGAGGTGTCACTAATGAAATATGCTTAGAAAATCATAGGCTTAGAATCCTCTTGAGAATTAGAGTAAATACAAAAAATGGTAATCACTAAACATATATAATAAAGTAAAAATTTAATTAAAAGTAATTTATGTTTTTTAATTTGAATTAAATTTCCATCTTAACATTTTCTTTTATTTAAATGTATGTAATGGGTTTTAGGTTTAAGGCATGATTTTGAATGAAAAATGTATTCTAGATAAATGAAAAGAAGAAAAAATTGAAGTGTATTGAAATTGGAACTGAAGAAAAAACCACCAACACTTAGAATGAGACAGTGTCTTCACTGTATATAGAAGTACCATGGGTAGGTTATGGAAGATAAAGTGTATAAATGGAGATGGGAATTTAGAAAATTATATACTATGGAATTGAGTGCTCTTTGTAATGAGTGGGATGCCATGGGGAAATTTTGATTAGTCTTGATTTTTGATTTGGGTGACACGTAGAATTTGTTAGAAATAAAAATCCAACACTAGATAAAATATTAGTCCACCTGGTTTAAATATTTTTCAAGAAGTAAAAAAAAACTAGTTAGCATAAAGAGTAGCCATGAAATACATTTTTATAAATATTTCTAATCGCATACAATAAGGTAGAAAGTGACTCATAATGAAAAATTGAAATCCATAAAAGGATCACTATGACAAAATTATAACTACAAATATTAGAAAAGTAGATGGAATAAGGGTCACCTCCTATAAATTTCTAATAATGAAATCGTCATCCTGATTAATAGACCAAAGTATCAATCAGTATAATCCATCAGATCAACTATTTTTTGTCTTTTTTAGATACTTTTGGTAGTATCCTCTAACTCTCATGGTTGTTTGGATGAATTGATCACTTAAAGATCATAAAAAATTGAATATGATGTGGTAAGAAATGAATCTGTGCTCATGGTGGTTATTTTTGAGAATGAATATCATGTTTTATTTTCTAAAGCTGGTGCTCAACATCATCTAGGTATGAGTCACTCATCGAACAATGTCAGATGTTGGCATAGGCACATCAATTACCATAGACAAAATAAGGGAGAAAGACATGGAAAATAAAAATGTAATGATATGGAAAATAAGACATTTAAATAGAGAAAAAATATTAACCCATATATATAAATAAATTTCAATGATGAAACATGCATATTAATATTTATTGTACAAAAAATGAGCATTCTGGAAGTAAACAAAACATGGGAGGGTACTCGGGTAGACGAAGAGAAATCATTGTCAGTAATGACATCATCTACAGTCTGCTCCCAAATTGAGTGTGGAGGAAACTGACTCTCTTGGTCATTGGATGTGATATATGATAGGGCGTGATGGTCAGTTGGAGAGGGTGGCTCCATGGTGTTGGAAGATATCTTAGTGAATGGTGGTGTGTAGGTGCCGATTTAGAGTGTGTCCATGTGTTTTGTTGTACGATCAACGAAAGGAACCTCAGTGGATGGGGAGACTGCTATCCCCTTACAACTTTAAGCCTAATATTCTAGATATTACTACAAGTTAGTAGGGTATGTTAGCTATTATGTTATGTTTGTTGGTCCTGTAGTTGGGGAATGGGTAGTGGATGAAGAAGGGATGGTCGTTTCTGGTGGTGATTGAGATGCTGGTTGGGATGATGGTAGCGATGAAGAGGTAGTAAAATAAAATAACTCAGTGAAGGGGATATGAGGTGTTTGTAAATCCATTTTATATTCTTGAGTATCCATATTTTCATAGCCTTGCAATCCGTTGGACCAGACAAGGTGGTGGGTCAGTAGGGTAGGTGGATGTGGATGTAGGAAAATGGGTGCTGTTAGGAGTGGGAATGGAAGATATAGGTGAAGGTGTTGAGGTGGAGGATGTAGGTGGTGCAGGGTCTACTTCAAGATCATCAAAAACCTCTTTAGTTGCCTCTATTACTCATAGATCCTACTATTAGAGGTCTCCATACTTATTAAGCAGCAACATCTTATACAGAAAAAGAAAATCAATGGATTTCATCGGACCTATAGAGGTAAGTGGAAGGGTAGTGTCAAAAATATTGGGATGACAGACCAACTGTGTGATGGAAGATCCCACCATCATTGTGACTCATGACCTTTTGAATAAGTGATTTAGTAAGAGGATAACCAAGAGGCCATATTGGAGTAAGGGCCACCCATGGATGGAGTGGGGATGATGAGGTCCATCTGGAAAACACTTCCATGATACATGGATCAAGTGAACAAGGAATGTTTCAAATCCCATTGTAGGATTCATAGTGCTGGGCCTCAAAACTAGTTTGACTTCATTATCCTGGGATAATGCTCTATGTGGGTGTCTTGAGAAATCATTTTCCAAATACTCTTCGATTCTATATTTGATGGCTCAATTTTTAGGGTAAGGAATACTACAAATGTGGTGAGATCATCAGTGTATATCCCAAGACCTATGCTGAATTCAGTGAAAGAAATCTGATGAGGTCATCCTCCTAATCTAAAGTGGAGGCTGTCAATGGTGACCAAAAATGTGTCAAGAAACAGGAAAAATAGATCATAGTATGTATCTTTACAAACATTAATAATAGATTAAATATATAGGTACTTGAGGAGCTCGATAACCTCCTAGATGATATTTAGGCAAGTGAGGACAACCATATAAATAGTTTTGTAGGTCCTCGTTGTCTTCTTTTGAAAATAGTTGACTGAGAAATGGTGTTTTGGGTCTAAAAAGTGGATGATAGGGAACATATGTGGTTTTTCATCTTAAAATGACTCATGGTAACTTGAGTGTTCCTCCTTCGAGAAAACGATTTGTTCTGGGATTGTGGCGGTGGTCAAGGGGGAGACTACCAAAGGTGTGGGGGATGTGGATCCACAACTACGTTTTTCTGGTGGTGAATCATCTCGATCATGTGCGGAATAAGATGTAGTATATTGGAATTTTTATATTTAATTCAACTTGTTTGTAGTGTTGGATTTAGAGAGGGGAGGAAATTGAGAAGGAGGAAGGAGGAGGATCGAGGAAGTGGGAGGAAGGGATGTTGGGGAGGAGGGTGGTGGTTGGGTTGAGCATGAGTAGCTGGGAGGAAGGGGGTGAGGGTTGTGAAACCAAGGATCACAACCTTTAAAAATAGAATAAAAAATTTACATGATGTGTATTGGGGTATCACATCATGTAATTGATAATTTTATTAAAAAAGTTTTTGTGAAAATACACGTCGTGAATCATGATTACATGACGTATAATTGGATTTTTCCCAAATTCAGATCACAATTTTATCCTTTTTTCTCAGAATTCCATATGCTATCCCAATCTTACTATAAACTATTCTTTTTTAATGTTTTTTTAACATCAAGAGCCTGACTCTTTGATGGTCATATGAATCTCAAGATGATTACACACCATTCATAGAAGGGTTATTTAATTATTTTTCACCTTTGACCATTGATATTGAATGTGGGTTTGCCTTAACTATGAATCTTTACCATCCTATAAGGAAATAAGTGAACAAAAAAATGGTCATGATGATATATATTTGAGGTTCCTTGGGAAAACATTCAAATGTGAATTGAATAAAAAAACATTATTCCATGGGAAAATTTGTGTCTTAAAACGTGATGATCAATCCATTTTTATGTTTTTTTATTTAAAGATCTTTTAAATATCATTACCATCATTTATGGATTATTTGAATTCATCCAATTACATCATCCAAACTTCCATATCATTTTGATAATATTTATTGATCTTCATAATTACCCAATATGCGTAATGCTAAAGTTCTACTAGAAAATGAAATGGTTTTCCATATATCAATTAGAATTGTGTGGTACCAATGTGTGTTTTCATTGCAGTACATTATGACCAATGTGTATCATCTAATTTAATACTCCAATCTCTTTGTCTTGTTTTAAATTTTTTCTAGGATTATTTTTCATTTCCCTATTTGAAAATTTATCTTTCCTTTTTTGCAGGTGGAAGGGAATTCCTCTATTGTACCGAATGCCAGATTTCGTAAGAAATAATTTTAACACATTATTGGTGAATTTTTTTCCCTGATCACTAATGATAGTTCTAGGAAATATTAATCATGAAAACACATTTTCATTAAGAAATTAATGACCAACTTTGTGGTTTCATGAGCTGTAGGTAAAAATTCAGCCCACATGGAAATTTAGTCGATGAAAACACAGACATTGGACTTTCCATGTGAATTAGGAAACAGTTCCATGAAATATATTCCCAACATGTCAAAGATTGCGACTAACATGACTAGGTTTTGCGGAATTTCCTTATTTTTTTCCAATGGTTCCAGTCCATTGGCACTAATCTCATCTTTTATAGAAACATCATGCATCTTAGTGGAATGTTGGCTAGATAATTCCACTCTGCAAATTTTTTGCAACAGTGAATTCTGGTTTATGATGTCCACCTATTGGTGATTCATGAAACATGTATAAAACATTTTTTATTTCATCCTCTAAAATGTAGAGACACAACAAACCATAAGATATTTTCTTGAAAAGGAGTTGTTCATCTTAGTAGTAAAGTGAAGTTGAACCAAAAATAGTTTCTTTTACTGGTAGGATTTGTCTTGGTATAGATACCCCATGGAGAGATAGTTTTCAATATCATAAAACCACTTTTCATCCTTTTATTTATGCTTAAAAGTGTTTCACTGGGGAATTACACTTCAATATCTAGATCATCAACATATGTTATAAGGGGCAGTGAAATTCAAGACAGATGATCAGCGATAAAATTTTATATTCCCATTGTAGCCTTGATGAAAATGTCAAATTAATCCAGAAATAGGATCTACTATATAAATATTATCTTGGAATAATTTTTTTTCATCAAATATTTTAGGGCATCGTGATCAATGTGCACAATTACTTTTGACAAAAATATATAGGAGTGGAATTTCTTAAAAGAAAAAACTACTAAAAAGGTATCCTTATCTATTTTTTTGTTCACATGTCCTTTATTCAGTGTTTGACTAGTATAATAGATGGGGTAAAACATGCAATATACTCTATGTCCTAAAATAGTTCCAACAATGAAGTCAGTCACGTCACTCATCAACTCAAATTTGTTTTACCAATCTGGTGAAATTATTATAGGAATGACTGCCTGACTTTTCTTTAATGTGTTGAATTTACACCTACATTTTTTAGTGAATTAAAATGGAGGTTTTTTATAATAGGTGTGTCATAGAGTGTAAAACCTTCAAAAAAGCATTCATGAATCACTGATAGAATCCAACATAGCCTAGAAATTTCTTTATAACATTGACTATTGAATCCTCGAGTAAATCATTGACCAATTTTATATTGGAGGGATAAACATCCTTGGAAGTTTTGTTTCTAAGGACTATGCCTCCTTGGAGCAGAAAATGTAATTTTTTCCAATTAAAAACTTGAAACTTCTCTACACAACACTGTAGGACTAACTCAATATTTCTTAGAAAGAATTTGAATGATATTCCATAAGCTAAAAAGTTTTCTATGAAAATTTCTAAGAATTCCCTCACCATATAATGGAATATAAGTTTCATGCACCTTTGCAAACTCTTTGGCACAATAAGAATACTAATGTACATGCGCCTATAAGATAAGGTGACAAATGGACATTTGAATGTAGTTTTAGATTAATATTCTAGGTTGAATGCAATATTATTGCATTCAAAATATCCATATAAGATACCATATAATTTATGTGATACTAGAAATTACAAAATGTTATCCATGAAAGTAAGAGGACATGATCTTTCTAGGTTGCTGCATTGAGGTTTCGATAGTCCACACTCCCTCCATCCAATTATTGTGTGAGTTGAGATCAGTTCGTCTTCATCATTCATTTCTACGGAGAGACCAAATTTCTTTGGTACATCCTACAGTAATATCACCCACTCACTTTCATATATTGAAAAACTTATTCAAGCATCAAGATGTTCTAGTACATGTTTTTTAATAACATTTTTCGTTTGTAGAGTGAGTCACCTCTATGGTTGTAGTATGGGGTTTTCACCTTATTCTAGTAGAATTTATGTATGAATAAAGTGGGATCAATTCTGTTAATTTTATTCAGTCCCTAATAAATAGAATCTTTATGCCTTTTTGGGATTTCAAATAATTTTTCCTCTCATGAATAAGTTAGTTCCGAGTTGATGATGACTGTTAGTGTAGCAACAGTCTTTAGAAAGGAATACTTGAGTGTATTGGGGATGGGTTTCAGTTCCAGTTTTAGTGGCTGAATGACTGAGGGTATGAAAGGTGGGATTTTATCCCTTATAAGAGGTTATATATAGTTTACTTAACTAATTTCATATTCCTCGTGTTCATCGGAAAAGTGTATCACCTCATTGTCTTCTTCAATGTGTATGTAGCCATCTCTTTCATCTATTATAAGGATAACATGGAATTCAAAAGAATCATTTATTTTTTTCGCTACTTTTTCCTATTCTAACATGACTTGTTATTAACCTACTCAAAATATGAGCCTTACTTGACTAAAATTTAATAATGCCTTCCCAGTGGACACAAATTGTTTTCCTAAGATTATTTGAACATCTCCTTACGCTTCCATGTCTAAAATGAGGAATTATTCTGGAAAAATGAACTTTTTGACTTTGAATAATATATCTTCAATATTTCCTTAGGGGTATTTTACTAATAATTCAGCCAAATGGATTGATAATCTAGTTGTTTTTGGTTAATTGATATCTATCTTATAGAATACACTCATCAGAAATAGGTTGATGTTGACCCCTAAGTCACTCAAGGATCTTATGATATTGCATTATTCTATTGTGCATGGGATTTTTAAACCTCCAATATCCCTCATTTTTGTGAATTTTTTTACTGAATAATGTCAAAACATTCTTCATTTAGTGAAATTACTTCTAGATCCTCATTTTTTCTATTTCTATAATGTAGTTAAGAAAATTTTCAAATACAGACATTTGTGAAATTTCCTCAATAAGAGGAATGTTGATATGTAGTTTCTTGAACATATCCAAATATTTCTTGTATTTCCCTTTAATTCATCCCTACCTTTCTCTTTCTAGAAAAGGAATAAGAGGATTATAAATAATTGGAGTATTATAGACTTTTTCATCAGTTTTTCTCTTTTCAGGGATTTTTTATAAGGTGGTGGTTATTGAGGTTTCACTTGAGAATTTCCATTTTTTTCATCAAATTATTATTCTAGGACTATTTTTTTTTGGGTTCCTGAACATGTCTTCCTTATCCTCCACATGGTTTTTAAAAATGGAGAACTTTTCCACTCCACAAAACTAATTCCATTTCTTCATCCCTCAAGTATGTCTCTATATTACTAGGTAGTGTATCTAGAATTATCTCTGACGAGGTTTTTAAGATATATTCCATTTAATGATCAAGGTTACATAGTTCTTCCCTTTGGTTCTTAATTCTCTCTCTAGGTTGGTCATCCTATAGTCTTCCTTTTGAACAAAGGCAGAGAGTAGAATTTACCAAAAAAAATCAGAGGTATGGCTGACTATGAAGGTATTTGTGGAGATGGTTTCAATTATTGTTGGGATTTAAGAGGGAAGAGTTGTTGTGGTAGTATAAGAACATGATTAATGAGAGGATAACTTAGTGGTACTTGGTTCCTTAATGGTTTCTGACCCCCCATTGATGGTTGTACCGTTGATTATTTTCTTACTGATAGAATAGAATTTGTTGAAAGTATTTCTATAGATTCTAAAATTATTGACATTACTGATTGTAATTAAATAAATTACAATGTTTTCATGAATATTCGTCATCACCTATTGTGAAATATTGATAAATGCGTGGTCCACTACACATTTATCATGACTAAATTTTAATGATTGTAGTATGAGGGGGAGGTGATGCAGCTGATGTTTTAAATGATTCCATCATCATGGTCAAAGTCTCAACTTATGTATCTAGTCAAGTATTCTCTTCAACTTTGTGGATACCATGTTGGGGTGGTCCATGAGATCACTTCCATAGATTGGAATTATGAAAGACTTCATCTATAATTTCTCGACCCACCTCAGGTGTTTTAAACATTAACCCTCCACCAGTGGCTGAATCAATAAAAGTGAGAGCAGTTGGATGGAGGCCTTGATAGACTGTTAGGAGATAAATCCATATATTGAGTCCATGATATGGTCAATTTCATGTATGATTCATAAAAGTATTTCATGCTTCCCATGATGACTCTCTATCCTCTTAAAAAAATGCTGGATGTCGTAGCATAACTTACAAGTTCAAATTGGGGGAATGTACTTGTCAAAGGATTTTTTGGATAAACCATACCTAGTTATGATGAAATCAGGTGATTGAATTTTGAGTTAATCCTTGTCTTGATCTCACAGTGAAAATGGAAATAATTGAAGTCTTGTGGAATCAGAAGATACTCCCTAGTTGTGAAAAGTGTCAAAATATTCTAGGAAGGTCAAGTTATGGGGGACTTCAATTTGAGGCCCACAGAAGTAGGCCATATTTTGGATCATATGAATGAGTCCAAGTTTAATTTAAAATGTATGTTCTTATATAGAAGGGTGTACGATAATTTTTATACCACCGTAGATTTATTTAAATCCATAATCCACGATGGTGTGTTCTGGTTGGACTATTTTCTCTCCATGTATTATAGGTTTCATGTTTTTTTGGTTTGGACCTATGGAATTTCTATAGTTTTCCATTTTTAAATGGTGGTGTGAAATGTTGTACCTTTCAATTTAAATTTCCAAGGAAATATATTATTTTGAATCCAGGCTCCTTGAATGAGTCAAAGGGCCCAGAAGTACACACTAGTCCCCAGTGAGAAGAAGGATATAGTGGTATCTGAAAATGAGGATGAAATAATGGAAAATTGAAAGGGGAACCAGGTGAGGTAATCCAAGTTTCTAGACAAATGTTTATGTGTCATATCATAGTCCTTTTTAATACCAGACAACGATTCTAAAATTTTATGTACCCACACACATCAATTAATTTGTGCATGCTATGGTCAGATTAGATATATTTTTCCTTAATTACACTTTCTACATTTTCACGGTATATTAGTAGGATTCGGTTAGTCCCATAAAGATTTGGATTGGATGGAATTTGCTAAATTTTGGAACCCATTGGAGTAGGAGTCCTCACAAGGAGGATGCGCTTCAGAACTCAAATGTGAATGGATTAGTGGATTTAGATCATAGATAAATAAGGGATCATGACCTATTTTAGGTTTTAGGAAAATGAATGATCTTAGTTATAACATGGTAATATCCTAAGGTTTAGGATGCAAAGTAAAAAAAGGTTACTTGTTGGATATGGTCAAGCCACCCAGATCTATCCAAGAGATATCTATTCCGTGGTATAGATATTACTGCAAACTGGATGCATTAATCTTATATTATTAGGTATAAAGTGTAATAGGTTACTCATCGTAACATATTCTACTCAAATAAGGTCAGGGATGTTCATTCACACTTCCCATGGTTTGGGCCACTTAAAAGAAATGGATAGTTTTTTATGTAAACCTGATTACTATTACTTAATTTCACCAAGATGATAATTAAAGATAAATTAAAATCAAACACACCTTCTATTGATCCTTACACAAAGTATTTTATCTTCTCATGATTGAATCAATTAAAAATAGATAAATATTTGAAAGAATAATTAACATGCATTTTTTTGGGATTAAGCCACAAATGAACATAAAATCCATAATATGTTGTGTAATTTTTAATTTAGTAATAATTATAATCAATTACTCACTTGATGTAAGAATAAGAACAAATGTAGAAAAGATTCATCCCATAATATCTATTGATATGAGGAATTCATGTAGCACAATTTCGGTGATTCGAAAAGGATGAAGAATACTTCACAGATCAATCCATGGGGCTTGAATAAATGTAAAAGAATGAAAATAGTTGATGAAAACTGAGTTTAGGGAGGAAGGGTAAAAGAAAATTGAGAGACCAGAATTAGAGAAATAAGAGAAATTTTAGAAAAGTCATCACAATTCTATCAATTATGTTTATGTTGTAGGTAAATAGTCAAGATATTACATGACATGTAATGGTTATTCACTTCATGTAATTATGATCTAAGGTTTTCTCCAAAATTTTAGAATCTGCATGAATCTTATGTGAATCACGCGTGAATCTCATTTAAGATCTTTGAGATTTGGATATTTAATCCTTTAATGATTTGTATATGTTATACATGATTTGTATCTTCCTTTAGTTTGGATCTTGAAATTGATAATTGCATTTAAAAGTTACATAACGTGTATTGGTGAATCATATCGCCTAATTTCATTATTGATTGGAACTATTTCACAATTTTCCTAATGACTTTTTATATTCTTTGAAATATTACTACATGTTGTGTAATGGAGTTTCACGATGTGTAATAGTAATTTTTGGTTAGTTATTCTAGATTTTCCTTTGAAATATTGAAATCATATTTCCTAAAATAAACAAATCATACATGGGGTTTTATCAAGTGAAAACATGGATAGTCCTTAGTGAAATGACATGAAAATGTATATATGATTTCATCTTATCACAAACCTCCATGAATGTTTATGATCTTATATATTTTTTAATGTCAATTCAAATTTCATGAAATGGAGAACATATTTAAAAGAGATAGTGAGAGTAAGATAGTATTCTCGGAAGTTGAAGTTCATGATACCCAAGGGTTTTCACAATAAAAAATTTCATATATATCCCTAGAAGAAGTTACTAGAGAGAGAAAATATAAAATAGGATCACCTGAGAGGTTAGAATACTAGAGAGATTTGTTTATCTAGTCACTAAAGAAAGTTACACATTATTAGTCAAAGATAATAAACCTCCCTTATATAAGGAAGTAGTAAGTAACTACGATGTTATAAAGTGGTAATAATACATGAATTCTGAAGTATATTCAAAATAATAGAGCTATTTCTATTATTTTTTAGAACGTTGGATTGATATAATGGTTTTTTGGGTACATATGGATATTTAAAAATAATCTTTTCAAATATAGTAAAGTCAATACTTATAAGGATTGATAGGCTTCTGTATGGTTTAAGGAAAATAATTTCAAATACAATGAAGAATCCCTTTCAGTAGTCTCTACACTAAAATCAATTATTCATTTACCTACAGCAACATAAACTGATTTTTAGGTTTGAAAAATAGATTTCAAGATAGATTTACCTAATATAAACTATAAGAAAGATTTCTATATGAAACAAACTGAAGGGATTATCACTTCGTAGAATTCCAATAAGGTTTAAAATTTTTAGATATCCATTTATTGGTTAATAGAATCACCATGATCGTAGAAAGTTCATTTTTATTAATCCATAAGGGAATTTAGTTTCACAACGAATGACTATGATTCCTATTTCAGCAAGATGTTTAGTTAGAGTGATGTTTTATTTCTAGTAGTACATGATAATGTAGTTTCCTTAATGGCAAATAAGATACCAATCTTTACGATATGTTTAAAAATGGTAAAACAAATAATTATCCATTAAAGACACAAGTGATGTGGCCTATATTTTAGGTATCAAGATCCATCATGATATGTCTAATAAGATACTTGGACTAAGTCAAGGTAAATAAATTGACAAGGTATTAAAGATAATTTGTATATAACTAAACTAGAGGTGATTATTTACAATATAACATTTTATATATGACTCAATAAATGTATCATTAAACATAAGAGGATAGAGATAGAATAAGTTGAATCCCTTACAGTTTTTCAATAAATTTTTCATATATATCCTGCTATGTACCAGGATTTATTTTTAATATGCATTTACCATAGTATGTAATAATAAATCAATCATATGTGAGATAAATTGGATGACTATAATGAATATGATGAAATTCCTAAGGCACACAAAGGATATGTACCAATTTTATAAAATATTTCCGAACTAGTTATTAACGGATACACAAATAATACTTTGTAGAAAAATAATAATGATTTGAAATCATTTTTGGGATATGTGTTCTACCGTAATAGAGGAGTTCTAAGCTATAATAAATATATGATGTCAGTGGTTACGGATTTGGTATCAGTGTTTGAGTATATTGGGGCTTTTAATGTAGTTATAGAATTAGTTTAGATACACAACTTCATCCAAGAGATTTATGTGGTAACCAATAGTAAATATGTTATCTATTTTTATAATAATAATGATATAATATTGGTTATATCTTTGAATCCAAGATCACATCAATGGAAAAATAATATTCAATAGACACATCACCTCTTGAGGGATTTTTCCTTAGAGGGTTGAGGCCACTATATAAAGGGTAGTAATATAAGACGTCATGGCATATCCATTGAATAAAGCTTTATATTAGTATAATTATGAATATAATCTTTGATTCTTTGGACAGAAATTTATTACAAGTTTGATATGTTAAAATTTGGAGTCAATTGTAGACTATGTCCTAAAATCAACTAACTTTTTTTACATTAGATTAGGATAATATTAATACATATCCTTTCACAAGATGATTTTTACTCTATGTAACATTAACAGGACAATTTCCTTGGGTAAATATCATAAGGTAATGTTATAATAGTCTTATGATGAATGAAGACTCATTAAAATATATGAAAATATTCTTAAACATATGATGGATGACATAATTAAAATTTAAGTTACTAGAGGCAAATGACGGTTGGTTGTCAGGTTTTGGGGGATCAAAATACATTTAGGCTTCTTCTCATGATGTTTTACCTTGTAAACATCCAAATGGGAGGTTATGGGGACATAACAACAAATATTAATACCATATATTATATGTGTAAAAAAATATTCATATCAATTTGTGTGTGTATTAGTCATTAGTTGTGATACTATTTTTAGTATACATCATGAATTGATTAAATTGATGTATTGATGAAATTTTTTATAATATGTGCTCAAGGAAAGGTTGAATATGTTTTGTGTATAACAAGTGTTATGAAATTACTTGAATATTTCAATAATATATTTTTCACTTCGGTGTTAATAGAATAAGATATCATTGTCCCTTTTATTGAAATAGAACCATGTGATTAAATCCATGGACACGTTAGTTCATCATTTAGTTAAATTTAGAGTCAACGAAATATATATCACGCAAATAGGTTTATGACATAAATTATGGACCTTTACTGATAAGACATCAAGATAAAGGAATAATATTATATAGTAAGCATTTATATGGGGTTTTTTTCACTGTGATATAAACTTTTTTCTCCATGGGAGCCTTAACATGTTTCAAGATGTTAATTTTTCACTTTAATCAAGATATCATTGTCCCACTAAGTATGTGTCCTTTAGGGTAACACACTAACTGTATCTATAATCTTATCGAAATACTATTTTAATTTAAAATTAAAACAAATAATATTCTCATCTTTTGGAATACAAATTATTCATGTTATATTTATTTCATAACATTAATAACTAGTTATTTTAGATTAATGTATGTATAATTTTAATAATAAATAAATATTATTTACAAAAAAAATGAATATATATTATTTATTAATTTATTAATTTATTTATTATTTTAAAGGTAATACATAACTATTTATTTATTAAATAAATAATTATTTACTCACATTAATATTAATAATAAATATTTATTCTCAAGTTTTATTAATATAATATTTAATTATATATTAAATGAATAATATAGTGATATTTTTTTAAATAAATATTTATTTTTCTTGTTTTCATAAATACAGAATATGATTGTTAAGTCAGGTCAAAATATTCAAAAATAAAAATACTAGACCAAATCATTAGTTTAGAGAATGTCAAAATAATATTATAATAATAATTAAAAAAATTGATGGTGGATATACATAATATGAAAAATTAGATTAAGGTCCTATGAGTAATTATAAATTGTTAACCATAAATTTATATTTTAATTTTTAGAATTTTAGATAGTTATAGTTGGGTAAAATAGTCTCTCATGAGATAAATATCTCAAAACCATAAAGATAAATTCTTAATAACTCTTTTAAAAAATAGAGATAATACTCTTCCTCCCCCTAATGATTGATAGGAAAAGATAAAAAATATCCCAATCCCAAAATATTTCTTACTGTGGTCATTATAGAATGAAAAACTTATATTCATTTCTTTACAATAGCATCAATAATACCAATTATAATGTTTTTTTAGATTCATGGAGAATGTGTGAATATTTTTAGAGGAATTAATTTTTGAATTTATCAGCAAAACAAGGATTTGAAATGGGTGGCTTCCATATTGATTAATGAACATGAATAATTATCATTTCGACCTAATTTCTTTTTGTTGATAATTATAAATGAAAATATCCCCTCTCTAATGAATTTGGAGTTTTTTGATTAGGAATTTTACATTAAAACCATTGAAACCAATAAAAAACATTGACCACTTCTGCTACTCCTTGGATCCATCATCTACATGATCTACAAATTTTATCATCTTTCAAAAATTTCAAACATATGGATCTTTTATGGGAAATTTTACTCAAAAAAAATTATATATTTTTTGATGATCTGTTACTGGGTGACACATGGAATAAAAAATTAAATTAATATAGTGGATAGATATTGATGAAATTTAAGGATTTGAATTATAAACACATCCTTAACCAAAAAATAGAGAGAATATATTTAACATATATTAATTTGAGTGGTATTTTTTCAGATTATGAGAAACCATGAATTTTTTAGGATCCATAGAAAAAAAGTAGATAATTTTGAATAGAATCACCTATTTTGCTTTAAAGTATTAATTAATATTGATGATTTCATTGTAATGGTCTTCAATTCATTCTTTTGGGACCTTGTTTTGAATAAATGAGTGAATATATAAGAATATGTGGTGAACCTTGTACACTATAATGAATTCATTCCTAAATTTTATTTATATTGCATCACATTAATGGATTTTTTATTTTTGAAGGACCACCATTACATGATCCTTGGTAGTAAACCTTTTGGGTTAAACTAAGTAAACTCGAATTGTCGTTTGGATATATTTAATTTACTTATATTATGTTCTCGATATAACATGAATGACATGTTTTTATTTCATTATAATAAGAGTACCAAATCCATTATATAATTAAATATTATAACCCTAATTAACACCTATTTGTGTTATTAAGAACTTGGTGGTTACAAAACACTGTACAAAATATAATAAAATAAAATTAATATTTAATAGTTTAAATTGATAATAATAGAATAAAAATATCTATATCTATGTTTTAAATAATTAAATTTTCATATATACTTATTATAAGTCATACATATACGTTTATTTACACCATGCCATATATACAAAAAAAGTTTCAATAAAATTGATGTAAAGTACTATATAAAAGAGAAACATATATATAAATAATTTATCTAACCATTTTAATGGTAGATTAATTAGTTTTATTATGTTCTGATTAGTTTGGTTTTCTTTTTATCATTGAAAAAGTTAGTAGACACGTGGATGTTGTTAGTGAGGCTTTGCACTAGAGAGTTAGTTTTAGTCACCAAACATAGGTTAAAACTAATTACATTTTCCTTTAAATAGATACTAATAAAAGGGGATTGATGGAATGATTATTAAGTTAACTATTTTTAATAACAAAAAAAGAAGAAACTAATTTGAAAAAAATGTATTGTAAAATGAGATATAATTATTTAGAAAATGGAAGAAGGGAAATAAAATTTTAAAAAACATGGATATATCAATATATTCAATGATTTCTGTATGATCCTATCATTTTTATATAGAGATTTTAGTCTAAATTATTATTGAAATTATAAATATTAATGGTCGAAAACCTTAAAGGAATGTGAACACATGTAATCTATAGTGATACAACACATAAATATTGCAAACAAATAAATGTTAGTCATCTTTTTAAAATGAAAATGGATATATTGGATTTCATGAATATAGTTTTTCATATTAGGATAAAACATATATATTTATATTTTATCATTATAAGGTTTATTTCAAAATTTTCATATTCTTCAGTAAGTTATATATTAGGCTCAATTATATTCTTTATAAATTGTGAATAATATAATACATTAGGTATGGCCTTTAAAAATGAAATAATGTTTAAAATTTATTATCAGTATAATTTACCCCCACTCTTTTAGTTATTCTCTATTATTTATAACTATTCCAAGAAATTTATTCTTTTTTACAAGGAATACATTTTATGTTTGATGTAAATATATTTTTGTATCATTTTACCTAACTCATCACTCAATAATTATAAAATAAACTGATTGAATAAGTGAAATGCATCATATATAATGTATCTATTCACGAACATGTTCTTTCTCATAATTATTATATCGATGTTTATTTTTTCACACCAATAATATAGGTGGATAAATAAAATAATAATTAATAAAATTATAAACTTATTTATCTTTAACAATTATTTCATGAATAATAATATATAATAAATTAAGATATATTTCAAAAAATTAAATATATAAACAACCTTACTAATTTTGATTCGATGGAAAATTTATTAGAGTCCCATGAAGAGAATGTAATATGACATATATAGTATTTGAAAAATGTTTTTGTTAGACTATTAGTGTATAATCTTTTCCATTTTATGTAGTATTGTTTCCCAATATAAAACTCTAATCATTAGAGTTTTAACATTTCATCATTACCCCCAATAATGTACGGTTATCATTACCAATGGATAACATGAAATAATTTATTTCAATGAATTACTTTCATTTAATATCCTATGTTATTCCTATAGGAAAAAATAACTGAATGATATTTATTTTTTTAATTAAATAATAAATAAATGAAATAAAACTTTTTTGACATATAGTAAAATCAATTTATTTTTAAAATATACACTAACATTTTAGAATAAACTTATTTCATTATAAAAATATTCAACATGATATTTTTAAGTTTTCATTTTGCAGTTATTTGAATTCAAATAAAATTATAAAATAATCATCCAAAAAATTTTAAACAAATTACATTACATCCAAAAGGGAACACAACATTAGGGTTGTTAATGAAAAAATTTAAATGAGTGTCTAAGTATATATACTATAATTTTTCTATGATTATAGCCAGGATCATACATAAAATAATATCTTATTATAATTAAATAAATTTGACAATTATATGAAATGGACATGTATTTTTTGTATAGTAAATATCCATTAAATTAGTAAATTAGTTTATATATAAATATTAAATGGACTTAATTTTATTTTAATGAAAGATGAAAAAGTAATAAACACAAAATGAAATTTCTTATGTCATAATGATATATGGGGAAATCGAGTTTGAAAATATTTTTTCATCTCCCTTTCCACATATGACATGGAAAGTTGACAAATATACACTATATAAATATAAAACACTTGGATTTATTTATATATGGCCGAATATTTGTTAGAGTTAATCTAACTCAAGTGTAATTTACCATGAGATAAGACATTATTATTTAAAATCAATATAAAAGAAATTTCTAAGAAAAAAATAAGGTTATTAGAACCATCACACATAAAAAAGATTATAAATATTATATGGGTAAAAATGGAAAATGAAAATAATAGTAATAAAATTGAAGTTTCCATGTCACAAAGCCCTCCCACCAAAGATACCCCTCCTGATCTAGAAATGGTGAAAAGAAGATGATGACCCCCCGAGTCCCGCCTCAAGTAGGCCCCGAAGTGGCAATTATAACCTAGGGTACGAGTTTTCACAATTATGAGAGGCATTACCCTTTTTATTAATTAAGATCGGGAAATAGGATGAGTGAAACACCAAAAGAAAAAGGAACAAGTAATTGAAAATAAACCCAAAACCAAGCCCATATACATGTTTCATACAATACTGAAACAAACAAGAAGTACAAGAAAAGCTCCCAAGAATGATACCAAGAAAGGAAAGCAAAAACTGCAACCAACAAAACTCCAACACCCAACTAGCAAGGTACCGCACGGTCCATGAAGTCCTCCTGAAAACTTGAAATTAAACATAGGGTGAGCATACAAGTATACTCCATAGGGAAACCTAAAGATCTCGTGCATAGGTGGGAAGAAATCCTAATGACCCATGAGAAAACAGAAGGAACCAAAGCCTAGCATGGAATTTATCCACCCAACCTTACAAGCCACACTCACCAAATATCGCAAGTCAATAGAGTAGTATAGTAATATTATCTTAGTATGGGTACCCCGCACCAACTTCCCACTGAATACTACTCAAGCCCTCATGTCTAAAGCTATGATGATTCCCCCTATTCCTAAGCTAGTATTGTAACCTGGCCATACGAAGCTCAAGCTAGTGTCATAACCTGGCCATACGAAGCTCATAGTATCCCGTCGGCACATAATCATCGGCTATTACCACATCTCATCCGGCATTCCCCCATCACTCAATCCTCGGCCATAATCACATCTCATCCCAAAGACACCTGGGAACATATCACATAATCATCCCGAAGACTCTTGGGAAACATCTGTCGTAACCTGCCTGAAGGATCTTGAGCTATAGAACCTCAAAGAGGCAGCAAATGGAATAACAATAACCAGCCATCCTTTGGATGTTTGGGAATCTCACCCCTTGCCCCATAGGTGTTCAACATGTGGTTCTCAATATGAGTGGGGTGCATAAAGAAGCATAAAAAGTACATATTTAATTAATTATATCAACCACTCAGTCAATCCTATGGCTTTTACACAAAATATTTGAGCACGTTCCTCGACACTGCTACCACGAATGTATACACACAATGAATCGCCCCAAATCCCATTAAGCTTTTCATGTTTCAACAGTTTTAGTTTATTAGTTCCTTAACTACCAAGCAACTAACAATAACCAATCCAGATCAATCGTTCATAAAACATATCCCTGCCAACCACAAATAAAGTTAGGGAAAAAACAAGAAACACAAAACCATTTTCTTTTATCATATAATCAATTCCATTGATTTTCCACATTTAATCAACTACCATGCC
The DNA here is from genome assembly GCA_963277665.1 of Viscum album. NCBI lineage: Eukaryota > Viridiplantae > Streptophyta > Magnoliopsida > Santalales > Viscaceae > Viscum > Viscum album. The sequence goes on from OY728137.1 coordinate 1,910,746,604, forward strand.
CCATAGTTCATTTGTTAACTCTTCACTTTTATTCATATGCACAACCCATCCCTGTGGCCCAACTTTCAACCACCATAACCACAAACACCTCAGAAGCAATACCTCTACCGCATCATTATTCCTTCAATACCATTCACCGCAACTCTGCTGCCTGTCACAACCATATGATACATGCCAACCCACAACCAAGCCAACCGCAACCCCACTGCTCACTCGTTCCACAACAACCATCAAATCTTCCCTACACATAATTAAACTCCAACCAAAACCAACACAATTCATTTTCATTTAATTTAATTGGGGTTATTATACAAGCGTTCCAGGTATTCATTTAATCATACAACTTTTCATGATTAACCAATTTCCACATTCTATCAATTCCATCCACGAAACAATCCATAAAAACAAGGAAACATCTAATAGTGCATGAAAAGTACCCAATGACCGTTATTTTTAGTAGGCATAATCCCATTCAATTCACATCATAATCAAAGGAGAAGCATTGATGGAAATAAAACAACAATACCAACAAAAATCTGCCCAAACCCATTCTTTAACTAGTTATTATCCTTATTTACCAGCTCAATGGTATCTCATAAAACAATAGGGTACTGACTCCGCATGATGGAAACAAGTGAGAGAGAGACGAAGGTAAGATCCCCACCTCAAAGGTTTTTGACAAAACCACGACGGTCGAAGAATGCTCAAGAAATCGGGTCGATTCTCCACGAATCCTCCTTAGATATCCTCTCCTAACACAACCAAGACCAAATATCATCATATTCAACATCCACATGATTAGATATACCCATAACAGGCGTAGATCAAAGAAACCAAGTGAAGAGAAGGAGTAGATCTAAGTAGATCTAGGAAATCAAGAAAGAACGATCACATACCTCAAAAAACTAGCTTCGATTCACTAATAAAAGCCTTTGGATTGCCTCCAAAACTCTTGGGAGAGGTTCTTATACCTCTAAGGAAGGGTAATCCTGAGTTATGTCCACTTAGGGGCTTAAATTGACAATTTAGAGGTAAAAGAGTTCAGATCCACAATTTTATGATCTAACTTTAATTGCCCGCACGGTTAGTCTGCACGGTTTAACAAATTGTGCGCTAACCGTGTGTTAGCTTTGGCCTCTCCAAACACTCCTCCCATGGTTATTCGGCATGGTTATCCAAACCATGTTCTAACCATGCATTAGTCACTACCTCCAACACCATCCTTGCACAATTTGGCCGCACGGTTTAGCCAAACCGTGTTCCAACCGTGCGAAAGCTATTTCCCTTTAGATTTCCCTAAAATTCCACCCAAACACACCCCCAAGTCACCTTTACCTCCTGGCACACCTCCAACACCACATTTCATAAAGGAATGGACTGGAAAGGTCTGGACCATTACATACCATGATAAAATTAAATAATATATTTAAGAATGTGACAAAAAAATTAAACAAGGTGAAAATGTGTTGTTCCCTATATTTTATGGAAACTTATTTGATTGGATTTGTATATTTTTAATGGAATAATTTTTTAAAAATGTGGGGACATTTAAAATATTTTTATTGGTTTATAAAAATCTTTTTTGGGATAAAATTTTAATTTTTCATAACCTAACATGATCTAGAAAATAATTTAATGAGACATGGAAGAGTGATATGTGGTGTTTGGAAGTGAAAATATAAATGATTAATGGTTTGATGAAAACTAAAGTTTTTAATCAACCATAAGTATATAATTTTTAACAATGGATTATATTTGGGAGGAGGTAGTGAAATGATAAGGGGAAATAGTTTTTAAAGTAGTTAGTTTTGAATTCTATTACCCATAAAAATAATTTATAAGGTATATTATGATTTCTCATGATAGTGTAAATTTATAAGTAAAATTGTCACATTAATTATTATATTAAAATGTGGATGGAATAGAAAGCATGAAAATGGATAAAAAACTTATATTCTAAAAAGATATATCTAAGGATTGATATTTTGATTATATTGATTCAAAGGGTTTAAAAATGTTTACAATTGATACATAAATATTTATATATATATTTTTGAAACATTCAAGAGAGGTTGTGAAATTGAATTATTTAAATTTATATTAACAAGAAGTTTTTATCAATTGAACAATAAATAAAGTTATAAAATATTTAGTATCATGGTTAGACTAGTAAATATTTTCCATTTTTTAACAATGTGTAATTATCCATATTGTAAGTTAATAATGAAAAATAACCATGACGTTCCATACTTTAGAATTCAATAATTTTAAAGATGCATAAATACTTGTGGATCAACTCTAGGATTTTATGGTGATTATAGATGATGTTTAAAAGGATGTTTTTCCATAATAATGGTAATTATAATTTAGGTCAATAAATTTTCCTTGGATTACCATCAACAGATTCAATGACTCGAATGATATGATGTTCAAGGATAACAATATATCCTAGGAGTATTATATGTTGAAATTTTTAAATGAGTATATTAATAGAGAAACATATATTATGAATTATTATTTCTAATAGGAATTGAAATCAACCTTATAAAATATTATTAAAACATTAAATAAATGATATGGAATGTGTAACTTCTTGATTTGGGCCTTATCCTTATACTCTTTTGTCCTCCCATATTTGTTGAGTTTTTATCATTATATGATGGTAAGAGGAGTTAGTGACGTGGTTTGAGTATTAGATCATGTGTGGATCTTGCTTATAGCTACAATATCTACAAAAGATCTACAGGATTATTGATGTAGGACACCAACTAGCCAGTGGGATAGATGGTGGTGTAATAATTCTAATGCATCCACAAGCTATCTGGTGGGTCTCCACTAGCTAGATTGTGGGATGAAAAATTTACATAATAGATCTATTATAGGCATCGATTATCTGATGGTTCCCTAATGATTTTCCATGGTGTCTCTGGATGTGAAAAATCATCAGTGATGTAAAGTGTTTTTACCAAAAAACATTTCTTTAAATTTTATTATTCCTTCCTAAACCCATTATCAACCCCAATGATTTTGTTATCTCTTATTATGTTATTTTCATCCCCAAATTTGTTTTTTGGTTCATCTTTGTGACATTCATCATAATGGTTCATGGTCAGTAAGTCTCTCTTGTTATGGGCCATGGATCGTCTTCCTCTTTGTGTTCTTATTTCTTATGGGAAATAAAAACCATAGGATTTTTTTGGTTCCAAATTTTCAAATTATTATTCTTTACACTAGGTATATCTTTCAAGACTCTACAATCCATTTATCTTTTCAACTTTTGGTATCCTTTGTAGATTGATATTCCATTATAGGTGTCCCAATAATCTCACTTTATAATTTAACATATGATTTATTGTGTTTTTATATTAAGTTTTTAATGTATTTTATTATTTCCATTTATATATAGTATCCATAGAAATAATTTATGATTTCAAGAGATTTTGAAAAAAATTAAATTGTGTGTTTTGATATTATTTGATGTGATTTTTTGAAGGATTATTATCCTATTTGATTTGCAATTTGATATGCTTGGTTGAATTTTAATAACTGTTCTTGAGATTTTTTGGAAATATATTTTCTATAATAAAGTGTAAGATGTTATTTTCTAAAGTATTGTTTTATTTTATCCTTTTTAAAATAATGATATGAAAAATATTTTTTAAAAAAGTAAAATGTTTTATAAATGGTTTTATAAATCACATTTATTTTTTTCAAAAGGTTTAGCGTTATGAGTGGAGTGTAAAAATAACCTATTAAAAATTTGAATGATTTATTAGAAAATCCAAAAACCATAATACATTCCCCTTTATGTATAATGATAATGAAATATTATTAAATTAATGTAATGATACATCCCCTTTCAAGATGACTAAATAAAATGAATTGATATGATATTCTTGATAAATGACAATGTTTATATGCAGGGTTCAGAGGTCTAAAACCAAGTTATGATTCATTTTCAATCATGATTATATGAAATGATATATGGAATTATATTACCTTAAAATGATCACCTCTATTAGAATTTAATGGGATGACCTTTGAACCTAGTTGGGAATTATTGGTACACCTGTGAACTAGTTTAGATGAAATTTTTGGCTAGTTCCCTTAGGTGGGACTTAGGTAAACCTAAGAGATCCACCACGATTAGTCTAGGATATGGTAAAGTAGTGTGTCTGGGTGAGTTTCATTGATGTTTTGATTATTTTTTTGATTATACAGAACTTTCCTTATTAATGAATTTTTTCCTCTTTTTTATAATTAATATTTTTTCACATTCAGTATCTGTGATGATTATTTTACTTATATTTTCCAAGGTATGATCATATTTAATGACTTATGAAATGGTATCCCATTATATTTTATATTCCTTTAAAAATATTTATTTAAAAATAATTTTTGAATTATTTGATGTGAGAAAATAAATATTAATTTTTTTAAAAGGATAGGTTTTGTAAAAATTGGTTCTTTTTAAAATAATGTTTAATCTTTACTTTGTTGATGAAAAAACTAGAAAAAACCTATTTTTATATTTTTATTTCCAATCCTACATGACCTGGTCATATTTTAAATTATTATGATTTGGGTTAGTGGGTGGTGACCTACAAGGATTATAGAACATGACTATTTATATTACCGGTAGAGAATGTGGAATAACATAATGGATATTCTAATATATTTATATTTATGATTTGGAGGAGGTTCGAGTGGTGTTTATTCACTTTCACATGATGATGTATGTGATCTATTTAATTTTTCCATATTGTAGGTTGTATCTTCCGTCAACCTTGTTGTACTGTCATTTGCGTCTTCTACATTTGGATATCTCAGTTTATGTTTGGTTGGAATTTTGTTTCCACTATTTATATAGTGACCAAATCTTAACATACATCGACATTAAATTTATTTTGTGGAATACATAACACATGACCCAAAAAGACACCCAAATACCGTATTACTTTAATGTCTTTGGAAACATGGAACATTATCTTCTAACTAGGTGAAATATATTCAGCATATACCATAAAGATATTCCTATTTATATTTACTACATAATGCCTTTATTTATATCCATGGAAAAAAATATAAAAGGGTGAGCTCAAATTCACAATAATGGTAAACATAAATAACATGAAACAAAAAATTAAAATATGAATTTGAAAACATAAACATAAAATTTTAATATCAAAATTGCGAGTCATGAAATAAAAATTGGAATTATGTAAGGAATAGATCATAAAAGACCATTAACCATGATAAAATAATTTTGGAATAAAACGTGGAATTGTGGAAAACAAATAAGAACATAATATGATTTCCATAGTATCCAAGTTATTACTTCCAAGACCATCAGAGTGGAAAATGTACATTACTAAACCAGGTTTACTTTCCATTTTATCCATGTATTACTGAACCAGATTTTCTTGTCGTTTCATCCCTATATTACTAAATCATATTTACTTCCCATTACTGTCATGTATATCTCATGATATATAAATGTTTACCCAATGAATTGGAGGGAGATATTGGTCCCACCCATCTCATAATGAAATCATTCTTACATGTGCCACATAACATAAAACATTCATCATAGCATAACCCGTGAAATAAAATGGTTTTTTTAAACATCATTCTATGATAACATAATCCATATAAAATTTAATTTCATAATTAAAATAATTAAATAATAGTAATCATAGGGATAGAAACATAACCCTATTTAATAGCATTATTTCAGAGGGAAAATAATTTATATAAAATTCTTGAATTTAATTCGTGAGGGAAATTTCCTTTCTTCTTTAAAAATAATTTCTTTTCTCAAAATGCCACTAAATTTTAAAAGTAAAGAATTTATTTGATAAAAATTAAATAGTTTAGATGGGGATTCATGGGAATAAGGTTTCATGAAACCATAGAAAGTCAATTCATTCCTTATAAGTTGAAAAATAACATTCTCCTCGCACTTTTATCATAGAAGTCAAAAAGTATCTCGTATGGAAAAAGAAAGATATATTCCTTCCAAACCATGTAGTAAAAGTATAAAATGGGTAAAAGTGACATTGAAAATACATATAATAATATTAATTTTTTTTTGAAAACATTTTTATAAGACATGAACATAGATGATAATGATATCCCCAATAAATATTTACGAATAAACAATCTCTGATAATAATGAGATTACAAAAGTTATCACTTAACTTAGGTCTGATTTCTTTCTTATGTGTTCGAAACTCCTATATAATGGGTTTAAACATATTATTAACTTGTGACATAACCATAATAATATGTATGATATAATATATGATTCTCATAAGACCTTATATTACCCGTTAATTCATCATTTCCATGTTAAAGCAACGTTTTGGGTAATAATTGTTTTATTTATCACAAGTGTTTTGACTTGTGATTCTTGATATTATTACATAGATCATGATTTAATTACTTCTATAATGTAAAAAATTATTTATATATCATAAATATTCAGTATATAAATATATATAATAAATATAAAATGATATGGAAAACACCGTTCATGGGGACAGTCGGTTGTACGTATGAGTGAACATTGTTTCTGTTTCCTTATTGAATTCAAAAGGAAGAAAGTAAATGAAATATAAATATATAAATAAATCCAGTAGAATTATTATGTTATATATTTCATGATTATTTATTATATATTCTTTATAATCATTTTTCAATGGTTACTATGGAGAATGAATCACATTGCATTGTGGAAATGGTATGTCGTACGTATGCACGAGTGACGATATCATTCACTTAATGGTTAAATGGTATGGAATTGGATGATATATTAATTATACAGAATAATTATTAGGTTATATTAATTATTTAAATCCATTATACTCATAATTATACCGTTTCAAATTAAGTATTGTTGAATAACAAATTACACCTTGACGTAGATAGAGTAAGCCATGTGTACCCATTCATGGTGATATCTTTATTCATAAGATAAATAAAAGGTGGTATAAGGTCTTAAAATAATTATAATAAAATATCAGTATGTATAATATACTATATTTATTACTTTATTATGGTAACAATATAAGAATAATAAGTATAAAAAGAAAATAATTTTGAAAGAGGCGATAAAATAGTTACCTCTTTTTTGAGAATCTCCTTTTGGTATGCACAAAAGGACATGTTAAGATGGAATTATGCCAAAAGGGTGGCCTCTAGAATTAATTGAGGGAATTTAGAAGGATGGTTGGAAATATTTTGGCAGATCCAAATGGCTTTTGAGGTGTGAATAAATGGAAAGAAGAGGTTCATTTTTATAAGAAAGGGAAGGGTCACCATTGGAAAGTGTTGAAATATTAATTTATTGTAAATTAATTTTTGCTTTATAATGAACCCAAACTCATTTATGAAGAAGAAAAGATTAGTATGGGTCTAAATCCTCTGAAACAATCAAATTTAGACATTTATTATTTTATTTTAAACTTTATCAGTTTTATTTATCTTTATTTAATCTATTTAATTTTATTTATGGTAATAACATTATAAATATAAAATGGTTATCAATATTTAATTATGTGCTTTTATTGTCCATAATTGGAAAGTTTATGAAATTTTAGACCATATAATTTTACCTTTGTAATTTTTAAATATTTTTTTGGTTGTTAAATAATTTAATAATATGTTATTTTTATAAAATATCTATAGTGTCAATGTTGACACTATTCATTTATTTGAATTTAAATAAAATCCACATAAGATAAAAAATCAATCCAAAATCATCGATACAGTCCTAACATGCCATAATAACATATAAAATCCGTGGATAACATTTCTTAGTTTATATGATATTTATTTTAATATTTTTAAATCCATTTATTTTATATTTCTATCAATAACATAATTTATACATCACTATTGTGTCATAATTAATGCTAATTATTTATCCTTTAAAAATTATAAATAAATTCACATGATGTATATAATTTAATTATATTTCTGGATACCATTTATTTTTGACATTTTATCATGTTTATCACTATATTAAAATTATTATACATATAAGATATATGAGAGTGACATGTTGTCACCTACTTTTGTTTTAATTATAATTAGATCACTTTAATATAAAACATTTAATTAAATGAATCAATACCAACCCATATATGATGATGTTTGAATTTAATTCATATAATAGGATTTTTGCAGGTGTTAGGGTAATTTTACTAACTTTATCATATTGTTAGTTACCATAAGTTACCCGATTTACCTTTAACTGTGGTAAATAAAAATTACTGTAGTTACTATTCAAAATATCCAACATAATAAAAGTAACAAATTAAAATAATTTGAACCCACTGATTCTAAATTCGGAATTAGTTTTTTATAGTTCAAACTACAGAATTGGCAGAAAATAAATTAAAATTTATTCCCGTTGTCAAAACCAAAAAGCATGTTTTTGTGAAGTAAAAACTTATCGAATGATTGTCATGTGTTTATATCCAATTTAAATGTGAAAATTATTCCAATGATCAAAATTATATTAGATGATAAAAAAATTACTATTAAAATTTAAAACAAATTAAAAATATAATCTAACTATATAAATAAATGAAACAAAAAGGTAGTTTTGAATAAATATGTAGTATTTTCATTATTCATCGAAATATGAATTTCATTAGAAAAATACCAAAATTTTATCCAAATTAAAATTTGATATCCCGCTTCCAAATAAGATGTTTATTTTGTCAAATAGAGTGTATAAAAGTGTTAAAATCTATATTTAAAATTGGTGCTCCATCAAAAGGTGGCAAAACTACATTTTTTGAATAATATTCTTATATCTGAAAAAATGAATTTTTTCAAATATAGTGTTCTATAAATACATAAGTATAATGTTAATGTTATATAAAATTTAAAATGTGGTTAATAATATTCATAACTTCTAGTTTATATCCCATTAAATAATATTATTTTAATAACATATCATTATTTAGTGAAACTCGTTATTGTGTACAATGAAAGCTATTAAGGAAAGTCTCTCATGCGTGTAACGCAAGCCAAGTCAGCATTGCATGTAGTGAAAGATTAATTTGGTGTTGTGTATAAAATAATACAAACATAGTTCTTTTATACATTGGAAAAAATCAATAATTAGTGTTGCATGAAATGAATTCTATCAAACAAACATGAAATTGGGTGTAACACAACCCAAGTATAGTGTTGTGTATACTAAAAGCTCATACAGTGTTGTGTATAGTGTAATATAATCTTCGTGTACTGTAAAACACAATATATCAATGAAATTAAAAAGAATATATCTTATAAAATCTCAAGCCGTTACATTATACCACCATTAAAATGAATTTCACCCTCAAAATTCTTCGGGATTACAAAAGGTTCAAAACATGAAAGTTTCTTTCATAGAAACCCACATCATAATAAGGAATAGTAAGCCATACTTTTAAAAAGTAAAGTTAGAAACCTAACGGTTAACCAAAGTAAATCATCATTGGGTTTCCACATAGGATAACATAGTTGAGAAGTGAAAACATGGATATGGAAGAGAAATTTAACCATCATGTTATGATGGATACTAATAGCAAACAAGGTTTGGGGAAATTTAACACCCAATAAGCGTGAAATCAATGATTATTTAATTGAACATCTTATTCATTGGATAAGACGGTACTAAGATAACCTTTTTGGTTTCCAATATCCTTTCCTTAATTTTTATGAATGAGAAGAATTACTTACTTTATTTTGGTACAATCTCACCATTGTTTGTGCATTGAACAATTTACACTGCATCTATTATTTAACTAAATTAAGTTGAAATTTTCATTCGTGAAGTGTTGGAAGATCATGCAATAAAATTATAGATCAGTCCTTCAATGTAATGCCCCGACCCCAGTTACCCAGAGTCAGTGCATTATTACATAACATTTTCATGATCACAAAAGATCAAGTCTCAAAAGACCAATTAGTTTAGTAGCCTTAGAATCGCTAGATACATTCATAAAGATTACATTACATCATAAAATGAAAAACTACAACAACATATTGTCTCCATATACCACACTCATATCCCCTCATACTATCCCTATAGGTCATTCATAAAATACTTCTTCACATCATAGAAAAAAAATATAGAAAGGGGTGAGATCAGATGCCCAGTAAGGATAACAATATAACTGAAACCTTCATAAATAAGCATAAAAATTTAAGGCAATGTATAACTAAAACAAAAGCCTTTTAAACTTGAACTTTATCATAATATGGAATAAATAAAATGAAATAATTCCATTTACTTATTCACATGGATATTCTAATGGTCTAATAATCACATGCAATATCAATAACCACTTTCATAATGATGGAATACATAATTCCAGACTATCATAACCACATATTCAAGGACTTGTGCCAAGACTACAAATAAGATTTTGTCAAGGCCTTGTGCCAAGACACTAGTTTGTCTCATGAGACCTACCGATGCATTAAGGAGCTATAGCGGGCACCACCCATCACTTACTAAGTCTAATTCATTCCTCATATGAACAGGTTTAAACATAACATAAACATTCATATTAAAACTAGCATACGAAATTTCAATACATTCTACATAAAACATGAATGGTATAAAAATAACACATCCACAATCAAACATATCACAAAACCTTCAATACAATATGGAGGTTTTGTATCATAATAAATCAACTTCAAATAAGCTTAAAACCCATCAATGGATGTTGACATAGATGAAAACAAAACTATTTGAGAGAAATATATCTTTTTTTTTAAATAATTTAAAAGTAACATAATTATAAAATGAAACATTTACATTGAAAATATTCTTATACGCTTGTAAGGGAAGCTTCAAAGATTTTAAAACAGTGGAAAATATCCTCACCCGCTGTATAAGTTAAAAAAGACATTCTTACCATAATTTTGTCGAAAAGGTTAATAAAGGACCTTTTTTAGAAAACGACAGAAATATTACTTTATAATCATCTTATAAAATGTCAAACAAGGGTATAAATGACTTTAATCCATAATCTATAAAATAGTAATAATGATTTGAAATAGATTTTTAAGAAACATGGATGTGGATGATAAAGAGGTCCTAGTAGATAATTACATACAAACAACCTCGATTAATGAAGAGATTGTAGAATTAACCCTTACCTTGTACTTTTCCTTGGTCGAGGGTAGATTAACCTCCTGTATAATGTTGAAATAGTTGTTATTAAATTATAAAGGAATCATATAAATTAATATTATATCATATATGATCTTATAACGTTGCTTTGTTAATAATATCTTAGTATTATCGTCGTTTCAGGTCTTAACTTACTCGTTTTATTTTATATGTTTTGTTAAATAAGACATTTTTGTTATTGATAGGTTGCATATTATTCATATCCAAAATGATATCAAGTCCTTAAAAATTATTTTTTATCATAAAATGAGAATTAGTCTTTAATGGATACGATGGGGAATGAATCTCATCGCGTTCGTGGAGACCGTAGTCCGTAAGTATGCACGAGCGACAATATCATTATTTTGATATTAAAATCATATATAATTGGATGGTATATCATATATACAAAATAATTAAAATTTTATATTTATTATTTACTTCAATTACAAATCATTATCATACCCCTCCAAATAATAATGCTTTTAATAACAATGACACCACGACGTGGAGACGGTAAGCCGTACGTACGCACGTATGGTGACATGTCATTGAAAGGACAGATAGAATACTGAATATGGTTATACCATATTTATAATAACATCATAGTATATATAATACACTAAATTTATTATTTTAGAATGGAAATAATAAAGAAATAAGAAGTGGAAGAAGAATGGAACTTGAAAGAGGGTGGTGAAAACATTACCTCTTCATCATGTTCTTCCTTTGGATTTGATAAAAATGGCTCTTTAGGTTGGCTTTATGATCAAACTAATGCCTCTAGGATGAATTGAGGGAAGTTTAGAGAATATTTGGGTAGGTTTTTTCTAAACCAAAAGAGTTTGATGGTATGAATTTGAGAGAAGGGGGAGTGCCCTTTTATAAGAGGGGTGATGAGCACCTTAGGGAAAACATAAAATATTATTTTATAATAAATTCATATTTGGTTTATAATGGCTCCAAAGTGACTTATTTTGAGGATAAGGTGGGGATGGGTCGAAATTCACTCAACCAATAGATTTTAGACAGGTTTGGGTCACTATATTAACATTATCATTTATATTTAACTCTTAGTTAAATATTTTGACATTTACCATGTCTCTTTTTAATTTTATATTATATGGTTAATACATTTACTATATCAATCCAAGAGAACCCCAAGTGGTTCATTATTAATATATATACTCTTATCTAAGTCATTTTTCCAAACCTTATATTTTTAGGAATATAATATCAATTAATAATATAATATTTGTTTTAAATACTCATTTATGTAAATTTTGGCACTATTTGGTATTTTGTTTTTGATAAATTTATAACATCATTATTATTTCGAAATAAAATCATCTAACCAACCCTAATATGTTATATTAACCTAGAAAATTAGTGTAATTTATAAAAAGTCTTAAATTTAATTTACTTTGATATTTATAATATGAATTAGTTTAATATTTCATTAATTAGGTAATTAATGCATCACCATTGTGTCATTAATAAATTAAATTATTTAATGTCTAAAAATTATAATTAAAATATCATTATATAGGAAATATTTTTATCTTTCTAATTAATACTTATAATATAATTTATCTTATGTATAACCCTATATTAAAGATGTTTTAGTTATTTAACTTTGATTTTATCTCTTTTAACTCTTCTTTGAATTAAATAATAATAAATGTCCTAATCTAATCCAAGTGGTCAAAAGAGGATCATATTTTATTCCTAAGGTTTTTTGGTCGAATTATACTTATCCAATAGAATTAGGACATGTGTTAGGGTAATAATAATATCATTTTTACCCATAATTACCCTATTTACTTTTAACAGTGGTAAATAAAAGTAAAATGTTACTATTCACCAAAAATTATTTTTATCTTATTGAACCAAATTTTACTCCTTGATATTAACCGTGTCTCTTAGAATTTCGAAATTCCACTCACAGAAGTGGTAAAATTATGTTTTATGTGAATTTTCAAATTCTCCTAGGAGGTGGGTAAAAGACGGTGAAAAGTTCAATAAAATTTTTATATATCTAAAATTATTATAAACTAACTCCAATGAATTACAATGAACTTATATAGTTATAATGTGTCTATTTTGACCTAAAATAAATTTAAATGAAATAACTAATTATTTAAATAAAAATTTGGTTCTAAACTATAACTTAGTGTTTTTCACTATTCATCAAAAATTGAATGTTTTCAGAAAAATACCAAAAATTCACCCTAAGCTAATTTCGATATTATGAATCAGAAAATGTAGTCCATTTTGAAAGATAAAATTTATAAAATTTCAAAAATTGGGTATTACTATTCATAACTGCTAGTTTTATTGGTTGTGGTGTGTGTTATAACTCGAAGTTGCGTACAACACATACTACTGTATCATTCAAAGAGAAGCATATCATGGAAGCATGGGGTCTTACATTTTCCCCTCCTTCAAATAATTTCATCCTAGAAATTTCTAGAATACTAGTGCATGAAAGGACTTGGGTGGTTCTTCATCATAAGTTCCTCAGGTTCCCACATCGCCTCTTCCATCTTATAGTTTCTCCATAGAACTTTTACCAGATGAGTTGTTCTGTTTCTCAAAAATTGTTCTCTGGTATCAAGAATCCTGATAGGCTCTTCACAATAAGATAGATCGGGTTCCAGTTCTACTTCCACATAAGTGAGTACATGCGTTGGGTCAGGCATGTATTTTCTCAATAGGGATATGTAGAACACATCGTGAAATTTGGAGATACTTGGCGGCATTTCCAAAAGATAAGTTATAACGCCAATTCGTTCTAGAATTTTGAAAGGTTCTATGTACCTGGGACTCAATTTACTCTTCTTACTGAAATGTATAACTCCCTTCCATGGAGATACCTTCAATAAAACATGATCTCTTGCAAGAAATTCCAAATCCTTCCTTTGGTAGTCAGTATAGCTCTTCTGCGTACTTTGAGCTACTTTGATGTGGCTTTGGATTACCTTCATATTTTCCATCGTTTCCTCTACCAGTTCTGGGCCTACGAGTTTCCTTTCACCAACATCATCCCAACTGGTTCGTGTGTGACATCTCTCTCCGTATAACGCTTCATACGGTGCCATCCGAATACTTGAATGGAAGCTATAGTTATAAGAAAATTCTACCACAGGTAAATATTGATCCCACTTATCCTGAAATTCAAGTGATCAGGATCTCAACATGTCTTCTAAGGTTTGAATAGTCCGTTCTAATTGTCCATCTGTTTGAGGGTGGTAGGCAGTGCTCAAACGAAGTTCAGTATCCAATTCCTTCTGAAGAATCTTCCAGAAATTTGAAGTAAAATAGGTATCACGGTCAGAAAAAATCGATAGGGGTACTCCATGAAGTCTCACAACTTCATTAATATATAGTATTTATTTACATTCAAGTGGTAGATCTTCTCTTATAGCAAAAAAATGTGCAGACTTGGTAATAAGATCAACAATTAACCATATTTCATCGTTCATTCTAGGAGTATTGGTAGTCCCGTGACAAAGTCCATCGTGATATTATCCCATTTCCACTTAGGTATGGGAATAGGTTGCATGAATACTCCAAGCTGTTGCCTTCCAGCTTTCACTTGTTGACAAACCATACATCTTGACACAAAACCAGCAAACTCCCTCTTCATGTTGTCCCACCAAAAATATTCCTTCAAATATCTATACATTTTTGTGCTCCCAGGGTGTATAGAGAAATTGGAACTATGAGCGTAATCCAACAATTACTTTTTTTGATCAGGTATATTGAGAACACAATGTATCTTCCCAAATTTCAAAATTCCTTCTTCATACACAATGTCTCTCAATCTCCCATCATTCACAGCTTTAATCTTCTTTTGAAATTATTCATCATTGGACATATAACTCTTAATCCTTTCTATTAATTATGGTTTGGAAACCATTTGAAAAATTATTGATGTTTCACCTTCCATGGAGATTCCCATATCCATATTCACTAGATCCATGTATATTGGATCCTTTTCAACTCTCATCCTGTTCAAAACTCCACGATCCTTTCTACTCAAAGCATATGCCACCTTATTTCCTTTCCCCAGGTGGTAGTGTATCGTGTAATCATAATCCTTGAGTAATTCAAGCCATCTCATTTTCCTCATGTTGAGTTCTTTCTGTGAGAAAATATACTTCAATCTCTTGTCATCGGTATATATATCACATTTTTTACCATAGAGATAATGTATTTATATCTTCAATGAAAAAATTACAGTAGCTAACTCAAGATCATGAGTAGGATATTTTTTCTCATGAATGTTTAGCTGTCGTGATTCATAGGAAATAACCCTATCATTATGCATAAGGACACAACCAAGTCCTTTATTTAAAGCATCACTATAAATAACAAACCCATCATTCCCCAACGGCAGAGTCAATATAGGATCATTGACTAATCTTCTCTTCATTTATTGAATGCATTGTTCACACTCTTTTGTCCAAATAAATTTAACCCATTTACGTGTGAGCTTCGTTAATGGGTTATCCAATTTGGAAAAATTCTGTATGTAAAGCCGATAATAACCTAATAAACCAATAAAACTGGGTACCTTGGTTATACTCGTTGGTGCATGCCATTATTTGATTGCTCTTGTCTTAGAAGGATCAACAGAGATTCCATCCTTAGAGACAATATGGCCAAGAAAAGAAATCTCGGGAAGCCAAAATTCACAGTTGCTAAACTTCCCATATAATTCATGTCTTCTAAGAGTCTTTAGGATAATGTGCAAGTAATTTTCATGATCTTTGTAGCTTTTAGATTATACCAAGATATCATCAATAAATAAAACTTCAAAACCATTGAGATATTCCTTGAAAAATCTGTTCTTTAGATCCATGAATACAGAGGGTTCACTAGTCAATCCAAAAGGCATTACTATAAACTCGTAATGCCCGAACCTGATTTGAAATGCTGTCTTCGAAATGTCTTCCTTCTTCACACACAACTGATGGTATCCATATCGAAGGTCAAACTTTTAAAAGAATTTATCTCCATGCAGTTTTTCAAATAAATAATCAATGCAAGGTAGGGGACACATGTTCTTTATTGTTATAGCATTGATCTCCCTGTAGTCGACACATAACCTCACAGATTCATCTTACTTCTTAACAAAAAAGATAGGGGATACCCATGGAGAAAGACTAGCACGGATAAATCCCTTTATTACTCAATTCCTCTAATTATTTCTTTAGTTCAACTAATTCCACAGTGGTCATTCTATAATGGGTCTTTGATATAGGCCTTGAACCAGGAATTAAATCAATGGAAAACTCAATTACTCGTTCTAGAGGATGTCCTGGTAAATCCTCTGGAAAAACATTACCATATTATCTCAAAATAGGTACATCATCTATTTGAAAATTCCTTTCCTCACCTATAATCATTTCAATCTCTCATACCCCAATAACTGAATTTAGTCGAGCTACTGGGGGTGAATCTAGATAAGAACCAGGTGGTGATGATTCTGCTCTAAAGATAAGGTGTTCTTTATCTTCATCATCAAAAATAGTATCCTCCTTCTTCTTACAGGAATTTTTTGAATCATGGTCCAAAACCCAAACCATACCAAGGATTATATCAAATTTAATCATGGGTGTGACGATGAGATCAGTAGATAAAGAACAATTATGTGATTTAATGGGGACTGATTCACAAAACTTTGTTGCAATGATAATTCCCTTAGGATTTTTTACTCACAACTCCCTTGTTAAATCAAATTGTAAACATCTAATTTTCTTAGCAAACTGGGAATATATGAAATAATGTGATGATCTAGAATCAAATAAAGCCTTGGATAAACATGAGGAAACAATTAAATTACCTTCCACCGCGTCTTTCGGAGCTTCAACCTCAACAATAGTGATAGCATAATCTTGGCCTTGATCCCTTGGAATTTTCTGAGGTATGTTACCCCGACTTAGGAAATTTATTCTCATAATGTCCCATCTCCCTGAAATTTTTGCATTGAATATCGGTAGCTTCTTTCTTCCCCTTGAAATCTCGAGCTTGGTGGCCTTTTTCACCACACTTGCAACAGACTCCCATTCCCTTCAATCAAGTACCAGGGTGTTTCTTCCCACATTTACTATAGGATGGATATTCAACCTTTCCCTTCTTCTCCTTATTCCCATTCCCATAGTGATCAAAATATCTCTTCTTCTCTTGCTTTTCTTTAATGTCATAAGACTTAGAGAATTCCTTTTTTGTCTTTATAGCACATGAGACAATATCTTCATATGACGAGAAGCATTGTGAAACTAATTCTCGACAAAGAAATGATTTTAACCCATCAAAGAAATGATCGATCTTACTCCTTAGGTTACATATATAATCTGTTTCATGCCTTTCTAACCTTGTAATGTTAGCCTCATACTTTGCGACATTATCATCATCTTTTTGTCTCAGACTCAGAAATTTCCTTTCCATATCTGCTCGACGGTCATGAAGAAATTAATTTTCTAAGAGAAGATTTTTGAACTCCCTTTATTCCATATTTGATACTTAATCATATTCTCTTGTGTTTTGAATCAATGACCACCATTGGCTAGAATCTCCAGTGAGGTAGTAAACTGCCATGATAACTTTTTCCCTTTCACTACTCCCCAAGGCATGGAATATTTTTTCTAAGGAATTTATCCATTTCTTAGATACTAATGGATTTTTACTCCCATTGAATGTTTGTAGTTGTTGCCTCATGAAGCGATCTAACATTGATCATCCACGCTGCGGATTAAGGTGCTCCATACGGGTAAGGTTATTATTTATAACCTGAGTGAGTTGTCCCAGTGTAGTGATAAGTTGATCAGCACCAGTTGTATCACCAGCTCCACTATAATTATCTTGAGGAGGAGGGAAATCCCTAAATGGAGTGCATTCATTGATACAATTTCTATTTCTTCCACTAGGTTCTAGTTCTAAACAATGGCATACACTATATTAGTTTATGAATCGCAATACATAAATCCAAACTCGTAAAACACTTAACATTAATTAAAAAGTTTATGAATATAATCCATAATCATAAAAATGTTTTCTTTGAGGAAGTATATACTCATAAACCCTTCATAATGGTTTGTAAAGAAAATGAGAATTATCCTAAGCATATACCCTGGGAGTGTTATAACCAAGAGTGCATCAAAGCCTGTTGTCATGCACCAGTTCCCGTTCGAGTCTAGCTTAAAGCGGTGTTTTCAGATTTTACCCCTAGGTACATCTGTTCCAAAGCCACCTCTACCTGCTCGTATCCAGACAGGGATGTATTTTTTGGAAAAATCCCAAAATATCTACAATAACAAAGTTTTAGGAAGTTCTTCTATACTAATACTCAAAGTCCAACTTAGGTCTATGTGCTCTAATCAGAGTTTATCTAAATCTAGCTTCCAAGGTTTGTACTAAACATCCTCTGATACCAACTGTAACGCCCTGACCCCAGTAACCTAGAGTTGGTGCATTATTACATAACATTGGCATGATAACAAAAGATCACGTCTTGAAAGACCTATTACTTTAGTAGCCTTGGAATCACTAAATACATTCATAAAGTTTACATTACATAATAAAGTGAAAAACTACAACCACATCCTGTGTCCATAGACCACAATCATTTCCCCTCACACTATCCTCACAGGTCATTCATAAAATACTTTTTCACATCCTAGGAAAAATAAAACATATAAAGGGATAAGCTCAAATACCGAGTAAGGATAACAATATAGAGAAAACTATCATAAATAAGCATAAAAATTTAAGTCAATGTATAACTAAAACAAAAGACTTTTAAACTTGAACTTCAACATAATATGGAAGAAATAAAATGAAATAATTCCATTTACTTATTCAAATGGATATTCTACTAGTCTATTAATCACATTCAATATCAATAACCACTTTCATAATGATGGAATGCATAATTCCATACTATCATAACCACATAGGCAAGGCCTTGTGCCAATAATAGAAATAAGATTTTGTCAAGGCCTTGTGCCAAGACCCTAGTTTGTCTAATGGGACCTATCGATGCATCGAGGATCTGTAGCGGGCTCCACCAGTCACTTACTAAGTCTAATGCATTCCTCATACGAACAGGTTTAAACATAACATAAACATTCATATTAAAACTAGCATACGAAATGTCAATACTTTTTTCATAAACCATGAATGGTATAAAAATAACACATCCACAATAAAACATATCAGAAAACCTTCAATAAAATATGTAATTTTAATATCATAATAAATCAACTTTAAATAAGATTAAAATCCATTAAAGGATGTTGACATAGATGAAAACAAAACAATTTGAGAGAAATATATATTTTTTTAAATAATTTAGGTCACATAATTATAAAGTGAAAATATTAATTTTAAAATATTCTTATAAGAATGTAAGGGAAGCTTTGAAGATTTTATAATGGTGGAAAATTGCTGCACCTGCCGTATAAGTTAAAAAATGACATTCTTACCATAATTTTGTCGAAAATGTTAAAAAGGACCTTGTTTGGAAAATGACGGAAAGATTCCTTTATAAGCATATTATAAAAATTCAAAAAACAGTATAAATGACTTTAACCCAAAGTATGTAAAATAGTAATAATGATTTGAAATATATTTTTAAGAAACATGGATGTGGATGATAAAGAGGTCGTGATAGATAATTACGTATAAACAACCTTGGATAATGAAGAGATTGTAGAATGAACTCTTACCTTGTACTTTTCCTTGGTCGAGGGTAGGTCAACCTCCTGTATAATGGTGAAATAATTGTTATTAAATTATACAATAATCATATACATTAATATGATATCATATATTATATTTTAACATTGCTTTGTTAATAATATCTTAGTATTATCGTCGTTTCGGGTGTTAACTTACTCATTTTCTTTTATATGTTTTGTTGCATAAGCCATGTTTGTTATGGATAGGTTGTATCTTATTCATATCCATAATGATATCAAGTCCTTAAATATTATTTTTAATCATCAAATGAGAATTATTCTTTAATTTATACAATGGGGAATGAATCTGATCACTTTGGTGGAGACGGTAGCCCGTACGTACGCACGAGCAACAATATCATTCTTTTGATATTAAAATCATATATAATTGGATGGTATATCATATATAAAGAATAATTATAATGTTATATTTATTATTGAATTCAATTACACATCATTATCATACCCATCCAAATAATAATGTTTTGAATAACAATTACACCACGACATGGAGACGGTAAGTCGTATGTACACACATATGGTGACATGTCATTAAAAGGATGGATAGAATACTAAATATGGTTGTACCATATTTATAATAACATCAAAGTATATATAAGAATCTGGAGTTATTATTTTATAATGGATATAACAATGAAATAAGAAGTGGAAGAATAAAGGAACATGAAAGAGGGTGGTGAAAACAATACCTCTTCTTCGGGTTCTTCGTTTTGATTTGATCAAAAGTGCTCTTTAGGTAGAAATTCTGATCAAACTAAGGCCTCTAGGTTGAATTGCGGGAATTTGATAGAATATTTGGGTAGGGTTTGTCCAAACCAAAAGGCTTTGAAGGTTTGAATTTGAGAGAAGGGGGAGTGCCCATTTTATAAGAGGGGTGAGGGGCACCTTAGGAAAATCTTAAAACATTATTTTATAATAAATTCATATTCGGTTTATAATGGCTCCAAGTGACTTATTTAGAGACTAAGGTGGGTATGGGTCTAAATAAACTCGACCAATTGATTTTAGACAGGTTTGGGTCACTATATTAACCTTATCATTTATATTTAACTCTTAGTTATATATTTTGACATTTACCATGTCTCTTTGTATTTTTATATTATAGGGTTAATGAAATTACAATAACAATCCAAGAGAACCCCAAGTGGTTCATTATTAATTTAGATAGACTTATATAAGTCATTTGGCCTATCCTTATATTTTTAGGAATAGAATATCAATTAATAATATAATATTTGTTTTAAATACTCCTTTATGTCAATTTTGACACTATTTGGTATTTTGTTTTTTCTAAATTCATAAAAACAGTATTACTCCGAAAAAAATTTATATAACTAACCCTAATATGTTATATTAACCTATAAAATTAGTGTAATTTATAAAAAGTCTTAAATTAAATTTATTTGGATATTTATAAAATCAATTATTTTAATATTTCATTAATTAGGTAATTAGTGCATCACCATTGTGTCATAAATAAATTACATTATTTAATGTCTAAAAATTATAAATAAAATAAAATTATGTAGGAAATATTTTTATCTTTCTAATGAATATTTATAATCTAATTTATCTTATGTATGACCCTATATTAAAAATGTTTTATTTATTTATCATTGATTTTATCTCTTTTAACTCTTCTTTGAATTAAATAATAATAAATGTCCTAATCTAATCCAAGTGGACCAAAGAGGTTCATATTTTATTACTAAGATTTATTTTGGTCTAATTATACTTATAAAATAGAATTAGGACATGTGTTAGGGTAATAATAATATCATTTTTACCCTTAATTACACTATTTACTTTTAACCGAGGTAAATAAAAGTTAAAAGTTACTATTCGCGAATTTTTTTATCTTATTTAAGCTCATTTTACTCCTTGATTTTAACAGTGTCTCTTGGATTTTTTAAATTCCACTCACATAAGCGGTACAATTATGTTTTATGTGAATTTGAAAACTTTCCTAATAGGTGGGTAAAAGACGGTGAAAAGTTAAATAAAATTTTTATATATCTAAAATTATTATAAACTGACTGTAATGAATTACATTGAACTTATATAGGTATTATGTATCTATTTTGACATAAAATAAATTTAAATAAAATAAATAATTATTTATATAAAAAAATGGTTTTAACTTTTAACTCCGTTTTTCCACTATTCATCAAAAATTGTATGTTTTCAAAAAAATACCTAAAACGCACCCTAAGCTAATTTTGATATTATGAATCCAAAAATGAAGTCCATTTTGAAAGATAAAATTTATAAAATTTAAAAAAGTGGGTATTAATATTCATAACAGCTAGTTTCATTGGTTGTGATGTGTGTTAGAACTCGAAGTTGCGTAAAACACACGCTACTGTATTATTCAAAGAGAAGCGTACCGTGGAAGCTTGGGGTGTTACATTCAATCACAAAAAAATGTTATCATAGGTAATGAAACATGCATAAGTCCAAATATTTTGAGATAATATATTGATCTAACAAACACTAACCAGATTATAAATCATACAATCCATAAATAGATAACCTTTAAATCCTTACAAAAAAGGAAAATATAAAACATTATAAATAGGTGAACTAAATAGACAAAAAAAATATCACCCATATCTCTTAAGGTAGTTCATTGTTATCAAATTCCAAATATGTGAATACCATAATCATGTATTCTCTTGAAACATGATAATAACATGAATTACCATATATCCTTAGTAAAAACATGAATTATTTCAAAATTAACTATATCCAAACAAAAAAAATTCTATATACTATAACCATGATATCACTTTGTCCTTTTATCAGTCATGAGTTCATTAATGCTATCAAACATCTCCTTATCTTCTTATCCCTTCATTATGCGCATATCATCAGATTTCTAAAAATATTTTAATAATTTTTCATGGTTACCAGTACCATATACTTTTGGAAAACCAGGATGGACCAATACATTGATATTCCAATATTCTATAATATTATAAAAGAGATTCAACAACACTATTTTCTAATCCCATTACATAAACACATAATCATTCCACCACTTTGTTTTAATACTCAATATTACTAATAGTGAGCACATGTGATTTCCCTTTTTCATTGTCCTTAAGAAGTTTCTAACATAGATCATCATAATTAACCCTTAGATATGGGCATTGGTTTTCATAATTCCCCCATTTCCTTACACTTTTATCATTGAAGCGTGGGTGGTGCATTCTTTGTAGTCTTCTCCCTATTCATATCATTATCAACCTTTTTCCCATTACTTCATAACTCAACGTCTTGATGGACTGCTTTTTCACCCTTTAGAAAATTTCTAGTACCATTACGAAAATATGCACCATGCTGATTTCCACACATTGAGAATATGGAAAAATCCATCTTCTTTTCACCATTGTTTTGGATTTTCCTTTGAACTCCATATTTCGTTTCTTTTCAAAACCATTATATTGATATATAACACCAACTTATATTTCCATATTGAAAGAACAACACAAAATTTCATCACTTCCTAAAAATACTCTTATAGATAATACCATTTGAAGACATGGTTTTAATACACTAAAGAATTGATCAAATTTACTTTCAGGTTGAATGATAAAGCCGAAAGAATTCCTTGAAAGTCTTGAAAAATTTGACTTTTATGTACCAACAGATTCATCATCCGTTTTCTTAAGCTCAAGGAACTCATTTTCCATATTTGTTCGAAGAATAAAAATAAAGTACTTATTGGAAAATTAGTTCTTTCACAGTTCCTATTCCATGGATTCAATTTCATCTTGTTTCCTTGCATTCATGATTAGAGTCCACTACTGGTTCGACTTCACATTTTAAACGATAAATATCCAAAATTAATTTTCATATTATGAACAATGAAGGATAGAAAATATCTTTGCAAAGGTACTTATCCATTGTTCTACAACAAGTGGATTAGAAGATCCACTGAAACAAGGTGTACGTTGCCTCAAGAAAGACTCAACAGAATGTTGTTATGTTCTATGCTCATTTAGAACTACAGAATGATTCATAGCTTGTGTACATATAAAAATAAATATTTTCATTATATGTCCCATAAAATTTGGTTTCTTAGGACGAAAATAATTTCATTTCCCAGTGAATTTATCACTAACACGGTTCCTTTGGGTTCCATCCATTGTCTAAAACCCAAAAAGAGTAGCCTGATAGGAAAAAAAATAAAACTTGGAAAACAACTTAATCAAGGGGAAGTACTTTATTTCTCAAACATATTAGGTCTAATATACGGTTACTCGTGATCATTAAAATAATTCTTGGACTATAACCTATAGTAATACTTACCCTTATGGACATCCCTAAACATAGCTTAGAAATATCTTTTGGGATGTCGCTAATGTTTTCACATTCTACTTTTCAAAGGTTGAATAAACCTTCCCCCTAATACCAACTATAGTGACCCAAGTTTAACATACATCTACATTAAATTTATTTTTCATAATACATAATACATGACACCAAAATATAACCAAGTACTATATTTTAAAACTTGGAAGATAATCTTATAACTTGGTGAAATATCTTCAATATCTCCCATAAAGATATTCCCCTTTTGTTTTTATAACTAAAACCATTCTTTATATACAGGGGAAAAGAAAACAAATAATGGTGAGATTAAATTCTTAGTAAGGGTAAATATAAAGAATATCAAACAATAAATAAACATAAGAATGTTAAAACATGAACATAATTATTGAATATCAAAATCACGAGTCATGAAATAAATCTTGGAAGTATTTAAGGCATAGATCATAAAGAAACATAAACCATGATAAAATAACCTTGTCATAAAACATAGAATTGTGGAAGAAAATAAACACATAATATGATTTCCTTAGTAGCCAATACATTTCTTCCAAGACCATCATAGTGGAGAAAATATCTTACTGAACTGGTTTTACTTGTCATTCCAGCCATGTATTACTGAACCCAATTTACTTGTCATTCCATCCTTGTATTACTAAACCATATTTACTTGTTGTTATAGTCATGTATATCTCAGGAGATATAAATCTTTACCCAATAATTAGAGGGATATATTTTCCTCACACATATCATAATGAAATCATTCTTAAATGTTCCACAGAAATTTAAAATATTCCTCATAGCGTAACCCATGAAATAAAATGGGTTTATTAATCATTATTTCATCATAAAATAATACATATAAAAGATAATTAAATCATTAACACAATAAAATATTCATAATAATAGGGATATAAACATAACCCTATTTAAGAGAATCATCTTAGTTGGAAAATAATTTTGATTAAACAATTGAACTTAATTCTTGATGAAAATATCCTTTCTTCTTAAAAAACATTTTATTTTATCAAAATTCCCTGAAATTTTAAAATAAAATAATTTAGTAGAAAATAAAATTAAAATATTATTGAGGAATAGTCAAGGAAATAAGGATTCATGGAAATATAAAAAATCCATTCATTTCATATAATTTTAAAAAATAACATTCTCCTTATTCTTTTGTCATAGAATTCAAAAAGTATCTCATATAGAAAATGGAAGAAAGATTTCTTCCAAACCATGTGGTAAAAGTAAAAAATGGGAAAATTGACTTACAAACCACATATAAGAATCACACAAATTTAATGAAAACATTTTTAGTAGAAATATACATGGATGATAAATATACCCCCTATAAATACTTACGAATAAACAATCTCAAATAATAATGAGATTGCATAAGTTATCCATTACCTTAAGTATGATTTCATCCGTCTGTGTAAAAAACTACTATATAGTGGTTTTAAACATATTATTATTTTGTGTATGAACCATAATAATATTTATTATATAGTATATGATTCTATTATAACCTTATATTATCCATTTATTTATCAATTCCATGTTAATGCAATGATTTGGGTAGTAATCGTTTTATTTATCATATATGTTTTGACATGTTATTCTTGATCTTATTAGTTAAACCATGATTTAATTACTTATAGAATGTAAAAAATGATATATATATATATATATATATATATATCATAAATATTGTGTATTGAAATATATATAAGAAATAGATAAATGGAATGTAATAAACCATTCATGGAGACAGTAGGTTGTACGTACGCATTAACGTTGTTTCTGTTTCCTTGATGAATTTGAATGGCAGAAAGTAAATGAAATATATATAAATATACATAATTAATTTATAATTATTATATATT
This sequence comes from Viscum album, assembly GCA_963277665.1. Taxonomy (NCBI): domain Eukaryota; kingdom Viridiplantae; phylum Streptophyta; class Magnoliopsida; order Santalales; family Viscaceae; genus Viscum; species Viscum album. The sequence continues at coordinate 1,910,772,778 of OY728137.1, forward strand.
ATATTTAATTCTTATATACTATATATACTTTATAATCATTCTTTAATTGGTTATCGTGGAGAATGAATCTCATCGCGTTGTGGAGACGGTAAGTCGTACGTACACGGGAGAGATGATATCATTTATTTAATGGTTAAATGGTATGAAATTGGATGGTATATAAATTTTAAAGAATAATTATTAGGTTATATTCATTACTTAAATCCATTATACTCATAATTATACCTTCTAAATTAAGTGTTGTTGAATAACAAATTACACCACCTTGTGGAGATGGTAAGATAAACGTACACAGACATGGTGATATAGTTTTTTTAGGATAGATAATAGGAGGTATAAGGTTGTACCATAATTATAATGACATATCAGAATGTATAAGATACTATATTTTTAACTTTATTATGATAACAACATAAAAACCTGAAGTACGAGAAGAAAAGAATTTTGAAAGAGGTGATAAAACAATTACCTCCTTTTCAGGTATCTCATTTTGGTATGCACAAAAGGACTCCTTTTTATTGGTTTTTCCCAATGGGAGGACTCTAGGATGAAGCGAGGGAAGTTGGGAGATGTTATGGGTGGGTTTTGGCTGAGCCAATGGAATTTGGAGGTGTGATTAAATGAGAAGGAGAGGTTCCCTTTTATAAGAGAGGGGAGGGGAACCTTTGGAAAATCTTGAAATATTAATTTAATTTAAATTTATTTTTGGTTTATAATTCTCCAAAACTAATTTATTGATAATATAATATGAGTATGAGTTTAAATCCACTCAAATAATAAAATTTAGGCATGTTTTTATTTTATTTTAAACCTTATAATTTTGAGTTGTCCTTATTTAATCTATTTATGTTTTTTGTGGTAATAAAATTATAAATATTAATTAGTAATAAATATTAAATTATTTTTTGTAAATTTTCCATTATTTGATAATTAATAAAATTTTAGACCATATAATTTTAACTTTTTTATTTATAAATATTTGAGTAATTTTTAAATAATTTAATAATATGTTATTTTTATAAAATATCAATAGTTTCAATTTTGACACTATTCATTTATTCGACTTTAAATAATATCCAAAAAAAATATAAAATCAAAAAAAATTATTTAATACACACCTAAGTTGTCATTATCACCTATAAAATTATTGTAGCACATTAATTAGTTTCTATGATATTTATTTTAATATTTTTATAACCATTTATTTGATATATCTATCAGTAAAATAAATTCTATATCGATATTGTGTCATAATTAATGGTAATTATTTAGTCTCTAAAAATTTTATATTAATTCAATGAATGTAGATAATTTCATTATATTTCTAGAAACTATTTATTTTCAAATTTTTAGCAATTTTATCACTATAGTAATATTATTATACTTATAAGATATATGAGAGTGGCATGTTGTAACATTATTTGGTTTTAATTATAATTACATCACTTTCATGGAACAAAGTCTATTAAATGAATAAATAGGGACCCATAGGTTATATTGGTAGAATTTAATTCATAAAATTGTATTTTGTTAGGTTTTAGGGTAATTTTTTTTATCCTTCTCATATTTTTAGTCAACCCTTGTTTACCCGATATATCTTTCACTATGATAAATAAAAATTATCGTAGTTATTATTGATAATTTCCAAAAAAATAGAATAAATCAATTAACACAATTAGGACCCACTGATTCCAAATATGGAATCAATTTTTCATAATTCAGAACAAATAATTGGACGAAATTAATTTAAAATTAATTCTCATTGGCGTGTTTTCAAGAAGTAAAAACATTTCAAAAGATTATCATGTGTTTATGTCAAATTTAAATGTGAAATTTCTTACAAAGAAAAAAATTGGAATAATTTAAAAAAACATAATCTAATTATACTTTAAAACCAATAAAAAATAGAATCTAACTATATAAATAAATTTTTATAAAAGGATGTTTTGAATTAAAATGCAGTATTTTTTACTATTTATCGAAATATGAATTTCATCAGAAAAATATCAAATTTTCAAAAAAGTTAAATTTTGATGTCCTGCTTCTAAATAAGACATTTGTTGTCAGATATAACATATAAAATAGTTTAAAAAATATATTCAATTTTTTTGGTCCATCAAAAGGTGGCAAAACAACATTTTTTGAAAAATACTTATTTTTTCTGAAAAATTGAATTTGTGTTTTTATCATGTTCTATAAAATACATAAGATGAATTTTAATGTTATATAAACATAAATTTTTTGTTATTAATATTCATAATTTCTAGTTTATATCCCATTAAATAATAATATTTTAATAATATATCATTGTTTAATGAAACATGGAGTTGCATACAATGCAAGCCATTGAGGAAAGTTTCCCTTGCATGTAATGAATTCCAAGTCAGTGTTTCATGTAGTGAAAACTTCCTTTGTTTTTGTGTATCCCATAATACCAAAATAATTCGTTTATACATTGATCAAAATCTATACTCAGTGTTGCGTGAAATGAATTATAACAAAAAAACTTGAAATTGTGTGTAACACAAACCAAGTATAGTGTTGCGTATACTACAAGACAATACAGTGTTGCGTATAGGGAAATATAATCATCATGTAGCGTATAAAAAATACACCAATGAATTTAAAAACAATCCATCTCATAATATCTTAGGGTGTTACATTATACCCCCCTTAAAATGAATTTCACCCTCAAAATTTTTCAGGGTTATAAAATATTTTCTATTTGAAATTTTCTTTCATAGAAACCCACATTGTAAAAATGAATACTAAAACATACTTCTAAAATGGAAAGTTAGAAACCTAATGGTTACCCAAATTAACTTATCACTAGGTTCCCACATAGTATAACATAGGTTTAAAGTGAAAACATAGATATGGAAGAGAAATTTAACCATCCTTTTTTGTTGGACTGTGATAGAAAATAAGGATTGGAGAAAGTTAACAACCAGAAAGCCGTAAATCTGCAATGATTTAAGAGACCATCTGATTTATTGGATAATATGGTACAACAATAAAATTTTTGGTTTCCAGGATCCTTTCCCTAAAGTTGAAGAATGAGAATAAATACTTACTGGATTTTGGTACAATATCACCATTTTTCGTGCCTTGAACTATTCCCACTTAATATCTTATTTAATGAAATGAAGCTGAATTTGTAATTCTTGAAGTATTATCAGATCATGTGATAGACTTATAGGTCATTCCATCTATCTTAACAAAAAGGTTATCATAGGTAATCAAATATGCTTAATTCCACATATAGTGATATAATATATTGGTCTACCAAACTTAAAATGGAGTATAAATCATACTATCCATAAATGGATAACCTTAAAATCCTTCCAAAAAATAAAAATATAAAACTTTAGAAGGATTTGAACTAAATAGACATAAAATTTTTCTCCCATATCTCATAAAACAGTTCTCTTTTGGCATATTCTGAACATGTGAATCCCATAATCATATATTCTATTGAAACATGATATTAACATGAATTACCATAGAACCTCCATGAATAAAATCCATTCTATCAAAATCAACTCTTTCCACACACCAAAAATTCTATATACTCACACCATGATATTATTGAGTCATTGTATTAGTCATGAGGTCAGTAATGCTATCAAACATATCATTATCTGTGTATCCCATCATTATGCGCTTATCATCTACATTACAAAAATATTTTAATCACCTTTCGTAGTTACGAGAACCATATAATTATAGATAACCACAATTAACTAATACATAGTTATTCCATTATTCCATAATACTATAAAAGAGATTCACCAACACTATTTTGGAATCCCATTACATAAAAACATAATCATTCCAGCACTTCGTTGTCATACTCAATATCACGAATTATGATCGCATGTGATTTTACTTTTCCATTGGCCTTAAGAGGTCACTAAAATCGATCATCATCATTCACCGTTGGATTTGGTCATTGATTAGCATAATTCACCATTTCCTTACACTTGTATCATTGAAGTGTGGGTGGTGAATTATCTATAGTCAATTTCTATATTCATATCATTATAAACCATTTCTCCATTACATTGAAACTCAACTGCTTGATGACCCTATTTTACACACAGAAAACATTTTCTAGTCCCCTTAAGACAATCTCCAACATGTTATTTTGGCACACTTTGAGAATAAAGAAAAAACTCAACTTATTTTCAGCATTGTTTTGTGATATTCCTTTAAACACCATCTATTGTTTCTTTTCAAAACCATTAAATTGTTATGTAACACCAAATTAAATTTCTACCTTGATAGAACAACACACAATTTATTCACTACTACTAAAATATCTTATATCTAATTCCCTTATAATACATGGTTTTAAGCCACTAAATAATCGATCAAATTTACTTTTAGGTTATATGATAAATCTAGAATCATAACTTGGAAGCCTTGTAAAATTTTCCTTGTATGTACCAACGTATTCATCATTCCTTTTTTTAAGCACAAGGCACTCCTTTTATAATGTTGTTTGAAGAATAAATGTGATGTACTTATTGATAAATAAGTTTTTGAACTCATCCCATTCCATGGATTCAATTTCATCTTGATGAATTGTATTCATGATTAGAGTCTGCCACTGGTATTCTTCACCTTCTAAATGATAAACAACAAAAATTAATTTTTCATGTTCCAAATAGAGAAGGATGGAAAATATCTTTTGAATGGAACTGATCCATTTTTCAGCAATAAGTAGATCAAAAGACCCACTAAAAGAAGGTGTAAGTCTTATCATAAAGGACTCAGCAGAATGTTTTACCTTATCTACTCATTTGGAACTTCAAAATGATTCATAGGTTTTGTAAGTATGTCAATAAGATTTTTCATTCTATCTCCCATAACATTTGGCTGTTCAAGAGGAAGATCGTTTCATTTTCTAGTTCATTGATCATTAACATGGTTTCCTCAGGTTCCAATCATTGAATAAAACCCAAAAATAATAGTGTGAGAGGAAAAAATCAAACAAGGAAAAGTACATAATCAAGGGGGAGTAATTTAAATATCAAACATATTATTTCTAATACTAGGTTATTTATGATAATTTCCATAAATATATTAATTTATCCTATATTTATACATACCCTTATGGACATCCCTAGACACACCATAGAAATATATCTAGGAATCCCACTAAAGTTTTCGCATCCTCATTTACAAAGGCTGACTCAACCATTGCTCTTATACCAACTATAGTGACCCAATCCTAACATACATTGACAATAAATTTATATTGTGTAATATTTAATACATGACACAAAAAAACCCAAATATCATATTCGTTTAGTGTATTTGTATACATGGAACATAATCTTCTAACATTGTGAAAGATATTCAACATCTCCCATATAGATCTTCCCCTTTAGTTTTCATACCCAAAACCTTTCATTGTATATTGTGGAAAAGAAAAAATAAATAGTGTGATATCAAATGCTCAGTAATGGTAAACATGAATAACATAAAAAACCTAAACACAAGAATGTGAAAACATAAAAATAAAATTTTAATATCAAAGTCTTGAGTCATGGAATAAATCTTGGCAGTATTTAAGGCACAAATCATAAAGGAACATTAACCATGATAAAATTGATTTGGAAAAACATGGAATTGTGGAAAAAAAATTAGTACATAATATGATTTCCATATTAGACAAGTAATTTTTTCCAAGACCATCATAGAGTAAAAATTATATTATTGAACCGATATTACTTGTCGTTCCAGCCATGTATTACTAAACCATATTTACATACCATTGCATACCTATATTACTGAACCATATCTACATTCCATTCCTGTAATGTCTATCTCATGAGATATACAACTTTAACTAATTCATTTTAGATAGATATAGGTCCCACTCATATCATAATGAAATAATTCTTACATGATCCACAAAAACATAAAACATCCATCATAGAATAACCCATGAAATAAAATGGGTTACATAAACATTATTATGTCATAAAGTAATATATATAAAAGATCATTCCATTTTAAAAAAAATAGAATAATATTAATAATGGTGATAGAAACATAACCCTATTTACTATCATCATCTTATATAGAAAATAATTTTGATAAAACCCTTGAACTTAATTCTTGTAGAAAATATCCTTCTTTTGAAAAACAATTTATTTTCTCAAAATGCCAGGAAATTTTAAAAGAAAAGAATTTAGTAGAAATTAAACTTGAAATAGTATAGAGGTAGCATCATGGAAATAAGGTATCATGTAATCGTAAAAAAATCCATTAATCCCATATAAGTTAAAAAAGAACATTCTCCTCTTACTTTTTTCAAAAAAGTCAAAAAGTACCCCGTATAGAAAATGAAAGAAATATTCCTTCCAAACCATGTAGTAAAATTAAAAAATGGGTAAAAATTACTTTAAACATACATATAATAATAGTAAACATTTTATGAAAACATTTTTATAAGACATGAACATTGAGGATAAATATACCCCCAACAAATACTTACGAATAAATAATCTCGGATAATAATGAGATTTCAAAAGTTATCCCTTACCTTAGGTGTGATTCCTTTAATATGTGTATGAAACTCCTTTATAGTGGGTCTAGAAATATTATTATCATATGGGAGAACCATAATAAAATTTATGATATCATATATGATTCTATTATGATCTTATATTACCCGTTTATTTATCAATTCAATGTCAAAGCAACGTTTTGGGTAATAATAGTTTTATTTATCATATGTGTTTTGACATGTTATTCATGATATTATTACATATATAATGATTTACATAAATCTAGAATTTAAAACAAGATTTATAAATCATAAGTGTTCATTATATAAAAATATATAAAAAATAGATTAATGAAATGGAATACACCGTTCAAGGACACGGTAGGTCGTACATACGCATGAACGTTGTTTCTGTTTCCTTATTGAATTTGAATGGAAGAAATGAAATGATATATATATATTTACATAAATCCAGTATAATTATTTTTTCATAAATTTCATGCTTATTTATTATATAAACTTTATAATCATTCATGAATGGTTATCGTAGAGAATGAATCTCATCGCCTTGTGGAGACGGTAAGACGTACATACGCACGGGCTACAATATCATTCACTTAATGGTTAAATAGTATAAAATTTGATGGTATATTAATTATACAGAATAATTATCATGTTATATATATTATTTAAATCCATTATAATCGTTATTATACCTATCTAAATTAATTATTGTTGAATAAAAAATTACGCCATGGCGTGGAGACAATAAGCTGTATATACACACGCATTGTGATATTGTTATTCATAGGCTGGATAAAATGAGGAATAAGGTTTCCCCATAGTTATAATAACATATCATTAGGTATAATATACTATATTTATTAATATAGTATGGAAGCATAATAATAAGAGGAAGCATAATAATAATAGGAAGTAGAAGAAGAAAAGAATTCTGAAAGAGGTGATAAAACAATTATCTCCTTTTCAGGTATCAACTTTTGGTATGAGCAAAAGGACTCCTTAAGATTGCTTTCTTTCCAAATGTGGCCTCTAGGATGAAGTGAGGGATGTTTGGAGAAGCTTTATATAGGGTTTGGTCATGCCAAATGTCATTGGAGATGTGATTAAAAGAGAAGGAGATGTGTCTTTTTATAAGAGAGGGTAGTGGCACCTTTGGAATATCTTGGAATATTAATTTATTATAAATTTATTATTAGATTATAATGCTCCCAAACTCATTTTTTTAGAAAAAATTAGTATGGGTTGACCCTCCCAACCAAAAAAATTTGGACATGTTTTATTTTATTTTAAACCTTATCATTTGGATTTATCATAATTTAATCTATTTAATTTTATTTCTGGTAATAAAATTATAATTATCAAATGGTTATAAATGTTTACTTATGTATTGTAAATTGTCCATAATTTAATACTTTATGAAATTTTGGAACATGTAAGTCTAACTTTTTAATTTTTCAATATTTTTGTTTTATTTTTAAATAATTTAATAATAGGATTTTTTTTATAAAATACCAATAGTGTCAATTTTGACCCTATTCATTTATTTGACATTAAATAAAATCCACACTGAAGAAAAAATAGAAAAAAAATGTTTAATACAATCCTAACATGTCATTATCACCTATACAATTTTTTGATTACATTAATAATTTCATATGATATTTATTTTAATATTTTTAAAATCATTTATTAGAATTTTTATATCAATAAAATAATTTCTACAACACTATTGTGTCATCATTAATGGTAATTATTTATTCTCAAAAAATTATAAACAAATTCACTTGATATAGATAATATCATTATATTTCTAGATACTATTTATTTCTGAATTTTTATCATGTTTATTAGTATATTAAAATTATTATAATTATAAGATATATGAGAGTGACATGTTGTCACCTTCTTTTGTTTTAATTATAATTAAATCACTTTCATGGATAAAATTCAATTATATGAATCAATATCAAACCATTGGTTATATTTGTTGAATTTAATTCATCTAATAGGATTTTATCAGGTGATATGGTAATTTCATTATCTTTATCATATTGATAGTTACCATAATTTTTGAGATTTTCCTTTAACTGTGGTAAATAAAAATTATTATAGATACTATTCATAATATCCAAAAGAAATAACAGTATCCAATGAAAATAATTTTTACCCAATGATTCCATATATGGAATCCATTTTTTATAATTCAAAAAAATAATTTGCTGAAATTAATTTAATATTATTTCTCGTTGTCATTACCGAAAAGCGGTTTTTTTTAAGAAGTTAAAACTTATCAAATGATTGTCATGTATTTATGTCCAATTTAAATGTGGAATTTTGTAAAATGAAAAAAATTGTAATAAATGATAAGAACATAATCCAATTACAGTTTAAAACCAATTAAAATCATAATGTAACTATATAAAAAATTAGACGAAAAGACAGTTTTTGAATTAAAATGCATCATTTTTACTATTCATATAAATATTAATTTCATTGGAAAAATAAAAAAATCAAACCAAATAATTTTGGATGTCTTTCTTCCAAATAAGATGTTTATTTTTTCAAATAGAATATAAAAAAGTTTTAAAAACTATATTTCAAAACTTGTGTTCCATTAAAAGGTGGAAAAACTTTAGTTTTTGAATAATAATTATTTTATCTGAAAAATAGAATTTATTATTTTATAATGTTCTACAAAATACAAAAAAATAATTTTAAGGTTATATATAATTTAAAATGAGATTTATTCTATTTATAATGCCTAGTTTATATCCATTTAAATAATAATATTTTAATAATATATCGTTGTTTAGTGAAACTCAGTATTGCATACAACACAAACTATCAAAGAAAGTTGTTATTGCATGTAATTCAAGACAAGTTAGTGTTGAGTGTAGTGGAACCTTCCTTTGGCGTTTTGAATAACATAATCCAAACATAGTTCTTTTAGACATTGAAAAAAATCTATACTCATTGTTTCTTGAATTGAATTCTATCAAACGAACTTGAAATTTTTTGTAACACAAGCCAAGCATAGTGTTGCATATTCTGCATGATAATATGGTGTTTTGTATAGTAAAATCTAGTCTTAGTGTATCATAGAACACACGACATTAGAGAAATTAAAAAAAATTATTTCATAAAATCTCTGGGTGTTACATTATACCCCCCCTTAGAATGAATTTCCCCCTCAAAATTCATCAGGGTTATAAAAGGATTAATACTTGAAAGTTTCCTTCATAAAAATCCACTTCGTAAAAAGGAATACTAAAACATCCTTTTAAAAAAGAAAGTTAGAAATATAAAAGTTACCCAATGTAACTCATCACTAAGAATCCGCATAGGTCAACATTGGTGGGAAGTGAAAAAATAGATATAGAAGAGAAATCTGACCATCATGTTCTGATGGATAGTGATAGTGAACAAGGTTTGGGAAAAGCTAAAAACCAGAATTCCATAAATCTATGATGACTTGAGGGAACATCTGATTCATCAGATAATACGGTACTAAGATATCATTTTTGGTCTCCAAGATCCTTTCCCTTATGTTTATGAATGAGAATAAATAATTATATGATTTTGGTACAATCTCGCTATTATTACTACCTTGAACAATTTTCGCTTCATCTATTATTTAAAGAAACAATGTTGAATTTTTCATTATTGAATTATTAGTAGGTCATGCGATATAATGATATGTCATTCCATATATCTCAACAAAAAGGTTATCCCAGGTAATCAAATATGCATAAGTCCGCCTATAGTGAGATAATATATTGATTTAAAAAACATCAAGTAGAGTATAACTCCTACTATCCATAAATAAATAACCTTAAAATCCTTCCAAAACTGAATATATAAATCTTTATAAATAGGTGAACTAAATCGACATAACATTTATCTCCCACAACTTATAAGGAAGTTATTTATTGCCATATTCCATACATGTGAATACCTTAATCATGTATTCTCTTGAAACATGTTAACAACATGAATTACCATAAAAACTTAGTGAAAATAAAGATTCTGTCGAAATTAACTCTTTTTACACACCAAAAATTATATATAATCAAACCATGCTATCACATTGTCCTTATACGAGTCATGAGGTCATTAATACTACCAAATAACTCAATATCGTCTTATCCCTTCATTATGTACATATCAGGTTCTTTCTAAAAAATTTTTAATCACTTTTCATGGTTACCTATACAATATACTTATGTAAAAACACAAGGGACTAATACATAGATATTCCAATATTCCATAAATCTATTAAAGGTATTAAATAACACTAATTCGGAATCCCATTACATAAAAACATAATCATTCCACCAATTCATTTTCATACTCAATATCACCAATAGTGTTCATAAGTGATTTACCTTTGTCTAGTTACTTAAGAGGTTAATGATATTGATCATCATCATCAACCCTTGTATTTTGATATTGGTTAGAATAATTCCCCATTTCCTTACACTTGTAGCATTGTTGTATGGGTGCTACATTCTCTGTAGTCTTTTTTCAATTCATATCATTATCAGCCATTTTCCCATTACATCAACACTCCACTACTTTATGAACTTCTTTTCCACACTTAAAAAAACTTTCTTGTCCCTTCAGGACAATATCCACCATGCTTTTTTCCACAATTTGAGCATAAGGTAATATTAATCTTCTTTTCACCATTGTTTTGAGATTTTCCCTTGAACTCCATCTTTCATTTATTCTCAAATCCTTGATATCGATATGTAACAACAACTTATATTTCTACCTTGATAGAACAACGTAGAATTTCTTCATAGCTACTAATGTCTCTTATAGATAATTCCCTTAGAAGACTTCGTTTTAATCCACTGAAGACTCAATCAACTTTACTTTTAGGTTGAATGATAAATCTAGAAGCATACCTTTAAAGTCTTGTAAAATTTTTCTCATATGTACCAACCGATTAATTATAATTTTTATTAAGATCAAGGAACTATTTTTCTATATTTTTTAAAGGAATACGATGGAATTAGTTATTGAAAAATAGGTTCTTGAACTTGTCCCATTCCATGGATTCAATTTCATCTTGCTGACTTGTATTAATGATTACAGTTCACCAATGGTTTTCTTTACCTTCTAAATAATAAACAGCCAAAATGACTTTTTCATGTTCCCAACAATGAAAGAGGTAAAATATATTTTAAATTGTATTAATCCATTTTTCAGAAACAATTGGATCATAATACCCACTAAAAGAAGGTGTACATTACCTCATTAAGGACCCAACAAAATGTTTTTCCCTTTTCTGCTCGTTTGGAAGTCCGGAATGATTCATAGCTTGTGTAAGTATGGAAATAAATTTTTTTATTATATCTCCCAAAACTTTTGGTTGTTCATTATTACAATAATTTCATTTCCTAGTGCAGTTATCATTAACAAAGTTCCTTCAGGTTTCATCCATTATCTAAAATCCAAAAAGAATAGTGTGAGAAAAAAATCATACTAGGAAAACAACATAATTAAGGAGGAGTACTTTCAATATATAACTTTTTAGGTAAAATAATAGGTTATTCATGCTCATTACCAAAATTAGAGGACTATAACCTATAGTTACACTTACCCTTAGAGACATCCCTATAAATAACATATAAATATCTCTAGGTATCTCCCTAATGTTTTTTCATCCTGGTTTCCAATGGTTGATGAATCCTTCACTCTAATACTAAATATAGAGACCCCAGATTATTGTACTTCTACATTAAATTTCTTTTTCTGAATAGATAATACATGACACAAAAAGACACCCAAAGGCCTTATTATATTAGTGTATTTGGAAACATGGAACATAATATTCTAACTTGGTAAAGGATCTTCGGCATATCCCATAAAGATTTTCCCTTTAGTTTTCCTACCTAAGAACTTTTTTTATATCCTAGGGAAAAGAAAACATGAAAATTGTGATCTAAAATTCTCAGTAGGGTAAACATGAGTAACATCAAACAGAACATAAAAAAAGTATCTGGAAACACAAACATAAAATTTTAATATCAAAATCACGAGTCGTGAAATAAATATTGGCAGTTTGTAAGGCAAAATCATAAAGGAAGATTAACCATGATAAAATATCATTGACATAAAACATGGAATTATTGAGATCAAATAATTACATAATATGATTTCTATAGTAGCCACGTAATTTCTTCTCATATTATAAGAGTGGAAAAAGTCCATTACTGAATTGGGTTTACTTGTCGTTCCATCCATGTATCACTTAACCAGATTTACCAGCCATTCCATCCCATTATTACTAATCCAGATTTACTTGTCATTCCAGTCATGTATATCTCATGAGATATAAATATTTAAACAATACATTAGATGGAGATATTGGTCCCACCTATATTATAATTAAATCATTCTTACATGTTCCATAAAAACATAAAACTTTCATCCTAGCATAACCCAAGAAATAAAATGGGTTTCTTAAACATCATTCCATCATAACATAATCCATATAAAATATCATTCCATAATTAAAATAGTAAAATAATATTAATAATTGGGATAAAGACATAACACTATTTAAGAGAATCATCTTATATGGAAAATAATTTTGATAAAACACTTGAACTTAATTCTTGAGGAATATATCATTTCTTCTTCAAAAATGATTTCTTTTCTGAAAATTCTGTGAAATTTTAAAAGAAAATAATTTAGTTGAATATAAACATAAAATTGTATAGAGGAACCTTCATGGAAATAAGGCATTATGGAACCGTAAAAAAATCCATTCGTTCTATATAAGTTAAAAAAAGAACATTCTCCTCGTACTTTTGTTGGAGAAGTCAAAAAGTACCTCATATGGAAAATGAAAGAAATATTCCTTACAAACCATATAGTAAAAGTCTAAACTGGATAAAAATGTTTTTAAAAATACATATAATAATCGTAAAAATTTTATGAAAACATTTTTAAAATGCATGATCTTGGATGATAAATACACCCCCAGTAAATACATAGGAATAAAAAAACTCAGATAATAATGAGATTAGAATAGTTATCCCTTACCTTAGGTTTGACTTCTGCCGAATGTGTATGAAACTCTTATATAGTGGATTTAAACATATTAATAACTTTTTAAATAATCATAAAAATATTTATGATACCATATATGATTCTATTATTACCTTATATTACCTGTTTATTTATCAATTCCATGTTAAAGCAACATTTTGGTTATTAATCGTTTTATTTATCGTACGTGTTTTGAATTGTTATTCCTAATATTATTACATTAATTATGATTTACATACTTCTAGAATGTAAAACATGATTTATATATCATAAATATTCATTATCAAAATATATATAACAAATAGATAAATGAAATGGAATACACCGTTCATAGAGACGATTGGTTGTACGTACACATGAACGATGATTCCATTTAGTTCTTAAATTTTAATTAATAAAAGTTAATGATATATATATATATAAACATAAATATATTAGAATTATTATGTCATATATTTAATTATTATTTAATATATATAACTCATAATCATTCTTGAATGGTTATCGTGGATAATTAATCTCATTGCATCGTGGAGACGATAAGACGTACGTACACACGGGTGACAAAATCATTAACTTAATGGTTAAATGGTATGGAATTGGATATATATTATTAATAGATAATAATTATCAGGTTATATTAATTATTTTAATCTATTGTAATCATCATTATACCAATCAAAATTAAGTATTTTTCAATAACAAATTACACCATGCCATGGAGATGGTAAGACATACGCACACACGCATGGTGATATTTTTATTCATAAGATGGATAAAATGAGGTGTAAGGTTTTCCCATAATTATAATGACATATCATCATGTAGAATATACTGGATATATTACTTTATTATGGGAATAATATAAGAATAGGATGTAGAAGAAGAAAGGAATTTTGAAAGAGGTGATAAAACAATTATATCTTTTTTGGGTATATCTGTTTGGTATGAAAAAAAGGACTCCTTAAGATGGATTTATTCCAAAATAGCTGCATATAATATGAATTTAGGGATGTTTTGAGGAGATTTGGGCAAGGGTTTTCTGAAAAAAAGTGTATTGGAGGTGTGATTAAAAGAGAAGGAGATGTTCCTTTTTATAAGAGAGGGGAGGGGCACCTTTGGAATGTCTTGAAATATAAATTTATTATAAATTGATTTTCGGTTTATAATGTTCCAAAACTAATTTATTTATAAGATTATATGATTATGGGTCTAAATACTCTCAAACAACAAAATTTAAACACGTTTTGATATTATTTTAATCCTTATCATTTTGATTTATCCTTATTTAATCTATTTAATTTTATTTGTGGTAATAAATTTCTAAATATTAAATGGTGATAAATATTTACTTATGTGTTTTAAATTGTACATAATGGAATAATTAATGAAATTTTAGACCATATAATTTTAAATTTTAAATTTGTAATTATTTTTTCTTATTTTTAAATAAATTAATAATATTTTATTTTTACAAAATATCAATAGTGTCAATTTTGACAATATTCATTTATTTGACTTTAAATAAAATGAACACGAAAGAAAATTTTAAAAAATATATTTAATACACTCCTAACATGTCATTATCACCTATAAAACTCCTCGATCACATTAATTAGTTTAGATGATATTTATTTTAATATTTTTAAAACCATTGATTCGATATTTCTAACAATAAAATAATATCTACATCACTATTGTGTGATCATTAATAGTAATTATTTAATCTCTAAAAGATATAAATAAATTTACATGATGTTTATAATTTCATTAAATTTATGTATACTATTTATTTTCAATGTTTTATCACGTTTATCACTATATTAAAATTATTGTACTTATAAGATATATGAGAGTGACATGTTACCACATTCTTTTGTTTTAATTATAATTAAAACACTTTCATAGAAAATATCCATTCAATGAATCAATCCATACCCATGGGTGATATTAGTTGACTTTAATTCATACAATAGGATTTTTGAAGGTTATATGGTAATTTTATTATCTTTATCATGTTGTTAGTTACCTTAATTTACCATATATACCTTTAACTGTGCTAAATGAAAATTGTTGTAGTTACTATTCATAATATAGAAATGAGATAAAAGTAACATATTAACATTATTTGGATCCAATTATTTCAAATATGGATTCCATTTTTCATAATTAAAATTACAGAATCAACAGAAATTAATTTAAAATTAATTCCCATTGTCAAAACCAAAAAGCAGGTTTTTAATAAGTAAAAACCTATCAAAACATTGTCATGTGTTTATGTCCAATTTAAATGTGAAATTACATCCAACTAACAAAATTGGATTAAATTATAAAAAAAATAACCCAATTAAATGTTAAAACCATTTAAAAAGATAATATAACTATATAAATAAATTAGATGAAAAGGCAGTTTGGAATGAAAATGCAGTTTTTTCACTATTAATCAAAATATGAATTTCATCATAAAAATAGAAAAATTTCATCCAATTTTAATTTTGATGACCCGATTACAAATAAGACATTATTTTTTTAATAGAATATATTAAAGTGCTAAAAACTAGATTTAAAATTGGTGCTTCATTAAAAAGCGACAAATCATTACTGTTTGAAAAATACTTCTTTTATATGAAAAACTGATTTTTTTCTTATATCTTTTTATATAAAACCCAAAAGAAGAATTTTAATATTATATAAAATAAAAAATTTTATCAATAATATTCATAATGGATAGTTTATATCCCATTAAATAATAATATTTTTATAATATATCATTGTTTAGTGAAACTCGGTATTGCATACAACACAACCTATCGAGGGAGGTCGCTCTTGCGTGTAACAAAAGACATATAATTGTTGTGTGTAGTGAAAGATTTCATTATTATTGTATATACAAAAATCCAAACATAGTTCTTTTATACATTGAACAAAATCTAAATTGATTGTTGCATGAAATTAATTCTATCAAACGAACTTTAAATTATGTGTATCACATGCCAAGTATACTTTTGAGTATACAAAAAGATGATAAAAAGTTGTGTATAGTGAATGATAATCTTGGTGTTGTGTAAAAAAGAAGACATCAAAGATATTAAAAAGAATCTATCCCCTAAAATCCTGGGGGGTTACAATTTATCTATTTATTCTTTTGGTTTTTGGGAGATTCCATTCCCCTTTCATTCTCCATAATTCTTAATTGATTAAAAACAGTCTTTTGGGATTTAGAATTCCTTTTAGGGTACCGGAACATTGATTTTGGTTCTTCTTCAAATATAATTCCAGTTTGGTTTATTCAAAATGGTATAAAAGTATGATATTTTCTTGTTGTTTTCGGATGTACGGTAGATTACAGGTAGTACTAAAAAAATTCAAGTAGTTGGTCATTATAGATTTCTTTATCACCAACAATATAAGATGTCTCTTGGGTTACCTAGGGTTTTTTGGTGGAATTTACATTGAGTTCGAGACCAGTCATAAATGTTTTTGATACTTTTGGTCTTTTAATGGGTGTCTATTTTGATATGTTCTATGTTTCAGAGGTAATTCATTGGGGTTCATTTTTACTACACATAGATTGGAGAAACATGTATAGGATATGCTTCTGGATCATGTGGATTGATATTTTTATTCAAATGATTAGTGTATGGACTACCAAAATATCTGGTCAATCCATGAACAACTGATGTTTCTTGAAATTTTAATATTTTCTTTATTCAGATATTTTTTCCCCTTGATTTTGGTTTATACTAATTTTTAAAAATTATATTATAATACTTGTTTTGAGTGTTGGTTTGTTTAATTGATATTTTTATATCAAAACATTAGGTTGTTTGAAATGAGTATGAAATTTCCTAATGTTTTGAAGATGTTTTAAATTCAATGCGATGATTTTTTTCCTGTGTTTTTAAAATATTTTGAATTTAAATATGCGTTTTTTTGGAAAACATGGTTACATTTATTTTGTTCTAACCAATATCATGTGGTATAATATTTTAAAATTTATAATCATTTAAAGAGTTATGTGTGAAATGTTTTAAAATATAAATTTTGAAATAATTCAATGATAAGGATGTTTTACCTAAAAAAATTTATGCGACTGAAAATACTGGTTTAAAGAATGATTTTTCAAATTAACTTTGATAAAAGTATCTTTTTTCATATTAGTGAACTTATTTTATAAATAATTTAAGATTTTTCATTTTTTTTATGATTTCATTTTGTTTTGGATTTTTAATTTGTTTATAATAGCATGTTAAGATCATTTCAATTAGTATTTTGAATTATGATTCTTGTCTTAAGAAGTTGGGTTTTATGGATTTATTTTAATTTTATTTATATTAGACCCCCATTAAGATTTAATAGACTATTTTATTGATCAATATTCTCTTGGATTTATTGCTCTGTTGGCTCCAGACTCAGGGCCCTATGTTCTTCCTCTCATACCCCAACATAAAGATTATGTTGAAGCATTCTAAACACTTGATCATATTTACTTATTTGGAAAATGGAATTTTCAAGAAGAAGTGACATGGATAAATAGGATTTAGGATATCTTCATTCAAATTGACCCTCAAGAATCTACAATGGTTATTTTTGATACTTTCATTCATAAGATTCTGGGTTTGAGGTGGTGGAAGTTTGTTACTCATGAAAAACCAATAAATTTATATTCCTAGGTTTATTTCAAGGAATATTTCATTACAAATTTTTTTATTCATCCAGTAAATGTATTGATGTATATAGAATTATGGGGTCTCTAATAGGGTTATAAATATTTATTGGAGTAGGATGTCTTTTTTTCATGTTGGTGTCATATTCAATGTATTTGGTTATTAATGAATATATAATAGCATGGTGTTTTGGGGAAGTCCTTTATCCAAATATATTTCAAAACACCATTCCTCTCATACTATACTCTTATGAAAAATTAATGGTTAATTTTTTCATGGTTGAGGTAAACTTGACTGGAGCACCAGAGGCATTGGGAATTTCTATAATTCTTGGATGTGATAGGGGAAGCTTTAGTTGGGGGAAAAAGAATCATGATAAGTCAGACCATGTAAGAAGTGGAATGAAATAGTCATTTTGATTATCATCACAGAATTACAATAAAAAATCACTTGGTTTTCTACCAGTGTTGAAGGTTGGGTCGCAATAATTTTACTAGTATGATTCCCCCAAAAGCTTGTAGTGTTTGTGGTTTTTTGGGTCATATATATAAGTTTTTAGGTTCTCTCTATATCTCAACAAGATATATTACCACTATATACAATAGAAATAATGGAATAGAAAAATATTCATGATAGTAGGGGTCTATCCCCATGCCTCTAAGTGAATCATTATCACATAGTGGAGGAGATTCAAGTGGATATTGATATTGGTTCAATTTAAGTTAATACCGATAGTAATAGGAAGAACATTTTAATTTCACATGATGTAGTTATTTTACCCTATAAACATTTTTATAATGAGATAATTATTTTTGGTACTATGTTTTCATAGTGGTGATGTTTTTTATCTTCCAAACCCTTTGTAGGTTTCTTACATTGTTATGTGACTATCGGGTTTTATAGATATCCAAGATGTATTCTTCTTGTTTGTTTAATATAAGATATCACACTCCATTGTGGAATATTATCTTTTAAATTTTTTATTTAATCTATTAAATTACGTTATTTAAATGTTACTAGTTTTATGGGGAAGCTCGGGGGTGTTATGCGTGTTTGGGACATGAAATAAAAGGGAAATAATATCATCCTGTGCATGTTTCATAGTTGAAGCATGGTTAGTGTGAATCATTCAAGGGGGAAAGCCAAACTATGAAACCATGGAGAAAAGATTTTCTCATGATTGGTGTATTTTTTTTCAATATATGTGGGATTCCAATGTAACTATGAAACATGAACAAATATTGTACTTTGGATTTTGTGTAGTTTTGGAATCCATGCGACCAAACTGTCTCCCCATTTAATATTGTGAATTTACAGTCCCCCCTCGAGGTTTTAAGTGTTCCACCCAATTTTCCTCTCCATTTATTATCATCTAGTCCTGGTGAAAATAAAAAGATTCCAAATTTTCCCAAGGTTCAATCTCTTTAATTTATAGGACGTTCGATGTTTCGTTGGGTGAAGATCAAAGCTGAATGTAATTTTAATTCTCCCCTTGCTTCAATTTTCATGATTATGGATTGGGATTTTCTTCTTATTATTCTAAATTCGTAAAAAAAACATTTTCCAGTGGACCTTCAGTTGGAGATTCAAAGGCATATTGAATCCAGATTTATGGCTAATATTAATAGATCATTCATCTATAGATTTCAGTTAAGTGTTCTGTAGGTGATATCATATAGTCTTAAAGTCGATTTGTGTATGTGTAGTGGTGTTTTTGGTTTTATATTTTGTATAATTTGATGTCTCTGTTAGGGTTTTGAAAAAATGGGCTTATAAATGATCAAATGGACACCTCATGATCCATATGGGATGTGTTGAGGATGACTAGATTGATTTAGGGTCACCCATGGGGTGCACCAATATTTCAGAACATGGAAAATTGTAATGATTTTCATAGGATTGGATGGAGATGAAGTATATCCCATGTTTAACATGTAGCTATATTATTTGAGTTGAAAAGGGGGATGTTGATATTTGTTTATAGACATTGATAATTGCATAATGGATTTATTGGATGAATATAAAATGGGTTCAATGAAATAAAGTAGTTGTACAAAATGACTTTTGAATCATACTTGAAATCCTTATGTTGGTTAATGAGTGTTAAATTACAAACAAGTTATTTGGGTAAATTATTACTATTTATTGAATGCGTTAAATGGTACAAACCGTGAGAATTATTGTTTTTTAACAGGTTATTGTATAAAAGATAAACATATTAAATGGGTTGTGTTATGTAAATGGTAAATGTGCTAAATAGTTATGGCTTGATGATATTTCTTGTATTGAATGAAATGTGAATTTTGAATGTTGTGTGTATTTATTGTGTATTATTAGTGGTATTGTATATGTGGAAAAGGGATATATGTTTGCGATCATGACTTGGTAGTGTGGGAAAATGGACTGAGTCACCTCCCATGGGTCGAATTGTACTGATACTCTAAACCCCACCCTAGAATGCACGGGTTAAGGAGTCAGACTGAGGCTTTAGACCCCCAACTATTTTATTGGATGAGACTACCTAGAATAAAGATCTAAGGTAAGTGTTTAATGATTATTTATGAAATATTATCTCTAGCGAGATAGCAAAATTACATTATTCTCCTATTAATAGTAATTTACCGACTTAGGCCATAGTAAAAATGATGTAAATTCCTAACCCATGGAACATGTGATAGAAATGAATTTAGTAATGCAGACCGTTTAAGTGATGAAAATTGAAATGATGATGGAAATTGAGAAAGTGAATATTTCTAACTAATGGAACCCATGTTGTCACTTGCTTCACCATATCATTTATTTCATACTTTCTTAAACTGTCATTTTAGAATAGATATTTTGTAGACACTGTTGGTGGTGGCCTACTAAGTTATAGTCACACCCTTCCTGAGCATAGATTTAGTACTTGAGAAGATTTCATGGTCGCTAGTCAGGACAAGGGAAAAGGGCCTACGCTAAGAAGTTGAGTTTGCCTTGGGTTGAATATGGAGGAGGTTCCAAATTTGGATTCAACAACCATTTTGAGTATTTGGATATTTTTTATATTATGTTTCCATCAATTTTGGTTCTATTTTCATGACATGGAATATTCATTTTTTGGTTTTGGTTTGTATCCTGTTTGGGGAATATATATTAATGCATGTTTTAGGTCTAATGTTAATTGTTTAATTTATTTCATATGTTATCTGTTGTGGATTAATCTAGTAAATATGGTATAGTCTCCCCACTTTAACTGTCAGGCCATCAGTAATATTTGGAATCCTATAGCATATAGTGTGGTGTGTTTGAGGTCATGTGGAGACCTGACTCAGGGCATTGGTTTAGTGGATTTTGGGTTAGTGACGTTACAAAGTGATATTAGTGGAAGTTATTTTATGTGGTCTTACAGTTTGGGATTATATAATTAATATGAGGATGGTTTGGAACTTGGAAATGATATTGCGAATAGGATTAGCTATCCTATGAACAAGGGATGCCCGAGGTTCCCTGGATGGGAGTTTTCATTCTTGATGTGTATTGTTACTTTGAATGGTATTTCACCATTAGGTGATACAATTATTATGTGATGTTAATATATTATGATATTTTCTCATGTTTATAGTGGTAGTATATTGTTAATTCATGAATCATTATAAGAACCTAGGGAAATAATTGTATGCATCACGATAAGAACACATGGGATTGGTGTGTGGGACATGGAGAGTAGAATACATTTTACATTCTTGTAAAACATAAAAAATGTTGTCTAATAACGATGATTCAAATGGGAAAATGGAAATAATGTTAAACAATGGTTAAATAATTGTTCTTAATAAAGAGTTGAAAATGAGTTAGAATGTTGGTTGTAACAATTTGTGAAATGGGAAATGTGCCTAAAAATAAAGATGTTCATTGTGAGTGTGTCTAGTGCATGATTTTTGATTATGTGTGTTGGTTACAACCTGTTTTATATGGTCTACATTTTGAATGAACTAGGGTAGTGATATGGAAGTTAGGATGTCTATTTCAATAGGGTTTAAAAAATGGGTTGTTTATTCATATTTTAGAGTTTTCTTTTGTGAAATTGTGGATTCTTTTATTATGTGTTTCGAAATTTGATCATAGAATTGTAAGAAGATTCCTCCAGGATGTTGTGTTCTAGTTGGGAGGTAAGAGGATTTCTCCAAGAATTACCTTCCATAGGTGGAGAAAAGGAACCCAATTAATTAGGGTAATAGGGGAGAAATGAAATTCTATGAGAACTTAACTTGTTTTATATAGATGATGGAATATGATACAGGGTAGTTTTTGCTGAGTATCTTTGAGATGACTTGGGATTTCTAGCCGCAACACCCTCCTACATTTGCTGTAGAGGGTGGATTGGATGAAACCCTGTTCTGGATAGAGTCCATCTAGATGATTCCTGATCACATAGAAATCCCAATGAGAAGTGGGTCAATCTAGTAGCTTATATGCTACAAGGTCATGAAAAGAACTATTTGGATGTTCTAGTTAAGACCCAACAAGCTGAAGATATTATATAGAAATATTTTTTGTAAGATCTTCTAGAATATTTCTATCAGGGGACCTTGATATTGGGTATGGTTTCATAGTGTAAGAGGTTGAACAAGGGGTCTTGGTTAGTGATGGATTACGTTGGCCATTCCACTGAATTGCATCATTTTTTTCCATCTTTGGTGGGGGATGAGGTGACTACAACAAGAAATTTCCAAGATTGAATAATACATGAGATTAAGTACAAGGTGAATATCATTCATTTAAGTAGTTTTAATGATGTAGTGGATTATTCTATTTTTTTAGAAGGAAATATCATGGAATATTCTAGTGGTGGATGCATATCTCAAGTTTGGTGACCTAGTGGCATAAATTCCAACAATAGGTAGCACTATTTATGAAAATGTACACTAGATTTGAGTGGTTAATAGTATTCAGAAGAGAGAAATATAATCTCAGAGTAGTGATCGCGTATTATGCTATCGGTGTGCATGATTGGACACCTACATAGTTATTTTCCCCAACCACTAGTTGAGTACCGAGTGAGAGGAAGAATGAGGCGCATGCAGAGGTTTTGTAGGAACCCTTGACAAAGGTAAATGAGGGAGGACTGAAGATAGTGTAGAGTATAGGAAGGGGACTGGTTACCCCATATTAGGAAGTAAGTTGGATCTATACTAGAAGTATTGTTAGAGGTGGAAGGCATGGTATTTCAAAGAAAGATAGTTTATATTAGTATGCAAGATCATCACCATGAATTAATAGTGGGGACCAAGGTAGAGGAGAAAGTTATCTCCATGGAGTGTTGTCTTCACCTGGAGGTGGTGAGTCCAGACAATCGACTATTGGAGGTACGATCCTTGTAGATTCTACTCTTTCTAGATCATTCATTGATATAGGTGCATCACATTATTTTATCTCTGTTAATTTCATAATTATGTTGGGCATATATGTGGAATATTTGTGTTGGATTATGTCTATTTATACTTTGTTTGGGGTATGGGATGAAAATATCATGCAATGTAATGGATTAACTATTGATGTTGGTGGGTAATATTTTTTATGGGACTTTTTTGTGCCTGAGATGTCAAGTTTTGATCTAATTTTGGGTATAGATTGGATAGTGTTTTACCAAGCCCATTTTGATTGTTACTATCATAGGGTAACATTCACATCTATTGAGGTAGACATGCAAGTCCATCGTGGTGAATGAGATGTCCGAGAAGGAGGTGAAGGGATAGTTTTCCATTATTTGGGTCATCTCAACACCCAAGGGGGTTGTCTCATAATTGATGATGTTATAGTAGAGTAGCTTTTATTTCCTCTTCTGGTGGACTAGTTACACTATGTGTTTCATGATTACTTCTTGAGGCTGCCCCCAAAGATAGATGTTGAGTTCACAATATTGTTGCTTCCTAGAGTAGAACTAATTTCCATTCATCTATATAGTATGAAACCAAAAAACTCTAGGATCATAAGAGTCAGCTGGAGGAGTTTAGGAATAGTGGGTTCATTCATCCTAGTATGTTACATTGGGGATATCTAGTGTTGTTTTCCAAGAATGCTAGAATATATTTGTAGTTGTGTGTTGACTACATAAATTTGAATCAGATGATAGATAAGAATAGATACACACTTCCTTGGATCAATGTAATTTTTTACCATCATATGGATGCTTTAGTGTTCTCCAAGATTGATCTGAGGTCGTTGTATCATCAAATGAGGTTCATACCATCTGATGTACTGTAGATTTCTTACAGAAGAAGGTATGGGTGGTATGATTTTGTTGTAATTTTTTCTGGTTTAATAATTTTTTGTAAGTGGTTATGGACATAATAATTTTTTTACTCAAACATGGATCCATTTATAGTTGTATTTTTTAATAACATCTTGATATACTCCAAGACTCATGAAGATCATTAGAATCATCTTAGCATCATCTTCAGTACACTAAGTGGGAATAGGATATACATCGAGATATTTAAGATTCATTTATATATTGATAGGGTACATTTCTTGGGTTATATCATCTCTAAGGAGGGAAAGTTAACAGATCTAAAAAAGTGAAGGAAATTTTGTATCCTGGGAATATCCAAATAGTGTTTCTGATATCCAATGATTTCAAGGTTTTCTAGATATTAGAAAAGGTCAATAAAATACTTTTCCCATTTGGAATCATGAATATTATGCTTGACCAAGAAGGGACTCAAGTTTTATTGGACTTGGGAATGTAATAATTCCTTCCAAAAATTAAAGAAGAAGTCAATAACTGCATCGATTATGATCTTACTTGATCTATGTAAGGGGTATACCTTTTTTGGTTCATATGGTGTTGGTATAAAGGTGATATTTATGTAGTATGATTGGATGGTTGCATAGTATTCATGACAATTGAGGCCATGTGAATGGAATTATCCAATTCATGTTCTCAAATTGGACGTAGTGGCATACACACTAAAGTATTCAAAGAATTAAATTTTGGGAGACAGTTTTACCATGTATATCTACTATTAAATTCATAAGTTCATCATCTCCTAACATGACATGAATCTTCAGAAGTGAAGGCTGGTCAAGTACATGAAGTATTTCTTTATTGACCTTTATTATACATCGGGAAAGGGAAATAGAGTTGCATATTCATTGAGTCAGAAGACTCAAAACCAAGTAGTTCAAGAATCGAGTTCAGAGTATAGGATGGGGGGGTTGTTTTTTGAGATTCATCTAGAAGTGAATAAGGGTCAAAGGAAGATAGATCTTTCATATTTGGAAGTTGAGTCTTTGATTCTAAGCTGGATCAAGGGGAAGCAATTTGAAGACTAATAATTTTGGGCTTTAATGGAAGGTCTTAAAGGTGGGGAGTCACATTCTAGTTGAACTGTTAGAGATGATGAGATTTTTTATGTTTGTGGTTGTGTTATGATGCTGAAATGTGTGTGAGGAGAGTTGATCTGTGAGTTTCATGCATCAAAGTGGGCAGTGCTTACTAATTTGACAGAAGTGTTACATGATCTATTTAGGTAGTATTGGTGGCCAATGAAGAAGAATGTGGGTGAAAGTTTCATGGTGTCATTCCTTACCAGTCAGTAGGTGAAGGATTAACATTAGTGGTCGAGTGGTTTGTTGCATATATTTCCCATTCCAGATTAAAAATGAGACGACCTGATGATGAATTTTTTGATGGGTCTTTGGAGGACACCTTGGAAGAATGATTTCATCTGGGTAATTTGGGATCGGTTGAATATGGTGTTTAATTTATTTATGATCCAAGATAACTTCACCATTGACTTATTGTGTGTGTTGTATATCTAAAAGGTAGCACAGTTTCATGTGGGTACTATGGACTATTGTTTCAGATCATGAACTGTATTTTACATCAGGCTTCATACATGGATTTTAGAAGGCACTTGATACCAAGGTGTCTTGAGTATGACATTTCACCTGAACATATATGGGCAGTCATAGCATACTATTCACATACTAGAGGGAAGTTTGAGGTCATGCATCATATATTTCAAGGGATCATGGGAAAATAACTTATAAATTTTTTATTTTTTTTTAAAAAATAGTTATCAGGATATAATTTTGATGGAACCCCATGAGGCGCTATATGGTAGTACATGTATATTTTTTTGTGTTGGATAGAGTCCAAGGATTTATTTTTTTGGGGCCATGTATATTTTAAGAGATGTTAGAATATACTCAGTCTATTCAGAAATGTATGGTTATTTCTCTTAGTAGGTTGAAGTAATATGTGGATTGGTGTTGTCAACCTCTTGAGTTTAGGGTGGGTGATCGTTTGATTATTCAGGTTTATCCTAGGTTAGTTCATCATTGGATTCCGAAATAGGGTATGTTGTCACCTAGGTTTGTTGAGTCATTTGAGATTGTGGAGAGGATTAGACTGGTGGCATTATGATTTTCTCTTCCACAACTGTACAGTGGTATGCATGATTTTTTTTCATGTTTCATTGCTTTAGTAGTATCACAATTACCCATATCATGTAATTGATGTTGAGGATGTTGAAATTGAGGCTGATGCGTCCATTGAAGATCATATGGTTCATATTTTGTATAGAAGTGAGAAATTAATGCAGGGAAAGGCTATGCCTTTGGTTTGATTTTTTTAGTATCATGGTAATGTAGAAGAATACACTCAGGGGATATAGTCAGATATGAGAGATTATTTCCCCTATCTCTTTACTCCAAAATCACTTTTATGATATGGAATGTGATCATGTTATCAAGAAATGTCAAATTTATTATGTTTTTAAGGTTGATTTATATTCTAGAGTAGACCCTAGGTCTTCTCTCATGGAGCATTGGTGGTTTATAGTGTGATTTTTAATAAAAAAGGAACAAAATAGGGGGGTGGTTTTGAAATTTTTTTTTATGAAAATGACTTGATTTAAAGAGTTTAATAGTTTATAAATAAAGGTGGTGTTTTAAAATAATGTGATAAGGAGATAATTCTAAGTTCACTACACATCTTTGTGTGTTCATCATTCTGAAAAATACACAAGGTTTAATGGAACCCTTTTGTTGAGGATTGTCCAGATCTCAACTTTCCTCTTGCCTCTTAAAATGATGCTCAAAGAACCACCCCTTGACACAAAAATCATATTTTCAAGGTTTGAGTATCAAAAATAAAATATAATGGCTAAAAAAGAATACTAAAATATTATTTATGTGTGTGATAAATAGGATTACTGTCTTGTCCAATCGAAAAAATAGAAGATTCCCACTTGAAATATCAACCCAATCGGTGCTGAGATAAAAAGTGTTTCACTTAATTATAACAAAAGAAATGTATTCAGAGGAGAAAAAAATCATGTTTAAACATATGTGATATTTTTAAAACAAATATTATAAAAAACTAGTTTAAGGAAAAGTTCTATAACTCCATCCCAATTATGTGTAGCTTCCTCGAAATGATAATACACCATTTAGCTTTCCATCGAGAGGAGAAGGAGGCTTGGGTGGATCTTCTCCTTCACCCTTGATTCTACAAAGAGGATAGGATCCTAATGATCTTATTGTATGATTATAGTAATCCATTGGGTCTCCAAACTATTAGAACATGGCCTTATGGTTGAACTCCAAAATGGGGAGCCCAAAGTTCAATTTTATAGGAAAATGGGAAGGTAGTTTTGAGCACACAGAATTCTTAAAACAACTTGTCACATGTTTTAGACCTCTAGATATAATTTTATCACTTTGGAGAAAATAAAAATTATTTAGCCCCACCTACTTACTATATCTATGGAATACCTCATTTTTATTACATAAATTTTCATTACATTTTACATACAGAGTATCTTTAAAGTATAGTGTCTTAGAAATCAAGAACAATAAAACATCATAACTTTTAAAACTCTTGTAAATAAAATTGAAACTTTTCTTGAAAATTTCATCCTATGTAAAATTAATTCATCTCATAACCTGGAGACATACATTTAAAGGAAAGGGTTAGCAGAAGGCCAATAAGGGAAAGCAAGGGAATCCGTTTACTTGTGATATCAATAAGAACTTGATGAAAAACATAAATACATGAGAAATGAAAAAAAAGGAATATCATAATAAAAAAAATGAATCATAACTTGAATATGTGGCTAAAATATTCCATTTATACATTCATGAACATATCACCAAGGTTCATCCCCAAGGTGTCATAAAAAAATTACCAAGGTTAATAACCAAGGTATCGTGAAACTTGTCATCTCTAGAGATTAATTCTTTACCCAATGAATTGGAGCTATATCAAGGTGTACTCTTAATATGTCTTTATTTTCATGTGATCCACATATATCATAATAAAACATTTCATAAATAACCCATATAGAATAAAATAAATGAGTTTCATTTCAAAATCGGGTCGTTTTAACAGTCCTTAAAAATAAGATCATTAAGTCATTTATGACCCATGGAACGAGATTGAGGGTTATATGAATGTCAATTATAGAATCAAATATAAATTTTTTATATATTTATAAAAACCCATATAAACTAAATAGGTCTGGGTATTCACATAAAAAATAAGAGAATTTTTTTGAGGGAAAGAGAGAAAAATTTTGAGGCAACATTTCTGCAGCCTAAAAGTTATATATAATTGTTTTAGAAAGTATTAAAAAGGGAGGGGAAAAAGGTATCCCATACATAAATGAATAATTTTAAAGTATAGATATATAATAAGAAGAAATAAGATAATGGTGTGAACATTTGAAAGACATACCACATGAAAAGAAAATGTGAAAGGAAATAGAAAATGCGATTTCGTTTACGAAAATTCGGTAGCCTAATAGTGTCACTTATAATTCAAAAAAATAAGATCATGAGAGAGGAAAGGGTATCTCATCAACTGGAAATAAAATTGACATTAATAATGATATATAATAACATACCCCTATATAATAAAATGGAAACTAGAAGGAATAAAAAAAAGGAAGTCATGACTTAAAAGAGGTGGGTGAAAGGTTCCCTTACCTTGAAGAGTGACTTAGAAAGCTCGAAGGGTGGGACTTTGGGGAGCTTGAGAGAACCTTGGGAGGAATCCTTGTGTAACGCTCCGACCCCAGTTACCCAAAGTCAGTGCATTATTAAATAACATTGGTATGATCACAAAAGATCAAGTCTCGAAAGACGGATTAGTTTAGTAGCCTTGGAAACACTAGATACATTCATAAAGTTTACATTACATCATAAAGTGAAAAACTAAAACAACATCTTGTATTTATATCCCCTCATACTATCCCTACATGTCATTCATAAAATACTTCTTCATATCCTGGGAATAATAAAACTTAGAAAGGGGTGAGCTCAGATGCTCAGTAAGGATAACAATACAGCAGAAACATTCATAAATAAGCATAAACATTTAAGGCAATGTATAACTAAAACAAAAGTCTTATAAAAATTAACTTCAACATAATATGAAAAAAATAAAATGAATTAATACCATTTACATATTAAAATTGATATTCTACTAGTAGAATAATCACATGCAATATCACTAACCACTTTCATAATGATGGAATGCATAATGCCAGACTATCATAACCACATAGTCAAGGCTTTGTGTCAAGACTACAAATAAGATTTATTCAAGGCCTTGTGCCAAGACACCAGTTTGTCTCCTGAGACCTACAGATGCATCAAGAAGCTATAGCAGGCTCCACACATCACTTACTAAGTCCAATGCATTCCACATATGAAAAGGTTTAGACATAATATAAACAATCGTATTAAAACTGGCATACAAAATGTCGATACCTTATCCATAAACAATGAATTGTATAAAAATAACACATCCACAGTCAAACAGATCACAAAACCTTCAAAATAATATGAATGATTTGTATCATAGTAAATCAAATTCAAACAAGTTTAAAATCCATTAAATTATTTTGATATAGAAGAAAAGGATTTGTAAAACTCATTGAGAGAAATATCCCTTTTTCATGAAAACCTTTATAAGTCACAAAATTTAGAAAAGAAGACATTTAAATATATTTTTGAATCAAAGTGTCTCATATCACTTTGAAACTTTGGAAAGTAGTTAACATTTTAAAACATTCATGTCAATTTAAATAAATCCTTTAAACCATTTTGAAAACATAGACATTAATGAGAATGGTTTATAAGAATATATATTTAAAACATTTAAAATGATGTTTTATTAAAAATTCCCTTAAAATAATCGCTTTGAAAACTATTTTATGAAACATGGACATGGATAATAAATATGTCCTAGTAGATACTTACGTAAAAACAACCTCAGATAATAAAAAGATTGTAAAATTAACCCTTACCAATTTGGTAACTTATGAAACATACACCCCATGAAAGAGGTATCATAAAATGAATATGTAAATACACATAAATTAATGATTATTACACATAGAATACAATTATGGGCAGTATATACACCACACAAAAGTTAATAGTGGCAATATGACATGAATTTCACGGGAATTCAGAGTGAGATGAAAACCCCTTACATTTCACTTTGCTTTAGTCGAGGGTACGTTTAACCTACTGTATGAAGATAGTAGTATGTTATTAAATTATAACAGAACCATATTAATATTTATGATATCATACATGATTCATTTATTACTTTATACGACCCATTTAATAATAATTTCCATGTTAAATTAACATTTGGTGTAATAATCGCATTCTTTATCGTACGTGTTTTAACTTGTTACTCTTGATTGTATCACTTAGATAAAGATTTAAGTACTTCCAGAATATAAAAAAATATTTTTATATCATATATATTTAGAATATAAATATGTATAATAGACATATATATGAAAAAAAACACCGTTTATGGAGATCGTAGTCCATACGTACGCATAAACGATGTTTCCGTTTTCATCTCGTATTGAACAGAACTAAGTGAATAATATATATTTAAGTACATATATATATATATATATATTTATATATCTCTAGTATCATTATTATTTCATATAATATATACTTATTAGTAATATATTTATTTTCATTATCGTCGATGAATGGTGAACGTGGAAATGAATCCCATCGCATTGTGGAGACGGTAATCCGTACATATGCACGACTGACAGTATCATTTCCTCAAAGTTGTGGAATTGGATGGTATATTAATTTTAAAGAGACATTATCATGTTAATTTTGTTATTGATATACATATTACTCAACATTATATCAATCAAAATATCATAATGTTGAATAAAAAATCACACCACGGTGTGGAGATGATAAGCCGTACGCACGCACGCATGGTGACATTATCATTCATAAGATGGATAGGATAATGAATATAGTTGTTTCATATTTATAATAACATCATAGTATATATAAGATACTAGATTTATTATTTTATAATGTAAACAACAATGAAAGAGTAAGTTGAAGAATATGAGAACTGGAAAGAGGGAGGTGAAGTCATTACCTCTTCTTCGGGTTCTTCCTTTTGATTTGATAAAAAGGGTTCCTTAGGATGGATTTATGACCAAATTAAGGCCTTTAAGATGATTTGAGGTAATTTTAGAGGATAATTGGGTAGGGGATGGACGAACCAAAAGGATTTGAAGGTATGAATAATTGGTTATAAGTGATGTCCTTTTATAATGGGGAGGAAGGGCTATTTATGAAAAACATAAATTATTAATTTATAATAAATTCATATTAGGTTTCTAATGGATCCAAAGTGATTTATTCAAATTATAAGGAAATTATGGGTCGGAATCCTTTCATCCAATAGATTTTAGAGAGGTTTGGGTCACTATATTAACCTTATCATTTATAGTTAACTATTAGTTAAATAGTTTGACATTTACCATGTCTCTTTGTATTTTTCTTTTATATAGTCAATAAACATACTATAAACTTCTAAGATACCCCAAAGTGGTCCAATAAAAATACAGCTATCATTATATAAGTTCTTTTTCTGAACCGTATATTTTTAGGAATAGAATATAAAATAATAATACAATATTTGTTCTAAAAACTCATTGATGTCAATTTTGACAATATTTAATAAATGATTTTTGTAAAGTCATAAAAACTTTATTAATTCAAACCAAATTCATTTAAGCAATCCTAAAATGTAATATTAACCAATAAAATTCGTGTATTTCATCAAAACCTTCAAATCATATTTATTTTAACATTTATAATACTAATTATTTGATTCTTTCATTAATAAGGAAGATAATGCATCATTATTGTGTCATTAACAAATTTAATTATTAAATGTATAAAAATTATAAATAAAATACCATAATTTAGGAAATAGTTTTATATTTCTAATAAATATTTATAGTAAAAAATATAACATATATAACCCTATGTAAAAATTGTTTTGCTAAAGGATATATGCTTTTGTCATTTTTGTATTTACTTTAGCTTAATTAATATAAAGCATCATTATCACTTACAAGTGGATCCATGGGGTTAAAAAATAGACCCAAAGATTCCAATGGTCGGATATGTATCAACCAATAGGTTTTGGACACGTTTTAGGGTAATTAATTATTATTATAATATTATTTTTTTACATTTATTTACCGGATTTACCCTTTAACCATGGTAAATAAAATATTTACCGAAGTAATTATTCAAAATGTATAAAAATAAGAGTTAAATATTTAAAAAATCTGTGCATCCTGATTAAAAATATAGAATCCATTTTTCCAATTTCAAAACACTGAAGTGGAAGAAATTAATTTAAAATTAATTCCTGCTGTCAAAACAAAAAACGTGTTTTTAAGAAACAATAACTATCAAAAGATTGACACTAGTTTATGTCCTGTTTAAATTTGAAATTATGTCCAATGACCAACATTGGATTAAATGGTAAAAATATATTCTAAATATAATTTTAAACCACTAAAATTCATAATTTATCACTATTAATTATTTCGATTAAAAAGGTTGTTTTTAATTAAATTTTAGTAATTTTCATTATTCATCAAAATATGAAAGTTATCAGAAAAGTACCAAAAATTCAACCTAAGCTAATTTTGATATTTAGAATCCAAAAATGAATTCCATTTTGAACGATAAAATAAATAAAATTTCAAAAAGTGGCTATTACTATTCATAAAAGTAGTTTGATTGGTTGTGGTGTGTGTTAGAACTCGAAGTCGCGTATAACTCACGTTACTATATTATTCAAAGAGAAGCGTACCATGGAAGCTTAAGGTGTTATATTCTCTCATCCTTCAATAAATTTCATCCTCGCAATTTATGATTGGTATTGGAAATTTGGGGTTGACATTTCAAAATATCTTAGTTGAAATCCCACATCGAAAAATGGATTAATGAGGCCTCTATTTAAAATAAAGAGCGGTAAGTATGAATGTTACCGAAAATAACACATACTAGGGTTCCATGTAGGAAAACATGGATATGGAAGAGAAATATAACCATCAATATCTGATGGAGAGTGGAAGAGAACATGGCTATGAAAATCCCTACAATTACCAAGCCATAAATTTATGATAATCTAAGGTACCATCTAGGACAACGTTTTTGTTCTAGGTTACATTTCTTAATGTTGAGGAATTTTGGCTAAGATTATAAGCAGATATACATAAATTATAATTATATTTTTATCCATTAATAAATTTCTACAACAAACTCATCTTTCACCCCAAAACATAATACAACTCAAAAATACCCTATTTATCCTAATCGTATAGGGTTCCAAATATAATGAATTTATAATTCACATATCAGACCCTTTAAAAAAGAAACTACATTATACCATCAAGGAAATTCACGTAGTCCAGTGGAAGGTAATTAATCCCAATAGGACTATGGTTGTGGGTTTGATTCCCAAAGCTTCGTCCGACACGACGGGTTGTCACATGGTCAGCATGTTGTCCTTTTATAAAAATTAAAAAATAACCATTCAATATTAATCCATTCCAACCTTTAGACTTATCCAAAAAACTTCTATCCAAACTCACAGTCCAAAATTTATAAGGAAGTTAAACACAATGAAGATCCTTTTTCCTATGTAATAACATGTGAAAACCTTCATTATGTGTTATTTTAAAACATGGTAACATCCTGAATTACCATAAAACCTTATTGATTACATTCATGCTCCCTTATTATTTAGAGAATACTAGATATAATCCTTATATCCAAAAATGTTGTAAACTCCAACAATGACAAATCATTAATCAGTTTCAAGGTAGTCAATAACATGCAATATAATTTATTCAAATCAACCATCTCTTATTCCAAAATTACAACCACATTATTGGGACCATATTAAGGATTACCTTTCCTTCAACCAAGTATTTTACCAAAAGTGTAGCTCACTATTAAGTCACTTTTAATAGAACCATATTATCTAAATTCCTCAATAATATAGTAATATAGTACAATCCTTATTTATCTCCATAATTCATATAACAAGTATATTATTGATACAACACTCAAATGAAATAATCCTATAATAACCACATAAGAACACTAGTCATTATTATTCATCTGAGGTAGTATCATAACTTGATTATTATCCAATAGCATCATTTGGGGAATACTCTGATGATTTGGAAATTGGTTCGCGTAGTGTCCCAACTCTTTATAGGAGAAGCATTATACATTTGAAACCTTTTTCAAACCCTTGAAGTCACATACGTGGTGCCCTTTTTCTCCACACTTATAACAAACTCCCATTCCCTTTTAGGCAAGTTCCAGTGTGTTTCTTCCCTCAGTTATCACATATAGGAAAATTATTCTTTTCCGCCTTACCTTTATCCATCTTTATCTCTTTCATCCTTTTGTTCTCTTGCTTCCCTTCAAATCCATAGGACTCAGATAATTCTTTACTTATCTTACTAACACATGATACTATTTCATCATATGTTGAGAAAACATGAGAAACTATTTATCTTCTAAATGTTTTCTTAATACCATGGAAGATATGATCCTTCTTACTCTTTGGATCATATGTATTGCTGGAGTTCACATTCCTTCTACTGGGCTCAATTTCTATACAATGGCATACACTAGGTTAGTTTATTAATTGTAATGAATAATTCCAAACTTGTAAAATACCTAACGTAAATTGAATAGTTTATGGATATAATCCATAATCATAAAAATATTTTATTTGAGTAGGTATATACTCATATGCCCTTCATAAGGGGTTGTAATGAAAATGAGAATTATCCTAAGCATATCCCCCAGATGTGTCGTAACCAAGAGTGCAGCAAGTCCCGTTGTCGTGCACCAGTTCCCGTTCGAGTCTAGCTCAATGCAGTGTTTTTGGGTTTTACCCCTAGGTACATCTGTTCTAGAGATGCCTCTACCTGCTCGTATCTAGACAGGAATGTATTTCTCGGAAAACTCACAAAATCTCTACAACACCAAAATTCTAGGAAGTTTTTCTATACTAATCCTCAAATTATATCTTAGGGCTATGTGCTCTGATCAGAGTTTATCTAAATCTAGATTCCAAGGTTTTACTAAACTTCCTCTAATAACAACTGTAACGCCCTGACCCTAGTTACCTAGAGTCAGTGCATTATTACATAACATTGGCATGATCACAAAAGATCATGTCTCGAAAGACCGATTAGTTTAGTAGCCTTGGATACACTTGATACATTCATAAAGATTACATTACATCATAAAGTGAAAAACTACAACAAAATCTTTCCTTCATATCCCTTTATACTATCCCTGCATGTCATTCATAAAATACTTCTTCACATCCTAGTTAAAATAAAACATATAAAGGGGTGAGCTCAGATGCTCAAAAAGGACAACAATATAGCGGAATCTTTCATAAATAAGCATAAACATTTAAGGAAATGTGTAACTAAAACAAAATCCTTCTAAACTTGAACTTCAGTATAATATAGCAAAAATAAAATGAAGTAATTCCATTTACTTATTCACATAGATATTATACTAGTCGAATAATCACATGCAATATCACTAACCACTTTCATAATGATGGAATGCATAATGCCGGACTATCTTAACCACATAGTCAAGGCCATGTGCCAAAACTAAAAATAAGATTTTGTCAAGGCCTTGTTCCAAGAAACTATTTTGTCTCATTAGACATACCTATGCATCGAGGAGCTATAGCGGGATCCACCCGTCACGTACTAAGTCCAATCCATTCCTCATATGAAAAGGTTTAAACATAACATAAACATTAATATTAAAACTGGCATAAAAAATGTCGATACTTTACCCATAAACCACGAATGGTATAAAAATAACACATCCACAGTAAAACATATCACAAAACCTTCAACAAAATATGGAATATTTGTATCATATTAAATGAACTTCAAACAAGTTTAAAATCAATTAAAGGATTTTGACATAGATGAAAATGATTTGTAAAACTCACTAAGAGAAATATACATTTTTCATGAAAACAATTAAAAGTAACACAATTTAAAAAGGAAGATATTTAAATAAATTTTTGAATCAAATTTTCCCATAACAATTTGAAAGTTTTCAAAGTAATTAACATTTTAAAACATTCATGTCCATTTAAATAAATCCTTAAAAACTTTTTGAAAACATGGACGTTAATGAAAGTGGTTTAGAAGAATAAATCTTTAAAACATTTAAAATGATGTTTTAGTAAATAGTACCTTAAAATAATCCCTTTGAAAACTATTTTATGAAACATGGAAATGGATAATAAATATTTCCCAGTAGATACTTACGTAAAAACAACCTCAGATAATAAAGAGATTGTGAAATTAACCCTTACCAATTTGATAACTTACAAAACATACACCCCATTAAAAAGGTATCATACAATGAATATGTAAATAAACATAAATTAAAGTGTATTATACAAATAATACAATTATTTTCAGTACATACACCACAAAAAATTTAATAGTGGCAATATGGCATGAGTCTCACGGGAATAAAGAGTGAGATGAAAACCCTTTACCTTGCACTTTCCTTTAGTCGA
Organism: Viscum album; assembly: GCA_963277665.1. NCBI lineage: Eukaryota > Viridiplantae > Streptophyta > Magnoliopsida > Santalales > Viscaceae > Viscum > Viscum album. The sequence continues at coordinate 1,910,810,000 of OY728137.1, forward strand.
GGGTACATTTAACCTCTTGTATGAATATCGTAGTATGTTATTAAAGTATACCAAAACCATATTAATATTTATGATATCATACATGATTCATTTATTACTTTATACTACTTATTTAATAATAATTTCCATGTTAAATTAAAATTTCAGGTAATAATCATTTTCTTTATCGTACGTGTTTTAACTTGTTATCATTGATTGTATCACTTAGATAATGATTTATGTACTTAAAAAATATAAAACATGATTTATATATAATATATATTTAGAATATAAATATTTATATTATATTTATATATGAAAAAAACACCATTTATGTAGATGGTAGTCCGTACGTACGCATAAACGTTGTTTCCGTTTTCATCTCGTATTGAACGAAACTAAGTGAATAATATATATGTAAGTACAAATATATATATATGTATATATATCCAGTATCATTATTATTTCATATATTATATACTTATTAGTAATTTACATATTTTTATAATCGTCGATGAATGGTGGATGTGGAAATGAATCCCATCGTGTTGTGGAGACGGTAATTCGTACGTACGCACGAGTGACAATATCATTTCCTTAAGGTTGTGGAATTGGATTGTATATTAATTTTATAGAGAAATTATAATGTTATTTTCGTTATTTATATACATATTACTCATCATTATATCCATCCAAATATCATAGTGTTGAATAACAAATTACACCACGGTGTGGAGACGGTAAGTTGTACGTACACACACATCGTGACATTATCCTTCATAAGATGGATAGGATAATGAATATAGTTGTTTCATATTTATAATAACATCACAGTATATATAAGATACTGTAGTTATTATTTTATAATGGAAACAACAAAGAAAGAGTAAGTGGGGGAATACGAGAACTTGAAAGAGAGAGGTGAAGTCCTTACCTCTTCTTCGGGTTCTTCTTTTTGATTTGATCAAAAGGGCTCTTTAAGATGGATTTATGACCAAAGTAAGGCCTTTAGGATTATTTGAAAGATTTTTATAGGATAATTGGGTAGGGTTTGGTCGAACCAAAAGGCTTTGAAAGTATGAAGAATTGGTTAGAAGTAATGTCCCTTTATAAGGGGGAGGAGGGGCTCTTTAGGAAAAACATTAAGTATTAATTTATAATAAATTCATATTCAGTTTCTAATGGATCCAAAGTGGATTATTCAAAGTATAAGGTGGGTATGGGTCTAAATACTTTCATCCAATATATTTCAGATAGGTTTGGGTAACTATATTAACCTTATCATATATATTTAACTCTTAGTTAAAAAGTTTTACATTTACGATGTCTCTTTGTATTTTTATATTATATAGTCAATAAACATACAAAAACTTCCAAGAGACCCCAAAGTGGTACATTAATAATACATATATCATTATATAAGTTCTTTGGTCGAACATTATATTTTTAGGAATATAATATCAATTAATAATATAATATTTGTTTTAAAAACTCATTTATGTCAATTTTGACAATATTTAATAATTAATTTTAGTTAAATTCATAACCACTTTATTAATTCGAAAAAAATTCATTTATGTAATAACAACAAGTCATATTAACCATTAAAATTCGTTTGTGTCCTCAAAACTTTCAAATTATTTTTATTTTAACATTTATAATACTAATTATTTGATTCTTTCATTAATAAGGAAAATACTGCATCTTTATTGTGTCATAAATAAATTTAATTATTAAAAGTATAAAAAGTATAAATAAAATAAAATTATGTATGAAATCTTTTTCAATTTCTAATGAATATTTATAGTCGAAAATATAACATATATAACCATATGTAAATTGTTTTTTGCTAAAAGATATATGCTTTTGTCATTTTTGTATTTATTTTAACTTAATTAATATAAAGTGTCATTATCACTTACCTGTGGATCCATGGGGTCCCAAAAGAAACCCAAAGATGACCATTTTAGGACATGTATCAACCAATAGGTTTTGGACACGTTTTAGGGTAATTTATTATTATTAAAATATAATTTTTTACCCTTATTTACCGGATTTATCCTTTTACCCTTGTAAATAAAATATTTACCGAAGTAGTTATTCAAAATTTATAAAAATAAGAGTTACCTATTTACACAATTTGGGAATCCTGATAACAATTATGGAATTAATTTTTCCAAATTCAAAACACAAAAGTGGAAGAAATTAATTTAAAATTAATTCCTGCTGTCAAAACAAAAAATATGTTTTTAAGAAACAATGACTATCAAAAGATTGACACTTGATTATGTCTAGTTTAAATTTGAAATTATGTACAATGACCAACATTGGATTAAATGGTAAAAATTTACTCTAAATATACTTTAAAACCACTAAAATTCATAATTTATTACTACTAATTATTTCAATTAAAAATGTAGTTTTTAATTAAATTTCAGTAATTTTCACTATTCATCAAAATATGAATGTTATCAGAAAAGTACCAAAACTTCACCCTAAACTAATTTCTATATTCTGAATCCAAAAATGAAGTCCATTTTGAAAGATAAAATTTATAAAATTTCAAAAAGTGGGTATTACTATTCATAATGACTAGTTTCATTGGTTGTGGTGTGTGTTAGAACTCGAAGTTGCGTACAACACACGCTACTGTATTATTCAAAGCGAAGTCTACCACGGAAGCTTGTGGTGTTACACCTTGGGAGGTAAAAAGACTATAAATTAGTTGAGGATGATTTTGGAATGAATGTAATGAGGGAATGTCTAGGTATTTATTGCAAAAGTGATGGAATATTTAATTAATTTCCAAGGGACACCTCATCAGTGGTATTTTCAAACACATGGGTTTAACCATGGTATTTTCCCACGGTATTGGCCACTTGGTACACCAAATAACATATATTACTCTTCATAAGTTTACCAGATTTAGTAAAGTAGGATGACATCATCAATGATTTCATTAAACACCCGAAACTCAAAACTGTATTTTTTTACTATTCACCAAAAATTCAACAGTTTCAGAAAAATCCAAAAAAATCACTATAACCTAATATAAATGCTCTTAATTTAAAAATAAACACCATTTTATGAAAATATTTTTATAAATATTTTTAATTTAATTTTTAAATAAAATCATTATATATTCAAAAAACAACTCTAAAGCTATAACTCATTTTGTAACACCTTAAAAAAGTACTCAAGGTCCCATAAAATTATTGTATAACCATAAAAAAATAAAGTAACAATTTATGATTAAATTTTTTGAAAATACATTTCCATTTTATGTTATAAAATTAATTACAATTTTTTTAAATAAAATATTTATAACATACAAAAATACCAAAACATATACTATGATCGTTTTTTCACTTTTAAGATGTCTAAATTGTATTTAAACATTCATGGGTGACGTTTCTATTTTTTGGCTGATCTACTATTCATTACTATTCATAAGGGTATATTACTATTCATACTTTACTATTCACTAAAAATAAACTTGATCTTATTAGACTCCAAATTTCTTACTGATCACAACTGTAGAAAACCATTTTTGGAAAATATTTTTACATTATTAGTTATTTAATGTTTACATAATATTTAAAAATACTATTTTTTCTAAAATTCATTAGTAGAACTATAAATTCATCCTATGTTTATTCGGATATTTGAATGTCAAAAATTTTACCATAATAAGAAATAACAATTTTATTTATATGAAGGGATTACAAAAAGTAACTAAGGCCTCGTTACATAGACCTGTATAACACCTAAATAGGACCTAAGTGTAAGGTGTGCTATGTTGATAAAATCATGGGGTTGCTCGGACAACATTGCCCGAGTGGTGATTTTTATCTGCTTGAACTTATCCCTTAGGCGATTCCCTTCAAACTTCACATGTTTTGTTTGGATTGCGCTTGGTTGAGAGCAAATCCCAGATATGTAACCTCCTTCCCATGATCTGGAAGATGGGCTTCATACGACCTGAGTTTACTAGATACGGCTATCGACTCATCTTTCTCTATTAATTAACCAAGATCACATGTATTTATAAAAAATCATCGTAACGTTGAGATTTTCATTTCTAATGGTCATATTGAGAATCAGTCGCATAATAGTAGAAACTCAACAATATCATTTTAATTATACTCACTTCATTACTTTAAAGATATAGTTTAGTTGAGTATCAAATAACACACAAACTTTAGGAAAAAAATATTATTCAAAAGTTTGGGTCGTTACATTCTACCCCTTATGAAATTTCATCCCGAAAATTTTAACTCGTACCCTCAGAAAATAAAAGGTGTGGGTACTTCTACCTCATAGACTCCTCTGGTCCCCACGTGGCTTCTTCACATTCGTGGTTCCTCCACAACACCTTAACAAGGTGGGTAGTCTTGTTGCGTAGAACCTTTTCTCTATGATCCAAGATCTCCACCAGCTACTCCTCATAAGAGAGGTCATGTTCTAGTGGTACCACCTCTGGATTTATTACATGTGAAGGGTCAGGTATGTACTTCCTCAAGAGGGATACGTGGAAAACATCATGAACTTGTTCTAGATTTAGAAGAATTGCAAGATGATATGCCACTGCTCCTACACGATCAAGGATTTCATAGGGGCCAATATACCTTGGGATGAGATTATCTTTCCTCCCAATCCTCATGAATCTCTGCCATGATGAAATTCGAAGAAAGACCTTGTCACCAACATCAAACTTCATTTCCCTTCGATGATTGTCGGCATATCTCTTTTGCAAAATCTGAGCAGCCTTAATGTGTTGCTCGATGGCGTGGACTTTTTCTGTCATCTCTTTCAGATGATTAGTCCCAAAAAGATTTCTCTCACCAACTTCATCCCAAAAAGTAGTAGTTCTACATTTCTTCCCATATAGAGCTTCATAGGGTGCCATTTAAATGCTTGAGTGGAAGTTGTTGTTGTAAGAGATCTCAACTAAAGGTAGATGTTGATCCCATCCACCTTTAAATTCCATTTAGCATGTTCTCAACATGTACTCAAGGGTTTGAATAGTCCTTTTAGATTGACCATCAGTTTGGGGGTGATAAACCGTACTGAAATTCCATTTGGTGCTAAGATCGTGTTGAAGACTTCTCCAAAATTTGGATGTGACCCTTGGATGATGATCAGATAGGATAGAAAGTAGAACTCCATGCTGCCTTACCACTTCCTTCATGTAAATCCTAGAAAGTTGATCAAGAGAGAAATCTTCCTGAATGGAGATAATATGGGAAGTCTTGGTTAGACAGTCCACAATAACCCATACCACATTGTTTCCTTTGGATGTTCTCGGGACACCAATGACGAAGTCCATAATGATATTGTCCCACTTCCATACTGGTATGGGTAGTGGTTGCAATACCCATTTAGGAAGTTGTCGCTCTTCCTTCACGTTCTGACTTACTAGGAACCTTGAATCATAGTCAGTAATCATCCTTTTCATATTATTCCACCAAAAATGATCACGAAGGTCCACTACTAAAAATTCCGGCTATAGAGACTGCCATTGGCAGTTGCTTTAGCCTCGTCCCAATAGGCCAACAGCGACAGCCAATGGCGGTCGCTCTAGGTGGCTGAAATTCCGGCCTACAGCGACCGCCTAGTGGTCACTGTGCTATTTGTTGGGTCAATATTAGCGACCGCCAATGGTGGTCACTATAAGTTGCTGAAATTTCAGCCTACAGCGTCCGCCAATGGCGATCGCTAATGTTGACACGGTAGCCTATAGCGACCGCCATAGGCGGTCGGTAGTCTGGGAAATTTTTATTTTTAAAAAAATTCATGGTGTATATAAATGAAATATTTTTAAGATTACAAATGTGTTTTATTATAATAGAAAATAAATAAAATACATTTATTTAAGGTTATTAGTGAAAGAATATATATATATATATATAATGTTTAATAAAATATTTTTCTTATTCATCCAATAGGTTTGTTAAGCATATGGAAATAATAAATCAAATTTTATGCTTAAAATTTCTATTTCTCTAAAAATGTAATTATACTACCTCTTAATGGAGAGCCTATTTTAAATATCAAATCTAGTACATTTATAAATTTATTATTTCAATATAAACTTATCTTTTTAAAAACATAACATAAAAATGTGTTAGGGTTAATTTGTGTTATTTTTTGTGGATTTTCATTTTTTTAATGAAATGTACAAATTGTGTTTTTTTAATTCACGGTGAAAAATCAGCGATAAAACAAGGTAAAAATCATAAAAAATGAAAAACAATTTCAAAAAGCATAAACATCAAGATCTTCATAAACAATAAATGATAAACGTGCTTCAACGATCCGAGCATGTCCATCCATTTCAATCTTCTGCTTCAATAAACCTACAATAAGACAAAAAAACAAGTAAACAAAACAAACATAAATTAGACATATTTATTCAGTTTTTATATACATATAGTAAAATTAAATCCAAAATCAAATCATGGTGCTATAATAATTTAAAACCCCCAATTTAAGAAATGCTATCATTTCAGGATTTGTTTTCTTATTTGGTTTAGTTTGTGAAATTGATTTGTTGTCTAAAAAGGAATGTTCTCCGCACGCACTGCAAGTCTGATGGGCCTGTCATCTCCTGATACACGTCATGAATAATATTCCTATTGTTTCGTGTGGTTCAGGTCATTTGGAGCACATTTACTCCAAATTCGACCATCTCACGCCGTTTTGGTGTTTTATGACTCCAGAAACGCATTTCCGGTCATCGCGATCAAACGACACTTCTGATTGACGTGCATTCTACCCGACCATTTCAAAATTTACACAATGGCTGTTGTTTTATGATTTCATGGCACTCTGAGGTCGTTTGGGTGGGTTTGACCCCCCAACGCGCCCTTTTAGCGCACAATGAGGTGCTGAAAATGACACAATCGGTCGTACCGCGCGCACCGCACATTCGATGGGCGTTCCGTCTCCTCCTACATGTCACAAATAATATTACTATAGTTTTCATGTGGATTCAGGTCATTCGGAGCACTTTTTCTCCGAATTCAACTGTCTCATGCCGTTTTGGTGTTTTATGACTCTGAAAACGGGTTTCCATTCACCGCGGTCAAACGACACCTCCGATTGACGTTTCGTTTGCCCGACCATTTTAAAATTCACACAACTGCTGTTGTCATATGATTTCATGGTATTCCGAGGTCGTTCGGGTGGTTTTGATGGCCCAACGCGCCCTTTTAGCGCGCACTGAGCTGCTGAAAACGATAAAATCGGTCGTACCGCGTGCACCACACGTCCTATGAGTGTTCTGTATCCTCCTAGACATCACGAATAATATTCCTATTTTTTTCGTCTGGTTTCAGGTCATTCGGAGCATGTTCTCTCTGAATTCGACCGTCTCCCGCTGTTTTGGTGTTTTATGACTCTCGAAATGCGTTTCCGGTCACCGTGGTTAAACGACACCTCTGATTGACGTTCCGTCTGCCCGGCCATTTCACAATTCACACAAAATGTTTTATCCTATGACCTCATGGAATTCCTAGGTCGTTCGGGTGGTCTTGACCCCCCAACGCGCCCTTTTAGCATGCGCTATGGTGCTGAAAACGACACAATCGGTCGTACCGCATGCACCGCATGTCTGATGGGCATGTCATCTCCTCCTACGCCTCACAAATAATATTCTTATTGTTTTAGTGTGGTTTCAGGTCATTCAGATCACGTTTGATCCGAATTCGACCGTCTCCCGCCGTTTTGGTGTTTTATGACTCTGGAAACGCGTTTCCGGTCACCGCGGTCAAACAACACCTCTGATTGACGTTCCGTCTACACGACCATTTCACAATTCACACAACGGCTATTATCGTATGATTTCATGGCATTCTGAGGTTGTTCGGGTGGTTTTGACCCCCCAACGCGCCCTTTTAGCGAGCGTCGAGGTGCTGAAAACGACACAATCGGTCGTACCACACATTCGATGGGTGTGTCGTCTCCTTCTACACGTCACAAATAATATTACTATTGTTTTCTTATGGTTTCAGGTCATTCGGATCATGTTTTCTCTGAATTCGACCATCTCACACTGTTTTGGTGTTTTATGACTCCGGAAACGCGTTTCAGGTCACCGTGGTAAAACGACACATCCGATTGACGTGCCGTATACCCAAAAATTTCCCAATTCACACAACAACTATTGTCGTATGATTTCATGGCATTCTATGTTCATTCCGGTGGTTTTGACCCCCCAACGTGCCCTTTTAGCGCGCGTAGAGGTGCCGAAAACGACACAATTGGTAGTACCGCATGCACCGCATGTCCAATGGGCATGCCTTCTCCTCCTACACGTCACAAATAATATTCATATTGTTTTCATGTTTTTTCAAGTCATTCGGAGCACGTTTGCTCCGAATTCGACCGTCTCATGTCGTTTTGGTGTTTTATGACTCTGGAAACGCGTTTCCGGTCACCGTGGTCAAACGACACCTCTAATTGACATTCCGTATGCTCGACCATTTTACAATTCACACAAAGGCTATTGTCGTATGATTTCATGGAATTCCGAGGTCGTTCTGGTGGTTTTGACCCCCCAATGTTTCCTTTTAGCGTGTGCTGAGCTGCTGAAAACAACACAATCAGACATACTGCGCACACCGCATGTCCGATGGGCGTGCCATCTCCTTCTACACTTCAAGAATAAAATTATATTGTTTTTGTGTGGTTTCAGGTCATTCAGAGCATGTTTTCTCCAAATTCGATCGTCTCACGCCATTTTTGTTTTTTATGCCTCTGGAACCGCGTTTCTGGTCACCACTGTCAGACGAAACCTCTGATTGATGTGCCTTCTACCCGACCATTTCAAAATTCACACAACATCTGTTGTCGTATTATTTCATGGCATTACAAGGTCTTTCGGGTTGTTTTGACCCCCTAACGCGCCCTTTTAGCGTGCATCGAGCTGTTGAAAACGACACAATCGGTCGTACCATGCGCAGCGCACGTCCGATGGGTGTGTCGTCTCCTCCTACACATCACGAATAACATTACTATTGTTTTCGTGTGGTTTCAGGTCAATCAGAGCACGTTTGCTCCGAATTCGACCGTCCCGCGCCATTTTGGTGTTTTACGACTTCGGAAATGCGTTTCTGGTCACCGCGGTCAAACGACACCTCCAATTCACGTTCTGTATGCCCGACCATTTCTCAATTCACACAACAGCTGTTTTCATATGATTTCATGATATTCCGAGGATGTTTGGGTTGTTTTGACCCCCCAATGCACCCTTTTAGCGTGCGCCGAGGTGCGGAAAACGACACAATCGGTCGTATCGCACGCACCGCACGTCCGATGGGCGTGTTGTCTCCTCCTACATGCCACGAATAATATTCCTATTGTTTTAGTGTGGTATCAGGTCATTTAGAGCACGTTTTCTCTGAATTCGACCGTCTGATGCCGTTTTGGTGTTTTATAACTCTCGAAACGCGTTTCTGGTCACCGCGGTCAAACAACACCTCCGATTAACATGTCGTCTTCCCAACCATTTCACAATTCACACAAATGATGTTTTTGTACGATTTCATGGAATTTCGAGGTCGTTCGGGTGGTTTTGACCCCCCAACGCGCCCTTTTAGCGCGCACTGAGGTGCGGGAAACGACACAATCGGTTGTACTGCGCGCACCTCCCGTCCGATGGGTGTGCCGTCTCCTCCTACACATCACGAATAATAATAATATTGTTTTTGTGTGGTTTCATGTCATTAGGATCACGTTTGCTCTGAATTCAGCCGTCTCACGCCGTTTTGGTGTTTTATGACTTCGAAAACGCATTTCTGGTCACTGCGGTCAAATGACATTTCCGATTGATGTGTCGTCTTCCCGAACATTTCAAAATTCAAACAACGGCTGTTGTTGTATGATTTCATGGAATTCCGTGGTCATTCAGGTGGTTTTGACCCCCCCAACCCACCCTTTTAGCGCGCACCGAGGTGCAGAAAATGAAACAACCAGTCGTACCGTGCGCACCTCACATCAGATGGTTGTGAAATATCCTCCTACACATCACGAATAATATTCTTATTATTTTCTTGTGGTTTCAGGTCATTCGGAGCACGTTTGCTTAAAATTTGACTGTCTCACTCCGTTTTGGTGTTTTATGACTCCAGAAACGTGTTTCCAATCACCACGGTCAAACGACACCTCCGATTGATGTGCCGTCTACCCAACCATTTCACAATTTACAAAACGGATGTTTTTGTATGATTTCATGGCATTCTAATGTCGTTCGGTTGGTTTTGACCCCCACAACGTGCCCTTTTTGAGCGCGCCGAGCTGCTAAAAATGACACAATTGGTCATACCACGCGCACCGCACGTCCGATGGGAATTCCATATCCTCATACAGGTCACAGATAATATTCCTATTGTTTTCGTGTGGTTTTAGGTCATTTGGAGCACGTTTTCTCCGAATTCGACCGTCTCATGCCGTTTTGGTGTTTTTTGACTCCAGAAACACGTTTCCAGTCAACACGGTCAAACAACACCTCTGATTGATGTGTCGTCTGGCCCAAAATTTCACAATCCACACAAAGGTAGTTTTCGTATGATTTCATGGCATTCTGAGGTCGTTCGGGTTGTTTTGACCCCCCAACGTGCCATTTTAGCATGCACCGAGCTGCTGAAAATGACGCAATCGGCCGTACCATGCACACGGCATGTCCAATTGGTGTGTCGTATCCTCTTACACATCAAGAATAATATTCCTATTGTTTTCGTGTGTTTTTAGGTAATTCAGAGACGTTTTCTCTGAATGTAACTGTCTCACGCCATTTTGGTTTTTTAAGCCTCCATAAAGGCGTTTCCGGTCACCGTAGTTGAAACGACACCTCCGATTGACGTGCTATCTGCCTGAACATTTCACAATTCACACAAAAGTCTTTTTTGTATGATTTCTTGACATTACGAGGTCGTTCAGGTGGTTTTGACCCCCCCAATGCGCCCTTTTAGCGCCCGCCGAGCTGCTGAAAACGACACAGTCGGTCGTACCGCGCGCACCGCACGTCTGATGGGCGTTCCGTCTCCTCCTAAATGTCAAAAATAATATTCCTATTGTTTTAGTGTGGTTTCAGATCATTTTCATTACGTTTTCTTTGAATTCGATCGTCTCACGCCGTTTTGGTGTTTTATGACTCCTGAAACGCGTTTCCGGTCACCGCGGTCAAACGACACCTCCGATTGACGTGCCGTCTGCCCAAGGATTTTACAATTCACACAACGGCTGTTGTTGTATGATTTCATGGAATTCCAAGGTCATTCGGGTGGTTTTGACCCCCCAACGTGCCCTTTTAGCGTGCACCGAGGTGCTGAAAACGACACAATCGGTCGTACCGCGTGCACCGCAAATCCTATGGGCGTGTCGTCTCCTCCTACATGTCACGAATAATATTCCTATTATTTTCATGTGGTTTCAAGCCATTCGGAGCACTTTTGCTCCGAATTCGACCATCTCACGCTGTTTTGGTGTTTTATGACTCTGGAAACGCGTTTCCGGTCAGCGCCGTCAAAAGACACCTCCGTTTGTCTGGAGTGCGGGGAGGGCCATCCGGGGTGCGGGAGGGGGCTGTCCGGGGTGCGAAGAGACCTATCTGGGGTACAAGGGGTCTGTCTGGGTTGCGGGGGGGGGGGGGGGGCTGTCTATGGTGCGAGGGTGATGTCTGAGGTGCGGGGAGGGCTGTCCGGCATGCGGGGAGGCCTGTCCGGTTTGCGGGGAGGGTTGTCTGGGGTGCGGGGGGGGGGGGGGGGGTGTTCGGGGTGATGGGGGGCTGTCCGGGGTGCGGGGAGGGGCGGTCCGAAGGGCGGGGAGGTCTGTCTGGGGTACGGGGGGGGGGGGGGGGCTGTCCGAGGTGCTGGGAGGTTGTCTGGAGTGTGGGGGGGGGGGTGTCTGGGGTGCAGGGAGGCCTGTCCAAACTGCGTAGAGGGCTGTCTGGAGTGTGGGGAGGGTTTTCCGGGGTGCAGGGGGGTTGTCTGCAGTACGGGGGGCAGTCTAGGGTGTGGGGGGGGGGGGGGGGGGGGCTGTCCGAGGTGCGGGGAGGGGCTACCCGGGGTGCGGGGAGGGCTGTCCGGAGTGTGGGGAGGGCTTCTCGGGGTGCGGCGAGGGGGGGGGGGGGTGGGGGCTGTCCGGGGTGCGGGGAGGGTTGTCCGGGGTGCGGGGAGGGCTTACCGAGGTGGTATGGGGACTACAAATAGTGAACCTCAGCTCATTCATCAAAAACAAGTTTCATGGTTTATATTAGGAATCACATGGGTTTCTCAAAAATATTACAGAGCTTTCAATTGAAAACACTGATGAATTAAATGAACAAAAAATATCCAAATCATTAATTAGTTTCATGGTTACTTCTCAATTCGTGCAAACAAACATTGCATTAGGCCAAAACACACATGATACCCCAAATTACAAAAAAATCTCACTAGAAACCCATCCTAAATATCAATAACAACCCCACCATTAAAAACAGAAACACACCTTGTGAATATGGTGCGTCATGCGTGGTCATGACTATTACCTCCATCAGGTGGGTTAGGGGCCTACAACAAGAAAACATTATGAATATTTTCATAAAAAAATATAAATTAAATAAATAAATACAGTATAAACTTGTGTCATCTGATCCCATGTACCATCACCTGGACGCACATATTGTCGTAGTGCTCTAACCTCAGTGATCAATTGCGCATTTACCTCCCCGGAAGCATGCAACCATACCTCGAAGTCTGACAATTGTTGTGTCATCTGAGCAATAGCAGGACCGACAAGTGTAGTGCATGACACTACAGAATGAGGAATCCCTATTCCATAGGTGAAACTATATCCATGCCCGTCCCGACCAATAATGCGATGAAAGCTCTCATCCCTTCACATGGGAAGCTGTCGTTGGTCCTCTGGCAGATGTTCTAACTCAGCTTCAAATTGAGCCTGTGAAAATTTTAAATATATCTACATATATTAATATACAGATTTTATGTAAGTATTGGTAATGAGTACAAGAACTTACTATCAATGCTGCAACCTCTGTATCATTGCGATCACGAGTCCTCATCCACGCAGACATTTTATTAGTTGGTGAACCTTTCTCCCGTAACTGTATATTTATAGAATATAAACACAAAACCATATTAATTAATAAATTAAAAAATGAATAATAAATACCTCATGTCGGATCTGAGACACGTGATGAGTCCCGAGCCTGTGGGGTGGTACCTGTAACGCAAGATTCTTAGAATAGTGTTTTGACACCTCCTACATTCAATTCATTCAAATTTCAAACAAATCACATATTCTTGAAAATATATATACTAAAATAAATATACAAACCGAAACACCCTCAGTAGACCAATATGCAACTAAATCACGCCACTGAGCCGGGAGGAAACCTCTCAGGACTTTTTGCAAAATGTCTGGGGCACCCACATTTGGTACCCAGTTGTCCCTCATGAATTTTTCTTTATAGTCTTTCCACATATTACGACATTTTCTCATACACACTGGCCGAAATTCATCGGCACATAATTTAAAATTTTTCTATTAAAGAAAAAAATCACATATGTTTTTATTTTTTATACATAGGGAATAATGTAAAATGGTCTTCTTACCTGAACCTCCCTCCATAGACGATCTAATGTGTCCTAAGGGATAGAAGCCCAACCACGTGTGGTCAATGGAAATCGATGTGCATCACATATGATATGAACCAGTTGACGAATAAATATAGGGTCATTCCATCCCATAGGATGAAATACCTCATCAAATGAAATATCAAAATTCGTGTCGGAATTCCATGATAATATGGCACGACCAGGGCCTCTCTTGCGAGAGGAAGAAGCAGTCGAGTCTGATCCTGTTGAAAAAAAAATTATATATAATTTGACATATGTTATATATATATATATGTTTATCAATTACATAAAAAATAGAGACAATGACATTTAAACATACCTCGACCCTGAGACGTAGGTTCCTCAGATGGATGATGTGGATCTGCTGCCTCTTCCCTTGACATGCCTGCAGTCATGGAAAACATTAGTGAGGGGACTATCCAAAGTGTCCAAATGATAAATTGAATTGTTTTTTAAAAAATCAAACTTGTACAGTTTTTAATCAAACAAAAAGGGATTGAATAATTATTTGTGAATGAATTTTAAAAAATCATAATGTTAACAAAACAGATATACAAATTGTGTACAAAACCAATCAATGCATAGCCAAATTTCAAATTGAAGTAATAAAAATTCAAGCAGCACATGAACCAAATAAAGAATACCTCAATGGGAAGATACACCAGCAATAAAATAAATATAACAAGAGTTAAATCACCCTAAATATTTATAACTGAATAAACTTTCAAAAGTGAGGATTAAAACTTACAAGGATTTATAAAATGGGTAGATAATTTATGATATCCTAGGCTGAATAGAGGGAAAACAGTTATACCTTTCATTTAGAATGAAAATCGACCGTTTCTCCTTCAACAGCTACTCAAACCCTATAAATATCTTCTTCACATTGAACTATGGTATGTTGATCAAGATGTTGGGAAACAAAAGGGACAGTCTTGGGTTCATCTTGTTAAAATACAAACACTTCTCGCCGAGACATTTTGAAAAAAACTTTCCAACTTGGATTCGAAGGCAAAGTAATGACGAATACTTGTTCCTATTGTGATGTCAAAATGAAAGGTTCATTATCAACACGTTCATTTTTGTTTAACATATAGTTAAAATTCACCAATGAAAACTGATATTGATCGAATTTACATCCATGCACTAGATCAACCCAATTACACTTTAACAATATGTACTTCAACCCATGTCTGTATAAAATATCATTTATGTCTATCAATTGACCATAGTAACAACCAGAATCGACAAATGGACAACCGATGCCACTATTTTGTGTTTCTCATTTGTTGTCAACATCTTTAATGTGAAATCAAAAATCATTAACATCTATAGATTTATAACGACGAGCCGTTATAGATGGACCCTCAGCCGGTTGGATAAATTCATCAGTTAGCATGGGGTCCCCTAAATCCCTCAGCTTTTGAACATATATAATTCATAGAATTCAATAATGATATATGTAGAAATAAATTAGTATAATACTTCACTCATAATGAAAATCAATTTATACGTACATAATCCTTGAACCAATCATGAAATGACGCATAATGAGATTGTTGTATTTGCAACTCAGTCGCACGATACATCTCTTATTTTATCTCATTAATGTGTTTCTTGAAAATGATAACGTGATGTTTAAATGATCTACTTATGCAAAAAAACCTATAAAAGTTAAACAATAAAAGTGATAAGATACTTATTCATTAATGGAGAAATTGATGGAGTATTGAACAATATATATCGATGCGCTTGTATCCACTCGATGTTGTGAATATCATATGTGGTTCATTCTCCAAATGGACCATCATGAATCCTAGAGGGATTATCTAATTTTGTTTCAACATCCGTAAGAAATTATGCACAAAAAGTACTACACTCATCCATCAAATAACCATTGGCTATTGATGCCTTCGGACGAGCTCTGTTGTGTACACATCATTTCAATGTACTCAAATAACTCTCAATAGGATACATCGACCTGAATTGCAGTGGAACATCAGCCATTACTTCAACATTTAGGTGCACTGTCAAGTGGACCATAACATCGAAAAATTAGTGGGGAAATAGTTTCTCAATGTTACAAAGCGTAAGTACAATTCGGTCCTATAAACTTTTTAAATCACTCATTCATTGATTTCATAAAAAAATATGTCTAAAAAATTACTTATCTCAATCAACGGCTGAACAACATCGGGGGATAAACAATCCCAAATTGCAATTAGAATCAACTGCTTATGTAGTATGTGATTGTCATGACTTTTCAACCATTGCAATGTCTTGATCGTTAGATTAACACACTTTGATATATTAAAAGAGTAACCATCAGGCACCTTGAGCATCTTCAAAATGGAAAGAAATGTCTCTTTCTCCTTTGTAGTCATCGTATACAGTGCAACAGGCATATATTCCTTGTTTCCCTCAGCTAACTGTAAATGCAACTGTTTCCTTAAACACATTTCTTCCAAATCACAACGTGCATTAACATGGTCCTTTGATTTTCCACTGACACCTAAAATGGTCCATAATATATTATCACAACCATTTTTTTCAATGTGCATGACATCAAAATTACGCCTTAGCATGTTAGTTTTCCAATACGGAAGGCTACAAAAATTACTTTTCTTTTTCCAATTGTGACTGCGTTGCCTACCCGCTTCATGAATATTACGTACCGGAGGAGCCACCAAATCCTGAATTTCATATATTGTGGGGATGTTTTCTTCCTCAATCTACAATAACATTTTGACTCCTGTCATGATCTTTGGTGCTGGGTTGAACTCTCTAGAACCATAAAATTACACTCTGTCCTTTCTGAACCTATGCTGAGGGGGGAAAAAACATTTGTGACCCATGTATGCCAATTTTTTGGAATGCTTATGCCATAAATATTTTTTAATTTTGTTTCAAAAAGGGAAAATTCCCCTTTCATACTCCAAACTGATAAATTTTCATAAGCTTGGAAGTCATTGATTTTCCACAATAAATCAGCATGCAGTTTAAACATTTCATTCATTTCACAGTCATAAGTCATCACACCATCGCCCCAAAATTCATTCAACTCATCAATCAATGGCTGAAGATAAACATCAATCATATCTCCCAGAATTTTAGGTCCATCAATAAGAGTGGAAAGTAATATAAATTGTTGCTTCATACAATTCCATGGAGGAAGATTATACGGAACCAACACCACGGGCCATGTGCTATGAGTTGCACCAACCATAGACTTGAATGGATTGAAACCGTCTGCTGCTAATCCCAATCGGACATTACGAACATATTTATAAAAGTCGGGATGTCTCTTATCTAAATCCTTCCATGCATGAGAGTCTTCCAGGCAGGTTAACATATCACTTTCATGAACTCTTTCTGCATGCCATCTCATTAAATTATAAACTTTAGATGACATAAAAAAATATATTCAACCTCGGTTTAAGGGAAAAGTAATTCATTTGCTCTACGGCGATTTGTTTCCCCTGTATCGCAATCCGAATTTGATGAGTCTGATTTCCCCTGTTCACATTCCACCTGGAAGCACCACAAACCGTAAAAATATCCACATGGGAAGTTTCCTTTCAAAAAAAATATAGTTGATTGCACATGCATCTATGGTCTCATATGTAAAACCTAAGTTCTCTGTCAACTTACGATCATGGTATTACGACTCGGGATTCATAGCGTCGAAAGGAAGAACATTTTTCAATAACACCAACATCATGTTGAATGATCTGTCTGACCAATGATTCAAAGTCTTCAAATGAAACAACTCGATGATAAATGAAAATTTATTGTAATAAGTAAATCTAGGATATAATTCTATTTTTGCATCATAAAGTGCTTCATAAAACCTCCTCGAATCACGATCAGCACCAGAGCGAAGATTTATCTCACCGGTCTCAAGATTCTGGATGTCAATGCCTTCAGGATCCAACCAACGTACCATTTAAGTAAGCATTTCATGCATTAGATCATTCATTTGTGCATCAACATCTATCTGAACTGCATCCGTATTTTGACAATGATCATATTCTTCTCCATGATGATTCCAACTCTTATAATTTTTCAGAAATCCATTAAATAATAGGCGATCCCTCACAGTATCTCGTGTGAATTGATATATGTTAGCACATTTTCTACATGGAAAACTAATATAGTTTCTTTCAAATCCTCTGGTGAAGTCAATAAACTGCATAATTCCATTGAAATATTCTCTAGACATTCGATTTGGAAGATCAATCCAACTTTTATCCATAATAAGACCCCTATAACAAACATTTACACAAGACTTATTACATTTGAATTTTTCATATCAAATATATTTAAAATAAATACTAATTAATTGTTTGTGAACAATTTATAAAATAATAATGTAAGTGAAATCCCATGTCATACCTTATTGCGCTCAAAACCTGAAAGGGAGGGTAGCCAAAGGTTGTGCTGCGAGGGAGAGGAGAGGCAGCGGAGGGGATCCCGAGCTGGAGGAGGTGTGGTGAGGGAGGGGACGGGCAGCGGCAGTGACAGGGAGCTGGAGGAGAGGAGGTGGTGAGGTGGCGACGGTGCAGCGAGGGTGGGACGATGAGGGAGGGGACTGAGGAAAGGGGGAGCTGGAGTGGATGGGCGGTAGTGGCGAGGGAACAAGTAGTGGCCATTCGGGGAGGGAGGGGACCGGGCGGCGGCAGTGCGGCAAGGGAGGGGACGGTGAGTGAGGGGATGGGCGGTGGTGGTGTGGCAAGGGAGGGGATGAAGATGGAAGGGATAGGGGTTGGCGGGGTGCGGGGGGGTGGGGGGTGGTGTCCGGGGTGTGGTGGGGGGGGGGGAGGACCGAGGGGGTGGAGGGGCAAGGGTGGGTATCGTAGGGAAGAGGGTTTGGAGGCCGTAGGCGGGTAGCGGGAGGGCAGAGGGAAGAGGGAGTCTGGAGGGCAGCCGGAGGGCTTCCGGAGGCGGGTGGCGGGAGGCCCGAGGGCAGAGGGAGGACGGAGGGTGACCGCAGGGCGGAGGGCAGCCGGAGCCGGAGGGAAGAGGCAGAGGATGCCCAGAGGAGATGCAGGGTAGGGCAGAGGGCGTCCAGAGGGTAGACGAAGGAGGGCGGAGGCCGACAGGGCGATGGGGGAGGGAACGTGGCGAGGCGAGAGAGGAGGAGGGTTCGGGGTGGGGGGGGGGGGGCGAAGCGGCGAGGCGAGAGGAGGGAGAGGAGGGTTCGGGGGGGGGGGGGGGCACCGAAGCCCCCCCCCCCCTTTTGGGAAATCCTATCAACCGCCATTGGGTGTCACTATTTGTTACCTATAGCGACTGCCAGTGGCAGCCACTATAGGTAAGGGGGCTCCAAAGCCTAGTTTTATAGTAGTGGTCCATATATATTTTTGTGCATCCAGGATGTCTATTGAATGTAAGGCTATGAGCTTGATCCATCAACTCCTTCTTTATTTACAAAAAATATGGAACAAATAGTCTTGTATGAAATTTAATTACACCTTCTTGATCAATATTGAACATTGGAAACTTCCCATCCATCACAGCCTCAAACTTCTTCTGTAACAAAGGGTCTTATTTTTAAGCATTCTTGATCTTCTCTAGTAATGACAGTTGATAAATCATTATTGTTAGGGTTGATGATGTCCTTTCCCCTATAATTCTCATGTCCAACTTTACTAGGTCATTGATTAAAGGGTCTCTTTGAATCCTCATCATGGATAGAATAACTGGGTCTTTCCTGCTTAATGCATCGACGACATTGTTTGCTTTTCCAAGATGATAATAAATTGAACAATCACAGTTTTTGAGAAGTTCCAACCATCGCTTTGTCTCATGTTCAATTCCTTTTGGGTGAAAATATAATTAAAACATTGATGGTCTGTGTATATATCACATTTCTCCCCATAAAGATAGTGCCTGTATATCTTCAGAGAAAAAACAACCGCATCTTGCTCCAAATCATGCGTAGGATAGTTCTTCTCATGATCCTTCAACTATCGAGATGCATAGGCAATGAATTTTTCATTTTTCATGTGGATTCACCCAATACCTTTAAGAGATGTATCACTAAAATTAACGAATCCTTCTCTAATTGAGAGCAGAGTTAACAAGGGTGTAGTAACCAATATCCTCTTTAGCTCATGGAATCTTTCCTCACACTCCTTTTTCCAGATGAACATGACATCTTTTCGAGTTAACTTTGTTAATGGATTAGAAAGTTGTGAAAAGTTTTTCACAAACCTCCTATAATATCCATCTAATCCAAGAAATCTATAAATATCAACGATTGTTGTAGGATGAGGGAACTCCGCTACAACTTTTTGTCTTTTTAGGGTCAATTGTGATTCCTTCATTAGTTACATTGTTCCCCAACAAATAAACTTGTTGTAACCAGAATTCAAATTTTATGAACTTTCCAAAAATCCTACCCTTCGGTAGAGTTTGCAAAATAACCCTTAGATGATGTTCATGCTCTTCGTGACTTTCGGAATATATCAGAATATCTTCAACAAAAAGTACCACAAAGTTATCAAGGTAGTCCTTAAAAACTCTATTAATCAAATCCATAAAAATAGCAAGTGCATTATTATGTCCGAAGGCATAACAACAAACTCATAAAGACCATATATTTATCGAAAGACAGTTTTTGTAATATCTTTTTTTCACCCTCAATTGATGATAACCAGATCAAAGTTCAATCATAGAGAAGAATTGGGCCCACTAAGTCAGTCAAATAAGTCATCAATTCTTGGAAGAGGGTATTTCTTCTTCACTGTGAACCCATTCAGTTCTCTATAATCGATGCATAGCCACATAGATCCATACTTCTTCTACCCAAATAGAACTTATGCTACACAAGGAGACACACTCGGTCAGATAAACCCCTTCTCCAAAAGATTTTGGAGTTGTTTCATTAATTCATATAGTTCCTGATTTCCCATCCTATAGGGGGTCTTAGATATCGGATGGAATCCTATTATGAGGTCAATGGAGAACTCTACCTCTCTTTCTGGGAGAGGTCCAAGTAACTCCTTAGGAGATATGTCAACGTATTCCTAGATGATGGGGACATTTTATATCCTCAAACTCCCATTTATTTGTTCTTATTCTTCATCAATAAACTCCATAAATAAAGATATAGGTGGTTATTCTAGACAAAGATCAGGTTAAGATATCTTTACTTGGAAGATAACTGTAGGTTTTCCATTCAAGACCACTGAGATTTCCCTGCTTCTACATTTGATATTAGAATTATACTTTGAGAGATAGTCCATACCTTTTATAAGGTCGAATTCTGGCATGGGAATGACTACCAGATTTGTGACAATGTTGTTCTCAATAAATTAAATACTAGAGTTTCTAAACACTGACAATGATTGGATAATCCAACCAGGAGTCTTGACTGATAACTTTACTTTTAGAAAATCGGGGGTTGATTCCAAATTCTTTGCAAACATGGAAAAAATAAAGGAATGCGTAAAACCAGAATCAAAGAAAGTACTTTCCAGATTTTAGATAAAAACAATATTACCTTCCAACACATCATTTGGAGCTTCAACATTAGCCGTAGTGATTAAAAAAGTACGACCTTGATCCCTTGGTTGTTATTGAGGCTGATGTTGATTCCCCTCCACTGCCCACAAATTTGGACAGTATTTGGAAAAGTGTCCAAGTTACCCACACTTATAGAATTGGACATCAGGTAGGAGATGAACCATCATCCCCTTGTCATTAGTGTTTGTAAGTTGTGGCTCTACCTCACAATGACAATTTCGTACATTGTGGCCATCTCTTCCACACTTGTATCACTTCCCTCTCCCGAGCAGGTAGTTCCCCGAATGCTTCTTCAGACATTTGTTACACATGGGACATTATACATGCTTTCCTTTTCATCCCTAATCGAAGATCCTCTATAACTTGGATCCATCAATATTTTCTTTTAATTGGTTTTATTAGACCATTGCGCCTCACGAAACTCTAGTTATAATTTCATTTCACTTCGCACGATCTCCTCATAGCTATCATAATATCGATTCTTTAGATTCTTCTACAGATGAGGTATCAGTACACAGAAGAATCTATCAACCTTAACATTTGTATCCATGAAAAATATAGAGGTGTAATGTGAAATCCTTTTGATGTTTATCTCATAGCTTCCCATAGATTAATTTTTCTTCTGCTTCAACTCAATAATCTCTTTCTGCATTCTTGTTCTCATCGATCGAGGGAAATACTTGTTAAATAATATCTCTTTGAACTCTTCCCAATCCATAGCTTTAACTTACACTCTTGGCCTTGTGTTTTTAATTAGTTCCCACCACTGATCAACTTCTACCTCTAAGCGATAAATATTAAAGGTAACCTTCTCTTATTCATAACAGCGGAGCACAGAAAAGGCCTTCTCGATAGAGCTGATCCACTATTCAAAAATCAGGGGGTTGGTAGATCCACTGAATATTGGTTATCATTAGCACAGAAATGATTCAATAGAAAATTTTTCCCTTCCTAGTGAGATTGTTATCTCACCTTGATTCAAGTTATTTAGCATAACTTGAGTTAGTTTGTTCATCATTCGCATGAAATTTTCCATTCCGGCATCCATTGGAGGGCATTCAGATCATGGTCCATTGCGGCCACCATTTGCTCGGTTCCCCATATTGCCCCCCCATTTTATAAAATAATAAAACCTGAGTGAGAATATTATTTCATTTATTATTTTTTTAACTATAATTGATTTTATGTCTTAAAATTTCAAGCTTTAAACAATTACATTTCTCTATAAATCCTTTATAATGATTTAAATAAAGCTTATGATTAGCCAAACAGATCCCCCAGGAGTGTCATAACCAAGAGTAAAACAAGGCCCATTTTCGTGCACCAATTCCAGTTCGAGTCTATCTCAAAGCGGTGTTTTTGAGTTTTACCCCTATGTATATCTGTGCCAGAGCTACCTCTACCTTCTCGTACCAGACAGGGATGTATTTTCTTGATAAAAAACATACTCAATACTCACCAAAATACTAGGAAGTTTTCCTATATTTAAACATTTCTATAGGGATCTTCCTAAAGTTTTAATATCCGGATTTCTATAAATAACTAAACTATCCTTTGATACCAACTATGGAATCCCTCCTTTTTACAACATAACTTTTCATTACATTTTACATATGAGGATCTTCAAAGTCTAGTGTCTTAGAAATCAGGAACCATAAAATATTAAAACATAAAACACTATTTTTAATCCCCTTGAAATGCTTCTTTAAAAGTTCATACTATGTACAATACTACATCTCATCACTTAGATACATACATTCGGAGAAAAAGGTGAGAAGAAGGCCCAATATGGAATGTAAGGGAATAAATTTACTTGTAATATCAAGAAGAACTTGATGAAAAACATAGATACATAAGAAATATAAAAGAGGCATATAATAATAAAAATAACTTGAATCATAACATGAATATGTGGAAATAGCATTCTATTTATACATTTGTGAACATATCACCAAGGGTCATCCCCAAGGCGTCATAAAAAATTATCAAGGTCATTCACCAAGGTATTGTGAAAATTGTCATCTCTAGAGATTTATTATTTACTTAATGAATTGGAGAGATATCAAGGAGAAACATTAATATGTATTTATTTTCAGGTTATCCACAAAGATCATAAAAAAAAATATCATAAATAAGCCATTGAGAATAACAGAAATGGGTTTCATTTCAAAATAGAGTCGTTTTAAAACTAAGAAATTATGTCATTTAGAATTCATGGAAATGGAGTGAGGGTTATATGTATGTCAATTTCAGAATGAAATATATCATTTTTTATATTTATGAACACCCATAGAAACTAAATAGGTTTGGGAAAACAAGATAATTTCTTGAGAGAAAGAGAGAGAAATTTTGAGGCAAACTTTCTGCAGCATAACGATTATATATCATGGTTTTAGAAAATAATAAGAAGAGTGGGGACAAGGGTCACCAATCCATAAATGAATAATTTTTAAGTATAGGGTCACAATAAAAAGTAATAAGATAATGGTGTGAACATTTTAAAAACATACCACATGAAAATAAAACTTGAAAGGATAGAGAAAATGCGATCTCTTTTACGAAAATTCGGCAGCCTAACGACATCACTTATAATTCAGAATCATGAGTGTTTAGGAGAGAGGAAAGGGTTAATAATCAATTAAAAATAAAATTTAAAGTAATAAGGATATATAATAACATACCACCACATAATTAAATGGAATCTATAAGGCATAACATAAAAGAAGTCATGACTTCAAAAAGGAGGGTGAAAAGTTCCCTTACCTTGAAGAGTGACTTCGAAAGCTCAAAGTTTGGGACCTTGGGGGGATTGGGTACACCTTAGGAGGAATCCTTGGGAGGTAAAAAGACTAGAACATAGTTTATGAGGAATTTGGAATGAATGGAAGGAGTTAATTGATGGATATTTATAGCAAAAGTGAGGGAATATTTAATTAATTTCCAAGGGACACCTCATCGGTGGTATTTGAAAACCATGGTCCTTCCCATGGTATTTACCAATTTAATTTCCCACTTGGGACACCTCATAACATATATTACTATTCATAAGTCGACCATATTTATTACATCATGATTACATCATCAATGATGTCATTAAACACCCGAAACTCAAAACATTATTTTTACTATTCACTGAAAATTCAATTGTTTCAGAAATATACCAAAAAATCACTCTAACCTAATATCAAAGATCTGAATTCAAAAATGAACTCAATTTGATAAAAATAATTTTCTAAATATCTTTAATTTAATTTTTAAATAAAATCATTATTTATTCAAAAAAACAACTCTAAAACTATAACTCGTTTTGTAACACCTTATGAAAGTAATAAAGGTCTCATAAAATTATCATATAACCATAATACAATAAAGTAAAAATTTATGATTAAATTTTTCGGAAATACATTTAAATTTTATATTATGTAATTAATTATAAAATTTTTAAATAAAATATTTATGACAAATAAAAAAACTAGAACTTATACTATGATCGTTTTTTTCACTTTAAAGATGTCTAAATTGTATTTATACATTCATGGGTGAAGTTTCTATTTTTTTGGCCGATATTCTATTAATTACTATTCATTACTGTTCATAAGGGTGTGTTACTATTCATACATTACTATTCACTAAAATTCAAGTTGATCTTATTAGAGTCTAAATTTATTACTGATCACAATTGTAGAAGACCATTTTTGGAAAATCATAATACATTATTAATTATTTAAAGTTTACATAAATATTTTAAAATACCCTTTTTTCGAAAATTCATTAGTAACATGGAACTATAAATTCATCCTACATTTTTCTGGATATTTTAAAATCACAAAATTTACAATAATTAGAAACAAAATTATTTATACCAAGGGATTACAAAATGTAACTAATTCCTCATGACGTGGCCCCTAATAACACCTGAATAAGACCAAAGTGTAAGGTGTGCTATGTTGAAATAATCTTGGGCCGGCTTAGAAAACATTTCCCAAGTTGTGATTTATATAATCTCAAACTTCTCTCTTAGGCGATCCTGTTATAGCTTCACATGTTGTAGTTCGACTTGGGCTTGATCTAGAGCAAAGCCCATAGATGCAAATTCCTTCCCAAGCTCTGATAGATGAGCTTCATATGGCCTGAGTCTACTGAATGAGGCCATCAACTCTTCTTTATGGATTAATTTACAAAGATCACTTTTATTTATAAATAATAATTATAACATTAAGAGTTTAGTTTCCAATAGAAATATTGACCAATGGTCACATAACAGTCGAAACACAACGATATCACTTTAATAATACTCACTTCATTACATTAGGAATATTGTTTTGCTGAGTATAAAATAAAACACAAAATTTAAAAAACAAAGATTAGTCAAAATTTCGGGTCGTTACAATATTCATTGAATGTTTGGATGAATTTGGAAACAAAACACTTGAAATATTGACAGATCACAACACACCACTTTTAACTTCGTGCAGATTCGGTGTGATGGAAAGATCAGGTTTTTTGGGCCACCAGATTAACTACTAAGGCTAGGAATCCTTTAGATGAAATGTATCCCAATGAATTTAAGACCTGACCACAAAATTATATCCAATTTGGATTCAAAATGTAGTTTAAGTTTTCGGTTTAGTAAATCAATGTTCTTGGATCCTGTGTAGCTTGGGCCATTTTTCTTGAACTTCTTCATGGGACCTCTAAATCATCTCCACATTCAATGAAATTATCAAAACAACAAACATTTACATCTTTAACAGTGATAAATAAAAAATAATTAAATCAAACATGAAGTGAATTTTTTTATTATATTTATCATTTTCAATACAAAACTGGTTTAACACAGTGGTGTAATGGTGAAAATGAAACAGTGAATCACAGTGAGATCACAACCCCACACCTAAACATTTTAAATCATGGGAAAATTCATATTTTTTAAAAATTATTCATGTAGATATATCAAACTTCATAAAGATTGAACATTCAATTTAAAATTTAATTTCTGATATAAATGTTGTAAAAGAAAAAATCACACTAAGGAGTTATTCTCTATGATCATAAAAAATAAATCTTAGAAATAATATCCAAATTAAATTACATTAGATTCATGATACCAATCAAATAAAATAACTAAAATGTTAATCGTGTCACTAATTCTCCAAGTGTGTGTGTGAAATCCATTTCATGCTATTCTTTCCACTTTCTATCATGTAAATATAAGTTATTTTAATAATGTTCTACTTACAAGATCCTTTCCACCAAACATTCCCCACGTCCTTTGCAATCAAATTTCATGAACCACAAACTTATGCATTCCCAATGGTCAAACTATAAGCTCTTAGCCAAGATATCCCCATCTGTTGTACATTTCATCCCTCCCCTCATTTTTTATTTTATTCAAAAGTATCACTTGGAACAAATCTCACACTCTTCCCCCAACCCAATCTTGATATCCTAATGTCACTAATTGTAATAGTTATACCAATATAAAATGTCGAGGAAGGGTGGTTTTTGACCTGCCCAATAAACATCCCTTTTTTTGTTTGTTTTTTTGAGGGTGTACAATAGTCAGATAATAGGTACACATGCATAGGTCAATCTGGTATAGTAATGAAATATATCGTATAAGGAATGAACATATGGAAAAATTATTTTAGAAATTATATAAAAATAAACCTAAATTATATTTACCTTTAATTATGTAATATATTTTTACACTTCATGGTTGAGTTGAAAAGTTTTTTAGAGAAATTAAGTGACACAAATTTCCTTTCAACTATTCACAAAAAGGGAATAATTCTTCTCAAAGTGTTCAAAATGATAAAACAATTTATATCATCTGCAAAGAAATAAATTTCAACATAAAGTCACAACGTGGTATTGAATTCTTTCCAAAATGCACATTTCTTAAAAAAAATTATTAAATGCTAAAACAACATGACATAAAGAAATTCCACATGTATTTTCAATAATATCCATGATTAAATGGGAATCATTTTCCATGATAATGTGGAAATAAGAAAAATTAATATTCGACCACAAAGGTGATTGAGAGGGAAATGGGGGAAAGTAACAATACAATTCAGCAATCTAAAAAGAGAAAAAGAATAAAGACGATTGAAAATGTCAACTAAATCATAAATATATGCATCCCCCACACCTAATTTGTGCAGTGTCCTCACTGTAATAAAAAAATATTGGAAGGAAGGATAAAACATAATGAGTTTCATTCCTAAATTTCTTCTTGAACACAGATTTCCTCAATCGGGGACTCCAAAATGGATTTGTGGAAGTGATTCATCCACCACTCTTTGACAGGGAAGGTTTTATTAGTTTCATCATTTTGAACATGGACAACAAAAAATGGAGTCACATTTTTATCATTGTATGGTCTAAACCAGAGGGAACAAAGCTTACCTATATACAACTTCATCCTTGCATTATATTGGAGAACCTTCTGCCCAATGTAAAACTCTCGATGAAGGATGAGATGGTCATCAGAAGACTTGGCTCACTCCTTATAAATTATGGAGTTCTCATATACATCTCTTATCATTTATTCCATCTTATGAATCTGTAATTTCCATTGAGTACCATCACCAAAATTAGTTGAATAACATTATTTGATGGCCATATAGGATCAGTGCTCAATATCAATAGGTATTTGAAAAATCATTCCAAACACTGGTTGATATGGTGACATGCTAATGGGAGTTTTGAAAGTAATACACTAAGATCATAAGGAATCATCAAGTTTAAGAAAACAATATTTTCTATTAGGTTGAACTGTTTTTTCAAGAATCTGTTTTACCTCCCTATTTGACACTTCAACGTGACCATTGATCTATGGATGATAAGTAGACACTCTTTTCCCAACCCCATTTCTTTGAATAAAATATTCCATTGTTCTGTTTCATAAATGAGAACCATAGTCCTTGATGATGAACCTAGGTAAGAAAAACCTATAGAAGATTTGGGTTCTCAAAAATTCTACAATTTCTTTATAATAATAATTCCTTGTAGCTTATTCCTCTACCCATTTTTAAACATAATCCTCTTCCAACAGAATGTACATGTTACCAAATGAATTGAGGATTGGTCCAATAATTTCAATGCCCCAAACATTTAAAATGTCTTGTAAGAGAAAAGGGTTTTGTGGCATCTCATTTATTTTAGATACATTCCCCATTCTTTGACAATGAAGAAAAAAATTTACAAAATTCATGGGAATCCCAAAACAATGTGGACCAAAAAAGACCAAAATAAAGGACCTTAAGAGTAGGCAATTGGGGACCAATGTGTCCCCCACAAGTAAGAGTGTGGCAGAACCTATGGATGGACTTAAACTCACTATCAGGAACACAACGGTTGAGGACTTTATTACTACCGGTTCACCAAAGGTACAGGTCATCCCAAATGTACCAACAAGACCTAGTTTTTAGATGATCATCTTAGTTTTTATTGAAATTAGCAGGAATGCAAGATTTTACTAAATAATTTACAATTTCAGCATTACAAGGAATAACATCTTGCACTCGGTATAATTTCCTATTGAGAAACATGTCATTTATGGGATTATGGGGGGATGATTCAATGTCTGATGATGGGTGAATCCAAATGCTATGGTCATTCATCACATTATCTGCTCATTTTTATCTATAATTTATAAATTGAATTTCTAATGGAGGAGATTCTATCTATTGAGACGTGGATTGGCTTCCAGTTTCTTAAAGAGATACTGGAGTGTATCATGGTTTGAGAACACATTGAATTTACACTCCAAAAGGTATGACCTGAATTTTTCCATGGCAAACACAATGGAAAGGAATTTTTTTTCAGTTTTGGTGCAGTTTTCTTGGGTAGGTTCCAAAGTACGTGAGGCATATGCAATGACATGTGGAGATCTATCGACCCTTTGTGACATGACTACCCCAACTACAAAGTAGGTGGAATCACACATGAGCTCAAATGGTAAATCCCACTTAGGTGGTTGGATTACTGGGGGTGACATAAGACTCCATTTTAGCTTATTATAAGCATCATAACATTCATTATCAAAAAAATTCTTTTTATTTTTAGAGTAAATGAGAGGGGGGAGTGAAATATTACTAAATTCATTAATGGAATGAAAGGTAAATTCCAAAATTCATTGGGAAATAATTCACATCCCGTACAGTTTTGGGAAATGGTAGGGAAGAAATGAAATCCAATTTTGATTTATCTACTTGGATACCATCCCTAGAAATTACATGTCCCAAAAAATACCTTGTTTTACCATGAAATGACATTTATTATAATTTAATATGAGTTTCATTTCAATACAACGATATAGGAATGAAGAAATAATACTCAAATATTAATCAAAATTGGAGTTATAAATAGTGAAATCTTCCATGAATACTTCCATAAAATTCTCTAGGTGATCTGAAAAATACTAACCATGCATTGTTGGAATGTACTCAGAGCATTTCACAGACCAAATGGCTTCCTCTAATATGAAAATGTTCCAAACGGGCAAGTGAATGTCATCTTTTCCATGTCCTTGGGGGAAATATAGATATGAAACTATCCATAATACACATGAAGGAAAGAGTAGTGGGACTTACCTACTATACTCTCTTGAATTTGATCAATGAACGACAAAGGGAAATGGGCTTTCCATGTGGTTTGGTTTAGTCGGCGATAGTCTATGCAGACATGCCAACTATTATGCACTAGAGTTGGAACCAATTCACTTTACTTATTTTTGATTATTGTAAGGCCAGTTTTTTAGGTACAATATGAATAGGACTGACCCATTGGCTATCAGAGATGGGGTAAATGATTCCAGAAACCAATGATTTTGTTACCTCATTTTTCACAACATCTAGAGGTTTGGGTTCAGTTAACATTATGCTTGCCACATATGTTTAGACTCATCATTTAATAAAATATGATGTGTAAAAATTGATTGGATAATAAAAGGATTGTCAGCGATTTTCCATCCCAAAGCTTGTTTATACTCCCTCAAAAGTTCAAGGATTCTTAATTCATGCTCGGGAGGGAGTGAACTATCAATGATGACAAGAAACCTGTTTCTATTCTCAAGATATGTATATTTTAAATCATGAGGCAGTTGTCTTAGTTCCAATTTAGGTGGGTTTTGTTCTAATGGGAATGTATGTGAATGTGAGAGGTCACTAATCTCATCTAATTACTCAATGGTATCTTCCTTAGATGAGGAATAAGCTTTTATAAGCTTAGTAGTATCATAGATGGCCATTGGATCCTCATTGTTCAAGAAATTATCAATTATTAAACATGAATGACACATTTCTAGACCACTACAACAATAAATTCATGATTCATTACCAGGAATTTCAATCAAGGATGAAAACTCCTAAAAAAGATTAGGGTAATGAAAAGAAGTGTTTTACGGGAAGGGAGTAGATTAATTTAATTTACTAAGAGAGAGGAATGATCTTCTAATGGGTGATTCATGGAATCACGGATATTGAAATGGACTATGTCACCACCAAATTCCATAGATAATTTACAATTATGGAAATTAATTATGGTTTTGGCTGTTTTCATGAACGGTCTCCCCAATATAATTGGGGTGTGTCCATTCATCTTATCATCTTCCATTTTTAGTAGATAAAAATCAGCAGGGAAAATTAAAATTTAAACCCTCACAAGAAAATCCTCTAACACACTAGAAGGGTGTGATATAATTTGATTTTCAATATGAACAACTATTCCAATTGGATTTAGTTCACAGACCAGAAAAGAGGAGTAAATGGAGTGAGAAATCACATTAATAGAGGCCCCTAAATCAAGAATAGTATTAGAAAAGGAATACTTCCCTATGGTGCATATAATTGAGAATGTTATAGGATCATTACAGTTGGTGGGAAGTGATATATCTATCAATAATGAATCATTCCACCCCAAGTTTACCTTTTCATATCCACAAATTCACATTCAGTGTTTATACATATCCTTTTGAAACTTGTCATATCATGGAATTTTTGTCACAACCTCAATCTAGGGGATGTTAACCTGCACATTTTTGAAAGTTTCCAATATTTCCATATCAAATTTATATTTATTTTTTTTCTTGGTTGGGGGGACCTTTGAGGAAATGGAAGAGGAATGGTTAGGCTAGATGACTCATCAATAGACTCACTCTTTCCTTTAGAAGGTATTCTCTCAAGATAAGGTTTTTCAACATTTGAAATATTTTCAATGTTTTGGATGGTGGTTTCCTTAGGAGGGGATGAATCTATTGGTGGGGTCATTTTGATTTTATGTTGAGTTCCACTCCTAAGGGTGATGGAACTGACATTTCTCTTATCACTATGGTGAATTAATTGCTGATACGGTAGTTTACCTGACCCATTGATTTGGATTTCCCCCAATCGAGTTAGTTAGTTGGCCTAAATGGGTTTTTAGGTCTTTTATGGCTTCTTGGGTAGTTTTATAGAATTGGAGATTGTTGGAATCCATTTGTTTCATTATGTCTTCTAGGATTGTCCCAGTTTTTAGAGGGGGTTATTGGAAAGGCCTTTGGGGTGGTTGAGGATTTCTAGGTGGTGGTGGTGGATGACTACTCTGAACCTGTTGGTTCCATTGTTGTTGAGGTTGGTTGTAATACCCCCTTGATATATTCTTTTTTTTATTTCCACCCAGTGTTGGATGAATAGTATGGTTAATTCTTAAATGGTTGGTTATTGGGGAGTCTGGGAATAATTACCTCACAAATCTCAGAAGTTTCTCTCAAATGGGGGTATTGGTGAGAGTAGTGTGTGTCCGAAGAACATATACCATAATGGATGGGAGGTGGACATTGGAATTTACATTGGGAAAGAGAAAGTTTTCGAAGAAGGGTACTTAGCTCTTCAAAACTTGTGTCCACCTTCTTCTTGAATTCTATACTTTTCAACTCATACACACATTGAATGGCTACAAAGGACCGTGACCCAAATTGTCGAGTGTTTTTATCTATTTTTTCAATTAGTTTTCTTATAGAAATTGGGGTCTTATCAACTAGTACACCAACTACAAAAAAATCAGTCATATTTCTTTCAATAGGAATTAAACCTTCATAAAAATATTGAATTAAAAATTGATCACTAATTTGGTGGTGTGGGAAACATGAACATAAACATTTAAATTTGTTACCAATATTCAGGTAGTGTTTCCCCTTGTGAATGCCTTATAACACAAATTTCATTACTTATAGTTGCAGTTTGAGAGGTTGGGAAATATTTTTCAAGAAAAAATTGTTTCATGTACTCCCAACCTCTAATTAGTGAATTAACATTTTAAAAGCTTGTATTTTGTAGTGTTTTATAATGAAAATGGGAATTATCTGAGATTTACATGTTTTTCATCCATGTTTGATGGTTTTAATGTAGAACACACATATTCAAATTCTTTTAAGTGATATGTTGATCTTCTCCAGCGAGTTTATGAAATCTTGGAAATAAGTGAATTAGACTGGATTTTAGTTTAAAATTTGTTTCCTCACCTCGCATTTGAATATTGGTGGGATGGATATCAACAGCAGGTGAGGTTAGTTATTTTAATGTTCTGTTGTTTTAATGCATATTATAAATTATTATTTCAGTTTTGATGTTGGTTCTAGAAGAAGAAGATAAAGGATCAGGAAGAGTGTATATGTCTTGTGTGTCATCTTTCGAAGTGTAATCTTATGCATGTCGATGTCACTGATGTATGATTCTCTCCAATTCAGGTTCGAAAGGTGGTAAGTCTCCCAGAGTTTAATGCGCCATGAAAAAAAATACAAAATAAATAAATCAGAATACAAAATTATAGGCAAAGGTATAAGATAAAATAAATAAATATTCACAAAATTCACAAAAATCTTATAAAAAACACACACCAAAACAAAAGCGATGGATGATAATGGTGCCAAAATTTGACCGCATTGTCAGGACACGTCAAATTGATTTTGTTTTAAAGTTGATTTATAGTCTATAGAAGACCCTAGATCGTCTCTCAAGGAGAATTGGTGGTTCATAGTGTGAATTTTTATTTAAATGGCACAAAATAGGGGGCTCGTTTTGAAAATAGTTTTAAGAAAATGACTTTATTTAAAGAGTGTAATAGTTAATAAATAAATATGGTGTTTTAGAATTATTAGACAAGTAGATCCTTTCAAGTTCACTACACATATTTTTGAGTTCATCATTCTTAAAAAAACATATGGTTTAATTGAACCCTTTGGTTGAGGATTGTCAAGATCTCGACTTTCCTATTGCCTCTTAAAATGATACTCAATGAACAAACCCTTGAAACAACAATCGTGTTTTCAAGGATTGGGTATCAAACATAAAAAATAAATGCAACCAAAGAATACTAAAATATTATGTATGTGTGAGATAAATAATAATCTTGTCCTTTCCAAT
Organism: Viscum album; assembly: GCA_963277665.1. Taxonomy (NCBI): domain Eukaryota; kingdom Viridiplantae; phylum Streptophyta; class Magnoliopsida; order Santalales; family Viscaceae; genus Viscum; species Viscum album. The sequence goes on from OY728137.1 coordinate 1,910,843,559, forward strand.
CGGAACAATACTAGATTCCCACTTGAAATCTCAACCCAATCAGTGTTGAGATAAAAAGTATTTCACTTAATTATTAAAAAATAAATGTATGAAAAAGAGAATAACATTAATTTTAAACATAAGTGAAATTTTAATCCATAATAGTACAGAAAACTAGTGGAATAAAAAGTGTCATAACTCCCTCCTAAAAATGTGTAGCTCCCTCAAAATGAGCATCCACCATTTAGCTCGCCATTGAGAGGAGGAGGAGGCTCGGGTGGAACATCACCTTCATCCTTCATCCCACAATGAGGATAAGAGACTACAAAGCTTATTGGATGAGGATAAGAATCCTTTGGGTCTCAAAATTTTTAGATATTGGCCTTCTGGTCGAATTCCCTAATGGAGATCCAAGGGTCCCATTTTATATTAAAATTAGAAGGCGGTTTTGAGCACATAGATTTCTTAAATAAATTTATCACATGAGTTTAAACCTACAAAAAGCCTTATCTCACACTGAAAAAAATAAAAACGTTTTATCCCAACCTCATGGGTATCTAAAAATAATGTTTGGCTTAATTTGGACCCCTAAATCTAGAGATATAGACAGATCACAACACACCAATTTTGACTTCGTGCAGATTCAGTGTGCTGGAAAGATTCGGTCGGTTGGGCCACCAGATGGACGAATGAGGCTTGGTTTATTGAATATGAAATGTATACCAATGAATTTAGGACAAGGTCACACAATATCAACCCATTTATATTAATGGTGCAGTAAAAGTGTTTAGTTTCATAAAATGATGTGCTTGGATCCTCCATAGCTTGTCCCATTTTTCTTGAACTTCATCATGGGCCCTTCAAGTCACCTTCACCTTTTATGAAATTATGAAGACAAGTAACATTGAAATTTTTAACAGTGATAAATAAAAATAATTTAATCAAACATGAAGTGTATTTTTTTATTATTTTAATGATTTTCAATACAAAACAATTTTAGCATAGTGGTGTAAGGGTGAAAATGAAATAGTGAATCTCAGTGAGATCAGAATGCGACTTGAGGATGATCCGTTATATGGTGGGGAGGTTGTAAGATCCAAAAATAATTGGAGGTATGTTCAAAAGTAAATTGGGTTTGAATCCCATAAAATATGTTAATTAAATGTTGTAGTTTTTATGGAGAATATTTGCGGTGTTCCAAGGGTTCTGGACATGAATGAAATGGAAATTGGGCCTTCTGGTACATGTTGCACGGTTGGTGCATGGTTAGTGTAAATCATGCAAGGGGTAATCCACTATGTGAAACCTTTTATAGAGGCATGTCACAAAGTTGGTGCATGGTTTATCAAACCATGTGGTATTCCCAGGTAACTCTGTGACTTGAACCACTCTTTGAAAGAGACATGAAAACTGTTGGCACATGGTTTGGAAAACTGTGTGACCAAGCTGTGTGCCCTTTAAGTGTGAATGTATAGTCCCCCATGGGATTTTAAGTTTTTTATCCAATTTACCTCCTAATTTCTCCACCTGTATCCCTAGTGGTAAAAAAGTTCCCAAATCATCCCAAGGGTTGATCTCTTGTATTTCGTTGCCGTTTCGAGAGTCTTAGGGTGTGGATTGAAGCTCCGGGTAAGTCTAACACTCCAGTTTCTCATCATTTTTTGGATTAGGGCTTGTGATTTTGTTCTACTTATTCAAAATACCTAAAAAACTCTTTTTCCAATGAATATTAGTTTAGGTATTCAAATAGAGATTCTATCCTAATATAATTATATGATTAAGAGAGATTTTTTCTATTAATTCGAGCTAGGTGGTCTATAAGTTAAATCTAATAGTCTTGTAGTCAATTCGTGCATGTGTGGTTGTGTTTTTGGTTCTCTTGTTCTGAACTTGATGCATTTTTTAGGATTTGGTAAAATGGTAGGATAAATGCTGAAATAAACCCCTCATGATTTATGTGAGATGTGTTGAGATTGACTATAATGATTTAGGTCCACCCATGGGGTGCGCCAACATTCCCGAACATGGAAAATTGTGATGATTATAATAAAATTGGCTGGAGATGAGGTAGACCGCTTGGTGAAATTTTAGAAATGTTAGTTAAGTTGAGAAAGGGAGTATTTATAGTTGTGCGTAGACTTTGATAATGGCATAAGGGATTTCATGGAAGAATATTAAATGGGATGGATGAAATAATTTAATTTTTCTAATTGACTTATGAATCATACATGAAATGAATAAGTACGGTAATGTTTGTGAAATGATGAAAACGCAAGATGGGAACATGCTTACAATTTAATGAATGCCTTAAATGGGACAAGGCATGGGAATATTGATTATTCTAATGGGTTGAAGTATAAATGGGGAAATATGTTAAATGGGTTATTCCAAGTAAAGAATAAATGCGCTAAATGGTTAAAGATTAATGATTTTTCATGTTTTGAATGAAATTTGAATTGTGAACATTATGTGTATTGATTATGTATTATTAGTGATATGGTATATATTGAAAATGGATATAATCATGTTCACATGGATTTGTGGTGTGGGATAATAGATTGAGGGTCCTCCTGGGAGTCGGGTTGGACTATTGTTCTAAACCCCAACCTAGAATGCATGGGTTAGGGAGTTGAACCGAGGATCTAGGCCTCTAACACTATGAGAAAAACAGTCTTTTGTGATGGGGTATTTGCAACAAGATTAGTTCCCGTCACAAATAGTCCATCCCAGGGGTTCTTTGCAATGGGGGGTTTGTCCCGTCGCAAAAGGTAATGCACGCTTTGGTGTGGGATGCGCGCGAAAGAGCGGGAATGTTATTTACGACGGGGGGATACCCTCGTCGCAAATAGTGTGTTGGTCGGAGGGTATTTGCGACAGGTCCCATTGCAAATACCGGCGGCGGTAAATGAGTTTTTGCAACGGGATGTTGTCCCATCGTAAAAGGTGTGTCGGTAGCTCACTTTTTGCGATGGGGCTTGTCGCAAATACCCTTTTAAGTACCGACAACAATTGATGCAGGTACAGTTATTTGCGACGGGGCCCATCGCAAAAAGTACCTTTTGCGATGGGCTTACCATCGCAACATGTCCCATCGCAACTAATCTAACCTATATATACTTCCCTCCATTTTTCTTTCTCTTCCTCTCATTTCTCACTTTCTTTTTCTCTCTAAACTTGAATTTTAGAATGAAAATTTCTCTCAGTTAATTCTTTTACGGAGAAGTTGTGAAGAAGCTTACATCAAACAGAGATCAAGTTTAAAGATATTTATATTTTATTTAGTTTAGTATTAATTTAATTTTTTTATGTTAATTTTAATTATTGTTGATTAGTGGTAATTAAATTAGATTTAAATTGTTTTTATCTGTATTTTAGTAATAAATAGTAATAAATAGTAATAAATAGTAGTAAATAGTAATAAATAGTAGTAATTAGGAATAAATGGTTATAATTATGAATATTTAGGAATAATTAGGAATAAATAGGAATAATTAGTAATAATTAGTACAAAATAGTAGTAATTAGTAATAAATAGTAGTAATTAGTAATAAATAGTTGTAATTAGTAATAAATAGTAGTAATTAGTAATAAATAGTTATAATTTGTAATAAATAGTAGTAATTAGTAATAAATAGTGATAAACAGTAATAATTCGGAATAAATAGAAATAATTACGAATAAATAAGAATAAATAGGAATAAATAGGAATAAATAGTGATAAATAGTAATAATTAGCAATAAATAGGAATAAATGTAAATAAATATGAATAAATAGTAATAATTAGAAATAAATAGGAATAAATAGGAATAAATAGTATTAAATATGAATAAATAGTAATAAATAGTAACAATTAATAATTATTAGTAATCAATAGTAATAATTAGTAATAATTTCAAATAATTAGTAATAATTACAAATAAATAGTAATAAATAGTAATAATTTGTAACAAATAGTAACAAATAGTAACAAATATGAACAAATAGGAAGAAATAACAATAAATAGGAATAAAAAGAAATAATTAGTATTAATTATTAATAAATAGTAATAAATAGTAATAAATAGAAATAAATAGTAATAAATAGTAATAAATAGTAATAAATCGTAATAAATAGTAATAATTAGTAATAATTAGAAATAATTAGTTATAATAGTAATAAATAATAATAACTAGTAATAAATAGTAATAAATAGTAATAAGTAGTTATAAATAGTAATAAATAGTAATAAGCAGTAATAATTAGAAATAATCAGTAATAATTAGTAACAATTAGTAATAATTAGTAATAATTAGTAATAATTATTAATAATTTGTAATAATTTGTAATAATTAAAAATAATTAGGAATAATTAGGAATAATTAGGAATAATTAATAATAATTAAAAATAATTAGTAATAATTAGGAATAATTAGGAATAATTAGAAATAATTAGGAATAATTAGTACTAATTAGTAATAATTTGTAATAATTAGTAATAATTTGTAATAATTAGTAATAATTATTAATAATTGAGATAAATTTTGAGTAAATAGGAGTAAATAGGAATAAATTGGAATAACTAGGAAAAAATTGGAATAAAAAAGAATATATTGGAATAAATAAGAATAAATAGGAATAAATATGAATAAATACAAATAAATAGGAATAAATAGGAATAAATAGGAATAAATAGGAATAAATAGGAATAAATAGGAATAAAAAGTAAAAATTAGTAATAATTAGTAATAATTATTAATAATTAGAAATAATTAGTAATAATTAGGAATAATTGGTAATAATTAGTAATAATTAGGAATAATTAGGAATAATTAGAAATAATTTGGAATAATTAAGAATAACTAGGAATAATAAAAAATAATTATGAATAATTAAGAATAATTAGAAATAATTAAGAATAATTAGTAATAATTAGGAATAATTAGTAATAAGTAGTAATAATTAGTAATATTTAGTAATAATTAGTAATAAATATGAATAAATAGGTATAATTAGAAATAATTATGAATAAATTGGAATAAATGGGAATAAATAAAAATAAATAGGAATAAATATGAATAAATAGGAATAAATAGGAATAAATAGGAATAAATATGAATAAATTAGAATAAATAGGAATACATAGTAATAAATAGGAAGAATTAGGAATAATTAGGAATAATTAGGAATAAATTAGAATAAATAGGAATAATTTGGAATAATTTGTAATAATTAGTAATAATTAGTAATAATTAGTAATAATTAGTAATAATTAGTAATAATTAGTAATAATTATTAATAATTAGTAATAATTAGGAATAATTATGAATAAATAGGAATAAATATAAAAAATAGGAATTAATAGGAATAAATACGAATAAAAAAGAATAAATAGGAATAAGTATAAATAATTAGGAATAATTAGGAATAATTAGGAATAATTAAAAATATTTTAGTGTAATTTGGAATAATTAGGAATAATTAAAAACAAATAGGAATAAATAGGAACAAATAGGAACAAATAGTAACAATTAGTAACAAATAGTAAGAAGTAGTAAGAAAATCAATTAATAGAAGAAATAGTAACAAATAGTAACAATTAGTAAGAAAGTCAATTGTAATAAATTGTAATAACTTGTAATAACTTGGCACAATTTCTAGTGGATTGAAGACACTCCTTTTTCTCGATGACTCTTCTCCTTTCACCTTTCACTTATTCAAAACATTATGATAAGTTTTCTTTTATCTATGAATATCCAATATTGTATGTATGAGTTTGAATATGCATTCATAAGAACACATATTTCATAATGTGTTTAGGTCGGGACAGTTGTAAGAAGATGATTCATCGACGAAAATGGGGATCTTTTGTCTGATGACTCATTTGCTTGCAACTTTCTTGTAGGACCCCTGGACACCCTAAGAGGGGAGGGGTGAATCAGGGTGTCAAATTTTTTTTCTTAAAGTTGTGGATCTTGTTCCCACGTTTGTAGGAACTCATTAAATCTGTATGATGGATATGATCAGTAATGAAACATTCACATGCAAAGAGATGAAACAACTATTTTTACTTGGTTCACGACTAAGGGCTACGTCCAAGGAGCATACGCCAACAAGTTGTCGATCATACCTAATTCCACTAATCTTCACTAGTTATGGATTACAATTGTTCAGGCACAGTCACTCTGTCCCAGGCTCAATGCCATTACAAAGGTTCAGGGATAGCTCAATGCTTCCCTCGGGTCACTCTCGTTGACTCCCCAAGGCTCACTGCCGTTGGTGAAGTCTCACTCAGTTTATAGACGTGAAGGTATCTTCAATAGATAGACATGAAGGTCCTTGTCTCCTGTTCAGCATGAGACTTTTCTTGCATCAGATTCCTGAGTTGATGCTCTTTTAAAGTACAAATTCCATCCATCGATGAATACCCTCTTTTCCCTTGTCCACTGGGAAAACAACCTTTGGAAATGGCCTTCACAAAGTACCCTACGTCGCAAGGCTCCCAATTTTTCAAATATCAAACAAGCCTTCGCAGAGTCCCTGCCTTTTCACGAAGCTCAATCACGAAGCACTCTCGCGATGCTCGAGCCTTTGCAATTCTTGGCTGTCGCGGAGCTCCTGCCTCTTCGCGAAGCTCATTGAGCCAACGCGGGGCACACGCCTTTCTTGGAGATACAATAGCCTCCATGAAACTCCTCTTTCGCGAAGCAATTTGCCTTCACAAGAGACCTTTGCGAACCAAGAGCAAAGGAATTTCTCTAAAATTCTCTATACTTATCTTGAGGGGGTCGGCCTCTATTTATAGGCGATTCCACCGACCCTTGATCCTTCCACGCGAATTCAATGCCACATCATCTCAAATCGCGAAGCTCCAAAGTTTCCGCCGGAATTCTGTCCAAATCGCGAAGCACCTCGGAAATTTTCAGATCGCGGAGCTCGTCGTAATCACGGAGTATCACCATCATCATTCCTTCGCGCCTTCACTACGAAGCTCCCTCGCAAAGCCCTTCACCGCCGCGATGCGCTTCAACTCTTCTGTTCGCGAAGCTTTGACGTAATCGCGATGACTCACCGCCTCCATTCTTCTGGTCTTTGCGATTTCCAAACCATGCATCCTCTCTTCTAGAAATTCATGCCTTTTCCATATTTAATTATTATCTTCATGGAAGTCCACATTTCACGATGCTCAGCAACTTCCAGATTTTGGACCCCAAAAATTTGGCAAATACTGGGAAACGGCGCCACCTTCAATACTATTGTCTTCTTGAACGGTGTGATCTCTTTGTTGGTACACGATCTGAACTTCCATTGATGATTTACAACAAACACTAACCATACTCCAAATAATGGATAAAAGAAAATAGTTCCAACAATATCCCCCTTTGGGTTTGTTGGAAATCAGAAAATAAATTCAATAGATCTCCATCAATGTGAAAACCAAAAACGCAGGAATCAACTCATCCAACACTCTAAGTCTATGTGAGCAATGCTCGGTGTAGAAAACAAGAGAGGAGTCTTGAATTGGGTTCCACTGTTTTCCTTCTCATTCTTCTCATCACAAAAGTTGCCTGAATTTATTCCTTTCTTCTTTCTCCCCCGTTGACAATAAATCCAAAGACCAGTAATTTTTTTTCACGTTCAACTCAAACCATACTCCCCCTAGATAGTATCTCCCCCATAAAACTGCATCACAGCCATAAACAGATTAAAACAGTTATAACAAACGGGGAGAGCGGAATTCCATAACCTCCTTATGCACTAGGAGGTGTCCAAACACCGATGTTCAACCGATGCTTCTCAAACACAGGCGCAAACATTGGCTTTGTCAGGATATCAACCACTTTCTCATATGTTCCCACATGATCCATTCTAATCACGCGTTTCTCAACTTTCTCTTTGATAAAGTGATACCTGATTGCAATGTGTTTTGTACGGGAATGATGAACAAGATTCTTCGTAAGATCAATTGCGCTCTTATTGTCAGATTAAATCACCATTGGTTGCTTCAACTCATCGCCAATATCAGTTAATTGCTGCTTTATCCATAGCATTTGAGTGCATTCCTTTGTGGTAGAGATATACTCAGCTTCAGCAGTACTAAGAGAAGTACTTTCTTGTTTCTTGCTCAACCAGCCAACACATTTCTGCCCAATAGAGAAAGCTCGACTACAGGTGGACTTTCTGTCTACTACATCACCAGCCCAGTCAGCATCAGAAAATGCTGATAATTCCCTGTCCCTACCTACAGGATAATGTAATCCAAAGTTGTTTGTACCTTGAATTTACCGCATGATTCTTTTGACTGCCGCCATATGTTCCTCTTTTGGACAACTCTGAAAGCGGGCTGTAAGACATGTGGCAAAGACAATATCTGGTCGTGTCTTTGTCAGGTACAGTAGGCTCCCAATGATTCTTCTGTACATGGTGGGATCTACAGATGTACCTTCCTCATGCTTTCCATGTTTGGTTACAACTACAATCGGAGTTGACATTGGATTGGAGTCTTGCATATTAAACTTCTTTAGCAGCTCTCCGGCATACTTTTCCTGAGAGATAAAAGTGAAGTCTTTCCTTTGAGTCACTTGCAGTCCCAAGAAATATGTGAGATCCCCAATCATTGACATTTCAAATTCTGATTTCATATGATTGGAAAATTCAACCATTGATTTCTTCCTGTTGCCACCAAATATAATGTCATCGACGTAAACTAGAACCATGAACTGATCTTTTGAAGAATTATTCACATAGAGATTGTGATCTACTCCTCCTCTTTTGAATTCCAGCTTCTTGAGGTAAGAATCCAGTATGGAGTACCACGCCCGTGGTGCCTGTTTCAGGCCATAAAGTTCTTTCTTTAGCTTGTAGACCGTTGATTCATCAGCACCAAGAAGAAAACCCACAAGTTGTTCAATGTAGACTTCTTCTTCGAGTACACCATTTAAGAATACTGTCTTGACATCCATTTGATATAATTTATATCCTCTTTGGAGAGCCATGGCATGAAACAACCTGATTGACTACAATCTAGCCACTAGAGCAAAGGTCTCTTCAACATAAACACCTTCTATATGAGAATACCCTTTACATACAAGTCGAGCCTTGTTTCTGATAACACTTCCATGCTCATCAAACTTTTTCTTGAATATCCATTTTGTTCCAATAACATTGTGAGATTTTTTCTCTGGACAAGATCCCATGTCCGATTCTTTTCAATTTGATCTAACTCTTAATTCATGGCTTTCACCAAGGATTCATCCTTTGCAGCTTCTTCAAATGAGGATGGCTCCACAACTGACAGAAATGCATATGGTGTGTTATTCCTCATCCTCTTTGTCTGTGTAGGTGCATTCCTCTCTCCAATTATGTTATATGGATCAATTTCTGCTCTTCGATTTTTTATGAGGTTCAGTCGCATTCTCTCCATCCATGATTTCCACATCAGATTCTTCATCTGAGTCAACATTATGATGTGACCCCTGAGTGTTTTGTACACCTTCCTCTATTTATTAATTTGTATTTATTCGATGTTCACATTCATTCTCATCTTCGATCTCATTAGCATAGGTACTATTTGAAGGATTTGGAGTTTTTCCATCAATGATCTTAACATCATTGCTTTCCACAATCCTCCCCAAGAGTTTATTGAAACACTTGCAAGCTTTTCTGTTCATTGGATACCTAAGAAACATTCCTTCATCAGCATTGTCACCATACTTTACATGGTTTCCTTCTTTATTCCGGATGAAAAATTTGCTTCCGAAAACACGAAAGTATTACAATGAAGGCTTCCTTCCATGCCACAATTCGTATGGTGTTTTAATTTCTCCCATATAAAGCCTTGTTCGATTCTGAATGTGCACTACAGCCTCAATAGCTTCCTTCCAGTAATGGTGAGAGATACCACTCTCAATCAGCATAGTCCTAGCCATATTGTTGACCTGTCGATTCCGGTGCTCAACAACTCCATTTTTTTGCGGAGTTCTCACAGAAGCTACCTCATACTGTATTCCATGTTTTTCTAAGTAATTTTTAAACTCGATGGACATGTATTCCCCTCTATTGTCAGATCGCAGGACTTTTATTGTCCGTCCAGTATCATTCTCAGCAATCTGTCGATATGTTTTCATACAATCAAGTACTTGTCGCACCCTGTAGATCACCAATACACGAGACATTCTGCTATAATCATCAATGAAAAGAACGAAGTACCTTTCTCCATAGGTTCCAACAACATTTATTGGGCCACATACTTCTGTATGAATGAGATCAAGAAGATGCGATTCCCTTTTCTTCTTTGGATGATATGAACTACAAACCAGTTTCCCACGAATACAAGCATCACAATACTTTTCCCGTTCACATTTTAGAATGGGAATATCTATGACTATCTTAAGCTTAGATATCCTTTCCATGTCTTGTTGGTTAATGTGCCCCACCCATCGATGACATAAATTGTTTTCTTCTTCAACAGAAAAATAGCAGGAGCTCACTTTTCTGTCAACCTGATATAAGTTTCCATCTGTTCTACAGCCTTTCATAAGAGAATTTCATGTTTTCCTTTTATAGTGCAGCCTTTTTGATTGAAGGTTACTATGAGCCCTGAGTCACAGAGTTGAATTACACTAAGGAGATTGTGGCGTAGACCGTCCACGTAAAGAACTTCAGTCTTATTCAGCTCTCCGTTGGTGAGAGCAGTATTCCCACTTCCTTTAATATTCAAAGAACCATCACTACCAAACCGTACTGTTCCATCAACCTTCTTTTCAATGTTCATCAAGAGGTCAGAATTTCCCTTCATATGGGAATAGCATCCACTATCAAGGATCCAGGTGCTACTGCTCTTTGTAGCTTTGAGTGCTACCTCTGCAAGATTGGATTTCTCGATCTTCTTCTTCTCTTTCGATGAGATATTGGATTGAGCATAGGATACTGGTGGCCTTTTAATATTTTCTTCCACATAATCTGAATCTTCATACCCATAATCTTCTTCCAGAGGGGAAAAACTATTTGTGAGAACAACATCATCAGGAGGATGAACACTATCCCGTCTTTGAGTGTTGCATGAATTTCTCATGTCGTATCGCTGCCTGCAATACATAGTTTTATGTCCAGAGTTAGAACAATTAAAAAAGTAACCATAGAAGATATGTCCTCTATAAGATGGAGGATATGAAATATGTCTCCTTTGTTGACTTTCCAGATCTTCTCCATTCAAGTAGCTCCTTGCCTCTTCACAATATGACATGGTATGGCACAGATAGCCATAGAACTGACACTTCATGAGAGGGAATGTCTTCTCACTTGAATTTATCCTCATACCTTTATCCTTGGTAGAATAGTTGAACTGCCTATCATTTCTGAATGTTTGAGGATAATTGTCAGTTCTCCTTCTAGTTTGGATTGAGGGTTTTTTTTAGCACTTCATGCAATGTTTCAACATGTTCAACCTTCGTTTTGTCTTTCTTTTGGATCTCTTTATTTCCAGCAGTTGATGTCTCAGCATCAGAGCCAATTCTACTCTTTCCCATGCAAGCGGGTCTTTGAACACTCAAGATTTTTTCAACCACATCAGAACCACACTTGGATCTTACCAGTAATTCTGCATCGGAGAATCTTCTAAATGGTATTTTCTTCCTTGATTCTTTTGAAAATGGTTCAGACTCAAGTTTACTCCTAAGAGTAAGAACTTCCTCCTCAAGAACCTCATCAGTCTTGGACATTTCTTACAGTCTTGAGGTGAGGTCATTGATGACCTTTCCCTTCTCTTCAATTATCAAATTTAGATCCACTATATCATCATTAATTTCAAGGATTTTAGACAGAAATTTCACAAATTTATACAGACATTCAATTTCAGCTTCAATCTCATCAACATATTCTGATGATTCTTCCACCATTTCCTTCCACTTATTACATCTCTTAAATTTACTCTCAATCTTGGAGAAATCATCCTTAATTTGAATCTTTGGATTACAATTAGTTGTAGTCTAATTATCTCTGCCGTTATTGATTGAGGATTCTGATATTTCAGTGCTATCCATCATGGAAGCATGGTTTCCGGTTTTAAATTCTGTTTCTTCTTCATCACAAAATTCAATATCATCTTCTTCTTCTTCACAGAAAAATCTCTTCCTCTGCATTTTCTTACCAGATTTGAAGTCACCCATTTTAAAAAACCTTTTATTAGGCTTCCCAATGTCTTCAGCTTCGCTCTCATCATCATCTAACTTTCTTTGGCACTAAGAGGCAATGTGCCCAACTCTTCCACAATGGAAACATGCAAGAGGTAGCTTACCTCTAAATTTACCTTTTGCCTTTTTCAAATTCTTGGCGATAAGAGAAAGAATTTCTTTTTCTTCGTCATCTTCACCACCACTGTCTTCTGAAATTTTCAGTTTTTCCATGGATTTGAATGCCATTTCCTTGCTCACACGAGTCGTGGAATCTTTGGTTTTGACTCTCATCTCATATGCCACTAAACTACTTACCAAATCATCCAGAGATAGTTTAGATAGATCTGTTTCTTCAAGGGCTGACACCTTTGCATTGTACATGGGAGGAAGTCTTCTCATGATTTTCTTTACGATAACAATGTATTTTATTTCTTCTCCAAGACCTCGAATTTCTCCCACTACTTCAGTAATTCGATTAAAAAATGAATCTGCATTCATATTAGGATGCATCTTTAGATCGTCAAACTTGTTGTGTAAAACCTAAAGTTTTTTCTCCTTTACCTCACTATCTCCTTCATAAATGTTTTCACGTTTATCCCACATAGACTTTTCTGAAGTGCAACTCATCACCTTTAGATAAGTCTGATCATAAAGAGCTGCGGTGAGTGCATTTTGTGCTTTAGCATTTGCATCATGAATTTTCCTGTCTGTGTCAGTCATAGCCAGGCCTGTTGGATCAGTGACTTGTATTCCTTGCACAGTAGAAAACAGAACTTCCATTCCAAGATATCTTAGATGAGATGTCATCCTATTCTTCCAGATCTGAAAATTACTTCAATCGAAGAGAGGGACTCCCCTAGAATTGATTATATTCTCCATGGTGACAAAGGACAGATTCAACGCCAACAACCTGCCTCTGATACCACTAGTAGGACCCCGGGACACCCTGAGACGGGAGGGGTGAATCAAGGTGTCCATTGTTTCTTCAGAAAGTTGTGGATCTTGTTCCCACAGTGGTAGGAACTCGTTAAATCTTTATGATGGATATGATCAGTAATGAAACATTCACATGTAGAGATATGACAAAACTATTTTTAATTGGTTCACCACTAAGGGCTACGTCCAAGGAGCATATGCCGAAAAGTTGTTGGTCATACTTAATTCCACTAATCTTCACTAGTTATGGATTACAATTGTTCAGGAACAATCACTCTGTCCCAGGATCACTTCCTTTACAATGGTTCAGGGATAGCTCACTGCTTCCCTTGGGTCACTCCCGTTGACTCCCCCAGGCTCACTGCCGTTGGTGAAGTCTCACTCAGTTTATAGAAGTGAAGGTCTCTTCAATAGATAGACATGAAGGTTCTTGTCTCCTGTTCAGTATGATACTTTTCTTGCATCAGAGTCCTGAGTTGATGCTATGTTAAAGTAAAAATTCCATCCATTGATGAATTCCCCCTTTTCCCTTGTCCACTGGGCAAACAACCTTTGGAAATGACCTTCACAAAGTACCCTACTTCTCAAGGCTCCCAATTTTGCAAAGCTCAAATAGGCCTTCTCGGAGTCCCTACCATTTCGCGAACCTCAATCATGAAGCACTCTCGTGATGCTCCAGCCTTCGCAATGCCTGGATTCCGCGGAGCTCCTGCCTCGTCACGAGTCTCACTGAGCCAACGCGGGGTGCACGCCTTTCGTAGAGCTAGAATAGCCGCCGCAAAGCTCCTCTTTCGCGAAGCACACTACCTTCGTGAGAGACCTTTGCAAACCAAGAGGAAAGGCCTTTCTCTAAAATTCTCTCTACTTCTCTTGAGGGGGTCGGCCTCTATTTATAGGCGATTCCACCGACCCGCGATCCTTCCGTGTGAAGTCAACGCCACGTCATCTCAAATTGCGAAGCTCCAAAGTTTCCGTCAGAATTCTATCCAAATCGCGAAGCACCTCAGTAATTTTCGGATCGCGGAGCTCGTTGAAATCGTGGAGTATCACCATCATCATTCCTTCGCGCCTTCGCCACGAAACTCCCTCGCAAAGCCTTTCACCGCCGCGATGCGCTTCAACTCTGCCATTCGCGAAACATTGACGTAATCACGAAGAGTCACCGCCTCCATTCTTCTGATCATCATGATACCATGCAACCTCTCTTCTCGAAATTCATTCCTTTGCCATATTTAATTATTATCTTCATGGAAATCCACTTTTCATGACGCTCAGCAACTTCTAGATTTTGGACCCCCAAAATTTGGCAAACACTGGGAAACGACAGCACCTTCAATACTGTTGTCTGCTTGAACGGTATAATCTGTTTGCTGGTACACGATCCGAACATCCATTGATGATTGAAAACAAACACAAACCATACTCTAAATCATGCATAGAAGACCATTGATACAAAATTTCTCACATAGAAATAAAAAAAAGACTCTACTTAGAGGTACACATATCCATTCTCTTGTATACGAGAATGAATATGCGTACCTGTGATCAGATTCTAGATTGTGATTTCTGTGTGAGAAAGTTACAGGTAAATAATCCTTCGGAAAAAATAATAGCCGTAAATCCACTGGAAATTGTGTCACCCATAAGTAATGGTAATTATTAATAAGAAGTTCTAATTATTTATCTTTCTTTTCAAATAGTGTTTTTATAATTTCAAATTATTTAAAAATATTAATGATTTTATATTTTGTAGAAAAATATGGAACAAGGAAGTAAAAAAAATCATTATTAGATGATCGATCTTGGATAAATCAGCATAGAAATCCAAACAGTTCTGGTTTAAATCATGTATATATTGAGGGTGTTGAAGATTTCTTATCATTTTCATTATCCAAACCATAATATGTTTTATAAGGCACAATAAATTTTCCTTGTAAAAAATGTTCGTTGAGAACGTTTGACACATTTGAAAAGGTTTGGGGATATCTCTTTCGGTTTGGTTTTCAACCATATTTTGTTTTATAGTATCAACACGGAGAAAAAAATTCTAGAGAAGAAATTAATAACTTGATTCCAGATCCATCACGAATTTAAAATCTAGTACATGATGTTGCTGGTCTATCTGTTCAACAACCTGAAACTCAAGATGATATTGATTTAACTCATGAGTTGGCACCATCTGAATTTTATGAGTTGTTGAGGTCTGCTGGGGATTCATTATATCTTGGTTGCAAGATAAGAAAATTAGAAATGGTTAAAAAATTTATGGCTATTAAATTAGTTAATGCAATGTCAAACAACTATTTTGATCATATATTTTCCTTGGTTAAAACACTATTACCTGAAGGAAATGTGTTTCCTGCAAATTACTATGAGAGCAAGAGGCTGGTTCGTAATCTGGGGCTTAGTTATCATAAGTTTCATGCATGTCCAAATGATTGAATCTTATATTCTGGTGAAACTGATTAGTTGTATAGTTTTCCAACATATGGACAAGGGATGTATAATGAAGCTAAATCAGGGAAGTCTGGATCGATTCCAATAAAACAGTTGAGATATTTCCCCCTTATGCCTAGGTTGTAGCATTTATTTATGTCTCAAAAAACATAGTCAATGATGTCATAGCACAAAACCAAGATTTCAACTGATAAAAGCTTGAATCATTGATCTAATAATGATTTATGGAAAAATTTTTACCATCTGCATCTGTCTTTTTCTTTAAAATCCTGAAATGTGCGATTGGGTCTTTCTACTGATGGTTTCTGTCTATTTGGTTCTTATGGTAGTCAGTATTCATGTTGACCTTTCTTTATAACTATGTACAATTTACCTCCATGGATTTTGATGAAGGAGCCCTATATCTTTTTGATCTTATTAATCCCAGGACATTAGAAAAATAATATTGATGTATATTTGAAACCATTGATTGATGAGTTAAATGCATTGTGGAGTGATGGTGTTAGTACATATGATGTTGCTGTGAAAACAAATTTCATATCAAAAGCTGCATTGAAGTGGATGAATAGTGACTTTCTGGCATATGGTATATTATATGGCTAGAGTACACATGGTCCAAAATCATGTCCTTACTGTATGAAAGACAATAAATCCTTTATGCTCATCCATGGGAAAAAACCTTGCTATTTTTACTATCACCGCAGATTTCTTCCAACCAATAATCCCTTTCGGAGGAACAAATATCATTTCAGAAAAGGTACAATTGAATGGGTTGAACCTCCACAAATGATCTCAGGTACAGAGTTAAAATAAGTTGTATTTTCATTCCCTCCCATTACATTTGGGCCAAAAGTAAACCAACAAAAATTTCATGGCTTTGGGAAAGAACATAATTGGATAAAACAAATCATTTCTTAGGATCTTCCATATTGGCCTGATTTGTTGGTCCGCCAAAAGTTGGATTTCATGAATGTTGAGATTAATTGTTTTCATAATATATTTCAAACAGTTTTGGATACACCAGTTAATACCAAAGATTCAATAAATGTATCATTAGATCTTGCCCAAATTTGCAGGTGACCAAAACATGAACTATTTGAAAATATCAGATCACAGAGGTTAATGAAGAAAAAAGAAGCTTATAAACATTGCAAAGAGAGTGGCTAACTATTTTGTTAGTGGATTATAGATTTGAGACTTCTAGATGGCTATGCTTCCAATTTGGGCAGATGTGTTTAGAATGGGTATATTACCAAATTAAAAAGTCATGATTTTCATGTTATAATGGAATGAATTATGCCAATTGGATTCAGAAGTTTGTTGAATTATATGATTTGGGATTCGATAATAGACATATCATATTTTTTTTTCAAGACATTCGTGCAGCACAAATAGGTTATGATGTGCTAAGTAAACTAAAAGAAGATGTTGTTGTAATTATATGTAAACTGTGAAAAATCATTCTGCCATCTGTCATTGACTCAATGGAACATCTAATATTAAATTTTCCACATAAAGCTAAATGTGGAGGTCCATTAAAATTTCGATGGATGTACCCATTCGAGAGATTTATATAGAAATTTAATAAAAATGTATGTAACAAAGCATCAGTTGAGGACTCAATTTCCAAAGCTTATTTTCGAGAGGAAATTGATTTTATCTGATCTCATTATTTTGAATCTCAATATCCCTCAAATCACAATCACATAGGATGAAATGAGGGGAATGTTAATGAAGAAATGGACAATCAATTAACAGTTTTTAATCATCCAAATCATTGTTTCAGGGGAGTTCATCAATAATGGATTTCAGATAATGAACATCACAGAGATCATATATATGTTCTACTAAACTATAAAAAAATGGAATCATTTGTACTGTGAGTGCTTCTATCACTTATTCAATAATATATGTTACAGTATGTAAACATATTTTATTTTTAGGTTATATGATCATCATATCAAGAAACAACTTCCACAAATTACAGCAGCTGCTCTTGAAGAATGCAGACAAATTTTTTTCTCTCAATGGTTTCAAAAACTGGTAATATACATTATTGATGGTTTAATATCAATTTAGTTTATTATTTATCATATTAATAATTATTTTAAATTTTTTTGGTGTCTCAACATAGTGATGAAATTTATAAGCGATTGTGTATATTGAGTAACTCACCATCCAAAATGGTTAAATCTTATAATGCATATGTGGTGAATGGTTTTTGATTTCATTCACGTGCATATGGGGAATAAAAAAACAATGAACAATAGAGTTTTCTTGAGAGGATTTCATCATCTAGAAACTAAAATTGATTTTTATGGCATTCAAGATGAAATTATTGAGATGTGTTATCTAGGACAGAATTACATAACTATGTTTAAATGTTGGTGGTTGGATACTGAGAGAGGATTGCATGTTCATCTGATTCATGGAATAGTCGATATTAAATATAAAAGTATTATGACAGTAAAAGAACCATTTTTACTGGCTCAACATGCCCTTCAAATTTATTACTCAACGTATTGTGCTACTTCAAGAGACTTGAGTGATTGGTGGAGAATACTAAAAATGAAATATCAGGAAAATCAGTTTACTCAAAATGTATGTGGTTCCGCTGAAGTGGAAGGAATTGAAATTTTTCAACAGACTACTCAAAATATATCTTTTTCAAAAAGAGACGTGAATATTGATGATGACACTCCAAAATTAAGGATCGATGGTGATGAAGATGTTAATGATGTTAAAAATGAATTTTAAATGACGAGAGATGATGAAACTGAAACTCATATGGAGATTGATGATGTTGCGGAGGAAGATGAAGACATTGACATGGACAACTATGGAGATGAGGATGAATATGGACATTGACACAGTTAAATGTGGGTTATAATCATAACTAATATATATATTTATATAGTATTTATTTTCAACTATCTTCTAACAATAATCATTTTGTGTTTCAGATGGATCCTGATCTATTTCACGAGTTGCTGGAGGCTGATATACCTTTAGATGAGGGGGATTGTTGACTATCTAACCCGCAACCTACAGAAGGTTTAGGGGGTACGTGGAGGGGGCACAGTCTTGTTCGATTGATGATTCCTGAACCTATCCCTGAGTGACATCCACGTCTTGGCTTCGATCCACGGACACAGAGGTATGGTAACCTGCATATTTTAGTTATATTTCATTAATTTATTTATATATATAATAATGGTTTGATTATTTATTTCTTTTCATAGTTTTTCGCAAGTAGCTATTGTAAAGGGGAGTGCTATCTTGGGCAATTATTTTTCTCAGCAATTAATCACATGGGAACAAATTTCCATTGATGTGCGGCGTGAAATGTTCGATCATTGGCTGGTATGTAAATAAAGAATATTTATTTTGAAATTTATGTTATTAATAGCTTGATATTATAAATTATTTCTATAGTTTATGGTATCCCATTGATGATAGCATGTGTGACGCTATCCACATGGCATGGCATGTGTTTATGCATGACCGTTTTCATCAGTTTTTGCACAATTTGAGAAGAACATCCATTAAGAAAGCAGGAGTGACAGAACTCGATGAGTCAAGTAGATCTCACCAACCAAAGTACATTTAATCTCATGTTTGGGATGAATTATGTTTACACTGGTTGGGTGGTGGATTTTAATCGATATCTTCAGTGGGACAGTAGTACAGGGGGAGAAAGGAGGTCACACATCGAGCTGGTAGTCATACATTCAATACACATAGAGAGCATCTGGTAAGTATATTTTTTAAATATTATATATAACTTTAAATATAAATAGTTTATTTTATATTTCTATAGGCAGTCGAGCATCCCGATATTATAGAGTTTGACGTTTATCGGAGTATGTACAGTGATCCAACCACTGGAGATATTAGAGGTGATCGCCAGCATCGAATTGTGGTTAATATTTTTTTTCAGTATAACAATTAACTGTATATAATATTTTCACCATTTTAATTTCAAATTGGAATTAATGGAGTCATATGAGGCTGCGACCTCTCAGACACATGCTGAGAGTCAGGACGAGATGATTGAGCAGACCAGTGCCAAATATTTCGATGAGGCGAAATGGATGCATGCGACACAGTATGGCTTTGAGAAGCACCAAGTAGTTGTGATCAGCTCTCATTTGACTCCTTGTACTTATTCTGGTACTTCTGTGGTGTTGGTATCCTACTCGAGAGGAGATCATGGTGAGGCATCATCTTCTGCCTCACAGTATGAGGAGCAGTTGTGAACTCAGTCTGAGCTTATAGAGAGTTCGCAGAAGTAGCATGAAGAGATGTGTCGGTGACAATAGCAGCATCAGCAGCATGAGAAGGAGATGCGTCGATGGCAGCAGCAGCATCACGAGTAGAGAGAGTACATGTGCCGTCTGACTCATAGTTTAGGGATGGAATTTCCTCCACCATATCCTACATCTCCTCCTCCTCCTCTAGAAGACAGCCCCCCCAGTGACTTGTTTTTTATGTTAAAAACATTTGAATTTAAGATTTATTGTAATATGAACTATTTAAAGTTTCTGTATTTTAAATTGGTACAAATATTGCGTAATTTAATTTATTTTTTATTTTAAATATTTTATTATTTATTATTAGTATCATATTTTTTAATATTTGTTTATTTTACTAATAATAATAATAACATTTTATGATTTTTTATATTTCTTTTTGTAAATATTGATAATTGTAATAATCTTTTAATTTATTATTATTTTAATAATATTATTATTATTTTTTATTAATCATAACTTTGTTAAATATAATTTTTTACTATTATATTTTTTGATGTCTGTTTATTTTACTAAAAATATTTTATATATACTTTTTTATTTTAATAATACTAATATAATATTTTTATTAATCATAATATTATTAATTTTTTTTTAAATTTTAGTATTTGTGACGGGACCTTTTGCGACGGGCTCCTGCCACAAATAATGTAAATATAATTTTTTATTAGTAGTATTTGGGATAGGAGGACGAGCCCGTTGCAAATATTATTTGGGATGGGCCCGTCTTATGAGGTTATTATATATATAATGAATATAATCAAAGGATTAGTTGTGATGGGGAACGGCCCCGTCAGAAATAGTATTTGTGACGGTCCGTCATGAAAGGTTTATTTATATATATAATGTATATAATCAGAAGGTTAATTGCGACGTCGTTTTCTGCAATGGGCTATTTTCGATGTGATCCCGTCACAAAAAGTCTTTACTGATGGGTTCCCATCCCAGAAAGTCTTTAGTGACAGGATCCCGTCCCAAATTGCCCGTCGCAAATATCCCATTTTCGAGTAGTGTAAAAGTTTCTTTGGATGAGACAACTAGGACTGAGGCTCCAAGGGTAGTGTGTCATGATTATTTATGAAAATAGTATCCCTAGTGAGAGAGGGAACTTGAATTATTCTTTTATGCATAGTAATTAACTAGCTTAGGTTATAGTGAAAAATTATTTAAAAGCCTAACCCATGGAACAAATGATAGAAATTAAGTTAGCAATGAAGGTGATATAAGTGATGAAAATTGAAATGATGATAGAAATTGTGAAAGTAAGTATTGTTAACTAATTGATCCTTAGTTGTATCTTAGTTCTCCATGTCATTTATTTCATACTTGTGTGAACTATCTACTTCAAGGGGATATTCTTTAGACACTATTCGTGATTTTATACTAAGTTGTACTCACACCCTTCTGGGGCCTCCATTGGGTACCAGAGTAGATTTTGTGGTTGTAGGTTAGGACAAGGGATAAGGACCTATTAATGTGAGTTAATTTTGGCTAGGGATGTTCATGGAAGAGGTTCCAGAATTAGATTCAAGACTCATTTCATTTAATCTGATGCAGCCTTTATTTTGACTTTCCTTCACTTTTCATACTCTTAGAATGAAATGAAATATTCATTATTGGGTTTTGGTTTGTATCCATTTTAGGGAATGTTTATTAATTCTTGTTTTTGTTTATTTTTATTAATTCCTTTATTTCATATGTTATCTTGTGTGTATTACTCTAGTAATGAGGATATAGTCTCCCCACATGATCCATTAGACCCTCACTACTAGTCAACTACCTCTAGCATATAGGGTAACTCACTTGAGGTCTTATGGTGACCCAAATTAGGGCACCAATTTAGTGGATTTTGGGTCCGAGACGTTAAATTTCCCCTATTTTATAGATTTGTATTGAAGGATTTTGAATTTAGTGGTAATTTAAGGAAGTGGTGAGATCACTATAATTTAATTTCTCAGGATAAAATTAATTCCTTTATCTTCTGTGATAATTAAGTTTTCATGATTTATTGAAAATGGTTTGTGGTTTTGGGGTTTCCATGATTTTTAACATTCCATTATGGGATATATTTAAATAAATATGTATTTATATTTCTTTGTTTGAACATGGTGTGAATTCTTAGTTTCTTAGGATTTGGTTATTTTGCAATATTCTAAGTGTGTTTGTGTTATTTAATGTTCTGTTGATTATATCATATATGATGGATGTTGTTTTTTAGATGCTTGTACATTAGTGATTGTTTTTCTTCTATTCAAACATGTTGATATGACCCTTTATTGGATTGGTAGTCATTTCATTTTGATGAAAATAGGAAATATTGGGTATGTTTTTTTTGGATATAATGAGGTAGTGTGGATGGTGTACTAATATTTCAATTGGAATTAAAAGTATCCATTTTTCTGGGAAGTCGATCATGGATTACCCTCACTGGACCAAAGACTATAAAATGTTTTTCTCAATGAGGTGTGATTCTACTTTATACATTTACAATTTATCTCTTTGTTTATCTTGTGTGATTTTTTAGATGGTTTATCAATGTGTTAATCCGTTCATTATTTCTTTTTAAAAATGGTTTTTGAGGTTTTCAAATGTGGTACTTTTAAGGTTGGTTCAA
Source organism: Viscum album (assembly GCA_963277665.1). Taxonomy (NCBI): domain Eukaryota; kingdom Viridiplantae; phylum Streptophyta; class Magnoliopsida; order Santalales; family Viscaceae; genus Viscum; species Viscum album. The sequence goes on from OY728137.1 coordinate 1,910,866,009, forward strand.
TGTTTTAGATTTTGATCATTATTTTTAGTAGTTGGGAGATATTGTTCACTTTATGAATCCTTATTTCTAGGTGAATATTATTTTGAGATTTTCTAACACTCACTTAAGCTTGTTAACTAGTTTTATTTAGAAGTCTCATTTTGTTGAGAGAACTCTTAGAAATACCATGAACTATTTTCGATCTCATCTTTTGTTCTATTATATTTCCTTCTTGTGGTTGTCTATGGGTGTTGGGAAATTAGTGCGTATTGATGTTTCAGGTTTGATGGTTTAGATTGGGTTTTATTAACTCTATAATATTTATATATAAACGCATTTGAACATTTCTTGAAAAATTACGCCATGTGGTGGGATTAATTGAAACCTCCTAATTTTATCCTTCCCATTATTATCTTGTTTTTATACACTCTATATCGAGTTTTTTGTTCTTTTAAATTTTATAATATAAGTTAAGAGTGTGTATTTTTTCATAGTTAATGTGTAGACCTTTTATATAGAAATAATAAATAAATCAGGTCCATTTACTTGTTGGTTAGGGATACTAGATAGTCCGTAGGTTGTACAATTGTTACAACTGATCTCTTATAGCCACTAGAAAGCTAGTGGTGGACACCAAGAATTAAATGGTTTTTATAGAAATGGTAAACCCTAAAAGATATATTTTTTACATTTACCAAAAAGCTAAAATTTATTTTTTATTTTCCTTCATCAACCTATTATTGACCCTGGCTATTTTTATAGAACTCATTTTGCGATTTTTATTTCCCAACCTTGATTCTTGGTGGATCTAACCATCATTCATCACGGTGGTTCTCAGTCCGTATATATCTATAATTATTATTTATAGATCCTCATATTATCTATATTATTCTTGATCAGGGGATTTGATATCCATAGGATTATCCAGGAACCACATTTTATAATTTGGATTCTTGACTCTAGGGATCTCCTTATTCTTTCTTTGAGTTATTCCTATTTTTAGCTTGTTGATTCCTTCAATTGATGGATATTATCTAGTAGGTTTCCCAATAATCTCCATTTAGAGTTGAATATATGATTTTATGGGATTTATTCTTGAGTTTTTGATTTATTCTTTTTCTTAAACTAATATCTTGTAGTTGTATTAATTATTTATAATTTCATGATATTTCAATAAAAATAGAAATATGGAATTTTAATATGATTTGATTTGAAATCTACTTTAAAGTATTAGTAATCTATTTTTTGGAAGTTAATATACTAATTTGGGTCTCGATAACTACTCTTTAGTTGTATATAATGTTTATTTTTCAAAATAAAGAGGAAATGGTGGTTTCTTAATGATCGAGTGTGTTTGACCCTTTTTGAATGAATGTTTTGAAAACTGGTATTTAACATAGTTTAATTTATTTATAAATGATTTTATAGATTAAATTGAATTTTTTGGATATAATATTTATTTGAGTGGATTCTGAAAAGCCTCAGTTAGAACATTATATTATTTATTATAAAATGGAAAACCCACAGTACATGCCTATTTATGCATACTTATAATGATTTTTTATTGAATAAATTTTATGGGGTGTCCCTTTATAGGTTGAATAAATTAATTGAATTGAGTTGATATTCCTGATAAATAGAAATATTTCCATGTGGAATTTAATTTTTTTATAAGTACTTAAGATTAATTTTTATCATGATGATATTAAATGGTTTATGGTATGTTATTATCTTTGAAATCCTAACCACAATTTTAATGTCATAGGAAGACTTGGGTTTCTATGTGGAAAGTCTATTTACACATGTTAACTAGTTATTTATCATTATTTTTATAGTGTCTTTAGGTGGGAATTAGGTCAACCTAAGGGACTACCCCTCAGTGAGGCCAGAATAGAGTAAAACTAGGTGTTTTCGTGAGGTCAATAAATGTGTTTATTGATTTTCCAATATATTAAACTTTATTTATCAATGACCATAATGAATCCATTCTTTGATGATTACATTTGGAATATTTGGTATCCATAATGATGAGTTTAAAATTATTTTACAATGTATGATTATTTTGGATGACTTATGAAATGGTATCCTATTTTATTTAGTGGTCCTGAATCCAACTTTGAAACTATAATTTATAAATGATTTTATATTAGAAAATAATTTATCATTTTATTTGAAAGTGGATTGTTTTTGTGAAAATGGGTGTTTTGATGGAAAATGACGTGTACTTACATTATTGATGAAAAACATGGACACACCTAGTTTTATAATACTATTTTCAAACATGTATTCTATATATAATATTTTAAAGTTTAGTGCTTTGGGTCTGAAGGTGGTGACCTAATGTGCTTATAGATCATCCCAATATATATTACATGTCTAGTAGGTGGATTAGTGTAGTTTATATTTTAATATCTTTGGGTTTGATATTTTCTGTAGGCACATTAGGTATTGGTTTCTTTACACATAGTGATGTAGGTGGTTGGATATTTTTTTATTTTCAATTTTAGCATCCATCAAACATGTTATCTAATTAATTATATCTACTGATTTTATATATCTGAGTTTAATCTTTTTTTTTTGGATTTTCTCTTCACCTTATATATATATATATATTTGTTTTTATCTGAAAAAAATTTCCCTTTGTATTGTTTCTTATGTCCGGGTTCTTTTCATTATCCTATGGGGATTTAGAAAACCCATAAAGCTAGTGTAATATCCATTCAGGTTTTGGTATAGATGGAACACTGAGTTGGTTCATTACAGATCGGATTGATAATGAATCATTGGATGAATGGATATAGTGAAAAATTGTAATATATCAATCATAAGATTACATGATGTATGAATTGATTAGTATGTTCAAAAATTCTATAATGGGTGGAATAATACATTGATATTTAATGATATATTATGTGTTAATAAGTTGGAAGATGTTATATTATCATATTTTATTAGGCTATTTACCTTGTCATTATTAATATATTTATATTCATTACATAATTATATTTTATTACTGGTATGATTGGTTTATTACCCTCATAATAATGTAAGATGTGATATGATGTACATTTACACTATTAAGGGAAGAGGCGACACTGATGCAATATGATGTGTATTTATGCTATTGATGGAGGATTTTATGATATGATGTTTATTTTCACATCCAAGTGTGTTGGTTACGTATAAAATAATATTAAATTTATATTTACCCTCTTGGGTGGGGTCATTACCATGATGATGGTGAGTATTATATTTACCATATTAAGGGAGGAGGTCATCTGTATATGAAACAGTGAATATTTTACCTTTATGTGGGAGGAAATTATATAGAAATGATATATATTTTTCCATATCTAGGGGATCCGGTTACCTTGATGTGATATGGTACATGTATATACGAATATATTTTTCCTATATATATATATATATAAATAGGTTACAATTTTAATTCTATTTATTTTCATATGATTATTTTATGTATAAGTAAAATATGGTATTTTATTTCAAAGATACAAGATAATTTTATTCAATTTCCCAATGATGTGTGATGAATTTTAGCCATTTTTATTTTTTGATTCATCTTTTAGTGGTTTAGGAGGAGTTATTTTAAAAATTATCACATGGTATGTGGGTTATTTTTTTTTTATTATTTTATATATTAATGATATAAATTAATTTTGGTTGTGGATGCTAGTAAATTCTATAATCATGTTTAAATGTATTAATTGTATCACACTCACTTGAAGGATTTTTGTCCATTAAACAAATCTTATTGATCCATTTTCAGTCTCCCCTTATCATGCATGATTTAATTTCCATACATGAACTATTAATTTTTTTATAGTTATTAATATTTTTAAAGTTATTCTAATAGTGTATCTCAACCATTATGGATGTTATTAGAGATAAGGATTCTATGTGAACAATTTTGGTATATTTTTATTATGGAATAAGAACATTTTTGTATTTAGTACTCTTCAAATGAGATTTTATTTAATTAAAATATTTTTTTTCAATAAATATAGTTCCTTAATTTTTATATATAATTTATTAGATATTATTATAATCATATTAATATATGTAATAGTGATATTTCTATATACCCAATAACAGATTATGGTTTTATTTGTTTACAGGATTTGTTTTTCTATCTTATTGATGTGTCATGAATGATTTTTGGAAGAATTATGGTATGTAATCCATGTAGAGATAACAAATTTAAATTCTCTCCCAATGAATCTAATTTTAATTCGATGAAATTAATTATCTTTCAATGGCCATAGAGAATTTTAAAGGCCTCTTTCAATTTAGTTTATGATTCTTGGTATTTTTTGCTAGGTCATTATAAAATGCTATTTAATTTATTTATATCTTAAGACATTGTGTTTTATAGGTGGATATAATATTCCAAAATGTCGAAGGTATGTATTTTGATTTATTATTTGAAATAACTACAATTGAAACCTAAGCTTCTAAGGGGGTCCAAATATGACCTCTTGTAACTCTATATATTAGTGAGGTTTTTGTTTAAGAATACCATATTTGAGATGGAAAAATAATTAGTGGTTGATTATAGGAATCAAGGATGTGTAAGGTTATGCATTAACCATATGGATATTATAGTTGTATATAGGTATTGAAGAATTTTAAAAGATTTTTTGTGATTTCTAATTGTTTTTTCATGTGATATTCATTAAATAATATTTAAAAAATTATACATAAGAAATAAATACAAAAAATTATAAATTGTACTTATTAGTTCTACATGATAACTTAATTTAATTATTACATGGGAAATTTTCATATGATGATATTATTATGTTTATTATGAAATTATTTTTTATAATATTTGTATATTTTATTATTTCATTAAATCATGATATAATAATTTTAATCTTATATTGTAGATACCAAATACTTTTATACATACTGTTACATGATTTTTGACATATGAAATTTTTAATTACAACCCAAATATTGTGAGGCAAAGTGTCTTTGGAAGACTGTGTTCATAATACATCAAAGTGAGACATTAAAATAAAACATCTTAATTTTACTTTCACAATTAGCTCATAAATAATTTAATTATACTAAAACTAATTATGATAACTTGGGGATAATAAAAAAAGGGTTGATATAAGAAGCACATTAACGGAATAAACATGATAAGGAAACCTAACACGCAAGTAATAGGCATAACATTATATCATAAAAGAGAAGGCTAAAGGGTAATCACATGAGAGAATAACATAAAAAACATTGTATAAAAATATCATTAATTCATTATAATTGTTGGTGGAACATATAAAAATATATAAAAATGATTGAATTCTAATATCCAAGACAATATCACTTAGTGGAAAAAGTCCCATAATGGAATAGGTTTACTCCTTAATAGAATACATAATGTCTCATAAAACTAATTCTTTAACCAAAACATTGGTTCACTATCTAGGTACACCCATTATAAAATGTTTTCCAAAAATTAAATCAATATTAATGAATGAATATAAGAATTTCCAATACAAAGAAATGGGTTGAATAATCATTCCTCATATCATAATCAAATGAAATTTAATAGTGAATGAAATTTTGAGATGAACATAAGGCATGTATTACCTCATAAATGTAAAAGAGACAATCTAGATATATATGTGAGATAAATATATAAATAAATTATCTGAAATTTATTTTGTTAAAGGTTGTTTTCATTGATAAAAATATATTTTAAAGATTACATGGAATATTTTTTGTTGAAAATAAAATTTTCACTTTAAAATAAATTATTCAAAATCAAAAAATTTATAAAATATTATAAAAAAAATTATTTAAGAAGAACCATGGAAACTAATAATGTATGATTCAATTAATTGGGTGGTCATGAAGGCCTTTAATTATCTACATTCCATATAAGTTAAAAAAATATTATTTTCACACTATTTGTAAAAGGTTAAAGAGTACCTTGTTTAGAATATGAAAAGATGGTTCCATTCAAACTATTTTTTAACAAACAAAAAAATGGCTAAACATAAATTTAATTGATAATTTATAGAATTTCAAAAACATTATTGAGAATATTTTTAAAAAACTTGTATATGGAAGATGATGGATTTTCAACAAAAGAGAGAAAACAATATCATCTTTTTTAAAAAAAACATTTTCTCAATAAATTTAAGTATAAATGATTTGAAAATTATACAGTTACATAAAATTATAATTATTAAAAACATGAGAATAATCTATATTTGGTTTAATATATAAATATAAAATATGTTTACTAAGGTATACTTCAATATAATCAATATCAAATAATGATGATATTTTGAAATAAACCCTTGACAATTTGGTAACTTTTGAATCACACCCCCATAAAAAAGAAACATCAAATGAAGCATTAATACAATGAATATAAGTAGATTCATGATATTACATGTCAATGGAGTAATATATAAAAAACATAAAAGAATTAAGTGGTGAATATGGAATATGTATCACAAAAGTAAATCTGACCTGAGAAATCCCTTTCCTCGAGTATAGTCATTTCCATGTATGTATTTTATCGCATGTACAATAAAATTGAATAAATTATATATTTTTTTAAGAATAATTTATAGTTTTAATACCTTATACTTAAACTTTTTACTTAATTTATATTAATTACAAATTTAATTATTTATTCAGTTATGTCCACATCAGATGTTTTGAGAATGCTCAATTCATAATTTCAAAATGGCATCGGTGTATTGACCATGGTCAAATAGGTCATTGTTCTATCATATCCATAATAATAATCCTGAAATAATTATAATTTTTATTAATAAATTATACTATTAAAATAACAATGAATTTTGGTTATAAAAAATGATTTACATTACAATCATGCAGATGATAGGTCGTACGTACGCATTTGTATCATTTACATTTTTAAATGATCACGATGAAAATAACAAAAATGTTGTTTTATCTTTACAAAATATTCCTAATATCATAAATATCATATTATTTCCATAAATACAGTTAAATATACCATCCATGTGTTTTGGTAATAAAAAATGAACTACATCGCCTAACAAGAGGTAGCCCGCCATACATAAGAAAGACGATATCATATTTACATGGATTATAAGGTAATAAAGTATAAGATATAGAACTTGTACAGAATGATTAATATGACATTAATATCATATATAATTATTAGATTGATCATAAATAATATCCTTGAGAGGCGATGATGTAAAACCAATTACATCGGCTCATGAGGTGGCAGTCCTCCATACAAATGAAAAATGTATTATTTTACCATTTTATGGAATATTAAGTTATTCAATTAATTTAATAAAATATTTTTATAATTGGACCCACCCACTCCATGCTTAAAAAAAATTTGAGGATATTTTTCTATACATATCCCAATAATTGTAATTATCCTTAGGGTTCTAACTAAATTATTATTGTTCTAATCCACAAAAATAACTAAGCATTTCAGTGGTGAAAACTATAGAGACCCAAGAATTTTACACATATTATTACATGATTTTCAATAGAGACATCAACTAATTATAACCCAATGATCATGAGGCATAGTCTCTTTGGATGACTAGGAATATAATACATTAGAATTAATGAAAAAAATAAAACGTATTTATTTTATTCTCCATAAAGAAATATTAAATCATTTTAATCATCCAAAACTACATGAGATAACCTAGGGAAAACATATATAATATGGGTGATATACGAATACTAGAAAGTAAAAAAATTAAGTGGAAACAGAAATGTTCGAGTCAATGGTAAAATAAGATATCGTAAAATATAAGGCTCAAGGGTAATCACATGGTAGAATAATGTAAATAACATGGTATCATAAGATCATATAATTACAATAAATGTGGTATCAAAATATAACATTACATAAGAATGAGATAAATCTAACTTCCTAGAAAATTCAATAAGGTGAAAAAAGTCACACAACGGATTAGGTTAACTGACTAACCCCAAACATGAAGTCTTGTGACACTAAAGATTTAGCCAATGAATTTGAATGATATCTTAGTACAACCATCATAAAATTTTTATTATTTATGTGTAGCATGAAATGAAATCAATTATAATATATAAAAATAGGAATTATCCAAATAATGAAATGGGTTTTATAATAATTTTTCATATCATAATCAATAGAAAAATCATAAGGATGGCATTTGGGATATGAACAGAAGACATGTATTACCATGTAAAACTAAGGGATATTAAAATAGGTATATATGTGATTGAAATATGTACATAATTTATAAGGAATACATATCATAAATGGTTTTCATATTTGATGAAAATGTATTTGAAATATCACATGGAATTTATGTTGATAAAAATATATTTTTTTATTTAAAATAACTTCATAAAAATAAAAAATATTTCCAAATTATTATAAAACATTTATTATAAATATACATGGAAATAGAAAAAGTAATATTAAAATAATTTGTTTTTCATACTAGTACGTAATTCTTTACATTCAATATATGTTAAAAAACATCCCCTTCACACTATCTCTAAAAAGGTTAAAAATTTCCTCATTCGAAAATGACAAGAATATTTTTTTCAAACCATTTTATAAAAATTCAATCATGGGGATAAAATAATTTTATAATTAATAGTAAGAATTTAAAACGTATTCTTGAAATTTTTTTAGAAAACATTGTAATGGATGAAATGGAATTTTCGACCGTAGAGAGAAAAAACCATCCTTTCATAAAATTTTTTTTTCAAAAATTTTAAGTACCAATGATAGGAAAATGATACTATTAATTGAAAAGTTTATGAATGACCAGATGATAATAAAATAGATAGGGTTTATTTTATAAGTAAAAAATAATTTCTATAAGGGATACTTAAACATAATCAACCCCTGAATAATAATGAGATTGTGAAATAAACCCTTACCACACTGGTAACTTTTGAATTCAAACCAACACTAAAGAAGTAACTTCCAATGAAAAATTAAATAAAATGAATATAAATAGATTAATTTTACAAAATATGAAATTGGGTTTCAATACAATACAAAAAATAAATTAGTTTTGAATATGACATAAACCTCACATAAGTAAAATTGAGATAAGGAATCTCTAAGCTCATGTCCAAAATTTGTCATGTACGCATTTTATCTCTTATATAATAAAATATTATCCATTATTTTTTTCTCAAGAAACTTTTCCTAGTTTAATTAATTTATACATAAACCATTTAATTCATTTAAATTAATGTCTTGTTTAATTACAGAATCATTTATGTCCATGTCGGGTTTTTTTAGGATTCTCAATTAATAATTTCAAAATGATATCGGTGTGTGGACCAAGGTCAAAGGGATTATTGTCACATAATCTCTAAAATAATAATCATATTTTAATTAGAGATTTTATAATTAAGTTATAATTTTAAAAATAACCATGAAATATGGTTATTAAAATTAATTATGTTACAATCATGGAGATGGTAGGTCGTACACACGCATGTGCAATGTTTACATTTATCAATGATAACGATGGAAAAAAGGCAGGTGTGAGTTTTTATATATAAAATGTTCATAATATAATAATTTTTATATTATTTATTTAAATACATTTATATATTCCATCCATGTGATGAGGTAATAAAAAAATGAATCACATCGCTTCATGAGGTGGTTTTCTGTCTCGCACACAAAAAAATTACAATTTTTCCATGTATTATAAGGTAAAAATGTTTATGATATTTTAATTTTGCAGAATTATTAATAAATATTTAATTCTATTAATAAATTTTTAGTGCATAGTCATAAAAATATCAGTCCAGTGATGATGGAATATTAATTACATTGGTTCATGGGGTGGTAGTTCACCATACAATACGAACAATTGATTCATTTCCCATTTGATGAAGGTTGAGATGAGTTTAATTTATGTAATTAAAATAATTAAATATTATTATATACGATATATTTATTTAATTAAATCATCATTTTTTTAATATTTCATGTAAGTTGAATGATAAATAAGACAAAGATTTTCAGTTAAGAATGATACATCGTCTTTGGTCCACCTATTTAGGATTATACCAAAAGCCACCATATATTATATTTAAGAAAAAAGGACTCAATGATGTGGTAGGGAATTAAGTAATGTATTTGGGTAGGTATTGGATGCACATAAGGCTTTATTGGTGCAAGGAGGGAAGGTGAGGGGGTCCCATTTTATAATTAGTGGAGATGACACACATTGAATTTTTGAAAAGAAAAAGTTAAACCCATGTTTTACAATTGTAAAAAAGATAAAAAATGGATCATTTTTGAACAATAGATGATATATGGTAGAAATATAGCCATAAAATAAGATTTTGATATGTATTTTGGTCATTTGACCCTTATATTTGTTGTTTAACCCCTGAGACACTTTTTTTATCATTAAAAGTGATAATGAATTTTTACCATTTTTACTATTCATTATGACAAAAAATTAAGTTGAAATTATTATATAATATTAATTATTGTGATTTAAAATATTTAATCCTTTTTTTCAAAACTCAACTCACATAAGTTTCATAATTTATTTTAAAATTAAACCACTAGACTAACAAAAAATCAAATTTCCAATGAAAATGCTTTCCCATGTATAAAATGTTTTTATATAAAAATACAACATTAAATTGGTTCTAATGACATAATTTTTTAATAATTTTATAATTGAACTATATTTACTTTTAAACCATTTTATATCAGCATAGAAATATCTAAATTAATTAAACTAAAATATAGATTTTAATAAAAACCAGTGTTTTCAGTATTTATTAAAAAAATAAAAAATTTAGAAAAATCCTAAAAATTCATCCTAAAATAATTTTGAAATGTTGATTCAAAAAATGTATTTCATTTTTCCAAATACAGTTTTCATAATTGGAATAAAAATAATTTTATTAATTTTTCACCAAAAATAAATAAAAATTATTTTTTTAGGAAATGGCATTTTCAAAGTCTTTACATACTTTAATAAGAATAAAGTACTTAATTATCAAAATATTTCATTTATATTCAATAATTAATTTTTAAAATGTGGTTATTCATATTCATACCTCCAAATTTAATGCATATGTTATAACATTCAAGTTTAAATAATAATATTTTAATCGTGTATCACAGTTCATTTAAACTCAGTGTTTTGTGTCATATATGCAATCGAACAAAATGTTATTTTTTAAATATTAAGTTTCTACCAAAATTATTTTTATTGAAAATTTTCATTTGTTTTGATTTAAGAGAATTTCTAATTTTTTCATTGTTTTTAATATTATAATGAAATTTTTATTTTCCAATGATAAAGTTATTCTATTGTAGTATAAAATGTAATGGTTGTTTGATTATATTATTTTATCAAGTGATTCTATAATTATATGGAATTTAAGATATGTTTTTTGGTCAGATCCATTTTTAATAAAATAAATGTCACACATAAACAATTAATTATGAATTTAATGTCATAATTTAAGTTATAAAGCTTTTCTTGGACAAGATGTGATTGCAGAAATGATATATTGCATATTTAAATTTTCAAAAATAGCGTGGAAAATTTAATATATGTTTATAATGTAAAAGGGTGATAAATTGTAATTGAATTAAGATTCTATTTTTTTCTAAAATGATATTAGCATGATAAAGTATAAAATAAATGTGTGATGATACATTGTAAGTGAATTAATATATCCATATTTATTGTTGATGTTTATTTTTTGTTATAATGGAAAAATTGTTATAAAAAGTCTTTTTGATGGGGCCCCAAGAGTGAGTGTTGATATCATTGGATAAAAATTGCACATGATTTTTATAATTTGTTAATGAATGAAAAAATATATGATAAAATTATTTAAATTAAAATACTAATTGAACAGGTTTTTACTAGGATTTTATGATGAAATTTTTGGCTAATTTTTATAGTGTTTACTCCCTGAGTAAACATTCCTCACATTAATCTAGGAAGATATATTTATTTTTAAAATTATGATCTTTTTATTCCTGGGGGAATATATTTTTTATGGTAATGATCATGTGATTCTAATAAAGAAATATAGTTTTATGATTTATGATTTATTGTTTGAATTTATATGGGATATAATTATTAGGATGATCATTTCCTAGGATATTTGATGTGTTTTCTGGTAGATTTTTTTGTGTTCACGTTTTTAAAAGGATAATTACAATTTATGTGATAGAGAAATGACTCAAATGATAGAATGAATAACCTTCGATAACTTTTCAAGGGTGAAAATTTTTATTGTGTATATATTTTAACATCTAATGTTTACTAGAAACTTATTTAACTTATTTTTTTGAATTTTAATAGAAGATAAGAATTTTAGAAATTTTAGGGAATTTAAACTTTTATTCTTTATTATGAAAAATATCCTTTATGAGTTTTACAAGTAAAAAATGATAAATTGATGACAATAATAAAAATTTTAGGAGTAATTATTAAAGTTTGAATTTAAAACAATGATTAATTAAGTTTTTATAGAAAATAATGTTTATGAATCATGAGTATGAAAACTATTGGTAACCATTAAGGTCATAAGGGAGGAATAAGTGGTGAATAATTACTATTCATACCATGAATGATAAACATGTGTTTATTAAAATCTCTTATTTTATTAATTTTGGTCCCCTATTATCATTTTATAATATTTTATCTATCATGATACCCAATATCACTTTTCCATTTCCCTTCATATTTTAAGGGTTTTTAGTAAGATATTGATTCTTTATTGGGTTTAATTTGATTAAACTCATTGAGTATGATCTAATTTCCTACCTCTTACTTCTCGTTCATCTTAAACACAAACTATTTAGATTCTGTTTCATTTCTTTTGTGTTTTTATCAGATTCATGTTCAAACTAGGTGAATGCATGGGATTTTTTCCCATTGAGTCTTTAAAAGGATTCTATCGAGGAAGGGTATACTAATAGAGTTATTTTTAGTTTCTGTTTTTAATTTTAATAAGTTATTTTTAAATTAATACGAAATGTTTAATTTTATAGATATAGATATTTATGTTATTTGGTGATTTTTCTTAGGTATGTTTAAATGGTGAATATGTTGTGAAATAATAATTTAAATAATTTTAGAAAATAATTAATGGTACAAAACTTATTCCATTCCATGTTTATTGTTAATTTCATTCCATGTGATGTTTTCTTAAATTAAATACTATACATTTTATGTGGTTCAATTAATATCCCTTAGTGAGTGGTTTTAATGAAAAAATATCTTGATTAATGGCAATTCTCTCGGTGGTTATTTAATAATGAGTTAAATATCTATTATATCATCAATTTAATTTCTTCGGATTCTCGTTCTATGATTTTGTGGGTCATTTTTATCATAATTATAAGGTAAATGGATTTATTAATTTTCCTATATATATATTTTTTATTTTTATAAAGTGGTTTTCCTAGATGAATGTTATATTAGTTTCAATTTTTTTTAAATTTTATATTTTTGAGTGAAATAATGAGATTTCCTCTTATAACATTGTTTGATGGGGGATATTTTTTAGGAATAAAAGAAGATAGGAAAATTAAATTTCTATTTAATGGAATAGTTAGTGGAGTATAGTGATAATATGTAATAATGATTTAGGAAAATCCTCTTTTGGACGGGAATAAAATGTTGATAATTGTATAAGATATGAAATTTTGTTTAGGGTTTATGTGTAAAAACTCCTAATAGGGTCATAGTTTTTTTCCTTTTGTTGTAATTTTTTTAATTTTCTTTGTGAAGAACCATATAAATAATATACGATATAATTTTTATACAATTGGGCGTAATTCATTCTGTATATTGTGATTTATTTATTAATATATAATATAGGGATATATGTTGTGTAATTAGTTTTTTATTAGATCTTAAATAGAAATAAAAGCATGTAAAGGTGGAATAAACCATGGTTTTTTTAATTAAGATAATTGTGTATTTAAAATGATATTAAATGTTTTCTAGGGTTTTTTAACTTATGCATCCTCAATATATATAAATTAGTAAAACCGAAAAAATGATTTATATGTTTTAATTATTCAAGTTTCATATTAGTATATCTTGTCCCCAAATGGATTTTTAACAAGTGTATTGTACTCTTAGATACTAGTTAAACTAATAAAACATTACTATCAAGTTGTTATAAAATGTTATTTTCATGCTTATATTTTCTTATAAGCTAACTATTTTTTCAAATTGTAGTTTTATGTAGATTTTATTGATTCTTGAATTCCTAGAAATGGATTTAAGATTTTATGAGAAAAATTGTTTACTTTTGATGGGAATATTTGAACTAATAATAGTTATACACATTCATCACATTAAATATTTCTTATATTAGGTTCTATGAATTCAAATAGGTTCATATGTTTATGTGATTTGCATTGAGAAAAAAATATACTAAGATTATTGTGTGTGTTAATTCATAAATGAGTGTTAATATACAAAAAATATATGATGATTTAATATTTCTCATAGGTATGAAAATAATCATTTGAACATAAATGCAAAACCACAACTAAATAATAAGGAATGAATAAATAATAAATCATTAAATGTATAGATAGAGTGGAATGAAATTTTCTCTGAATTAGATGACAATATCACATGTAAAATTATCTTTATGTTAATAAAATTTATAATGGGTGGTATAACACCATAATGGATGGTGATACATAATGGGATAAATTATATTATGATATGTAATTATCATATTTGATAATTTTATTATCTTGGTGAATATTATTATATGTATATTCATTATCTTATTATTATTATTTACTACTAATAAGAATAATTTATATTTTTTGATATAATTTATGGTATGAGATGTCAAAAATTGACCCTCATGAATGTGGAGGTTAACCTGATGCAAAATGATATATATTTACACTTCTAAGGGATTTGGTTACCTTAAAAATGTATGATTTCTATTTTCCTATCCTTCATAGGAGGTTAAATTGAATGTTGTATGAAATGTATTTTTTTTACTCTTATAATATAGGATTTTAACATTGAAGTGATATGGGATATATATACCCTTATGAGAGATAATATTACAATGATGGTTTCAATTTATATATAATGAACCGACCGACTAGGGACAACCTAGTGGGCGGAATATTGGGTCACCACAACCCCAATCTATAAAAATCCAACCCAATAGGTCCTTCCTGGCCGGTAGAGGACAAGAATTCTATAACCCTAAGAAATGGGGAAACAAAACCCAAAAAAATATGATCATATAAGAAAACTAGATGAGAGATAAAGGGGGTCTTCATCTCACAACTCATCCTAGAATGATGACTCTAACTGCAGCTCCAAAGGTCCATCATCGATTCCAAATAGATCATGTGTCACAATAATTAACTTCATGTAGGACCCACACCTATCCACTATGCTATACAATTGAGAGGTTGGATATCTATGTAGAGGACCGATTCCTTTGTATGATATGGGGTTTCTACTCTATAGATTGATAGAGTACACACAACCATGTACACTAATGGGGGGCCACTCAGTAGGTGGATAGAAAAACCATGCCCTAATAGGTTGGGGAATGCCACTTAGTATGTAGAGGACATATTCCCTAGTCCATAAGAGTGTTCGACTCAATAGGTAGAGGACCCAATCCATAGTATATTATGGCGGTGCAACTCAGTTTGTATGGGACCCACACCCTACTCTGTTAGTGGGTCCCACTCAGTAGGTAGAAGACCCTTACCTTAGTCTTCCAGGGGGTTTGACTTAGCCAATAGAGAACTCAAGACACAATCCAGTAGGGGGGGGGGGTGACACTAAGATGGTAGAGGACCTATACCCAAGTCTGCAAGGGGGCTCTACTCAATCCTCTACAAGGGGTATATAGGACCCACTCCATAGTAAAATAGGGGGTTTCCAATCCCAACCTCTCTTTGATGATATTTCTCAATCACTGTCATCATCAATCATTACATAAAGAAGCATCCTTTGTGGAATATTCCATGTCATATTTATCAAAACAATATTAGTTTCAACATCATAATCTATGTAGAAAAATAATCTGGATAAGGTACTAATGGGACAAAATTTAAGTTGAAAAAAGGATACATGAGAGGTAAAAGTTTTTTTTAAAATAGAGTACATGACATGTTGTCCTGCTCTACTGCCTGGTCGTGCTATAATTTAGAGAAATATTGGTGTCGACATTACCATAATTTCCATGTAGAAGGACCATATGATGTGTCTCAAATAACTAAGAACTTCTTGTGTTATCCTAGTTATGTCCATCTCTTTTGGGCCATGCATGTGTACATGGCCGTGTACTTGGCCGGGTACTTGGCCGTGTCCTAGATTGGGTACTAGGCCATGTCAAATATCATGTAGTTTGGCTTTTTTCCTTATTTATATACTTTTTTATGCCCATGTACACCTAGTGTACACATTAGGAAACTAGTACCAGGTAACATGGTGTGTGGGGTGTCTCACACAGTGTGTGATACTTATCTCCACCGAGAAACCATAGCCACTGTAGCCCATGGACTATATTGAATGTGTTCATCCCAGTACAAAATATGCATTTTTCATTAAGCCTAATCAAAAACTAAACCATTATCTTATGGTCTCAAATGAACTGAAAACTTTTCAAGCACCCATTTTTTGTCCATACATCGTCCCTAAACCTTATACTATTGATTTTGGTTGTTTTATTACCTTTTAAGGTAATAACATGGGTACACCCATCATGCTTACAAAATACCAAGTGAGTCCTTTTCCATCCTTATAAAAGGCCACCACCCCACCCCATTCCTCACACTTCTAAAAAACGTTTTGTCCAAGATCTTAAAATATATCTTCAAAACATCCCTCCTCTAAAACTTGAATACTCTCTCTAGGATGAAGGACTTCCAAGGAATTATTCTAGTACAAACCATAAGAATTTACCTGATTAAGAGGTATCATCTTTTCTCAAGATCTCTAGTTTCATTTCCATTATACACACCCTAAAATCTATTTATTATTTTTTTTATAAAGAAAAAAATATCATCCATATACTAGGACAATTTTATGTAAAATAATATACCTACAATTACACACCCATCCATCTAATAGGTAATAAACATACTGTTTCATTGTACGATGAACTACTCCCTCCCAAAATGAGGATTGTTCAGTTTTTCCTTTACCACTTACCATAGTGGCCATTTTGATGAACATTATATTTATACATGGTATGTTATATTTATTATTTATTTATAATTTTAAATAATTTTATTACACATACCTTTAAAAATTTCCATTTTATGTTAATACAATAACATTTTTTGAGGAAGTGTGGACAACCACCTCCCCAAAATGATGTGATTAATTCACACTATACATGGAACATATGGAGAATAGTTTTAAATAAAAATATGTAACATTAAAAAACAATATATTATATTCATGAATAATTATATTTCTATAAATATATTATATATAAATATATATCTTATTAGTTATTAACTTTTCACACACTTAAAAAGTGATAACATCATTCATGGATGTGTGGACTACCGCCTCCTCCGCATGGTGCAATTCCTTTTTTTGTGATAAGAAATATATATTTAAGTATATATGATTAAATAATATGGTATTTATGATATAGTGGTTATTATTTAATGATTTGGATTTACATAGATTTATTCACAACAATCATTGAAAAATAACAATGTTACTCATGCGTACGTATGTCCTACCATTCCATGATTGTAATATTGATTCATTATTCATAATCACAAGTAAAATTTGTTTTTAAAAGTATAATTTGTTTTTAAATATGATAATTATTTCATTTTTATTATTTATTTGTCATATAATGACCCATTTAACAATAGTTCACCTACCAAATTTTTTTTGGACACATAAACTGAATTTGGTCAAAATAACTGATGTAAGAACAATTGTTTAAGTGACTATATAAAACATCTTAATGACTAAAATAAAATAATGATAAACATGAAAACGGATTTATATATATTAAATAATAAATATAATTTTGTTATTTATGAATATAAATAGACACGAGACAATTCAAATGAAATGTAAGGGATTTTAGCTCAATTTACATTCCATTGAGACGTATTTGTTATTATGCACCTAGTTTATTTTATATGGTGTATATAATTCCATTTTACATTATATATTATGAATATAATTAATCTAATGATATTTTAAATTTTATTTAATTTTATTACATCTTGAGAATTATGATTTAAAATGCTTCAAAGTGGTATGAGACACTTTGTAATTCTTAATGATTATTTTACTCCAGAATAATTTCACTATTCATTCATTTCCATTTGAGGAAATTTTAATACCATTATTTAATAAACCCTATTATTTTAATATCCTCTAGTTAATAATGACCATTTTCAATTATTAATTAAATTTTTTCCATCTTTGGTACTCAATGTGTTCGAGAAAATGTTTTTAAATAAACCTGACATCATTACTCTATTTAGTTGGAGAACCAGGTTTCTTATAAAAACCCTGTTTTATTATAATTTTTTCAAATATGTTTTTAAAAATGAATTTTAAAAGATAGTTTAACCCTTTTTATCTTTTACTAATGTTTTCAATGTAATATTCTTTTTCATTACTAAAAAGGCATTTATTTAACCTTTTACCATACAAAAGGAATGTTCTTTTTACCTTGTATAACATGTATGAATTTAACTTCCATCATTCATTGAAATATTCCTTTTATTTTTTGAAATGTTATTTTTTAAAGTAAATGTTTTATAAAATTTATTTTCAAAGGGAAGTTTTATCAAAATGTTTTTCAAAACAAAAGGATATTTTCCTCAAGAATGTTTTTAATATGAATTTTTATAATATTTTCATTCATCAATGAAACCGACCATTTATTATACTCTAATTGGAGTATCTTGTTTTGATACCATCCTTAATATTCCTCTGGATGGTTTATTATTGATTTATCCTAAGATTGTATTCACATTCACATATTTGATTCCTTATATTCCCTTGAAATATTCAATATCCTATGATCATTAAAAATTGAATTCCACAAAATTTACCATATCCTTTATCATAGAAATGTTCATTTATTAAATATTATATAATTTTTATACAATGTTTAAATTGAATTTTATTTGATTTTTGGGTAAATATTGGTAAATTTGTATCTATTACTTTATAAGAATTTTTGATAAGGCAGATTGTTAAATCAATTATTCACTATATGGGGAATGTTTTGCATTGGCATGACACGAGTTGGTCCCAGTTATAGATTTCCCTTTTATGCATACATAGTCTCATGGGACAGTCATTTGGTTAGCTGCCTTAGATGTGTTTTACTATATATGATGCAAACCGTCTTATGAAAGGTCTTGATGGTAAAGGTACCATGATATTAGGAATTATGGAGTCCAATAATCACAAATTTCACCCATTTAGTTTTAGTTAATTCTCGTCCATGAGATTTTCCATCAATATATCTATATATACATTTCATTTTTTTCCATTTATTATGTTTCATATATTTTAGTTTCATACCATGCCATATTTATTTTGCCTTATCATGTTATTTAAATGACATGTGTTTCCAATTACTTCCTTTCCATATTTTTTATGCACGTCCTTCTCAGTTTTTGATTACATGGTAAGTGAGTTTAGTTATTTACCATGCAATAATTATTACACTCATTGACTCATTATTTCTTCCACTATATTTTTATCTTACTGAGAATTTGATATAACCGTTCTTATGTTTCATTCCCCAAAAATATAAGAAGAATACTGTAAAAGATATTAAAGGACATACAAGATGAAATAAAGTTATACTCAATGTAATTTATTTAGAAATAATAAATAAATATGTTTTATTGATTTTATTAATTTATTATACAAGAATCATTTATGTGTTGGGTATACCAAGACTACTAAACTCTTAGTCCATTAGGATTTGATTCCTTATAATCATGAAAATGTAATTGATAACAGACACCAACTTTGAGCCTTTTAAGGTCCAGTCACTAAAGTTGGTATTAGAGGAAGTTTAGTATCCACCTTGGTAACTGGATTTAAAAAAATAGGTTATATAAAATAACCCCAAGGTAGAGTTTTTGGATAATTATATAATAAAATCCTATATTTTTTTGTAAAATCAATATTATGTGAGTCTTCCTAGAAATACATCTCTATCTGGATACTAAAAGTGTGTTTGGGTTTGACATAGATATACCTAGGAGTAAAAAGTCTGACAATTCATTCTAATATTGACCCAGGTTAACTTGGTAAACACCAACAAGCCTTACTGTGCACCTAGTTTGAAACACCTAAGGGATATTCTTAGGATGGTCAATGGTTTCTTTATAAAACATTATAAAGGATTTGAATATATAATAAGTAACATAGTTCAATATTATGGTGTTATAAATTAAATATAAGGTGTCTTGAATTGTAAATAATATGAATGATATTGTGAATAAACCCTAGACCTTGGAAAAAACTATGTGGAAGTAAATGGATGAAGTATTCATATATTTAGTTTGTACTGAAAACCATAGTTAAAAGAATTCTTAGTGATGAACCTTATTTCAAGGATGTGAATTAAATTTAATTTGTAAGTTTTATTAATATGGTTTTAGAAATTAAAAAATGTAATACATTTTAAAAAAATTAAATAAGGAAAGGTTTCAGGTCTCAAACCCATGACTGAAGGATGATAAGGGTTTCACGCCAACCACTGACCTACCTAATGTCCTAGTTAATTATTAATTGTTATTAGTTAAAAAATCATTGAATAAAAATTAATGATGAACTAGTAGAATAAATATTGAGTACTAGAGATTTATATATTGAACATACTAATTTTGGAAGATATTTAAAGTCAAATAGTTAGACTTTTTACTCTTTTATAGGACTTATTATCAATTAGAAGTTTCTTTTAGTGCTTCAAGCATAAAAAAATCACTATTGGTAATTAATTTCTATTATTAAAGGGATAAATTAGAATTTTATCAAAGAACAAAAAAATTATCGGATTGTTCATATGAAATTAAAACCTATAAAATAAGAATATTTCCTTATAATCGTGTTCAGTAAAATGATTTCCCATCATTAAGAAAATGACTTCGAAATAAAATTTTGTTCTAGTACGTTAATTTTTTGTCAAACCGATAGACATATAAATCATCAAAGAATTATGGATTTGAGCCCCTCAAAATTCTATTTATAATGAATTTTTTTTATTGATATCCTTATTGACTCCCTATAAACATATATGATTTTCCTCCAAGTATGTATCTCTACTTGCCACCGATGTTATTCTACTTAGAGACCTAGTTACATGGTAGTCTGTGTGAGATTTGTATATTCCATTCTCAATTTTATAGAGAATGAATCCTTAAACCTTCACAAAATGTTGGATTCAAAAAACAGGAAGTATTAGACAGGCTATCACCATGACATAGTTTAAATTTCAAGTAAGGAATTTATTTAAGGTGGGGAGAACATGACACCAAGAAAATCTAAGGCAAGAACCTTGTATTTGATAGCATGTATGACATGTGACACCAAACATGCATGGTAATATATTATCCAGATAATTTTATAATATATTTAATATTTAAAATATATTCAATATATTTTAATTAATGAGACCCCATTTTATCATTAATTACATGCAAGATCGACCTTCTTCGATGGATTCCATTATACTCAAGACCGAGTTTTATCGAACAAAAATATACTATTAAATATAATGAGATAAAAATTAGACATTAAATTAATGGTTATGATTAGTAATAACTAATTTATTAAAATTTCTTGCTTATAAAAATATACATTGTTAATTGGTTAAAATTAATCAAAAATGAATATAAAGAGAAATTGAATTTAAGGTGAATATTTATATAGAAAACCATTTTTATGCTAAAAAGTTGGTTTATGATAATAGATTAAATTAATTTAAATTATTAGGTGATATTAGTTTAATATGTAAATTATATATTCAATAAAATATTTAAAATATTAATACATTAGGGTTTATAGACATAAAATAAGAACAAACTATCTATTACACATAAAAACCAATATTTTTATAATGGCAATTTTATAGGATTTTAAGAGAGAACCCATTTTAAATTTTAATTTTTACACTTTAATTGATCTAATATGTAAAAATAAACTTAATTCTTTAAATATAAACATAATAATTAGGTTAGGGTGAAATTTTTATATTTTTACGAACCATTTCATTTAGTAATGAATGGTTAATAATACTAAATATTAGTTCTGAACTGATTTTTTCATCAAATTTATTTATAAGGATATTTTTTTAAATGGTTTTAAAATTTATTAATATAATATTTTTTTAATTAATACAATTTATTTAATATAAGATAATTTTATTGAGAATTTTTTTTTATAAAAACATAGCAATCTTTCAGACATTTTTACATTAAAAACCCGCATTATCATCCCCTCTATGAGATTACATCTAAATTAATTCATGTTAATTATATGATTAAAATTTTGAAAAATGGCTTCCATATTTTTAGTCATCATAATTTATAATGTCCAATAAGAAAAATTTTCGTTTCAAAAAATATTAGTGAAAGTAATTTAAATTAATTAAAGTTACTAAGGTAAAATTGTGTTTAATAAAAGACTAAAACATTTTCTTAGGGGACTAAATGACCATTAAACTTATTCAAAACCCATTTTATGGAAAAAACATCCATGAAAATTACCATGTCTAGTTTATTTTGTTTTGTTTTACTTTGTTAGGTAAAAACATGCGTACACCTAACTTTTTTCAAAATTCCAAGTGAGTCATTTTCCTCCCTTATAAAAGGCCACAACATCTCCCCATTCCTCACACATTTAAAACGTCATAGGTTAGTCAATTATATGACCATATATATTCCAAAAATCCCACCCCTTGACCTTTAAGCCTCCATTTTGGAAGAAATCCATTTCATACAAACTAGAACAAGTTACCCAATTTAGAGGTAACATCGTTTCTGAAGTTCTCTAGTATTACTTCCATTATACACCCCCTAAAATATATTTATTACATTATTATATAATAAAAACAGTAAAATAAATATACAGGAGTGTTTTTATGTAATTTTTTATACCTACACTTACACAAACCTCCATCTAATGGGTAACAAACAAACTCTATTTGTGTACGGTGAACTACTACCTCACGAAATGATGAATGTTCTTTTTATTTTACCACTTTTCATGGTGGCCAAAATTATGGAAACTCTATTTATATATGATATATATGATATTTATTATTTATTTATAATTATAAAATCCTATTATTAAAAACTTTTTTTAATAATTTTCATTTAATGTTAATACGATAACATCCTTTGAGGAAGTTTGGACTACCTCCACCTCAAAGCGATGTGATTTGTTCAGACTATACATGGAACATATGAAGGTGGGTTTTAATTAAAAATATGTTACAAAAAATATATATCATATTCATGACACAATTACCTTTTAGGAAATATACTATATATATATCATTTTATTTATTACCCTTTCACATAATTAAAAAGTGATAACTCCATTCATGGACATATGGATTCTCACCTCCTAGACATGATGTGATTCATTTTTCATCAAAATATATATATTTATTTAAGTATATATGATTATATAACATGTTATTTATGATATAATTATCATTATATAAAAATATAGTGTTACATAATTTTTTTCCATACTGATCATTGAAAAATAAGAACGTTACTCATCTGTACGTATGATATATAGTCTCCATGATTGTAATGTTGAGTCATTTTTCATAACCACATGTAATAATTATTTTTGAAAGTATATTTTATTAATAAATATGATAATAATTTAATTATTATTATACTTTAGATGTTATATAATGACCCCTTTGACCATAGTTGACCTTCCAAAGTTGTTTTTGAAACATATACAAAATTTGGACAAAAAACAAACAAAAAAATAATTTTTCAAGTGATTGTATATATCATATTAATGGGTGAAATAAAATTAATGATAAACATGAAAATGGTTATCAAATAAGTAAACAAATAAAATATGTTTTTTATTCAGGTATATAATGACACATGTGACAATTCAGACCCAAGGTAATGGATTTCATCTCAATTTACATTCCATCAAGATTTATTTGTTGTTATAAACATAATTAATTTAACATGGTGTATATAATGCCATTTTACATGATATATCATTAATATAATTACTCTAATGATATTAGAACTTTCATTTAATATTATTCCTTCATGATTATTGTTGTTTAAAATGTTTCAAAGTGCTATGGGACACATTGGAATGTTTAAATATTATGTTCCACAAGAATAATTTTAAAAATAATTAATTTCCATTCAAGGAAATTATGTGAAATTATTTTAATAAACCCCTTAATTTTCATCTCCTCTGATTAATAAAAACCTTTTTTATGTATTAGTACAATTTTATACTCTTTATTACTCATAATGTTTATGAAAATGTTTTTATGAAAAACCGACTTCATCTCTCTCTTTCTTCGATGAACTTATTTTCTTCTCAAAAAAATGTTTTATTAAAATGATTTCAAAAATTATTTTCAAAAGTAAATTTTACCCTTTTTTATTTACCAATGTTTCCAATGGAATCTTATTTTGACATTCTGAAGAAGGCATTTTTATAAACTTTTACTATTAAAAAGGAATGTTCTATTTACCTTTTATGATATGTACTGATTCACCCACCACCATTCATTCAAATATTACATTTAAAATTTAATGGATAATTTTTAAATAATTTTTTTTAATTTTTTTAAATAGAAGGGTTTTTAAAAAATTCAAAACAAACAGATATTTTCCTCATGAATGTTTTTAAAGGAACTTTTAATAATATTTCCACTCATCGATGAAAAAACCTTTTTTTAACTATAGTTGGGGTATGTTTTATTGATACCATCATCAATCTTCCTCTCGATGATTTGTTAGTTATTTGGCCAAGGATACTATTCAAATTCACTTACTTGATTCCTTCTATTCCCTTAAAATATTCAATTTTCTATGATCATTGGGCATTGAATTTCTCTTAATTTAATATATCCTTTATCATGGATATGTTCATTTCTTAAATCATATATCATTATTATATGGTATTTACTTTGAATTTTGTTCAATTATTTGGGTAAATATTGATAAATTCATATCTCTTACTTTATAAAAATATTTAATAAGAAGCACTGTTAAATAGATTATTCGATATAT
Source organism: Viscum album (assembly GCA_963277665.1). NCBI lineage: Eukaryota > Viridiplantae > Streptophyta > Magnoliopsida > Santalales > Viscaceae > Viscum > Viscum album. Next base: position 1,910,891,309 of record OY728137.1, read on the forward strand.
GATGAATGTTTTAGACTGGTAGGATATAGGTGAGTCCTTGTTATAGATAGCCCCTCGATGCATTAGTAGTCTCAAGGGACGAGTCATTTGGCTAGCTTCCATAGATGGGTTTTTAACTAGTATGTTATAAATCATCTTTTTAAAGGTCTTGATGGTAAAGGTATCATGTTCCTAGAAAACATGGCATCCAATAATCAAAAAATTTCCTCATATAGTTTCAGTTTTTAATTACCCCTGAGATTTTGTATCAACATTTATATGGGTAAATTTTATTTTTCACTAATTGATTAATAATCACATGTTTTAGTTTCTTACATTTCTATATTTATTTTTCATTATCTATTTACTTTAATGACATGTGTTTCTAATTATTAACTCTTGATATTGTTTATGAACATAATTCTCAGCTTTTTAATTACATAATATGTGTGTTTAGTTATTTAATATTCTATAATTATTACTCTCATTGATTCATTATTTCTTCAGCTATATTTTTCCAATGTTGATCAGATGATCTCACCTTTATTATGTTTATTTCAACAGGAAAACAAGAAGTCTACTATGAAAGATATGAATGGATTTAATATATTAAATAATGTTATATTCAGAGTTATTTATTTAGAAAGAACTAAAAATTATGTTCCAACAAGTATATTTATTTGTAATAAAAGACTCATTTATGTATCTTATTTATGAAGACTACTAAAGTTTTAGTCCTTTATGATTTTATTCCTTATAATCATGCAAATGTAATTGATACCAGACACTATCTCTGGGATTTCTAGGGTCGGATCGCTAAATCCTTGGCCTAGAAGCCACACTCAAGAAACTTTGACTTTATTTAACTAAATTACCAGGAAAACATCATAAGGGGAAAAGAACTATGAGTATTGTATCATGGTTGAACTACCTCCTATACCAATATGCAATGAACCAACTCACTGGGGATCACATGGATGGTGGAAGAATGGTCCACCACTTCCCCAATCTGCAATGACCCGACCAAGTGGGGCTTATCAATCTAATGAAAGACTTGGCCACCAAAACTCCATGAAATTGGGAAAACCCTAACAAATATATATATATATATATACACACTAATATAATAAACCTATATGAGAGAGAAAGGTTATATCCATCTCATATCCCCACCTAGAATGATGAGTCTTCCTGCAGCTCCCAAATCTCATCATCGATGCCCAAAATCTTGCGTGTTTGTTTAAGTAACCATGTGGAGGACCCACACCCCACAACTATGCCATACAGTCAAGGGGGAAAAATATCCAATTAAAGGTATCATGCCTTAGTATGATAACAAGTTCCACTGAGTAGATATATAGGGGACCTATGACCTAGGTTGTTAAATGGTACCACCCAGAAGGTAGATAGAGGTCCCACACCCTAGTACATTAGGGGTTTCCACATAGTGGGTAGAGGACCAACACCGTAGTCTATTGGGGGGGGGGTCCCATTAGTACGTAGATAACCCATTCCCTAGTCTATAATGTGGTTGACACTCTGTAGGTAGAGGAAGCACACCCTAGTCATTCAGGGGGAACTACTCAGTAGGCAGAGGACCCATGCCCTAGTCCATTAGTGGGGTGACACTCAGCTGGTAGAGGACCCAAACCATAGTATGTTATGAGGTTCCATTGAAACCAATGTGAAGATTATGGGGGATCCACACCCTATTATGATTTGGGTGGGGGATCCAACCAAGGTATCTCTCTTATGATCTTACCCAATCACTTCCACCATCAAGGGTCACATAAAAAAGCATCACACATGGAATTTTACACATCATATTCTAGAATAATTAATGAAGTACACTATATCATTATATGTAATAAATCACTCATGATAGGACACTCATGAGACAAAATTTAATTCAAAATGAATGGGATAAGAGAGTTATAAGTTTCTCAAAAAGGGAGTGCATGGAGTGTAGTCCCTATCTACTGTATAGTTGTTCTATCATTTGGAAGTGAATTGGTTCCATGTCACAATACATGGAATGTACATGGAACAAACAATGTGTCTCATCATCTTGGGGCGTACTTGTGTTCTTTTTTTTGTGTTTGTGTCTTTCGGGTTGTGCTCACATACCTCGCAGTGTCCCAACTCAGCTACCTAGCCATATACAATTACTTAAAGTTCGGCCATCTATGTTTTTATATATGTGTCAATGACCATATACTATTTATGTACATTATGGGCCACCATCAATGGGTCACATGGTGTGTGATACATATCTCCCCCAGAAACTCTATCTGTCGTAGAAAGTTGGATACACAACTTCTGCTTATACCAGTACACATCGTGTAGCTGAGATTTTCGTATAAAGATAAGTTCTTCATACAGGTTCTAGATCCATTTCCTCCAATTAAATTACATCAAATTTAACACCCAAAAACAATGGTAATCACCTATAGTATTTGACTCAGGCCGACTATTTGAAAAAAACCCAGAAATTGGTTAATCGCATAAAGATTCAACATGTGTTACACTCCACCCCCATTTTTTTTATAACTGTAAATTGAAAATAAATTTATTTCCACCCACATTACACCTTGATACGTCTCTAAATCAGTAATCTTTTTTTTTGAAAATCCCCTGCAAATGTGGTGGTCTGATCACACTTAGTCCTTCCCAGAAATGTTGAACCATTGCCCCGTAACCCAATGGTGAAGAACACGATGATCCAATAGGGAAACAAAGCAAGAAAAAAGGAAAAAAATCGTGTTTCTAATAACCCTTGGACAATGATCATATATTTGGGGATATTCGTGGTGAGAAACATGATATAATCACAAGTAAGTCTGATAAAAAAATTTATTTGGTACACAAGCTCATGTGAAGAATTAAATTAATCACTAATCAATTAATACTAGATAAGAATATTCTAAATATTTTAATGAAGTGATGAAACTACAATTTAAAATTCCTATCATGATTTTTGGAATGAAGGTTGGTGAAAACAATTTCTTATGATGGGAGACATTTGAGGTTATTCCTTTCTCTTAATCCAACTTGATACGATCATTAGTCATCATCCAATCTTGATCTACCAATGAAGAATGATGAAAAATTGTTTTAATTATACTAGATTTATTTTAATAACCATGGGGATTTTCAGAAATAGGATATTTATAGAGGGGCATAAGTTTTGGGAAATAATTAAATAAATTAAATTAAATTATTTATCAATCCACTTAACATACCCTCAAAATATGCCTCATCCGAAGGTTTGACAGTAACCAACATTAGGTTCCATCTAGGTTAAACACCTTGATCTAGATTTAATTGTGGCATCCGATTTTAAATTTGGCACTCCATTTAGGTTAAATTCCATTTTTTATAATATACAACCTGCATGTGATATAAAATATATTGAATATTTTTTTTTAAATTAAAATCAGGCTCACAGGGCCATGGAATCTCACAGTGCCTCAACGCCTAGATATGAAAAATATTCCTCAATATATTTCAATTTTTATAATTGAAAAGTGTCTCTACAATATATATTCAATATCTTTAATGACAGGTGTACTTGGATACAATATAATATTTATTTTTTACATATATGAATAGAGGTTATATTTATAGGGTACATAATTTTCCCTCATAAGGGAGGAATTTACTTTGATCTGATATGGATTATATAATGATGAGTACCTTTTCCTTCATAGAGGAGTTTGGTTGAGTAATTCTCTTTATTTATTTATAATTTTATTCAATTTTGGACTAAACCATAGTATTTTTTCCATTTGATTAATGTTATATTAGTTCACATTCTTTGTAGTGTATAATACATGTTAGTTTTGTATTATTTCTAATATTTATCCTAGTGGTGTGAGAGGATTTATTTTATAGATTCTATCTGAGGGAGTTGGTATTCTATAACTTTTTCTTAGATATTGAAGGCTATATTGTGTAGAATTTTGAAAGGAAACATGATTTTTTTTATGATAATACCTCCACATGTAAGGAAAACATTAAATTATATTTCATCTATAAATCCTTTACTCAATCCATTATATCACATAGGATGTCATTAATAGAGCTGTTTCAAAATATGAAACTTGTGGGAAGAGATGAATTCCTACGATGAAAGAAAGAAATGGTTGTGGCATTTACTCATGCGTTATAAATACGTGGGTAAATGAAATAACACCCAAAGAGCATCCTTAGGTGTTATATAAAGAAACTTTCATGAAATTTTAGGTGTTATAACATGCCTATATAATATATTCGATGAACTACCTATGAATCATAACTCCCTTAATATCACTGATTTATTATCGATGAACTATTATGTCATGGATATTGGTTGAAACTTTCTTGAACAAAGGGAAAATTATTCGGTTTGTTGATACCATTCAAGGTGGGATGATTTAACCTACCTATATAATGTTCTATTTTAAAACCATTTTATGAATATTAAGATTTTTTATTGGATTTTCAATGAAAAATATATATGTATCGTGGTTTCTCCATTTCCAATTTTAATGTTATTTCATATTTATTCCATATAGATACTATATTTTGGATTTATAATTCTAATATTATTATGATTAGTGAGTAATCAGGCTCATATAAATCTAATAGTAGTATTAAAGAATGTTATGATATTACTTTTGGGTTATCTTATTTGAGAAATGAAGTTCTCATAAAAACAAATCACCATGCTGACCATTACCCCAACTTAGACAGCTCATTGCCAAAACCTAGTTCTGACTATTTCAGGATATATGTTATGTGTTAATGCGTGAAAAATGGACAAAATGGGTTCACTACTGGATGTTGAGGAAATAATTTTAGACATGATCCATTGTCCATAAAAAACATTCTACAGGGGAGTCACTATGATGTAGATAACGTTGTGGTCAACTTTATATGGGCATAAAGACACCACATGCTAAACTATAACCTATCACAAGATTTTATGGTGAACAAACTATTTTTATAGATTCTCAACATTGAATTGAATTAATATTTTTAAATGGTTTATAAATTATAGTAAATGTTATTTTATAGGTATTTTTTATTTAATAAATTTTATATTTATTAATAATTTAAAGGGATAATAATTAAATAATAAATTTTTGAGAAAAATTTAATAATATATATTATTTAAATATTTAAATATTAATAAAATATATCTTTTAATATATTTATATGAAAATTTTATGGATTATAAATAAAAGGTATTATTTTATAATCATAAAAATTAAAATTTTTACGTTATAATAAATTACATAAATGAGGTTAAATTATAAAATTCAATATATTTAAAATTATGAATTCTGAAAATTATTTTTAAGTATTAAAAATTAATTTTTATTTATTTTAAATACAAAAAATATAGAATTTAGACAATTTTAAATGTTTATAAAATATACATAAAATTGCATTTTTTTATAATTAATAAAATATTATATATATTAAATAAATTTACACATGACGATGAAGATAAAATATTCATATTTATTGTGAATATAATGTGTTATATTAGTAATTTCATAATGTCTATATTGTGTTAGGTAATTTATAAAAAAATAAACTATTTTTATGAGTAGAAGATTAATGGTTATCTCATCTTCAAATATTTAAATTATTTATTTATTTAACGGTTATACCATATTCGATTAATAGTTATATTTTTTTATATTATGAATATTTTTATTCCAAAATGTATATGATAAATTACTTCTATGATAAAGCCTTGAATTTTCATTCTAGGAATGAGCCAATGATGAATTCAAATTTTCATCTACCTTGAACGGAGTTTTTAATTAAATTTATGGTCATGAAATTATTTAATGACAATATTTTGTGGATTTTAGGTGTTAGATTTATGATGAATTATATTATCATTGTGGTAAACTCTCCATAGGTAGCAGGGCTTGGGTTCAAACTACCCACCAGCTTAAAAGCTTATATCTTATATAGAATGGTGAATATAGTTTTCCATATGTTACTACAGGTTCAGAAATGTAGTGATTATTAATATAATTTAACTCTATGCCATTACTTCAAATGTTTATTTAGCTTTTGATTTTAATTAATTTGGAAATTTATGAATATTTTTGAATTCTAACTTTTCATGATTAACACAAACTGCGTTTTTTGAATTGAGTTACACATCAATATGGTCCAAACATATAAATTTAGTGGAGGGAATCAAATTCTAAACTAAATTTATTAAATCATGTATACAATGGGTATAACCTAAGATAAAATTGTGATATTTAAATCCCATTTAAAATACCAATTGTAATATTCCTTAAAAATTGATTCTATTCAATACATTTTTCATCCAACCGGGTAGGTAGTTCCAAAGAAGCGTGTTCTGATAAAATATAGTTTTAGGAAATACTATAATATAAGACACTAGATTATCATTATGTTGGTTACCCAAAAGAATCGTTCCTTTGGATTGTCTTTGTTTAGTATATTCTTTTAATTAACATTGGATTTACCATAGCTAGAAATACATATGTGTTTTGATATTAGAGTAATATTATTGGGGTTATACCTTTGATTTGTTGTATATAGATTTGTCTGATCCACCATCCAAGAGTAAAATTGATTTTATTAGGACAATGCCTTACCAACATATCTATTTTCTGAGAGGAATACATAATATGAGTCATTTATTATTAAAATATAGATCTTGAACCACTAATATATATAATGTTTAACCAAAGTGGTCACCATTTTAATGGGATACTATTTAGTTAATGTCCTTATTTAATACTGACAAAGAATAATACTCCTGTGACAAAAAATATTATATTGTACATAAATAGTTGCATCATCATCAAAATAAATTTTCAAATTAATCCATTAAAGGAGAATATTTATTTAAGATACTCTAAATATTGGTATCAGAAAACATGTTCTTAAGTAATACATATTCTCTAATAACATTTCTTATATAAAATTAAATGTGTTATAAATATTATTTCTTGAGTAACCATGTTTCGATATTTTACAAAAAGTGAATCAAGATACTTATGTGAATTATAAAATAAATTACATTTTTTAAAAAAAATTATATGAAAAATTACAAAAGGAATCACATTCTATACTCATGTAAATGATATGATTCAGTAACTTTTTTATTGGAAGGAGAATTTGTTAATTTTATAAAAATTGGAAATTGGAAAAATAATTGTCCAAAGTGCATAGATTTTTCAAAAATTCTAGTAGAGATTCAATATTTGGTATAAATTTTATAGAATCCAATTCTAATTTTCTTGCTGATATATGATAGTAATTGTATGCTTCTAAATTAATGTAAATACATAAGAGGTTAAAAAATGAGGAATAATCGAATGATCATGAAATTTTCTTCCATTTAATTAAATATAGGAGTAACTGATTAGACGACATAGATGATTCATTCTTAGATAAAATTGTCATATGATGTGTATTTGTACCTAATATTCGCTTTAGAAGAGAGTATAAATATTTTTTTACTAAAATGAGATGAGTGTGTTTAATAAACATATTTTATGTTTTATTAAATTATATAAAATTCATTAATGAATAAAAAATATATATTTTCCTATTTCATGAATTCATATTATTATTTTACATGGAAAATATCCCAAAAGACGAATGTGTTTATGAAATGTTTTACTGATATTCTATAAGTAAACCAGATATATTATGTCTATGTACTAATGATGTATTGATAGTGAAAGTGGGTATATGTTAAAACAACAAGAAAAAATGTTAACTAAAATTTTCAATAATGTCACTTCAAGAATCCAACAAAGTTCCTTGAATCCTATGGTTTATAAAAAGGAAGAGTAATATTTTCATATATTTGATTATCTAGAAATCCTATTTGAGTTTAAGTAACTTCAAAAAATGTAAATGTCAAGTATATGGGTTAGAAAAATAAATTCTTTCATTTTTATGGGTATGAATGACTTAATCTATATTTTACAACTCTTGTAGATATATAGGTGTTTAAATTTAATGGAATAATTAACATTGTTTCTTTTTTTCCATTCAATTATAGATTTAAGAATTTGAAACAAGATTGATTTTGAATTTAAAAGATTTTATAAATCTCAAATAAATATTTTTAAAGGATGTGTATCTTTAAATTATCGCTCTTATGTGATATGGTAAATGGTTTGATATTTTTTTGAAAATAATTGAGATAATTTCATGATTATAGATGGTTTTTGATTCATCAATTTCTATAACAAGTTTATATAAAAAATACATGGATATAAGTGTTTATTTACGATAACATTTTCATCCATATTTTTTTTAAAATATGATAAAATATTATTTCTATCCATAAGTTGTATATTAAAATTAATAAAATCTTATTTTCAAGAAATGATTCAAACATATAGAATTCAGTATATTATATGGAAATAATAGTATATTTTCTAAATGATTTTTATAAATAGAAATAAATATTGTTTCTTAATACAAAAGGGTTTTTGTATCATTTTTAGATATTATCAAAAGAATAGAACATTAAATCAATATTGTGGGATTATTCTAGGACTTAGAGAAAGATAAAGTTAACAAATAAAGGCTAACTCTAGTCTAAATTTAATTTTTTCAATTAATATCCTAAAATTTTTAGGGAATGTGATTGTAAATAAAAATGGTTTTCTCACATTTAGTGATAATATATAAAGTTAATCTCATTATTTTCATAAAATCATATTATTGTTTTGGACTAAGGTTTTTTTCACAGAATATCCTTATGAATTTTCGATATGTAAAGATAAGGAAAATTGTATTGATTTTTTTTGCTTGAATATGTGAATATCACCAACTCTTATATGATTTCATCAATAAAATTTAAATTTTATTTTACATTCAAAACCTAAAATAGTTTAGGGTATGGATGTAAATAAAAATGAAATTCATTACATTTGTTATTATAACTGAGTATATTTCATATTATCTAAAAAGAGATTAGGGAATGCCAGTAAAAAATGGTATACGTTAAATTAATAAATGTAAATCCTTTGAATGAATTTATTTCAATAATTATGATGATGAATATATAAATAGTTATATGTTGATAAAATATGTTTAAACAATATCATTTGATGTTTTGAAGGTAAAGAGTTTTAATATGATCATTTTTTTGAATGTTCTTAACATGATTCATATATCACACCATTATTCAAACTTTCTTCCTTTATTGATGTTACTCTCTAAAAAGATTAAGGGACGGATTTATCAGATGGTTGACCATGGATGTGACATGAGATAACTGTGATGTAACATGTCAATAATACTCTTGAAAGTGTATAATATATAAGGATAATATAGGAGTTGGTCATATATGATATAATGAAAAAGAGCGTATATTGGTTTTTTATGTATTCATTAAAGGTTTATGTATAATAAAATGTTTCAAATTAGATGAATACTACACTTGATTATTATTTCATGCCAGATTCATAAGTTTATATTCGGATATATAATTTGTGTATTGTAATGATAATTTAACTCTTAAAGTATGATTTTGGGTTAACCCTAATTGACAATCATCATGGAATATTATAGGTTACACTGAAATTGTATTGTTACAGTGAGTATTATTCTTGTATAGAGATAAAAAATAATCTCTTAAGGAAAAAAATTTTATTTTGGGCATTGTATGAACAAATAAGTTTGCTGCATGTATTTAGAAAACTATGGGGAAATTGATCATAATTGAGTCCCCATTACCTGAGGTTGGTGAGATACCTTTCATAAGAAACATCATCCTTCAATACCATACATATTCAAGTATCCATGTTGACCCATCCAATTATGGTTTGGATGGGTATATTTTTTAAAATTTCATTACTTAAATCCTAACCAATATATAATTTTTACTCTTGTATGATGATTATGATATCTGTGACCTCAATTGAGATTGATTAGGGAATGTGTGGATTCATATAGAAAGTATATATGATGTTCTTATCTATTTATATGAGTGAAATTTAATTTGATCATACCTAAATATGAATTCGATTTTATTTATTCATCAATAAGTTTTTAATTACTTTAAGAATCAATAACATATTAGTACGATTTATATGATTAAGGTAATTTATGTCCCATAGTCATTGAATGTCTTATACAATGGGAAAATATTAAAATTAGTTCTTTCAAATGATTCTGTCAAGTGGATATGGGTATAGATACAAATGTGATTGATACAAATAATTCCATATCCATTTATATGTATTATATCATTTATTCTTTTCTAGAAACCTTATCGTTTCATTCATTTAAGGATTTTGTGATTCATATTTCTTTTCAATGATATAATATCCTCTTGGGTCACACTTCACGGTTGAGTAAATAGGGACTAAGTTTAACTCAAAGAGATACTCTAAAATTTATTTAGATTAAATATCATAATGTTTTTTATGGTTATTCACTTGTTATTACATATGATGTGATATAAGGTGAAGCTAATTATGGATTTCCGAAAGTTTATTTTAATATATACAAAAGGATTTTGGGAAATTGTTTCATGAGTCATTATATATGACATAAAGCAAGGAGAAATGACACAATGTTAATAAGGATTTTATAAAAGGGTGAGATTCAAGGAGTTTGTATACCCTAAATCCTTTTTAAATTATACAATGGGATATATTGTGTGTAATTTTAATTGAATCTTAAAAAATAGGTTTTTATTTGTACAACCACCACTCATAAGGAAGATAAGAAATTTGATTTCTTGCATGAAGTCTTTTCTCTAGACATTAATTTATATAGTATATGACTATGATATTTGGATCATAAGATGAAAAATTTGGGTGGATATTTATTATTTGTATGAATGTATGAACTTATCATGGAATTTAATAATAAATTTTAAATTCATGAGAATATACAAAAATTTCCAAGGAGCATCCTTAGGTGTTTTATAAAGATTCTTCTCTACAATTCCATGTATGTATATATTCCAATATTATAAATTTATTGAAATGCCCATTAGCCATTTACCTATTCATATTTCTATATTATAATTGAGGAACTATAATATCCTAGATAATGGATGGGTTATTCATGAAAGTTGAGAAATTTTGTGAGACCATTAATACCTTTGGATGTAGGAGGCTTTCATGTTCCACAATTGTGATCACCTTCAAACTCATGAAATATAGACCAATAGGTTGCAATGGCAATATAAATACAAGATAAAATTGAGATAATATTAAATATTTTACATTTTATAGACATTATATTTCATAAATAAAAATAATAATATCTCAGGGATCGATAGTTTTAATGTATTTAGAAACTAGAAACGTTATCACCTTATTTTGTAATATTTGTGATAATTTCTTCTTAAGTTCACCGTACTATGCCTTCATATAAACCTATCATTTGTAAAACTCATCCTAATATTCTGAGGGATTAAAACATAAGAAAATGGGTGATATCAAATGGTCAATAAGTGATGAATTAACATTTAACCAAGGGTGAGTTTAATTTCATAATGAAGAGAAATGATCATAACTGGAATTTATATCATCCAGAGTGATAATCATAAATCATAAAGGGTTTTCATAAAACATGTAATAAGAACAGAAATCCATAAGATATTGTCAAGTAAATATAATATCAATTTCATTTCTTAAAACATTTAACATAAATCTTGATTAATGAGAGAGTATGATTAAAATTTATAAAATATTTCAATGATGGAACAAATATTAACATAGGGTACCATTAATTTCATGAGGGGGACAGTTACACGCATTATTACAATAAACAATAATCATACTCATGTATACATCACCTTTATGCGTAACACACATTTTCCCAAACATGAGAAAAATAATTTGGGTCAACCTATACATATCATATGTGATTTTCAATTTTATCAATTACATTGACAGATGAAATAAGACCCCAGCCATCATTATCCAAACTTATCATTTCCATTAGAAAATCCTTGAATTATTACATCATAAATAACCCAAATAAATAAAATTGGTTTCATAAATTTTTAAATGAAAATAATTAATTATATATAATGAACTCTTAGATATGAAAAAGGGTCTTAGAAAATAATCGAATGACAATAATTCACCACCCATAGTATAAATAACCCATGGAAATAAAAGTGGCTTTCATACTATTTCCTTATAGAATAAAACATTAATTATAACTGTCGACATTGAAAACCTGATCACTCAAAAAAATCACATAATAGAAGAAAAATGGAGGAGGAAACAGGAATCCAAAATATATTATAGAATGATAATTTTTAAGATATAGAGGAAAATGAGAACCTAATCACAAATGGTTTTTTAAAAAACAATTTAACAATAAAAAACCATATAAATAAAATTCTTTTTTTGAATGAAGAAATTCTCTATTAAGTAATATATTTATAGAAAATACTTACAATATATTTAATTTCTTATTTTGAACCACTATAAAATATTTTAATAATATGTTGATGAGATTAAAATATTTTTAAGTATAATAACCATTGTCCATATAACTATTTTATAGTGACCGATAAGAATAGTCTACACTAAGGGTAATGATTCTATCTAATTGAAATAGGAAAATGAAGTGATGGCCTCATATAGTAGAATAAGACCCTATAAATCCCATAAATAAAATCTTCTAAGGTAGATAAAATCACATGAATTCTCCCTTAATGAATCCCAAGTTAATATTAAAGAAGTGAAACTCATGTGAAACTGTTAATGGTAAAATTTAAAGCTTATCAAGATCATGACCGAAATCATGTTAATTGACCCTCGAAAGAATGTGCCACTACCAAACACCTTTCCCTTAGGCTGTAAAACAATGTATTAAGTGGTTATGTGTCTAGAACTAGAATGATCAATTTTTATTTCTCCATTTAAATAAATTAAATATTATATTTATCTATTTTTCATTTCTAGTTCGTATATGATTATAAAATGACTTAAATAAATATTTTATTTTGAAAATAAAATTATATTTTTTAGAAACAGATAATTTTAATCAACACACTATTTTTGATAAATTTATGAGATTTTTAAATGAATAAAAATTTAAAAAAATATTCTTATTAACTAATATTTATTTAAATATGAAAGATAATATAATATAATGATGTCCAAAGTAATTTTGATAAGGGACATAATGAATTTAGTGTTGTAAAAACTAAAATTTTCCATCAAATAATGATTTTTATGTAAATGTAAATATTCAAATATTTATAATAATATTTTTCTAGCAAAAATATTATTTTGGGAATTAACATGTTGAAATTATCCAGTAGAGATTCTTTCATAATTTTTTGAGACAGTAAATGTTTTTGTTAAAAAATATATACGGTATAAATATATGGTATTCATTATGACATAATAATAGGTCATATGTTATATAATAAATATTATAATGGAAAATCATAACAAAAAATATGCTTTAAATATTAAACAATATTTTTTAAAGTTATATGATTAATTTTAAAAACCATTAATGTATCCTCGAAAACCTATAATTTATTTTATGTTTTTTAAAAAACTTATTTTGGAAAATAACTAACTTCCACATCATCAATGGAATTATTTTCAGGAGTTCCATTCATAGACTAATAAAATATTTAAAACCACTCCACTTTATTATAAGTTTTTTGAAAAACCCATGGGATGTTTTTTAGTTTTGATTATTCTCTCATCTAGAGTCCAATACCTTTGATTAGAAATTAATATTGAATTCCAATCACTTATGATAAAAATTACCAACCAATAACCCCTTGCTCTTCACTAAAAATATACTGGGAACAAATTTAATCTAAATATTCCTCTTTTATTCAGTTAAATTTTTTTCCATTATCTTAAGAATATTTTCTTAAACCTTTTGAAAAACCCACCCAATGAAATAGATTCTATCATCTTCATTTTTATTCAAGTAGTTTTTAGTAATAAGCCTTTTGATTTGCAATTTTTCATATTGTAATGTTTTTGACACATACTAAGGTTTTTTTGAAGATTACCACAGAAATATATTCCACATTTCAGTCTCATTAAAATTTTCTATGAATTTTTATGCACACTCATTATGCTTCCAAAATTACTCAATGATTTTCCATGACAAATTTTTGTATTATGAATACTCTTCCCCATTTCCACTAAAGGGTATTAATAATGACATAAAAACCCCTAATTTACGAGAAATTTACATTTATGTAACACAAAATCATAAATTATGTATTAAAATAAATTAAATATGTTTCTTTTTTATTTCATATGTTGCACAATAATTCATGTACGTTATATGAATGTGACGGGTGGGCCAAAAATTATATAGCACCCCAATGCATTATGTATTTTTTATATCATGAGAGACCATTTATGGTGTGTGATTGTTTGTACTAAGCCCAATATTATATTATTTATCAATTATTATCTAGATTTATTCTTATGGTGTGTAGTTTTTTTTCACCATATCCCAATGTTTCCTTGATTTTATCATCTTATTCATGCTTCAATGTTATTTTTTATGATTCTACAACTTATATTTCATCTTGATATGCCTATTGACTCACTTTTATTACATTAATCATTTTTAAGTTTTATTATTCCCATATTATTCTTTATATCTAAGACCTTTATTTTGTATTTCCTTAGATTATCCAATGCGGTATTAGAAGATTGATGTTTATGTTTTGGAGTTATAAATAATGTTTTTTGTATCCATGTTTCAAGTTATTTTGTTTTGATTATAATTACACAATAATATTAATTCTATCATTATTTTGTAATTCTATTATGCGTATCTTTATTAAATATGTCATGAAAAAATGTGTACAAAAGTTATGGTTTTTCATAAAAATTTTGTAACCATCAATGTAAAATTCAACGTCAAAACTCTATTTTCAAAAATTCCCCTCTAGTTTCATAAGAAAAATTGACAATAAAAAACATTATGGATGTTTATTTTAATTAAAAGAATATTTTACCCATATATATATAATTTTTGGAATCATTTAACGTGGAAAATAATTTGGTAAATAGTTTAAAAAAAAATATGTAAAACTAATAGTATGAAGTCTGAGGATCCATATCCCATATCTTTACTCTTGATTTCCCAAGAAGTTATTCAAACTACTATATAAAAAATTAAATACGTTAGTAAACTATTTCATAAAATTATATATACCACAATTTTTAATAAAATTAATTGATAATTATTCCCTACATGTATATTATTTCGTTCTTATCAATTTTTAATTTCCTACGCGAGTATTCCTGATTGTTTTGAAGCAGTTTGGTAATTATGATGTTGTTATTATTTATTCCCATAGAGTTCATCATTAAAAATCATAAAGGGTGTTCGAATTTATTCATTCAATTATTTATAACATTATAATTAATATTTTTGTTTTTTCATGAACCTTGAATATGAAATTGGAATGAAGCTATTTTAGTGATTTATTAATGAACGACCATTTGTATCTTAATTAATGAGTTTAATATTAACTTTACAACAATATAAAAAAATAAAATATTATATTTCTTACATATATATATATTTATATATCAAATATTAACAGTAATTATTTTATCATTGACATCCATGGTATTATTTTATAGCATTTTTCAAATAGGTTGTTAAACAGAAGTTATAAGAATATATAATAATTTTTTGATAAGCATGATTATGGAGAAAATTAGGGTTTAATATCATTATTAAAGAAGTATAATCACATTATTTATATTATATTAATGTGGTGAAATATATTTTAAAATATTTTTTAAATAATAAAAATATAATATAATAAAAGAAAAAGGTTACTTTATAAAGGTGGTTGTCTGCACTTACACATAGTTTACATTAGCCTTTCTATGTTAATGATAGTGGATAAAGATGGTAAATAAATTTACTTCATAGAATCATAATTATATTATATATTATATATATATATATCTTATTTTTTCATCATTACCATCATTGAAACCATCCTTGAGATATGGTGATGAAAAAAACCAGAAGACATGGATTCATGGTTGTAGTAGTACACACATAAGCACGATAAATTTTCTTGTGTTTTTATTATTAGATAAAAATGAATAAATAAGTGTTTTTATTTAATATAATAACAAATTATTATATAAATTATATGTATTTCATTATATCAATGTTTTTATAAAAGGTTTTGTGGTGGAAGATTAAGAATAAATGATTCAGGAGGTAAAAATTATGTCTGAATCTTTAATTTCCATGAAGAAAAGTCCTTGGATATAGAGGGACTAAGTTAAATATTGGAGACCATGGCCTTATGTAAGTGGGATAATGATATAGGATGGAAAAAATTTCATATTTTTAGAATGAAATTTTTTGTTAATGGTGTTATATAGAGTGGTAGATTTATCCCATTTTATAACCATATAGCATGGAAATTCTTAAGAACACTTTACATTTTCAATGATGCGCAGTAAAAATTTAGTGGTAGAAGGCTCAAAATGTAAAAAATAATAGGGGTGTTTTATTTAATAAAAACCCCAGACATCCATCTTTAACACGATTTTAACCTTTTTAGGTGATTTCCACTAAGTAGGTCAATATTTATATATTTTTTTTTACTATTTAAAATAATTTTTAACCTTAGTAACTAAGTTTAATGAAAACAATTAAAATTAACCTTATTAAATAACTTTTTCAATGAAATTTAAACTTTTAAAATGATTTAATCAAATCAAATTTCTAATACTGTGAAATTTTAATTTAAAATAAATTCATATATCACACAAAATAGTTTTTATAAAAAATAATATTATGATGCATAAAACATACGTGCAAGCCACAATTATGAAAAATAAAATTTTTCATCATGTAAATTGATTTATTAGAAAATAAAAAAGTAGGTAGCTTTCAAATGAATCTATACCTGAATTTTACCATTAAAATACTCAACTAATATAAATGATTAAAGAATTTATTTATTCGAATTTAAATAATATATTTTTTTAAAGATAAGCACTGGTTTTATAAATTAAAAATATTATCTTTAAATTGAATAAATATATTCATTAAATTAATATTTCATTAGATAAAATATAATGGTCATTGTTTAATGATGATAAAGAATTAAAATACATTATTTACACATATTTTATTTCATTCACTATTCATATAAAAACAATTATTTTAAAATATCAAAAATAATACTATTAAGATAATTTTTATAATTGAAATTCAAAAATGAAGTAATTATATAAAAATAAATTTTTAAATTTGATTTAAATAAATTTTAATATAAAATTAATAAGTAGAAAAAAATATTATTTTAAAGAAATGACTTTTATATTAATATACCATTTTTTATAGATTTCATAATGTGGTTAATTCTGTTGATACCGACAAATTTAACATCCTTAATATCTCTATAATATAATTCTATTTTATTTATGCATCATGGGATTTTTATTTTTGTTTATTATTGTTTGTATGATAATCCACTCAGTATGATATTTATTTAAGGAAAAATATTTACTAAGAACATTGGTTATTACTTTATACACCCTTAGAATAATTTCATCCTCAGAATATTAATACCAAAATGAAAACATTTAGGGTAATTTTATCTCATCATACACTCTAGATCCCATGTGGACTCCTCTATATTTTTTTTCCTCTAGAAATTTTTTACTATAGGGGTGTTCTTGTTCCACCAAACCATACCTGTTTGATTCAATATCTCCATAGGGGTTTCATCATATGAAACATCATCTTCCAATTATACAACTTTCAAGATCAATACATATGATTGTTATGGTATATACTTATTCAAAAGTGATATGTGGAACACAACAATCACATGAGAGTTGTTCGGAGTGAGTTCTAAGTGGTAGTCTATGACCCCAACAGGATCAGAGATATCAAAGGGACAAATGTACCTAGGTAATAACTTTACATTCATCTCATGATCATTACCCTATACCATGGAGATATTCAAAGGACCACCTTGTCACTAACTTCAAACTCTAAAGCAAATTAATTATTTTTTGAATAAATATTCTATAAACATTGTACAAAATTCATATTAAACTAAATTATTTAAAATATCCCTATAATTTATTATATAAGGTATGGAACTATTATAGTTCCCTCTTAGAGTCCAAAATATCTTCTCATAAGAAGCCTCATATAGAGTTGTTTGAATGATAGAAAAAATCGGGTTTTATATAAGAACTCTACCTGGGTAGTTCTTAATCCCAATAACCTTTTAATTCAATCAAACAAGATCTCAGCATGTCCTTTAGTGTTTCGATGGTCCTCTTAGACCGACTATATATCTCAAGGTGATAATAAGTGATGAAATTCAACTTTTTATCTATTTAATTCTGAACTATTTTCCAATACCTCAAGGTAGACATCATATATCAATCAGATATAATGGAGAGTGAAAATCCATAGATACCTACCATATCTATTTTGTATGTCATAGAGAGTTGGTCAAGAGATAAAACTTCTTTTATGGTGATTAAATATACATACATAGTGATTTGGTCAACTACAACCCAAATATAATTATGGCCCATATATGTATTGGGGAGTCACAATACAAAAAATATGAAAATGTTCTTCCACTTCTATCACACTATGGGTATTGGTTAAAATATAAAAATATAAATTTTTCTTTTATCACTAACATGTTGGCATACCAAGCATCAAGATGTGTATTATGTGATTTCATTCATCCTATAATCCCACCAAAATATTTTCTTTAGATATATATACATCATTATTTTTCCTATATGGATAGTGATAGATGAAATTTTGGAATCATCCAAATGTTCCATCTTCAATTATTGTTTTGAAGGGATGCGTATCAGGGTTTTAAAACTTCTAACTCTATCTTTATCAATGATGGACAATAGAATACCCACTATATTTTCTTATATTTTAACATCCTATTTGTGGGATTCATTGATATTATGAGAATATAAATTTGAAAATATATTTTGGAATGATTATATTTTTATCAAACGCATATTATTTGAAAAAATATTAGTTGGAAATTCAAGAGTATTGAGTCTTTTTTAATCCCCAATATAAAAAAGACAGAATTACCTTTTCTAATTTTGGAATATTCCACATTGTTTTCCTTCCTAGGGTGGTAATGAATTGAGAAATCGAAGACCTTTATTTGTTCTAACCATCAAATTTGAAACATGTTCAACTATTATTGAGTGAATATATAATATAAGAAATTTATTCAGTATAAATATCACACTTTTCACCATAGTGATGATGCCAAAAAATATTCAATTTATAAAATACTTCTACCTTCTCCAGATCATGTGTCAGGTAGTTCTACTCATGATCCTTTAATTGATGTCATTCATAAAAAAATACCTTATTGTTCTACATAAGAACACATCCCAAACCCTTCAATTAAGCATCAAATTTCATAAAATACCCTTTTAAACTATTGGTTAGTATAAGTATGGGTATAGTGACCAATCACTTCTTAATATTTCTGAATATTTCCTCACATTCTGTTGTCTGGGGGAATATCACTCACATCAATAGAAAATTTCGTAGTGGATTTCACAATCATGAAAATTTTCTCACAAAACACTTACCATCTCAAGATAATCCTATAAAACTTTTTATCTCAATCATATAGGTTGGTCTTAACATGTTTTCAATTACTTATGTCTATGATGTGTCCGTAGATAGAACCGAACTGGTGCTAACATAAACTAAAAAGGATACTTCTTGAATCCAAAACTAACACTTGCTAAAATTTACTTATAATTTATCATTTTAAGGTGTCTATCACAATTCTCAAATTCTCTTAATTTTTTCCTTTCACTTAAAATTTATGATAATATCATCAATAAATACTACAATAAATTTTGAAGGTAATATATAAAGACCCTATTCATTAAATATATTACTATATAATAATAATTTGTAAATATAAACAGAATCACCATAAATTCATAGTATCCATTATTTTCGAAAAAGTATTCTTGTGTATATATTTTTTCTATAACCATTATTGATGATATCTGGATGAAGATAAATCTTTAATAAATATTATGGTCTTCATATTTTATTAAAAAGTCATAAAACATGGTATATGATACTTGTTTATTATTTATTTTATTAGGATTATTATCATCAATGCAACGATACATTTGTCTGACCATTTTTTTCCAATGGGACTGGTTCTTCACTTGTTGAAGCACATGGGCATATGAATCCACTGTTAAAATCTTCTTAATGTTTATCCTTCAATTACTATAATTCAATAAGGTCCATTCTATACGGATTTTATGAGATATTAATGGATCCATGTATGAGATCAATAAAAAACTAAACCTCATACTCCAATATATGACTAGAAATTTCATTTAGAAAAATATTATAATACTCACATAAAATAGACATGTCATCAATTTTGACTATCCTGGACCATTTGATCATAGAGTCCCTAATTTATTTTAATCATAACATATATTATTTTATTTTGTTCTTAATGAAGCTCATAATAGTCCTTACATGATGTTTTATCATTGGAAGGACGAGGTTATGAAATGAGATCTACTTATCCTGATAATTGATGGGATCTCTATATTTGGATAACTAATCCAATCTCAAAATCATATAAAAGATAACCAAGGGTATAAGGAATAAATTTATAAGAAATAACATCCCATAAATCATGATAAAAGAAGAGTTATATATATTGCTTATTATCATCATGGCACTATGAGTTTTCATAGATAGATTATTATCCAAGGTTTGTGGTGGTCAAAAAATATTCTTAGCATACTTATGAGATATAAAAAAATGAGAAGAACCATAATCAAATAATTCATTTTTAAATATGTATTGGAGAATGAGTGTATGTTTCACCACATCCATATCATGCTTTACCTCATTAATAGTGAACATTAATTAAGTTTCTTATTCTCTTATATTGTGTGGTTGTATGGAATATTTTCTTTATTATCCAAAGGGATGGGGAATTAATATGTATTTTGTAAAAAATTTCATTCACTTAGAATATTGAAATCTCTATGGATCATTATTTGGGATCTTCATTTCCTTAGTTTATTTAATCAACCAGTTATCCTAACATTGGATGTTTTGGGATTTGTGCCCAACATTACCACAAATAAAACACTTCTTGGTCCTCTAAGGTAATTACCTAGGTGATTATTCCATCACCTTTTAAAGGTATATGGATGAAATTTATTCCATCAATGTAAATAACCATCAAAGATTCTATAATAATACATATTTAGGTTCTTGTCCCTAAAATAATGATCATCCCAAATTTACATCTACTCCTTTAGTACACATTAAAAATAACCTTTTATCATCCAAAGTCTCTTGAGGCTAATTCCCTTCAATGATTTGGTTTTGGGAAACCAAATAAGTGGTTGAAATTGTTTTCATATTATGAGATTTAACTAGAGGCATACATTGTGAGCCTTTTAATGTTTTATTCATATGTTTCAATATAATCATCCTCATCAGGTTTTAGCTTATGGAATTATCTCACCATCATTGTGAGAATATTTCAACGACTGTTCCTGATGGATAATAATATCTTGAACTCCAACCATTTTAGATATTTTAAATCCAAATTTCCAATTATATTCAAAATAACATCCCACCACTTGTTATCCTATTATTCTAGATGATAGAAAACCCAAGTGACCTTTGCGTGCTCTAAGAACTAGATAATGGAAAATATAATTTCCATAAAATTTATCAATTACATAGATATAACTATATTTGAAGATCCACTAAAGAAGGGTGGACACCATAGAATGAAATAATTGATATAAATATGTTAATTACTTAATTACTTGAAAAATATAAGCATGGTTTGTGAAATTATTTCTATCTTGTGATTGTTGGGTGACTATTACTGTAATATTTTTATAATATTTCCCAACACATTTTGTGGCTCATTTTGGAAATCATGGAATTTTCCATCACATAAAGTGTCAACCTAGTTTCCCCTTGATCAATATATTTCATTGAAAAATAAAAATAATGTAAAAATACATAATCTAAAAATAAAACTTATATAATAGACAAAATGAGTCAAAAATGAAATATGTTCCTTCACATGTAAATTTTAAGGCTTTAACCAAGGTCATATATTGTATAAGGGTTCCTAATATCTGAAATGATTCAATAATAATTTATAAATTTTTTAATGGTTTGTAATGAGAATGAGAATCAATAAATAATGTACTTATGAAGTTTCTATCTTCGCTTTTAGTCCTAGGTTCAGTCATCATGCACTAGAGTAACAATTGAGTCAATTATCAATCATCATTTTTCATATTGATTACCCCTAGATACAATTATGACAAAGCCACATCCACTCTCTAGTATCTATATGGGGATCTAATTAAAAGGAAAACCACATACTCAATACTTTTCAAAAATATGTATTTATTTTAAACATTTAAAATGATAAAAACAATAAATTTCATAAATTAAAGTAATAATATCCTCGGGACTAATATGTTTAAATTTTGGTAGAATAGCTAAATAATAAGATTATTTAATAATACTTATTATCATTTGTTCTTAAGTTTATAATACTATACATTCATATAAATTATTCATTAGTGAAACTAATCCACATAATATGGGAATGAAAACATTTTAAAAGGGCTATGATCAAAGGATCAGTAATGGGTGAATAAAAATTTCATCAAGGATGTGTTAAGAATAACTAGAAAAAATCATGATCATAAGAGAAATATCATATCATCATGACTGAGAACCATAAAAAATAAGTTATATTCAAAGGAAATTTATAAGAACTTAAATAAACAAAATATCAACAAGGTAATATAATTAAAAAATTTCTTAAAAAAATTAATATAATCCTTTTATCATGATAGGATAAGATCAAAATGCATAGAATTATTCTATTTTGTCCAAAAAATTATCATAGTAAAATTGTAATTTCATGAGTCACACATATGAACCTATTTTTATGACACAACATTACTATACTCAAATATTTGTGACCATCACGTGTCACACACTATTACTCATTCCAATGATACAACATAATTATACCTATTTATAAATCACCTATAGGTGTCTAACACTAGATTTAATACTTTTGAATAAATAAATTTTCCCCTCATATACATATATAATCATATTTGAACTTTGAATCAATACATTAGAGGGAGACAGAAGAATCAAGACATCATTATACCATCTTATGAGCAACACTTAGAAATAATTCAGTTATCACATCATAAATAACCCATGAAAATAAAATGGGTTTAATAAAATTTGTAAATGAAAACCATTTATTTTTTATAAGAAACCCAGGGAATAAAATTTTTTTCATTAACATTTCAACTTAAATTCATTCAAATTTTATATCATAAATAATATATGGTAGTAAAAGTGGGTTTCATAAAAATTCCAAATATTATTACGACATGAATAAAATAGATTGAAATTGGAAACATGATCAAACATAAATAATCATATAACGGAAGAAAAATGGAGGGTGAAACATGAATCATAACTCCACTATAGATTTATCTTTTTGGATATATGTAGGATAATTAAAAAAACCATAAAATATTTTTTGCAGCAAAATATGTTTTAATAATTAATATAAAATTCATATTTATAAGTCTTATTTAGAAACACCACAATTATTTCGAAAAAATATGTAAAAATTAAAAACGTAATAGAAGTGGATTTTAATTAAAAAATACTTTCCCCAGAGAGAAAATAGATAAAATAATTTCTTGTCTAAAATCATAGGGGGGAAAATATAAACAAATTATATAACTAAAAGGATGATGGTTGAGTTACTAAATCCCTTACCTTTACTCTTGATTTAAATGTTGGTGGTTTAACCTATTCTTTGAGACAAATAACATTCTTATTAAACTATTCTATAAAATTATTAATATACTTAATATTTTATAAATTCAATTCATAATTATTATCAACATATATATTAGATAGTTCTTTTCCATTTTCAATTTTGGGCATGATTAATATTGATCGTTTTGAACTAGATTCATAATCACAATATTTTTATTTGTTATTATACTAAATTTCATCATTCTAATATCATTAATAGTATATTAATTAATAATTTTAATTGTTTATAATGTTATAATTTTGTAAAATAATATTATTGTCAGTGGTCCATAAATATAAAATTAGCGATGACATTTTTTTTGTGATTTTTGACGAATAGGCATTGGTATCTTAATTAATGATTAAAATGTTAACATTAACACTTCATAAAAATAATAAAACCATTATTTTATTATTTATATTTTATATTATAATAAATTATGTCTCATATTCTTAAATGATATTACTTTATAACATTGTTCAAGAGGGTGATTAAATTGACAAAATAAGTGGAGATAATAATTTAATCGATAAAAATTATTATTGGATAATTTGGTTATAATATTTATTAATATCAAATTGTAATGATAGTTTTTATATTTGAATTTGGTGGACAATAGTATTCTTTTTTTTAAAAAAATATTTAAAATACAATATTAAAAACGAAAAACATTTTTATGTGGAAGCGGTAGTCTGAATGTTTATACGGTAAACATTATCATTTCTTAGAAAATGAGAGGGGATAAAGGTAGATAATAAATTTATTTCCAAAAATCAAAAATAAATTATATATATTATTTATTCCATTATTAACATCATTAAAATAATATTTTAGAGATTTTGATGAAAAAACAGACGATGTCGATTGGTGGATGGGGTAGTTTTCATGTATGCAAAATCGATTTTCTGTTTTTTATTAGTGTATTAAATGAATAAATTAAGAATATTATTTAATATAATAAAATCTTGTAATAAAATTTATATTAATATCATTATATTAAGTATGTAAGAAAAATTTTGTAAGGGGAATATTAAGAAGAAAAATTTAAGAAGAGGTAACACTTATGCTGAGTGATTGAGATTTCTCTTATTAATATTCTTAGAAATTAAGTTCTTTAGTTGAATAATATTGATCATTGCTTTAGTAGAGTTGGAGGGGGTTCAAGGAAGGAAAATAGTATATATTTTTATAATTAAATTGATTTTAAAAGTGAAACATGAAGTGGCATAAGGATCACCTATTATAAGTTAATAGGATGGAAATTTTGGAAGCACCCATTTCATTTTAAATAATAAAATGTCATTATTAAAGTTTAAAGTCTCAAAAGGAAAAAAATGGGAAGGGGAGGTGTTGCTTGGTCAAGACACAACTCATAAATCTATTTAAAAACATTGTTTTGAAGTAATCTAGGTAATTATAGAATACCTAATTTTAATATTTATCAGTATTTCTGAGTTATGTATTTTTATTGATTATAATTATATAATGTAATTATTAAAATAAAAAAGGCAATGGTTTTATTAAACCCATTTCTTATAATATTTCATTTCAAATTAAAAAATTATAATTATATAATTTTAATCTAAAAAATAAATTTTATTTTTAAAATTTTAACGTGAAAATTACTAAAGGTTTAATCTTTTATATTTTTCTAAAAATATTGATTTTATATTAAATAGTGAGAAATACTGATTTTTATTAAAAAATGTATTTTATTTTTAAGAATTTATAATTTTAAATTATGTTTTTGTTATATTTACATTTTAATTAGATGATTTTTAATTAAAATAATCCAATTATTATTTTTGAAATGGATTTTATACTTGAATTTGGTTTTAAAAAAATTATATTTAAAAAGAACCTTTTTTAAAAAAGGTTTTTATTGCATTTTTATGATTTAATTTTAAATATAATTCTAAAAATTATATGTTTTTAATTTTTTAAAAATGGATTTGAAATTTAGAGGTATTATGTTGTTATCAAGAGGAGGTTTCCTAAAGAAGATGAATAGTTTTTATATGCATGTTTGAGTTTTATTTCTTATTTAACTTCTATAAAACCTTATTCAGTGATTAAGAAATATTAAATAAAGTGTCTTAAATATACTAATATGTTATTATGAGAAATATCCATATCCTCTTACATCAAATGGGAAATTAATACATCATTTGTGTCTATGCCAGACTACCTCCCCACGAACTGATGTAATTCATTTTCCATCACCATATCTCAATATTTGTTATAATGATGGAATTAATGTTTATATATGATATAAATGACATATTTAACATTATAAAATGATAATATATCATTAATATTGTAACGCCCCAACCCCAGTTACCCAGAGTCGGTGCATTATTACGTAACATTAGTATGATCACAAAAGATCAAGTCTTGAAATACTGATTTGTTTAGTAGCTTTGGAAAGACTAGATACAATCATAAATGTTACATTACATCATACAGTGAAAAACTAAAATAACATGGTCTCCATAGTCCACACTCATATCCCCTTCAGACTATCCCTGCAGGTCAGTCATAAAATATTTTTTCACATCCTGGGAAAAATAAAACATAGAAAGGGGTGAGCTCAAATGCTCAGTAAGGATAACTATATAGAGGAAACGTTCATAAATAAACATAAGCATTTAAGACAATGTATAACTAAAACAAAAGCCTTTTAAACTTGATTTTCAACATAATATGGAAAAAATAAAATGAAATAATGACATTTAATTATTCACATGGATATTCTACTAGTCGAATAATCACATACAATATCAATAACCACTTTCATAATGATGGAATGCATAATGGAAGACTATCATAACCACATAGTCAAGGCCTTGTGGAAAGACTAAAAATAAGATTTTGTCAAGGACTTGGGCCAAGAAACTAGTTTGTCTCATGAGACCTACCGATGCATCGAGGAGCTATAGCGGGTTCCATCCATCACATACTAAGTCTAATGCATTCCTTATATGAAAAGGTTTAAAAATATCATAAACCATAACATAATCGTATCACATAAAACATGCATAATGGAAAAATAAAATTTCCATATTTCAAACACAATATATCAATACAACACATTGATATGATAAAACCATTTTCAATACCAAAATAAAATAAAAGTAAAACTTGGTATTTATTTTTCATTTTAAAAAAAATTATGGCTCATAGAGGAAGCCGAAACTCAAATAATGGTCACGGCGGTAGAGAAGTCGTTATCGCCGGATACGTTCAACAAAAAAAACATTAAATTATGTCGTTTAGTAAAACACTTCATATAAAAATATTCCTTTTGAATAAATGTAAAAGTCAAAGGGGTTTATAAACCGTATAAAGGAAAGTTGTGTATAAAACAAAATATGCCTCAATGAAAGGATATTGAGACGAAGTCCCTTACCTCGTGTCCGACATAACTTGATCGTTCTTTAATCTCCTGAATAATAAACTAGATTTAATCTATACTTTATTAAAAACATTTTTCAAGTTCATTATCCCTTTTATATCACTTATTACCATGTTATTAAAATTATGTAGTCATTTATGTTAATAACGGTCATTTTGTCGACCTTTGGTACTTGAGTCAACAATAAACTTCTTATAATTACAAGATGATTATGTGGTAGAATATCCATTATCTCCAGAATTATATTAATTATTTGGATGTCATATATATCATATATATCAAGTAGATACATTCATTTATAATATTACATAACATTTAGAGGTAAGAAATGAAATGCACCGTTCATGGAGACGGTAAGCCGTACATACGCATGAACGCTACTTTAATTTCAATTTTGTATTTAATGGAATAAAATCATAATGATATAAAGATATATTATAATTCCAGTATAATATCATACATAATATCATTTACTCCATCCTTTATACATCCCACATATGGCATTAACGATTCAAATCACTTTGAGGGGGCTTTAGTCAACACTTTCTAAAATGAAATTATCGCATTTACCCGTAATAGAAATCATAAAGGTATGCCATAAATGAAAAATGAATAAGAATAAATAAAACATAACATAACATATATCATACATAAATATAGGGACATATTAATTGCCACCATGAGAGGTGTTAAAAGAAGATTGAACATTCATCGTTTCATGAGGCAGTAATTCACCACCCACACAAAACAATATGTTCTTTAACTATTAGACGAAGGTGTGTGTAAGTTTAAATCAAATAATTCTCATAAGAACATACTAGTATATTTAAGATACTGTTTATGTTACAAAATAATTTAATTAAAAGAGTTTAAGGGGTTGGAGAAGCAAAATAAAACCAAAGAACATAAGAGAAGACATTTCCTTAAAATCAGGTAATTCTTTTTTATTTCATCCAAAGGCTTCCTTGGGAAGACTTATTCCCAAAGTGAGGATACTATGAGTAAGAGAGGGAAGTTGGGAGAGTATTTTGTCAGAGGTTGGCCGAGCCAAATGGATTTGAAGGTTTGAATAAGGTGTTAGAAGTGGGGGCCTTATATAAGAGGAGAGGAGGGCCACTCTTGGAAAGTCATGAAATGTTACATTATTATGAAATGATTTTCGGATTTTAAAGGTCCCACAATGATATATTTCTAGTATAAGGTGATAAGGGTTCTAAAAATACCCATACAATATTTTTTATACCATTTTAAGTGTTAGATTTTACCTTATCTTTTCATTTTATTTAAATTGTTCATTAATGAGGTAATCACTGCATCATCATGGTGTCATAAATAAATAAATTTATTTAATGCCTAAAAATTATACAAAAATTTCCATGATGTAGGAAATAGTTTTATATTACCAATGAATATTTATAGTATAAAAGTTAACTTATATAACACTATGTAATAATTGTTTAAGTAAAACAACACATGTTTGTGACAATTTTAGTTTTACTTTAAATAAAAAGTTATTAATGTCATTTTCTTACCCAAGTGGTTCCATGGGGTCCCCAAGATGACTCATGGATTTTCTTGGTCGGCCATGACTCATACAATAAAATTAGGACAAGTGTAAAGGTAATTTCATATTATTATAACATTATATTTACCTTAAATTATACTAATTACCTTTAATCGTGATTAATAAAACTTAAAGTTACTATTCACCAAAAATTATTTTCATCTCATTGAACCACATTTTACTTACTAATAACAACCATGTATGTCATATTTTTGAAATTCAATTCACATAAGTGGTAAAGTTTCATTTAAATGAAAAATAAGTTTTTTAACTACCACTTAGTGGTTTCACTATTCATCAAAAATTGAAGCTTCTCAGAACAATACCAAAAATTCACCCTAAGATATAATTGATATTCCAAATTCAAAAATGATTTCTATTTTATAAAATTCCAAACATATAATTTTCATTAATTAGTTTTATAATTAATTCCCATTGTCAAAACAAATTGCGTGTTTTTATGAAACAATATCAATCAAAAGATTGACAATTGTTTATGTCCAATTTCAAAGTGAAATTAATTCTAATGAACACCATTGGTTAAAATTATAAAGTTATAATATAATTATACTTTAAAACAAATCAATAGTATAATTTATCACTATAAATTATTTTTATTGAAAATGTTGTTTTTAAGTATTTGTCACTATTCATTGAAAAATGGAAGTTCTCGGAAAAATACCAAAAATTCAACATAGGATAATTTTGATATTCCAAATCCAAAAATGAAGTCCATTATGAAATATAAAATTTATATAATTTCAAAAAGTGGGTATTACTATTCATGACAACTACTTTTATAGGTCGCGGTGTGTTAGAACTCGAGGTTGCGTACAACACACGCTGCTCTATTATTCAAAGAGAAGCATACCATGGAAGCTTGGGGTGTTACATTCTCCCCTCCTTTAAATAATTTCGTCCTCGAAATTTATATAATATTACTACGTAAAAAGACTTGGGTGGTTCTTCATCATAGTTTCCTTGGGTTCCCATGTTGCCTCTTCCAACTTATGGTTCCTCCATAGAACTTTTACCAGACGTGTCGTCCGGTTTCTCACCACTTGTTCTCTCGTATCTAGAATCCTGACAGGCTCTTCGCAATAAGAAAGATCGGGTTCCAATTATAATTTCCTCATAGGTGAGTACATGCATTGGATCAGGCATGTATTTTCTCAACAATGATACATGGAACACATCGTGAACTTTAGATAGACTTGGAGGCATTGACAAACTGTAAGCTACAGCCCCAATTCGTTCTAGAATTTCGAATGGTTCGATGTACCTGGGACTTAATTTTCCCTTCCTACCAAATCGTATAACTCCCTTCCATATAGATACCTTCGAGAAAACATGATCTCCTGCCTGAAATTCCAAATCCTTCCTTCGATTATCACCATAGCTCTTCTGCCTACTTTGAGCGGCTTTGATGTGGTTTTGGATTACCTTCACCTTTTCCATCATTTCCTCAACAAATTCTAGGCCTATGCGTTTTCTTTCACCAACATTATCCCAACAGATTGGTGTGCGACACCTCTTTCCATATAATTCTTCATATGGTGCCATCTGAATACTTGAATGGAATCTATTGTTATAGGAAAATTCTACCAGAGGTAAATATTGATCCCACATACCCTGATAGTCAAGTGAGCATGATCTCAACATGTCTTCTAAGGTTTGAATAGTCTATTCTGATTGTCCATCTATTTGAGGGTGGTAAACAGTGGTCAAACAAAGTTTAGTGTCCAAGGATTTCTGAAGTCTTTTCCAGAATGTTGATGTATAATGGGGATCAAAATCCAAAACAATGGATAGGGGTACTCCATAAAGTCTTAAAATATATTTAATATACAGTCTTGGTAAACGTTCAAGTGGTAAATCTTCTCTTACAGCAAAAAATGTGCTGACTTGGTAAGACGGTCAACAATGACCCATATTGCATCATTCCTTCTAGGAGTCTTTGGTAGTCCCATGAAAAATTCCATCATAATATTATCCCATTTCCACTCAGGTATGGGAAGAGGTTGCATAACTCCTCCAGGAAGTTGCCTCCCAGCTTTCACTTATTGACAAACCATGCATCCTGACACAAAATCAGCAATCTCCCTCTTCATTTTGTCCCACAAAAAAATTTCCTTCAAATCTCTATAAATCTTAGTGCTACCAGGGTGTATAGATATATTGGAACTATGAGCATCATCCAATAATTCCATTTTTAGACCAGCAATATCGAGAACACAAAGCCTCTTCCCAAATTTCAAAATTCCATCTTCATACACAAAGTCACTCAATCTCCCATCTTTCACAGATTTAATCTTCTTTTGAAACTCTTCATCATCGGTCTGAGAACTCTTAATCCTTTCTAGTAAATATGGCTTGGAAAACATTTGAAAAAGAATTGATATTTCACCTTCTATAGTTATTCCCATGCACATCTTCACTTGATCCATGAAAATAGGATCCCTTTCAATTCTAATATTTTTCAAAACTCCATGATCATTTCTGCTCAAAGCATCTGCCACCTTATTTTCCTTACCCTTATGTTAGTGTATCGTGCAATCATAATCCCTGAGTAACTCATGCCATCTCCTTTTCCTCATGTTGAGTTCTTTTTGTGAGAAAATATAATTCAAACTATTGTGATCAGTATAAATCTCACATTTTTCATCATAGAGGTAGTGTCTCTATATCTTCAAGGCAAAGATCACAGCTACTAACTTGAGATCATGATTAGGATATTTTTGCTCATCAATTTTCAACTGTCGTGATGCAAAGGCAATAACCCTATCATTCTGCATGAGGACACACCCAAGTCCTTTCTTCGATGCATCACTATAAATAACGAACCCATCATTCCACGATGGTAAAGTCAATATAAGAGCATTGACTAATATTCTCATTAGATCTTAGAAACATTCTTCACACTCTTTTCTCCAAAAAAATTTAAACCCTTTACGTGTCAGCCTCGTTAATGGGTTAGCCAATCAGGAAAAATTCTGGAAAAAACGTCGATAATAACCAGCTAAACCAAGAAAAATATGTAGCTCCGTTATACTTTTCAGTGCTGGACATTCTTGGATCGCTCTTGTCTTAGAAGGACCAACAGAGATTCCATCCTTAGAGAAAATATGGCCAAGAAAATAAATTGCATGAAGCCAGAATTCACACTTTCTAAACATCCCATATAATTCGTGTCTTCTAAGAGTCTTTAGAATAATGCGCAAGTGATTTTCATGATCTTAATAGCTTTTAGAGTATACCAAGATATCATCAATAAATACAACTGTGAAGTCATCAAGATATTCCTTGAAAACTATATTCATTAGATCAATGAAAATAGAGGGTGCATTAGTCAGCCCAAAAGGCATTACTTTAAACTCGTAATTCCCGTACCTAGTTTGAAATGCTATCTTCAGAATGTATTCCTTCTTCACACAAAACTGATGATATCCAGATCGAAGTAAAATCTTTGAAAATTATTGAGCTCCATGCAGTTGGTCAAATAAATCATCAATGCGAGGTAGGGGACACTTGTTCTTTATTGTTATAGTATTGATCTGCCTGTAGTCGATACATAACCTCATAGATCCATCTTTCTTTTTGACAAAAAGAACAGGGGATCCCCATGGAGAAACACTAGGGAGAATAAATCCCTTATTACTCAATTCCTCTAGTTGTTTATTTAGTTCAACTAATTCCACAGTGGCCATTCTATATGGGGTCTTCGATACGGGCCTTGAACCAGACATTAGGTCAATAGAAAACTCAACTTCTCATTATGGATGATGCCCATGTAAATCGTCTGGATACACATCAACATGTTCTCTCACAATAGGTACATCCTTTATTTGAACATCCCCTTCCTCACCCACAGTTATTTCATTCCCTTCTTCCCCAATAAGTGAATTTAGTTGAGCTACTGGGGGTGGGTCTAGATAAGAATTAGGTGGCAACGATTCTTCTCTAAATATAAGGTGTTCCTTATCATAATCATCAAAAATATTAACCTCCATCTTCTTAAAATAAATCCACTCATCATGTTCCGAAATCCAATACATACTGAGTATTATATCAAATTCAATCATGGGTATGACGATGCGATCAGCAGATATAAAACATTTATGTGCTCTAATGGAAATTGATTCACAAAACTTTGTTGCAATGATATTTTCCTTAGGAGTTTTGACTGAATACTCCCTTGTTAAATCAAATTGGAAATATCAAATTTTCATAGAAAACTAGGAAGATATGAATCAATGTGATGATCCAGAATCAAATAATTCATTTGATAAACTTGAGAAAACCATTAAATTACCTGTCACCACGTCTTTCGAAGCATCTACCTCAGTAGTAGTGATAGCATAAGCTTGTCCTTGATCCCTTGGCCTTTTCTGAGGTATGTTCCCATGAATCTTAGGAAATTAATTTTCATAATGTCCCATCTACCTAAAACTGTAGCATTGAACATCGGCAGCTTCTCTCTTCCCCTTGCAATCACGAGCTTCGTTGCCGTTTTCACCACACTTATAACTAACTCCCATTCTTTTCAAGCAAGTACCAGGGTGTTTCTTCCCACATTTACTACATGATGGATAATCAACTATTCCCTTATTCCCCTTATTTCCATTTCCAGAGTGATCAACAAATCTATTCTTCTATTTCTTTGCTTTAAAGTCATAAGACTTAGGGAATTCCTTTTCCATCTTAATAGCACATGAGACAATGTCTTCGTATAACTATAAGGATTTTGAGACCAATGCTCGATGGAGATACGATTTTAAACCATCAAAGAAATGACCAATCTTACTTCTAGGTTTACGTATATAATCTGCATCATACCTCGCTAACCTTGTAATGTTGGCCTCATACTTTGCGACATTCTCATCCTCCTTTTGTCTCACACTCAGAAATTTCCATTCCATATCTGCTCGATGGTCATGAGGAAAGTATTTTTCTACGAAAATTTATTTGAACTCCCTCCATTCCATATTATATACTTCATCATCTTCCATTGTGTTTTGTGTTGATGACCACCATTGATCAGCATCTCCAATGAGGCTGTAAACTGTCATGATAACCCTTTCCCTTTCACTACTCCCCAAGGCATGGAATATTTTCTCTACGGAATTTATCCATTTCTCACCTACTAAGGGATTTTTACTCCCATTGAATTTTGGGGATTGTTGCCTCATGAAGATGTTTAACATTGATCCTCCATGTTGTGGATCAGGGTGCTCCATACGAGTAAGGTTATTATTCATAAACTGAGTGAGTTGTCCCAGTATGGTGATAAGTTGATCAGCCCTACTTGTATCACCAACTCCACTATAATTATCTTGATCAGGAGGGAAATCCATACATGGAGTGTGTGCATTGATGCAGTTTCCATTCCTTCCACTAGAAGCCATTTCTAAACAATGGCATAAACTAGATCAATTTATGAATCAAAATAAATAATTCTATACTTGTAGAACACTTCACATAAATTGTACAGTTTATGGATATAATCCATAATCATAAAAATGTTTTCATTGAGAAAGTATATACTCATAAACCATTAATAAAGGTTTGTAAATAAAATGGGAATTATCCTAAGCATATCCCCTGGGTGTTTCGTAACCAAGAGTGCTGCAATGCCTGTTGTCGTGCACCAGTTCTCGTTCGTGTCTAGCTCAAAGCGATGTTTTTGGGTTTTACCCCTAGGTACATCTATGCCAGAGCCGCCTCTACCTACTCGTATCCAGAGAGGGATGTATTTCTAAAAAAACTCACAAAATATATATAATACCAAAATTCTAGGAAGTTCTTCTATACTAATCCTCAAAGACTCTCTTAGGGCTATGTGCTCTAATAAGAGTTTTTCTAAATCTAGCTTCCAAGGTTAGAACTAAACTACCACTAATACCAACTGTAACGCCTCGACCCCAGTTATCCAGAGTCAGTGCATTATTACATAACATTGGAATGATCACAAAAGATCAGGTCTCGAAAGACCAATTAGTTTAGTAGCTTTGGAAAAACTAGATACATTCATAAATGTTATATTACATCATAAAGTTAAAAACTACAATAACATGGTCTCCATAGTCCACACTCATATCCCTTTCATACTATCCCTACAGGTTAGTCATAAAATATTTCTTCACATTATAGGAAAAATAAAACATAGAAAGGGGTGAGCTCAGATTCTTAGTAAGGATAACAATATAGAGGAAACATTCATAAATAAACATAAGCATTTAAGGAAATGTATAGCTAAAAGAAAAGCCTTTTAAACTTCAACATCAGCATAATATGGAAAAAATAAAATGAAATAATGCCATTTACTTATTCACATGGATATTCTACTAGTCGAATAATCACATGCAATATCAATAACCACATTCATAATGATGGAATTCGTAATGCCAGACTATCATAACCACATAGTCAAGGCCTTATTCCAAGACTACAGATAAGATTTTGTCAAGGACTTATTCCAAGACCCAAGTTTGTCTCATGAGACCTACCGATGCATCGAGGATCTATAGCGGGCTCCAACCGTCAGATACTATGTCCAATGCATTCCTTATATGAAAAGGTTTAAACATATCATAAACCATAACATAATCGTATCACATAAAACATGCATAATTGAAACATAACATTTCCCCATTTCAATCACAAGATATCAATAAAACACATTGATATGATAAAACCATTTTCAATACCAAAATAAAATAAATGTAAAACATGGTATTTATTTTTCATTTAAAAAAATGCCATGGCTTGTAGAGGAAGCTGAAACTCAAATAATGGTCACGGTAGCGGAGAAGTCGTTGTCGATGCATACGTACGACAAAAAAATATTCCTTTTTGTCGTTTAGTAAAATGATTCATATAAGAAGATTCATTTTGAATAAACATAAAATTAAAAGGTTTTTATACACCATATAAAAGAAAGTTGTGTATAAAACAAAATATGCCTCAATGAAAGAAGATTGAGATGAAGTCCCTTACCTCATGTCCGACTTGACTCGATCATTCTTTAATTTTCTGAATAATATACTAGAGTTAATCTCTACTTGCTTAAGAAAATGTTTCAAGTTCATTATCCTTTTATATCACTTATTACCATGTTATAAAAATTATGTAGTCATTTAAGTAAATAACGGTAGTTTTGTCGACCTCTGGTACTTGAGTCAACAATAAACTTCTTATAATTACATGTTGTTTATGTGGTAGAATATCCATTAAATCCAAACTTATATTCATGATTTGGATATCATATGTATCATATATATGTAGTAGATATATTCATATATAATATTACATAACATTTAGAGGTAAAAAATTAAATTCATCGTTCGTGGAGATGGTAAGCCGTACATACGCATGAACACTAATTTCATTTCTATTTCATATTTGATGGACTGAAATCATAATGATATAAAGGTATATTATAGTTCCAGTATAATATCATATATAATATCATTTATTCCATCCTTTATATGTCCCACATATGGAATTAATGATTCACATCACTTTGAGGGGGCGATAGTCCGCACTTCCTAAAATGAAATTATTGCGCTTACCCATAATGGAAATCATAAAGGTATGCCATAAATAAAAAATACAGAATAATAAGGAAAACATAACATAATATATATCATATATAAATATAGTGACATCTTAATGGCCACCAAGAGAGGTGTTAAAAGAATATTGAACAATCATCATTTCGTGAGGCAGTAATTCACCCCCCACAGAAACAGTATGTTTTTAACCATTAGACGAAAGTGTGTGTAAGTGTAAATCAAATACTTCTCATAAAAACATCCTAGTATATTAATGATACTATTTTTGTTACAAAATAAAATAATAAAATGAGTTTAAGGGGTTGGAGAAGCAAAATAAAACAAAATTACATAAGAGAAGACATTACCTTAAAATCAGGTAATTCTTTTTGATTTGAGCCAAAGGCTTCCTTGGGAAGTCTTCTGCCCAAAGTGAGGCTTCTATGTAACGACCTGAAATTTTGAATAAATATTGTTTCCTAATTTATTATGTTATTTTATACTCAACAAAACTGTTTCATTTGATAACATGAGTATAATTAGAATGATGTTGTTGGGTTTTGACTATTATATGATCGTTGGTCAATATGACCGCTGGAAACAAAACGTTTCAATTACTGTCTCTAAATACAAGTGATCTTGGTTAATTAATATAGAAATAAGATTTTATGGCCTCATCCAGTAGTCTCAGGCCAATCGAATCCCATCTAATAGAACATGGGAAGGAGGTAGCACCACTGGGCTTTTCTCTGGACCAAACCCAAGCTGAACTTCATCGTATGAAGCTAGAATGGAATCACCTTCCCGAGAAGTTCAAACTGATAGAAATTACAACTCGTGCAATGTTGGACGAGCCACCCCAAGATTCTATCACCCTAGTACACCTTACTCTTAGGTCCTATGATGGTGTTATAAAGGGAAATGTAACGAGACCATAACAGCCTTGTGTAATCCATTTATTTAAATAAAATATGTGATTTCTTCTTGTGATGAAGTTTGTGAATTTTCAAATGTCTGGATAAATATAGTATGCATATTTTTTATGAATTCTAGAAAAAGAATATTTGAACATATTTATGTAAACATTAGATAAATAATTATGTGTAATAATTTTCAAAAAATGGTCTTCTACAATTATGATCAGTACAAAATTTAGAGTCTAATAAGATCAACTTAATTTTTGATGAATAATAAATTATGTATAGTGATTTTTTGCTTAGGATTAGTAATGCGACCAAATGGATTAGTAATCTCACTTACAGAATGTATTAATATAATCTACGCACCTTGATTAAGTAATGTGATTTAATAAAATAGGTAAATAACTGTTTCATTAATTATTAGTCAAGTATTTGTTTTTTCGGGTGAATAGTGTTTTTTATTTAAAAATTAAATTAAAAATATTTAGAAAAATATTTTTATAAAATGGAGTTCATTTTTTGTAATCAGAGCATCGATAATATGTTAAGGTAATTTTTAGATATTTTTCTGAAAAAATGAATTTTCAGTGAATAGTGTATTTATTTAAAAGTTAAATTAACAATATTTAGCAAATTATTTTTATAAAATGGAGTTCATTTTTGAAATTCGAGCATTGATATTTGGTTAAGGTTAAATTTTGGGATTTTTCTGAGAAAGTTCAATTTTCAGTGAATAGTAGAAATACAGTTTTAGGGTTTCGGTATGTTTAATGCCATCATAACAGTGTCATGATGATGTCATGACATATTTTAAGGGTTGTCTGACCAAAGGTGATGAATTATTATATGGGGGTCCCATGTGTCCTAACACCATGGAAATACCATGGGAGAGCCCATGGTTTTGAGAAAACCACTTTTGAGGTGTCCCTTGGCCATTAATGCCATGTCCCCTCACATGCCCTATAAATACCCACCCATTCCTCCTTTAGTTTTCACTCCCAACTCTCCCCCAACAAAGCTCTGGTCTCATTACCTCCCAAGGAGTCCTCTCAAGGTTCCCCCAAGCTTTCAAGGTCCCAACCTTTGAGTTTTAAGAGACACATTTTAAGGTAAGGGATCACACTACTCTCTTTCTTTCCAAGTACTCTCTTTTATGTCATTTCTTTTAATCTCCATGTTATTATGTTGGGGATGTTCTTTTATATTCATCCTAATGTCCTTTTCATTTTCATATTATTAGAGACCCCAAATTTCTCTCATCAATTCATTTTAAGAATGTTTTAGTGGCGCCATTAGGCTGCCGAATGTTTAAGGGATTCTTTCACCCTTCTCATTTTCAAGTTCTATTTTCATGTCAAGTATTTAATGTTCCTTTTTATTATGTTGGGGTATGAACTATATATCTATCATACTGATCTATTATGTTCATATGATGATGGAAAATATTTGGTCTCTTCAATTCATTTATTGAAGTTTAAGTGACGTCGTTAGGCTGCCGAACTTTTAAGGGATTCTTTCACCCTTCTCATTTTCAAGTTCTATTTTCATGTCAAGTCTTTAATGTTCCTTTTTATTATGTTGGGGTATGATCTCTATATCTATCTTACTGATCTTTTATGTTCATATTATGAGAGATCCCATTTTATCTCGTCAATTCATTTTTTTGAAGTTTAAGTGACGCCGTTAGGCTGCTGGATTTTTAAGGGATTCTTTTCACCCTTCTCATTTTCAAGTTCTATTTTCTTGTCAAATCTTTCAAGTTCATTTTAATTATGGCGTGGTATGATATCTATATAAATAATACTTATCTTTTATGTTCATATGATGAGAGACCCCATTTGATCTCATCAATTCATTTTTTTGAGGTTTTATGTGACGATGTTAGGCTGCTGAATTGTCATAAGAGAAATCTAATTTTTGTCTTCCTTTCATGTTCTTCATTTCATATGGTATATATTTAAAATTACATTACCATGTTCTTAAAAACTTTATATTCATTCCACCTACTAGTTTATGGACCATTCATGAGTGGGTTACCCATGTCCCCTCTCTTTTCAATGTTTTCTAAAACCCTACAATATAGCTGTTATGCTGCCGAATTTCCGACA
Source organism: Viscum album (assembly GCA_963277665.1). Lineage (NCBI taxonomy): Eukaryota > Viridiplantae > Streptophyta > Magnoliopsida > Santalales > Viscaceae > Viscum > Viscum album. The sequence continues at coordinate 1,910,930,765 of OY728137.1, forward strand.
CAAAATGTCTCTCTCTTTTTTATCAAATTCCTTTATTTTATTATGTGAATACACAAAGATATTTCTTCTAAAGGGGTATTCACATATATACCAAAATGTTCTATTTTAAATTCTGGGATTTACATACATGATACCCGCTTTCCTTTTCTGTGGGTTTAAAGTGACATAAAGATCCTGTCCTTGAATCCATTTTAAAAACGTTATGATTATGAAATGAAACCAATTTATTTTATTCTATATGGGTTATTTATGAAATTTTTGATGATGATATCTATGGATCACTTGATAACAAAGTAAAATTTTAGGGTGCACCCTGATAGCGCTCCAATGCATTGGGTAAAGACTTAATCTCATGAGATTACCATTTTGACTGATACATTGGTGAATAACCATGGTAATTTTTAATGACACCTTGGGGATGGACCTTGGTGAAACAGAAATGATTTTCTATGTTAAATGTTGTAGCCACATCTTTATGTTATGAAACACGTTATTTTTATTATGATATGCCTCATTATCTCTTTCTCTTGCCTTAAAGTTAATTTTTATGACTTTTTATGTATCTCAAGTTCTCATGTAAAATGTTTCCCTTGTTTCCCTTACTGGGCCTTTTGCTCACCCTTTCCTTTGATGTATTCTCCCAAGTTATGAGATATTGTAATGAACTTAGGATGAACAAATAAAGAAGACTTTCAAGTGTTTATGAAGAATGATTTTTTTGCATGTAATAAGTTCCTAGTTTCCAAGACACTAAACCTTAAAGATCCTCGGTTTTGTATAATGTAATGAATGTTTATGTGATAAAAAGGTAGGACGCTATAGTTGGTATCAAAGGATGGTTTAGTTATTTGTGGAAATTAAGATATAAAAACATTAGGAAGAAGCCTATAAAAAAGTTTAAATATATGAAATCTTTCTGGTATTTTGGTGAGTATTGAGTAAGGGGTTGCCAAGAAAATACATCCATGTCTGGATACGAGCAGGTAGGGGTGGCTCTGGAACAGATGTACATATGGGTAAAACATGAAAACACCACTTTTACTAGACTCGAACGGGAACTGGTACACAAAAACGGACCTTGTTGCACTCCTGGTTACGTAACTCTTGGGTGATATGCTTTGGTAAATTCATAATCTTAGCATGAAACATTATTAAAGGAACAAAGAAAAAATAAAATAAAGACTCACATAAGAATATATGATCATGGATAACCTAGTTTGGAACCTAGGTGATCACAATTTAGGGTATACTTTTCTTCTACAAGTTATCCTTCAATGCTTTAAGTTCCTTTTCATGATTATTGGCTTGTTATTTAATCCCCTAATTGTACTTTCTTTTCGTAGTTAATGGCAGGAAATGGAAGAACATGTCCCAACAACCAAATTGATAGGAAATGTGACTATTACCATATTAATATGACAGAGATGATTAGGGGATTAAAATATGATTATTATTTTGGAAGACGTTCACTATTCTGGGAACCCTATTTGATCGAGGTAAATAGATTACTACGGTATTTTCCCAGAGGAGTAAAGGTTGACTTATATTTTGAATAATCGATGAATTTAAGGTGGACTTATAGTAATTTATGTTACTTATGGAAATAATTAATCTATCTTGGAAAAAATATGTTTAGGGTAGCTACTTTTTTTATAAGATGTTAGGATTCGTTAATGTTGTTTGGAGATGAACGATGAAGTTTTTTTGGAAGACTATTTTATCAAATCCTTCTTGTATTTAGGATTCAATATTAGTTTGGTTTATGTTGTGGAATTTTAAGGACATTTATTTATGGAATGGTCTATGATGAACTTTGGGTAGTACCATGGAATTTTGAAAATTTAATGAAGTTTCCCTTCCTATGGGATTCCTTCTTTTTTGAAGAGTTGTTTTATCTTACCCTTTCTATTTTTGGGATAATAGAAGAAAAAGATAGTTAATCTTTGGTGTATTACGTGATTCTATAGAAGATGATTCGTGTGCTTTGATGAGACCAAGTAGTTTTGAATGCTCATCGTTTGGAGAAAATATTAGTTTTGGTAGAGACTTATTAAAGGATGAAACTCTACTTGAAGGTAGGTATATTTACCTGTGTTTTATTCTATGTAGTAAATGAATTCCTCAAAACTATGAAAATGAACGTAAAACAAAAATGTTGTATGTTAACGTTTTATACTAGGAAATCAAATACCGTTTAACCCATCATAGGTTTGTGATTTTCTTGTTGTTAACTTTCTCTTAATCATGTTTTCTATCACTCTCCCTCAAAACGTGACCCTTTGTTTTCTCCTCCATGTCAATGTGTTTTTACATGGAATCCAAGTACGGGTTAACTCGAGTGACCTTTTTACTTCCCTTTCTTTCTTTTAAAGTAATAGTGTTACTGACTCTTTTTCCGATGTGGGACTTTCAATGAAATTTCCAATCCCGATTTTAAAAATTGCGAGGATGCAATTTCTTAAGGGGGGAATATTGTAACGACAAGAAATTTTGAATAAATATTGTTTCCTAATTTTGTGTGTTATTTTATACTCAACAAAACTGTTTCATTTGATAACATGAGTATAATTAAAATGAGGTTGTTGGGTTTTGACTATTATATGATCATTGGTCAATATGACTGCCGGAAACTAAACGTTTCGATTACTGTCTCTAAATACAAGTGATCTTGGTTAATTAATATAGAAAGAAGATTTGATGGCCTCGTCTATTATTCTCTGGCCAATCGAAGCCCATATAACGGAACTTGGGAAGGAGGAGGCACCACTGGGCTTTGCTCTAGACCAAACCCAAGCCAAACTTCATCGTATGAAGCTAGAACGGAATCGCCTTCGCAAGAAGTTCAAACTGATAGAAATTTCTACTCGTGCAATGTTGGCCGAGCCACCCCAAGATTCTATCACCCTAGCACACCTTACTCTTGAGTCCTATGCATGTGTTATAAGGGGCTATGTAACGAGACCATAATAGCCTTGTGTAATCCTTTGATTTAAATAAAAATTTTGATTTCTTCTTGTGATGAAGTTTTTGATTTTTCAAATGTCCGGATAAATACAGTATGCATATTTTTGATGAATTCTAGAAAAATAATATTTGAAAATATTTATGTAAACCTTAGATAACTAATTATGTGTAATGTTTTTGAAAAAATCTACTTCTACAATTCTATTCAGTACAAAATTTGGAGCCTAATAAGATCAACTTAATTTTTGATGAATAGTAAATTATGAATGGGAATTTTATGCTTAGGATTAGTAATGTGACCAAATGGATTAGTAATCTCACCTAAAGATGTATTAATATAATCCGGGCACCTTGATTAAGTAATGTGATTCAATAAAATAGGTAAATAACAGTTTCATTAATTATTAGTCAAGTATTTGTTTTTTCGGGTGAATACTGTTTTTTAATTAAAAATTAAATTAAAAATATTTATAAAAATATTTTTATAAAATGGAGTTCATTTTTGAAATCAGAGCATCGATATTATGTTAAGGTAATGTTTGGGGATTTTTCTGAAAACATGAATTTTTGATGAATAGTGGAATTATTTAAAAATTAAATTAAAAATATTTAGAAAATTATTATTATAAAATGGAGTTCATTTTTGAAATCAGAGAATTGAAATTTGGTTAAGGTAAAATTTTCGGATTTTTCTGAGAAAGTTGAATTTTCAGTGAATAGTAGAAATACAGTTTTAGGGTTTCAGTAAGTTTAATGACATCGCAACGGTGTCATTATAATGTCATGAGATATTTCAAGGTTTGGCCGAATAAAGGTGATGAATTTTTGTATGGGGGCCCCATGTGGCTTAACTCCATGGGAAATACCATGGGAGAGCCCATGGTTTTGAGGAAACTACTTGTGAGGTGTCTCTTGGCCATTAATGCCTTGTCCCCTCACATTCCCTATAAATACCCACCCTTTACTCCTTTAATTTTCACTCGAAACTCTCCCCCAACGAATCTATGGTCTCATTACCTCCCAAAGAGTCCTCTCAGGGTGCCCAAAAGCCATCAAGGTCCCAACCATTGAGTTTTAAGAGATACGTTTTAAGGTAAGGGATCCTACCACTCTCTTTCTTTCCAAGTACTCACTTTTATGTCTTTTTGTTTAAGTTCCATGTTCTTATGTTGGGGATGTTCTTCTGTATTCATTCTACTGTACTTATTATGTTTATATGATGAGATACCACCTCTTGCTCTTATCAATTCATTTTAAGAATGTTTAAGTGGGACCGTTAGGCTGCCGAATTTTTAAGGGATTCTTTCACCCTTCTCATTTTCAAGCTCTATTTCCATGTCAAGTCTTTCTAGTTCCTTTTTATTATGTTGGGGTATGATATCTATATCTATCACACTGATCTTTTATGTTCATATGATGAGGGACCATATTTGATCTCATCAATTCATTTTTTGAAGTTTAAGTGACGCCGTTAGGCCGCCGGATTTTTTAGGGATTCTTTCACCCTTCTCATTTTCAAGTTCTATTTTCATGTCAAGTATTTCATGTTTTTTTTATTTTTTTTGGGGTATGATCTATATATATATAATACTGATCTTTTATTTTCATATGATGAGAGACCCCATTTGTTCTAATCAATTCATATTTTTTTGATGTTTAAGTGGCGCCGTTAGGCTGCCGAATTTTTAAGGGATTCTTTTCACCCTTCTCATTTTCAAGTTCTATTTTCTTGTCAAGTCATTCAAGTTCCTTTTTATTATATTGTGGTATTATCTCTATATCTATCATACTTATCTTTTATGTTCATATGATGAGATAACCCATTTTATCTCGTCAATTCATTTGTTCCAAGTTTTAAGTGACGCCGTTAGGCTGCCGAATTGTCATAAGAGAAATCCTATTTTTGTCTTCCTTTCATGTTGCTCATTTCATATGGTATATCTTTCAAATTAAATTACCATGTTCTTAAATCCATTATATTCAGTCCCCCTACTATTTTATGTATCATTCATGAGTGGGTTACCCATTTCCCCTCTCTCTTTCAATGTTTTATAAAACCCTACAATATAGCCATTATGCTGCCGAATTTCCAACTCAAAATGTCTCTCTATTTTTTCTGAAATTATTTTTCTTTATTAAGTGAATACTCAAATATCTTTCTTTTAATGGGGTATTAACATATATACAAAAATTATCTATTTTAAATTCCGGGATTTACATACATGATAACCGCTTTCCTTTTCCTTGGGTTTAAAGTGACATAAAGATCATGTCTTTGAAGCTGTTTTTAAAACGTTATGATTATGAAATGAAACCCATTTCTTTTATGATATATGGGTTATTTATTAAATGTTTTATTATTATAAATGTGTATAACATGATAAAAAATGTAAATTTAAGGGTGCGCCCTGATAGCACTCCAATGCATTGGGTAAAGACTTAATCTCTAGAGATGACCATTTTGACTGATACCTTGGTGAATAACCTTTGTAATTTTTATTGACACCATGGGGATGGACCTTGGTGAAATGGAATTTATTTTCTATGTTAATTTTTGTATCCACATAGTCATGTTATGAAACATGTTATTTTTATTATGATATGCCTCATGATATCTTTCTCATGCCTTAAATTTATTTTTCTTGACTTTTGATGTATCTCAAGTTCTCATGAAAAATGTTTCCCTTGTTTCTGTTACTGGGCCTTTTTCTCACCCTTTCCTTTAATGTATTCTCCCAGGTTATGATATTCTGTAATGAACTTAGGGTGAACAAATGATGAAGCCTTTCAAGTGTTTAAGAAGAATGTTTTTTTTTCATATAATAAGTTCCTAGTTTCCAAGACACTAAACCTTAATGATCCTTAGTTTTGTATAATGTAATGAAAGTTTATGTGATAAAAGGAAGGATTCTATATTCTAGGTGTATGGGAGGGAAGTTAAGAGATTATTTTGTCAGAGGTTGTGCGAGCCAAATGGCTTTGAAGGTGTGAATTAGGTGGTAGAGGTGGGGGCCTTTTATAAGAGGAGAGGAGGGGCACTCTTTGAAATTTATGAAATGTTACATTATTATGAAATGCTTTTCTGATTTTAAAGGTCCCACAATGATAAATTTCAAGGATAAGGTCATAAGGATTCTAAATATACCCATCCAATAGGTATTAGACATGTTTAAGTCTTAGATTTAGTCTTATCATTTCATTTTATTTAAATTGTTCATTAATGAGGTAATCGCTGCATCATCATGGTGTCATAAATAATTTTTTTTATTTAATGTATAAAAATTATAAAAAATTTACCATGATGTAGGAAATATTATTATAATTCTAATGAATTTTTATAGTCGAAAAGTTAACTTATATGACCCCATGTAATAATTGTTTTAGTAAAACAACACATGTTTGTGACAATTTTATTTTTACTTTAAATAAAAAGTTATTAATGTCATTTTCTTACCAAAGTGGCTCCATGGGGTCCCCAAGTTGACCCATGGATTTAATTGGTTATCCATGACTCATCCAATAAGGGTAGGACAAGTGTAAAGGTAATTTCATATTATTATAACATTATATTTACCTTAAATTACACTAATTACCTTTAATCGCGATTAATAAAACAGAAAAGTTACTATTCACCAAAAATTATTTTCATCTCATTAAAAAAATTTTTACTTAATAATGACAACAACATATGTCATATTTTATAAAATCAATTCATATAAGTGGTAAAGTTTCATTTAAACGAAAAATTAGTTTTTTAACTAGCACTTAGGGGTTTCACTATTCATCAAAAATTGACGTTTCTCAGAACAATACAAACAACTCACCCTATTCTATAATTGATATTTGGAATTCAAAAATGATTTATATTTTACAAAATTACAAACATATAAGTTTCATTAATTAATTTTATAATTAATTCCCGTTGACAAAACAAATAGTGTGTTTTTAAGAAACAATATCAATCAAAAGATTGACAATTGTTTATGTCCAATATCAAAGTGAAATTAATTTTAATGACCACCATTGGATAAAATGGTAAAATTAAATACTAATTATACATTAAAACCACTCAATAGTATAATTTATCACTATAAATTATTTTTATTAAAAATGTTGTTTTTAAGTATTTTTCACTATTTATCGAAAATTGGATGTTCTCGGGAAAATACCAAAAATTTAACATAGGCTAATTTCAATATTCTAAATCAAAAAATGAAGTCCATTCTGAAATATAAAATTTATATAATTTAAAAAAGTTGGTATTACTGTTCATAATGGCTACTTTGATTGGTCACAGTGTGTTAGAACTCGAGGTTGCGTGCAACACACACTGCTCTATTATTCAAAGAGAAGCGTACCATGGAATATTGGGGTGTTAAAAATATACCAACTATTCTATACATAGAATAATGATATTTTCGTTCGTGTATACGTGTGGACTACCAGCTCCATGAAGTGAAGTGATTTTCTTATTAAAACATCAAATAGATAATATATATAGATATTTTTTTAAATTAATAAAATTATATAAAATATATTATTATCATTATATAAAGATAATATAATATTTACCTACTTTCTTTAACGATCATTGAAAAATGGAAACTTTTCTAATGAGTACGTGCAACCTACCGTCTCCCAGATTCTAATGTAGATCATTTTTTATAAAAAAATTTAATTGGTGGAATTAAAATTATAATTTATTTATAAAAATAATAATTATTCTTTGAATATTTTTGTGGATATGATGAAATGTTTTCCTAATTAACCATAGTCAACCTACTAAATTCATTTCTGGCTTAAGTGCCGAATATCATCAAAAATTCCATCGTGAACATAAGTGATTATGTAATTTAAATTACATGGATACAAGTGATATAAAAGGAATAATAAACTTTATTAATTTTATTTATTAATTGAATAAACAATATATGTTTATACTTCAGTAAGACAAAGAATGTGAATGATTAATAGGACTCATGGTAAGAAACATTTTTTCGAAAGCCCTTATTTTAATGTGTTCTTTAAAAATAACTTTTTATTACATATCCTTATTTTCAAAAAAAATTATTTTTTTAATATTTTAATATTATTGTTCAATGTAATTTTTACCCTATTTTATTTTTAATTGTTTTTAAAAGAGTCCTTTTATCATTTTTCCAAATGAGGGGCTTTGTGAACTTTCAGAAAAAAGTATCGATTAAATATTTTTTATCTTAAAAGGCATGGAAATATTTTCCCTCTCTCATGTATAATTTTGTGTTTTAATAATCATCCATATTTTTACATGGTTATTTTCAATGAGATTTTTTCATTAATATGTGTTATTTATTTCTAAAAATATGTGATTTAAATTTGATGTTTTTATTTTCTTTAGTATTTTTTATGATGAATGATTTCCTTATTTATGATTTGGTTATGGTACTCGGGAATTGTTATAATTATTTGGGATTACATTATAAAAAGTGATAGTTAAATAATATACTAATTAATGATGTTACCAAGGATGGTTGGTTACATTACAACCTCCAATGTATTGGGTATGAAATTCAGTTGTATGGTTATTCTATATATGATATATAGTTAACCGATTAGTTTTATACTAAGGGAGAATGGGAATATACTATAATGGATTTTATAAGATTAACTATGATAGTCAATCCATGATTATCTATTTTGGATACTCTAAATTAATGTTTCAAATTTAACCATGAAGGTATTCCAATAGTTGTTGTGGTGGTTACTTTAATAAGGTCCCATGTTTCGAACAAGTTTTTTCTATGTTTGTTATTGATTTAGAACGTTTTAATCGGGAAAAACTATGTTTTAATCATATGAAAATGATTTATTCCATAAAAAATATAATGTGATAAAGGTAAGTCTATTATGGATTTTTACTTTTGTCACTTCACTAAAAAATTTCTTTCTTTTATACCCCATATTGAATTTTTGTGCTTATCCCATGTGTTTAAATTGTTTTTCATAGGTGTTAAGGATGGGTATGAAAACGTAAGAATCTAGGTTGATTTTTTTAAAGATTTATCATGAAAATAAACCATGTTTCATTTTTAAAAAGGATCATTTTTTCAGAAAAATGGATACTGAGTATAAATAACCCTTGTAAGGTAGGGGTTTACAATGTAAGAGTTTGTCATAATTCTCTAAAACCCTAAATCAAAACGATCCCTGAGATTTTGTGAAAGTGAAATATAGTTTACAAAAACCAGAATATGTTATTATTAAGGATGACTCCTTACCTTTAAAAAAAAAAATTTGGATCATTTATTCATTATAAATCAACATTTTCCATTTTTTAGATTTATCATCATAAATAGTTTTGAACTTTAATAATTACTTTTAATTAAAAAAAATAGTATGGGACTTATTATAAAATATAAATATTTAAATTTTACGTTCTAAAACCAGTTTATCTAATAAAATAAATAGTTTTGTGAAATGTTTATTTTTAAATAAAAACACATATTGTGTAAAAAAATATTTAAGGAAAAGAATGTTCTCATGATTAAAAATTGAGTTCAATCCATAATTACAAAAATTATCAATTTTATTGACATTAACATATTTTTTATAAAACAAAAAATTCTTTCAATTTTAGATCTACCAAAAACTGAATATTACTTTAAAAATGTTTAATTAAAAGAAAATATTAAAAATTATATTTATTAGAATTATAATATTACATCATGTTTATCTGGTTAAACATAGGGTTTTTAAATTTAAAATAATATAATTAATTTATATAACTTCTCTCCCTAAATAAATATATTATAAATTTTCAAAAATATATGGCTTTCTAACATACTAATAATGTAATAAAAGTCATCATTTGGGAAAATACTACATTTTTTTCATTGTTCATCTAAAAATAAATTACATAGGGAACAACAAAAAAACTATCCTTTAGATAGTTTAGATATATGGATTTTAAAAACTATATTAATATTATAATATTCATGTTTTAAATATGATAAAAAATAATTTTAAAATAAATTTATATAATTTGAAAAGAATTTTTTTAAGAAATGACTCTTGTATGAATATATCTTTTTACTTATATTTCATAGGGTGGTTACATGAATTTATAACAACCAATTTAACAACCATAATATATTGGTTATAAAATTATATTTTCTTAATGCATTATAGTTTTTTCTGTTATTTTTGGAGATGTGTGTAAGACATGACAGTCAAAATTATATTAATTTTGGGAAAATTATATACTGAGATCATCAGTTGTTAAAGTGGATCTTCAGGGAATGGTACACATGCTGCATGGTCTCTTCATTTTTTGTTTTTATGAAGTTTTTTATTTTATTCAATGTAATCCAATATTTTTTTCAGTAACGCTTCTACTACTCTAGTTAATCATTAATAAACCTCATAGAAACCCAACATTGTCATCATAGAGGAATTGTTTTTTTGTATTTTTTACTCATATTATATACATGTATCATGATAGAGGAAATAATAATATATTCTATATACCTATTCACATTAATCCACTATATCTCCCTAACTTGATGGGAGTTAGGGATGCATGGGAAATATTATTGAGTTGATTGTATTCATTATTTAACATTCATAATGAAATTTACATTATGAAGTTGTGGATATTATTCATGTGGTTCTAGGAGATGATATTAGGGATTATTTTGTTTTTTTAGTTCATTGATAATGAATTGGTAGCATGAGATATTATGTAATGTGATAGACTACTATTAACTAATTTTTTAGTTTTTTTTTCATATATTATAGTATTTATTTCCTCAAAATCTAATTTTGTTTGAAATTATTGATATTATTTAATATTAATTAATGTATTATTAAAAGGATGGTTATTTTATAAATAAAAATACCACATAAATTTAAAGACAAAAAATTTTGGGTCATATTTATATTTTACTTTGGGTTTAGGCTTTATAAATTTCAATCAAGTCTTATAGGTATTTGGGTAGAAATCTATTGTGTACTAAATACCATATAAATAGAGGGATATTATTCATAAAAAAATTATTAATCCTTTAATCATATTTCAAACCATTGGAAATCAAGAAATATGTGAGAACCCATTGGGATTTGGTTTTAATTATGTTTTTTTTCTATATGAGTCATTAGTATAGGAAATAAAATAAGTTTAAAAATGACCTCTTATGCATTTTTTATGTATACAGATTTAATAATAATATGAAATTTAACTATATAAGTCATGAAGAGAAAAAAAGAAGATAACTTATTATATAAAAAAATACAAAAAAAAATTGATTCAAGAGAATATGTAAATGGATAGGATAAAATTATAAACCGTATATATATTTCTAAATAATATTATAATACATCCCCATAAATATGAACTAAAAATTTACTTATCACTATTACCTCATGATTGACTTCTATGATATGAAATTACACTCGTTAACTTTCATAACATCCCTCATATATTTTTAAAACTCTTGAAAACAATTTTTTACTTTATAAACTATTTTAATACAGTAATATTAGGATTAATGAAGTTATGAGTTATTTATTCATTTAATTATTTTCTATTATTTTTTATTATTATTTAAAATGTATTATTTATACTTATGTTGTTTTTAACTAATAAAATATGTGTACATTACTTATTTTACAATTAAAAAATTATAAAATACATCATGAAAAATTGTATTACTAATGTTTTTTATTTTCCATTTATTTTTTATTCTATTATAATTGATTAATTATTTTTTAAAACATTATTTTGGGTCTAAATTTACACTGATTTATAATTTTATTACATTAAACTCCTTTTTTATTTGTAAAATATCCATATTGTTTGGGGGATATCCCCTTGTGTAAATGAATGTGTATACATATATATAATTTTGGGCTGAATAAGTCATTAAAAATAGTCAAAATAATTCATGAGATATTTACTATAATTTCCTATCACTAATTAAATCCTTGTAGATTTAAAATCACTTATTATATATGACCCCACACACATGTATGAGTGCGCACCCCCCCCCACCACATAGAAATATACATATCATAACCTCATTATACTAATGAATAAATTTACATATGTAGAACATTGTATATATAACAACATAAAACATTTAACTACTGATATAGTTAATGGATATATTTCTTAAACCCATATATTATAGTGTGTTATATATTATAAAACACCATGCGATATACCATGGGTGAAGTAGGTAACATGATATGATATACTTTCAAGGTAAGAAGTGTACTATTTTTTTAAAATACTACATTTTATACCAATAATTCCTACGTGGATACCATTATTTTAGATAATTTTTATTTAATAATGTTATTGAACTGTAAATAAACATGTATACATGTTAATGTTTATCCATTTGTGAGTTTGTTCTAAACCTAAAAAATTATTTAACATACAGATTAGTCATTACATTTATGAATTTGATTTAGTTAAAATATTGTAAACCACTTTATTAATAGAAATAAGGACATATAATGAAGGGGAAATACTAGATGACTATAATTTATCTATTCTAGTTGGTTGTTCAAACACTCTATTTCATTTTATACTTAAATCTTTTGGAGACAAGTATTTCATGAACTGTGAGAGTGGTCATTTGGATTCGTTTTATGACTTATATGTGTGGTAAATTATGAATAGAGGATAAATTATAGGGTTTTATCATAGTTATCACCATCTTTCGAATGAATTATTCGACTTTGATAAAAAATGAATAAAGATATGAAATATATGTATGTTCTTTATATGTTCTTCATATATTCAAATTAATCTCAGATATAAGTTGTTTTTAAAATTTTTCCATTTTATTTAGACTTATTAGTTGTCTCAAAAATGACTCAATGGTATCAAATCCATATATTTTCATGTTTGTTCGATAATTATAAATTTATCATAAAATTAAAAAATTTATAAAGAAAACTATATAAAAGGAAACTATATATGGATAACATGGATTATGATATTTTAAGGATTATTATATTCCATTGGATAAATATTTCGTTGACATAAATATGTCATATCATTTTTCATTATATATTTTCCTATGTTTTTTTAAAAGAATAATACCATATCATTTCTAGTGATATAGTGATATCACAAAGTGTGATATAATATATATATCCTTAATTTTTTAATATGTTTCAGAGAAATATAATGATATCATTGTTTGTGAAATAAAATCCATCAGGTGAGATAATTTTTTAGTGTTCTAATAACGGTAACCTGAATAATCAGAGAAAGTTATTTGGTATATTAGAACTTGAGATTTTTAAAAAACAAATATATATTTTTTAGAATACATGACATGAAATATTGATCCAAAACAAAGCATTAATTATTTTTATTTAAATATTAAAATTATAAAATATACATTAAATTTTAGGTTATGAATAGTATTAACCAAATTATTAAATATATATATATGTCATAATCAATGAAAATTTATTTAATTTTTTAACGAAAATAAGAACCCATTTTTTCTAAAGTCATTTTGTTCTCCAAACATATGTTTTCATAAAAAATGTATATTATTATTATTTTAGAAAAAATTATCAAAAAATTCTTGAATTTTTAAAAAATATATTTGATAAAATTAATTAATTTTTGAAATAATCATGTCAATATTGTGTTATGGTTATTTTTTAGATTTTTCTAAAAATTTTGATTTTTCAATTTATAGTTGAAAATGAAAGTTTTTATTTTCATTTAAAGTAATTAAAAAGTAAGTTATATTTTTTTCTTAATTTTAAAATATAATTAGTTTCATTTTATTAAAATAATTCAATTATATTCTTTTCATTTAATCTTATACTTGAATTTATTTGAAAAAAACTATACTTTAAAAAGGCATTTCTACATTTTTTTCATTATGTATTTCCTCTTTAATTTAAAACTATTTCAAACTAGTAATATTTTTTGAATAATAAAAAATGGATTAAATGTTCTGGATAAGGATTTTAAAATTTGGTAAATATCAAAAATAAAATTTGGTCATTATTTATCGTAGCCTTAGTAAATTTATGTAACCTTGGTAAAGGTCATTCGAGTAATTTAGGTTAAAAATAATATGATAAGGACTAAAAAATAACCGTACAACTTGATTTAATTTTATATTATGAGTATATATCTTCCATAAATTTCCATAAATTTATTATTTTTTCTTTATTTTGCGTTTTTCATGATTTTTCCTTTATATTATTTTTTATAATAAAATTCAAAAAATATATTCTTTTTATTTTATTATATTTAAATTATTTACACAGGGTTAAAAAGAGGATATTTTTAGTTATAAGTATTAATTTTAAATATAAATTATTTTTTTATTATTGAAATCTCATTCTAATTTTTATTTATGAAATAATTACCTTAAATGTTTTTGTAGCACTGGCACAATGCCTGTACATCCTGTAAACCAATCAATAAAATGATTATAAAAAACTAAAAAAAATCAATTCTGTTATTTTTTTTCCATGACACCATTTTTTGGAAAAAAAATTATGTTATAGTTTTTTGGGTGACATGGATTAAAATTTCATTATCATCTTGTTCAACTTTCCCAAATTTTCCTATTTTTTAGGGTTAAAGTAGTCTCATGTAGTATACCTTGGGTCATAGAATCCTTAGGGACCTAATAAGAAAACTAAAGACACATACATTCTAAGAGGGATATTTTTGTATGAATAGGAAAATTTCGAATTTTATTGTGATAATTTTATTTAATAATAAGAGACCTATAAATATTTAACTTGACAAAATTATTTGATCCTAATTTTTCGATTTTGGAGGATTAAATGAATTCTTATTTAAATTATTTTAATTTCATTAAATTTAAAAGGGTTTATTCAATTAAATCAATCTAACCTCATCACATAATGGATTAACAAATTCACATATGCATGATAATTACCTATAAACATTTAGGATCAATTTTATAATCCATCATAGGTAAATGATATTAATAGCACATGAAAATTTTGGCGATAAAATTAAATAAGGAAGAGGAAGAAAAAAATCATTGAATTAAAAACTCAAATAAAATAAATTATTAAACATTTATATTATGATAAATAAAATCCAATACAAAAACATTATACTCCCTTGGATTGACCAATAATTGGGTTGTCCAACCATTGATTATATGCTCTCAATGGAAGCTGGAAGTAGACTCATGAGGGCAGAATTGAAGAAGTAAAAAAAATAACGATCACTCCACAACAATGAAAATAATTTCATAGGTGTTGGTGTGAATAAGGTCACACCATGAGTCAATATTATTAACATGATATTAATAATAACATAATAATATGATATTAATATCTTTTATTAAGAAAATAAAGTGAATTAGAACAACTTACATGTGAAAAAGAAACACGCGAAAACAAAATGGAAGCATAACATTATAATTGAAATAAACAAAAATCATTTCCTACATAAATCTCTCCACTTCCTTAAAAAATTAATTTCAAGATCTATTAAAAGATACCCTAATATTTCATGTCTTACCACTTGATCAATATAGTCCTTGGGTGGTGGAGAATTTGTGGAATGTCGACTTTTTAATCCTTGACCAAAATGGAATCTATCTTGCATGACTCTGATAAATATGTTAAAACTATATTTTATATGGTAAAATTTGGGTAGGTAAAAAAAGATGAAATTAAATACATTTTTTAACTCAAATATTATGTAAATATGAGATCAATTGGATATTTTGTTTTCGATATATGATCAAAATGGTGGGATGTTTTTCTGGTCCACAAAATCTGTCCAAAATTTCATCTTCAACTTGGTATTCCTAAAAATCTATAAAAAATCATAATTATCTCTATAAACTATTGAATTAAAAATTTTTCATTAGTTATTATATCTTTAGTTTAAATTTAAGAATAATTAGTCTTGGATATTAACTAATGGTTTTATTTTATTGGGATGTTGTCTTGTTCACTTTGCCTAGAATATTCTACATTTAAATACAACTTTGGTAATCTTCTTAATTTAATATTTAATATAGATAGATGGATAAAATAGTCCAAAAATCATGGAAGACATGAAAGTAAGATCTGAAAATAAAATCAATACCATTAGGTGTTTTAGGAGGTGTTTAAAAATGTACCACAAAATAGTGCATTTTAAGAAGGAATTACAAACATGTTAAGAAAACATGTTAAAATTGTAAAATGAGATAATACAAATATTTATAAACATTTAATAATGTGAATATTATAATATAACAAATAAATATTATATTCTTTCTCTGGCTATCCACACTCGCAATATGAGTTTTTATACTCATATGAAAAATGTATTTCATAAAAATTGTGATATTGAATTCCCTTTTGAAAAAAACACTTTAATATAAAATTATTTCCAAAAGACCACATATAATTTTTCTGTAACCCATCAAAATACTTTAACACTAGATTGGTTCATAAGAATATCGTAATCCCAAGACCATTCCATTTTTTAAACTCATCAAATTTCAATTAAGCACGATGATATTTTGTGAATAATAATAGATAAAGGGGGTTATTTTTCATTCAAGGGGTCAAATAATGAATCACTAAGTGGAGTATCTTTTTAATATTAAAGGGAGTATTCCATTTTTTGAATACTAATGTAAAAATTAAAATTATTACCAATCCTATGCTATTTATTATGGGACCCTAAAAACTCAAACTAATACACCAAAACCCAAAGGATAGTCATTTTGATTTTTTTAAATCAATTAAAATGTAAATGGTGAAAAATTAAATTATACAACCACACCTTCCAAAATATATGTTCATGAACATAAAAATTTAATAAAATAAAAATCAAGGCATGAATTTTTTTTCATATTCGATTTGAATATTTTTAGTTTCTATTATCTTGTAAATGGTTAAAGAATGTTTTCCTTATATTAACAATAATCTTTTCATATGAAATATTTTTTAATTATTTTTTATTTATTTTTATGGATACAAATTGTTTTTTTAATTTGACATGGAAAATTGTTTTTATTTACATTAAACCAAACATAACATGAATATATACCCTGTTTTTAAGGAAAAGAAAATTTAGAAGGGGGAGAAGTAGAAGAGAGGAGTTACAAAATTTAAATTTGAAAATGAGTTTTAGAAAAATGTCACCTGGTGGTACACTAATAAACTTCATGGTAAAACTAATAAGTATTTTTATATCTCTATGTGACTCATAGAATCCCTATAGTGGATGGAAGAATGGATTTGAATTTATAGATGTAGGTGATTTACCTAAAAAACATCATCCTCAATAGCCCCTTCTTCTCACACACGAATTAATTTAGACACCCTGGAAACCCCGAGAGGATCCATAAAATATTAACTATCATTAAAATGGAAAAAATGTACAGAATAATTTATCCCACCAATTAATAATACAATAAATAATTAAAATAACAATAATAATAACATAATATATATTTATATATACACAACAATTATCAATGATAAGTATTTATATATATATATATATATATATAAACAATGATAGAATAACTATAGTCCATAGGTAAGTACAAGGTGCACACCCCTATCTCCCATTGGTCACGGGTTCAAGTCACATGGATTATTCAAGAACAATATGGGTTTTACCATGACCTAAGGTGTTTACTTTGGCACAAAAATATAAATAAATATATTTTCTTTTTTTCTCTTTTTTTATTTTTTCAATTTCTTTTCTCTACCCATTTTTTCAATATATATATATATACATAAAAGAAAAGAAAATATAATATATATTAAATAGAAATTTTTTTTTAAAAGAAATAAAATAAAATATGAAAAAGGGTAAAAAATATTTTAATTTACAATTTATTTTTTTAACAAAAAATTAAAAAAAAATAAAATAATAAAAATATATATAAAAATTCATGTTGGTGCTAGGTTTCCCTTCAAAAGGGCTTATTTTAATGTCGTTATCTTGTCTTGGACCCCCCCAACATACCTAATATTGAACATAAAAATTTTAAAGACCACATTTCTCTTGACTTATAAGATAATAAGACTTATTATTTAATTATAATCTATATCATGTACAATCCTATATTCTATAATGAGTGGGAAAAGCCATGGAATTTTAGAAATTGTTGATCTATTTTCTTCTACAGACATTTATAAGACATCAAGGATAATTATTAATTTATTGTTTTTAAATAAACAATGAATGACTACCACAAGATCATGGTTATCAACTGTGAAGGGATACTTTGGCGGGGGAAGGAAGGACAATAATATTGCTTTATGGTTGAGTGAAACTTCTTAAAGAATATTGGAAATCTAAATAAAAAACCATCTATTTCCCAAAAAATTTAGAAATAACTAGTTCCATTTGAAATGATTTTTCAATCCCCAAATTTTTCATATTAGTGATGTGGTTAGTACATAACAAGATTTAAATATTTTTCCAAAAGTGTTAATGATTTTTAGTTTTGAAAAATCATGAATAGAGTAATATTCAGGACACTCAAACCATGATGTTATGTTCCCCCCTATGAATATGGAAAATAAGATTTCTCTTGATTTAATGAGCCATAAAAAAAATTACTTCATGTTCTCTAGGTCTCCTAGATTCAAAGGATGATTCTTTAGCTACTTTATGAGATGTTTGGGTGGAAATGATTTTTCGATTAGTGATGTGGAAGGGAAAACCTGAGTTTGAATAGGTTCCATAACCATTTTATTTCTTTGTAGTTATAATATCAAGGTTAAAACCTCATAATTCATTCTCTCCATTTGTTGACACAATTTATAATGTTATGGTTGTGGATCAAGAAAGGGAGTGGGTTGATCCAAATGGTCTATTCCAAGAGGATTATTATTTTGTAGAAAATAGAGAAGAGGATGTTCAGATTAGATTTCTTGGGATTAAAACTCATTATAAGTTGGAATGTTTTTTGGAAAATAGGATTTAAAATATTTTTGTTGATTGTATTATGGATTGTCCCACCAATAGAAACCATAGTGATCATTCGACATCACACTTTGTGCGGGGTAATCAATATAGGGAGAATTTTCCCTTGTTTAGATTTTTTGAAAATAGATTCCCATAGGAGTGAAATCGAGGTTGAGAGAATATAATTAGGGTGAGAAAATAATGATAGTTTCTAAGATAACTAAATTAAGCCCATTAAAATTGAGCCAATATTTGGTATTTTCCAAATTTACCCATGTTTTTAGGGTTGAAGTTTTCAATTTTATTGTAGCTTTGGATGTGAAATCCTCAAATACATAAGAAGAAATATAAAAATACATACATTATAAGAGGGTGATTCAATATGAATTGGCTATATTTTGTTGTTTTGTCAATGGTTTAAATTTACAAAAAGTGATGTAGGCAAATTTAATTTTAGAGATTGAGATGATCCTAGGTTATCTGTCTGGGTTGATTGGATGAATTTTTTTTTTAAATTTTAATAATTTTACTAACTCAAGAAGGGTTCATTTAATAAATTCAATATAATATCCTCACTTACTGGTCTAAACACATCACATAAAAATTTTAATCACGTGTACACATGGAGGATAATTTTCACGACCACTCATAAGTAATTGATCATATTACAATATGAAAATTGTGGTGGATAAAATTCAATAATAAAGAGGAAGAATGATTATAATTGAATAAAAAAATAATATAAAATAAATAATTTAGCATTTATAGATTAAAAAATATATACAATACATTCCTTTTTCTACTCCCATGGTAAATCCCATAAGAGGGTTATCAGTCCATTGATGTTATCCGCCTAATTGAAGTTGAAATTAAACTAATGAGGGTGTAATTGAAGAAGTAAAAATATTAAAAAATTGGGCTTTAATAGCATTTCTATTTATCAGTGCTAAAAAATGTTTATAAATGTCATATTTATCAGTGTTAAAGAAAGCGCTGTTGAAATTAACCTTTTATCAGATCTTTATTTTTAGTTCTAATAAATTGTGTCCTTTATAAGCACTTTATTTTTAGCACAGATAATGGGTATCCTTTTTTATTTCTTTTAATTTTAACACTGATAAAGGGTAACCTTTTCGAGCACTTTATTTTGTGTGCTGATATATATTTATTTCATCAGTTCATTTTTAGCATTTATAATGGTCTATATAAATAAAATAAAATAATTAATTAAATAAAAAATAAAAAAGGATTTTTTTTAAATAAATATTAACAATTTTATTAATTAAATAATTATTAATAAAAATGAATATATTGTTTATACATTATTAAATATTAATCATGGTATTAATTAGACAATCATGATAATTAATGTTTTTAAATTTTAAATATATAAATATATATTAATTTATATAAATCTGATTTATATATTACCAAATATTTATGTTCTTTACATTAAATAGAAATATATTTATTGAATAGTGGGTTATAACTGAAAAATAATATGAATTAAAAATATTGACTAATTGCACAACACTCAGCATATAATTGAATATTATTTGATTTTAAAATTAAATATTTATCAAATGTGAGTTATATCGATTTCAAATATAATAAATTAATTCTTTTTTGTATATTACAATATACAAACACAAAACTTATCCATTATTTCAATATTATTAAATTTTAATTATTCTTAATTTATTTAATTTCACTCATTTTTAACATAAACGCATGAACTCAAAATTAGATATTCATTAATAATGTTGAAAATATTTTTGTAAAATAACGTTTATAAATAAATATATATATCACTATACATTTACTATATCTATACATTTATATATTTATAATTATAAATAAATAATTTCTTAATGTATTTATATAATTATAAGTAACTAATTATACAAATTTAAATAATTAATAAATTTATAATAAATTTACTTGAATAATTAATATATTAACAATATTTAAATTTATATATATTTATTAAATATATATATGTATAATTATATAAATAAATAAATATAAATAAATATTATTTTTAAAAAAATATTTCAATAATTTTAAATAAATAATTATAAAATTGTAATAAGTATATTTAAAATGGAATATATATACTATATATATATTTTAAGTATATATATTTTCAATTTTATAACTATAATTATAATTACAAATCATTAATCATCACTTCCGTAATAAGTGCTGATAAAATCATCTTTATCCGTGCTTTTTTAGCACTGATAATGATATGATTTTTTAGCGCTACACAAAGATATGAGAAAATTAATAATTTTCATCACTATAAATTTATCGTTGATAAAGGCCAATATTTATAAGCACTAAATAAGCGCTGATAAAAGTGTCCCGTTCTATTTTTAAAACCCCAAACTTTTTGCGAACCCACCGTGATATAGAATTTTTCCATGGAATCCACCCACTGTCGGTGCTCCTCCTTGGTGAATAGAATGTTGAATCATACCCCTTGTCTGCATCCAGTTTCTCAGACATCTCTTCTGACATCTGGTGTTTAATTGTTGTTAGGTTTTCCGAAGAGGGTCTAAAATTTTTTTCAACCTAGGGAGGTAAGACTTTTTATTTTCATTGTGTAATTTTTGATTCATTTTTGATTTATTCTTCTATTATATGTTTATGTTCCATTATTTATGATTTGTTTGTGATCTATTTTTTAGGGAATTATTTGTGGTCCATTGTTGTATTGACTACCAATGTATGATCCATTGTTTATATCTTGCACTAAACCATGAATTTATTCATTTTTTTAATGATATGTTTCATTTTTTCATACTAAACAATTTTTACACATATTTATATAAAAGTGTAGAAATTTTCATGTATATTATTTTTCAAAAATTGGGTACAACCGTGAAAGTATCACACAATGCAACAAAAAAAATATATGTAAATTTCTGGCTTGAGGACTGGACCCTGCTACCACGCCCCAATCCCTTTTACATTCTTAACACCCCAAACAAGGATAGGGGGAAAATATTCATGTATATTATTGTTTATTGGATAATGATTTGAGGCATATTGGTGGTTCTTTAATGATTATATATATGATAAACCCTTTTATGGACACCTCAGTTGTTTTTCATCTTTAGATGCTATTTTCAAGAACCAATTTATTGGAGTGATGTATGTTCCCCTATTGGTTATATATATTATAGGATATTGATCTTCATATAATTGAATATGGTCCATAGTTTTCTTATGGAGCATATTCGAAGGGACCACCCCAAGTTAAGAACATGAGGTTTTATCACAATAAGCCTTTACCTTATGAATCATTACGACACCTTTAAAGTTCACATTATGTTTGAATATTAGGTTTTTATATATTTGATTTATATTGTAGACTATAGGTGATTTTTTATGAGAGTGTGACATGTATGTATGTCTATATATCTAATGAATCATTTATTTTCATAATTGTTATTCTAATAGGTATTCTTATATCGAGTAATGACGATTTTTGGTATGCATGTCTATTGACCCCAAGGGCCACGCTGGAATTTTGTTCAATGTTTGTTATTAATTGTTTCTATTGGGGGGGGTCTCCCATTTATGATTATTTCAGAAATTTTTTAAAAAATCATTTAGTTACTTTGAGGTGTGTTAGAGGGAATAATATGATCTTAATTGGTGTTGTTTGGGAAATTCAAGATCGACCCATTATACTATCCATCTTCTGGTTTACACCTATGATGTTTAGTGATAATATCATTTACTGTATATCTTTATCTCCCTCAATTTTTTCTAAATTCCAATAACCCTTATTTTTAGTTGGGAATATCTAAGCGCTCTGATATTCTAGTAAAAATGATCTATATTTACCTTTTTACAATTATCTATAACTTTCACATTTTATAATGAATATATTATGTGTATTTATTTATAAATATTATAAAATTAATCATTTATGAACCCACTAGGATGGATATGAACTAAAAATGGATGCACTCTAATCTTTTGAAAAATGAATATGAAGATAGAGTTAAAGAGTTCATCATGTTTTTAAGAGATCAAGAAAATGACCCTTCTAAAATCCTCTCTCCATTTTATCATTATTATTATTCATGAAAAATTATTCCTGAAGAGTTGCAATAACATATTACCTATCATGGAATAGATCGAAGCTATAAATTTTTGAGTAAACATGGGAAAAAACTGAATGTCGACAACAATTGGGATGATAATACATTTTATGAATCATTTGATATGAATACCTTTGTAAGAGATGTTGGATATTTCCTAGAACAAATGAAAATGGAAATTGAAGATGTCCTTCATGATTTCCCAAAGTTTTTTGAGGAGTTAAATAATTGTTCAATGAAACCATTTTATACTAGTTGTACAAAATACATTACATTGTCTGATGTATTGAAGTTATATAATTTGAAATATAGAATTGGAGGAGTGACACCAGCTTTACAGAACAACCTGGTCTTTTAAAATATATTCTACCAAAATAAAATGTACTACCATACCAAACATATGATTCTAAATTAATTTTACATTCAATGGGAACAATCTCTGGAAATATATATGATTTTCTGAATGATTTCATATTATTTATCAAGGACCATGAATCAATCATAACTTTCCCAAACTATGGAACATATTGGTATATGAAAAATGTATCATGTACATCAAAATATGTATGGTACATTCCTATCATTCCATGATTTATAATACTATATGGATGTCAAGAAACTACAAGAAAATTAACATGTTATGTAGATACAATAATTAAATATGGAAACCTACATCATCCATCCGATTATCCTTGGTGGAAGAAAGTTGATTACAAGATTCTTGAATTTGGATAGGTGCTGATAAATATTCTTCTTGCATTATCTACAGATGGAATAAATTATTTTGGTGAAAAGAGTAGTAATTATAATACATGGTCCGTCATGTTGGTAAATTGTTACTTGTTTCCAATGTTATACATGAAGCACAAATACATTATGTTTTCTCTACTTATATCTGGGCCAATGAAACCTAGTAATGATATTGATTTCTATTTGGATCCAATGATTGAAGATCTAATATTATCATGGGATACTGGTGATACAATGTATTGTGGTCAGATAAGTGAAGAATTCACATTGAGGTCCATTATGAATGGAAAGATAAATGACTTCCCTGCTTATGGAAATTTATCAGGCTATAATATTAAAGGATTGTTGGAGTGTCCTATTTGTGAAAAACACACATACTCAGTTTGATTGAAACTTTTCATGAAGACTTTATTTTATGTACATTGGAAATTTTTACCACGACAACATAAATACCGATCCTAGACAACAACATTATATGGGAATATTGATCATGGTACACTAGTGTCTCCAGCAACGGGTGATCAATGGTATAAAAAAGAAAAAAATATTAAATTTTTTTTGTAAACCAATTTCAAAAAAATATAAAAAATTATGTTTGATGAAGAGATCAATTTTATTTGAATTTATATGATAGATTTTTTTACGTCATACCTTTTCTTGATGTCATGTTTATAGAAAAAAGATATATTTAATAGTGTTATTGGCACATTATTAAATGTTCCTGAAAAAATGAAATATGGCATCAAGGTTAGGTTAAAAAAATTAAATGGGGATAAGGGATGAGTTGGTACCAATTAGGGGTAAAAGACATAATTTTCTTCATCCAGCATCTTATACTCTATCCTGACAGAAAAAATTGCCACTTTTCATTTTCCATGCTAGTGTAAATGTTCTGCAGGGTATTAATAAAATATATTGAATATCATGTCATTGAATTATTTGAAGTTACATGGAAAAAAATCACATGATTTTCATGTTCTGATGTTATATTTAATACATGTTTCTTTTCATCGCATTCTTTTTCAAAATGTATGACATACATTAACAATGATATGCTTTTTTTCGAAGTCATATCAGTAAATTTGTGGACCTGAAAAATTTTCATATCATGAATAAAGATATTGTATTCATATTATACGAATTAGATATGTTATTCCCACCATTATTATTTTATATATTGTTCCACATAATTGTTCGCTTGGTTAGAGAGGTTTAACAATGTGGTCGTATCCATTACAGATTGATGTACCCCATTGAACGGTATATGATTATTCTAAAAGGGTATGTCAAGAATCTAAGTTGGCCAGTAGGTTGTATTGAAGAGTGATATATTTTTGAAGAAAATATTGAATTTTTAACCTATTATCTATCCTATGTGGAAATCATAGGTATCCCAATGTCTTGTTACAACGAGCGCCTTATGGGTGAAGGGATTTCTTTAATTGATGTTGTTACAACTACCATGATAGGGAGGGAGCAAGAACATCTTTACGTATTACATAATAGTGAAGATGTTGATCCATACATTGAATACCAAAATGAAATTAATATATATTTGAATCCACAAAGGGATGAAGGATGTATACCAAATAAACATAATCAATATTTATATGAAAGGTCATAGATCAAATTTATAACCAGTTATCCAAAAATATGAATTCAACTTCAAACGACTTCAATGGCTAGCCAGAGGACTGAATAAAAATGTTATATCTTACAATGGGTTTTTAATAAACGGTCATACATTCTATACAAACTAACATGATGTCTTTATTATGATTAAAAATATGAGTGTTAGGCTTGTGGCTGAGGTGATTCACATATCTTGTTCCAATGATAAAAATCCAATTTATGCAAATATGTAATAATTTTTATTTATTGAATAGATATGCGAGTTATATTATAAAACATTTCAAGTGTTACTTTTTCATTACAAATGTGATTAAAATATCAATGGAGTGAAAGTTGATTAAATGGGATTTACGAAGGTGAATTTTAATGTAGAAGGGGAAAAACATGATTCGTTCATAATGGAATCACAAGTAGTAAATTTATTTTATGTATCTCATCCAGTAAACATTAATTGGTTGACTGTCTTCTTAGAGAATAAAATAAATGTATAGTTAGTTTAAAATTCAATCAAGGATGACCCATTCATTGGGACATCACAATCCGTTCATGTCATTTACAATGTAGACAATATATAGTACGTTATAGGGGAACCTAAAGAGTGGATTTGGATTCTCAAAAGACGGACAAAAACCTTTGAAACAATAAAAAAATGAAAGACTGATCAATGAGAAGGTAAAAGTGTTTTTCAATATATTATATTTTTCATTATAATATTATATATTATCGACGATATTAACATAATCTAAATTAAATGTTTGACTACACATGCAGACAATTTCATCTACAGATGATGATGTACCAATCCCTCATAAGAACAAACTATAATGAAGGAAACCCTTTGGATAAATGTAATGTTAATGTTAAGATATACTCTATCTATTTTACCAAAAACATATATAATGGAATGTTTATTAAAATTTCATTATTCCTTAAAAATTTTGTTTATTTTTTAATATTTTTGTCCATGTGTCATACCTTTGAAAGACGACTAATGACATTTTCTCTGCTCAATCATAGAGGTACTCTTGATGTTTGCACAGTAAAATACTTTTTCACAGAATTAATGTATTGTTTCATATTTATGTTTAATTTCATTATTTTTAGTTTTACATGCATAATAATTTTTTTTCTAATACAGGAAGATTCTTTTGTTCGATTTGGGATGATTGGTCCAAAATGCATGATCATTCTCTCCTAAAACCTTTTCATCCCTATAGGGGTGAATTTTTCTCTTCCTTTCATGTTACATCCACTTCCTTTGCAAGAAGAGAAATGAAATTGCATGTACCCAATTACATAGGCAATCTTGATTCTTTCATAGTAAAATTATTGTTTGTATAATTAATTTATTGCTTCATATGTATTTTTAATTTATTTCATTTTATAATTATTCACACAATAATTGTTTTCTTGTATAGGTGGATTATTTTATTCAATTTGGGTTGTACCTTCTGTATTTCATCCCTTTATGAAGCAAAACATCCACATATTTCTTCTCCCAGAAAACCTTTCACTCTTATAGTGTTGACGTTTATGAATTTCCTTCGAGTTCCCTCCACTGCTCAATCACAGAGGAAATATTGATATTTTCAACATAAAATTATTTAACACAGAATAAATCTATTATTTCATATTTATGTTTAATTTATTTCTTTTTATAATTACTTATAATAATTTATTTTTTATATAGGTGGATTATTTTTTTCCAATTGAGGTGGTTTGTTCAAAACTACTCATGCAGTGTTGGAAATTTGATAAAGAAAGTCAATGGAAATCATGGTAACGCTGAATGTTAGGATTGTTTTTAAATGTATTTAATAATTTTAATTTATGCAATTTTATAAAATAAATTTTAAAATTTATATAATATAGTGTTTCTTCTGATATTTTTTTTTACATTTTATTTCATTTAAATTTTTTATTGGGAATTATTGTTTTTAATATCTAGTTTATTTCTTGTGTGTTTCTGGTGGTGCAATGTGAGGTTACTGAACACTATAGTATGTCCCTTTATCAGTGAATTTATAAGAACTAATAACCATGACCTTTATCAATGCTTTTACAAGCGTTGATAAAGGACGCATTCATAAATTCTTCTAAAAGTTTTAATAAAATCTCTTTATGAGTGGTTTTATAAGCATAGATAAAGGATTCTTTTAGCGGTGTTAAATAAATGCGCTGATAAATCAGCCCTTTATCAGTGATTTTTTAGCATTGACAAATGAACACTTTATCAGTTATTTTTCAATTCCGATAAAATTATTTGGTTTTTAATGTCGATCGAAAATTTAGTGATTTTATTGAATAGAAAAAGGACATTTATAGAGATGTTAAAGACATTTTTCGCTGTTGTGTAAAAAAATGAAATAATCATCACTCCACTGTTGTTTGGAAACTTACAAAGGTGTTGGTGTGAATATGTTAATAAAATAAGGAAACAATATCGACGTGAAATGAATAAGAACATAATTAGTGGTTATAAATAACTTTTATAAATAAGATAATGTGAATTTGAACAACTACCATGTGAAAAAAATATATGAATACAAAATACCAATATAAAATTATAGTTGAAATAAACTAAATTTAGTTACTAAATATTTCACTGAAACTACCATAAATAGAAATTTCAAGAGTCTTAGGTAGATCACCTAATAACCCAAGTCTTCCCACATGATTAAGATAGGCATATAGTGGTGGAATGTCTTTGGGATATGGGCTTTTCTAACAATGACTTGAAATAGTCATCATCTTTCATACCTACAATAGATGTGTCCAAAATAGTTTATATATGAACAATTTTGGGTGAATAAAGAATAATAAATGTAATACACATATATCAGAAAACATACTATAAAATTTAACCCCAATACGATATTTAGTGTTTTAGATATGATCGAAGTGGTGGCCTGTTTTTCAGGACCACAATATCTGGCCCATAATTTCATCTTCAACTTGGACCGCATTGAAATTCATTAAAAAATAATTCTTATCTCTAGAAAATATTTAATGAAATGTTAATAATTATTTAATATATGTTCAGTCTATATGAGATCATCATTTTTCTAGGATCTTGGCTTCTAAAGTCATTTATTGGGTTGTTGTCTAGTTTACATAGTCTAGAATTTTCTTGGTTCAAGGCCCACTTTGTTCATCTTCCCAATTGAATCATTAATATCAATAGAATGATATTATATTACTCATTGAATTTGAGACCTAAAAATAATATAATAAAATAAATTCATGACCATTGGTTTTTTCAGATGTGTTAAAAAATGTACTATGTAAAAGAGTATTTTAAGAAGGAATTTCAAACATATTAAGAAAAAAATTTCAAATTGTAAAGATCATTTGTTCAAATGGTTATTAACATTTAATCACCTCAATATTATAATATAATAAATTATTATTATCCTCTTTAATTGGATAATTACTTGTATTTTAAAAATTCATATTAAAATAATAGTTTCAAAATTGACATTAAGGTTATTTTATAATAAATAATAATATATTAAATGTATTAACATTCCTAAAAATATTATAATTAATTAAGTGAATGTAATATGGTTTTATAAAATCAACCATATTCCATTTATGGGTGATTTATTAATAGTAATTATATTAACCCCTTTAGAGTAAAAATCATTTATATCACTCCAATAGCCAATATGGTTAACAGATGTTTAAAACAAAAATATAAGTGTAAAAATGTGTTCTAAAATTAGCATAGTTTTTTTGGATGAGAAAATTTTAACTCATAATAATATTATATTTCAATATAAAAAATTTGGATATATTTTTACAAAAAAAAAATAAATGATATTAATATAATAATTTAAGAAATTACAATAGTACTATTCCCCTATTTTATAAAAGAGAACCTCTTATTCTAATTTCGTCACACCTCAATAACTAATTGGATACCAATAATAATATTTACATACATCACTGAAAAAATAATTTTGTCCTTCTCTATATCGTAAATTAATCCAAGGAAGGATTTGGGGTGCAACATAAGAGGTTACTCGAGGAATATGCCTCGTTCTTAACTGATTATTTTTGTTTTATTTCTTCTTCCACATACAAAAAATATTATTTAACCATGTTTAAATAATAACATCTGTATATCAAATATATTTATAAATTTATATATTAATATAATAACATATATCCATCTCCTGTTCCATCAAATGGGAAATGAAAACATATTTTCTGTGTACGGAGGACTACCACATCGCGAACTAATGTAATTAATTTTCTATCATCACATACAATGACTCGTTGTAATGATGGATTTAATATATATATATATTATCTTAATGAAATATTTATAATTGTTACACCCCAAGCTTCCACGGTACACTTTTCATTGAAAAATACAATAGTGTGTATTGTATCCAACTTCGAGTTCTAACACACACCACAACCAATCAAACTAGCCGTTATGAATAGTAATACCCACTTTTTGAAAATTTATAAATTTTATCTTTCAAAATGGACTTCAATTTTGGATTTGGAATATCTAAATTATCTTAGGGTGAATTTTTGGTTTTTTTCTGAAAACATTCAATTTTGATGAATAGTGAAAAACACTAAGTTATAGTTTAAAACCGAATTTTTATTTAAATAATTATTTATTTCATTTAAATTTATTTTATGTCAAAATAGATACATAATACCTATATAAGTTCAATGTAATTAATTAGAGTCATTTTATAATAATTTTAGATATATAAAAATTTTATTGAACTTTTTACCGTCTTTTACCCATCTCTTAAGAAAATTTTCAAATTCACATAAAACATAATTTTACCACTTCTGTGAGTGGAATTTAGAAAATTTGAGAGAAATATTTAATATCGAGGATTAAAATTTGGTTCAATAAGATAAAAATAATTTTTGGTGTATAGTAACTTTTTACTTTTGTTTACCATGGTAAAAAGTAAATAGGGTAATTAAGGGTAAAAACGATATTACTATTACCCTAACACATGTCCTAATTCTATTGGATAAGAATAATTCAACCAAAAACTACCTTAGGAATAAAATATGAACCTCTTTGGTTCACTTGGATTAGATTAGGACATTTATTATTATTTAATTCAAAGAAGAGTTAAAAGAGATAAAATCAAATTTAAATAACTAAAACAATTTTAATATAATTTTATTCATAAGATAAATAAGATTATAAATATTAATTATAAATATAAATAGATTTCCTACATAATGATAGTTTATTTATAATTTTAAGACATAAAATAATTTAATTTATTTATGACACAATGGTGATTCAATAATTACCTATTTAATGAAATATTAAAATAATTGATATGATAAATATCGAAATAAATGTAATTTAAGACTTTTTATAAATTACACTAATTTTTTAGGTTATTATAACATATTAGGGTAGGTTAGAAGAAATATTTTCGAAGTAATAATGCTATTATGAATTTAGAAAAAACAAAATACCAAATAGTGTCAAAATTGACATAAAGGAGTATTTAAAACAAATATTATATTATTAATTGATATTCCATTACTAAAAATATAAGGCCTGGAAAAATGACTTATATAAGGTTATATATATTAATAATGGACCACTTGGGGTTCTATTGGCTTATTATAGTACGTTAATTAACCATATAATATAAAAATACAGAGAGACATGGTAAATGTAAAAATATTTAACTAAGAGTTAAATACAAATTATAAGGTCAATATAGTAACCCAAACATGTCTAAAATCTATTGGATGAGTGTATTTAGACTTATACCCACCTTATACTATAAATAAGTCATTTCAAAGGCATTATAAACTGTATATGAATTTATTATAAAATAATATTTTATGTTTTTCCTAAGGTGCCCCTCACCCCTCTTATAAAAGTGCACTCTCCCTTCTCTCAAATTCATAACTTCAAAGCTTTTTGGACTGGCCAAACCCTACCCAAATATCCTCTCACCTTCCATCACTTCATCCTAGAGGCATTATTTTGATCAGAAAGCCAACCTATGGATCCCTTTTGATCAATTCATAAGGAAGAACCCGAAGAAGAGGTAATGTTTTCACCACCCTCTTTCAAGTTCCTTTCTTCTTCCACTTCTTATTTTTTTATTTCCATTCAAAAATAATATATTCAGTATATTCTATGTATTGTGATGTTATTATAAATATGGTACAACAATATTCTGTATTCTATCCATCATTTGAATTACATGTCACCATACGTGTGTACATACGGCTTACTGTCTCCACGTCGTGGTGTAATTGTTATTCAAAACATTATTATTTGGATGGGTATGATAATGATGTGTAATTTAAGTAAATAATAAATATACCATTATAATTATTCTGTATATGTGATATACCATGAAATTATATATTATTTTAATATCAAAATAATGATATTGTCACTCGTGGGTACGTACGAACTACTGTCTCCATGAACACGATGAGATTCATTCCCAATCACATCCATTCAAGTATAATTCTCATTTTATGATATCAAAAATGTTTAAGGAATTTATATAATTCTTGATATGAATAATATACAACCTATCCATAACAAACATGGCTTCTGTAACAAATCATATAAAATAAAATGAGTAAGTTAGCACCCGAAACGACGATAATACTAAGATATTATTAACAAAGAAATGTTAAAAGATCATATATGATATAATATTAATTTATATTATTCTTGTATAATTTAATAAATTTTTTTCACCATTATATAGGAGGTTAAACTACCCTCTACCAAGGAAAATTACAAGGTAAGGGTTTATTTCACAATCTCTTCATTATTCGAGGTTGTTTGTACTTAATTATCTACTGGGACCTCTTTATCATCCACATCCATGATTCTTAAAAATGTGTTTCAAATAATTCTTACTATTTTATAGACTATGGGTTAAAGAAATCTATAACCTTTTTTGACTTTTTAATAAGAGGTTTATAAAGTAATCTTTCTGTCGTTTTCCAAACAAGGTCCTTTTTAACCTTTTCGACAGAATTAAGGTAAGAATGTCTTTTTCTAACATATACGGCGGGAGTGTCTATTTTACGCCATTATAAAATCATAGATGATTCCCTTACAATATTGAAAGAATATTTTCAAGGTAAATGTTTTATTTTATAATTATGTTACTTTTAAATGATTTAAAAAGAGATATTTCTCTCAAATAGTTTTGTTTTCAGCTATGTCAACATCCTTTGATGGATTTTAGGCTTATTTAAAATTGATTTATTATGATACAAAAGTTCCATATTATATTGAAGGTTTTGTGATATGTTTTGCTATCGATGTGTTATTTTTATACCATTCATGTTTTATGGAGAAATTATGGACATTTCATATGTTAGTTTTAATACGATTTCTTATGCTATGTTTAAACCTGTTCATATGAGGAATGAATTAGAATTAGTATGTGACGGGTGGAGCCCGCTATAGCTCCTTGACGTATTGGTAGGTCTCATGAGACAAACTAGTGTCTTAGAACAAGGCCTTGAAAAAATATTATTTTTAGTCTTGGCACAAGGTCTTGACAATATGGTTATGATTGTCTGGCATTATGCATTCCATCATTATGAAAGTGGTTATTGATATTGCATGTGATTATTCGACTAGTAAAATATACATGTGAATAAGTAAATGGAATTTTTTAATTTTATTTCTTCCGTATTATGTAGAATTTCAAGTTTAAAAGGGTTTTTTAGTTATA
The DNA here is from genome assembly GCA_963277665.1 of Viscum album. Lineage (NCBI taxonomy): Eukaryota > Viridiplantae > Streptophyta > Magnoliopsida > Santalales > Viscaceae > Viscum > Viscum album. Next base: position 1,910,963,887 of record OY728137.1, read on the forward strand.
CATTGCCTTAAATGTTTATGCTTATTTCTTAAAGTTTCTGCTATATTGTTATCCTTACTGGGATTTTGAGCTCACCCCTTTCTATGTTTTATTTTTCCCAGGATGGGAAGAAATATTTTATGACTGACCTATAGGGATAGTCTGAAGGGGGTCTGAGTGTGGACTATGGAGACTATGGTATTGTAGTTTTTCACTTTATGATGTAATGTAACATTTATGAATGTACCTTGTGTCTCCAAGTCTACTAATCTAATCGGTCTTTCGAGATTGATCTATTGTGATCATGCCAATGTTATGTAATAATGAACCGACTCTGGGTAACTGGGGTCGGGGCGTTACAGTTGGTATCAGAGGAAGTTTAGTACAAACCTTGGAATCTAGATTTAGATAAACTCTAATTAGATAACATAGACCTAAGATGGACTTTGAGGATTAGAATAGAAGAACTTTCTAGAATTTTGGTATTGTAGACATTTTGTTAGTCTTCTGAGACATAAATCTCTATTTGGATACAAGAAGGTAGTGGTGGCTCTGGAAAAGATGTACATAGTGGTAAAACCCAAAAACACCGCTTTGAGCTAGACTCAAATGGGAACTGGTGCATGACAACGGGCCTTGCTTCACTCTTGGTTACAAAACTCCCGAGAGATATGCTTAGGATAATTCTCATTTTCTTTACAAACCATTAGGAAGGGTTTATGGTTATATAAGTCCTTAGAGAAAACATTTTTATGATTATGGATTATATCCATAAACTGTTCAATTAATGTTAAGTGTTTTATAAGTTTGGATTTATGTATTGCGATTCATAAACTAATCTAGTGTATGACTTTGTTTAGAAATGGAACATAGTGGATGAAATGGAAACCATATCAATGCACACACTCCATGTAGGGATTTACCTCCTGATGAAGATAATTATAGTGGAGTTATTGATACAATTGGTGCTGATCTTCTTATCACTATAGTGGGACAACTTATTCAGGTTATGAATAATAACCTTATCCGTATGAAGGACCCAGATCCGCATCATGGAGGATCAATGTTAGATCGCTCAATGAGGCAAAAACCACCAATATTAAATGGGAGTAAAAATCCATTATTATCTGAGAAATGGATAAATTTCATAGAGAAAATATTCCATGCCTTGGGGAGTATTGAAAGGGAAAAAGTTATCATGGAAGCTTATCACCTCACTGGAGATGCTGACCAAAGGTGGTCATTGATTCAAAACACAAAGGAGGATGATGAAGTATCAAATATAAAATGGAGGGAGTTCAAAGATACTCTCTTATAAAAATACTTTCCTCGTGACCATCGAGCAAATATGAAAAGGAAATTTATGAGTCTGAGACAAAAGGAAAATGATAATGTCGCAGAGTATGAGACTAACTTTACAAGGATAGCGAGGCATGAAGCGGATTATATACGTAACAGAAAGAGTAATATTGATCATTTCTTTAATGTGTAAAAACCATTTCTCCATTGAACATTAGTATCACAATCCTTCTCGTCATACGAAGATATTGTCTCATGTGCTATCAAGACAGAAAAGGAATTCTCTAAGTCTTATGACTTTAAAGAAAAGAAAGAGAATAAGAGATCTGCTAATCACTCTGGGAATGGGAATAAGGGGAAGAAGGGAAATGTTGAATATCCATATTGTAGTAAATGTGGGATGAAACACCCTGGTACTTGCTTGATGGGAATGTGAGTCTGTTACTAGTGTGGTGAAAAAGGCCACCAAGCTTGTGATTGTAATGGGATGAAAGAAGCGACCGATGTTCAATGCTACAATTTCATGGAGATGGGATATTATGCAAATGAATGTCCAAAGAGTCAGGGGAAATTACCTCGGAAAATGCCAAGGGATCAAGGCCAAGCTTATGTTATCACTACTGCCGAGGTAGAAGTTCCGAAAGATGTAGTGGCAGGTAATTTAATCATTTTATCAAGTTTATAAAATGATTTATTTTATTCTAGATCATCGTATTGTTTCATATCTTCCCAATTTTGTAAGAAAATTAAATATTTTCAATTTTATTTAACAAGGAAGTTGTCAGTCAAAACTCTTAAGGGGAGTGTCATTGATACAATGTTCTATGAATCAGTTCCCATTAGAGCATATAAATTTTCTCTATCTGCTGATCTCATAGTCATACCAATGATTGAGTTTGATATAATCCTAAATATGGATTATATTTCGGACCATGATGCACAGATTTATTGTAAGAAGAAGGAGGTTAGGATTTTTGATGATGTCGAAAAAGAACACCTTATCTTTAGAGCAGAATCATCACCACCTGATTCTTATCTAGATCCACCCCTAGTAGCTCAACTAAATTCAATTATCAGGGAGGAAGATAATGAAATTACTATGGGTGAGGAAAGGAATGTTCAAATAGAGGATGTGCCTATTGTGAAAGAATATGTAGATGTGTTTATGGAAGATTTACCTGTACATCATCCAGATTGAGAAATTGAGTTTTCCATTTCTTTAATTCCTGGTTCAAGGCCAATATAGAAGACCCCTTATAGAATGGACACTGTGGAATTTATTGAACTAAAGAAACAACTAGAGGAATTGATTAATAAAGGATTTATTTTCCCTAGTGTTTCTCCATGGGGAGACCCTGTCCTTTTTGTTAAGAAAAAAAATATCGATCTATGTGGTTATGTATCGACTACAGGGAGATCAATTCTATAACAATAAAGAAAAAGTATTCCCTACCACACATTGATGATTTAATTGAACAACTGCATGGAGCTCAATACTTTTCAAAGATTGAACTTTGATCTGGATACTATCAGTTGTGTGTGAAGAAGGAATACATTCCGAAGAAAGCATTTCGAACCAGGTACGTGCATTACGAGTTTATAGTAATGCCTTTTGGATTGACTAATGAACCCTCTGTATTCATGGATCTAATGAACATAGTTTTCAAGGAATATCTCGATGATTTTGTAGTGGTATTTGTTGATGATATCTTGGTATACTCTAAAATCTACTAAGATCATGAAAATAACTTGCGCATTATCTTGAAGACTCTTAGAATACATGAATTATTTGGGAAGTTTAGCAAGTGTGAATTATGGCTTCAGGAGATTTCTTATCTTGGCCATATTTTCTCTAAGGATGGAATCTCTATTGATCCTTCCAAGACAAGAGCAATCCAATAATGGCCAGAACCAATGAGTATAACCAAGGTACACAAGTTTATTGGTTTAGAAGGTCATTATCGGTGTTTTGTCCTGAATTTTTCCCGATTAGATAACCCATTAACGAAGCTCACACAGAAAGGGGTTAAATTTATTTGGACAAAATAGTCTGAAGAATGTTTTAAAGAACTGAAGAAAGATTAGTCAATTCTCCTATATTGAATCTACCATCAGGGAATGATGGGTTTGTTATTTATAGCGATGCTTCAATGAAAGGACATGGTTGTGTCCTTATACAGAATGATAGGGTTATTACCTATGCATCACGACAACTGAAAATTCATGAGAAAAACTATCTTACTCCTGATCTTGAGTTAGCTGCTATAATCGTTTCTTCGAAGATATGGACAAAATTATCTCTATAGTGAAAAATGTGAGATATATACCGATCAAAAGAGTTTGAAGTATATTTTCTCAGAGAAATAACTTAACATGAGGCTAAGGAGATGGCTTGAATTAATCAAATATTATGATTGAACGATACACTAACACCCAGGGAAGGAAAATAAGGTGGCAGTTTCTTTGAGTAGAAAGGATCGTGGAGTTTTGAACAATATGAGAGTTGAAAAGGGTCCTATATACATGGATCTAGTGAATATGGATATGGGAATCACCATGGAAGGTGAAACAACAACACTTTTTCAAATGGTTGCCAAACCATATTTACTAGAAAGGATTAAGAGTACTCAGACCGATGATAAAGAATTGAAAAAGAATATTAAAGCTGTGAATGATGAGAGATTGAGATACTTTGTGTATGAAGATGGAATTTTGAAATTTGGGAAGATACTTTGTGTTCCTGATATACCTGATCTAAAAATGGAATTTTTGGATGATGCTCATAGTTCCAATTTCTCTATACACCATGGGAGAACCAAAATGTATATAGATTTGAAGGAACATTTTTGGTGGGACATCATGAAGAGGGAGATTGCTGATTTTGGGTCAAGATGTATGGTTTGTCATTAAGTCCAAGCTGGAAGGCAACATCCTAGAGGAGTCATGCAACCTCTTCCCATACCTGAGTGGAAATGGGATAATATCATGATGGACTTTGACATGGGACTACCAAATACTCCTATAAGGAATGATTCAATATGGGTCATTTTTGATCATTTTACCATGTCAGCACATTTTCTTGCTATAAGAGAAGATATACCACTTGAACATCTAGAAAAACTATATATTAATGAAGTTGTGAGACTTCAGGGAGTACCCATATCGATTGTTTCTGATCGTGATCCCTGTTTTAGTTCACGATTCTAGAAGAGTCTTTCGAAGTCCTTGGATACTGAACTTCGTTTGAGCACTGCCTACCACCCTCAAACAGATGGACAACTGGAACAGACTATTCAAACCTTAGAATACATGTTGAGATCCTGCTCATGTGACTTTCAGGTTATGTGGGATCAATATTTACCTTTAGTAGAATTTTCATATGACAATAGCTTCCATTTAAGTATTTAGATGGCACCGTGTGAAGTGCTATATGGAAAGAGATGCCACACACCAACCTGTTGGGATGATGTTGATGAAAGAAAACTCATAGACCCAGAACAGGTGGAGGAAACGATGGAAAAGGTGAAGGTAATCCAAATCCAGATCAAAGTAGCTCAAAGTTGGCTGGAGAGCTATGCTGACAACCGAAGGAAGGATTTGGAATTTCAGGTAGGAGATCATGTTTTCTTGAAGGTATGTCCATGGAAGGGAGTTATACGTTTTGGTAAGAAGGGTAAATTGAGTCCCAGGTACATAGAACCTTTCGAAATTCTAGAACGAATTGGGGCTGTAGAATACCGTTTGGAAATTCCGCCAAGTCTCTCCAAAGTTCACGATGTCTTTCACGTATCAATGTTGAGAAAATACATGGCTAACTGAATGCATACACTCACTTATGATGATGTAGAACTGGAACCCAATCTGTCATATTGCGAAGAGCCTGTCAGGATTCTTGATACCAGAGAACTAGTGTTGAGAAACCGGACAACTCGTCTGGTAAAAGTTCTATGGAGAAACCATAAGATGGAAGAGGCAACATGGGATCCCGAGGAACTTATGATGAATAAAGACCTGAGTATTTTCATGCATTAGTATTTTAGAAATTTTGAGGATGAAATTTTTTGAAGGAGGGGAGAATCTAACACCTTAAGCTTCCACGGTACACTTCTCTTTGAATAATATAGTAGTGTGTGTTGTACGCAACTTCGAGTTCTAACACACACACCAAAACCAATCAAAATAGACGTTATGAATAGTTATACCCACCTTTTAAAATTTTATAAATTTTATCTTTCAAAATGTACTTCATTTTTGGATTCGGAATATCGAAATTATCTTAGGGTGAATTTTTGGTATTTTTTTGAAAACATTCAATTTTTGATGAATAGTGAAAAACACTGAGTTATAGTTTAAAACCGAATTTTTATTTAAATAATTATTTAATTATTTAAATTTATTTTAGGTAAAAATAGATTTATAATACATATATAATTTCAATGTAATTAATTGAAATCAGTTTATAATAATTTTAGATATATAAAATTTTTATTGAACTTTTCACCGTCTTTTACCCATCTCCTAAGAGAATTTTCAAATTCACATAAAATTTAATTTTACCTCTTCTGTGAGTGAAATTTCGAAAATCCGAGAGACACGGTTAATATCAAAGTGTAAAAAGTGGATCAATAAGATAAAAATAATTTTTGGTGAATAGAAACTTTTTACTTTTATTTACCACGGTTAAAAGTAAATAGGGTAATTAAGGGTAAAAATGATATTATTATTACCATAACACAAGTCATAATTATATTGGCTATGTATTATTTGACAAAAAACAACCTGAGGAATAAAATATGATCCACTTTTGTCCACATGGATTAGATTTGGACATTTATTATTATTTAATTCAAAGAAGAGTTAAAATAGATAAAATCAAAGTTAAATAACTAAAACATTTTTAATATAGGGTAATACATAATATAAATTAGAATATAAATATTCATTAGAATGTTAAAATGGATTCCGAAATAATTAAATTTTATTTATAATTTTTATACATTAAACAATATAATTTTTTTATGACATAATGGTGATGTAGTAATTACCTAATTAATGAAATATTAAAATAATTGATATTATAAATATCAAAATAAATGTAATTTAAGACTATTGATAAATTAAACTAATTTTATAGGTTAATATAACATATTAGTCTTGGTTAGATGAATTGTTTTCGAAGTAATAATGCTGTTATGAATTTAGAAAAAACAAAATACCAAATAGTTTCAAAATTGACATAAAGAAGTATTTTAAACAAATATTATATTATTAACTGATATTCTATTCCTAAAAATCTAAGGATTAACCCAATGACATATATAAGGTTATATATATTAATAATGAACCACTTGGGGTTCTCTTGGCCTGTTATAGTATGTTTATTAACCATATAATATAAAAATACAAAGAGACTTGTTAAATGTCAAAATATTTAACTAAGATTAAAATATAAATGATGAGGTAAATATATTGATCCAAACATGTCTAAAAACTATTGGTTGAGTGGATTTAGACTCATATCCACGTTATCCTCTAAATAAGTCACTTTTGAGCATTTATAAACCGAATATGAATTTATTATAAATAATATTTTAAATTTTTTCTAAGGTGTCCCACACCCCTCTTATAAAAGGGAACCCCCCCTTCTATCAAATGCATACCATCAAAGCGTTTTGGTTCGTCTAAACCCTGCCAAAATATCCTCTCAACTTCTCTCAATTCAACCTAGAAGCCTTAGTATGATCATAAATCCAACTTAAAGAGCCCTTTTGATCAAATAAAAAGGAAGAACCCGAAGAAGAGGTAATGTTTTCACCACCCTCTTTCATGTTCCTTTCTTCTTCCACTTATTCTTTATTTGTTATTTCCATAATAAAATAATAACTCCAGTATCTTCTATATACTTTGATGTTATTATAAATATGGTAAAACCATATTCAGTATTATATCCATCCTTTGAATGACATGTCATCATACGTGCGTACATATGGCTTACCGTCTCCACGTCGTGGTGTAATTGTTATTCAAAAAATTATTATTTGGATGGGTATGATAATGATGTGTAAATGAAAAAAATAATAAATATAACATTATAATGATTTTCTATATATTATATATCATGAAATTATATATTATTTTAATATGAAATGATTGATATTGTCACTCGTGCGTACGTACGGACTACCATCTCCACGAACGCGATGAGATTCATTCCCAATCATATAAATTCAAGTCTAATTCTAATTTTATGATTAAAAATAATTTTTAAGGACTTGATGTCATTCTGGAAATTAATAATATACAACCTATCCATTAAAAACACGGATTATGTAACAAAACATATAAAATAAAAGGAGTAAGTTAACACCCGAAACGACGACAATACTAAGATATTATTAACAAGGCAATGTTAAAAGATCATATATGATATCATATTAATTTTTATGATTCTTGTATAATTTAATAACAATTATTTAACCAATATACAGGAGGTTAACCTACCCTCGACCAAGGAAAAGTACAAGGTAAGGGTTGATTTCACAATCTCTTCATTATCTGAGGTTGTTTATACTTAATTATCTACTGGGACCTCTTTATCATCGACATTCATGTTTCTTAAAAATGTATTTCAAATCATTCTTAATATTTTATAGACTATGGGTTAAAGTAATTTATACCCTTGTTTTACTTTTTATAAGATGTTTCTAAAGGAATCCTTCCTTCATTTTCCAAACCAGGACCTTTTTAACCTTCTCGACAGAATTTAGGTAAGAATGTTGTTTTTTAACTTATACAGCAGGTGCGGTTATTTTCCTACATTATAAAATCATCTATTCTTACCTTATAAGATTATAAGAATATTTTCAAGGTAAATGTTTTATTTTATAATTATCTAACTTTTAAATGATTTAAAAAAGTGATATTTCTCTCAAATAGTTTTGTTCTCATCTATGTCAACATACATTGATGGATTTTAAGCTTATTTGATGTTGATTTATTATGATACAAAACTTCCATATTGTGTTGATGTTTTTGTGATATGTTTGACTGTGGATGTGTTATTTTCATACCATTCATGGTTTATTGAGAATGTATTGACCTTTTTTAGGCTAGTTTTAATACGAATGTTTATGTTATGTTTAAACATGTTCATATGAGGAATACATTGGACTTAGTATGTGACGGGTGGAGCCTACTATAGCTCCTTGATGCAACGGTATATCTCATGAGACAAACTAGTGACATGGAATAAGGCCTTGACAAAATATTATTTGTAGTCTTGGCACAAGGCCTTGACTATGTGGTTATGATGGTATGGAATTATGCATTCCAACATTATGAAAGTGGTTATTGATATTGCATTTGATTATTCGGCTAGTAGAATATCTATGTGAATAACTAAATGGAATTATTTCATTTTATTTCTGCCATATTATTCTGAAGTTCAAGTTTAAAAGGCTTTTGTTTTAGTTATACATTGCTTTAAATGATTATGCTTATTTATGAAATTTTCTGCAATATTTCTATCCTTACTCAGCATATGAGCTCACCTCTTTCAATGATTTATTTTTCCTAGGATGTGAAGAAATATTTTATGACTGACCTGCAGGGATAGTCTGAAGGGGATATGAGTGTGGACTATGGAGACTATGTTATTTTAGTTTTTCACTTTACGATGTAACGTAACATTTATGAATGTATCTAGTGTTTCCAAGGCGACTAAACTAATTGGTCATTCGAGACTTGATCTTTTCTGATCATGACAATGTTATGTAATAATGCACTGACTCTCAGCAACTACGGTCAGGTTTTTACAATAATTGTAAAAATATAAAATATTATATAGTTTCATAACTTTTTTTAATTGAAAAATGATAACATCGCTCATACATATGTATAGACTACCACCTCCGCGAAGTGATGTGATTAATTTTTCATCACCGCATCACATAAATGATATATATAAGTTTATTTAATTTTAAAATATGGTATTTATGATATAAATATAATTATTTAAGTATAAAATAATACTTATTATCTTTCCATAATGATATTTTAATTGTAACAACCCGAAATTTTGAATAAATATTGTTTCCTAATTTTATGTGTTATTTTATTTTTATACTCAACAAAAATGTTTCATTTGATAACATGAGTATAATTAAAATGATACTGTTGGTTTTTGACTGTTATATGACCATTGGTAAATATGAACACTGGAAACTAAACGTTTTGATTATTGTCTCTAAATACAAGTAATCTTGGTTAATTAATATAGAAAGAAGATTCGATGGCCTCACCCAGTAGTCTTGGTCCAATCGAAGCCCATCTAACAGAACTTGGGAAGGAGGTAGCACCACTGGGCTTTGCTCTGGACCAAACCCAAGCTGAACTTCATCGTATAAAGATAGAACGGGATCGCCTTCGCGAGAAGTTCAAACTGATAGAAATTACTACTCGTGCGATGTTGGCCGAGCCTCCCTCAGATTCTCTCACTTTAGCACACCTTACACTTAGGTCCTATGCTGGTGTGATAAGGGGCTATGTAAGGAGACCATAACTGCCTTATGTAATCCTTTGTTTTAAATAAAAATTGGGATTTCTTCTTATGATGAAGTTTATGAATTTTCAAATGACCGGATGAATATAGTATGAATATTTTTGATGAATTTTAGAAAAAGGATATTTTAAAAATGGTTGTGTAAACCTTAAATAATTAAAAATGTGTAATGATTTTCGAAAAATGGTCTTCTACAATTATGTTCAGTACGAAATTTAGTGTCTAATAAGATCAACTTAATTTTTGATGAATAGTAAATTATGAATAGTGATTTTATGATTAGGATTAGTAATGTGTCCAAATGGATTAGTAGTCTCACTTAAAGAATGTATTAATATAATCTAGGCACCTTGATTAAGTAATGTGATTCTATAAAATGGTTAAATAATGGTTTCATAAATTATTATTCAAGTATTAGTTTTTTCGGGTGAATAGTGTTTTTTAATTAAAAATTTAATTAAAAATATTTAGATAATTATTTTTATAAAACAGATATCATTTTATGTAATCAGAGCGTTGATATTTGGTTAAGTTGAAATTTTGGGATTATTCTGAGAAAGTTGAATTTTCGATGAATAGTGAAAATACAGTTTTTAAGTTACGGGTGTTTAATGACATCATTAAATGATGTATTAAGTTTTTAATCAATATTTTCGAATTATGAATAGTGAGATAAGGTATGAGGTGTCCCAAGTGGCCAATACCATGGGCAAATACCATGGGAAAGACCATGGTTTTGCCAAAACCACTAATGAGGTGTCCCTTTTCCATTAATGCCTTGTCCCCTCACTTTCCCTATAAATACCAAGCCATCCTCTCATCAATTCGACTCCCCACTCTCCGCCAACGAAGTTCTGGTCTCATTACTTCCCAAGGATTCCTCCCATGGTTCCCCAAGCCCTCAAGGTCCCATCCTTTGAGTTTTCAGAGTTATGATTTAAGGTAAGGGATCTGATCCCTCTCTTTCTTTTCAAGAAATCTCTTTTATGTAATTTCTTTTATGCTCCATGTTATTATGATAAAGGATGTTCTTTTATACTCCTCTTACTTCCCTTTTCATGTTCATATAATTATAGATCCCCTCTTTCTCTCATTATTTCTTTTTATGATGTTTTAAGTGGCGCCGTTAGGCTGCCGAAAGTTTTGTAACAGATTCTTTCTCCCTTCTCATTTTTCAAGATCTATTATCATGTAAAGTATTTCAAGTTCCTTTTTGTTATGTCGTGGTATGATCTATAAATTTATCATACTGATCTTTTATGATCATATGATGAGAGACCCCGTTTGATCTCTTCAATTCATTATTTTGATGTTTTAAGTGGCGTCGTTAGGCTGCCGAATTTATTAAGTGGTTCTTCACCCTTATCGTTTTGAAGTTCTACTTTCATGTCAATTCTTTCAAGTTCCTTTTTGTTATGTTGGGGTATGATTTCTATATCTATCATACTGGAATCTTATGTTCATATGATGAGAGACCCCATTCGATCTCTTCAATTCAGTATTTTGAAGTTTTAAGTGGCGTCGTTAGGCTGCCGAATTTATTAAGTGGTTCTTCACCCTTCTCGTTTTGAAGTTCTACTTTCATGCCAATTATTTCAAGTTCCTTTTTGTTATGTTGGGGTATGATATCTATATCTATCATACTGGACTCTTATGATCATATGATGTGAGACCCCATTTGATCTCTTCAATTCAGTATTTTGAAGTTTTAAGTGGCGCCGTTAGGCTGCCGAATTTATTAAGTGGTTCTTCACCCTTCTCATTTTGAAGTTCTACTTTCATGTCAATTATTTTAAGTTCCTTTTTGTTATGTTGGGGTATGATCTCTATATCTATCATACTGGACTCTTATGTTCATATTATGAGAGACCCCATTTGATCTCTTCAATTCAGTATTTTGAAGTTTTAAGTGGCGCCGTTAGGATGCCGAATTTTTAAGGGATTCTTTCACCCTTCTCATTCTTTTCAAAGTTCTACTTTCATGTCAAGTATATCAAATTCCTTTTTAATTATTTTGGGGAATTATCTCTATATCTATCATACTGAAATCTTATTTTCACATGATGAGAGACCCTATTTGATCTTTTCAAATCATTTTTGTTGAAGTTTAAGTAACGTCGTTAGGCTTCCGAACTTTCATAAGAGAAATCTAATTTTTGTCTTCCTTCCATGTTTTTCATTTCAAATGTTATGTCATTGAAATTGCATTACCATGATCATGTATCCTTCTTATTCTGTCCATATACTATTTTATGGGTCATTTATGAATGTTTGACCCATTTTCCCTCTCTTTTTAATGTCTTCTAAAACCTTGTAACATAGTCGTTATGCTGCAGAATTTCTGTCTCAAAATGACTCTCTCTTTTTCTAAAGTTCTTTTATATTATTAAGTGAATACTCAAATCTCTTTCTTCTAAAGGGGTATTCACATATATACCAAAATGTTCTATTTTAAATTCTGGTATTTACATACAGGAGACCCACCTTCCTTTTCGGTGGGTTTTAAAGTGACGTAAAGATCATGTCTTTAAAGAAGTTTTTAAAACATTGTGATTCTGAAATGAAACCCATTTATTTTATGCTATATGGGTTATTTATGAAATGTTTGATGATGATATATGTGACTCACATGATAATAAAGGCAAATTTAAGGGTGCACCCTGATAGCGCTCCAATGCATTGGGTAATGATGTAACCACTAGAGATTACAATTTTCACAATACCTTGGTGAATAACCTTGGTAATTTTCAAATGACACCTTGGGGATGGACCTTGGTGATATGTTCATGATTTTCTATGTTAAATGATGTAGCCACATTTTCAAGTTATGAAAAATGATATTTTTATTATGATATGCCTCCTTATTTCATTCTCATGCCTTAAAGTTCTTTTTCATGACCTTATTGAAGTATCTCAAGTTCACATGTAAAATGTTTCTATTGTTTTCCTTACTGGTCTTTTTTCTCACCCTTTCTTTTGATGTATGCTCCTTGGTTATGTGATGCAGTAATGAACCTAGGATGAACATGAGGAGATGCCTTTCAAGTGTTTTAGAAGAATGTTTTATGTTTTCATGTTTAAAGTTCCTGGATTCCAAGACACTAAACCTTAAAGATCCTCAGTTTTGTAAAATGTAATGAAAGTTTATGTGATAAATAGGCGGGATTCTATAGTTGGTATCAAAGGATGGTTTAGTTATTTGTGGAAATTAGGATATGAAAAATCTAGGAATAAACCTATAGAAAAGTTTAAATATTGGAAATCTTCCTGGTATTTTGGTGAGTATTGAGTAAGGGGTTTCAAAGAAAATACATCCCTGTCTGGATACGAGCAGGTAGAGGTGGCTCTGGCACAGATGTACATAGGGGTAAAACCTGAAAACACCGCTTTGAGCTAGACTCGAACGGGAACTGGTACACGACAACGGGCCTTGCTGCACTCTTGGTTATGAAACTCCCGGGGGATATGCTTTGGTAAATTCATAAGCTTAGTATGAACCATTATTAAAGGAACAAGGATAAAACAAAATAAAGATTCACATAAGAATATATGATCATGGATAACCTAGATTGGAACCTAAGGGATCACGAGTTAGGATATACTTTTATTCTACATGTTTATCCTTTTATGCTTAAAGTTTCCTTTTCATGATTATTAGCTAAGTAAATAAGCCCCTAATTATAGTTTCTTTTCATAGTTAATGGCGGGAAATGGAAGAACATGTCCCAAAAACCAATGTGATAGGAAATGCGACGATTGTCATATTAATATGACAGAGGTGATTAGGGGATTAAATGATGATTATTATTTTGGAATACGTTCACTATTTTTGGGACCCTATATGATCGAGGTAAATAGATTACTACGGTATTTTCATTGAGGAGTAAGGTTGACTTATATTTTGAAGAATCGATGAATTTATGGTGGACTTATAGTAATTTAGGTTACTTATGGGAATGATTAACCTATCTTGGGTAAAATATGTTTAGTTTAGATAATTTTTTTATAAGATGTTAGGAGTGGTTGATTTTGTTTGGAGATGAACAATGAAGTTTATTTTGGAAGACTATGTTATCAAATCCTTCTTGTATTTGGGTTTTAATCTTAGTTTGGTCTATTTTGAGGAATTTTAAGGACTGTTATTTATGGGATGGTCTATGATGAACTTTGGGTATTACCATGGAACATTGAAGATTTAAAATTAGTTTCCATTCCTATGGGAATATTCCTTTTTGAAGAGTTGTTTAACCTTACCCTTTCTATTTTTGGGATAATGTTTAAAGATAGAAGAAATATATAGTTAATCTTTTGTGGATTATGTGATTCTCTAGAAGATGATTATTGTGTTTTGATGAGACCAAGTAGTTTTGAATGATCATCGTTTGGGATAAAAGATTAGTTTTGGTAGAAAATTATTAAAGGGTGAAACTCTACATGAAGGTAGATATATTTTTTTATGTTTTTGTTCTATGTTGTAAATGAATTCCTCAAAATTATGAAAAGGAACGAAAAAAAATGTTGTTGGTTTACGTTTCCTACTAGGTAATCAAAGATCGTTTACACACATCATAACATAGGTATTTTCTTATGGTTAACTTTCTCCTAATCATGTTCTCTGTCACTCTCCCTCAGAACTTGACCCTTTGTTTTCTCCTCCATGTCCATGTTTTCCTATATGGAAGCCTAGTGTGGGCTAACTCGGGTGACCTTCGTACTTCCCTTTCTTTATTTTAAAGTAATAGTTTTACTGACTCCTTTTCCGATGTGGGACTTTCAATGAAATTCCAAACATAATTTTAAAAAAATTGTGAGGACGCAATTTCTTAAGGGGGGAAGATTGTAACAACCCGAAATTTTGAATAAATCTTGTTTCCTAATTTTATGTGTTATTTTATTTTTATACTCAACAAAAATGTTTCATTTGATAACATGAGTATAATTAAAATGATACTGTTGGTTTTTTACTGTTATATGACCATTGGTCAATATGACCACTCGAAACTAAACGTTTTTATTATTGTCTCTAAATACAAGTAATCTTGGTTAATTAATATAGAAAGAAGGTTCGATGGCCTCACCCAGTAGTCTTGGACCAATCGAAGCCCATCTAACAGAACTTGGGAAGGAGGTAGCACCACCGGGCTTCGCTCTAGACCAAACCCAAGCTGAACTTCATCGTATAAAGCTATAACGGGATCGCCTTCACGAGAAGTTCAAACTGATAGAAATTACTACTCGTGCGATGTTGGCTGAGCCTCCCTCGGATTCTCTCACCTTAGCACACCTTAAACTTAGGTCCTATGCTGGTATGATAAGGGGCTATGTAAGGAGACCGTAACTGCCTTGTGTAATCCTTCGTTTTAAATAAAAATTGGGATTTCTTCTTATGATGAAGTTTATGAATTTTCAAATGACCGGATAAATATAGTATGCATATTTTTGATGAATTTTAGAAAAAGGATATTTTAAAAATGGTTGTGTAAACCTTAAATAATTAAAAATGTGTAATGATTTTCAAAAAATGGTCTTCTACAATTATGTTCAGTATGAAATTTAGTGTCTAATAAGATCAACTTAATTTTTGATGAATAGTAAGTTATGAATAGTGATTTTATGATTAGTTTTAGTAATGTGTCCAAATGGATTAGTAATCTCACTTAAAGAAAGTATTAATATAATCTAGGCACCTTGATTAAGTAATGTGATTCAACAAAATGGTTAAATAATGGTTACACAAATTATTATTCAAGTATTAGTTTTTTCGGGTGAATAGTGTTTTTTAATTAAAAATTTAATTAAAAATATTTAGATAATTATTTTTATAAAAAAAGTTTCATTTTTTGTAATCAGAGCATTGATATTTAGTTAAGGTGAAATTTTGGGATTATTCTGAGAAAGTTGAATTTTCGATGAACAGTGAAAATACAGTTTTTATGTTACGGGTGTTTAATGACATCATTAAATGATGTATTAAGTTTTTAATCAATATTTTCGAATTGTTAATAGTGAGATAAGTTATGAGGTTTCCCAAGTGGCCAATACCATGGTCAAATACCATGGGCAAGCCCATGGTTTTTCCAAAACCACTAATGAGGTGTCCCTTTGCCATTAATGCATTGTCCCCTCACTTTCCCTATAAATACCAATCCATCCTCTCATCCATTCGACTCCCCACTCTCCCCCAACTAAGTTCTGGTCTCATTACCTCCCAAGTAGTCCTCCCATGGTGCCCCCAAGCCCTCAAGGTCCCAACCTTTGAGTTTTAAGAGTTATGTTTTAAGGTAAGGGATCCGATCTCTCTCTTTCTTTTCAAGAAATCTCTTTTATGTAATTTCTTTTATGCTCCATGTTCTTATGTTAAAGGATGTTCTTTTATACTCCTCTTACTGACCTTTTTATGTTCATATAATGAGTGATCCCCTCTTGCTCTCATTATTTCGTTTTATGACGTTTTAAGTGGCGCCGTTAGGCTGCCGAAATTTTTGTAACAGATTCTTTCTCCCTTCTCATTTTTCAAGATCTATTATCATGTAAAGTATTTCAAGTTCCTTTTTGTTATGTCGAGGTATGATCTCTAAATTTATAATACTGATATTTTATGATCATATGATGAGATACCCCATTTGATCTCTTCAATTAAGTATTTTGAAGTTTTAAGTGGTGTTGTTAGGCTGACGAATTTATTAAGTGGTTCTTCACCCTTCTCGTTTTGAAGTTCTACTTTCATGTCAATTATTTCAAGTTCCTTTTTTTTATGTTGGGGTATGATCTCTATATCTATAATACTGGAATCTTATGTTCATATTATTAGAGACCCCATTTGATCTCTTCAATTCAGTAGTTTTAAGTTTTAAGAGGCGCCGTTAGACTGCCGAATTTATTAAGTGGTTCTTCACCCTTCTCGTTTTGAAGTTCTACTTTCATGTCAATTATTTCAAGTTCCTTTTTGTTATGTTGGGGTATGATCTCTATATCTATAATTCTGGACTCTTATGTTCATATGATGAGAGAACCCATTTGATCTCTTCAATTCAGTATTTTGAAGTTTTAAGTGGCGCCGTTAGGCTGCCGAATTTATTAAGTGGTTCTTCACCCTTCTCATTTTGAAGTTCTACTTTCATGTCAATTCTTTCAAGTTCCTTTTTTGTTATGTTGTGGTATGATATCTATATCTATCATACTGGAATCTTATTTTCATATGATGAGAGACCCCATTTGATCTCTTCAATTCAGTATTTTTAAGTTTTAAGTGGTGCCGTTAGGATGCCGAATTTTTTAGGGATTCTTTCACCCTTCTCATTCTTTTCAAAGTTCTACTTTCATGTCAAGTCTTTCAAGTTCATTTTTAATTATTTTGGGGAATTATATCTATATATATCATACTGAACTCTTATTTTCATATGATGAGAGACCCTATTTGATCTTTTCAAATCATTTTTGTTGAAGTTTAAGTAACGCCGTTAGGCTGCCGAACTTTCATAAGAGAAATCTAATTTTTGTCTTCCTTCCATGTTTTTTCATTTCAAATGGTATTTCCTTAAACTTTCATTACCATGATCATGTATCCTTCTTATTCTGTCCATATTCTGTTTTATGGGTCATTTATGAATGTTTGAACCATTTTCCCTCTCTTTTTAATGTCTTTTAAAACCTCTTAACATAGCCGTTATGCTGCAGAATTTCCGTCTCAAAATGTCTCTCTCTTTTTCTAAAGTTCTTTTATATTATTAAGTGAATACTCAAAGCTCTTTCTTCTAAAGGGGTATTCACATATATACCAAAATGTTCTATTTTAAATTCTGGGATTTACATACATGAGACCCACCTTCCTTTTCTGTGGGTTTTAAAGTGACGTAAAGATCATGTCTTTAAAGCAGTTTTTAAAACGTTGTGATTATGAAATGAAACCCATTTATTTTATGCTATATGGGTTATTTATTAAATTCATTATGATGATATATGTGGATAACATGATAATAAAGTAAAATTTAAGGGTGCGCCCTGATAGCGCTCCAATGCATTGGGTAATGATGTAACCACTAGAGATTACAATTTTCACGATACCTTGGTGAATAACCTGGGTAATTTTCAAATGACACCTTGGGGATGGGCCTTGGTGATATGTTCATGATTGTCTATGTTAAATGAAGTAGCCACATTTTCAAGTTATGAAAAATGTTATTTTTATTATGATATGCCTCCTTATTTCATTCTCATGCCTTAAAGTTATTTTTCATGACCTTATTGAAGTATCTCAAGTTCACATGTAAAATGTTTCTCTTGTTTTCCTTACTGGGATTTTTGCTCACCCTTTCTTTTGATGTATGCTCCCAGGTTATGTGATGTAGTAATGAACCTAGGATGATCATGAGGAGAATCCTTTCATGTGTTTTATAAGAATGTTTTATGTTTTCATGTTTAAAGTTCCTGGTTTCCAAGACACTAAACCTCAAAGATCCTCGGTTTTGTAAAATTTAATGAAAGTTTATGTGATAAAGAGGCGGGATGATATATTAATGAAGGGAACATTACTCACTTGTACATACATCCTACCATCTCCATGATTATAATATATTTAATTTTTCATAATAATATTTCATGATTGCTTTTCAATGTTTAATTAAGGGAAAAAATGATAATTATTTGAAAATTTTATTATTTGTATGATTAAATATTCGTATCATTGACCATAGTCATCCTACAAAATTTATATTAGACATATTAAGAGAATATTTTCAAAACAACTAACATAAATTTAATTGATTGAATAATTAACTATAAAATGGTAAGAGATAATACAAAAAAGAATAATAAATTTGAATAATGTTATTAATAAATTAATTAATTAAAAAAATTATATATTTCAAAAATGTAAATAATGTATATGATAAGTCTCGGCCAAGTTAAGAAACTTTATTTCAAATAAATCCTCTTTTTAAATCTCCCTTCTAACCATTTTCATCCAAGTTCATTTTTTATAATTATTTTAGGGAAGAATTTATATGAAAATAATATAATTATAAAGTAAATTTTCCCCCTTCTACCTTCTTTCATGTGTTTTCAAATTGAATCTTATTACATAATGTTCAGAATTTCATTACAAAATGTTAAAAGGAATGTTATATTTTAACATATACAATGACAATGAAATTTTCTACAATTATAGTCGTTATTTTATTTTTGAACTACATAATGATATTTCATGCTTTATTCAATGAAAACCCCCCATACCTATGTTTTGGATTTTTTAAATAAGGGTTTTATAATGGAATTAATATTTTAATATCTAGAAATGTTTTCTTATGGGTGAAAATAATAACTTTATTAGTGTAATGATAAAAATAAAGGCTTCCATGTTTTTTAATTTTGTTATGGTTATGGGGAATTGTTTAGGATGACGTATGGTTCATTTATAAACAATTGACAATTGTTTAAACTATTAACCCATGATGGGTGGAGGCATTATTAACTATGTATGGTTAGTTCTATGATACACTAAGGATGGGTGGGTATGTGATATCCCTATAGTGTATTGGGTCTGGAATTCTACTGTACAGTTATTCCATTTGAAAGGTATTAATAAAAAAATGATTTCCCATGTATCTAATTTTTTTATAAATTATTGTTGTTTTTTAATGAAATATTATGATTTCTTAGGGAAACATAATGATCTTAAGATCAAAGGGAAGTATATGATAATTTTTAATTATGATAATTATATCTTTTCCAAAAAGGTTTTATGAGTTTTTCATGACAAGAATAAAACATTTATGAGTGTTATTTTATCTTTAATATTTCTTATGAAATGTTATTGGTAGTCAAGTTTATTTTTTGGGTACAAAAACATTAATTTTGATCCCCAGTTTTTATTTTGAAAAGGAAAACCTTTATAAGTTTGCCTGGAATTTTTTTTGAATCTTTATATTTATGTCATTTTGTAATTTTGTTTCTTATACCATGTTTTAAAATATTATTCATAGTTTTTATGTATTTTTATGTAAATAGATGAAGTAAATATGAAAATTTTGATAATGATTCATAAAAAGAAAACGTGCTTCATTTTTAATGTTTTGTTTATGAAAAAAATCTTATGATAAATATTTATCCACATTATAATATGTGGGTTTGTTATTTAAGAGCTATAACCTGACTTTGTAGAACTATAAAACTAAATATATATAAGAAATAAATAAATTTTATTCTTATTTAAATTAACTATAATATGTACTGTTTAATGCTAGGTCATTATAGTTGGTATAAAAATATGTTTAGCAATCTCCAATAGTCGTGATTTCATTTGAGAATAAGTTAAAAGTACTCCACAACCCTAAGGTATAGTATGTTATGGATTATGATAGTTTTTTACAAAACATATTAAGGCATGAATATTACATGGTTAAGGATATATTAATGTTTATGATCCTTATAAGACATATTATTATGACATGATCACACTAACAATTTTGGTTTTAGTGAATTGATAGATTCAATAAGAACCAAATTAATGACAAAAGTGGTGCAAATTTTGTTGTTTTTTGATTGGTAAACAAGATGGAATGAGATCTATTGTGAATATATTTGTGGTTATTATTAACAAACTATCATGAGTTATAATTAACAAATTGAACATTTGTGAGTTTTCTGATTCATCAAATA
Source organism: Viscum album (assembly GCA_963277665.1). Classification (NCBI taxonomy): domain Eukaryota; kingdom Viridiplantae; phylum Streptophyta; class Magnoliopsida; order Santalales; family Viscaceae; genus Viscum; species Viscum album. The sequence goes on from OY728137.1 coordinate 1,910,984,381, forward strand.
AGATGGAGATGGAGTTCTGAGAAAGTTAAGGTGATATAGATCATAAAGGTAAAAATATTCAATGAGTTATGAATTAAGATTGTAGGAAGAAGAACCTACGTAAATTTCTTAGAAGAAAATGAAGATGTTTTATATTTGGTAAAGTAGGGAATTATAAATAATTTACCATGTAAGAAGGAACAATTCAATAATTACATAAAGGGGAATATAGTTCTTCTAAAAACAATAATTCAATTTTTTAAATTAGGGAAGTTTTATCATTATGAAAATCGACTGAATAACGGGAAATATCAATAAAAATATTAGAAGGAACTTGTTTATTAATTTTATAAATTCTTAATTAAAACATAGTGGATGATGGGAAACTATAAATGTAATATAAAGGTATTGATTTTGTCCAGGATTATATTTTCATATTGATGAATATTAGGACATGATTGGTAATTTTAACGTATAAAGGATGTATTGAGGAATAAGATATAAGTACATGGTAAATATAGTATGAAAAATTTTGAATGATTGAGGTGTCTATATATAGCAATCCAAGAATTATGACTTAAAGATAGTCATAATATTAAAATAATTAATACCCTTTTATTTATTGTACGATTGTTTTTAATGCGATTAATGATATTTTGGTATGCGTTTTATTTGGTTGATGTATATTTCACCATTTGGTTCAACATGAAGTATCATTTGAGAAAGATTTCCATTATATGTGGTGGACATAATCATAAATTTATTTATAAAATTTAGGATTTTTGTGATATTTTATAATGAGTTGGTAATGGTTTACTACGATTTTGGAGTATATATTTGATTATATAGATGACCATAGGATTGAGAATTGAGTTAGTTTTGAAGTGATTAATGTTATATTAGATGAATACCACTATAATTTGGGGAATGTTATATGTTTAAGGTAAGGAAAATATTGTGGGATTTTATTTGAGTAATAAAGGTTGAATTATCTTTTTGAAACATAAATGATTTAAATGTGGCTTTAAGGTGATTCATTTCATTTATGGTAATGATTATCATATCTTGCAGACTTTATGATTTTGGTATATACATTGTGATATGATACTTAAGAGTTGTTTATGTCATTTTGAGATCAATGTTAATTTTATATTGGAAGACTATGTGATCAAATAAATCTGATCTTTGGGATTAAATCACAGTGGGAGATATATTGAATAAATTTATTGATAGTTATTTATAGAATTATTTAGTTAGAACATTGGTTATAATGGATGAATTTTATAGATTAACATATTATTTATTCGTATAATGGTTTATTCATTTTAGTAATGATCTTATGTCGTGCTAACTGGTTTGGATTTGGGTAATGTATAAGGATATGTGAAATTACTTTTTTTTACTTTATGGAAATACATGATTTGATAAAATTTAATATTATTAATTTTGACATAAAAAATCGTCTTAAATACTCATTATTTTGGAAAAAATATGAGATTGTGGGTAAAATTGATTAATAGACAAAATTCTACATATCACGTGGGTAAATTTACTTATATCATTAATTGAAAGGGTAAATTAATACCTCAACTACACTAAGAGGATTATGAAAAAAATTTGTCCAATTAACATCATTTCTTATGAATTTATGGTCTTTTCTCACACAGCTTTAGATTATGATTTTATGGTCACTGACTTTATCATGATTATTAAATTTCTTATGAGTAATGATCTCTATCACTCTGTATATTTATTTTGACATTGTGATTTTCTCCCATGTCAATTTTTTTACTTCCCAATAATGTTTTCATATCTCCAAATCTATTTGTGTGTTACTCTAGATGACCATAGTATTTTAATTCCAAAATTTCAAGAGGATATTTATAATAACCCTTTTTTTCGATATGTGTTTTCAATAAAGGTATTTTCAAATGGGAAACATTTTATTACCAATATGAAGTTTATATTGCAAAGAAATCATTTATTAAATTGGTAGGGATGTAACACCATGATATTTTTAAAAAAACAAAACTATGTTTGATAGCTTATAAAACACGTAACATCGAGCCAGAAAGAACCATGAAATATTATAAATTTAATATGACATCTATAAGCTTTCCATTAAATTAGTCACTATGAATAGGATTAAAAATATTATTATTATATATAATGGTCTTAAAAATATGAAATTAATGATAAATTATTCATAAATATGCACTTGTCTTTTAGTAAAGTCAATTTTTTCTTAAAAATTACTACTACTTTACAAAAATTATTTCTTTTTGTGAGAAATTATTATAATTAATTTATAGATTTTATAGAAATGACATCTTATATAATGAAATTAAATTCTGAAATCTGCATGCTAATACTAGATTAATGTGTTTTTTTAGAATATTCCCAAAAGATTTATTTTTCAATGAATTGTGAAAAGTATTGTTTTTATTTTTATTTAATGTAGTTAGAAAGTAGTAAATTATTTTAGATACGTTTTGAATATAATTAGTTAATTTTTATATAAAATAATTCAATTATTATTTTTTAAATGAATTTTATACTTCAATATAAAATAAAAAATATTTTATACTTAAAATGGGCATTTTTTCGGAAAACTCATTATCATTACGTTCTCAAATTTAATTTAATATAAAATTATAAAAATTAAAATTTTTTAATCTATAAAAATATGTCCCATAATAGAAACAGGAGATATAAATTTGGTAAATAGGGCCCTTTTATTTTTTGTCATTATGAATAGTTAAATTAGTATACTTATGTCACTTCATTAAAGGCAAATATGAGAATTTATGTTAAAAATAATTTGATATAAAATTAAAAATGACCCAAATACTTGACATAGTATTATTTGGGGAGTATATAACATTTATAAACATAAAAAAGTTAAATATATTTCTTTTTCCCATTTTTTATCTAAAATTTACCTTTATATTATATTATATAAATAGAAGTTAAAAATTTCATTCTATTTATTTTATTATGTATAAATTTTCAACCTAGGTATAATAAAAATATATATTCATTTGAAAACTAAATTATTTTTCTTAATAATTGTAATTTATTTTGTATTTTTAGTGTTGAAATAATTACCTTGAATACTTATGAAGTCATGACATAGTTCTTGTACAAGGTTTGAAAAAATTAAAATTATATTAAAAACCTCTAAATATTATATTTTTTTAGTATTTTTCTTTCATACTTATTTCATAGATAAAAATGACATATTATATAGTTTTTTCTGCTTTAGATTCTAATACATCTATTTAAATGTAGTTGTAAAAGTCAAACTGAATGAATAATTGAAAAAATGACAATAATGTTATTTTAGAATTAATAATAATTTACTAAGTGATTTTAAAATATTAAAATATTATCTTCATTATATTTAGTGGGATTTGGTTTTTAAATTAACCGTGATCCATTTATTTCAATTTTTCCTTCTATAATAACTATATTAATACCGTAAGAGAAAAAACATTAATATCTGGGTAATTAACAAAAGGGTTAATGATGGATTAAAACAAAAAGATATAGGTATAAATGTGATATAAATATAACTACCCTACTCTTTATTACATAATAAAACATGATTTATTATATAAAATTAACTTGATACAATATAGAATATTGAGAGTTATAATGTCTTTGGGTGTTAGGATCATTAGATAACAACTTAAAACAATATATAAAACATATTTATTGAAAAAATCTTTTACATGACTACTATATTCTCTCATACTTAGCATTGCATGGAATAACCTGAGCACATGCATAAGAAAATGGTAATCTATAAATCCCATTAAGGGAGTAAACAAGGTATAACATGAGTAATACAACACATGTTATACAAGGGGAATATCAATGGAGCACAAGATAAACATGAACATAATGTCATGATAAATCATGTAATCATAACATGGAGGTGTGGCAACAACACATAGCAAGGAATTAGCATGATCCAAGGCTCATTTCACATGGAGCATGAGTAAAACCTCATTGAACATGAAGCACAATTAAATCCTAACTACACTTGAATTATAATGATTCAACACCCTTTAAACATGAAATATCATGATACTATACTTTACCAATGAATTGGAGAGCTATCAGGGAGCACCCTTCTTAAAAATTTCATTTCATGCATAAGTGTTCCACAAGATCATAGAACATGTATTCCTAAAACAACATAATTTATTCCACCATTAAGGAATGTGAAATTCATACATTAATGTCTTAAATAAATATGTAAATGGGCATAAAGTTGAATACCCTTGATAGAGAAATGGGCATGGTATTCACTACACAATGATTTTGGCTTGGAAAAATGCGATGCAATTTCCGCAGCATAACTGCGTGACATAAGACTTCATAAAAATGGTTGATGAGAAAGAAAGGGGTGTCTCATCATATGTACATTAAATAAACTGTAAGAGTTTCATATATATATATATATATATATATATATATATATATATATTTCCCAACATAACTAATGGAATTCATATTCAAAATACAAAATAATTGCTTGAATGTAAATGAGAAGAGAGAAATTCCTTAGGGAATTTCGGCATGGTAACGGGTGTACTTTGGAGGCACCAATGAGAGTGAAAGGGGTCTATAATAATTAAAAAATAAATATTTCAATATAAGTGAGATGATAAATCATACCCCAACATTTATAAGTGAAAATAAAATGGCATAACAATATTATGAAACTTGGATAAAAAGAGGATGGAAGGAATCCATTACTTGGAAGTGTGATACCAAAGGATTGGGAGGATCTTGAGAGAGGATTCTTTGGATCTTGGGGTGACTTTGGAGGATTCTAGAGAGATGAGGGAATAAGTTGGACGAACTACAATTTATTTGAGTGAAGAGGAAGTGGGAACTTAGGTGGGTTTATATAGAAAAGAAGAGGTAATTCGTTATTATTTAGTTTTGGTACACCACACATTAAACTAATCACAATAAAAAATCATCCAATGGTGTTTCCCATGGGTTTTTCAAAAAAAAAGAGTGGAAACAAATTTATAAGGCCAATGTACTAACATCTTAAAATAATAGGGTTTCTTATGTGGATGTGGGTCTCACTCTCAAGGAAAACAATTTAAAATCACAAAATGTTTTATAAGACTTGAAGGGTCCACTAATGATTTATAAATTAAATCAAACAAACCCGAAATCGCATTATTTTAATGTTAAAACATATATTGACTGAACCTAATTTTTATAGTATTTTATTACATCACCATTAGGTCATTATGATGCCATAACACACATTATATATTTAACCAGTATTTAATTTTTACCCAAAAATTTTGCTGTTTTAAAAAATTATAAAAAATTCACCATTGGATAATTCTGACATCTGGATTCTAAAAATAATTTTGATTTTATCTAAATAATTTTATGAATATGTGAATTTTCACTTTTAAAATAAAAACTGACATTTATCGAAAAATCTTGCATTTTGACAAAAAATATCTTTCGAACCTAAATTAAAATTAAAATTGCATTCATAAAATTATACGGTCATTTATATTTCATAAAAATTAATTAAACAAAAATAATAATATTTTACTAAAATAATAATTAATTAAAAAATCCATTAATTCATAAAAATAGATTTCATAGTTGAATATTAACTACAAATACTACTTGTGCTTTAAAAACAATTTACAAAGTAACAATAATAAAAAGAATGTATATTATATATACAAGAATAGGTGTAAATAACCATAGTACTCAGGTATTGTTACATAACCCATTAAAACACCTGTAGAAAACTATAGGGTAAGATGCGTGATGGTGAAAGACTCTTGGGGTGGCTCAGATAACATTGCTCGAGTGGTAATATCTATTAACTTATGCTTTTCTCGTAGGCGGTTCCTCTCTAGAATAATGCCTTCAAGATTGGATTGGTCTTGGTCAAGAGCGAAGCCCAATGACTCCACCTCCTTTCCGAGCTCCGACAAATGGGATTCATATGGGGCATGTTTACTGGATGAGGCCATCACTTCCTCTGCCTCAATAAATTGGATTTGTTAAAACCCTATATTTATACTAATCATGTGATCACTATTCAACGACTATATTAGAAATGGTCACAATTTTTAATGGTATTTTAAAATCAAAAACATAAAAACAAATAAGTCCATATGTTTTACATAGCCATAAGAAAACATTTAAATAGACCCAGAGTAATTTTCCTTAATGAATTTTTGGGTCATTACAATCTTCCCCCCTTAAGAAATTTTGTCCTCGAAATTTCCATTTCCCACACTAAAAACAATGTGAGTAAATCTGATTCATCACTTTTGATTCCCATGTTGCCTCTTCAAACGTGTGGCTGTGCCACAACACCTTGACGAGGGGAACTGTCTTATTTCGTAGAACCTTTTCTCTATGATTTAAGATTTTCAATAGTTGCTCCTCATACAAAAGATAATCCTCTAGCTCTACTACATCTGAAGGGAGTACATGTGAAGGGTCTGATATGTACTTTCTTAAGAGGGATACATGAAATATATCTTGTACTTTGGCCTTGGTATGTGGAAGTGCTAGTGGATAGGCCACATCCCCGACATGATTATGAATCTTGAAGGGGCCGATGTACCTAAGACTAAATTACATTTCCTTCAAAACCTAATGACCTTCTTCCACAGAGATATGCATAGAAATACCATGTATCAAAATTTAAACTTGAGGTCATATAAATGGTTATCTTCATAACTCTACTGTCGACCTTGGGATATCTTGATATGCTGTTGAATGTTTTCACCATCTGCACCATTTCTTCAACCATTTCAAGACCTAGCAGCTTACACTCGCCGACTTCATCACAACATGTTGATGTTCTAAACCTCTTCCCATACCTGGCTTCATAAGGTTCTATTCAAATGATTTAGTGGAAACTTTTATTATAAGATAACATAACCAGAGGAATATGATGATTCCATCTTCCTTTTAAGTCCATTGATCATGCTCTTATAATGTCCTCAATTGTTTGGATAGTCATATTGGATTGGCCATAAGTTCGAGGATGATAATCCGTACTGAAGTTCATCTCAGTATCCAGAGCATGTTGAAGACTCTTCCAAAAATGTAGAGGAGAATCTTGGATCTCGATCGGATACAATAGATAGTGGTACTCCATGTAGCCTTACCACTTCCATGATATTTATCCATTCCAGTTGATCCAAAGAGAAATTCTCCCAAATAGTAAATAAGTGTGTAGCCTTTGTAAGATGATCCAAAACAATCTAGATTTCATTGTTTCCTTTTGATTTCTTTGGAATTCCAGTGACAAAGACCATAGTGATTTTCTCCCATTTTTATGCTGGTATAGGCAATGGTTGCATCATCCCCTTATACTTATGCCTCTCTACCTTCATTTGCTGACACACCAGTCGCTTTTATATATACTCAATATTCTCCTTATTCATATTATCGCTCCAATAATGCTCTCAGAGATCTTGATACATCTTTCTGTTTCCTGGGTGAATAGAGAAATTCAAACTACTTGCATCATCCAAAAGTCCGTTCTTCAGCTCTAGACTTGATGGGACACATAGTCTTTTCCCAAATATCCCAATTCCTTCTTTATTGACATGGAAATCCTAGGATTTCCCATTTTTTTATAGTTCCCATATTATTCTGAATTTCCACATAATCCTTTTGAGCATCCTTTAACCTTTCCAAAAGAGATGGCTGAGTAATAATTTGTGAAAGGATTGATGATCTTACCTTCTTTATGATTCCCATGTCCAAATTCATAAAATCTAAGAAGATTGGATACTTTAAAATTCTCTTCAATGATAGAATCTCTGGGTCCTTTCTACTTAGAGCATCCCACACCTTGTTCTCTTTCCCGAGGTGGTAATGGATTGAGCAGTCATAGTTTTTTATTAGCTCTTCCCATCTTCATTTTTGCATGTTCAACTCTTTCTGTGTGAATATATACTTGAGGATTTTTTGGTTTGTATATATTTCACACTACTCCCTAAATAGATAATGCCACCAAATTTTTAAAGATAAGATCACCACATCCAACTCCAGATCATGTGTTTGATAATTCTTCTCATGAACTTTCAATTGCCTTGAAGCATATGAAATTAATTTTTCATTTTTCATCAACACACATTCCATTCCCTTCTTCGAAGCATCACTGAATACCACAAAAAGTTCTTCACTTGTGGCTAATGTGAGCATGGGTGCAGTGATAAGACTCTTCATTAACTCAATGAATCTTTCTATGCATTCATCACTCCAAGAAAACTTTACTCCCTTCTAAGTTATCTTGGTAAGAGGGTTGGACAATCGTGATAAATTTCTCACAAATCGTCGATAATATCCCGCTAACCCCAAGAAGATATGGATATCTGTTACTGATGTTGGACTTGTCCATCCCTCTATTGCAGCTATCTTGCAGGGATCTACAGATATCCCATTGCTTGTGACGATAATGGCCAAGAATGAGACCTCCTTCAACCAGAACTCACGCTTGTTAAACTTTTCATAGAGCTTCTCCTTTAGCGAGGTCTCTAGTACATTTCTTAGATGCTCCTCATGATCCTCTTTGATTTCAGAGTATATTAGAATGTCATCTGTAAAGTCTACCACAAATTTATCGAGGTAATTTATAAATACTCTATTCATTATTTCCATGATGATTGTTAGCACATTAATGAGTCTGAAATGCATTAATATGAAATCAGAGTGCCCGTATCTTATATAAAAAGAAACCTTGGGGATGTCTTCCTTCATCACCCTTACTTGATAATATCTTGACTATAAATCTACCTTGGGTAACTATTTTTCTCCATGCACCTGATCAAACAAGTCATCAATTCGAGGGAGAGGATACATGTTCTTTATCGTGATTTTGTAAAGCTCATGATAATCGAGGAAAAGGAACATTGACCCATCCTTCTTCTTGATGAAGAGGATTGGTGCACCCCATGGTGAAGCACATGGGCATATAAACCCTTTATCCAGATTCTCCTGTAGTTGTTTATTCATCTCCTCAAGCTCAAAAATAGACATTTTATATGGATTCTTGCATATTTGAAACACTACAGGTATAAGATCAATTGATAATTCAATATCTCTTTTAGGAGGAAGACCATTAAATTCAATTGGAAACACTTCAGCGAATTCCCTCAAAATATGCATGTCTTCAAGGATGGTTGCCTCCTTAGACACAATCATATGAGCTAGATATGCATGCTCATAGAGAAGTTATATACATGATTGAGATGATGGAGCTAAATAAGATTCATCTTCTTCCATGCACTTGTACAGAATCAGGGGCCGATTCTCCATATGGAGAGTGATTTCCCCCTCACAGTAATTTATGTTGGCGCTATTTAGGTAATGGAAATTCATGCTAAGAATTGCATCAAATTCCACCAGAGGGTATATGATGAGGTTCTTTGGGAAGTTGAATCCACTGATTATGATAGGGGAGAGTTATATTTATGCATTGAAATGATTTGTCCATTTGTCGTACTCATCGACATCTTTATTTCCATGATTTGTGGTGGTGTTGGGATTGTTCTACTAAACGTTCAGGATATAAAAGAATGTGTAGAACATGAATCAAAAAGTTTTTTCTCTATTATTGAGTGAATAACTAGCATACCTTCCCCCACTTATTTTTCGGGGTCCACTTCTTTGTTAGTGATGGAAAAAGATCACCCTTGCTGCCTTGGAGGTTGTTGGTTACCTCTAAAAACCCTTGTCTTAGGGAAAGGAGTTGCAAGGTGACCTGGTTTATTTCATTTGAAGCAATGAACAATATGTTGAGAGTCAAATGGAGAATTTCTATGCTTTGTCCGAGCCGTGGGGTTTTCTTGTCATTAGTTAACAGCTAGGTGTCCTTCTCTTCCATACATAAAGCATTTCCTCGTCCCCTTAAAGAAATTAACGGGGTGATTCATTTCACACCTTTGGAAAGTGGGGTGCTAGATGTTCGTAGCACAATTGGATTTATCCATCGGACATCCAGAATTGAAATCCACCTTTTGCTTCTTATCCCCTTGATATCCCTAAGATTCACCTAACACTATTTCGATCTTGAGGGCACATCAAGAAATTTCTTCATAGCTATCAAATTCACAAATCACCGGGGCTTTTCACAAGCTAGGTTTCATCCCACCAAAGAAGCGGTTGTCACGACCCGTCCTTGGGGCCCATGTCGTGACTACCCCAAGCTCTCCTTCCATAGGCCAGGGGCTAGCGACTAGCACCAAGGCGTAATTACCGGTAAAAAGGGAAGGCATTGCCTTTGTAATGTAAACAAACACCACAGAGCAAGCAAGCAGAAGTAAACACTAAGTAAAAACTGATACAAAGTAAGTGCAGAAAAGTAAGTGGGCCAATACACAAACCCAAACTGAAAGTAAAGTACAACTAGAAAGGGAAAACAACAACTGAAAGTAAAGACGCAGCCTTGAGCCGTCCACTGGAAGTCCCACCTGAAGGGTGACTACAGATAGCCTCCACAGCTCATCGGGTCCAGCCGCCTGCTCCGAGTACGTCCCGCCCATTTGTCTACCTCTGAGTACCGACCTGTTCTGCAAGCCTCAACCGTGATCAACGATGTCTGTCGTCTGCAACCAACACAATGTAGTGCGGGCATACCCCATGCAGGGGTGAGTATAAGCTACTCAGTAGGGACCCCGAGACCCCCGATGGTCTCCCAGAATCCAAAAAGGATAATCTACAAAGGAAAGATACAGTCACTAAGTAACATCCGACACTACTTAGGTATATGCCCATACATATACCTAAGTCATCAATTCCAGTTCCCTCCAACAGCTGAGCCCAAGTTCGATCACATCCACACAGGATAGCACCACACAATCCACATAGGAAAGCAAGTCAAGATTCCGCTCACACTGGTATACTTCTTCGTATGAAGATAGAGATGATCATATATTGCCACTGATTCATCTAAGACATTAGACCCACACAGGATCGATAGGTACTAAACCCCTCAATGACCCACAAAGGATCTGACCCACACAGGGTCCGATAGGTAACTAACCCCTGCAATGACCCACACAAGATCGGACCCACACAGGATCTGTAGGCGCTGGCCCACACAGGACTGCTGAGCACTGACCCACACAGGATCTGAACCACACAGGATCGGTATCACTGATCCACGTAGGATCGCTGAGTGTTGTAGTCGTCGCCATCGAATCCACTAAGGATCTCTGTATAGTCGTCGTCATCGTCACAGCCAACTCTAGGGTACCCGCACAGAGCAAGTTCGTTCGGGAGGGTCCACTCCACGATCCGAGGTGATGATACATAAACTGAAACATAGTCCGGAGTTGATGTATCCAGAAGTTCTATATCGTCAACAAGAACTCAACGTCACAGATGGCGCGTCAATCGGACGCTCGGTCTGAGAGTTATTGACTTTTTCGTCCTAGGGGCCCGGTTCGTTTTTAAGTCAAGACCAACCCGACCATACTCCACCTGCGTCCAAACCTCAAGCGGAGTAAGCCAAAAGGTCCGTCTCGCTAAGAGTAATCTAAAAAATTCGACGACATATCAATCAGACATCCGGAACTCAAGTTATTAGTGTTTCGCTCCGAGGGCCCGGTTGGTTTTGTGTACGAACCAAATGGCCGAACTCAACATTCCCCGAAACCCTGTGTGTAGTATACCGAAACGACCATCTCGATCCAAGGATCACTACGCAACTGACGATGCATCGATCGGAGGTCCGTAGCTCAAGTTATGGGCAACAGACCGAACAAGATTCGATATTAAGGGGTTTGGGCCTGGTCCGACCCGGCCCGATACCCCCAAGGTTGACCAGAACCGGGCAGACCCGAACCGGGTCCGGGTCCAGCCTGCTTGGGTGCGGCTCGGCCTAACGCACTGGCGCTGGCCGGGGGGCCAGGTGGCCGGCTCAGCCGTTACGGCCGAGTGAAGTGGGTGGGGGGCGCGCTGCCCCCGTGTGGAGAAACTGTAGCCCCCATGTGGGGGGCCACTCCATCTGCCCAGCCGGGGGTTACGACCCCCAGCGCTTTCCTATGACCGGCAGGCTGCTGCCGCCACGGTACCGGCAAGGGGCGGTCCCCTTGCTCCGACGCCGGCGGCCCGGTACTGGCCGCCGGTTCCCCTGCTCCGCCACGGCCCAGAACCGGCCGCGACCTTTGTTCGTCTTGCGCGGTGCTATGGCGCTGCAGATTAGTTTGATTCCAACGGCGCGGTGCGACGGCACCATGCTTCTCCACCCTCCCTTTAACAATTTCCACGTGGTGCTTCAGCACTGCTTTGCCTTGCTCGTGCCGCATCAATATCGACAACCAAAACGGGGAGGAGTGTCGACCGTGTTCGTGCGGTCCGATCTCCTCCCATTATTGCGATAATAGGCGGTTCAATTTTAAAGGAATAAAATGACAGATGTAATCCTGAAAAAGAAACTCATTAAACCCGTAGCTCGTCGAATTTGATGAGCGAGTATTCATCGCGGAAACAACCATCATGGAAGAAGGTGTCGCGGAGGGAGGATGGCCACATCGCGGAGAAGCGTCGCGGAAGAACCGTTTCTGGTGTCACGGTACATGGCGTCGCGTAGTCGATCTTTGAGGATTTGGCGTTCTTCATCGGAGGTCAGTGCGTTCTTCACGTTCTTCACATTCATCACAGAAGGAGAATACTTTTCTCCAAATCCTCTCCACGCAACAACTTCCAACAGAAATAAAATAAGAGTTGTCTTTTTTTATTAACGCACAAGACAACCTTTGAAATTAAGAAAAATGAAACGAACAATTAATTCAAAGAAATAATTGTAATGATTTAACTGCCGTAATAAATGAGGCGTTTCTTAACAAGAATAAACGCACGGTTTGACCACATTAAAAAGGGGTGTGGGTGTGTTACTTAGAAGGAAAGAAACGGTGGGGATAGTGTGGGCCCCACCTCACAAATATCCTACCAAGTGGGTAGGATATTGTGGGTCCCACCTTATCCTCATAACATAGGTTAATCTGCTTTAAGTAAAATAAAATAAAGTGTCACACCACTTTTATTTTATTTCTCAACTTAACCCCAAAAATTAAAAACCCCACCAGAGAAAATGAAACTCCAGAAAAGGTGTTTCTAAGAAAATTCTAGCGCTGTGATTCCATCGGTGCCCTCAGAATTTGATTCTGAGCACCAGTTTAAAAGTTAGAAAACCCCACTCATTCATTCGCTAAACATACCCGAGCCAAACTTCGGAAAATGATTCTGGGCACACTGCGGCTCAGAATCAGGTGCCGTCAGAAACTGCATTCTTGTAAAATTCTCAAGAAAATGAAGAAAAAAATTTCCTTGAATATTTCGAGTCTTTATAGAGGTCAACCTTGCATTCCGGAAAAAAAAGACAGAGGCATATAATCCAAGGCTTATGATGTTTTCCTCATATTCTCTGGGAAATTCATCATCTTTTTTGCTTGAGGGCAAGGAATTCCATTTCCATCTTAAGCGGGAGGGTGCGCAGAAAATATTTTTCAAAAAAAATTCCAGAAATCCTTTCATTTCAATGCCTCGATCTCATCCTTAGGCTTCGTATTTTTTGATCAATGTCCACCATTGATTGGCTTCACCCTCCATATGATAAGAATCCAGAAGAACCGTCACTTTTTCGAAACATTGAATGATTGAGAGGATCTTTTCAATGGAGTTGATCCATTGTTTGACAATTGAGTTATCATATGATGAATTAAAAGTTGAATGCCTTTTTCCCATGAAGCTCTCGATTGTGACTTGATTTTTCTTGTGGTGGGGGGGGGGGGGGTTGAACGTTCCTCCTGACCCATGTTTCTATTCAAATATTTAGTTAACTGATAGAGAATTGTGACAATGTTCATGATTCCCACTCCCATCAGATTGGGCATCTCATTATCATAGTCCTCACATTGATCTTCACATCGGTTGTTAGCCCGATTCCTCCTATTACTGGACATTGGTTGGAATAAAAGGAAAGTTAGGGGTAACACATAAAGGGTAATCCAAGGAAAAATAGTTGACTAAAAATTACTTTTATTTCCTAAATTATGAATCTATCAGATTCAATCTACATTATCCATGATCTATTTTCATACATATATTCTTAAGGGAATATTTTTGTAATTCCCTTAATAATTTTTCATACTAAGAATGTGAATTTACCGATGCATATCCCCCAAGAGTGTCCTAAACAAGATTGCAGCAAGACCCGTTGTCATGTAACAGGATATCCTGGGTCAAGCCCGAAACTCCTTGTTGGGGTTTTCACCCCTAGGTACATCTATGCCAGAGCTACCTCTACATGATCGTATCGATACAGGGATGTATTTGCTTTAAAAACCACTTACTCAATACCCACAAAAACATAGGAATGTTTTTATTATACGTATTCTCATCTATAAGGCTTCACGAGGGTTTTCTAATCCTAATATCAAAAATAACTAAACCTATCATTTGATACCAACTATAACAACCATAATCTTCATTACATATTTAAAAATGGTTTATTATATAAAATTTAAGTGATAAAACATAAAAGATCAAGAGTTATAGTGTCTTTGTGGCTTAGGATCATTAAATAAGAACTTAAAACATTAAATAAAATATCTCATTTGAAAAAATCATTTACATGACCAGTACATTACCGCGTACATAACAATTCATGGGATAACCTGAGTACATACATAAGAAAAAGGCAAGATACAAAGCCCATTAAGGGAGAAAACAAGGTATAAAATGAGGAATAAAATAAATTTTAGATAAGAGGAATATCAATAGAGCACAAGAGAAACATGAACATAAATCCAAGATAAAGAATGATAATAATAACATGGAGATGTGATAACAACCCTTAACATGGAATTAGCAGGAGCCACAACTCATTTTACATGGACCATGACGAAACCCTCATTGCACATGAAGCACTAGTAAACCCTCATTGCACTTGAATTAGCATGAGTCAACAACCATTTCACATGATGTATCATGATACTATACATTACCCAATGCATTTGAGTGATATCAGGGTGCACCCTTCTTAAACATTTCATTTCATGTTTAAGTGTGCCACAAGATCATAGAACATGAATTCATAAAACATCATAATTTATTACACGATTAAGTAATGTGAAATTCGTACATGATATTCTTAGATCAATATGTAAATGTTCATAAACGTGAATACCCTTTATAGATAAATGGGCATGGTATTCACAACACAATGATTTTTCCTTGGAAAATTGCGGTGCAATTTCGGTAGTATAACGACGTCACATAAGACATAAAAAAAATGGTCGATGAGAGAAAAAGGGGTGTCTCATCACATTTTCATGAAATGGACATAAAGGGGGTAATATAGACACATGTTCTAACATAATTAATGGAATTTAGATTAATAAAACAAAAGAATATCGAGAATGTAAATGAGGAGAGAGAAATTCCTTATGAAATTCCGGCATTGTAAAGGGTGTACATGGGAGGTACCGATGAGTGAAAAAGGGGTATATCATCATACAAACATAAATAAGGCAGTATAGGGGTGGTGTAAAATCATACCCAAACAGTAACAATTGAAAATAAAAGGGAATAAAAATATTAAGAAACATGAATAAAAAGAGGATGGAAAGAATCCCTTACTTGGATGTGTGATCCCAAAAGGCTTGTGAGGAGATAGAGAGAGGATTATTGGGATATTGGGGCGCCTTGGGAGGCTTTTAGAGAGAGGATGGCGAAAGATGGAAGAACTATTAAGTAATTGACTGAAGAGGAAGTGGAATCATGGGTGGGTTTATATAAGAAAGGAGAGGGAATTCTTTATTATTTAGGTTTGGGACACCACACATTAATCAAATCAAAACAAAAAATAAGCCCATGTTTTTTACATGGGTTTTTCAATAGGGGAGTGTAAAAAAATATTTTATATGTCCAATCTAAAAACCTCTTAAAATAATAGGGTTTCTTATGTGGAGGTGAATCACACTATCAAGGAAATCAATTTAAAAAGACAAAATGTTTTATTGGCCCTGAAAGGTCCACTAAATCTATTTAAAATAAATAAAAAAACCTAAAATAACATTATTTTTATTTTTAAAACATATATTTTCCGAAAATAATTTTTATACTATTTTATTACATCACTATTGTGTCATTATGATGTCATAAAACACATTATATAATTAAATAGTATTTAATTTTTACCCAAAAATTTGACTGTCTCATAAAATTATGAAAAATTTACCATTGGATAATTTTGAAGTCCTAATTCCTAAAATATTATTCATTTTATCTAAATAATTTTATAAATATGTGAATTTTTACTTTTAATATCATAGCTGACATTTATAAAAAAATCATGGGTTTTGAAAAAAATTTCTTTCGAACTTTAATTAAAATTACAATTGCCTTCATAAATATATACGATCATTTATCTTTAATAAAAATTAAATTAATAATAATAATAATAATATTTTATTAAAGTATTATATAATTCAAAAATCCATTAATTCATCAAAATAGATTTCATAGATGAATATTAACTTAAAATACTATATGTACATTAAGAACTATTTAAAAAGTAACAATAATAAAAAGAATATATATTATCAATAAAATAATAATGTACATAATCATAGTACTAGGGTCTTATTACATAACCCATTAAAACAGTCGCATAAAACCTTAGGGTAAGGTGCGCGATGGTGACCGACTCTTGGGGTGGCTCAGATAACATTTCTCGAGTGGTAATCTCTATCAACTTCCACTTCTTTCATGGGAGGTGCCACTCGAGCTTAACGTATTCAAGATCGGCTTGGTCTTGTTCAAGAGTTTATCCCAGTGATGCCACCCCCTTTTTGTGCTATGAAAAATGCGCTTCGTATGGGGAAAGTCTATTAGATGAGGCCCTCACTTCCTTTGTCTAAGTAAATTGGATTTGTTAAAGCCCAATATTTATATTAATCATGTGATCACTGTTCAATGACTATATTATCAACGGTCACAGTTCTTAATGGTATTTTGAAATCAAAAACATTAAAACAAATAAGTGCATACATTTTACATAACCATAAGAATCCATTTAAATAGACTCAGAGGAATTTTATTTAATTAATTTTTGGGTCGTTAAAATATAAATGTCAAAAATGTTATTTAATGAGATTAACTCTAGAAATTATCATATTTTCTTCAAATAAAATCAAATTGGATCAAAATGGACAATAAATTTGTTTTATATTAATTAAATTATTTAATAAATTCAATGATTGACCATAACCCCTCTTATAAAAGAGATCCTATTATTTTCATTTTTTTCAAAATTGAAGTTAAATTTTGTCCAGATGATACCTACACAAATACATTACCTACATACCTACCAACATTCTAGATGAATTTTTTATCAGAAAACCAACCTTATAAGGATTTTTTTTGTAATCTTTAAGAGGTTTTTTGAAGAAGCGGTGTCGTTCTTAACCATGTAGTTTTCCTTCATTTCTTCTTCCTTCTCCTTAAAATATTTTTCATACATGATCAAAAATAATACTAGTATAAAAAATATACTGATATTTTATTACGTTCATGGAATAAACTATATCTATCGCCTATTAAATCAAATGGGAATTGAGACAACCATTCATTTGTATAGAGGACTACTACCTCATGAACCAGTGTAATTAGTTTTCCATTACCAACTATCACAATTGGTTATAATGATGGATTTAATATATATATATATATATTCATGAAATATTTATCATTCTGAATAGGTAAAATATAATATACTTTCTTACATTTCCATTAACTGGAAAATGATAACATCGTTTGTGTTTATGTGTCGACTACCACCTCCACAAAGTGATGTGATTTGGTCTTCATCACAAAATCACATGGATGATATATACAATTGTATTTAATGATATTTATTGGTATTAATGATATAATTTATATTTTATAAATATAAAATAATAGTTACATTCATTCTATAATGATCATTAAAAAATGTAAATATTACTCATGTGTATGTACGACCTACCATATTCATGATTGTAATATAGTCAAATTTTCATAATCAGCTATCATGATTGGTTTCAATAGTATAATTTTAGTATAAAAATTTTAATTATTTCAGGATTTTTTTCAGTAAATAATAATATAATTACCTATTTGACCATAGTCAACATACTGAAATTATTTTTGACTTATAAATTGAATATTGAAAAAGATTAAATGTGAATTTAATTGATTAAATAATTAAATATGGAATCGTAATATTTCAAATAATAAAGAATAATAAACATGAAAATGTTATTAATAAAGTAAATAATTGAAATATTGTTATTATTTAGGAAGATAAATAATGTAAATCATTATTAAAACTCACGGTAAGTGACCTTCATTAAAATAAAATAACGTTTCGCTTCCAAATATTTTTCATCCATGATTATATATTTAAAATTATTTTATGGAATTATTAATATTGACATAAAATAATTATAAGATGAATTTTAAGGGAATTTTTATATTATTTACAAGTTTTTCAAAAGGAATATTTTTATAGAATGATTTTAATCAAAAAAATAAAAAAAAATTAAATATTAATATATAGTGTGATAATAAATTTTCCCACAACCATAACTATTATTTTATTTCTGGATTCTTTTACAATATTCCATGTATTATTGAAATAAAACCCCTTACATATTTTTTGGATATTTTCAAAAAGGTTTTTAAAATTTAATAGATGTTTCAATATCCAGAAATGTTTTGTCATGGGAGATAAGAATACTTTTATGAGTGTAATGATGGGAATGGATGGTTATATTTTATATGATTATTTTATAGTTCTTTTAATTTGTTTATGATGATGGGTGATTCCATTATAAACCATGGATGAGTGTTTCCATTATAAAAAATTGTGGTAGATAGGACCAACCAGGATCAATTTATCACCAAGTAGGGGAGGGGTGAATCAGTGATAACTTTTCCTTGTATATATTTTTTATTTTATAAAAACCTTAACCTCCTCTTAAAGAATTGTCAATTTATTGAAAAAAACATTCACATATCCACCTGAACAAAATTATTCATGAGGTTTACTACTCAATATGAGAATCTATAACTTGTCGTGTCTATAAATAATCTAATAACACACAATACACTAGAAAAAAACCATCTTGTATTGATAAACAAATTAAAAAAAAACCTTACAGATGTGTGGAACTATGATCAATAAAAAAGGTAATGTGATTCTTCTAGAATAAATTATGTCAAATAAGTTTCTGAGCATGTTAAGAACCCTTCTCTAGTTTTTTCCAAACCTGTCACTATGCGGATTGAATAACTTATAATTTTAATTCATTAAAACATAATTATTTACTTTTCTAAGCAGCAGACGGTAGAAAAAGTTTCTATGGACTTTGAAAGAAAAATAATTCCAACGGATCACTTTGATTATTATGTCTAATTATTCAGTGTGGAAAATAATCTGAATAGATACTCTAGAAATATTTTTGAATCACTTCTTTCATTCGCAAAAAATATATGCCTGATTAGAAAAACATGGACCACAACTTCTTCTTCGTTTCTATTCTTCTATCAAAAAATGTTTCTTAACAAAACTCAACCTATGAAATTATCCTACCTAAAATATGTAACAAATAATTTAGTTATATCACTCTCTTTTACACATGAACAGGGTTAGAGTACATTGTTCTTTCACCTCTATTTATAGGTGCTCCAGAAATGGAATGAAATGGAACCCAATTTTATATTACTTTTTAATGAATCTCCAAAAAATATATTTTCAAATTCATTTAAACATCATATTTGAAATATTTGGTGCATCTCATCTTTTTTGGATTCTTATTGAATCTTATAAAATCATTCCACAGCTTCATACTACTTTGAATTAACAAACAATTATTCAATCTGATACAATTTTTTATTCCTATAAAGATTGTCACTGTAATTCACATTCATGTTCCGATGTTCCAACCGAACATTTTCTTCAATAAACATGGTTAAAACTTCATTAGAATTCTTTTTCATTACTCTCGATTTCTCACATCGATATGTCTTCTCAATCACCATAGAATTATGATTGAGTTTATGAGGCCATAAAATTTGTCTATTTATTTTCATATAAAAATAATTGAATCATCTATTTTATTTAAAAACCCTTGAAAACACATTGTCAACTAATTTTAAAGGTTTCAAATTTTTCATCATATATTAAACTACATCCCTAACCTGTAAAGATTTCATCTAATGAAGTCTAGTGTTATATGCATTACTGATGTCTATATACATCTAATGTATCATTCTGTGCTTCCAATACAATGTATTAGTGTTAACGAATAGCCAATGAAACTTAACCCATTTAGAGTTTAGAAAAATGGTTGACTATATTATTAAGCTTCCTCATCGGTCTCTGATTCCATATGATGGATTAGCCTCTAATGATATTCTCATTCATCGGCCCCAACAACTCCAACATACTTATAAGCATAAGAAAAATCTCTTATTATCCTCACAAAACTATTCTGATATGTCTCTAATAGAGAATTTCATCTTATTTCCTATTGATACCAACATTTCATATGATTGAATAGTTCCATAACTCCTCTGATGGAATGGAGGAACAGTTTTTCTACTAGTCTAGTATCAGGAGTGACTTATTTCATCCAAATTCCCATCAATTGATGATTGATATTATGAATTGGTTCTTTAAATGGATCATACATTCTGATTAATTTTTTTATTTTGATGGATCATTCAATCTGCACTTTAGTAAAACCATTGACTTCAACAACTTCCAAATTCCCTATGTTTAGAAAATTTCTACATCCGGTGATTCTCACACCAAGGCTTTATGAATGTAATAGTTTTACTTCACACTCTCTTATCTTCCCCAAAATAATGTATGTTTCATTACATCCTCATGATGTTAATAATCAACAAAGAATCATCTATCTTACAAAAACTTTTCTCCTCCTCTCTTTCAAAATGAATGGATCACATTTTTTTGAAAAATTATGATATTAAAAAAAAGAATCATTATATTATATATCAAATATCATGACATACATTCACACTCTGATATAATTTCCTACACTAATTTAAGACATCATTCTAGACACACTTTTAGTCTGAAAACCACATCAACCAAAAAAATATACAAAATTGAAAACTGAAAGAGATGTAATTTCTTATCAAGAATGTGTCAGATATTCTCAGTCTGGTATACATTTCATCCAATCAACAATACTTATAAAGTGGATTTATTTTTGATAAATACAAAAAAATACAAAACATTTAGTAGTAAGTTCTTCATCATCCAAAAAAATCCTTCCATCATGGTCCCAATAGTCTATGAATTTTAATGTTTTGGTCATCCAAGGTTCATAAATAATTTAAATTTGCAACATAATATATGGATCAGTAGTCAAAAATTATAATCCTATGTGAGTTAACTCATTATAGGAAAAAATAATCATTGATTCAAAGAAATATTTTTTTCATAGGTAGTGAATTATTAAGCTTCTTCCTCAATCCTTCATACATTCAGTATTCAGAAATTCTTTCACTTTTTTATAAAATGTTTCCTAAAAAACATCAATAGAACATTAAAATAGTTCACACACATACATACCGAGTTCATAGCTAACTCAACCTAAATATACGATTCATTAAAAGGATTAGCACATTCCAACGAATATATTTATGAAACATAATATTTCATCACCTTGAAAACACCATCCTAAGACTATATGGGAGAGGTAACAACATATAAAAAACCACAGAGAGAAATAGGTAAGATTCCCATGTTCATCCACAATTTGAATTATTATTCCTTTGTTAATGGTTTGGTAAAAAGTTTCACACCTCGTTACATGTATGTATATTATCTATCTTGAGATCATTTTTATCAACATGCTCTTTGATGAAGTGGCATTTCATATCAATATGCTTCAATTGATAGTATTGTACTAGATATATTGTATGGTTTATAACACATTGATTATAATAACCCATGAGTAGAGGTAATTTCACATCAACAAGTCTTCCAATTGAGTCTGCATCCACATATGTTATGTCACATCTTGAGAAGCAGAAACATACTCAGCTTGAACTGTGGTAAGACTTACATAATTTTATTTCGGAGTATACCAAATGAAACAACTCTATTCTAGAAAGAGAACTCCACCAGATGTGGATGTTTTTATCATCTACAAGTTCATCCCAATAAGTATATGTAT
The DNA here is from genome assembly GCA_963277665.1 of Viscum album. Taxonomy (NCBI): domain Eukaryota; kingdom Viridiplantae; phylum Streptophyta; class Magnoliopsida; order Santalales; family Viscaceae; genus Viscum; species Viscum album. The sequence goes on from OY728137.1 coordinate 1,911,006,643, forward strand.
AGGAAAACAAATCAATTATTCATGACCTATAATAGATTATTCGAAAATCTATTTTTCCTTTTATATATATGAGAATTTATTTTCCATCCAAGAGATTTTATTACAATAAATCACTTTGGAATCATTAACATAAGTTTATAACATAAAAAATATTTGTTCTTGAGAAATTTATATAGAAAAAAATCCCAATCAGCTTATGAAACTCTTTAGATTCATCTTCCTTACCTTCTCCATAATTAGATAGCTTGTTTCTTAATATAATTGGTCTGTAAACTTGTTTTAATTTTTCATTACAAAATTTTTAGGAATTTTTATAACATTCTTTTCATGGGAAAGATAAATGAATTTATTATTTTATGATATATTTATCCTACGAAAATATTTCATTTCACCAAGCATGGATATTTCATAAATTTCTTCATTTATTCAGAAATCCTTTGATAAATTCATTCATCATTCCAAGAAATGATAAAATCATCAATATATAATAATAATTAGGGAAATTTCTCGAAATTCATTGATGTATATATTACTCTCAACTCTTCCTTCTTAAAATTTAAAAAATCTATGTAATTTGAAATACCACTCACTCAGAGAATTCCCTATCCAATCTAATGATTTATTAAACATTAACACATAATTTTTATCTTTAATAATCACAAAAACACATGTTTGTTCGATAAAAAATTCTTCATAAATTTCTCTATTCAGAAATACTGACTTCATCTCTATTTGAAAATTTTTATAAATTCATTATGCAGTAATTACAAGACATATTATATTTCTTTCTAAATTTTTCGGTAGAGGAAAACACTCATCAAAATAAATAACATAAATTTTTTTGGTAACCTTTGAAAACCAATGTTTCTTTGTTTCTTATTAATTCTCCATCATCATTAAACTTGTTCTGAAACACCGATTTTGTACCAATAACATTTTTTATTTGGTTTGGGCACATGGTCCCATGTATCATTCTTATCAATTTTATCGAAATATTCATTCATAGCTTAAATCCACTCTTATTTATAAAATCATTCATTAAAAACATTCATTTCATCTTTTCAATATAAATAATTATGCATAACAAACCTTGATGTTATTCTGGTTTGATCTATTTTATGTTGATCACCAATAAGGTTTTTTACTTCTACCTATTTTCTAAGTCAGGATGAGATGTAATAATTTATTCATCATGAGTAAAAATGGATCAATCCAATTATTCCATTTATATTGAATCACTATTGTTAGAATTATTTTTATTTTTCTTAACAATAATTCCTTCATCATATTAATCTTCATCATTTTCAGGTGTTTTTGAAACATATTCCTTGTATTTTTTAAAAAGAATTACATCAATAGAATCAACTATTCATACAATTTATTTGTTGAAACATATATATCCTCTTAGATCTAGAGAATATCCATCAATGATTTAACCTCCACCTCTCTCATTAGAGGTTCCATGATTTCCACCTTTTTTATTTATGGTCGAGGGACTCCCAAAAAATCTTAAGTGATTCAAAGTTGGAGATTTATCATAAAAAATTTCATAGGGAGACATATAGTAACATGGCCTATAGAAAAATTATCTCTGAATATAAACTATTTTTCTCATATATTTTCTCAAGATTTAGAAATAATGACCATTATTAATTAACATTGTACAACCCATCTCAATTAAACTTCTATTTTTATTTTCAGAAACACTATTTTGTTATTGTGTGTATGGTGCAATGAAATCATACTAAATTACTTGTTTTCCAGGATAACTTATTATCTTTTCATTCTCATATTCAGTACCATTATCAGTATTAACAATATAATGGATATTTTATTATATATCTACCATACTTTCTGGTGTTATGAACATATTCTTTAGAATAATAATAATTTTTAAAAAAAATACATTGTTGGTCACAAATTTTTTTATTTTCACCCATTATATTGTCTTCAAATTAATATTAATTTTCAAAATTATCAAAATAATATGTAGTAGAGAATTTTGTTTGAAACTCATAATTTTTAGAATATCTTGAATTTCCTACTTTTGTTGGTTTTGGAAACATACACAATTTTATCATCCTTCTTCTTCTAGGAAAAAATTCCAATTTTCATTCAATCCATTAAAGGAAACTTTTTGAGATCCTTTTTAGTTTTACCTTTTACAAAACATTCACCAACATTAGATATTGTGTTCTTGAAACATGTAACTCTTTACTTAGTATTAGAGAACATTTTTGATTAATTTCTAACTATTCCTCATTTTCTTTTATATTTTTTTTTAGATATTTATTCTCATTCATTTGTTTTTTAAAAGACTTATTTAAATAATAAACCACTTCCTATAACATATGTTTCTCATCAAGAAGTCATTCATTATTGTCTATTATAGAACATTAAATTTTCAAATTCATATTTCATGTTTCATGTCTTAAAATGTTTTTGAGACATTATTTCAACTCTATTTTCAAATGAAATTAAAACTCAGTATCTTCTTATTCTTCCGGAATACTACTTACAAACTCTTAATCCTTAAATATCTATATGAATTCATTTTCTTAGTAAACATCAGTTAATAATTCAGCTGTAACATCATTGTCTTCATCCTTACCATATTTTAATAAAAATATTCTTCTTTTTCATTTGGCTAACTTTTTATCTTTTACATTGAAATAAGATTTGGATTTATCACTATTTTTCTTCGATGATCTTTTTAGAATTATGTCATATACACCACTATCTAATTAATTATTTTATCAAGGGATGTTTAATACAAATTTCCCAAAACAATTACGTTAAAAAAATTTCAGGTTTATCTTTACTTTATATTTTCATTTAACTCTTTTAACATTTCTAGAAAACAAGGATAAAAATTCTTGAAGATATTTGGTAACCACATTTTTTGATTAATAATCACCAAATTTTTTAAATTCATGAATCATCTTAGATTTTATTTTCTTGGAATCCTTGAAGGAAATTTTTTGATCAAAATTTTATTATCCTTTCATAACATTCACTCAAATATTTTCATAAGTAATTAGAGTTCTTTTAAGATCATCCAATGATTCAGTTTTAGGATTTCTATCTTCCAATGATGATACTTTATCATCAAACTTATTCGGGAGAATTATCAATATAATTTCAAAAATAGTTGAATTTCCAAGATTCACAAAAAAACATCACATGGTGATAAAATATAATTCAACCTTATTAGCAAGTCACCAACTTTTTCATACTCATGTAGTTTAATATCGTTATATTTTAGTCCTGGTATTTGTAATGTGGCTTTGTTCATCATTGTATTTCATTCATAAATGTTTTTTTAACTTTTCCTACATACCTTTTAGAGTAGAAAATACATTAACTCTATGAAATTAACATTCATAATGTTATGAGAGTAAATCAGTCTTGGTTCTTCTAACATTCTCCAGATTCTTCATATCTATAGATATAAGAGGATCTTTCAGAACAAGAGGTGGAAATCCATCTATAGTAGCTTCCAAAATTTCATAACCAATAGAAATAATACATCTAAACATTATATATTTATATATATGATAGTCCTTTCCATTAAAGACTTGAGTCACCTTACTATTCACATAATTCAAATTCAAAACAAAAACTTCTCTAAAAACCTTGGAAAATAGTAAATGAATAGAACATTCCCTCTAATACTACTTGAAAATTCCCAACTATGATCAATAGATCATTGATCGAGGGATTGGGTGGATCATTGATATCTTTTCATTTTATAATATATATCTTATATAATAGCATTTTCATCTGATTAAATAATTATTCGTTCACTAGAAAAAAATTCACACATCCACCGGAACACAAGTATTTACAAGGATCACCACTAAATAAGAGTATATGTGTAACGACCCACGTTTTTATAGAATAATAATTTTTCATATATATTAATATTTATGAATAAGATATTAATTTTATGTTATATAGGAAATATTTTCTGATTGCGTACTCAACACCCAATAACATGTTTCTTTAAAATCATTCGTTTTACACAATGTTGTGTAATACCGAAAAATAATAAAATAATTATATTACCATTTAAAATGGTAGTTAACGCATATCCATTGTATTAGAGTGAATGAGAATAATAAAATATATTATTATTTTACATATTTCTAAACGTTTTTACATTTATCCAATGAATATTAGTGGCTTAAAATGAGATTGAATCAAATTTTAAGCAGAAAACACTTCAATATTTTTGAAAGGCCGTTTTCCCGCCTTTTGATGGTGAAAAATTTTTAAAAAACAATTTGTCACTTTTATATGTTATATTTGAATAAATCATATTCTTATATTGAATAGCGATATAAAAAATTACTTTGGATAATTGTTTTGGTAATTTTCTGATAAAGTTCATTTTTAATGAATAGTAAAATATACTGCATTTTTTAAGTTATCTTTTCATGTAATTTATTTATATAGTAATATTGAACTTTTAATTAGTTATAAAGTGTAGTTGGATTATTTTTTTACTATTTAATATAATTTTGGTCAGTGGAAGTAATTTAACTTCTAAAATGGATATAAACACATGTTAATCATTTGATAGATTTAACTTCTTAAAAATCACTTTTTTTTGGTTTCGACAACAAGAGTTAATTTTAAATTACATTAAATAAATTATGTGTTTTGAATTGGGAAAAATTTATTCCACATTTGAAATTATTTGGTCCAATTTTTTTAAATAGGTACCTTTTATTTTTGGACATTATTAATATTAATTCAGTAATTATTTTTATTTACCATGGTTAAAGTGTAAAACTGGTAAATAAGGGTAAAAATTTGTATTATAATAATATTAAACTACCCTAACACATGTAATAATCCAATTTAATGATATATTTCTGACCATGGGCATACATGGGTAGATTTTAGGACCCCATGGAGGCACTTGGAAGTGATAATGACACGTTACAACAATTAATTTAAAGTAAAGAAAAATTTGACATAAACATGTATATTTTACTAAACAAATTTTCATATAGTGTTATATAAGTGATATATTTTACTATAATTATTAATTTGAAATATAAAATTATTTTATACTATCATGATATTTTATTTATAATTTTTAGACATTAAATAAAAAAAATTAATTATGAAACAATGATGATGTAGTGATTACTTTATTAATAACGAGTTCAAATAAATGAAATTATAAATATAAAAATAAATGAAATATTTTTATTTTTTTCCCATCCATGAATTTTTGGATAATATTGACATATTATATTTAATTTAATGCCTTTTTAGAATGAATCATGTTGTTATGAATTTTTAAAAACGTCATGTATGAATTGTGTCCAAAATTGAAATAATTCAGAACATAAAATATAAAATAGTTTATTAAATGATATAAAATTGGTCAAAATATAATTATCATAAAAATTGTTATGATAATTAAAAATATATAATAAATTACTTTTTTCTGGGTCTTTTGACATGATATGGTAATTAAATCGACCAACAATGTGTAAATAATATGATATAACTATAAGTTTAAAAAGGGTAAAATAAGGGTTTAACCAAAGCGATAAGGATAAAAAATATTCAAAAAGTATCTAAAAATTATAGAGTGATGGGTATTCAAGTAAAAAATATCATATATTATAATTAAATGAGTTTTTTACTATTTTTAATCAAAAATTAATTTATAATAAATTAATATTTCAAGACCTTCCTAAAGTGCCCCTCCTCCCTCTTATAAAAGGTCACCAGCCCATCCCACTTACTCACACCACTCGATTCCCTTGAATCGTCAAAATTATGCTAAAATAATATCCCAAAATCCCTACTTTCATCTCAAAATCCTATCCTTGGGAATAAAAAAGTTCAAGAAATCATTTTGGCTCAATCAATATAAGTTACCAATTTTAGAGGTAGTGTCTTCCTTCAAGTTCCATTACATTATCTTCCTTCTTCGCTCACTATTTTATTATAATTATTTAATTGGATAAAAACAAAAATATACTCCTTGTACTAGGTTTTTTTATGAGAATTATTCTAACTAAACTTACAGACATCTCTATCTAATGGATACGAACATATCATTTCTGTGTTCGACAGACTACTACCTCACGAAACAATGATTGTTTGATTTTTCCCTACCACCTATCATAGTCTCCATTATGATGGAACTGTATTTATATATGATATATATAATATTTATTTTTCCTCTATTTTTATGTTTTTTTATTTATAGAATACCTTTATGCTTTCCATAATGTGTAAATATGATAATTTCATTTGAGAAAGTGTGGACTATTATCCTCTGAAGTTATATGACTCGTTCATTCCATACATTGAACATATAAAGGGTCATATTAATGAAATTTTTTAACATATATAACATATATTTTATAGTATAATTAAAACATACATATGTATCATTTATTTTTAATTCTTTTAAATATGACAAAAAATGAAAGTAGCATCCATACGTATTTATGACTTATCGTTTCCATGAACGGTGCATTTCATTTCTTATATCAAAATGTTATAGACTCTTATAAATACATACATACTATATATATATGATATTTAAATCATTAATATCATTATTTATGTGATATAATTTTTACTACATGGACAATGTACAACAAAAGAAGTTCATTTTCGTCTCATGTACCCAACATCAACAAAACAACGCATATGAACTTAAATAATTATATAATTTTTATAAAATGATAATAAGTAATATAAAATTAATAATAAAAAATATTTTTTTAAATAAAAATTAACCTAATTTTATTTTTCACGAATTTGATTAAAGAATGAGACAATTCTTACACAAGGTAAGGGACTTCTTATCAATCACTTTTCATTGAGGCATATTTTTGTTATACATGACCTTATTTTATTCAATGTATAATTATACCAATATTATTTTAATTTAATTCAATATTTTTCAAAATGAATCTTTTTCTAGAATGCATTTTACGAAATGACAAAAGTAATGTTTCTTTTAAACGTAAGTGACGACAATGGCCTTTCCGCCTCCACAAGCATTATTTGATATTTGGATTCCCTTATTTTTTGTAATGTATTTAAAATGAAAAGTAAATATCATATTCCCTTATAGGATATTTTTTTGTTGAAAATGGTTTTGAGAATTTTTTGATTATTTTAATATCTTGAACTGATATCTTTTGATTTCAATGTGGGAATTAAATCATTAACTTATGATTGATTTATGTGTTATGATTATGTTATGGTTCTTGGGAATCGTTTACGTATACATGTGGTTATGTGATAAACCGAGGGTGGGTGAGCCTATGATAGCTCTCTAATGAGTTGGGTAACGTGACAAAAGTAAATGTTACGTGTTCTTCATAGATATTTAGGGAATATACTGTGACGAGTATTCCAAACATTACCTTGATGGTTACTCTATAAGTAGCAATGAAAACCACAATGTAAGTATGTTATCGATGCCACACGTTACCTTTATGATTTTTGATTTCTAGGAGTTATTAATAAATATTATGATTTCAGGAGGTATATTAAAGATCTTATGTTTTATGAGTGTACTATATGATTTCAATGATTTGTATGTATTCAAGGACAAATGATTTATTTCCTTAATTTATAACCCTTAGTAAGGTTTTTATGATCATTCCAACTTTTTTAAATGTTTATCACATGCTATAAGTAAGGGTAAGAGAAAGGAATAATTCAATAATATTTTGATAAAGAAAATAATTCTTGTTTTTAAGTCATTTTATTACTATGAAAACATTTGAATAGAGTAGAAGTGTCAAATTTGTAATATTTGAGATGTAATGTAATAATTCTGACCTAATTCTCTAAAAATCTAAAATTGAAAAGATCCTCAATGTTATAGAAAGTAAAATCTTGATCAGAAATCAAGATTAAGTAATGTTAATATTGGGTACTTATAATATATTCCTTTGATTTTTTTGGAAATAAACAAATACCACACAATCTACTAGAAAACATTCATGTTGTGTGGATTCAACAAGTTGGAAATAACCTTACACATGGGTAGTACTACGATCAATAAAATATAGAATGTTCTTATTCTAGAATTAATAATGTAAAATATATATTTATAACATGTTATGAAACCATTGATAGTTTTTACTAGACATGTCAATATAGTTTGGAAAAAACATCAAATTTTGTAATTATTCAAAACACAATTATTCCATTTTATACCCAGTTGTAGGTAGAAACAACCTCTATAGACTTTTTAAGAAATCATAGTCTAATGGATAACTTCGGCTCTTCATTCTTGAAAGGAGTCTTAACAAATACTAAACAAATATTCTTAATTTATTATTTCTTTCCTCGAAAATTTCAGTCTGATTTCTCAGTTTTATCTGGAAAACCCAGACATCAGTTTCTTCTTCTCTTTTGCATCTTTTTTCCAGAAATGATTCTAAATAAACATCTATCTTGAAACCTTTTATTTAACAAATCTATTAGAAAAAATTCAGTTCTCTCACTCTCTCTACAACATAAACAATGTAATAGTATGTTGTACATCAACTACTATTTATAGGTGAGAAAGAAATGGAACAGATAAGAATCCAATTTTATTTTCCCACTAAACAAAATTTAAGAAACTAGAATTGAAAATACTTTTTTATAATATGTTTTATAATCTTAGCGCTTGTCATCATTTCCAGATTCTTCTTAAAACATCTCGATTCTTCTCACAACTTCATCCAACTTTGAAATTATAAAAAATCATTCGGTCTGATAAATTTTTTCATTATAATAATGTTTTTCACTCTGATTAACATTATCATTTATATGTTCCCCCTGAAACTATTATTCCATAAACATTTCTTCAACATCATTATAATTCTATTTTATTACATTTGATTTCTCACACTTATATCTCTTCTCAATAACTTTGGCAGTCCGATTTCATTTCCCAGGCCAAATAATTTATTCAATGTTTTTCCAAAAACAACATTATAACTTTCTTTATAATTTTAAACCCCATGAAAACTAATTTTCAACAACATATAAATGTTTAACTTCCTCTACATATGTTCAAAAATATTCTTGACCTATTATGAATTCATCTGATGAAGTCCAACATCATATGACTTATCATGGTCATCATGCATATAATGGGTCAATCTATGTGGGTCATCATATGTATAGGTGTTAATTCATGTCTACTGACTCATAAACCACTTTAAAATAATTCAATGATTCTAAAAATTGTTGTCTACATTGTTGAACTTTGTCTGATTTACCGTCCTCTAATTCCATCTGATGGATCGGTCTTTCAATCTCTTATAATTTATTATTCACAACAACTCTAACTTTCATAGTAAAATGTACACATTATATTCTTATCTAAAAAATTATTATTTTCCTATGATAGAACTCTATATATGATTCCATGTTGATATAAACATTGAGTCTAAAGGATCAATGTCATATCTCTACAAATTGATCAGTGGAACATCTTGTTTGATAAAACAGTTTCATAATCATATTCTTTATTCAAAATTCTCTACAATTGGTGATTGATACTATAAATTGGTTTGTTTTGGGGATCGGAAAGTCATATGATTCTTCCAATCCAATGGATTGGTCAATTATCACTTAATTTAAATCTATGAAATCAGCAACTTCAATCTTCCAAGATTAAAAAAAATTATTTATCTCGTGATTCTCACACTGAAGCTTTGTGATTGAAATACTTTTACTTCTTAATATATTCTATTCAAAAAACTTCTTCATGTATTATTATTACCTCGCGAGGTTAAGAAGATAGAGATTGACATAAAAATATCTGAATTAAAACCATTTCCCCTCTATTATTTCACAATACATAGATCACATGTTTTTACGACATCATATGATATTGAAAACATAGAAAAAAAAGAATCAATAGAGTATGTATAAAATATAATAAAATATATATAGAATCTGATATAATTTCTTACATCGATCAAACATATAATTTTCGAAACAATGTGTGTCTAAAAACCGCCTCACCCTAAAAAAATCTTCACTACAGAAAACCAAAACCGATATACATGATTATCTATAATGGATCCAAATTTCGGATTTCAGTACACATGTCATTCGATCAGAAATAATTAAAAAGTAAATTGATTTTTTAGAATGAAAAAATAGAAAACCTTTGGATAAAACTTATTCTAGAATATGATAATAACATCGACACAACCTGGTGTCGACCTGTGGGTGGTTATATTTTTAACCAAGGGCAGTTCCATGATAAAACTAGATGGTTGGGTCTATGATATCCTTCCAATTCATTAGGTAAGGAAGCCGAATGCGTATAATTTCATATTTAATAGTGAAATGAAAAATTATGTAACAAGTTATCTAAATTTATAATATATTATTTCTATTAATTTTTACTAAAATATTTCGATTCCTCTTGTTAAGATAGTGATATTTTTTTTAAAAGAATGTATATTCAACGTTTTAATGGTGAAATGTGTAATAGTCTAAAAAATATTTATATGTTTTTCATGACTACCCTGAATCCTTTATGAGTAATATTTTTTCTCTTTGATTTTTAGGAATTTTTTATAAATTTTTTGTGTAGAGATGTTAATATAATTGGTAATAAATATTTATTTAGAATGCCAAATTTATTTTGCGAAGGAAGATTTTTAGAAGTATTTATGTACGAACATTTTCATTCATTATTTTTATATAAATTAAATAACTTTTTGTTCATATACAACAATTTAAAATTATTATTTTTTTGGGTCGGCCTAGAAATGCCCAATGGTTCCGTATCTGATGACACATGGACCTACTTTCCAAAGGTCGGTATTCACTGGATGGTTTGGCCTGCAATGCTTAAGAACTCACATTGGTCGAGAGGATGGGAAGTCGGGCTCATCGCACCCTTTTGGGGGGAATTATTGCATGTTCGGGGACTCTCTTATAGATTTAAGACGTATTCATATGTTCGTGAATATTTGGTTTATCCCCAACCATATTACCCACATGTTTCTCTTGGTTGGAAATTGTCAACTGAACACATGGGTTCAAAATCATTTATGCCCGAGGTTTACCATCCCTCGTTGGATTAATGTCCTCGAGGAGTCGGGACTCATTGAGGCGGTACTAGGAGTGGCACGTTGAACCAATGTGAAGATAGTCGGATTGAACGGTTGTTGGGATTGAACCTAATGGAGGCTTCTTACGTACCCTACCCAGGAAACATGTTTCAAAGTCCTTGTAGTTCGAACAGGAGTGTCGTAGAACCGACGTGAAGGAAGAATCGAGGGTCTGCTGGTGATCAGGATTGAACCTCATGGAGGCATCTTACGTATCCCTGTGGCAGGGAATCAAAGTCCTCGTAGTTCGCATGGGTATGTGGCTTAAGATTTGAGGTGTCCTATGGTGTGGATGATGGGCTTGAACCTTAGGGAGGCTTCCTACACACCCTACCTAAGAGACAAGGATCAAATTCCATGTAGTTCGTAACAAGTCCATCTTCGTTGTGCGGGTACCACAACCATCACAAATGTCTAAGCCCAAGTGAGTCATGCTCGGTTTGAGAAATAAAAGTATGCAATAGACTTGGCTATACTTGCACTTTTTTCCCGTCCAAGGGAAGGGGAGGAAAACGATGAGTGGAGGAAAAGGACGGTACCACTGGACTCTCCTTCCCCCTGATGTTCAAGGAAGGTATAAGTCACGCGGCAGAGCAATGAACCCTTCGGATTGAAAGAAGCGGAGTCATTGGCTTCCGGCATGGATGGTGTGGGGCTTACTCTAGAAGGGATTCCCAATGGTGACCGAGCCCACCAGGAGAGGGACATGGCCCCAAAGAAGGATGGAGCAACACCCTTCCCCACTACGTCCCTCCTTGGTCATATTGGTGGGGAAGTATGGAGGTGCATGGGGACGGTTGACTTCGGATGGGTATGCCGCCCCCTCTCTGGGGAGGGGAGAAGTGCCCGAACATCAAAGTGTGCAGTCCCCCATCCTGGCGAGTAGAGGCTTAAAGGGGGCTCTCGGGCTCAGACCCCGCATTACCCTGGGAATGTGAACCCAGGCATGCTTCGGGAATCCACCCAAGGGCTGGGGAAACCCTTTCGCCTTTGCTTACCCTGGGTATGTGAACTCAAAAGGGTGCACTGATATTCCCAAAGGTTACACCATATCGGTCCGGCGGCTCTGGTGGAGGCCTCGACTCAGGGCCGATGAATGGGCCAATGAGGAGGTTCCGAAAGATCAGGAAGGATTGGAATTGGAAGGATTTTATCTGGCACAAGGAATGGGATCTCCGAAGATTTTGGCAGGCCACACCGGTGTATGAGGGGTGGTTCCCGTCACTTGGGGAGGGGCTACCTGGCTGGAGAAGCCGTCTGCAAGCCAGGGTGGTCCGCGAACTAAGAGGCCGTCTGCGAACCAAGAGGGTCCGTAGACTGAGAGGTCATCCGCGAACCAGGAAAGTCCATAGATTGACTGGCATACCGTGAGCCAAGAGGGTCTGTGGCTTCGGGTTCTACCCACGTACATGGTTGGTACATGAAGGGGTCCACGTGAGCAGTGGCGGCCAAGGGTGGTGCTGGTTGGACATTCGTCGTTAGGGACTTCGCCTGCATAGGAGGGTGCTACGCGGTGCGACAGATAAGAAAAGGGGTATAAAATCCGTGGTCCGAGGGTAGTGCATCCAAGGAGGGGCCATGGTTCGTGGTCTTCTCTTTTTATGTTATTTTTGGTTCGCAGTTCACCAAGTTATTATTCATTTTCAGTTCCTTATTAATTCATTTCCAGCTTCATACCTGCTCTGTTTCGTGAATTGGAGCTTCACTCTTTGAGAAATACTAATCTCCTTCCTTTGAAATCCTTCCACATGAATCTAATAGATCTCCTCTCTGTATCCTCTTTTCCTTTTTTTCTCCTCCTGGTATCCTTTTATAGAGGGAGGAAAAGGGATCTATTGTGGTCATGCAGTACCTTTTGTGGAGGCCCATGACCAAAAGCCCGACTTACGGATGACTTGGTCAATCCAAAACTCGCAGGGAATTAAACACTCCTCCTATGCGAACCAATATTAGGGAGTGCTTCGTGGCCATGGAGGGATCCTCCTCTATTTCGCGAACGATAGCGGAGGCTGTTCGGGCTGGTTGATGCGGCTCGCGGCTGGGGCGGTCCGGAAGGATGAACTGGGTTAGGGCCTGTCTTGCCTTGCGACCGCGGAGGGTCTCCGCCTTGGTTTTGCGAATGACGATGGTCCGTGGAGGAGGGACGCTTCGCGGAACCGGCCATGCACCATTACATTATAACGGTATGCGTACTGGCTCGTCCTTCGCCATCCTTGAGTATTCTCCACATTTTCACAATCCTTTGTGGATTTTTCAGGACCCTACAAATGCCCCCATCAGAATGGGGTCCGATCAGAACGAAGAGGAGGTTATTCTGATGCAGAGTGGTCCTGAAACTCGGATGGGTTGCGGTAGGGAAGTGGACCTGGTAAAGGACCACTCCTATAAACACGGAGGGCCCTTTATCTGTCATTTACCAGATTCTTCGCAAAATCAGAGCTTGTTTGCGTTTCTTCTTGCGCGTTCTTGTTCCTTCACGAGACGCTTCATCCGTGAACCAGCTACCACGTCTGTGAACCATTTCTCCTTCACGCCATTCTTCATCTGCGGACCAACATCTCAATTGCGAACTAACACTTTTAATTGACTAAAAAGTAAGTCACGACAGGCCGCGTAGGAAATTGCTACACGGTTTTGGTGCTCTACGGTTTCGATGCTCCGCGGACTAAAATATTATGAACTTTAAAAATTTATAAGTTTTCCGAACTCAAACACTTAAATTCATGATTGAAAATTCATGAAGAAACCTGGTACGCGGTTTTCTGGCCATCAATCCATGGGCCAGTGTATCGCGAACTACTTCTGTGTAGGGTTGGCTCGCGGGGTGTAGTCATCGTGAACCGTCCTTCGAGGTCTCCTCGCAGACTTTGGTATTTTTGTCGGAAATTTTTTTTATTCTGGACTAACCACTTGTTGGATTTTGTTGTGCAGGGAGAAAATATGGTTTCCCCTCGACCTGCACCCAGAACTGCTGTCGAGCCTCTCCCAATTGGTTTAGGGAGATGTTTAGCTATGATTCACAGAGCGGATAACATCAAAGAGGACCCAGGTCGGTCCATCATTCCTGAAGATGGTGTCTTGAAGGACTTCCTCTCCATTGAGCTCCTGAGTTATCCGTCATCAAATCGGCTTCTACTTTACGGCTTCAGTCTTCCTGACGACATACCTATTCCCCCTACTTTCTCATGTCTTCCTTCTCCTTTCCGAGAAGTGCAACCAAAGTGCGTTCAGGCGAGCCTTACCCCATTGGGGGAGATAACCTATGATTCTGATCCTAAAGAAGCTATAATTTTTAGAGGCTCTATCTGGACCCAAAGCGATTAGTACACACAATACTTCTCTCAAGAAGCATTCCTCAAGAGTTACCCCTCCGTAATCAACCTTGCTCGAGTGGATCCCGATGTGGGGTGGATTCCGAAGTGGGATCTTCGGTCTGGTGGGATTTTCTCAAACAACTGGGCCTAGGCCTTCTGGGTTCATCATCATTTCCAGGAATCTCCCGAGTCACTAGAAGCAGTCAATTTGTACTCTGCAGTATGGGCCACCCAGTTTGTTGTTTACCCACCATCCCTGATCCTGCCTGACTTTCTAAGTTGCTGGTGTTCAAGCACTAATACTTTCCACCTTGCCCATGGTGAAGTTGGCATTAATCTGTAGGACATCTATCATTTGGGAGGGAATGCGATTATCAGTGAGATGTATGAAAAGTTCATGCCCACTCCCAGTGCGTGGGATGACGTCGAACACATAACTTCGTTGGAGAAGGATCAACTGGTTATGGCGGAGCAATCACTGTGTTATTCCTTGCGTGCCTGCTCTCTAATTCCCTATAGCACCTGGATATGGCTATTTCTGAACACTACTGGTCATGTGCCATAGATCATGCGCCCCAAGACTCATTCTTCTCAATAGTAAAGAACCACCCCAGGTTCCTACTGGGCAGTTCTGGAGGTGGGTGAGTACCTTTCATGGGGTTATGAGGTGCACCCCGATGTGTCATCTATGCTCCAGCAGGTAGGTTTGTTTGCTATGTTTCTGAGTGAGTGGCTATTCCCTTCTCAAAATATCAATCATGGCATTAGGGCTTGCACCCTGATGATGGAAGTTGAGGTGGCAGAGGGCCGCCTGGTGAATTTGGCAGTGCCCACATTGGCTCGTATTTATGAACTGCTGAGTCACATGCAGAAGGGCGGGTCACCCTTCCGTCTGAGTGGGAAATTTCAATTTTTGTACAGCTGGGTAGAGGATCACTGTCGTTGTTATGAGTATCGTCACAACACTGCCATCCTTCTTCCTACCTTTTGGCCTACCCTACTGGATATAGTCGGAGTTCCCATGAAGTCCCTCATCTCTGGTGAAGTCCTCGAGCTTCTGAGTGACTTCTCCCAGTTTTCTTTCACTCCCTACCCCACCACTTCTGGCGTCATAGTTGACAACTATCGAGGGAGCCTGGAGGAGTGTTATTACATGATCTCTTTGAGGGACGGATTTTTGTCTGTGCGGATCAATGGGGTTTCTCTGTGCGAGTTGTATGTCCCGTATCATTTTTTCTCGGCAGTTTAGGTGCATGCAAGTCCAAGATTCCCTTCCCCCTCCTTAGGCTCAAGGACTGCACCCGGCCATACTTCGTCAATGGTGGCTGATGCTAACGCGGGAGGGATCTGACACAAGCATTTCCCTGCCTGTCATGGGGACGGTTGTCGGGCTTTCCTTGGAGTATGAAAAAAGTGGGTAAAACACTATCATGTTGGGATCCTAGTGAAGGTTGTCTGGTAGGTTCATAAATCAGTAGGTAATGCGGCTGTTGCATCCACCACACCTTCCTCATCATCTCTAGGGAGGATCTACTGATGGTTCATTTATCAAAATGACTAAGGGGATTTTCCTCTCCCAGCCCTTTGATGGCTGAAGTTCAGGTGGGTTCATCCTTCTTGGATGTGGATGAGGATGAACCTGTGGTTTCGGGTCCTAGAGAGGTAATCCCAGAAGTTTTTCCTGTCAATACCGGGCTTAGAAACTTGATCCCCAAGACTGAACTAGGGTTATAGGCTCCATACATTCCAGCTTCGGAACCAACTTATAGCGAGCACATGTTTGCACTGGTTGCAGTTCCAGACTTCATTCCCGTGCTATCCGGTGAGGATACCAAATATACTCATGTCATGGCAGACCACCGAGCATTGCATAGGTGGGCTTGGCCCCAGATTTGCAAGATCGTTGCAAAAACACCTCTAGATGATATGGAAACTAAAACCGAAGCTCTTCAATAGCTCTTCCTGGGTTTGGGGTCAGGTGGCTTTCACTATCGGCAGTTCCATTCTCTTGTTTTCCAAGTTTTCATGGCCTATGAGGAAGTTGAAACTAGTGAACGCAAACTTGATCACTTCGCTGCCGCTCATTGTAGGACCTGAGCCCTAGAGGAAGCCATGATATAGCTCCATCAGCTGATAGCACAGGAGGAAATCTCTCGAGATCTGGCAGTTGTCCTATCCTCTGAGTTGCATGAATGTGAAGAATGGGCTGCGATGCTGAGGGATTAGTTATCAGCTATGACTGGTCGCCTTGAAGCCACCAGAAAAGGAATCAACGATCTCCAAGTAACAGTGGAGTGTACTCGTTCGGTGACTGAGGTTGAAGCCGGGGAGAAGGCCGTGCTGGAGCAGTCTTGTAAACACCTTCGCCCCTCGGTTGTTGATCTGGTGGAGAGAGCGAGTCAGTCTTCTTTATGACAATCAGAGCCATTCCTGTACTCTCTGTTTTACTTACGCCCAATTTATGTGAGGGAGAGACCCTAGCTTGTGGATGTCCTCCCCTTTTTGTTCGAACAAAATACAATCTCTGTCAATCTCTTGTCACTGTAAAATTTTCTTGTTAATAGAACAATTTTTACGTAAATAACAACTCACTGAGTTGGAATTAATCATAAATCAGAAAAACAAACTCTATCTTTTTCGTGAACCATGGAATCCAGCAAGTATAGTCTGACTATTTATAGATATTTGTAGAAAATCCCCACAAATTTTTTCCCTTTATTTTAATGCCCTAATTTTGCCTGGACCCATTTAGTGTGGACCTAGCAGGTATGGCATGACTTTTTCTTAGGTCTCCCTTTCCGGTGTTTTGGCATAACAGGCTTTGTGCCTCTTTCCTTGGGTGGTTTAAAGTCATTCCATCAAGACTATCATTACTAATGTTCTAGGTCAAATAGCTTTGACCAAGTATAGTGGGGCAAGGGACTCAATGGGGTTTATCTAATTAAAAGATGTCTCAATACTCTTCATACGTATGTGGGGGGAACATGTTAAAATATGAACGACATTTAGGGAATGTCTCAAGGAATGGGAGCCGCATCGGCGTACAGATGTAGGAGGAGCATCGCCTAAGAAAATTGTACCTTTGGTAGATAGGCCATGGGTGATCAATATGCAGATCCAATGAGGGAATGGTTTGCATAGTCTTGAAAAGGTGTCCTTTAGTCAATGAATCTCAATTTCTGATGGCCATAGGACTTCATGAAAGTCCGGCTTATGGAAACCACCATGGGTGGATTGGAGAATTATGAAAACCACCGGGGGTGGCTTGGAAAGGGTATGTGACGTCTGAAAGGTTTTAAGAACATCTGTACTAATCATGGGTGTGGAAGTAAGGGTACTGTTCTACGCATTTATCTTGCATAAAGGACAGTTGGGGCTTGGCGTAGTTTAATGTCATGCAGCTGGGACACCATCTAAAATGGAATGACTTCTCTTGGTCCTTGGTAATCTTGTCAGAGATGTTCCACCATGTTCAGGCATGGTTGTGAAAGAGGTTGGTAAACTATACCTCATAGGGTTTCCATATCCTGGGATAGACATGGGGGATTAGAGGCCAAGAGGCGTACAAAGAGAAGCATTGCCAAAAGAAGTCATTCCTTTGGTAAGACGGGCCAAGGGTGATCAATATGCAGAGCTATTGAGGGCATGGTATGAATAGTCATGCAAAGGTGTCCTTAGGTCAATGATTGTATTCCCCCAAATAAAATTCAGGGAAGTTGAGATTTGGGACCACCAGGGGCAGCTTATGAGAGTTCGGATTTTTCTGAGTACAGAGTATGGTTTATGATGAGAGGGTGCCTGGATACGAGGGAAACATCTAGACTGATCTTCCTGAAAATGGGTGAAGTAATCACTTCTCACGCGAGTGTGAGACGGTGGCTTGTGCAGGTCTGACCTGTGCACTGAAGGACAGAGAGAAGCCTTCATTCTTTACTGAACTCGTGACTGGTTTGACCATGCAGTTTAACATCATGTGGTAAAGACGAAGAGAATCATTAAAGGAGGTCGTGTAGTTTAACGTCATGCAGCATGGATGGTTGACCGTGTAGTTTAACATCATGTGGTAAGGACAAGGAGAATTATTAAACCAGTGAAAATAATTTTTGTTGGAGGAATTCCCTTGGATTTTAATTCTTGGTCTTTTATGCCCTATGTCAGGCGGCCAAGATGTGCTTCATTCCATTTGACATCATGCGACAAGGACATAGTTAAAAAGGCCCCTCTTGATTAGAATGTAACTGGGCCCGAGTATCCTTGAATTTCCAAGATGTGGATGGGGGTTGATGGTGTAAATCATGGTTACAGGGATTCTTGGATCAGAAGAAATGACATAGAGTCTCTGAGGCCTGTAAGCATACCGAGCTAGGATGAGTATCAGCCAGGGAAATATTGACCGTGGTAGATGGTCCATGGGATATCAATATATAGAGCCTCTGAGGGCATGGAATTCATATTCATGCAAAGGTGTCTCCAGGTCGATGACTTTCCACTTCTGATGCCCATGAATGGTTATGAAAATCAACAATTATCTAGGCCATGAAGTCTGTCATCGGGTAAGGAAATATCTGGGGATATCAGGGATATTCGTCCCTGGTTGCTGTTAAATCTTAGAGAGCTCCCTGCACTGATTTATTTTGTGCGTGGGGGTTTACCTTCACTCCATGCAATTTAATGTCATCCGGTAAGGACTATGTACTCCTTGTTTAGCGGTCATAGAGCTCAGACCATTGGGTGACTATTTCTGCAGTCCCTCGAAGGATAACTGGGTCAACATGCTCTAATATACTTGGAACAAGGTGGGGGATAAAGGTCGTAAACTGTAACTTTGAGTTTTCCTGGATCAGGAGGTATGGTGTGGGGGCTCTGAGGCCAGTAAGTGTACAGAGCTAGGAAGAGTACCGCCCAAGGGAATCTTGCCTTTGATGGATGAACCAGGGGCTATCATTAGGCAAAGTCATTGAAGGCATGGAGTGAAAAGTCATACAAATGTGTCCCCGGGTTGATAAATTTTCACTTCCGATGGCCATGAATGATTACAATAATCCAAGATTTCTCATAGTATAGAGCTCATCATGTGGGGATAATGGATTCCGAGCATAAAAGAAACATCTTCACTGCAATTGTCCGTTGAGTCATAGTAGCCTAGTTCTGTCTTGATGTTCATAGATGCAGGTCGTCATGTGAACCACGGGTGGAAACATAGGCTAACCAGGAAGGGGTAGCCTGGGGATTTTGGTTGTGAAAAGGGGATGACCTTATAAACCAATGCGCCATAAACATCTGGTTCAGGAGGTATGGTACTGGGGCTCCGAGGCCGGTAAGTGTACGAAGCTAGGAAGAGTGTCACCTGGGGAAATCCTGCCTTTGGTAGATGGGCCAGGGGCTATCAATATGTAGAGTCGCTAAGGGTATGGAATTCATAGTCCTGAATAGGTGTCCACAGGTCGATGACCTTCCACTTCTGATGGCTATGAATGGTTATGAAGATCCATAATTGTCCGGGTTGTGGAGTCCGATGTATGGGGAGGATGCATCCAATATGTGCGAGGAGTATTTCCACATCGTTTCTCCATATATCTTAGGTGGTTCGTGACAAACTCTATACAGTTTAACATCATGCAGTGAGGATGCAGTCTGTGTAGTTTAACGTCATGCGGTGAGGATGATAAATACACCTCGTGCAGGTCTGGTCCATACACGGGGGGAAAGGGGCACTTTTATCTTTCATTATCAATGCAGTTTAACGTCATTTAGAGAGGACGTAATAATACACCTCGTGCATGTATAACCCATACACGGGGGAAAGGGGGAATTTTTAAATCTTGCTATCTGTGCAGTTTTACGTCGTACGGTAAGGATGAGGAGTACACCCCATGCCGGTCTGGTCTGTACATGGGGAAAGGGAATTTTTATCTTTTATTCGGGGGGCTGGGCTAGGATGGGGAAACATGGCGTCACTACATATCATGCGAGAGAAGGAATCAAGACGTACGTAGTTCTATGGAAGAAGTACACCCCGTGCAGGGCTGGTCCGTACATGGGAGAAGGGAACATTGCTTAACTTTTATTTTATTTCATTTGGGAGTGGCTGGGCCAGGACGGGATCCTGGAATCGCTACATATTCTACAAAGGAAGGAATCAAGCCGTATATAGTTCTCTAAAAGATAATACACCCTGTGTAGGTCTGGTCCATACACGAGAGGAGGGGAAATTTTTAACCACTTTTCCGTGCAGTTTATCCTCGTGCGGTAAGGACGATGAATACACCCCATGCAGGTCTGGTCCATACACAGGGGGAAGATGGAATTTTTAAAACATCTTGTCCATGTAGTTTAACGTCATGCGATGAGGACGAGGTATACTCCCCGTGCAGGTCTGGTCCGTACATGAGGGATGAAGTCATTTTTATCTTTTATTTGGTGGTGGCTGGGCCAGGATGGGGAACCCTGGCATCGCTACATATCCTGCGAGGGATGGAATCTAGCCATATATAGTTCTCTGAAATCCATTCAGTTTAACGTCATGCGGTGAGGATGAGGAGTCCACCCCTTCCAGGTCTGGTCCATACACAGGGCAGGGAGCATTATTAACTCTTATTATCTGTTGTTGTCCGTGCAGTTTAACGTCGTGCGGTATGGACGAAAGCCACACAGTTTAATGTCATGTGGTTAGGATGATGGGCATTATTAGATTCCGTGTAGTTTAACGTCGTGCGGTAAGGAGAACTCCATGCATTTTAATGTCATACGGTGAGCATGGTAGCCATACAGTTTGACATCTTGTGGTTAGGATGAGGGGTATTATTAGATTCTGTGCAGTTTAATGTCATATGGTAAGGACGAACTCCATGCAGTTTAACGTCATTCGGTGAGGACAGTGAGCCATATAGTTTAAGGAAAAGTGGTTATGATGAACTCCATGTAGTTTAATGTCTTGCGGTGAGGACAAGGGGAATTATTAGATTCCGTGCAGTTTAACGTCGCGCGGTAAGGACGAACTCAAAGCAGTTTAACGTCATGCGGTGAGGACGGGGAGAAATGAAGTTTAACATCATGTGGTTAGGACTAAATCCATGCAGTTTAACGTCATGTGGTGAGGATGAGGGGCATTATTATATTCCGTGCAGTTTAACGTTGTGCGTTAAGGACGAACTCCATGCAGTTTAACATCATGCAGTGAGGATGGGAGGTAATTTCGGTTTCTATACGAAATACTTCTTTAGGAATCTTGCATCGGTATAAGATGTGTTTACTTGCCCATTTATAGAGATCAGGGTATATTCTCCATTGGAGTAGACCTTGTGTATAACGTATGGTCCCTCCCATTTGGGCTCCAGCTTTGGAGGTTTCCTTCCAGGTATCATTGGTATCTGGAGGACCAATACCAATTATTCTTCTAAGAATGACTGAGGAAAGACCCTTTTATTGAAGGCTCATGCAATCCGATTCTCGTAGACATCCAGATGGTGTAATGTGTGTATCCGCTTCTCATCCAGCTGTTCCAATTCACCTAGTAACTTTTTTGATTGCACATCATTGAATAATTGATCACAAATGGCAACCTTGAGTGAGGGAAGTTGGAGTTCAATGGGCAGGACCTCTTCTATTCTGTATACTAATGTGTACGGAGTAGCCCGAGTAGCAGTGCATACTATGGTTCGATAAGCCCACAATGAATGGAGGAGTTTATCCAGCCATTAATTCTTGTCTTTTTCCAGCATTTTCTAAAGAATATTGGATAGGTTCTTGTTGAAAGCCTCTATATGTCCGTTGGCTGCCGCATGGTAGTAGGATGAGTGGTTAGCCTTGATACCATACTCATGGAATAGTTTCTCTTATTCCATAGAGTAGAAGTTGGTGACGTTGTCTGTCAGTATGGAAAGAGGGACACCAAATCTGGTGATGATATTGGTCTTCACAAAGCTGACAATATTTCTTACCCTGAATTCCTTGAGGGGTATGGATTCTGCCCATTTGGAAAAGAAGTCGGTTGCTGTGAGGATATACATAAGCTGTTTGGCTGTAGCGGGAGGATATGGTCCCACGACGTCCATGCCCTAGAAGGCAAATATACAGAAGTACTTGGATTGATTAAGTAAATCTGGGGGTTGGTGTATAATGTTCGCATGAATTTGGCACGAGTGGCATTTCGCGGTAAAGCTCTCGCAATCTTGTTCCACTGTGGTCCAATAGTACTTGAGCCTCTGAACTTGATGGGAAATCTTGGTGCCTTGGTGATGTGCTCCACATACTCTGGCATGCACTTTAGTCATGACAGTGGAAGTTTCTTCTCTATCAATGCATCTGAGGATCACTCTGTCGAGGCCTTGTTTTTAGAGGACCTCTTGTTGACCCACGCGGTTATATAAGACAATGTTGATTTCCATTATCAGTATTTTCTCTCGTTCAACCATGTCTAATAGAAGTTATCCCTGTTCAAGGTAGGTTGCAATGGGGGTCCTCCAACCGGTGGTGGGAGCATATGGATTAGAAACAGGACAGACTTCATGGATTTCCTATGTCTTGGTCTGAACATATGGCAAGACCATTTGGCGGTGAGCAATACTGATGACTGTTTCATCACGGTCTGGGTCAGCCAGGGCTATGGCCGCGTTGGCCAATGCATCTGCCTGAGCATTCTAAGACCGGGGAATATAGTTCAATGATGGTTCTGTGGAGAATTCTTCCATTAACCCTCAGACATGGTCAAACAGGGGGATCATCTCATCCTTTTTAATAGAATAGTCACCATTGACTTTCTTGATGACAAGCTCCGAGTCACCTTTTACCTTAAGGTGTTGTACTTGTGCCTAGAGTGTGAGATCTAGGCCTACAATGTGAGCATGATATTCCACTACATTATTTGTACATCCCTCTGACAGGAGGAAGGAATATGGAAAGACCGCCTTTTCTAGGGACACCAGTATTATTTCCAAACCCACTTTGTTGAATCTGGGATCCTCCATCATCTTCCCGATTGGGCTTCAGGATGCGCCGTCGAAGTACATTTCCAATGTTGGGAACTCCTCTCGAACCGAGAATATGTCTTCATCAGGTAGCTTGGTGCCCGTTGTAGTGGTCCTTGTCGAAGGATGCTCTTCCTGAAAGTATGCTAATGCTTGTCCCTTAATCTCCTTTTGAGGCACAAACCAAATGTCAAACTGTTGCAGGATGACTGCCCATCGGGATAGGTTCCCGGTTAGCATTGGGTGGCTAATGATGTACTTGAGCGGGTTACTCCGTGAGATCAAATGGACTTCATGATGCTGCATATAATGTCGCATCTTTTGAACTACGAAGACCAAGGCCAAACAACTCTTCTCTATATTTGAGTATCGAATCTTAGATTCAATAATGGTTCGACTGAGGTAATAGAGACTATTTTCACTGCCGACATCATTATTCTGTGTGAGGATGGCTCCCAGTGACCGTTCTATGGTCGTCACATACAACATGAGAGGTATTCCTTTAACCGGGGGCATGAGAACCTGTGGGATTAAGATGTACTTCTTCAAGTTGTTGAACGCCTCTTGGCAGTCATCCGTCCATTGGTACGTGACCCCCTTCTTCATTAACCTGGTGAAGGGCAAACATTTTCCTGCCAGGTTGGCTATGAATCGCCTAATATAAGCCATGTGCCATTGAAATGCTCTCAACTAAGTGAGGTTGCGGGGATGTGGCAGTTGAAGGATATCATTTTTCTTCTCATGGTCGACTTCAATTCCATGATGGCGTACGACGAAGCGAAGGAATTTTCCTGAGGTAACCCCGAAGGCGCATTTCAAGGGGTTTGTCTTCAAGATATGCTGTTGGAGTTTGTTGAAGATGGTCCCAAGGTCTGACAGGTGATCCGAGCACTATCTGGATATGACCACCAGGTCATCCACATAACATTCAACGAATTTGCCGAGGAATAATTTAATGATCCGATGCATTGAATGCTGATATGTAGCGCCAACGTTCTTGAGACCAAAGGGCATGACCTTGTAACAAAGTACCCCTTCAGGGGCCCTAAAGGCAGTGGATTCTTCTTCTTCTCATTCCATCCAGATTTGGTTATACCCAGAACAGACATCCATGAAGGATAGAGCCTCATACCCGGCTGTTTCATAGATTAATAACTCAGGGACCAGGACCGGGAAATCATCTTTCGGACAATGCCGATTGAGATCTCTGAAATCAATGCAGACATGGATTTGTCCGTTCTTTTTCTTGATAGGGACAATATTGGCCAACCAGACAGGGTACCGGACCTTCCGAATGATGCCTTCTTTAATGAGATTATCGACTTCGGCCTCAATTTTGGCAGCAAGTGAGGGATGTATCCTTCTGGAGGCCTGTTTATAGCCCCGGTGGTCTTCTGGGAGAACCGGGTGATGCGTCGCCACTTCGGGATCAATTCCCGGCATTTCTATGTAGTTCCAGGAAAAAACATCCTGTTGTTGCCTTAAGAAGGCGGTATATACCTCATGCTCTATGGGAGACATGGCTTCACTAATGAGAGAGGGCCACAGATATTCCTCGTTACCCATGATTATTTCTCTGAGCTCGTCCATACCTTCCTCAAATGAAGGAGGTGCAACCCTGAGATATTCACCCTCTTCTTCTCCCAAATCCTTATCTTCTTGATCCGAGAAGGAAAGACCTCCCGACGCGTGCTCTTGGGATTCCGGAGGCGAGGTGTTGTGGGCGTCCTTACTCGAGTTTTCGTCCCCAGATTGAGGGTCAATGGATGTCCACCCATTGTCATGCTCAGCCGTTATGGCTGAAGTCATGAGGAAATCCGAGTGCGTGTCCAGACATGATCTCCTACTCTTAACATGGTTGATTTCCAGGACATATTCTCTGCCAAGCTGCCTGAGGGGTCATTAGGAACCATTTCTAGGACATTTGGAGTGGGGATCTAGTCGACACCATCAACCAAAGGCTTCTTTTTCTTTTTCTCATAGAACCTGACGTCAATATAATTTTACTCTGAGACCTCGAAAGTGTCCTTGTCGGTGTGAAACATTCCAATTTTTCCATTGACGCAGTACTTGATACACTGGTGGTAGGATGAAGGAACGACCATGTGCTTATGGAGCCACGACCTTCCTAGCAGGGCATTGAATGTTGTGCTCTGTCGGACCACCAGGAAATCCGTGTAGGCCACCAGGTCCCCAAAATGGGTCTTTAGATTATTTATTTCCATTGGTTTCTTCTTGTTCTTGTCGTAACCAAATAGAGTTTTGGCCAGGGTTATTAGATCATCCTCACTGTAGCCTAACTTTCGGAGTGTCCGTAGGGTAAGGAGGTTAACTGCAGAGCCATTTTCTATAAAGAATTTATGGATCTCAATACCATTCAGTGTGATGGACACATATAGTGGTCTGATGTGTCCTTCCATGATGGAATATTCATCCTGATCGGTTAAGGAAATCACCACATTGCATTCATTCAGGTCAGTCTTCATCTGGTATATATCGGCGGTAGCTACCTCGTCTTGAAACTCATGGGGTCTGATCAGAGATTCTATAAGTTCCTCCCTGAGGTCTGCGGACAGACTTAGGGCCTCAAGGATTGAGAGCTTGGATGGTACCGATGCCAGCTACTTAAGGATATCGTATTTCTGCTATAGTGGCCGACGCTTCTCCGTTAGAGGGAGAGTCATAGTGGGTGCTTTGGGTGCTGGAGCATTTGACGAGGATGGACCGGCCGTAGGGTCAGATATCGACGGTGTTCCCACGTTTGGAGGACTTGGCCTGGCCAGTCTGTTTGTGCGCACTTGTCGGCCAGACACTTGCTTCTCCTCTGATGGGTATATTAGAATAACGGGGTCAAGGTGGCCACTTGTGGATGTGGAGGGATGTTCTTTCTCCTGCTGAGTCCGTTGAAGGGCTCTCCCATCGGTTTCTGTGATATTAACGGTTTGGGCCAGGGTCCAACTGTAGGGTTGGTTTCGACCGCGAATGCGCCTCTGCTGGTATCCCCTACCTATGCAATTCCTCCTCTCGGCTCCTCATGAAGGGAACTTAGGTTCATAGTTGTACCCTTCGTTAGGGGACGTTTCCATGAGATGGATGACATTAATATAACCAAAGATTGGCTCTTCTTCCTCTGACATGTCAACCTGGTCGGTTGTCCTTGATGGTGTCGTTTGGTGGGTCAGTGCCCGTGGTGCCAAATTCAAAGGCATATAATCTTCCAGGGTCGGAACTAACTTTGGACCTATTTTGGAATTATCCTATTGTGATTGCTTCTTCCTTATTTGATTACGCCCGGATAGTCGTCTCGTGGAGGATTGTGAGGCCGATGCTATCGGCTGTGAAACGTCAGGGATGCTGGCGGCAACACTGGCTACTGTAGATGTGCTCAGAGTATGCCCTAGTCTCAGTTGATAGTCTTCCGAGTCATCTAGTCATCGAATTTCTGCCCGTTCTTGCTGGTGACTTTCTGCCACCCCTCCTCTTTTTCAGAGTCGGTGGTAGAGATACATGCCACATGTGCTAGGAGTGGTCCCATCTCGACCTTCTCGGAGTCTACCATCCTCTGCAAGAGGTCTTTAAAGACGAATCATTCTCAGATATTTTTCCCCAACATTCGATGGTAGGGGTAATAATCTGGCCTGTCATCGCGGCCGACTTCTGACGGTTTCCTTGGATCCAGGAGACGGAGAAAGTTGCAATTCATTGTGGCAATGAAGTAGCCACAAACTTGATCATCTTAGAACGAGTATAATTTTTTTTGTCATTCCACAAACTGGTTTCGCTTCGGTCCCCTCTGATCGTCCCATTTTGCTGGAGGCGGCTGCTGATATGGAGGAGGCCCTTGACAATTTGGAGGAGGCGTGAGCAGTGGAGCGGGCACATGGTCCATCTTGAGCATGACAGCAGACGCTTTAGCTCCAGGGGCTCTTTTCGCAGGAGCCTGCGAGGCAATTCGGGACTTCAAATTTGTCTGATGCAGGTAGTCCTCAATTCTCTGGGCAATGGTTGTGAGGTGATGAAATCCAGTGGTGCACTCCACTGGTATGAGCGGTGTTCTCAGCTCATCTTGAAGATTATCGATACATATGGCTAGCATCTCATCTTGAGGAATTGGCATGTTTAGGGAATATGTCAGACCCTTCCATCTGGCGATGAAATCTGAGACCCTCTCATTCTCCCTCTACTTGCAGTTCATGAGGTCGTTGACCGTTGTTTTAGGAAAAGTTGAGCTGAAGTGGAACATGAACTCCTTCCGAATGTCCTCCCAGCTCTTTATTGACTAGGCTTGTAGACTCGTATACCAGACAAAGGCAGATCCTTGCAAGGTCCACACGAAGCATCTGATTTTCACTACTTCTTGTTGCTCCGAAGACCCCATCATAGGGTCATAGTAGGATGCATAGTGTATCAAATGATGTTCCGGATCGCCTGACCCATTAGAAATAGGGAATACATAGCTCCCAAAATTGGGTGGAGGTGGTGTGTTGGTCACCCAATCTGGGTATGGTTTCTGCTCCTTCTATATCGGAGTGCGACGACCTTCCATCGCTTCCAATCGAGCGGTTAGTACCTTGATGGTGTTGGTGAGACCCTGGTTTACATCCTGCGGGGCTCGGTCCTGGGCAGGTGTAGCCCAAGGCATTACCTGAGGATCCGGATTGGCTGGCACTAGGGGTGCGTGTGCTG
Organism: Viscum album; assembly: GCA_963277665.1. NCBI lineage: Eukaryota > Viridiplantae > Streptophyta > Magnoliopsida > Santalales > Viscaceae > Viscum > Viscum album. The sequence continues at coordinate 1,911,034,732 of OY728137.1, forward strand.
TTTGTGGAACCTTTAGAGGGTTCAGGCGTACTAGCTCTGGTTTCTTACTGAGTGGAGGGAAGTCTTGCTATTCATCCGAATCTACTTTTAGGTAGTTGGACGGGCCGAGCCCCTCATTGGACGGGAGCACCGATCGTGTTTCGTTTTTCAGGGTAAACCTTAGTCTTTGAGGTGCACTTACTGGGAGAGCATGATGTGGCTCCTCCTGGGATGCACTTTCAATAAGGTGGTTCCTCGGGAGTAGCTCGGCGTTAAGACGCCTCAATTCTTTCATCTCCACTTTTTATCAAGAGAATCTCTATTCGAGCGTGAGTGGATCATCTTTGTCGAGAGAATGAGGAGGGTTAAGGGTAACCAGTCCATTATTCATATCCTTATTGGAAGCTTGTTAGGTAGGCGGAGGAGGGTTGGCTAGAAGGACGACCATATTTAGGGCGGGCCTCTTGTTCCGGGTGTGCACGCCTGGGGGTTCATTGTGAGTCATAGCCTGACCAGAACCATCGTCTCCCGGTCCATCAAGATTTTCAACATCTCTGGTGTCATTCGTGGGGTTAACCTCTATGAAGTTGATAAATTCATATCGAAGGGAGGAGAAAATGTCATCTTCCAAATAGGAATAGGATCTCCCACATCTTCTACTATCCTTCCTTTCATGACCTGGGATTGCCTTCGGACTTCTTGACGAAGGGTGATGCTGAGAGTTATTTGATGCAACCTTACGGTGTGCCTCCCTCTTGGAGGGGATGATGATTCAAATGACGGGATAGGATGAGAACCTCCTCTTTTAGCTGTCCTCCCTAGACGAGAGAATACTGACTCTTGTGGGGGAGGTTGTTTTTGAGGGGGTAATAATGCCCCCAGCCCTGAGCGTTGGGGTTGGTTCCATTCCTTGGACATTGAGTATCCTCCCATTTTTATTGGTCTTACTGGGAATTTGTTATTAAAAATGCCCCTATCCCTGTAGGTTGGGGTTGACCCTGGATTGCGGTAGTGGCTACGGCTATCGCTACCTGCCTGATCTTGCGTGCCCCCATTCAGGGGTGAACCAGGTTTGGTGCCGAGTTCTTCTGTGAATCAATCTCTTCTGGGGAGGCAGGAAAAGATTTATGATTGGACTCTCTTAGGTGAGAGGCATGTTGTATGCATTCAGTGTCCTGATTGAGGAGTTCTTGAATATCTCGTTCCCATCGGGCCTGAAGCTTATGGGACTTACTCATGGCCCGGATCTGTTGGGTGTGTTGCCTTTCTTGAATAGGGAGACCACTCGATTGCCTTCTTGACGTGATGACGTTTCAAGACACCATGTCGAATGGGTTCTTCTGGGTGGGGAGTGGAGTGAAATGCAGAGCTCCATCTTCCCCCCATCCCCTGACATAGACTCTTATCGAAGTGTCACTAATGAGGCGGCACAGTTGGTGTAGTGCACGGAGGTTGGCTATCTCTATGTTTCCTTTACGATTCTTGGGTCGTCATTGTCATGCCGATGGAAGACTTTCTAGGTCGATGTGATGCAGGAGGTCTCCTATTTTGTTGACGTGGTCTACATACCCTTCGTAGGGTAGGGAGCTTGATTTCAGTCGATGGAGGGTCGTCCATATATTATGGCGGATGCCGTGCACACATTCATCCGACCACTCTCTGGGTATATGGAACTGAGAGATGGCTGTGGGCCAAAACATAACTGGTATATCATCTCTGGCCAGTTGTTTCTTCAGGTGTAGCATATCGGCATAATCCTGCGCTAGTGACCCCTCTACCTGGTCGGCCCAACAAGGCACTCAATGATAGTGTGGTCGGAGGCAGTGGGACTGGTAGGGTATTGAATCATTATGTGGGCGATTATGAGGCAGTTCAATGGATGAACGCGGCCCCGGAACGTCTCCCGATTGAAGAAGGATGTTGTTAGCGACTAACTGGGAATCTGACATGCTTAAACCCTTCCTTCTGAGTGCCTCGGCATACGAGGGATTTTTTGTGCTTGATTTGGAATGGGGAGGACCTTCTTGTCGATATGATTTTCCATCGTAGGGAGGACCCCACAATGGCAGTCGTAATGGTGAGGACTACCATTATTTCTTGATGCTTCACCGCATGGAGGACTTTTGCAGTGCACACCCTGGGGAGGACCTCCAAGGAATGTTGCAGTAAGGGGAGGACCTTCTGGTTGCATAGCGTCGTTACAAGGAGGAACTTCGCAACAACTGATATCATGGTGAGGATGACCATCATGGCTTGACATTCGACGTTCATCCTCGGGAGGACCTTCCGGACACACTGCGACCAGGGGAGGACCTTCTTGTTGCTTGGGGCCAATGTAGGGAGGACCTTCGAAATGGCGGTCATGGTGGCGAGGACTACCATCACAGCTGCGACAATGGCGAGGACTACCATTACCGCTGCCACAATGACAATATCTATGGGATACATCCTGGGGAGGGACTCTAGAATGTACCGCAACGAGGGGAGGGCCATCTCGTTGTTTGATGTCTCTATGGGGAGGACCTCCTTTATCATGGTGGCGGGGACTACCACCGTGATTTGATTTTCAGATGCGCGGAGTGTCGTTACAACGTAACCCCTAGGGAGGACCTTCATGACAGGCCACAACAAGGGGAGGGCCTTCTTGTCTTGATGAGACGTCACTGCAGGTAGGGCCTCCGCAGTTGCGACTATCATAGCGAGGACTACTATCATAATATGTGGTCCCACTGCATGGAGAGTGTTTGCAGCATATACCTTGGAGAGGACCTTCAGGGTGGACCGCAACAAGTGGAGGAACTTCCTACTGCTCGATCTTTTGGTCACGTGGAGGGTTTTTGTGACTCACATCAAAAGAGGATCTCTCGTGATCGATCCTTATATTCCCACGGGGGAGGCCCCCGCAGGTGCTCTGGGGTGGACCTTCAGAGCTGGTGGTAGCAACATTGCGGGGAGAACCTTCACAACTGCTACTACCAATCCCATAATATGGTAATGGGTGGGAAGGGTTATGAACCTGTGATATGTGCTTAACGGCCTGGGGAACCCCAGCTTCCAGCAGAGCGCAGTCATGAACCTGCTCTTTATTTTACGGCTGCCTTCGGCGTGTTCGGGGCACTTTTTTACGAGTAGCGGGGACTGTCTACTATTTAAAATGACCTTCACCTCTGGATCCCTATCTAATTGGGTCCCGTGATGCATCCGAGATATACCGACGAACATATTGACTTTTAGTAGGGATATATGCCTCCTCTGGAGCATCCACCATGATGGACAGGTGTCCCCCAGTTGGAACGAGTGAAGATGCTTGATCTAGATGCCCTAGCGTCACGAAATATGGTCGGTGACCCTCCTGGGTAGAAGAAGGGATGCAGATCTGCTCTGAGGCAGCTATCTCATCTCTTAGATGAGTAACCTCAATTGGGGAGATGGGCTCACGAGCCTGAGTCCTTTCTGTTGCCGCTGATGCAATTATATTATTGTCAAGTCTGCAAGATATGATCTGGGATTGATACCTCATCCTCCATCATTTCTAGGATATGTAGAGAGAAATATTTGTATGGAACGGGTATGAAGGTACATTCCGGTGTTGGAGTAGGAATATCCTGCTCCGGTCCTCCAGTGGTCAGTTGGTACTGACCGTTCTCCTGTGTCGGGGTAGGTGAATGAATCTAAACCTGTACGAGGATTCACCATTTTATCTCTCTGTTGTTCACCACATCGGGATGGAAGACTTTTATGGCATCCACAGGGATCTGGCCCTGGATATATTGGTTTCCCACCGTATTGAGTCGGTGGCCTTTGTTGGTGGGGAGACGTCCTCGCTTATGATTTTCCACCACATCTGGGTGGTGGGGTTTGTTTATCGCCACCATATTGGGATGGTAGGCATTAGAAGAATCAGCTTGGAGCTGGTCCTGCAGGCGTTGGGTCGCCACAATGTCAGGTTGGTGGGCTTCACGACCTTGGGCAGGGAGAGGTGGCTACCGGGTAAGTGACGTCCTCCGTGAGCAACGAGCCTGATGGAGCTCGGCGGGGATGCACGCCGGCTCCTATGATGCTTCCATGTCTGGATGGTAGGCTTGGGAGGAGTGAATATTTGTAGGTTCCTATTCATGGTACGTATCCGTGGCTGGGCAGTGGACCTCCTCCTCAGGGACAGGGGTGATGATCGGTCCCTGATTGTATGTTTTCCGCCCTCATCAGGCAGTCTGAGGGGACGGAGCTCGAGGAGCATGGGCCTGAATCCTCAGGGCTACATCCTCCTGAGCGTGAGGATGTTGAGTCATCGTGTGACCGCGATGACGTCTACCAGTGGGGGCCTTGTATTGGAACCCCCGGTCAATGGGGATGAAGTCCTCAACGTTGGCCTCATCTGCCTCCCTAAGATAAGGGAGATACGCATTGTCCTGTTTCGGGGATAGACTCCCGAAATGGTTGGAGACAGCAATAGGGGCTGTCTGGATCTGCCTTTGCAGCCGCTACTTGGAAGTCGACCGACAAGTTCTGGAAGATTGGAAGGCGTGCATGGTGGCCTCCACCATTGGGAGAGTACCGTTCATGTGGTACTCTCGGATCAGTGCATCCGAGACCCAACATTGAAGACGTTGGGTTGGTGATGGGGTCCTCCATAGGTGAGGATGTCCGGTCATCGCATAGCCTGAAGTGCACACTATCAAGTTCCTTCGTGATTCCATTGGATCGAAGGGAGTTCTGTACAGTACCTACAAAATAGTTTAACAAATACAAACAACAAACCCGTCAAAGCAGCATCTCATGATCCCATGCATAATTAATGACCTTGCTTGGACCTCCTTGTGAGTAAGAGGGGTCACGGGGTGGGATTAGGTTAAATCCATCATGCTTGGTTAAATATTCATGTTGGGTTCATCATTTTTGTTTTGGGTCGATCTCGAAACGCCCAACGGTTCCATATCCGATAACACGCGGACCTGCTTTCCAAAGGCAGGCGTTCACTGGATGGTTTGGCCAGCGATGCTTAATAACTCACTTTGGTCAAGATCATGGGAAGTCGGGCTCATCGCACCTTTTTGGGAGGAATTATTGCCTATTCTGGGACTCTCTTATAGATTTAGGACGTATTAATTTGTTCGCGAATCTTTGGTTTATACCCAAGCATATTATCCATAGATTTCTCCTGGCTGGAAATGGTCAACTAAACACCGGGGTTCAGAATAATTTATGCACGAGGTTTACCATCCCTTGTTGGATTAATGACCCCGAGGAGTCAAGACTCCTTGAGGCGGTACTAGGAGTGCCGCGGTGAACCGATTTGAAGATAGTCGGATCGACCGGTTGTTGGGCTTGAACCTCATGGAATCTTCCTATGTACGCTGCCTAGGAAACAGGGATCAAAGTCCACATAGTTCGAACAGGAGCGCCGGATAACCGACTTGAAGGGGGACCCGGGGGTCCGGTGGTGATCGGGATTAAAGCTCATGGAGGCTTCCTACGTATCCCTGTGGTAGGTAATCAAAGTCCTCGTAGTTCACATGGGTATGGGGATTACGCTATGAGGCAGCCCAAGGTGTGGATGATGGGCTTGAACCTCAGGGAGGCTTCCTATGTTCCCTGCCTAAGAGACAAGGATCAAAGTCCACGTAGTTCGTAACAATTCCATCGTCGTTGTGTGGGTACCACGACCATTACAAATCTCTAAGACCACGTGAGTCATGCTCGGTGTGAGAAACAAGAGAATTCAACAGACACGGCTATCCTCACACATTTCTATCGACCAAGGGAAGGGGAGACAAATGATGAGTGGAGGAAAAGTCTGGTACCGCTGGACTCTTCTTCCCCCCTGATGTTCAAGGAAGGTAGAAGTCGCACAACGGAGCAATGAACCCTCCAGATTGAAAGGAGTAGGGTCATTGGCTTCTAGAACGGATGGTGTGGGGATTACTCTAGAAGGGATTCCCAGTGGTGACCGATCCCACTAGGAGAGGGACTTGGCCCCAAAGAAGGATGTTGCAACACCCTTCCCCACTACGTCCCACTTGGTCGTATTGGTGGGGAAGTATAGAGCTGCATGGGGACGGCTGCCTTCAGATGGGTATGTTACCCCCTCTCTGGGGAGGGGAGAAGTTCCCCACCGCTAAAGCGTGCAGTCCCCCATCCTGGCGAGTAGAGGTAGAAAGGGGTCTATCAGGCTTAGAACCCGCATTACTGTGGGAATGTGAACCCAGGCATGCTTCGGGAATCCGCCCAAGGCCCGGGGAAACCCCATCTCCTTCACTTACCGTAGGTATGTGAACTAAAAAGGGAGAGCTGATATACCCAAAGGTTACACCATATCTTTTCGTAGGCTATGGTGGAGGCCTCAACTCAGGGCCGATAAATGGGCCAATGAAGAGGTTGTGAAGGATTGAGCCAGATTGTAATAGTAAGGATTTTATCTGGCTCGGGGAATGGGAACTACGAAGGTTTTGGCAGGCCACACGGGTGTATGAGGGGTGGCTCCCTTTGTGTAGGAAAGTGCTACATGGTTGGAGAAGTCATCCGCGAGACAGGGTGGTCCGCGGACTGAGAGGCCATTCGAAAACCAAGAGGGTCCGCGGACTAAGAGGTCATCCGCAAACTAGGAGGGTCCGTAGACTGACTGGAATCCCGCAAGCGAGGAGGGTTTGTGGCTTCCGGTTCAGCCCACGTACAAGGTTGGTACGCGAAGGGGTCCACGTGAGCAGCAGCGCCCAAGGGTGGTGCTGGTTGGAGATTCGTCATTCGGGGCTTCTCCCGCATAGGAGGGTGCTACATGGTGCGACAGATCAGAAATGGGGCATAAAATCCCTGGTCTGCGGGTAGTGCATCCGTGGAGGGGCCATGGTTCACGGTCTTCTCTTTTTATGTTATTTTTGGTTCGCGGTTCACCAAGTTATTATGCGTTTTTAGTTCCTTATTAATTCGTTTCTAGCTTCATACCTTCTCTGGTTCACGAATTGGAACTTCGCTCTTTGCAAAATCCTATTCTCCTTCCATCAAAATCATTCCACCCGAATCTAATCGATCACCTAGCAGTATCCTATTTTCCTTTTTTTTCTCTTACTAGTCTCCTTTTATAGAGGGAGGAAAAGGGATCTATTGGGGTCATGCAGCACCTTTTGCAGAGGCCCATGACTGAAAGCCCGTCATACAGATGACTTAGTGCATGTTCTGCCTTGTGACCACGGATGGTCTCCGCCTCGGTTTCGTGAACGACAGCGGTTTGCGGAGGAGGGATGCTTCGTGGAAGCGGTCGTGCACCATTACATTAGTCTGGTATGCAGACCAGATCGTCCTTCACCATCCTTGATTATTATCCACATTTTCCCAATACTTTGCGGATTTTTCAGGACCCTACAATTTTCATAGGTTTTTATCGAAGATTATTTAAAGGGATAAGGCTAAGATGAAAATTGTGAATATATGTCATGAAAAGAAAAAAAGTTTCTTTTTAAAAGTTTTCATTATGAAAAAATAAATATTGAATATAAGTTTCCACTTTGTAATATATGGATTTGTTATGTAAGAGTTATGAAATAACTATCTAACACTCTAAACCTATTAGATCTCTTGGAATTAAAGTTAGTTAATTCTAGTTTAATCTCACTATAATATGTAATGTTCATGGCTATGTTCCTATATGGTATACTAAAAGATAAGATATAATGGAAATGATATATAATATCATAGCACATTTGACCCACTATATAAGGGGAAAAATATTTGAAGAAGTGATGTATTAATATCGGAACATACAATATGAACATACACATAAATGGTTTTTTCCAATTCAATGAATAAATTAACAATTTATATAATATTTTTAAATTATAAAAAAAGTAAAAATGATATGTTTAAATTATATTTTTGAAAAATTACTGAAATTTAAACATTGTATTGTTTATTATTTAATTAATTATATATATAATAACAATTTTTCAAGTATGAATATTTTATATTAATGTCTTATTTTTAAAAAACATTACTAGTGTGGCCCCATATAGAATGCTCTTAACCCTGGTGACTACAGAGCTTAACATATTTTTTTGGTAGATGTGATTTATTTTTATTGTGTAGTATATAAATAAATATAGAAACATATAGTATTTTAAAAAATAAATATTATTTACATTATAAAAAAAATTCATATGGATTGAGACATGAGATATGATGAATTTATATTTTATATAAATTATATAGTTTTATAAATATTAATTGTTTTTTACTATATAATTAATAATTATGTAATACTGATATTAATTTTGAATTTTTTATATTTATATAACAGAAATAAAATTTTTATATTTATGAGTAATTTGGGAAATCCATTTAAATTTTTTTAATTAATTATAAAATATTCATAATTATATGAAATTTTGAAATATTGTTTTATTAAATTTTGATGTGTTTATAGGCTAGTCGATAAATATATTAAATATTTATTTATTTATTCAATCCATTATTTGAAAGATTTATATATATTATTTTTTTTCTTTTCATATTATTTTCATTATTTATTTAAATTATTGAAATATTTATTTATGTCATATCGTGCTTTTAAAGAGTTACATTTTAGGTATAGCCTGATATTTAATTTTATTTAACTAAGGGTAGTGACTTATTTTTTATAATTCCAAAGATAGAATATTATATGAATAATTATAAAAATTTGGAACTAAATTCATTGTTGATTATTTAAATCAGGATTAGTAATGATCTATGGATAATGCGACATTTGGATAGTCCATTCACTAATATGAGGGTTTTAGGATTTATTTTGACAACCAGCATGGCCAACTAATCATACAACAAGTGGTCTTTTGTAATATTTATGATACCTATTATTTTAATTCGTTTTTTGAAAATCATTCAATCTATCACATTCATATACTGTTTATAGCTATGTCTATGATATTTTAATTGAATTTTTCTATGGATGCGTAACACAATTCATTAGTTTTATACTATTTATACAATAATTTGAAAGAAACATATTAATTTGGTTAATGTAATGGGATGGGTTTGTTAAAATTTTAGAATCTCACATACATATAGTATGATTAATTTTGATCCATGTAATAAAGTGAGATATTTTTAAAAAATTGTTAACTTCTATCCAAATTAAATGCTCATCAATTCTTTGATCACCGAAATGGGTAGGTCAAGCCAACGATGAGTATTCATGGATAAGATAATGTAATGATAGGAATATATGGATGATCCTAACCCTTGGGTACTTATATAACACTATAACATTTGGGATATACATGTTTGGGTGAACCTAACTATTTCAAGTCCAATGAAATGGTATTTGGATAATTCATTAAATTAATTTCGTAATTTGTTTTCCAATTAACTATCTAAGAGTAAGATAGGATATAACATATATATCTTTTTACAAAAAATAAATATAAAAATGATAATTAAAAAAAATTATCTCAAAGTAAACTAAAATTTTGATCTTAGACAACTAGTGTGTGTGTGTGTGTGTGTATAATGTGTGGTTCATAATTTTTATTGGAATTAATTTCATAAAATTATTTTTTTAATGATTTATACACCAAAAATATATATTTTTTTGATTAAAATGAAATATAAACCTCATTTAATAATTATATATATCCTTAATAAAGACATGTTAAATTAATTTTTTTTATTAAAAAATATTATAAAATAATAATTTTTCAATGTTATAAAAAAGAAAATAAAAATTATGTATTAACAACAATCACTTTATTTTTTAATCATCAGTATGAGGTATTGGTTTTTCATCATAATTATATATAGTTTTTAGGGACACATAAATAAATAAAATTAATTGAATTATATATAAATATCTTTGTTTTCAATTAACCAAGGGATATTTCATTAATGTGGAGAATTGTTTTTTATATTTACTTGAGGGATTACTTCTACAATTTAAATTTATAAGAATATAAATTTTATATCTTTTTTTCATGGAAATAATGGTTATATCATAAGATTATTAATTTATATTATGTGAATATGTAGTTTAATCTCTTCCATAGGAAATGATATGATCAATGTTTTTGATATATAAATCAATTAATCATGGTTTTAGTCATATAAAAACGAAATGAAAAGATTTTATAAGTTATATTGTAAGAATATTTTATAATATTCGAATATTTAAAATTGTTGTTTATTAAACAAATTAAATGAATATCATTATGACGAAAAGGAATAAATTATTATTATTTATTAAATAAATTACAAATAGAGTCATTTAGGTCAACGAGAAAATTTTTATGGTATGGTTATATGTTTATTAACTTTGAAAGTTTTATGGTGTTCAAAAAAAAGATTAAAATAAAATTCTGTAAGAGTACTGAGATAATTAAATATGATTGCGAGGTGGGATACATTAACCAATATAAAATCTATTATATAAAAGTTATAAAATAATGGATATATTGGTTAGCAAGATATTCTAACATTTTAGGTCATAATACATTTGTACTAAAGAAAAATTAATCTAAATATATGGAAATTATTAATCTATATCGATAATGTTTTGGGTTTTAGAACTAAAAATGTTATGTTGTTTCTCAAACCTGAATCTATAAATTAATTTTTATTGTTGTATATGATCCCTAATTTTTTTGACAGTTCTTTTAATCATGGAACATGGTTTTTAACTTATAGTTACTATTTGACACAAATAAGTGGTGCTTTGATTTCTTGTGTATTAATTGATTATTAAATTAATTAAAAACATGAGCATGTTATATATCATAATTTTTAAATAGATATATATTAAAACATATAACTCAGATAAATAAATTTTTAGGATTTTATTTTATAGGATATGATGCTCTATTTAACAGTGATGTAATTTCATGTTAGTTATTGGGTTTGACTCTGGATCATTTTTAATAAATATATAAATGTTTTCATATTTTTTTAATTTAACTAGTGAGATATATATTATATGATTAGATGAAGGAGACAAAGTCACCATGAGATTAGATTTATAACCCCTTAAAATCTCATTTATTCATCTTATACAATCAATGATAAATTATAATATATAGTTGGATGATATATATTAAAAAAATAATAATATTAGTTTGATTTACTAAAATAGATCAATCGTTATAGTGGATGGAAATCCTAGACCCTTACAACCTTAAATACTAATATATCTATACGTTAACATTGGAATAGGGTACACCCAATTCTGGTTATTATGTAGGTTGGTTTAGGAAATTTGTACAATCTTCAATCATAGATCATCCACGTGACATGGAGTAATTTTTCATGGAAATAAACTAACATGACATCATAAAAGTGGTTCACATGTTGAAATTTTGAAGGCGGGCGTGATGTGAAAGGATATTAACTTTCTGGTCATGTTCATGGGGATACACTAGTTACTTCAGGTATAGAAGATAATATGAATCAATTTGGAATGATCAGGGGATAAAAAATTTAATATCTGATGTTAGTATGGTTGAAGACAGAGATCAATGCATGTGGATTTCCTTCTGATACAAAAGGGTGGCTAGGGTTAAATAATCATGTTATAATTATTCTTATTAATAAATTGAAATAGATTATGTTAATTTATATATCAAAATATTTAATACTGTGATATAGGGGTGGGGATTTATTGGTTTTGATTAGCATTATGATCATTCATATTTAATACCTTCTATATTTAATTTCAAATGTGGAGATATGTTGATTTTGGTTTACCTTTTTTGTTTTTAATATGTTTCTTTGTCTTATTTTCATTATTTCTATGTCTTTTTCTTACCCTTTAACAATGTTGGGTTTACCCCTTTGTGAGCTCTACCTCTTTGGTTTTATAGTAACATGAGGTCCTATTGACCTTGAAATAACTTATCTTCTTTGAGATTTATCCTTGAAAATTTTATTTTTGGGTACCCTTATATGGGTTTTGGTTTAGTGGTACTACCATTTTGTGAGGCCCTAATAACTTTTATGTGGGTTTTGATGTACCCAAACACATCACTACTTTCGAGGTGGTGAACCTTACATGTTAGTAGATTACCCTTACCCAAGGAGCATGGTACTATTATGTGGATGATTTTAATGAACTTCAAGTTGTGCTACATCTGACCTAGAAACAATGTTTAGCTGGAATGTGATTCAACTCACCATTACATCATAGAAGCATTGTTTAGTTTACGCTTGCACATACGGTGTACAAACATGTTATCTAAATGTGGATTTACTAAAACGTGGTATTCCCTTGTACAAAATGAATTTTATTACCCTCTCATAGTATTTTAATTAAACTAAATGTAGTGTTATAGCTCACCTTGATGAAATGTTTAGTTGGACTCCATTTCGGGTCACCTTTACACTTCAACATCTTTGGTAAGTTTACCATTACACATCATTGGTTAAACCTTGTTATTTTTATGTGATGTGACCTTGATTCAATTTTCCCCAATACTAAGAGGGTTTTATTAATATAACACAAAATTTTAATTTAGCTTCATCATTTCCTTCAATTTTGATGAGTCATTACAACACGAATAGGCTCTCAAGAGAATTTCTAACGTAGTTATTCCATATTAAAGGCGATTAATATTGTGAAGATAAATGGATTGATTCAATGGATTCTCAGATATGTTGAGTGAGAGAGAGAGTCCGGGAGGAAGAGGTCTAATTACTTAAGTTATTGACCCAATAGAGGAGAAGCTGAGAGGTGTTTGGTTTGTGGATATTTTCCTCGATTCATAGAGTTGTTCCAGCCCATATGTGGATCATGTAATGAAATATTATATGTCAAAAAAACTGAATAACATAGATGAATCTCGAAACTCGATGTAGAATATTTGAAGGCCCTGTACCATGATTCTTCTTTAACAGAGGTTTGACTAAGCCCCTCTATGGGGGTCATGGTCCTTTTCTGTTATATTTGTCCATTTTAAAAAAAATCTTATATCTTATTAATTTTTTTTGGTGTGCCTATCTTTTACTTTATTTGTTTTTGACTATGTTATTTGTTGCACCCCTTTTCCTATTGCATAGTGTAAATCCATAATAATCTTTCCACATGTAAATTGTCCAATTAGAAAAAACATGTAAATATCCACTTCTTTTTACTAATTTCGGAATTTTTTCCTCGATATGTAATCACTAATCATAAACTTTCTTCTTTAGTTTGTTAATATTTTCTAACATATTATGTCATATACCATCATATTTTGAATTTTTTAAATATGTTGTATGATGATTCCTATTATACTTTTTAAGTCCATGTTGGTGTTTTTATATTAATTATATATTGATGTGTCTAATTAATTATAAAAAAGATCATGTTTATTTTTCTTGAAATTAGTAAATAATGGAATTGGGAATTTGATTATAATGTTTTATATTCTATTTTTTGTAATATTTCTAGAATTTTTTTATTTATTTTTTTATAATGATTATAAGATGGATATCCTTTGATTTTGTGTCATGATAATTTTTAAATATTGAACTATTATTTGTACATATATTTTAATATATATATATATATATATGAATTTTTTCAACCTTGGTAGATTTAAAATTTAATGATAATCTTATTCAATGAGAATTTTTTTGTTTACTATTTTATATATTCAGAACTAAAAATAAATACTACTATCGGTTTCAAATCTTATAAACCAATATTAACCCATGTGGATCCTCACTATTTAATGGGGACTACCTCATATAGTAAAACCCACTATAAATTGTTATTATAGGGTATTTGGGATTAATTATTCATCATTAGACATCAAAATCTATTATTAATAATTTTATATTATTTATTACCATCTTTTACATTATTGCATGCTTTGATATTAATTCATTTAGTTCGTTCACTCTCTAATGGCTATACTTTTTTAGTATTTTTTTTATTGATGTTGCACTTTCATTTCAATATTTTATTTATCTGCATGATCCTTTTATATTTCATTCATTTTTACTTATTAAGTGTGTCTCAAGTTTTTGCGTTGTGAAGCGCCTATGTGAGGACATCATGTGTTTGAGATCTAGTTAGTAGGTACGTGTTTTGGTATTGTATTTTTTCTCTAGTTTTGGTTTGTTTTTTATGATTCAGGATTATTATAGGTCATGTTTTTTCAATAATAACATGTATAATTTCTTTCTATGGTTATAGACCTCTTTTATGTTTAGTTTGTGGGAATCAGTAGTTTTTGATTCCAATGCTATTTTATTACTTGGATAGTCACAAAGATTCTTGGTTTATATATATGAAACTATGAAAAATTTATTTTTGGTTTAATGTGTTTGGAACCATGTGTTGTTAAGATAATATAATAATATGTATTCTATTTTATTGAATTGTTTATCTAGGACTGTTACATGTTTCCCCCTCATTAGTGTGATTTATTTTGTTTTAGATCTATCTAGTTGTATATGGATATAATTGATTTTTCATATTATTTTCCATTAATTTTAGGATCTCTCTTTTCTAGATCATTTTTGATTTTGTCCCCTCACATGGAGTTCCTTAATCCATCTTTAAGGATCTTTCTGAACCATGCACCATGAGTCTTCTTTTTAGTTTTCCAGGCGGCATGTCTTGGATTCATGTAGATGGTTCTAATAGAATAAATCCCCTTGGGTTTTTTTGTTGCTCAAGATGAGGCTATAGTGATTTCTTTTGATATTAAAGTTGTCTTTCTCTATAATTATTTTTTTATTGGTTGAATCATTTCACTAGTTTTACTAAATTGAATTCTATGTAAATTTATAAGATGGTTTGTTCTACCAAATTTTTGATGATGGTTGTTTCTCTATTGATGGGTTCTCTAAAAGAACTCATGAGTAGTTTTGAGGTACTATTATAGAATGTGATTTTTTGGTCCTGACTTCCTCATTGGCATTGTCTTAGAGTGATACATATGTAAGCCCCGGTATGTGCCTCATCTATGTTTGGAGTTTATTTGAAAAAATTATTAGTAGTTTTAGAATATCATTCAATTATGGAAATCACATTTCAAATTGATGAAAGAAGGGGGAATTTTTTAGGTCTTATCCTATAGGTGTTTCTTGTTTAAATTGTTCCCAGATTAATGATGATAGGTTTGGTGGTGTAGAATCATCATATTGTTTAGTGATTTGATTCAAACGGTGGATATGTGTGATGATGTTTCATATTAAATCACTTCTAATTTTATGTTCCAATGTTGAGATTTATTTATTATTATTTTCGAATTTTTATTTTTTATTTAATTTAGTTTCAATAGTATTGTTTTCCTTATTTTAATCATTTCATGATCATTGTATTACCCTTATTAAGTGTTTGTTTTACCCATATATGAACTTCTATTTTTTTTACAGTAATGTGAATTCCTGGTTACCTTGACATAGTCCGTGGACATTATGATTTACACTTACAGATGATATTTTGGCCACCCTTATGTGGGTTTGGGTTCAGTAGTTCCATACCTCCATGAGTCACTCATTACATTTATGTGTGATTTTATGTACCCTAACACATCACATTTCTGGAGGTGAAGTCCCTTATAAGGGAGTTGATTACATTTAAAAGTGGGGTTTGGTACCCTTACATAGCTAGTTTGATTGAAAATTAACTAGAATTATAGCCCACCTTAATGTAATGTTATGTTGGACACCGCATCAACTAACCTTTACACTACGACAACTTTGGTCAGATTGCCATTACTTATTAGTGGTTCAACCTTATTATCTTGACACAAAATTACCTTGATAAGGTGGTTCCCTAGACCGAGTTGGTTTATTTACCCTCATTCAGATTTCTAATTTACCTTCACATGGTTTGGTTTTTTATTGCTAGGTTTTAGTTCTATTAGGGTTATATTTTTTCATTCATTCATTTCTATAATTTCTGTTGAGTCATTGAAATACCCCTAGCTATCATGGGTATTCTAACACTAGTTTTTTATAATTGTTAGTGAATCTTATTGGGGATATTTATGAATTAATTCATAGGCTTATTGAATAAACTAAGAGATATATAGAGAGGGAGACATGAAGAATATGTACCAATGATCCTAGTTCTTGGCTTATTTGAGGAGAATTCAAGTGATAAAAAGTTTGTGGAGCTCATCCTCATATTAGAGTGTTGTTGCAACCCATTGGTATATTTTGGTGTTATATCATGGATAGTGAAAACCCTGGATATAAGAGAAGAACCTCAAGACTCGATGATGATTTTTTCATATCCTTTTAGTGAGATTATTCATCAAGAAAAGTTTGATCAATCCCATATAAGTGGGTCTTGATCCATTTACAGTTTTATTTTTCAATTTTATGATATCATTTATTTATTGAATGTCTTTTCACTATATGATTCTTCAACATTCTTTTTCATGTATTTTTTATTTCTCTTAAATATTTTCTTATTTCATAGTTGAAACCCATGATGATATTTCTCTTTGCACATTGGTTAACCCGATGAAGCATGTAAATATCATAGTCCTTTACTACTTTCCAATTTAGTTTCATCAACCAGTAATCAATCATCACCACATTAATCATGAGCTAATTAAAATATTTCATAATATTTATTTACATTCAAGTTAAGTTTATATTTTCTTATTTAATGAATATATATGATCATGGTTGTTCTAATCATTTAGGCCACATTGGTTCTTTTGTATTAATTATATATTATTGCATCATACTTTTTATATGCAAGTAAGTGATGATTGTTCTCTAAAATGAATACATTTTAGAATATGGAATTTTATTCTCATCTTTAGTATTCTATTTTACTAAATTTTTATATACTTTTTGATTTTTTTTGATGAGAAAAAATTCATAACATTTGTTTCTATGTGATGAGAATTCTGTCTTCTTTAAATTTTGTTTATACACGTTTTTTCCGCAACATATATAACATTGGTCACTCTTGAAATCATTTTATTTTTTTATTCTTGGAATACAATATGAAAATGTTTTTATGTTTATTAGTTTATATACTATAAAGTGGGGAGAAATATTGTTATCAATTTATGATTTAAAAAAAAAAATAACCCATGAGGATCTTCCTTTTTGAATACAAACTCCCTTTCACAATGCACACCCACTATTTATATTTGTTTAAAAACTAATCAAACAATAATTTGTAGTTTGTGTTTTACACATAAAGCCTTACCATTTCTTACTGGGATTGTATAATTTTATTTCTAAAAGCATTATTTTGTATTTAGGTTTGGTTTAGATTGGTTTTTACCAAATTTTTTGTGGTAACATATTATATATATATATTTATAATATTTTATAATGATTAATTTATAATTTTAACAGAATTTATATTTAATCATTGAATGGATTTGATGATATCATCTAAGTCCATCTCTAAAAATAAAATATTCTCCCCTTAAAGGTGACTAAAAAATAAAAATCTATATGGTTTTAGGGTTATAGAACTATTATAATGGATGAAGTAATAAATACTAGAGAATTATATATATTTTTTAAACTTGTGTGGTTATGTTTAATAGATATGAATTTTTATGGAACCAAAACTAAATTTCAGAAAAATAGACTATTTAATATATAGTAAAAATAAAAATAAAAAAAGGAAAATAATATTTACATTTGGTTTTATTGGTTTATGGTTCCATTTGGTTCAATTAGTTTTTTCCAACCATTTAAAGGGAGACTCTATAAAGTTTTAATTCTTTCATTATTAATGTTTTAAATTATATAATAATAAGTATATTCTCAAAGGAATTAATGAGAACACTAATACATATCATTATTCTAAAAATAAAATAAATGGATTTATCCATCTATTTTTTAGTATTTATTTGTTGAACACCATCAAAAGTTGGATATTTTTATCATAGGTAAATAAGAATTGATAAAGGCCCCTTTTATCAGTACTAAAAAAAGAAGTGACAAAATTAGCATTTATATGCACTTTTTATAGCACCAATAAAGGGGGACATTAATAGTGATTTTATATCATTGATAAAGGATTAATTTACCAATGATAAACAATCACTAATAAAAATAGAAAAACATTTTATTCAAATATTTAGGTATTCACTCAATCCCCACCCCCACTTTATCAGCACTTGAACATACCTTTGATAGTGATCGCCCGCTAGCTATTGCTTCTTCTCATACATGATTCACTCCATCACACCTTTTATAGTGTAAAAATACTCTATTAGTACTCGATATATTCCCCCCACCATACTCACCTAAATTCAGCTAGATTCAAATGTGATAACTAAATTTGAAAACTAAATTCCCAAACCACTAATCTATATTTATTTAGTACATATTTTATGACATTTTTTATTTATTTAATTATATTTACATATATATTTTTTATCCATATATTTATAAATATTTATATAATTATTTTTACATACATTTATTATATATATATTTGTGTTAGTGTGTAATTATATCAGTGTTTGTGTTTATATATATATACATATATGTTAGTGTTTGAGTGTGTATGTTATATATATATATTTTAAATAATAATAGTCATTTACTTGTATTATAATATATATAAATAAATATGTATTTATTAAGACAAAAACACAAATAAATATATTTAAATATTTATATTATACAAACAATTGTATAGATATATATATACTCATAAGTTTTTAAAAGGTAAATAAAATGGATAATTTTTTATTTTACATAAAATATAAAATATGTTTTAATTTCCATATGGTTTATATATTTAAATCTATATTTTACCTATAATAATGTTTAAATATTTTAATAAATAAATATGTATATATAATTATATTTCAATTTAAAAATTACATTAAAATATGAAAAACTAAAAATTCAGTACGATAATATCTAAATGATTATTATCTTATTGAATAAATTCATCATAATCTTAAAAATATAAGAAGACCCTCCTAAAAAATAGAATCTCTATTGAATGATGAAAAATGTAGATATCCCAACAAAAACATGGTTTTAGAGACATTCTATGCCTTTTTTAATAGAGAAAATAAAACAAAGAAAAAACTATAGATCTCTTCGTAAACTTTGAGTTGACATCCTATGAATCCCTAAGATATTGGTAGATCAAAATTTATGAATGTTTGATTTTTAAGACTTGTTTTCAACTTATCTTAAGGTATTATCAAATTTATTAATTATTTTTATCATTAAATTTTGGTTAAAAGTATATTACTTCATAATAATTATCAAATTATTATTTGATTAGTTTTTTTATTAATTTTATAAACCATTTCAACTAAATAAAATATATATTAAATAAATATACATATTTCATATTATATAAATAATATATAATAAAATATATTAAACTTATATACTCCAATTTAAATATTTTTTATATTAAAATATGATTTTTAATATAATATATTTTTATGAAGGTCACTTTTATCAGTGCTAAAAATGAACAGATCAAACCGGGAATTGTAGTGCTAAAATATTTACTAGAAAATGGTTCTTTTTATTAGATATAAAAAAGCACTGATAAAAGGTCCCCTTTTTTAGTTCTAAAGAAAGAAATATTGAAGGGTTCCTTTTATTAGTGATTCTTTATCAATTAAAAAATGATTACATTTTCATCACTTTTTTTATCATTCATAATGGAGAGTTCTTAATAAGGTAAAATTTATAGTAGTGAAAAGAAAAAATCTTTCAAAACATTTGTGAATTGACCTAATTTCTCCCAAAAAAATGTTTCATTACATGTGAAAAATTATAAAAATATTTTATGTATATTATATCTTCCTCTGCAAAAAATGATACAAGGAAATATGCACCACCAATACATGAACCCAGGTGGGTCATGACCAAACACCCCATCCCATACAACTCACCCCCTAAGATGGGTGATATAATAATAATAATAATATAAGAAAGATACCCTAGAGTAAATATATAAGGTCCAAAGATTAAAAAAACAATAGTCAGATGTTTTAATGCATAAAGCAACACATCCATCTTAATTATGTCAGAAATCATAAAAAATCCTATGGAAATTCTCAGACCATATTAAAAATAATACTAATAATAAGTTAT
This sequence comes from Viscum album, assembly GCA_963277665.1. Lineage (NCBI taxonomy): Eukaryota > Viridiplantae > Streptophyta > Magnoliopsida > Santalales > Viscaceae > Viscum > Viscum album. Next base: position 1,911,054,733 of record OY728137.1, read on the forward strand.
GACTATAGTTGTGGGTAAAATTTTTATTGAAGACAAACATGCACCCAATTAATCTGGGTGGACTAGGCCAAAATCACCCCCCAAGAGATGACTGAAATACATTTTATAGAGTATCCCCAAAACCACAAAACACCAGACCCAACCATCCCAAATTCCCCAAAGACACTCTTATTGTAACTCACAATGTCTCACTAATGTGTTCCTAAAAAATGACTCTACAGTGTTGCTATGTTTCACCATTTATGTTAGATCCATATTAAAACCAATGAAGAATACTACTACAGTCATGATATAGGTCCCCAACTATAGTTCATTTGTGTAGTACCAGCACCGTGTCTAAAAAGATTTTCCATGGTTGAGAATTGAACATGGGCGTCCATGAAAATAATATTAATAATTTTTTTTATTATTGACTGGATTGTCAATATAAGACACACACACACATACCAATGAATAATTTAACACTCCACACTAGTTATTTTTTGAACCCATGAAGGAAATAATCTATAAAAATTTGAAGGACAAATGCTTTGGATTTCAAAAGTAATATAAAGAAGTGGCCTAAAATAATAGTTTCCCAATTTCCATGAATGGACTTGATGAATTATTTATTTTCCTATCATACCATTCATAGCTATTCCATGATCACCTTAATCCTATTCCGTGTATGTATTAGTTGATACCCAACACCCGCATGTGCTCACACATTCAATGTCATTCCCCCTAGGATACTATGTCATAGTGTCTCCACACCCACCTACTCCTTTACCTTGTGGATTCATTGCTAACCCACTCCACTTTTTAGATCAAAATAAATTAACTACCACCCCAATTTAATTGTTTTATTGGGTGAAATTTTTACATAAATGTTTCACATCCCAACTATTTGAATGTATTTATGGTGCTTCACACAAAAAAATTGACACCTCATTAGTATTAATAATAATAACAATCAGAAAGAGGAAGCCAGGGAGAGAACACCCCAACAAGAAGGAAATATTATTAATAATAATTACTGAAATAATAATAATATTATTATTTGTTTTTGGACTTTACAAAAAGATAAATAACTAAAACTAACATCGACTACGAAGTATATTCCACACCGTAATCAATGGGAGGATCAACTCCAAAGCTAGAACATTAAAATTATATGTCATAACACACCTATATTTGGATTTCCCAATTGGCCCATTATTCTATCGAAAAGTCCCCTTACCCGCATTAATTATAGAACTACTGACATATCCCAACCTAATAGTCCCTAGGAACCCGAGTGGACCAAGTTTAATTCGTCCCAATAAGGAATACATTAACCCACTAGACCTATTTTATTACATATTAATATATCAAAACCCAATTTTATTGATAGATAAAAGGAATAGATGAATATGGACTAATGAACCATGAATGATATCGCCCATGGACTAGATGAACTCCCTAGAAATAGTAGGAGTCCCTAATTTTCAAGTCATCTCACCCCTCTTAATAACGTCATCATGTTTTTTTACTCTATCGCACCATGGTAGACCACTACTCTAGCCAACATCAGAAGCTTGTGTGGGGAGAGGTTTATTTTATGTGTTCCAAAAAACCAATTTATCTTTCAAAACTCTAATACAGTGACACCTACCATTTAAATAATTTCAGCTTCCTAGTCACAGAGGTAGTAGTATCACAATCATCATTCCATGTCGCCTTTTCCTATAACTAATGCACCATGCATCCTATTATCACACACTATATAGGAAACCCTTCATACCATTATATAAATACATATTGGAATAGGTATTGATGATATGTGTCAATGCACTTGTCTAACTTTTGATCCTCCCACCCATAAATGCCTATGTGTTGACATGGTTTCCCCCTTATAATTCATACCAAACCGTCTATATCATCCAAATTTATCGACCGACTGCTTGACATTGGGGGCCCCAAAGCCTAGTGAAATGAAGGTACAAATAAATAAACGGAGATCCCAAATTGGGTGTATAGTAATTTTATCACAATACCACTATATTAATTGATATGGTAATATTAAAATACCTATAGAAATATTTCACCCACAAGGATTTTAACCTGTGATTTTGATGAATTATTACTATGGGATTTCTACTAAGATAATCCCAAATGATACACTAATAATAATAATAATAATGGCAATGATAATGATATTGATAACAATAATAATAATAATATTGAAACAATATGACCTTTGTTACTATTATATTTAGCCTATTTTATTATGATACAATAAAAAATGGATGTTTATGTCAGACACAGAAAAAATACCCCAATAAATATGTTACATAAACATCCAAACAAGAAACAAAATCATTACAAAAAATTCGTGACACTATTGAAACAAATCAATTTCTATTTTTACTAGTGAAACTCATATAGTATAATTTACCTCTACCATGAAGGTGTCGACATATCCTATACATCTTATGTTTCTTACAAGATTCATTTTCATCATTTAAAATATAATTAATTATCCTATTTTTCTTTATCTTCATTCACTTCTTGAATGACAACCCTAATAATCCAGGAAACAGTTCTAATGACAGTATTCTCTGGGAATAAATTCATTATACACATCACTTGATCTCTTGAAATATCGAATTTATTTTCTACAATGAGTTCCTATAATAGAAATATATTAAAATAACCATTTCTAATTTTTGTATCTATATCTATCAAATCATTGTCCATATAATAAATTTCGATATACGCGTCAACCATTTTGGTATCCATACTGTCGACTAGAGTGGTCCCCTAATCATATCTTGATGTTTTATCAATAGTAGTAAGTATCCATACTTCTACCTTGATAGACATATAATTTTATAAAATCCAAAACATACTAAATACATTTAAATAACATTCTTAGTAGGTCTCAAAGGATGACATTTCTTCAATTTGGAAATATTTTTAGAAGAATAAAACATAGTAATGGTGTCATCATTTTTAGGATCTTCCTTACTCAATTTATAAATATTTAAAACATAATAAACATGCCTAATTACTGGTAAAGCCCTAAATTCACTATTAAATTATGGTATTATATGAATATTGCATCCATAGATGCAACATTAGGGAAATTATATTGAGAACCCACATATTTTTTCTTCTATCCATTATTAAAACATCCACTGGTATTCTTGTCAATAGGAATATCCTTAAGCTTGGGTTATCCATCACATTTGAACTTATTGATGTAAATGGAATTGAAATTATTAATATTGATAGAATTTGTAGAATCATTGTTTTTCAAGGGTTGAACCACCCCATAGTTGGACTATTTCTATTTTAAATTTCTACATTTGATTAACCAAATGCCCTATGACTCCTTGGACCTATTTGATTTCTCCAAGGCTCATGGTTTTCGAATAATACTATTGCTACATTACCTCACATATTATAGTAAATTGGTGTTATAATGCACCACATTATAATATTATTTAGATAATATAATGTTATACTACCACATATATTGCATCATAAATCCTCCTCCTCTAAGATTTGACCTCAAGTTTCTTTTTTGTTAATGGAGAACCCAATACAAATTGTCCGCCTTCTCACTTGTATAATAATAATAATAATAATAGTAATAATAATAATAAAAATAATTTTCATTGATTTTAGAGAAATGGGAAAAATAAAAATTAAAATCCACAAAATAAAAAACATAAGATGATGTACATTGGGGAACTAAAACTCAAGACCTCCCTAAGGCCCCACGAGGATGCGACCAACACATCTACACATTAAGGGGAAATAATAAAATAAATAATGAAAAAATATATTTTATATTTAGTTAAGGGTATTATAAACTAAAACAACACACAAATTGATGCATTCTAGTGGGTGTAGCCTCATCCATCTCCTTAAACCGACTATGGGTTATGAGGTATTAGCAATAACCACACCATTCCATTCGTAAGCCCAAACTACAACTTATGCATTGTATATCCACAAAAAAGTTATTAATAACAATAATGATAATTGTAACAACAAAAAAAACAACAAAAACAATAATAATAATAAATTTTTACTTGGTGGAAGGGATTATAAACTCCAAGAAACACAGACCCAAGATACTGGTAATTAATTTCTCATTGCTTCTCACTAAGATTGACATACACCCACTAAGAGTCATTATTACATAAACATGGTCTGAAGGAATAAAATATGGTGTTAAAATGTTTATAGTAGGAGATGTTGTAAACCTTAAATGTCCAAAATTCTATTTATTTATTCATCTTCATCTCATGCTACTAGGGGAACTCACATCTTGACCCCATTCCCATGATTAAAAGGGATTGTGTTTTCCATTTTTGTTCCCTGATATATCATGTCTGAGGAATCTTCTCTTAGCACACACTTACACCATTTAATCCCCATTCCATTTAACTATCATATACTACCTGCACATTTTACCATATACTAGGCATTTTCATATAGCAAAAAATATCGTGCCCCAAAATAATGGGGGGGGGGGGATCGGTGCCCTATGAATTTTTTCACCAACCACTTTGGTGTAGGGATTGAAACCATGTACCAATAATCTATAGTGTTTAATGAATAATAATAGTAATAATAATAATAATTTTAATAGTAGTAATAGTAATAATAGTTATAATATTTACAATAACATAAATAAATATAATAAAAACAAAAAACTATCAAAAAAAAAACAACAACAATAGTAATAAACTAGGTAGATTATTTGGGGTCCACTATAAGAAAAAATTCAAATAAATACACACATAACCATGGGATTGGAGGATATGTAATAACACCCCTTAAGGAATAACTCATCCAACCATCCTTAGTATAATTTTATGGTCCAAAGCCCTAATGACAATATATTACATTTCGAGGCCCAAAGGGTCCCTATTCTATGAATAACACTTCTACAATGCCTAGAATCTTATAAAGTACATACTATAATATCACTACTACTAATGTGACCATCATTACTATATTAAAACCCTTATTCTTATGGAAAAATAGAAATTTGGGATTGTCAGGGTTCAATCCCCTAACCTCTTTGATATGTCTAGGCAATGCATACCGCTATATAATGGGCCTGACCACACAATAATAATAATAATAATAGTGTAGTATTAATATTAATAGTAGTAGTATAAGTTCTTTTTATTATTTTTTATAGTAATAGTATATTAAGAGATCGATGATCCTAAATCATTTTTTCTTTATCACTTGTGTGTCAAATTTTTACTATTTTATAACTCTAATGTGGTGAGAGATGTTGATAATGAGATTATGTAGATTTATTATATATTTACACTAGTAAATTTAATTTAATTTAATGGTATTGGATCAACCCAATCCACCTCAAATAATATTTCTGAATCAAAATATATTTGTGGTCATGGGGTTATATGAAAAGGAAACACAAACACACACACACACTTGATGTGATAGGATGTGTTAGACGTTATCTCACCCCAAGGATTGGTCCATAACCAAGTTATGAAAGGAAAATGTTTTTTGACGTAAGTAAAAGTGGGATTGAAATCCAAATACATGGGCATAAGGCCAACTTTTTTAGTTCAAAGGTCTTGTACTACATTAATTTGACACTTGTCCTACTCCTTTTCTTTATCAGCCTCCATGCATTAACTTACACTAACACCATTCTTGTTTCATTGCCTATAAATCCTTGTAAGGGGGATAAAAAATATCAATCCCTATTAACTTAGATATAGAGGCCAGTGGTGGGTGACACTTTACTATGAATCAGGCCAAAATTGGGAATTAAAAATATTAGTATAGGTATCCTAAGTAAAATTATAGAGATTTGAGGGAAGGACATCCAGATGAATGCAGATTCTCTAACCAAGAGAGAATTACTCCACTTCATATTTCGATAAAGAATATATAATTTAGTTATCCTCATATTAGATTTGAGAATACCTCATCTATATAGATTCTATGTGTAACATCCTAATATTTCCAATGAGTATTTTTTTTTAATTTTTAAAAATATAAACATAAATTCTAAATTAATATATTTATTTAAAAACTAATAATTAATACAATATTTAACACATAAGAAGTTTCATTTCCATAATTTTAATCAAAAAATATATTTTTCTATTTATAAAAATATTTTTCTATGTAAAATGTTTCTTTATATAAAAATAGGCATCCCATTCATCGGGTGATGAACTATCACATCCAATACGTCCATAAGGTTTGAAAGCATGACGGAAGGGATATAAGGGCATAGTGCCTACCAAAATCCTACATGATTCCGTACTTATAATATCCATCCTTATATATATATATAATTCCATAAATAATATCATTTAATAAAATTATTAAATTATTTTACTTTTAATTTTTTTTACTTCATGTCTCAAAATATATTGTATATCAAGGACAAATATATTCCCTTGAGATGTTTTTTCATTTTTATCTTACTAAAAAATAATGTAATTAATATATATTTTATTACTGAAAATTTATGTTATATATATGGATTTATACTTATATTTTTTCCCTAATTTATTTTATCAAGGTATAAAAAAAGATTATGGTTCTAAAGTCTATAATGATTTTGTTATTATTTTAACTAAATTGTTTTTTCATTGATTATATGGTTTTTTTAGAATATAAAAGCTATAAAATTGGTATATTTAATTGGATAAAAATTTACAACAGTTTTTGGAACAAAAATATCATATATAACATTGAATGAGTTTTTTATTTTTCTCAAATGATTCTATATTACATGAATAGTGAAAATGACGTTTTATGTAAAACTATCATTTATGTTGATTAAATTAATTAATTAAAAAGTATAATTAAATTTTAGATTTTGTTTTAAATTAAAAAAATATTAATTTTATTAAATAAAATTGAAATAATTTTAAAGAAGTCATTATTATACATTATTTTGGAATAAGTTCATTTTTTGAATTAAAAAGGCTTTTTTCTAAAAACAAATTTTTATTTTGTATTGTGTCTTCATCTTGGATTATTTTTTGGAAATTATATAAATTGAATCTTGAAAAATATATTCTATATTGTTAATTATATTGTTAATATTGGGTAAATAATCCAATTTTTTAGGCATTATTAATGGTAACCATATTAAAATTTATCACCTCAATAAGGGTAAAAAATGGATAAATTAGTGGGGTAAAGCCTTAGAATATAACACATGAATTTATACTATGATATAAATAGTGTGATACAAAATATATGTTTATGGATTTAGATAATTTAACATAAAATTTTATTTTTATTTTAGAAACACAATACTTACTTTTAAGAAATAAGTTAAATTTTTTTCATATTTAAAAATATTTTTTGGTATTTATATTTAATGTCATGATCATAAGATTAAATTATTTTTTTGTATTATTATTTTATCATGGTAAAAAGTAATGTTATGACAATTAAGATAAAAATAAGTTAATAGTTGTTTAACTAGAATATATGGCTTAAAATATTTCCAAAACATATGTAAATGTGAACATATTTCATATTATATTTAAATATGGGGTTATTTAGTTCTACTTTACATGTTTTTAATATAAATATTATTTAACTATTTAAGAAATTCCATTTCTGTCATTCCCCTCACTTATAAAAGGGAACCACCTCTCATCTTTCCCAGACACATTTTAAGCACTCTAGTTTGACCATTACCTACCCAAATCAATTTTTTACATTCACAACCAAGTTTTAGATGCTATAGTTTGAGCATAAAACTAAACATATAAGGTTAATGTACAAATAATAGAAGGTTGTTTGAATAAGATGTATAATTCTTAATTGATCATTTTTATATTATTTTTTCTTCTACCTCATTAAAATATTCTAAAATTATGTTAATATAACAAAACTAGTATCTTTAATATATTTAGATGGTTTTGTGTTATTTTAATAATCTAAAACAATCTCAATATTTCAAAAAAAATTAAATAGAACCATCACTGACTTTTATAAGAGACTAATGCCTCATTAACCAATGTAATTTGGTTTTTATCATCGCCTCTAAATGAAGGTTACAATGAAGTATCTAATTTGAATATATATATATATAATATTAATAACATATTTATCATTAAAAATAGATAATATATCATTTATTTTCTTACCTTTCCATCCATTGAAAAATGATAACATCGTTTGTGAATACGTGTGTATTACCATGTCTCTGAAGCAATGTGATTTATTTTTCATCACCAAATAACTTGGATTCAATATATAAGTTTATTTAATATAATATTATAATATTTATGATGTATAAAACATTATATAATTTAAAAAAATAACACTTACCTTCTTTCAATCATCTTTATTTAAATACAGATATGTTACTAATTCATACATACGACCTACTGTATCCATAATTGTATCATAGTTAATTTTTCATAACCACCAGTCATTTTTCGTTTTAAAAGTTTAATTTATGTATAAAGATGATGATTATATCATCATTATTATTATTCTATATATGATGTAATAATCTTTATTTTTACCCTTTTCAACCAATAATGTTCATTTTGGACATATGATCTGAATATCATCAAGACATGTGAATTGAACTTATTTGAGCATGTAATGGAATATAACATAGTAATAAATAAAATTAAAGGAATAATAAAATTTAATAGGTTATTAATAAACTAAATAATAATATTATGTAAATTTAACATGAATATATTGGATTTACGCGATGTTTCTGACTAGTGGTAACATACATTATACCTTAAGACCTCATTTCTAAAGGTTTTAATAATTTCCTTTCTAAATTAGTTTCATATAGATCAATATTCATAAAATCTATATTATATGTATTTATAAAGAAATAATTTAATTTAAATGGTCATTTTATAACTCTTTTTACTTTCATTGATGTTTATAATAATATTCTATTGATTTTTACAATGTAAATACAAGTTTTTTTCCGTCTGATCCTTGTTATTGTGATTTTAAATTCTCTCTATTGATGAGTTAGATATATATATCTCATAATGATTTGTGAAACTAATATATATATCAAATTTAGTGGGTAAGGATTATATTCTCAAAATAATTATGTTGTAAGATGATCATATTGGTTTTTCCTATATTAATGTTTCTTTTATGGTTTCTATATAGATGATTTCTAAAAGAAACTGCATAAAATTTCATTGTATTTAAATTAGTTTCTAAGGAAATCTGTTTATTTAAGAAGGAAATATGATGATATTTTAGTTTTAATGAATTTTTATTGCCTTTTATGTTTAAAAGTTACGTTTAAAAAAAATCAATGGTTCTCATATTTTTTTAAGAAACATTCATGATTATGATTTTCCTTTATATTTTCTTATAAAGTATTTTAATAAAAACTTTGGGTGGTAAAGATGATTTTATTTACAGGTAAATGATTATTTAAGCACAAGTTTTTTTATGTTAAAGGCAAACTCAATTTTGGATTTTAAGGTTTTGGAATTGAATACAAATTTTATTTCTTATATTTTATCTATATTACTAAGTTTTTTTACTCATCCCATGTTTTAAAATGTTTTTCATAGGGTATAAGGTTGAGTAAGAACAAAAAAGAATTCATTTTGAAAGTCATAGTGATTTTATTTGAAAATAAAACATGTTTTCTTTTAATAATTTTATAATTTGGATAAAATTAATATATATTGGTAGTGGCCAACCTAAAATGAATAGATTTTTTATGTAAAATTTATGACCTAATTCCCTAAAAATATAAACTAAAAATATCCTCAATATTAAAGAATGTAAATTATATACTAAAAATGAAATTATGGGCTATGTCAAGATCCATACCTTATAGTTAGTGACTGAATAAAAGTTTATATTACTATGGAGGAAATCACTTTTTATAAGAATATATATTTTTAGTCTTAAATACCATTAAGCGTCAATTATTAGTAGCTTCATCATATGTTTGATGGTATAGATACCCATTTTGTGGTTTTATGTAATGGAATTTTAAAATTATTATGGATATTTTTTTTTCACATTCTTAATAATTTCTCCCAAGGATTTCTTATATTGTGTAATGAGAAGTATATTTGATATATAATGATTTTATATATTATAGAAATGAATTTAAAGGCCTTGATATCCATTTGGGGTAAGATGACGTTTTATATGGATGTTAATATTGATAATTTGGATAAATGAGTTATTAAATTTGGGGAACATATGTTTTATATTACAGATAATCATAATATTGAAAATTGATTTAGTGAATAAGAGTTGAGTTATTTTTGAATGAATTTAACTGTATTTTGAACATTATAACATTAAGGTAAAGGAAAATATTTTATTCTAATATATAAATATATTTGAGGAATCATTGTTGGATTATCTTTTAGAAGAATATATGATTTCATTTTAGATTTAGAGTGAATCATGATATTTATCGAAAACATTTTCATATCATGAAGATTATATTATTAAGTCATAAAATGTTGAGGTCAAATTATTACATTATAATTTTCTTTTCCATAGTTTTGTAAATCACAAACACTTTATTAAAACACTATTTTACTAACTTTATACATCACAAGTGTTTACGTATATATTTTTAGAAAATATATTCTTTATACCAAGCTTAAAAATATTTATAATGTGAAATCAATATATACTTTTATAATTAAAATGGATCCATTAGAATGATACAATGTTCAGTACATCAGATCATCTTCAATTATGACTAGTTGTTAGACTAGAGTTATGTGTATGAGAACGATAGAAATAAAAACCATTTGTCTGATATTAGTACTGATAGAACATATTATTATTTTTTTAGTTCATATGATTGAAAAGATATTTTTAATTCCATCGGACTATCCAATGTTTATAATTAGAGTATTTATAATTGTTTATATCCGAAAAAATTCGTTATGGAATTGTAATGTCAGAAAAAAAAATGTTAGTCAATGAACTAATGTTCATGATTAGATATCAAAATCTATATCTAGATAATTATGAGATATCAAATTTAATGATATTCAAGGTTGTAAAACCAACTTAGAAATACAACAGCTGAAGAATTACCAATAAATACGAGGTCAATTTAAGATCTAGAAGTTGATGCATTTGAAACTCAACATGTCTAAGTTTCTTCTCTACTTCAGAACCTCATTCTAATGATTTTTATATTTATTATATAAATTTAGTTTTATGTAATCTGTATAAGGATTTTAAATTCCTTATAATGTATTATTTTATTCTCTTTTTGAGATCATGGTATTGAGTGAGGGCTTCCAAATATAGGAAGACAAGTAAATTGGATCCATCGAATATAGGGCTTCTTGGAAAGAAGATAAATAAATACCGATCATTATATCGAGGAATTATAGCATATTATACGACAGATACATTATGATCTTCATATCTATGACTCTAATGGTAAGGAACGATTTACATTTATAGTAGGTATTGAAACTTTGTATATCACAATTCAAGATATTTGAATTCCTTAACTTTTATGGTAAAGGAGTATAATTATATTTTATAATTATTTTATGTTATGATTAATATTATAATATTTCTTTTACCTATGTATTCAATTTCATATCATCCTATTAATTTTCATTTGAATGTTATTTTTCACATATCATTCTAATAATTTTATTTTTAGACTGTCTATGAGACCGATAATAATAATAATATATCAGAAGACATCTAAATCTGATTTAAATACTATGATCATCAGATAACTTCTATGTCTGATCATTTTGAATTATAAGGTTTCGCGTTTTACCTAATTTTAAAAAATTTTAAACATCATTTAACCACCCCTCTCTTAGCCATCATAAACTCCAATAATCCAACAATTATTATCAGAGCAGGTTCTATTGTGTTACTTGTCGAGCATTTATATTTTTTATCTACTATAAGGTAATCATGTTTTGGTATAAACTTATTATTTTTAAACATTTTTACACTAATGTGTTTGTTTCAAAAAATTTTTCTATATTTGATTAGATGATAGGTTTTAATGTTGGTACATTATAAAATATTAATCATCGTAGAGCCCCTATTTTGTATGGAAATGATTATGAATATTGGAGAGACATAATGAGGAATGGTTTTATCAATAATGGTGTGGTTAAAAAATTCATGATAACTAAGAATTATGTGATTCAGAAAAAGTAATTTAAAACTATATGAATCTAGAAATGAGAGAACATAGATTGAATATAGAGTATGGAATACTATACTTTGTTATATAACAAGAAGTATCAAAATTCAATTTTCTTTATATGATGTTGCTAACAATATATTCAAGAAGTTATAGGTTACTCACATTAGAACATAAAAAGTCATTGAAAATAGAAGATATATATTTAGAGATGATTATTATGATTTTTATTTTCTTCCTGGAGAATCACTAGCTATGATGCATCAAATATTCATGACCATTTTTAATATTTTACATTCTCATAGAGAATTTTTTTTGACAAATGATATAAAATTATAGAATACTATAAAGATTATACCTAATAAATGGGAATCCAAAAGGGATGATTTCAATGAAAAAAAGAGTATTACAAATCTTAAATTGGATTATGTTATTGTTTTTCTTATGTAGTATGAAGGTATTCAGAAAATAGATGTAGCGAAGATAAGAAATAAAAAGAGAGGAGTTACGTTTTCCACAACATCTATTATTCCTATTAAAACTAAATCTGCTAATAAAGCGGTGAAATATTAAAATAATTAGAATGTTTTTATTGGATCTCATAGAAGTTCATTAGAATATATTGGGAATGAACTAGCTAATATGTCTATACGATGAATATGATTGTTATTAATTATGACTTTCAATACAGATGTAATAAAATGCATAAGGATTGGAGTGAAAAGAAAGAATCTTCAAATATAATATGTTATGAGTATAAAAAGTCAAGATATATCAGAATAGAATATCATTAAATTAACTAGAATGATAAGAAATATATGAATTATGATAGGAATGAGAAAACTATTATAATAATAAGAGAAAAAAATGTTGATAAGCTTCTAAAACATGGAGTGATTGTGGATGAGATAGTTCCTCTATAAATTTTTTAGATAGTCAAATATAAAAATAGGGAAATATTGGTTCTGATGAATAAATTACAATGGTAAACAAATGTATCATGCATATTGTAATTAAACCTGAATTTTTTAATAATCTTATATTAAATGATAACTACCCTAATAGAAATTGTGAGAATAATTATATATATTCAGAAGAAGAATCTTCCTCATCTAAAGAGGATAATACATTACCATGTTATGAAGAAGTATCTATGTTTGAAGATATAATTTATAATTAAAATTATAAGGTTTCTAAAAAACATTAAGTTGATCAAGCTAAACTTATAAAGGAAAATCTGAGAATTGATACTTTAATAAAAGAAATATGAGATCATTCCAGAAAACATTAAAAGACTAATTTTGAAAATTATAATCTTTCTAAATATCATAAAATGTGATTTTTTTTAGAAAAGTCATTTACAAATTGATTATATAATTATAAGATAAAATACATGTTCTATTGAGGATAAGAATATATTGATTAAAATAAAATACGAAATTTCTAGTTTGAACACTTTTTTCTTTGTTTACCGCTTGAAATGAAAACATTGATGAAATTTATGAATAAATTATACCTCTTCATGATACATATAGAATGGGATTTATAAAAAAATTTAAATAATTCTTTTTCTACAAAAAGTGATACATTTTTCGTAAAATGTCAATTTGGTTGAAACTTGAAGAATTTTTTTTTAAATTTTATTTATTACTTAGGTTTTAATAAAGCCTAATTTTTAAAATAAATAACATTTCTCCAAAATAATAATTTTTGGAAAATGTGGATATCTAATAGATTACATTCTAATAATACTAGAGCCAAGAAGGTTTGGGTTCTGAAATGATAATGCCTTAGGTTTTAGAGAAATAATGAATGTACACAAAAAATAAAATTTGGTAAATGGGAAGTTGTAGTTCTATACATATATTTGGAAAAAATTTCTTTTAAAAGATACTAAAGATAAAAGATGTAAATGTCGCATTCAGAGATACTGCTCAACGAGAAATTATTACTATAGGGAACATTTTTATTCTTAGAAAATATTTAATTTTAAAAATTTCATTTGTTATTAGGATTAAGAATAACATTATTACTATAATTCAGTTATGTGATTAGGATTATCTTGTGAACTTCATGAAAAATAAATTTACTATTCATAGTTCTAAATATGAGTTAATTATTTCTTCCAATAGGCACGATAATGTTTACACTTTAAACAAATAAGACCTCATAATCCATGATCTACATTTTCATTGTGAAATAGATGTCCAATATTCATTATAGAATAGAATATTTATACACTATAGTGTTTGAACATTAGCTATGTTTTCTAATAAATGACTAGTTAAGTATTTACCAGAACATATGATTAATAGTTCAAAATTCAAGGCTTCATGTCAATTTGGTTAGTGACATTAGTCAAGTATAAAATCTATTAGTGAAGTCTCATCTTCATAAGATTTATAGTTAATGCACATGGAATTTCTTTGTCCTAAAATTTTTAATTATTATATATATATTTTTTAGGACGATTACACTAGATATACTAGGGTCTATTTTCTAAAAAGAAAATCTGAATCCTTTAGTAGTATGAAAACCATTGTATCCAGAGTTAAGGATGAGAAAAACTTCACCATGATAACTATTTGTAGTGATTATAGTAGAGAGTTTATAAATTATAATTATGAAACTTATTATAGTAAAATATGTATTATATATAACTTATCAGCATCGATAAATCTATAGGAAAATGGTGTAGATGAAAGAAGAAATAGAGTTATTCAAGATATTTCTATAATCATGCTGAGTGAATAAACAATTGTAAAATAATTTTTAGCTTAAGTAGTTAGTATTTCCGTTTATACTATATATAATGTTTTAACTATATATATTATTAATAAAAGTACATATTAGTAGTGGACTAGAAGGAAACTAAAAATTTCTTACTTTAATGTTTTTGGATAAATATATTAATTTTGAATACTTATGATAAAATACTTAAAAAATTATTCAAAATCCAATAAAAGAATATTTTTAGGATATTCCACGACTAGTATGATTTATAGAGTTTTAATAAAAATAAATGTACATTTAACAAAACAATACTTTTTATGTTTGAAGAAACTGATCTTTTTTTTCAAATATCCCTAACCAATATCTTAAGATGTTATTTCAATAAGTGATTTTCAACATATAATAGAGTGTTATTATCATTATAGAACAACAAAAGAATTTATTTTTTATGTTATTATTCAATAATATTTTCAACATAATATTGAAGAACAGAGTTATATAAATTAATGAAATATATTTTTTCATAGAAATAATTATATTGATACTATCATCGGAGATGTATATCAACTTTTTAGGACTATAAGTTCATTATGAAATGAAATTGAACATCTATAATTCTTATCATAATTCAATATTAATACTATTGATGAGGATTTTGATAATTGGGATTGGATGAAATTTATTAAATATGAAATAAATATGTTTTAGGGAACTATGTTAGGAATATGTTAGAATTCAGTAAAGTTATTTCTATAATTTGAGTAAAATGGGACTTTTAGAAAAAATGTCATAAAATTGGAATAATAGTTATAAATAAAGATATAATTTTTTTCAAGGCTTATAATGATTAATAGGTCATAGATTATGATGAAACATATGCTTTGGTATCTATACTTGATGTTGTTTATATAATTCAATATTATGAATCATTACTAAATTTCATAGTATTTCAAATGGATGTGAAGTGTGTTTTTTTAATAGATATGTTTAGTAGGATGTTTATGTAGAAAAAATCCATGAACATAACATGGAATTTTATGAACTCAAACAATCCCATCGATGCATGTTTGATAGTTTAACTGTATTTTTGTTACAAAATAATTTTTCTAAGGCTGTTACAGATACGAAGATTTTTATAAAATAATTCAATAAAAATATTCTATTTGTAAAAATCTATGTTGATGAATACATATTCAGTTAAACTCAAGAGTATTTAATAGATTCATTTGCTGATCTTATGAAGTATGTGATTAAACTAGGTATGATAGGAAGTTAACATACTTTCTAGGTTTTCAAATTTCAAAATAACTAAAAGTAAATTATATATCTCAACATAAGTATATGAAATATCATCTTAATAATTATTATTATAAAAATAGTTAAATTATATTCACTATTATCAAAACCAATTTTTTTTAGATATTTATGAAACCGGGTATCCACTTGATCAAAATATATTTAGATTAATGATTGGAAGTCTACATTATATAACAACTAGTCATCCAGATTTAATGCATTCATTATGCTAATGTGCAAGATATCAAGAATATAAAAAAGTGTCTCATCTTAAATATATTAAATTATTTTTTTGTTATCTTAAGGGAACTATGTGTAACACCCCAAACTTCCACGGTATGTTTCCTTTTGAATAATACAGTAGCCTATGTTGTACACAACTTCAAGTTCAAACACTCCACAACCAATCCAACTAGCAGTTATGAATCGTAATACCTAATTTTTGAAATTTTATAAATTTTATTTTTCAAAATGGACATCATTATTGGATTCGGAATAGCGAAATTACTTTTGGTTAAATTTTTGGTATTTTTCTGAAAAATTACAATTTTTGATGAATAGTAAAAAACACTAAGTTATTATTTAAAACCAAATTTTTATTTAAATAATTATTTATTTTATTTAATTGTATTTTAGGTCATAATATATAAATAATACATATACAAGTTCAATGTAATTCATTGGAGTTATTTTATAACATGTTTAGACATAAAAAATTTTTATTGAACATTTTACCGTCTTTTACCCACCACTTATGAGCATTTGAAAATTTGTATAAAACATAATTTTACCGCTTCTATGAGTTGAATTTTAAAAATCTAAGAGACACCGTTAATATGAAGAAGTAAAATGTGGTTTAATAAGATAAAAATAATTTTTGGTGAATAGTAACTTTTAACTTTTATTTACCACGGTTAAAAGTAAATAGTGTAATTAAAGGTAAAAATGATATTATTAGTACCCTAAAACAAGTCCTAATTATTTTGGATAAGTGTTATTCGAACAAAAACATCCTTAGAAATAAAATACAACACTTTATTTCTTATTGTATTAGATTAGGACATTTATTATTATTTTATTTAAAGAAGAGTTAAAAGAGTTATAATCAAAGTTTAATATATAACCGTTTATAATATAGGGTTATACATATGATAAATTAGTCTATAAATATTAAATATAATTATAAAAATATTTCCAACATATTGGAAAATTATTTATAGTTTTTAGACATTAAAAGTTTCAATTTATTTATGACACAATGCTGATGTAGTAATTACCTTATTAATGAAATATTAAAATAATTGATATTATAAATACCCAAATAAATGTCCTTTGAGAGTTTTTATGAATTACATTAACTTTATAGGTTAAAATAAAATACTAGGGTTTATTAAATGATTTTTTATCTAAGTAATAATGATGTTATGAATTTAGAAAAAATAAAATACCAAATAGTGCCAAAATTGACGTAAAAGAGTTTTTTAAAAAATATATTATATTATTAATTGATATAATATTCTTAAAAATATAAGGTTCGGAAAAATGACTTAGAGAAGTTTAGATATATTAATAATGGACCACTTGGGGTTCTCTAGTCTTTTTATAGTATGTTTATTAACCATATAATATAAAAATACAAAGAGACATGGTAAATGTCAAACTAATTATTTAAGAGTTAAATCTAAAAGATAAGGTTAATATAGTGACTCAAACCTATATAAAACCCATTGGTTGAGTGGTTTTTGATTCATCCCCACATTATCCTAGAAATAAATAATTTTTGAGACATTATAAACCGAAAATGATTTTATTATACAATAATATTTGTAACTTTTCCTAAAGTGACCCTCACCTCTCTTATGAAAGGGCACTTCCCCTCTCTCAAATTCACACGTTCAAAGACATTTGGCTTGGACAACCCCTGCCAAATATCCTCTCCACTGTCCTCCCTTCATCTTAGTGGAATTACTTTAGTCAAAAATCCAACTTAAAGATCCATTTTGATCAAATCAAAAGGAATAACCCGAAGAAGAAGTAAATATTTCATCACCTCTTTGAAATTCTTTTCTTCTTCCACTTCCTCTTTCTTTGTTGTTTATATTCTAAAATAATAACTACGGTATATTCTATATAATGGGATGTTATTATAAATCTGCAACAACCATATTCATTATTTTATCCATCCAATAAATGACAAAGTCACCATACATGCATACGTATGAATTACCATCTCCACGTCGTGGTGTAGTTTGTTATTCAAACACTTCATCATATTAGATGGGTATAATAATGAGTATAAATGATTCAAATAATAAATTTTACCAGATAATGATTCTATATATATGATATTCCATCCAATTATATACGATTTTAATATCAAAATAATGATATTATCGCTCGTGCGTACGTACGGATTACCGTCTCTACGAACACGATGAGATTCATTCCCCATCGTATCCATTCAAGACTAATTTTCATTTGATGATTAAAAATAATGTTTAAAAAATTAATATCATTATGAATATGAATAATGTACAACCAATCCATAAAAAAACATTACATATATAACAATTCTTTTAAATGAAAACAAATTAGTTGACACCCAAAATGATGATACTACTGAAATATCATTACCAAAGAAATATTAGAAGACAATATATGATATCATATTAATGTATATGGTTCTTTCAAAATTTAATAACAATTATTTTTGAATGATACAGTAGGTTAACCTACCCTGTACCATGGAAATGTATAAGGTAAGGGTTAATTTCACAATCTCTTCATAGTCTGAGGCTGTTTCTATGTAATTATCTACTGGGACCTCATTATCATCCACATACATGTTTCTTAAAAATGTATTGAAAACATTTTATACTATTTAATAGACAATGGTTTAAAGTTATTTATACCCTTATTTGACCTTATATGTTTTTTAAAGGAATATTTCTATCGTTTTCCAAACAAGGTACTTTACGACCATTTCGAAAAAATTAAGTTAAGAGAATTTTTTTAACTTATACGGCGGGTGCGGCTATTTTCTGCTGTTATAACATCTTTGAAGCTTCCCTTACAAGCTTATAATAATATTTTCAAAAATAAACGTTTTCTTTTATAATTACATGAATTTTGAATAATTTCAAATTATAAATAGATATTTCTTAAAAAAAGTTTTGATTTCATCTAAGTCAACATGCTTTGATGGATTTTAAACATTTTTGAATTTGATTTATTATGATAAAAATATTCCATATTTTATTGAAGGTATTGTGATATTTTTGACTATCAATTTGTTATTTTATACCTTTCATGGTTTATAGAATAATTATTGACATTTCTAATTCTTGTTTTAATACATATGTTTACGTTATGTTTAAACCTTTTCATATGAGGAATGCATTGGACTTAGTAAGTGATGGGTGGAGCCTGCTATAGCTCCTCGATGCATCGGTAGGTCTCATCAGACAAAAAAGTGTCATGGAACAAGGTCTTGAAAAAATCTTATTTGTAGTCTTGGTACAAGGCCTTGAATATGTGGTTATGAAGTCTGGCATTATGCATTCCATCATTATGAAAGTGGATATTGATATTGCATGTGATTATTCGACTAGTAGAATATCCATGTGAATAAGTAAATGGAATTATTTGATTTTATCTTTTCCATATTATGCTGATGTAAATGATTAAAAGGCTTTTTTTAGTCTTATACACTACCTTAAATGTTTATACTTATTTATGAAAGTTTCCACTATATTGTTAAACATACTGAGCATCTGAGCTCACACCTTTATATGTTTTATATTTATAGGATACAAAGAATTATATTATGACTAACCTATAGGGATAGAATGTGGGGTATTAATGTGGTTAATGAAGACAATGTTGTTGGTATTTTTCATTTCATGATGTAATTTAAAACTGATAAATGTATCTTGTTTTTTCAAGGATGCTAAACTAATCGGTCTTTCGAGAATTGATCTTTTGTGATCATGCCAATGTTATGTAATAATGCACGGACTCTGGGTAACTAGGGTTGGGGAATTACAGTTGGTATCAAAGGATGTTTAGTACAATCCTTAGAAACTAGATTTTGATAAAATCTAATTATGTCACATTACCGTAAGATAAACTGTGTGGATTAATATAGAAGAACATCCTAGAATTTTGGTATTGTAGATATTTTATGATTTTTCCAAGAAATACATCCCTATCTGGATACGAGCAGGTAGAGGTAGCTCTGGAATAGATGTACCTAGGGGTAAAACCTGCAAACACTGCTTGGAGATATACTCGAACGGGAAATGGTGCACGACAATGGGCCTTGCTGCACTCTTGGTTACGACAGTCCCAAGGGATATGCTTAGGATAATTATCATTTTCATTACAAACCAATACGAATGGTTTATGAGTATATAATTTATTAGAGAAAACATTTTTATGTTTTTGGATTATATCCATAAACCTTTCTATTTATGTTAAGTGTTTTACAAGTTTATAATTATGTATTTTGATTCATAAACTATTCTAGTTATGCCATTGGTTAGAAATGGTGCCTAGTGGAAGGAATGGAAACTGTATCATTGCACATAATACATGTAGGGATTTCCCTCCTACTCAAGATAATTATAGTAGGGCTACTGAATCAACCGGTGCTGATCAACTCATCACCATACTAGGACAACTCACACAGGTTATGATTAATAACCATATCCGTAAGGAGTAACCAGATCCACATTGTGGAGGTTCGATGTTAGAACGATTCATGAGGCAACAACCACCAACATTCAATGGGAGTACAAATACATTTGTATCCAAGAAATGGATAAGTTCTTTAGAGAAAATATTTCCTGCTTTGGTGAGTTGCGAAAGGGAAAATTTTGTCATGGTAGTTTATCTCCTCAAATGAGATGCATATCAATTGTGGCCATTGATTAAAAACACTAAAGAGGATGAAGAAGTATCGAGTGGATTTGGAAAGACAATTTTTAAGTCCAAGAAAAAAATTGGATAATAATGTCGCAAAGTATGAGGCTAACTTTACAAGTTAGCAAGACATGAAATATATTATATACATGACCCAAGAAGTAAGATTGATCGTTTACTTAATGGGTTAAAACCATTTATCTATTGAGTATTAGTCTCACAATCCTTTTCATCGTATAAAGATATTGTCTCATCTGCTATCAAGAAAGAAAATAAATTCTCTATGTCTTACGACTTTAATGAAAATAAATTGGGGAAGGGATCTACCGAACACTCTGGAAATGGAAATAAGGGGAAGAAAGGAAAATTTGAATATCCATCCTGTAGTAAATGTTGGAAGAAACACCCCGGTACTTACCGGAAGGTAATGGGAGTCTATTATAAGTGTGGTGAAATAGTCCCCCAGGCACATGATTGCAAGGGTAATAAAGAGGCTGTAAATGTTGAATGCTACAATTGTAGAGAAAATTGGTATTATGAAAATGAATGTTTTAGGGTCTAAGGAAAATTACCTCAAAAAAGGCCAAGGGATCAATGCCAATATTATACTATCACTACTACTAAGGTGAAGTTCTGAAAGACGTGGTGGTAGGTAATTTAATGGTTTCTTCAAAGTTAGAAATTTTTTTATTTGTGTTTGGATCATCTCATTGTTTCATATCTTCCCAGTTTCATAATAAAATTAAATATTTCAAATTTGATTTAACAAGGGAGTTGTCAGTCAAATCTTCTCACGGAAAGTATCATTGCAACAATTTTTTTGTGAATCATTCCCCATTAAGGAAGATAAATTTTATTTATCTGTTGATCGCATCATCATACCCATGATTGAATTTGATATAATTCTCGGTATGGATTTGTTTTCAGACTATGATGAAAAAATTTATTCTAAGAATAAGGAAGTTATGATTTTTGATGACGATGATAAAGAACACCTTATCTTTAGAGAAGAAACGTCACCACCTAATTCTTATCTAGATCCACCCACAGTAGATCAACTAAATGCAATAATTGAGGAGGAAGTGAATGAAATAACTCTGGATGAGGAAAAGAGTGTTCAAATAGAGGACGTATCTATTGTGCATGAATATGTTGATGTTTTTCTAGAAGATTTATCCGGACATCCTCCAGAATGAGAAATTGAGTATTCCATTGATTTAATTCATGGTTCAAGGCCCATATCAAAGACCCCTTATAGAATGGAAACTATGGTATTAGTAGAACTAAAGTAACAAGTAGAGTAATTGAGTAATAAAGGAATTTATTCACCTAGTATTTATCCATGGAGAGCCCATATTCTTTTTGTTAATAAGAAAGATGGATCCATGAGTTTGTGTATTGACTACAGGGAGATCAATTCTATAAAAATAAAGAACAAGTATCCCCTACCTCTCATTTATGATTTATTCGACCAACTTCCTGGAGCTCAATATTTTTCAATGATTGGCCTTTGATCTAGATATCATCAGTTTTGTGTCAAAATGGAAGACATTACAAATAAAGAATTTGGAACCAGGTACAGGCATTACGAGTTTACATTAATTTTTTTTGGATTGACCAATGCACCCTCTGTCTTCATGGATCTAGTGAATAGAGTTTTAAAGGAATATCTTGATGAATTTTTTGTGGTATTTATTGATGATATATTTGTATACTCCAAAAGCTACGAAGATCATGAAAATCACTTGCGCATTATCCTGAAGATTCTTAGATGAAATGCATTATACATGATGTTTAGCAAGTGTGAATTCTGGATTCAAGAGATTTATTTTCTTGGCCATATTGTCTCGAAGGATAGAATCCATGTTGATCCTTCAAATACCAAGATAATCCAAGAATGTCCAACACCGATGAGTATAACTGAGGTACACATTTTTATTGGTTAAGTAGGTTATTATAGAGGTTTCATCCAGAATTTTTCCAGATTAGATAACCCATTAACCAAGATCACACGTAAAGGAGTTAATTTTTTTTTTGGAAAAAAGAGTGAAGAATTTTTTGATGAATTGAATAGAATATTAGTCATTGCTCCTATCTTGAATCTACCATCGGGGAAGGATGAGTTTTTTATTTATAGTGATGCATAAAATAAAGGACTTGGTTGTGTACTTATGCATAATGATATGGTTATTTCCTATGCATCAAAACAGCTAAACATTCATGAGAAAAACTATCCTACTCATGATATTGTGTTTGCTACTGTAATATTTCTCTGAAAAATGTGAGATTTATACTGATCACAAGAGTTTGACGTATATTTTCTTATAGAAATAACTCAACATGAGGAAAAGTCTATGGCTTGAACTACTCAACTATTATAATTGTACTATAAAATACCACCCAGGGAAGGAAAATAAAGTGGCAGGTGGTTTGAGTAGAAAGGATCATGGAGTTTTGAACAAGATGAGAGATGAAAAGGATCCTATATACATGGATCTAGTAAAGATGAATATGGGAATAACCATGGAAGGGGAAACAACAATTATTTTTCAAATAGTTTCAAAACCCTATTTACTAGAAAGGATAATAAGTTTCCAGGATGATGATGAGTTTCAAAAAATGATTAAACCTATGAATAACAGGATATCGAGTGACTTCGTATATAGAGATGGAATTTTAAAAATTGGGAAGAGAATTTTTGTTCCCAATATACCTAACCTGAAAATGGAATTTTTAGATGATTCTCATAGCTCATATTTCTCTATACACCATGGTATCACTAAAATGTATAGAGATTTTAAGGAACATTTTTG
Organism: Viscum album; assembly: GCA_963277665.1. NCBI lineage: Eukaryota > Viridiplantae > Streptophyta > Magnoliopsida > Santalales > Viscaceae > Viscum > Viscum album. The sequence goes on from OY728137.1 coordinate 1,911,078,658, forward strand.
GTGGGACATCATGAAGAGGGAGGTTGCTGATTTTGTGTCAAGATGTATGGTTTTTCAACATGTGAAAGGTGGAAGGAAACTGTAACACCCCGAGATTTTTGAAAAATATTCTTTTTAATTTCATTAATGTATTGTGTTGTATGCTACACCAAAAGGAGCTTTCTCAACATGCATCCTTGAATTTCCTTTCATTACCCGAAATCACGACCTTCCTCGATAGCGTGTGTAGTACGCAATACCGAGTTTCACTAAACAACAATATGCGATTAAAATATTATTAAAACTAGCCGTTATGAATAGTAATAACCACCTTTTAAAATTTTAGAAATTTTATCTCTCAAAATGGACTTCATTTTTGGATTCGGAGTATCGAATTTAGCCTAAGGTGAAATTTTGGTACTTTTCGGATAACTTTCATATTCTGATGAATAGTGAAAATTACTAAATTTTAATTAAAAACAAATTTTTTAATCAAAGTAATTAATAGTGATAAATTATTAATTTTAGTGGTTTTAAAGTATATTTAGAATATATTTTTACAATTTAATACAATATTGGTCATTGGATGTAATTTCACATTTAAAACAGTTATAAACAAGTGTCAATCTTTTGATAGTTATTATCTCTTAAAAACATGCCATTTGTTTTGACGACGGGAATTAATTTTTAAATTAGTTAATGTAACTGATATGTTTTGAATTTGGTAAAATATACATCATTTTTGAGTTCATAATATTAAATATAGCTTAGGCCTAATTTTTGGTATTTTTCTGGAAACTTTCATTTTTTGATGAATAGTGAAACCACTAAGTGGTAGTAAAAAAAAGAATTTTTCATAAAACATAATTTTACCACTTCTGTGAGTGGAATTTCAAAAATCCGAGAGACGCGGTAGATGTCAGTAATTAAAATGTGGTTCAATGCGATGAAAATAATTTTTGGTGAATAGTAATTTTTTACTTTTTTTTACCACGGTTAAAAGTAAATAGCGTAATTAAGGGTAAAAATGATATTATTAATACCCTAAAACATGTCCTAATTCTATTGGATAAGTGTAATTCGACCAAAAAAACCATAGAAATAAAATATGACCATTTAGGCCCACTTGGAATAGATTAGGTCATTTATTATTATTTAATTCAAAGAAGAGTTAAAAGAGTTAAAATCAAAGTTTATTTACTAAAACATTTTTAATAGAGGGTTATACATAAGATAAATTCTATTGTAAATATTAATTAGAAATATTATAAGATTTCCTACATAATTATATTTTATTTATAATTTTTAGATATTAAATAATTTAATTTATTTATGACACAATGATGATGCAGTAATTACCATAATAGTGAAAAATTAGAATAATTGATATTATAAATACCCAAATAAATATAATTTGAGACTTTTTATGAATTACACTAATTTTAGGTTAATATGACATGTTAGTATTGATTTAATTAACTTTTTTCGAACTAATAATTCTATTATGAGTTTCGCAAAAAATCAATTACCAAATAGTGTCAAAATTGACATAAAATAGTTTTTAAAACAAATATTATATTATTAATTGTTATTTTATTCCTAAAAATATAAGGTTCGGCCAAATGACTTATATAATGTTATATATATTAATAATAAACAAATTGGGGTTCTTTTTGATTGTTATAGTACGTTTATTAACCTTATAGTGTAAGAACACAAGAAGACATGGTAAAAGTAAAATTATTTAACTTAATGTTAAATCTAAATGATAAGGTTCAAATAGGAACCTAAACTTGTCTAAATTCTATTGGATGAGAGTCTATAGATCCATACCAACCTTAGATTCGAAATAATCCAATTTGGAGTTATTTAAAACCGAATATGACTTTATAATAAAATAATAATTTTAGTTTTCGAAAGGAGCCCCTCTCCTCCCTTATAAAAGGGCACCTCCTCCCTCTCTTCCTCACACAACTTTGAGCCTTCATGCTCGGCCAAACCCTAAAAAATTCTCTTCTCCACTTCCCTAGAAACATCCTAGAGGTTCTGGTCTTCATCAAAGACCAATTTTAGTGCCCTAAGAGGAGGTCTCAAAGAGGCGCTTCAAAGAAGAGGTAATTTTCGTTACGGATTCTTTCACCTTTATTTCTTCTTCCACTTCTTCTTCTTAGGCTGTTTCATTATGAAGTAATAACATCAGTATCACTAATATACTGATATGTTATTATATGTATGAAACAACCCTATTTCACCATCTATCCATCCTACGGAAAACGAAATAACCGAGCGTGCGTACGTACGGAATACCATCTCCACGACGTGGTGAAATCTATTTTCCACCACCACCTTATTTGGATGGGTATAATGGTGTATATAATAACTATATATTATTATTTTAAAGTGATATTGATTCTGAAATAGTATACATACACTCAAATAAAGTCCCACAATCATTAGAACGATATCATCGCTCGTGCGTACGTACGAACTACCGTCTCCACGACGCGATGAGATTCATTCTCCACTTTAACCTTTCATGAATGATTATAAAGTACATATAATAAGTAATAATGAAATATATGAATTAATAATGATACTGGATTTATGTGTATATATATTTATGTCATCTACTTAATTCCATTTAACTCAATAAGGAAACAAAAACAGCATTCATGCGTACGTACGGCCTACCGTCTCCATGAACGGTGTATTTCTTTCCATTTACTAATTTATTATATATATGTATATTCTGAATATATATTATATATAAATCATTTTTTATATTCTGGAATTAAGTAATCATGATCTGAGTAATCATATGAATAATTACAAGTCAAAACACAGACGACAAATGAAACAATTTTACCCAAAACACTCTTTAACATGGAATTTACAAAAGAACGGGTAATATAAAGTCATAAGTAAACCATATATGATATCATAACACTGAGTATGACTCTGGAATAAGTCAATGGCATTATTTAAACCATTATACAGGAGGTTCAGACACTTACGAAGCAAATCAGACCTAAGGTAAGGGAAATATCACAATATCATTTTTATCCGAGATTGTTTGTACTTTGGTATTTACTAGGGTGTATTTTATCATCCACATCCATGTTCCCTCAATATGTAATATTATTTCCATCCACCTAAAATTGTTTAAAACTTATTTTACCATTTGGTGAGTTTTTAGTAAAAGATATGAAAGGAATCTTTTGTCGTTTTTCGTACGAGGTACTTTTTGACTTTTCCGACAAAAGTACGAGAAGAATGTTTTTTAACTTATACGGCATGAATGGTTTTTTAAAACATTATTTCCAATAAGCTTCCTTTACAAGTTTTAAAGTTTATTTTTAATAAACTTCTTTCATTTTTAAATTGTATGACATGTTAAGAAAGGAAACTTGTTTTTGAAGTAGAAAGGATATTTTCCTCAAGAACGGAGTTCAAGTGTTTTATCAAAATTATTTTCCATCTAAGATAATATAGGGGTCTGTTTTTATCCCTATTATTACATTGATTTGATTATGTTGTGATGGAATTATTTTTATGAATTCCTTTATCTTATATGAATTGTTTTATGATGTCATGTTGTTTAAGAATCCCATTTTTATTACATGGGTTATGCTACGATGTATGGTTTATGATATTGTGGCACACATAAGAATGGTATAATTATGATATGGGTGGGACCTATATTTCCCTCCAATGCATTGGGTAAAGATTTTATATCTCATGATATAGACATGGCTGGAACGGTAGGTTATACCGGTTCAGTGAAACAGGACTGAAACGAGGAGTGAACTCGGTTCAGAAATAGACTTTATCCACTAAGATAGTCTTGGAAATGAGTCTTGACTAATAAGAAATGATTCTATATGATTATGCGTGTATGCCACAAAGTTTCATGTTTTATGTTATGATTATTGGGATTACATTTCACTACTATGATTTATCCCATGTTATGATATTATGATCTCTTTTGTAGGTTAAGATTTCCAAAATGTTATGTTCCTATGAATATGATGTGATTGATTTTTCTTTTGTTTACCCTTACTGAGCATTTGAGCTCACCCTTTTTATGTTTTCTCTTCCCCAGGATATAAATAAATGTTTTAGCTAAGAAAAAAAATTGAATATCTTTATGGGAGATGTTGAAGATCTTTCACCATGATTAGAAGATTACGTTCCGAGTTTCCAAAGACACTAAACTCTTACGGTCCTTGTGTGTGTGTTTTTGTTATGTAATAAGTATTCCACAAAAGTAATTTAATGTCCTTGTATGTCAGGCTTCGGGTCTCTACAGTTGGTATTAGAGGAAAGGTTTAGTCAACCTTTGGAAACTAGGATGTGAAAACGTTAGTGAGATCGCTAGAGATATTTCTAAGGTATGTCTAGGGATTCCCCTAAGGATAAGTATACGTATAGGATATAGTCCTAGAACTATGGTAACGATCTTAGAATTTAACTTAAGATGTTAGATATTGAAGTTACTCCCCTTTTATTATGATTTTTCCTCTAACACTATTCTTTTTGGGTTAGAGAAAATGGCTGGAAACAAGATGATTCACGATAATGGAGGATATTATGGAAAATGGAATGATATTCTTCATGAGAAACCAAATCAAATGGGATTTGGAAGTCCAACCATCATTTTTATGCCGAATCAGCAATCTCATAATATGATCAATAAACACAAATTTGGTAAGTTTCATGACTCGGCTAATAAGAGAAAGATGGAGTTTCAAGATGATCATAGAGGAAAGAAAGTTCAATTTTCCCTATGTAAATCATGTGGGAAGAGGCATCGAGGATAATGTTTCAAGGGAACTATAAGATGCTTTGGGTGTGGAAAAGATGGACACAAATCTAGTAAGTGTAATGGAAAAGGTTCAGTTAACACTATGGATGAGGATAATGGTATTGCTACGACATCAACAATGGTTAAATGTTTTAAATGTGGACTGTATGGGCATTATGCAAACCAATGCCCTAAGGGAAAGTCTCATGAAGAGAATCAGTACGACCGTATGAGTAGTATTTATGTTGATGATGATGAAGAGACTACAAATGATATGTGAGTTGAAAGAATTGTTATGTGTTTATCAAGTGTAATGTTGTATAAGTAATCTCATGGTACTATGGATTTAAGAGACATCTAAGGATTGTTACACTGTTGTATTCCCTTGAGTTTTTAAAGTGTATGATTAATGGTACCATTATCCATTAAAGGATATTCAGATATTTTTGTAATATAGAAGGGATAAGGAGAAAATTAAATGTTGGATAGTATTCATGAGCTCATGACTGATATAAGGAGAAGGTTATGTAATGGATTGAGTATATAGAATTTTTGTATTTTGGTATGTGGAAAGTGTTAACTTTTAACTGCATTCATGTTTTCAGTTAGGTTTAATGGGTATTCAAGAGAATACATGATTAAGGTCTTTGAATATTTGAAATGTGACCAACAAGACATATCTTATGATATATGGGGATCAATGATGGTATTAAATCTATGGTAATTGTTTTCACTATATTATGAGAGTGGACTGCAGTATTATGGATAAGCCTAAAGATTGAAATGAATTAGGTTGGACATAAGTTAGTATTGTTTAAGGATTGAAGTTTTTTCGATATTATTGATGGGATGTTATAGTAATATAGTTTTATAAAAATGACAACCTGTAGGATGGGCGACAACCCATCGCGTTGGACAAGTCCGTGGGAATCAAACCCACAACCAAAGTGCGACTGGCCTTTATCGCCTACCACTAGCCTACAGGAAGTCCCTATTTAGTAGAAACTAGTTTTATTATATTAAGCAGTATGATATATGAAGTATAAGTCCATTTTAGGAACAATATATCATTAATCTCAATATAGATGAACTTATGTATTTTTGGATAACTTTTCTAACCTTTTGTTTGAGACAGATGGAATGACCCATCATTCTATCACATGATCTGCTATCACATCACGAATGACAAATTCAACTTCATTTATTTAAGAGATAAAGTGGAAATTGTCCAAAGAACAACCAGCGGTGAGACTATACCGAAATCACGAAAGTATTTCTTCTAATTCCAATTTCATCAACTTTAGGGAAATGATCTTGAAAACCAAAATTGTTTTCCTAGTGCTCTTATATATGATAAATCAGATGGTACATTATATCATCACAAATTTATGGCTTTGTGATTTCTGGCTTTTCCATAGCCATGTTCTCTACCACTCTCCATTAGAACATGATGGTTAGATTTGTCTTCCATATCCATATTTTCCCCTATGTGGAAACCCAGTGATTAGTTTATTTGGGTAACCGTTACGTTTCATACTTTTGTTTTTAAAGATAGGTTTTGGTATTCCTTTTTACTATGTGGGTTTCTATCAAAAAAACTTTCTAATAGTAAACCATTTATAACCCCGACGAATTTTGAGGGAGAAATTCATTTTAACGGGGGTAGAATGTAACACCCTGAGATTTTATGAAAAATATTCTTTTTAATTTCATTAATGTATTGTGTTATACGCTACACAAAAAGGATCTTTCTCAACACGCATCCTTGACTTGCCTTGAATTACACGCAATCAAGACCTTCCTCGATAGCGTGTGTAGTACGCAATACCGAGTTTCACTAAACAACGATATGCTATTAAAATATTATTAAAACTAGATGTTATGAATAGTAATAACCACCTTTTAAAATTTTAGAAATTTTATCTCTCAAAATGGACTTCATTTTTGGATTCGGAGTATCGAATTTAGCCTAAGGTGAAATTTTGGTACTTTTCAGATAACTTTCATATTCTGATGAATAGTGAAAATTACTAAATTTTAATTAAATACAACTTTTTTAATCAAAATAATTACTAGTGATAAATTATTAATTTGAGTGGTTTTAAAGTATATTTAGAATATATTTTTACAATTTAATACAATGTTTGTCATTGGATGTAATTTCACATTTAAACCAGTTATAAACAAGTGTCAATCTTCCGATAGTTATTATCTCTTAAAAACACGCCATTTGTATTGATGACGGGAAATAATTTTTAAATTAGTTAATGTAACTGATATGTTTTGAATTTGGTAAAATAGTCATCATTTTTGAGTTCATAAAATCAAATATTGCTTAGGCCTAATTTTTGGTATTTTTCTGAAAACTTTCATTTTTTGATGAACAGTGAAACCATTAAGTGGTAGTAAATAAAAGATTTTTTCATAAAACATAATTTTACCGCTTCTGTGAGTGGAATTTCAAAAATCCGAGAGACCCAGTTGATGTCAGTAAGTAAAATGTGGTTCAATGAGATGAAAATAATTTTTGGTGAATAGTAACTTTTTACTATTTTTTACCACAGTTAAAAGTAAATATCGTAATTAAGGGTAAAAATGATATTATTAATACCCTAAAACAAGTCCTAATTCTATTAGATAAGTGTAATTCGACCAAAAAAATCCTTAGAAATAAAATATGACCATTTAGGCCCACTTGGATTAGATTAGGACATTTATTATTATTTAATTCAAAGAAGAGTTAAAAGAGTTAAAATCAAAGTTTATTTACTAAAACATTTTTAATATAGGGTTATTCATAAGATAAATACGATTGTAAATATTAATTAGAAAGATAATAAGATTTCATACATAATGATATTTTATTTATAATATTTAGACATTAAATAATTTAATTTATTTATGACACAATGATGATGCAGTAATTACCATAATAGTGAAAAATTAGATTAATTGATATTATAAATACCCAAATAAATATAATTTGAGACTTTTTATGAATTCCACTAATTTTCTAGGTTAATATGACATGTTAGTATTAATTTAATTAACGTTTTTCAAACTAATCATTCTGGTATGATTTTCACAAAAATCAATTACCAAATAGTGTCAAAATTGACATAAAATAGTTTTTAAGACAAATATTATATTATTAATTGTTATTTTATACCTAAAAATTTACGATTCGGCCAAATGACATAGATAAGGTTATATATATTAATAAAAAACAACTTGGGGTTCTTTTGGCATGTTATAGTACGTTTATTAACCTTATAGTGTAAGAACACAAGAAGACACGGTAAAAGAAAAATTATTTAACTTAATGTTAAATCTAAATGAGATGGTTAAAATAGGAACCTAAACATGTCTAAATTCTATTGGATGAGATTATTTCGATCCATCCCCACCTTATCTTCGAAATAAATCAATTTGGAGCTATTTAAAACTGAATATGACTTTATAATAAAATAATATTTTTAGTTTTCCAAAGGAGCCCCTCTCCTCCTTTATAAAAGGGCACCTCCTCCCTCTCTTCCTAACACAACTTTGAGTTTTCATGCTCGGTAAAACCCTGACAAATTCTCTTCTCCACTTCCCTAGAACCATACTAGAGGTTCTGGTCTTCCTAAAAGACCAATTTTAGTGCCCTAAGAGGAGGTCTCAAAGAGGCACTTCAAAGAAGAGGTAATTTTCGTTACCGATTCATTCACCTTTATTTCTTCTTCCACTTATTCTTCTTAGGATGTTTCATTATTAAGTAATAACATAATTATCACTAATATACTGATATTTTATTATAATTATGAAACAACCCTATTTAACCATCTATCCATCCTACGGAAAAAGAAATCACCGCGCGTGCGTACGTACAGAATACCGTCTCCACGACGTGGTGAAATTTATTTGCCACCACCACCTAACATGGATGGGTATAATGGTGTATATAATTACTATATATGATTATTTTAAAGTGATATTAATTCTTAAACAGTATACATACACTCCAATACAGTCCCACGATCATGAGAACGATATCATTGCTTGTGCGTACGTACTGACTACCGTCTCCATGACGCGATGAGATTCATTCTCCACTTTAACCATTATGAATGATTATAAAGTACATATAATAAGTAATAATGAAATATATGACATAATAATGATACTTGATTTATGTGTATATATATGTATGTCATGTACTTAATTCCATTCAACTCAATAAGGAAACGAAAACAGCGTTCATGCGTACGTACGACCTACCGTCTCCATAAATGGTGTATTTCATTCCATTTACTGATTTATTATATATATGTATATTCTGAATATATATTATATATAAATCATGTTTTATATTCTGGAATAAACTAATCATGATCTAAGTAATAATATTAATAATTACAAGTCAAAACCAGGACGACAAATGAAACAATTTTACCCAAAACACTTTTTAACATGGAATTTACAAAAGAACGTGTAATATAAAGTCATAAGTGAACCATATATGATATCATAAGAATGAGTATGATTCTTGAATAAGTCAATGACATTATTTAAACCATTATACCGGAGTTTCGGACACTTACGAAGCAAATCGGACCTGAGGTAAGGGAAATATCACAATCTCATTTTTATCCGAAATTGTTTATACTTAGGTATTTACTGGGGTGTATTTTATCATCCACATCCATGTTCCCTAAATATGTAATATTATTTCCATCCACCTAATATTTTTTAAAACCTATTTTACCCTTATGGTGTGTTTTTAGTAAAAGATATGAAAGGAATCTTTTGTCATTTTTAGTACGAGGTAATTTTTGACTTTTCTGACAAAAGTACGAGAAGAATGTTTTTTAACTTAAACGGCATGAATGGATTTTTAAAAAATTATTTACAAGAAGCTTCCTTTACAATTTTTCATGTTTTTTTAATAAACTTATTTTAGTTCAAAATTTTATGACATGTTAAGAATGGAAAATTGTTTTTGAAGTAAAAAGGGTATTTTCCTCAAGAACGGAGTTCAAGTGTTTTATCAAAATTATCTTCCATCTATGATAATATAGGGTTCTGTTTTTATCCCTATTATTACATTGATTTGATTATGTTGTGATGGAATTATTTTTATTAATTCCTTTATCTTATATGAATTGTTTTATGATGTCATGTTGTTTAAGAATCCCATTTTTATTACATGGGTTATGCTACGATGTATGGTTTATGATTTTGTGGCACACATAAGAGTGGTATAATTATGAGATGGGTGGGACCTATATCTCCCTCCAATGAACTGGGTAAATATTTTATATCTCATGAGATAGACATGACTGGAACGGTAGGTTATACCGGTTTAGTGAAACAGGACTGAAATGAGGAGTGAACTCGGTTCAAAAATGGAATTTATCCACTAAGATAGTCTTGGAAATGAGTTTTGACTAATAAGAAATGGTTCTCTATGATTATGCATGTATTCCACTAAGTTTCATGTTTTATGTTATGATTATTGGGATTACATTTCACTACTACGATTTATCCCATGTTATGATATTATGATCTCTTTTGCAGGTTAAGATTTCCAAAATGTTATGTTCTTATGAATATGATGTGATTGATTTTTCTTTTGTTTACCCTTACTGAGCATTTGAGCTCACAATTTTTATGTTTTCTTTTCCCCAGGATATAAGGAAATGTTTTAGGTAAGAAAATAAAAGGGAAGATCTTTATGGGAGATGTTGAAGATCTTTCACCTGATTAGAAGATTACGTTCCGAGTTTCCAAAGACACTAAACTATTACGGTCCTTATGTGTGTGTGTTTTTGGTATGTAATAAGTATTCCGCAAAGTTAATGTAATGTCCTTGTACGTTAGGCTTTGGGTCTCCACAGAAACAGCCGGGAGGAGTCATGCAACCTCATCCCATACCTGAGTGGAAATGGGATAATATTATGATGGAATTTATCATGGGACTACCGACGACTCCTAGAAATAATGTTGCAATATGGGTCATTGTTGATCGTCTTACCAAGAGAACAAATTTTCTTACTATAAGAGAATATTTACCACTTCAACGTTTAGAAAGAATGTATATTAATGAAGTTGTAAGACTTCATGGAGTACCCCTATTGATTGTTTTGGATCATTATCCCAGTTTTACATCAAGATTCTAGAAAAGTATTCTTAAAGCCCGGGATACTAAACTTTATTTGAGCACTGCCTACCACCCTCAAATTGATGGACAATCAGAACAAAATATTCAAACCATAGAATAAATTTTTATATCTTGATCACTTTACTTTCAAGGTATGTGGGATTAATATTTACCTCCGGTAGAATTTTCCTATAAAATGGTTTCCATTCAAGTATTCAGATGACACCAAATGAAATATTATACGGAAATAGATGTCTCACACCAACCTGTTGGGATGAAGTTGGTGAATGAAAACTCATAGGCCAAGAACTTGTTGAGGAAATGCTGGAAAACGTGAAGGTAATCCAAACCCACATCAAATGAACTCAATGTACGGAGAAAATCTATGCTGATAACAGAAGGAAAAATTTTGAATTTCAGTTAGGAGATCCTGTTTTCTTGAAGTTATCTCCATGGAAGGGAGTTTTAGGATTCGGTAAGAAGGGTAAATTGAGTCCCAAGTACATCATAAATTTCAAAATTATGGAATGAATTGGGGTTGTAGCATACCGTTTGGAAATGCCGCCAAGTCTCTCCAAAGTTCATGATGTGTTCCACGTATCACTGTTGAGAAAATGCATGCCTGACCCAATGCATGTACTCACCTATGATGAATTAGAAATAGAACCCGATCTGCCTTATTGGGAAGAGCCTGTCATGATTCTTGATACAAGAGAACACATTTTGAGAAACTGTACGACTTGTCTGGTGAAAGCTCTACGGAGAAACTATAAGATGGAAGAGGCGACATAAGAACCTGCGGAACTTATGATGAAGAACCACCCTATTTCTTTTAAGCAGCAATATTCTATAAATTTGGAGGATTTTTTTTTTTGAAGAAGTGGAGAATGTAAAACCCCAATCTTCCATGGTATGTTTCCCTTTGAACAATACAGTTGCTTGTGTTGTACGCAACTTCGAGTTCAAAAACACCACAACTAACAAAACTAGCCAGTATGAATAGTTACACCCACTTTTTAAAATTTTATAAAATTTATCTTTCAAAATGGACTTCATTTTTAGATTTGGAATATCAAAATTACCTTTGGGTGAATTTTTGGTATTTTTATGAAAACTTTCAATTTTTTATGAATTGTGAAAAACACTGAGTAAATATTTAAAACTAACTTCTTATTTAAATAATTTTTTATTTTATTTAAATTTATTTTAGATCAAAATATATACAAAATACTTATATTATTTCAATGTAATTCATTGGAGTCATTTTATAATAAGTTTAGATATATAAAAATTTTATTGAACTTTTTACCTTCTTTTACCCACCACTTAAGAGTATTTACAAATTTGTATAAAACATAATTTCACCACTTCTGTGAGTTGAATTTCTAAAATCAAAGAGATACTGTTAATATCAAGAAGTAGAAATTGGTTCAATAAGATAAATTTTTTTGTGGAATAGTAACTTTTATCTTTTATTTACCACGGTTAAAAGTAAATAGGGTAATTAAAGGTAAACATGATATTATTATTACCCTAAGACAAGTCCTAATTCTATTGGATAAGTGTTATTCGACCAAATACAAGCTTAGGAATAAAATATGATCCTCTAGTTCCACTTGGATTAGATTAGAACACTTATTATTATTTTATTTAAAGAAGAGTTAAAAGAGTTAAAATCAATGTTTAATAACTAAACTATTATTAATATAGGGTTATATATAAGATAAATTCTACTATAAATATTCATTTGAAATCTAAAAATATTTCCTACATAATTTTATTTTATTTATAATTTTTGGACATTATATAATTTTATTTATTTATGACACAATGATGATGCAATAATTACCTTTTTAATGAAATATTAACATAATTGATATTATAAATACCCAAATAAATGTAAATTGATACTTTTTATGAATTCCACTAATTTTTAGATTAATATGATATGTCAGAGTTGTTTAAATAATTTTTTTGATGTAATAACTATGTTATGAATTTAACACAAACAAAATACCAAATAGTGTCAAAATTGGCATAAAAGTGTTTTTAAAATGAATATTATATTATTAGTTGATATAATATTCCTAAAAATATATGGTTTGGATAAATAAATTAGATAAGGATATATATATATATATATATATTAATAATGAACCACTTGGGTTTTTTGGCTTGTTATAGTAATTTTATTAACTATATAATTAAAAAATACAAAGAGAAATGATAAATGTCGAACTAATTAACTAAGAGTTAAATATAAAAGATAAGGTTAATATAGTGAACCAACCTATATAAAACCCATTGGATGAGTGTTTTTCGACCCATCCCCACTTTATCCTCGAAATAAATCATTTTTGAGCCATTAGAAACCGAAAATGATTTTATTATAAAATAATATTTCAAGATTTTACTAAAGTGACCCTCACCTCTCTTATTAATGGGAACTTATCCTCTAAAATTCACTCCGTCAAAGCCATTTGGCTCAGCCAAAACCAACCCAAATATCCATTCACCTGTCCTACCTCTATATTAGATGCCTTCCTTTATTCAGGAAGATAACCTAAGGATCCCTTTTGATCAAATAAAAAAGAATAACCTAAAAAAGAGGTAAATATTTCATCACCTCTTTCATGTTCTTTTCTACTTCCACATCCTCTTTATTTGTTGTTTCTATTCTAAAATAATAACTATAGTATCTTCTATATACTGTGATGTTATTATAAATATGGTACAACCATAATATTTATTTTATCTATCCCATAAATGATAAAGTCACCATATGTGTGTACCTACAGATTACCGTCTCCATGTCTTGGTGTAGTTTGTTATTCAAACACTTCATCATATTGGATGGGTATAATAATGATTATAAATGATGAAAATAATAAATATAACATTATAATGATTCTGTATATATGATATTCCATCCAATTATATATGATTTTAATATCAAAATAATGATATTGTCGCTCGTGCGTAAGTACGGATTACCGTCTCACGGACGTGATGAGATTCATTCCCCATCGTATCCAATAAATACTAATTTTTTTTATGATTGAAAATAATGTCTAAATATTTAATATCATTTTTAACATGAATAATATACATAATATCCACAACAAACATTACTTACATAACAAAGCATATATTGGAAAACAAATTAGTTAACACCCAAAATGATGATACTACTGAAATATCATTAACAAAACAATATTTTATGATCATATTTGATATCATATTAATGTATATGGTTATTGTATAATTTAATAACAATTATTTAACCATTATAATGGATATTAACCAACCCTCGACAACATAAAAGTACATGTTAAGGGTTAATTTCACAATCTCTTTGTTATCCGAGGTTGTTTATACATAATTATCTACTAGGACATATTTATGATCCACATCCATGTTTCATAAAAATGTATTTCAAAACATTTTTTATTATTTACTAGACAATGGGTTAATTTAATTTATACCCAAACTTGACCTTATATGTTTTTGAAAAAAATATTTATGTTGTTTTATAAACAACGTACTTTATGACCTTTTCGACAACGTTAAGGTATGAATGTTTTTTAACTTATACGGCGGGTGCGGCTATTTTACGCCGTTATAACATTGTAGAATATCCTCGTACAAGATAATATGAATATTTTCAAAAAAATATATTTTATTTTATAATTACATGAATTTTATATGATTTCAAAATAGAAAGAGATATTTCTCTAAACAAGTTTTGATTTCTTCCAAGTCATCATCCTTTGATGGATTTTAAGCTTGTTTGATGTTGATTTATTATGATATAAATATTTCAAATTGTATTGAAGGTTTTGTGATATGTTTGAATATGGATTTTTTATTTTATTCCATTCATGGTTTATGGATAAATTATTGACATTTCGTATACTAGTTTATATACGAATTTTTACATTATGTTTAATCCTTTTCATATGAGTAATGAATTATACTTAGTAAGTGATAGGTGGAGCCCGCTATAGCTCCTCGATTCATCAATATATATCCAAAGATAAACTAGTGTCTTGGCACAAGGCATTTACAAAATCTTATTTATAGGCTGGGCCCAAGGCCTAGAATATATGGTTATGAAGTCAAGCATTATGCATTCCATCATTATGAAAGTGGCTATTGATATTGCATGTGATTATTTGACTAGTAGAATATCCATGTGAATAAGTAAATGGTATTATTTTATTTTTATCTTTTCAATATTATGTTGAATTTCATGTTTAAAATAATTTTGTTTTAGTCTTATACATTACCTTAAATGATTATGCTTATTTGTGATAGTTTCTTCTATATTGTAAACCTTACTGAGAATCTGATCTCACCCCTTTATATGTTTTATTTTTCCCAAGATTAGAAGAAGTATATTATGAATGACCTATAGGGATAGTCTAGGGGATATGAATGTGGATACTGAATACATTGTTTTTTGTTGTTTTTTATTTCATGGTATAATGTAAAACTGATGAATGTATCTTGTATTTCCAAGGCTACTAAACTAATCTGTCTTTTGATACTTGATCTTTTGTGATCATGCCAATGTTATGTAATAATGAACCGACTCTAGGAAACTAGGGTCAGGGCATTACACTATGTATTAAGGATTATTTTACTCTTTCGGAAATAATTTTGAGTTTAATTTTTTTTTTCAGATCTTAAGGTTGGTGGATATAAAATTTATTGGAAAAGTACATGAGGTACTTATCCTTTCTTAGGAGAATATTTAATTTCATGGCCTTTAAGGAAATAATACTTAGTTACACTTTCAACAAATAAATTTGAATAAAAGTAAGTTAGAATTTGTTGTGATCACGTGTTGTAGATACAACACACACCCACTGAATATGGAATTTGTTTTACAAAAACATTAATTTTGGGTGATAACACAAGTTCCATTAACTAGGTCAAAATCCTATAACATTATTCATTATAAAAGAATATAGTTATACGATACCATTTCTTTCAGGATCACATAAAAAGGAGCTATTATTTTATAATTAATCAGATGAAAGAAAAACTTGCGGATTTCTAATTAGACACTTTATCTTCTATAGATTTGAATATATTAAATTGAAGCAAGGTATGGTCAATAAAACATGATTATTTATATATAATTATTTTTCAAAAAAATCCTAACATTAATTTACTTATTCTCAAACTGGGAGTAAATATGTTTTAGTTTTGTAAAACATTTTATTTTAAAAAAAATTTTTGTCGAAATATTTTATTTTTCAAATTTTTTTTTTGTATCATTATCTTTTTCACGGGCTAAATATTTAATAATAATATCAGAATCATATTTATAATCATTTTGGAATCAATGTTCTATATGATTTTTTAGGGACCAAAATTTGTTTCAAAAATTTTACAAGCAATACATTTTTATAAAATTTATAACAATCAATTTCTATTAAAAAACCTAAAAGAATAGATTATTCATACCTAGATAAAATTTATACCCTGAAAGACAATATTATATCATTTAATTTATTTTATTTATCCTTTAGAATTATTTATAAATGTTTTTGACATATTTTTTAGTTTTATGAACATTATTTTGTTACAAACATAATATTTTTTCTAATCAGATTAATATTTATTATGAGTTTTTTTAAATGTAATACTTTAGAATTACTTTTCAATCATTCATATATTAAATCATAGACATCAGATCATAAAATGAATTTAAAACTGATCTTTTGAAATTATACAAAAGTTGAGACACTACCCTCATAAAAATATAAGGGTGGGTTATCCCATGTCCTATATCAGTTATCCAGGTTTTTTTTCTTGAATCTCACCATTGGATTTAAATCTATGTCTGATTTTTTTTCAATTCATTTGATGTAAATTTTCAATATAAAATTAAGATCTTGTTTGACTATGATGGCCTCTTTAAATTAAATTGAAAACAGAGATGTCATAATAGAAAGACTCATAGAAAGATACAGATGTAATAAATATGATTATATTCTTAAAAATGATATTACTTTTTTATGATGGGAAATAACTAGTGTTGAAAATTGGGATTTTGAAAAATATCACCTTGAGATTATAAGAGATTTTTATTTTTTAGTAGGGTTTGTTGCAAAAAATCATTATGAAGAAATTTTATTTACTTTATTTATCCAATTTTTCAATCCATGTGATCAGAAAATCGCATTGTAAGTTGAAGAATCCTTGGAGGGTGAAATTGTTTTACCTTTTCACAAGCTTCTAGAGAATCCTGGTACTTTTGGGAGTCAATTGTAGAATCATCCATTATTATATCTTTTTAAAAAGTATGAAAATATTAAACTATTACTCCATATGAAAGGGTGGAACCATATGTATTATTGGTTATGAGATTCTGAGAAAGGGTGATAGAGATACCCTTAATGTAATCAGCATTTATATGTCAAAATTTCTTGTTAATATGAGGCAGATAAACTTAGTCAATTTTGTCTTTATATCAGTTGAATCACATAAGAAGACATCAAATAATTCAATGATACTCATGTTTCTATATCCCATAAATAAAATTCTGGTCAATTTATTGTATTATTTTATATCATTAATCAAACAAATGCATTGAGGGAAAATATTCTTCTTATTGGTGAATATTCAATGGACTAGATGTAGCTTGTCTATTATTATAAGTTAAAGAAGTTGGTTGATAAAAAAGAAATGCATCTGTTGTTGAAATAATAAAATATAAAAATGGTATTAAAGAAAAGATAAAGGATGAAAGAAACCCATAATGATCAAAAAAACATACAGTAATTTCATAAAAAACATTTAAGAACATTCTGGATCATAAGGGACACAAAAAACCAGAGGACCCTATTTTTGGACTTGAAAAGGATGAATACATGGTTCTCAAGACGAAAACATCCATTGAT
The DNA here is from genome assembly GCA_963277665.1 of Viscum album. Taxonomy (NCBI): domain Eukaryota; kingdom Viridiplantae; phylum Streptophyta; class Magnoliopsida; order Santalales; family Viscaceae; genus Viscum; species Viscum album. The sequence continues at coordinate 1,911,096,497 of OY728137.1, forward strand.
ATCAATAAAGTTTAAAAGTATGATTAACATAATAAAATATTGGGTGATGCTGAAATTATGTAAGGTTTGTTAAATGGAGTAGAAAGAGAATCAATAGATCCTTTTTTAATTTATCACTCATCCATAGTACAACAAGTTCAGAGAATTGAAACAATTACTCACACTAGACAAAAACTTCTTGATGATGGGTTATAATTAGTAAAATATTTAGTAGTTCCAACCCTCATTAAAATAGTTGGTGATAGGGGTAAAGGAAAATAAATTATTTTAGAAGTACAAGTTGAGAAGTTATATCAGGTATTAAAACTTATATATATTCAGATTAAATTCAAAATAAAAACCAAACTCAATTAAAGAATATGGTAAATGAGTTCTTATAAATATTAGGCACATGAAACAGGAACATGAGTAGGAAGTGGAAGAAGAAGAAGAACAATAATTAATTGAAATAAAGGAAGATACTATGGAAAATAAAATGACATCAGACTGATCATCAACATCAACTATGTTACCTTCGACGTCAGATAAAAATCCTGACATTTATTTTTTCCAAGGAAGTCTTATCTTCATCAAAAGGTGAAGTATGTAAACATTCACACACTAAAAAAATATTAGATAATTACGATATATATAATGAATTATATATTATGACATAATTATATAATGTTATAGATGGAAAATAATAAAATAATGATATCGGTCTATATAGACATCATGATAAAAATTATTCATCAGAGTCTTAAAAATCATTTACAATTAAAGAACAAAAATTCATTTGATTACATATTTTATAATTTAAAACATATTTTTGATTCAATGTCATATTTTCCTAACATATAATGAAGATATAATAATTTTTAGAATAGTCATAATTAAATATAAAAATCATGGATGTTATTGAGAGGATATGTGATTTAACATAATACACACATAAAAACATTCAATGGAAAAATAGGTATCATAAGTAAATATTAAATTATATATTGACATGGCCATGTTAGGTTGATAATTATTTTAAGGATAATGATAATAAATTAGTGCATGTAAATCAATTTTTTCATGATATTGAGTATTCCTTTGACATGATATCATTAGACATGTCAGATAGAGTTATGTTTGATGAACATTTCAATGACATGACATACAATTGGAATAATGATTTTAGTGTTTTGAGCACAAAGGTATGGATTTGAAATATGAAAATGAAATTATCTTATATTTTAAAGGTGATTTTTCTAGAATAAAATAAGAAAATAAAAAGCTCCATGAGAAGGTTGAAATTTTAGAGGTATATAATCAAGGACTATTGGTCCTGGAGGACAGAATGATAAAGCATGAAACTTATTTTACTAAACCAATGATGGAAAATGATGATGTGAAAAAAGATGAATGTGATTTTCAAGAATTAATATAATAAATAATGATCCATTTTTAACTGAAATCTTGGTATAATTATATCTTTTGAATGAAGTTGTGTTTGAATTAATTTCTTGTCCAAATATTTGTCTAATTTTTTTCCTGATATTTTGGATTAATGATATTTAATTTATATATTGGATGAATATTAAATTCAAATAAAATTGTTTTGTATAATTTGTTTCTATCATTTTAAGATATTATAATTATTTCAGAATTCCTTTTTGAAGATCTCAAAGGGGGAGAGATTGTTTAATATTGAATGAAATAGTCCTAGGGGAGAGATTTAATCTAGAAGGGAAGATTATTTATTTTTATTAAATATTTGAATAAAAATAAATAATTTCTATAGGATAATAAGAATTTTATAAACTCTAGGACAGTTATGATTTAATAATAGAGTATATATTTCTATAAATTTTATCTTTGAATTTATTAAAAAAATAAAGGGTTGTATATATTTCAAAGTTAATATTTTTTTCATTTTATGTGTTATGTTTTGTGATTTCTAAAAAGGGGGTGATTTTTAAGTTGAAATTATTACTTTCAAATTTTCTTTTCCTTTGTTTCATATATCATTTTATTTGAAAAACTATCTTTTACAAAATTAATATCTCATATGTGTTTTATTTTTTTTTAATATTTTTATACCAAACCTAGAAATGGTTATAATATAAAAATATTATAAAATATTATTATTATAACTGATCTATTGGAATAACGGTGAATTATGTACATCAAATTAACATCTGTTTTAAACAGTGGTAAGAATAATGTTATGTCTATCAAAATGACCACAGTCGAAACCATCATTCTGAGATTAGTATTGATACATTAGATTAACATGTTTTTTGTTTAACATATTGGATAACAATGTTGATGTACATCATTCTGTGACTAGTGTATAATTAGAGTATTTATAATTTATTATATTATACAAATTTTATTATATCTTTGTAATGGTTCTAAACAAAATGATGTCAAAAAATTATCTATTTTTCATGCTTAGATATCACGATGAAGATCCAAATAATTATAAGAAGTCAAATTGAAATTTATTTGTTGTTACTGTAGAATACTATGAAATAAGACCATTTAATAACTACATATAAATAAGAGTTCATTTGAAGAGATTTTAGCCTATGAATTTTTAAATCAACATGTATATTATTTTTTCTCTCCTTGAACAAATTGTTTTGATGGTTTGTAATTTATTTTAGATTTTTAGTTCTAAGGATCCCATGTGGGGATTGTAAATTCCATATAATTTTTGGACTTTTTGTTCTCTTTATCCAATTGTGGTATTGATTGAGGGATTCTAGTGATAGGAATATGGGTGATATGATCCATTAAATTGTGTAATTTTGGTGATATGAATGTTGTGAAATAACAATCATCATATAGAGTTCTTTAAGAGGTTTGAAAGATAGACACATTTTGATCTTCGTATAGAGGGATTTCATGGTAAAAAAAGACAGTACTTACAGTAGTTGTAGAAATTTTGGATATCCTATTTTATAATTTTTCACTTCCACAACTCTTAATGTTAAAGTGTATAATTATATTTTTCTAAAGCTTGTAAGTCAATATTAATTTTATATGATTTAGTTTAACTTATTTATACATTTTTATATTAATCTGTGCATTTTCATTTTAATGTCAGTTCTAAATTATAATTATAAAAATAGTTTTATCATACTATATGGGCATCCAATATTAACAATAATATATTGGATTATTTCTTAATCGTTAATAAACACTCCGATCATTGGAAATCTTATGAGTCTGATCATTCTAAATTAAGAGGTTTTAAATTTTTCCATAGTGTAAAATTATTAAAATTTCAATTCACCCTCCTCTTTTAGCCATCATAAACACTTATGATCTATGATATATATTTTTGGTATGTGAAATTATAAGGTATTAATGTTATTTTTGGATAAATTGTAACATATCGTTGAAGAATACATGATTTAATATTTTGATAATCGGGTTTCAATTTAAGTATAACAAAATATTAATGTGATTTAAGGTTAAATTTAAGTGTAAATTTTCGTGTTAGTATTAAGATTTTAGAGATTGATACATATTTAATATAATGTTTTCTTGTGAAAAGAATTAATTGGATTTTGTTAATGAATAAAGGTATGATGACTAATGTTTTATCTTTTTATGGATTATATGATCAATTATATAATGATTTTAGTGCTAAAAGCATGAAAAAATTGTCTTTAATAATCATTATTGGGAGAAAAAGATGATATTGTGGTGGAAATTGATAAAAGTATAAAATTATTCTTGTCAATTAAGTAAATTTATTTATTTTAATAGTTTGATGGTAAATTAATTCATTAACTATAGGAAAAAGGTCCTTTAAATAAAAATGTTTTCATAATCCATTCATTTTTAATGAATTCAGTATCCTTTCCACACTTTATATCTTTATGGTTTTGTAGTTATTTACATTCTTATGATTATTCACTATTGTTTGATCACTATATTTTGTCACACTCTATCATTATTTGGACACTACTTTTCTCTTACATGTCTATATTTTCACCTCCAACAAATGTTCCGCTATTGGTAATCCAAGTTATGTCCCATTCTACATGAAAATAATAATTAACATTTAAACCTTTGGAAAGGATGTTGTTTCATCCTTTTTTATTATGTGCATTTTCAAAAAAGGTATATTTAAATATTATAATGGTTTTAACATTCAAAATCATATGTTTTATTTCCTACACCCTGGAATTGATTGTTTTATAAAATATTTTAAATCATTTTTATTAGAAATGTGATAAAAGATTTAGTATTAATTTTATTATTGGGGGTATAATTTAACATCCTAATGTATATAATGAGTATTTTTATAATTAATTTTGGTAATATGAATTAAAATGAAAAATGAATTTATTTCTTCAAAAACAAATAATTTAAAGACATATTTATCACCTATAAATATTAACTTGCAACATTTTTTTCAAAAAAAATATAAATTATAAAACAATTATATATAATACTATTTTTATTTATATATAAGATGGTAACCTTTTTCCAGGCACCAACCCCTCAAGTACATTAACACCACAGTGCTCGAACCCATGACCAAAGGGAGACACGACTGTAACACATACCATTGTCCAATGTGGTTACCTTATTCTCTATTCTATAATTTTTATACATACCTATTTCATGTCCTAAATAATATAATATACGAAAATTATAATCTTGTTTTAGATTTAAAATAATTATTTTTACTTTAATGTTAAATATATTCTCTTGAAATGATTTTTATTTTGATTTTGTGAATGATTTAAATAAGCATTAGATATTTAAAAAGTTTAAATTTATGTTATTCTTCTATGAACTATATTTTTTTATTTAAATATTAAATTTTTATGCTTTTGAAATTAAATTATATAAGATGTAGATTATTTTTGAAGTAAAAATATCATATATAATATCATATGGGTTTTTTGGATTTTTTTTGTGAAAATTTTCATATTTATGTGAGTAATGAAAAAAACTAATTCTTAAAAAACTACTATTTATTTTCATTAAATCTTGTAATTTAATAGTAAAATTATATATTAGATTTAATTTTAAATTAAAATAATATAAATTTTACTAAAAAATATAAATAATTCAATAGGAATAATAATTATACATGATTGGTGTATAAGTTCATTTTGGGAAATTTAATGTGCGTTTTTTTAAAAAACTATTTTTCAGCGTGTTTGTTGTTTTTATCTAAAATTAATTTAATAAATTATAGAAATTTAATCCTAAAATTAGATTCTATATGTTATATAAGGAGGTTAATTTTTTTTAAATAAGTTCATGATATTTTGAGGCATTATGAATAATAACTTTAGTAAGATTTATCACCTGAGTAAGGGGAAAACACGTAAAACAAGGGTAAAAATATGGTGCAATGTCTGAATATATATATATAACACTTTAATTTATCCTAATTAATGAGTTTTATGAACAAATATATGTTTAAGTGATTAATATAATTATTTTAAAGCATTGTTTTTAATTTTGGAACCAAATATTGACTTTGAGAAGATAAGTTATATTTTATTCAAATAAAAAACTACTTTTGGGTAATTTATTTTAATTTCATTTTTAATGATTAAATTAGTATATTAATTTAACTTAATGTATAAAATATTCTTATTTATTATTTAAAAAAAATCATGTAAATAAATGTATTACTATATTTTAATGTACACTGAATTGTATGAATAAATCATGTCTTTTCCTAAAAACTGTTTTTCTTATATTTTGTGATATTATATTAAAATTAATTTCATCAAAATTTAAAAAAAACCTAATAAAATGGATTTGAAATTTGTAATTACCATTTTGAAAAATATTATAATTATCATTTTATTTTTTTCCATATATTTTATTTATCATGGTAAAAAGTTATGTTATCATTGTTAACATAAAAATGAGTTTACTGTGGATTAACTAGTAGATAAGGATTAACATGTATAAAAAATTATCTAAATTTAATTGGATGAGTTTATTTAAACCTTATAATATATTATCTTATAATTTATGGTTCATTTTTTCCACTTTAATAGATTATGATGTATATATTATTTTAGCTTTTATGAAATCCCAAGTGTGTGTTTCCTCTCACATAGAAAAGGGGACCGACTAACCTCTCTTTAACACACCATTTGAGCACTCTTGATCAAAAAACCATACCAATAACTTCATAAAATATCTTAAAACTAACTAGATAGATTTATTTTATTATAAAACCAATCTTATAGTTATTAAGGTTTATAGGAATGAAGTTTTCTTGATGAAGTGAGATAGGTGTTAACTATGCATTTTTATTTGGTTTCTTCTTCTACCATCCTAAATTATTACTCAAACATGATGAAATAAAAATGCCATAATCCTCCCTATAATAAAATATTTATATTTTAATATATTAACATATATCCTTCTCATTATTTTATAAAATGGGAAATGAAACCATTATTTGTGTGTATGGAAGACTACTCCCTTACAAACAGATGTAATTAATTTTTGATCACATATGCCCATGGATGGTTATAATAATTATTTTAATGTATATATATTATATTCAATAAATATTTACCATTATTTAAAAAAAAATATCACATATTTTCATACCTTATAATTCATTGAAAAATTATTACGTCATCCATGCGTATGTATGAAAGACAACCTCAATGAAAAGTTGTGATTCCTTTTTTTAACCACGTCACATTGATTGTACATATAATTGTATTTAAATAAATAGTAAGATATTTATGAAATTATCATAATTATTTAAAGATAATATAACACTCAAATTTTTTCTATCATTTTAATTGAAATGTGGAATCATTACCCATACATACGTACGACCTTCCGTCTTCATGATTGTAACATAGTTTATTTTTTGATAACAATATCTCATGTTTGGTTTTATGAATATAATGGATTTATAAAAAAAATTATTTAAATATTATTATTATATATATAATTAAATAATTACTACTTTGACCGTAGTCAACTTTTGAATGTCATTTTAGACACATGATTTGAATATCATCAAAACGCCTAAGGTGAAGTTAATTGATTAAATAAATGAATATAAAATGATATAAAATAAAATAAATGGAATAATAAACGTGAAAAGTTAATTAATAAAGTAAATAATTAACATAATTTAATTATTCTCTAAGATAAAGAGAGTACCTGATGAGTCATATATGAGGTAAGTTGTACTTTACATTTAAAACCCCAGTTTAATTATTTTAATGATTTATGTTTCTCAATATATATTTCAATATAAGTATTATTAAAAATCATAGTAATATTTATCTATATATAAATAATGAATTATAACGAAATCTTATGACTATTTTTACATTCTTTTGAATTTTTTCAAATGGGATATTTTTATGTATTTTATAAGAAACATTTTGACTTTATTTAAAAATGTAAAATGAATATTCCATTTTAATTTTTTTGGTGTCAATATATATTCCCACTTACAAAACCATTATTTTATGTTTTTCTTTCTCTACCATATAATATATTATATTCAATAAAAATACCACATTCCCCATTTTATTAGATTTTTAGTTTTGAATAATATTTATTAATGAAATGATATATCAATATCCAAAACTATATTACTTGTGGGTTTAGAAGTTTTTTTAGGAGTTTAATGATGAAAATAATAAAAAATTATGTGATTCATGATTTTTATAATCCTAGTAAATTATATATGATGATGAGTGATCCTGATGTATCTCATTATGATGGGTAAGATCGATATATCCCTCTAATGCATTAGATAATGATTATGTTTTCTTAAAAATTATATTGTAATTTGACTATAATGATAATTAAACATGTGTGTCTTATTAGAAGTATTATTATAATGGTAATATGAATATTATTTCTTATGTAACCTACATTAATTTTCTATGTTTACTAAGGAGTATTCATGAAAATTTATTGATTTAAAAAAGAAGAGTTAGTGATCTTTTTTTAAGGACTAATTATGAAATTTTATGGTAACAGGAATGTTTTTATGAAAATATTTTTTAGGGTTTCTCATGTGTTATATGATATATTCATGATTATTTTTTTCATTTTTTTTTCTTATAAGTTTTTTATAATTTTTTTTCGAACTATCAAAAACCATCCTTGATACTCTAGTACTATAATACACGAGCCAACTATAACATATCCTGAAGGGTTTTCCCAATACCCATGGGTGGTAGAATTTCACCTAAAATCATACATGATCCAATAGGGAATGAATTTTCCACAAAATAGAAAAAGATAAAAGATTAAAAGTTAGTATGATCAATACTGTAAGAGTATAATCATCCATAATCAAAGAAGTAAAAAAACCCAATTTTTAGAAAACCATTCCAAAGTAAGCATTATCCCAATTTGAAAAAATCAAACCAGATAGGAATGATATCAAAGATATGATGTATAAAGTGGAAAATGGCTCTACTTGTCACCATTATCACTCTTCGGTCAGAAAAATAACATCCCCTTAATCAATGTGGATATTTCCCTTTTCTCAAACATGAAATATGAAATTATAAAAACACCCAATGATAAAGGTAGGGTGTATACTATAAATCCCAGTAGGGTATCTCAAAGTATTCCACACTCAATACAAAAATAATAAACCAGGTATGTAATCATTATAAATAAAATAAGGGATGGCATGGAATTCACATATTTTCTAAAAAACATGAATTTCAATATAAAGATGGTAATTATAATAAAACATGTATAATTTTTTTATATAAAATTTTTATATAAATTTGTTGACAAAAATAAAAAATTTCAATTATTCAATGGAATGTACAATAAAAGCATGTAAAGAAATAACCCTGAAAATGATCCTTGTGGAACATTAGTGTCATTAGAAATAGGGTCATCGTACTTATCATTTATCCACCCAGAACTTGGTATGATTACACACTCAAATTAATAACCCATTTAGAGAGATCTATTAACAATCAATATACACCCCATTCAAGGACCCACTAAGAGAATTCATGTTGATGGTTTTTTAGATAGTGTTGTTGTTGTAAATCTAGTGCTAGAGGATATAGATATCAGTATTTTTATTCTTATTATATATTCACTATCCATGGGTACATGTGATTAAAAAATTCAATTAGTCCATCCAATTTTCATTTAATGATTTTGAATCATTTTAAAATATAGTTTTCTAATTTCAGTTTTCAATATGCCTTTGTCATTTCAAAACCAAATCAGTGGTTTTTATCATTCCATCTTGTTCTAAATAATATTTAAATTTAATCAATTTTCTCAAGAATAATATCAAATATTTTCATAAAAATATATCTAAATCAATCCAATGTTTTTCATAAATTATCCCAAAAATTTATGGTTCATTTAAATTGGGGTTTTTTTCATATTTCATTCCATGTTCAAATAAAATATCAAATCATTAAAAAACCATGATTTAAATAAATTAAATGATCAATTCAATTTAATAAATAAATACATGGATTAAATTATAGGGAAAAGAATTATAGAACCACCTATATTTAAATTAAGGGATCCAAATGCAAAACATCTATAATGGGGAGAACCAAAGTAGAATGAGGGACAAGAAGTTATATGAACATAAAATAGAATGAAGATACAAAAAAATTAGATCCATAAATTAGTTGATGATATATTAAGAACTATGTATGAGGGAAAGAGATTTCAAATGAAACCATGTTAGTGGAGATCTATTTATCTTAAGAGATTGAATTAAATTAATGCTTCTTTGGTCTGTAGAAAAAGGTGTATGTTGGCGCCAAAATACAATTTTGGGAGCCACTAAGAATGAAATAAATTGTATTAGGGTTTAATTGGTGGGATATTAAAAAATTAAAATTGTGGTTTTTATATTTTAAAATAATATATAGGGGAATTAAGACCCGTAGACACATTATTCATGGGTGGGCTGCATGGTTAGATAAATCGTGTGCCCTAACCATGAGACCCTATTAGTCATACATTTTCGGTGCATGATTTTTACACATGGTTAAACTAAAAATGTTCCAACCATGAATTTTTAACTTTAAATGAGGTTAATTTTTTCCAATATGACTACATGATTTGGAAAATCCATGAGTCACCTTCGAGTGTCTCTCAAAAAGGTGCATGGTTTTTTAGGGAAAACTTTTTTGTTTTCCCTAACCATGCACCTAAAATGATAAACACCATCATCTTCCAAAATTACTTAAATTCTTATAGAATGAACCTAAAGAAAACCATACAAAATGTAGATAAAAATGGTTAAGTAAAACCTCATATAAGGTATCTCGATGTTATAACCTCTCCACCATTAAAACATTCTACCACTAGATAGTCTATCAATAAGTTTCCACCAAAAATAGATGGGGCCACTGATATCTCATGAATTCCTCACACTCCCATGACTCACGAGAATCGAAACCATTATTCTATAGGATATAGATCAATGGTATATTCCCCCACAAAGTACCTTTGTCTCAGAATAAACTAACCTGAATTTTTTCTTAGTCACAGATTAATAAGGCTCAACATAAAGATCAATTCAACTCAAAACATGAGATGAGTCATAATGATACTTTTAAAGATAATATACATGGAACACATTTTATATATATAAAAAATGTAGTGGAAGTGCTATACTGAAAGAAAATCTTTCTACTTACTGAAAATACATTTAAAGGATCCAGAAACACTGTTGTAACATTACCTGTTTTCCAAGATGTTGGTGACCCAAATTGGTTAAAAATTGAAATATGGTCACCAAATAAAAACTAAAAAGGTTATTTGCAACATTAATAACAATATTTATACCCACTATGTCTTGTAAAAATTCTCACGTGAATCAAATAATTTATTATCATCATCTCTTGGAAAAAACTCGAACCAAAAAATAACATCCACCAATATCTGAAAAACACAACAAATACTTACAAGCCTTTAATACAAGGCCTCAATGGGGTTTATACAAATTTCATATAGAAAGAATTTTTAAAATCAAATTAAACTATCCAAATACAGATGTCTCAAGATCCCCAAAAGTTCAAAATGTAGTCCCGTAACATGCCATTGGTAATATGTATAGATAAATCTATATGTCTATCCTTCTATAGAGAATACATCGCGATCAAAAGAACTGGAGATCTTATCTTCTCATGGAGTCCTCTCCAAAGAGGAGAGGTAAAACATGTATGTCCATCAGAGACAATAATAGAAAGAACTCTATGAAAATGAAAAATCCCTTTCACATTGAGATATCCCAACTTCATAACATTGGTTGAATCATAAATGATTATAAAGTGATCCCATTTGGTTAGAATATCGATCTAAAACCATATCAAGTTCATTTATTAAGGGGTATATAGAAACATAACCATAATGTGTATAGAAAAATTAACCCACTTCCACGATGGAATTGAATGTGGATGAAGTAAATCCAGTGGTATTTGGTTCCTAGCTTCGACATATTGGAAATTATAACAATAATAAAAAAATCAGTAATCTTCCATCATATACATAGAAAAAATCATCATCGTAAGTCAATGGACAAATTCTTTGCACCTGGGTCCACCACCCATAGGGAATTATAGAAATAACCTACAATTTCCATTATTATAGATGGATGAGAAATGAATTAATTCCTCAATCATAGGATACACTCATTAAAGAACGACCACCCACCAACGATCTCCTCACCACAATAAGAGTCTCTAATTCATTAGAATTTATCATCTAGATACTGCACATGGGGAATCATCTTGAGAATAGAATAGGCCAACCAAACACTTTCTTGAAAAATCTTTTCTCCTTCCTATACTGATATAAAATGTGTTGAAATATCCTTCATAATCCACTATTTTGATGATTCTTTCATTGCATATATTATAAGCTTACTAATCAAAGAATCATCAATGATATTTCCATTCCACAAGGTGTTGGAAATGGCTAAATAAAAATACTATAGCCACTCTACACAATTACCTTGAAAAGGGTCCAAATATTTATTATTGAAGATATAACTCAATATAATATGGTTCTAAAAGATGGTAAACCTTTCCAAGATAAGGTAAGTTTTCTATCTCTTAAGAGAATGCATCGCAATTTCCATTTTGAGATCTTATGTTAGGTAATTTTACTCAAGTGGCATAATATTTAGAGATCTATATTCTTCTACATAATCACTATGTATAAGAATTCAACCTATACCCGAACCAGATGCTTCAATAAAGATCACATAGTCTTACCCAAATTTTATAAGAGTCAGCACTAACACAGAATTCAAAATGAGTGTCATATCATCAAAAGAACCTTCATATTTACCACCCCAAATGATCTTTAACCGCTTCTTAGTGAGATCGGTCATCAATGAAGCCATCATTGAGAAAACGTTTAAAAATCAATGATTATACCCTCCTATACCTACTAAACTCTAGATATCGAAATAAGTTTTTTTGTTTCTCCCATGTCATAACAGATTGGAAATTCATAAGATCAACTGAAATTATATGTTTTGAGACCAGGTGTCCTAATAAAATCAATTGCTGAATATATAAATAAATTTTTTATAGCTTTGAACACAGTTGGTAGTTTATCAACATTTCCATAGCCACTCTCACATGATTCACATGATCCTCCTCACACTGAGAGTAAACTATGATGTTATCCACAAATACCACCATGAATGTATCAAGATACACGTTGAATATTTTTTTTCATAAAAACTATATATACATAAAGCGAATTATTTAAACCAAACGATAAGATAAGATAGTCATAATTTCCATACCTACTCCAAAATGTGGTTTTATGAAAATTATATTATTTAATTCTCAACAAGTGATAAAAAATTGAAGAACAGTATTTGATAACCACATAGACCCTTTCAGCTAGTCAAATAGATCATCAATATGGGGAAACATATACTTTTTCTTCAATACCACACAATTTTGTTTCTAGTAATCAACACATAGGTGAAGTGTTCCATCATCTTTCATAGAAAAGGGAATAATAATTTCCAAATGTGAAACACTCAGAAGATAGATGGATTTCTCAAAGAGGTCATCCAATTGAGTCTTCAACTCTTTATGTTTACATGGTTATATATTCTAAGGTGGAAAAAGCATTGGATAAGTATCAGGCACTAAATCGGTAGAAGAATCTTCGTATCTTACTAGTATAAAATTAGAAAAATCAGAAGGAAACACATCAATTAAATCAATGAAAATTATATTCTTATATGAAGGATGGCGCTACGGGCTATGAGAGGGCCCTTCTACCATGATGGAATCTTGGGTTTTCCATGGAGCTTCCATCCCTCCGTGGATTCGATCTTCTCGCTCCTCCTGGCGGCGTGTCGTCGATGATCCCCTCCTCGACATCTACTCCTGGACCTCGGGTTTCCATTGATGTTTGCAACCCTGGGTCTTCCATCGAAGTATGAAACCCTACAGGTGTGGTGAAGCTAACTTCCTCAACCGATCTTCATTTTTCTTCGTGCGTCAGATCTGCGGAGGTATCGCATCGATCCATTGAGGCTTCGAAGACATCGAAGCGGCGTGGTGATTCGTGGACGTCAACTGGTCTAGGTGATGCTGTAGATATGACCGATGTGGTGCTTCAGGATTTTCCCCGTGGTGCTGATTCTGGTGTGGTGGGGAAATCAAATCCATGTTTGAAGCCGGTTGAATCTGGTTCATTGGTGTTGTTCAAGGGCTCATGTCATAGTAGAAATCTTCGTAAAGGTTCATTAGCTCATGTTGAAGCCAACCCGGCAGCGTTTTCTGAGAGAATGTCAATTGGTAAAACCTTTTTTATTGCATGTATTGTTCTTCCTAAAGTTGCACAGCCATGGAAACAAGATGATTTGATTCACAGAATCTCACCTTCATGGGGTTTCACTAAATGAAAATGTGTTTCTCTTGGCCGAGGATATTTTCATTTCTTTTTTCCATCTGAGGATTTTAATCTTCGATCATGGAGTACGGGAATTCAATTTTTTAAACCTGGTTGGATTCATCTGCATGAATGGTATTTGGATTTCAATGTCTCATGTGCAAGAAATGCTTTTTCTCAGCTCTGGATTCGTCTTCATGGAATCAAATGGGTCCTCTGGCTTCCAAAAATTTTGCATGATATTGGCATGGTAATTGGGACTCCGATAGGGCTTGACAAGGATACTGAAGATGTTCGGTTTGTCACTTTTCTAGGATTTTGGTGGAGGTTGACCTTAGCTACACTTTGATTGACAATGTATCTCTTTCTACCCCTTATGACAACATTCAAATTGAAGTCAAGTATGAAAAAATCCTCTCTTATGAAATGAATGCATGGTTGTTGGAAACTCTTTAGAGTTATGCCGAAAGAATGTTTCTAATGAGGAATGTGGGGTGAGAGGTCATTCAACAGCTCCATGTCGTAGGAAGTCCAAGGTGAAGAACTTGATAGTGTCAACTGCTCATGATGGTGATTCATTAAATAGGAAAGTTCCCATTGTTGTTGATGCGCCAATTGCTGGGAAATCTGACACTAGAAAAGGGATTCTAGTTGATGTATCTCCGAAGGAGGCTCATAGTGGCCCCTCTAATACTCGGTCTGACAAGGTTAAAGATGTTACTACAGTTGAGGAAACTCACATATGGACTCGTGGATTGATGAACCCTGATATTTCTCAGGTTTATGTCACCAATCAGATTGATGCGCAACAACAAATTGATTGCTAGCAATAAATACAGAAGCTTTTTAAGGTATCTGAACTACCTAAAAATGGGGAAATGATTCTGAGGATGAACAGGAGATGTTGGGTACCCCGATTAGTGCTTCGGGAAGTTGTGGGCACACCACTTACATGGATGAAATCTTATGTGGCACGAAGATTATTAATGATGGATAGTTCACCTATGTCCCCTCAAAGAGGAGACCCCGTACGGATTATTCTAATGTTCCCAAAACCGTGTCGACCAGATCGTCATGTAAGGTAGTATATACAAATATCTTTAAAGTATTACATTGGAATATGTCTCAACAAAACTGGGAGTCTACTGGTGACTCTGATTATGGAAATGATATGTCATACTATGATCTGTAGAACTGTTCTTGGTGGTTGATGGAATTTCTATTTTTTTGACCCCGTCCGCCGCTATGAGGTACTTTTTCTTTCTTTTTAATAAATGTTCAGAAGCATTGCTTCTGGCTGGCCTTCTCTGGTATATTCTTATAATAACTAAAATATTCGAACTCCAATTCGAAATACAAAACCGATATTACTCTGCTCATATCTAGATAAGAAGGCCTGAATCTACTAGACCTCGAGCCGCATTATCCCTGAAAGACACAACACACACCATCATGAATAGTAAAGGGGACCCCCTAGGGATAACAATCAGTTTGAGAATTATTATAAATGATCCAATCAATCCTGAGAATTATGTCAATATATTTTCTTTTGAGAAACAGAAAATTCTAGAAATGTTTAGTCTCTGATAAAGGGAAGATACAAAAAGTACAACAATGGTCCATCTATCCCTTCCTTATGAGGGTCACAGTTATAGCCATTGTAGAATATTGATGATACATCTAAGTGTTTACCAGGTTCAGAATATGTGTCAATATAAATGATTGAGATTCACCAGTATCAAATAATGAAGTCACTAAATATGAATCTATATTGATGGTACCTGTCATAGTTGTTGGACTTGTATCATAATTCTTTGGAGACGCTTCCACTATATGGAGAAGAGTAACCCTGGATTATGTTGGAAGGTATCCCTTAGTTCACGATGTAGCTAATGGAAACATATTACCATGCTACTGCATGGAGGAGAATTAAAATGAAAGAACATATGTAGATTTTTTGAGTGACTACATAAACTACAGATCTGGGGTGACATAGAGAAAGCCCTTTTCAAATAACCATCCATGAAACACTGAAATCCTGTCAAAGGGACTCTTCAATTCATATAAAGAGGTCTGGATGAAATTTATTTTCTAGATCCATCTTTCAGATCAAAACAATTTATCTTATATTTAATGGAACACATAGAACTGACATATGGAGAAAAAAGAACACCCTTCAAACATGACATACCAACAAAATTAATCTTAACCATAAATTCCCTATCCAGTACATCAATATATGATGTGATCGTTAGTATGAAAACATTTTAATGGATATCATTTTGGAGACCCATATTGAAATGTATAGACTTCTTTTTCTCATTTGATACAATCTCAGTTTAAAACTACTCAATCTTTGTAAAGAGGTTTTCATACCACATCACGGTCCTATCAGCCTTCTAAAGATAGAATAACTCAATAGCCTTATCTAGTACCATAAATTCGAGAAATAATTTAGTATTGAAAATAAATATAATGAGGTTCTATTCCAATTCATTTTCCTTAAGATCCACACCCTTTTCCTTCACCCTTTTCATTGAATCCCATAATCACCTACTTAGACCTTCTAACTTTAAGGTTTCACATTTAACCTTAATATCTATAGAAAAATTCATGAAATCAAAATGATCACTATCTTGTTCAACCAATCCTTATAATTTTTTGGATCATTTGTTATTTGTATTGGAGGTGGATTCTGGTGAAGAAACTATTGAGTATGATTCAAATATTCATCCATTTGATGTTTCAAAACTAGTGCCTGAACGAGAACAGGTGTGGGTTCCTATAATAATGACTGGACAACACACACAACAACCTCAACATGATTTCGGTCCATGTGAGGATCTGTTCTCTATAGTCTACAAACAGCTTCCTCCCTGAGAGTATTGGAATATCTTCTTAGGAAATGATGCTACACAAAATCAACAGAAAACACTAAAACAAAAGATGATCACTCATATCATGAACACAAACAAGATCAACAATAATATCAATCCAATTAGATAATATTTTAAGATTTGGGTTTTAGTTTTCCATAATCAAAATAAGGGATAACACTATAATCAGATCAAAAAATTACCCAAGAACACATTTCTGAAACAAAAATGGTGACATAAGGATTATTACGATGAGAGATAGCTAGTAAATCGTTCCCAACTACTACATTATCCAATTAATACATCCCAAACTACATACCATCATCATGTACATATTCTTAACCTGCGCCTCTGATGCCACATTATTATGAACCATCCTAGGAACATGGTTCCATGATACCTAATCTAACACTTATTCCAAAGAGAATTACCAATAACTATTGGTTGGTTAGTTTCATATGGAATTATATATGATCAAATAGGGAACAAATTTTCAACAAAAGTGAAAAAGATAAAATATTACTTGTTAGTGTGTTCAAAACTCTAAGAAGAGAATGTACCAAAAACAAAAAAGTAAAACAAAACCAAATATTAAATAACCCTCCCAAATAAAACATCATCCCAAGAAGAAAAAATCAAACTAGAAATACATGGTAACAAGCATACTATGTAATAAGGGGATAAAAACTCCACCAGTCACCATCGTCACTCCCCAACACAAAGGTTCAAGAATAATTTTCTCCTCAATGTGTCACTTTTCATTTGGTCGATCAATACATAAGTATTTATACAGAGAACCAACTGAAAATGTAGTGTGTCAGATATAAATCCCAGTAGTGACTCACCAGGTTTCTCATAATCAATACGAAAACAATAAACCAGTTATGATATCAATTTAAATCAAGAAAGGTATGGGTTGGTATTTACATATTTTCAACAAAACATGAATTTCAATAATAATATGGAAGATATAAAAAAATAGGTTAAAATAAGAATTATATATAAAATAGTAGATATAAATGATTTGTCATAAATAAAACATTTCATTGAATCAACAACATGTAAAAGAAATTCATGTAAATAAATTGTAACGACCTGAGTCCGGAGCCGCATAACTGGCACCCCATACCCGGTTCATCACATGAACTCAAGCACATTTCCCCAAAGGCCAGAGGCTGATGACTAGCAGCGAGGGCCTTGGTGAGTCAGTGGGGAAACTATTCCCCCATTTGGTAAAGTATACAGTGGAAGAATAAACATAAACAATAGCGGAAGCAGTAAATAGCATGCAATAACAGAACTGAAAGTAAAATCAATGTCTGATATAATAATTATGAATAATGGTACATGTATCTATGGAAAGTAGTAATCAAGACAATGTGCTAAAATAAAACTGAAACCAAAGTACTAAATGTAAACTCCAACTCCATCAGCATCGCGAGCCAAGGCCCGGTGGCATTCTCTCCAGCTCCGACTAGAAATCAAGTACCTAAGGTAGAAGGTCCACAATCCCTACCTATACCTGCAACCATATAATCTGTTTGGTCTGAAAATCAAGACCCAAACAGGGTGTGAGAATAATCCTAGTAGGCAACCACCACATAATTTGTGCCCTACTGTCAGTGAGTAATATAGAAAACGTAAAGGTAAATAAATGTAGTAAACAATTATACCAATTACCATTAACATTCATTTAATTATACAACCAGGGAAAACTAGCAATGTTTTCTATTCCATGATAAGAAAGTAGCACATCAGGTATTTAAAAAGACTACCTAAACACAAGCAGTACCAAACCCATGCTTGTTCTTTGGCTTGGTGGACTCATCAAAACCAACCATAAAAATTCACACTGACTCTCAAGGTGGATAAAACTAGCAGACCCCTATATTCTAGTCAAAAAACAAGGCACATACACTCTGGGATGCTCTCACATCAATTCCCCTATGGTCTTGCAATGATAACTATAGACTCTCTGAGGAAGCACTTACGTCTAATTTCTCATTTGGTATCGATGCGTGGTAAACTAAGAACACTCTTGGGAAGCACAAAGTCTTATTCTCGTAGGTCCTGCATACAAAACTAAAACCAACAGACCCTCTAGGGAAGCCCTTAATCGTCTATTCCCTCTTTGATCTCCCACACCAGGTTCTCGCAGCCCTGAGCAGTCTAGTCATGCGTAATCGACAGTTGGCATCCCTAAGTAAGTTAAACATCTACATGGCTAATAGCTACCATACATCAAAAGAATTTAAACTGCAGGAAACACATGCAATCAGTGATATGAAGTAAACTAACAATTGCAATAGGGTTTCCTCACATGCAACCGTGCCAAACAGTGATAGACAACCGAACAGGGGAGTAAAACACCCATGGGGTGATCCTCAAACATTAAACAATGCATAAATTAGCAGCAATTCATCATAATATAACTTGAAATCTAGGGCAGATAAACAATAGGATTAAAATACTAAACCCGGGATGCCCGACACATGGGTATCCAGCACTTTTTTAACCAAAACTCAAAGAACATCAATGTCGGGAAACAAACCACCAACCTCGATCCTTAGAGGTTGATATAATTGAACCTCGGCCCGTGAATCAACCTAGAATAGAGTAGATCTGTAAAATTTCTAAAACGTTCAACCTCAAATAACTTACATGAGAGGAATAATCAGGAAACGAGGCGAAAGAAGAACCAAGAACTCACCATTGCGATTATTCTGCAACCGAAGGAGTTTGATTCGACAACTGGTGACAGATCGGTGGCCCCGAGAAGAAAGGGCCTCCTCGGATGTTCTGGATGGAATTAGGTGGAGAAGAAGATGTTTTCCATCATTGGGTGCGACCCTGGGTCGATTAATGAAATAAAAAAAGTACACAGTGTGTACTCTTAAAGTACACGACATGTAGTTGGTTTTTCTGTACTCCGCCAAAATCGGAATCCATGTCACCCCTATATACCATGTGTGTGGCCCGGTCTTAGCCAACACATGGCTTCGAGTGGCCGAGGAGTACACGGCGTGTACTCATAAAGTACACAGCGTGTACTCTGAAAATTTGTAGATTCTACATTTTTCCTTGAAAAGCCAGTAAAAGAGATCCGTACCTAAAACCAAAGCTCCAGGTTCTTAAAAACATCCCCCCTTAAAGAAATTCATCCCTGACTTTCCCTATCAAGGCGTAGAAGAAGAATCATCGAACAACTCTGGCCACTATGATCACATATCAGCCTCCCTCTCCCAAGTCTCGTCCAGTATACGGCAGTGCTGCCATAACACCCGTACCAGAGGAACAGAGCAGCCATTGAGTACTTTTTTACTACGACAAAAAATCTTGATAGGATGCTCATCAAAAGATGCATACTACTCTAACTCAACCTCCTCGGGTTGGAAAACATGAGATGGGTCTGAGAAATACCATCAAAGTTGAGAAAAATGAAAGACATCGTGCATAGCCTGGTACCTCAGAGTTAGCTGCAACCTGTAAGCAACCAACCCGACCCTCTCCAGAACCCCAAACGGCCTGACATATCTCGGTGAAAGCTTACCCTGTCTTTGAATCCTCTTGTGTCCCAACCTCGGTGTGACAGGCAAGAAAACCTGATCCCTGACCTCGAACTCCAGAGGTCATCTCTGCTGATCCGCATAAGACTTCTTTCGAGACTGTGTTGTCTCCATCCTCTTCTGAATCAACTCTATCTGTTTTGAGGTCTCCTGAACAAGACGAGGTCCCAAAAAAGCTACCTCTCCTGCCTCTAGCTAGCATAAAGGTGATTGGCATGGCCTACCGTACAAATCCTCGTAAGGTTCCATCTGAATAGTCTCTTGAAAACTGTTGTTGTAGGCGAACATTACCAGAGGAATATGCTTCTCCCAAGTACCGCCAAAGTCTATAATGCATGCTCGGAGCATATCCTCAGGCACCAGGATTGTACGCTCGGACTGGACATCAGTATTGGGATGGTATGCTGTACTCAAAAGTACCTGTGTACCCAATGCCCTCTGTAGCCCCTTCCAGAAGTGTGAAGTAAAACACGCATCCCTGTCTGAAACAATGGAGTGTGAACTCCATGCAGACGTATAGTCTCTCAGATGTACAACCGTCCCAGTTCATCAACACTGAAGGTCTTCTTGATTGGAAATAAGTGTGCATCCTTCGAGAGCCTGTCCACAACAACCCAAACTGCATCATTTCCTCGAGGAGATCTCGGTAAACTTGTCACAAATTCTATCACAACATCATTCCATGTCCTCTCAGGAATGGGTAACTGCTGCAAAATCCCCGCTGGTTGTTGATGCTCTGCCTTCACCTGCTGACAGGTGGAACACCGCATAACAAAACCAGCAACATCCTTCTTCATACCTAGCCACCAATACTGATGGTGCATGTCTCGGTACATTTTGGTGACACTAGGATGAACTGCCCAAGCTGATGCGTGGAACTCCAACATCAGCTCCTCCCGTATGTCCGCTGAAACCCATACGTGGCCATGAAAATGTATCACCTCGTCAATGCCCATTGTCCACCTTGGGGTAGGGTCTCCATCTGACAAAACCTCCCGTAAGACTAGGAATTCAGGGTCTGATAGATGCCTTATTCGAACATGATCAAAAAGGGTAGAGGTAACTGCTACAGAAGAAAGAACCGTATGACCCTGTATGTCGTGCACCTCCAGATGCATCTCAGAGAACAGAGCCATGAGCTGCCACTCACTGTTGGCCTCATGAACTGCCTACAACTGAGTCCTCCTGCTCAGTGTGTCTGCCACAACATTTCCCTTCCCAGGCATATAAGCAAGCTCGAAGTCGAAAGACTGTAGGTTCTCGACCCACCTCTGTTGTCTCAAATTCAAGTCACGCTGCGTAAAGATATACTTGAGGCTCTTATGGTTAGTATATAACAAGAAATTCTCTCCCATGAGATAGTGCCTTCAACAATGCAAAGCATGAACAACAACAGCCAACTCCAGGTCCTGCATAGGATAGTTCTTCTCATGTGCCCTCAACTACTGAGATCTGTACATGACAACACGATCCTCTTTCTCAAGCACTACTCTAAGACCGATTCCAGATGCATCACAGAAAACTGTATAACTCTTTCTCAGATCTGGCAGAACTAGAATTGGTGCTGAAGTCAATATACCCTTCAGCTCTTAGAAGGCTGAGTCGCAAGGTTATGACCAAACGTACTTCACACCCTTCTTAGTCAAGCCCGTAAACGGTGCCGCTAAGCGTGAGAAGTCCTATATAAACCGCCTATAGTAACCAGCCTGTCCCAAAAAACTACATACCTCGAATATGTTCTTCGGCTACTCCCAGGTAACTACTACTCTCACCTTCACAGTGTCTACTGATACTCCTGTCTTTGAGATGACATGACCCAGGAAGTGAATCTCGTCTATCCAAAAGTGGCACTTTGAGAGTTTAGCATAAATCCGATGCTCCCTCAGTGTACTCAAAACGATCTCATGATGGGTGTCATGGTCGTGTCGAGTGTGAGAGTACACCAAGATATCGTCCACGAAGACCATGAAGAAGGAATCCATGTAAGGATGGAACACTTAGTTCATCAGTTCCATGAATACTGCTGGAGCGTTCTTAAGGCCAAACGGAATAACTGTATACTCCTAATGTCCATGCCTGCTCCTGAAGGCTATCAGAGGTATATCTGAAGGCCTAACGCGTAGCTGATGATAACCAGACCTCAAATAAATCTTTGAGAACACCTGAGCTCCTCGAAGATGATTGAAGAGATCATCAATCCTCGACAAGAGATATCGATTCTTGACCGTCAACTGGTTCAACTTCCGATAATCCACGCATAGCCTAAGGGTACCGTCTTCCTTCTTCGCAAACAAGATAGGCGAACCCCAAGGAGAAGTACTGGGTCGGATGAAACCCTTTGTCTGAAACTCTTACAACCGCTTCTTGAGCTCCTGCAACTCAGGTGTAGCCATCCGATAAGGAGGAATGGACACCGGTGCTACTCTTGGCACGAGTTCAATCGAGAAGTCTACCTCACGCTTCAGAGGAAAACCTGAAAAGTCTTCTGGAAAGACATCTGGAAAGAGATCAACCACTGGAAGAAAATCTTAAATGGATGTCACCTGGTCATCCATATAAAGACTAGAAATCTGGGCCGTAACTCCTCCTAGCTCATGATGCTCGAGTCTGACTCAACTCACCTGAACATACCACTCGCCGTTATGAAGGAAAGATTCACCCTCTGGTGATACAAAACTCACCCTGCGGCGATAGAAATCAATGACTGCCTGGAAGGGAACCAACCAGTCCATACCAAGAATGATGTCATACCCCGTCATCTCCAGGACATAGAGGTCCCATAAGAAACGATACCCTACAACCTCCAGAGGGAACTCCTTGCATTGACATACACTAGATGTCCTCGTTCTGAAGGGCGTGTCGAGAGTCAGTATGTCAGCAGACGAAAAGACATAGAGCTCCAGACATTCCATGACAGCAACAGAGATAAAGCTATGTGAAGAACTAGTATCAAAAAGGGATGAAGATAAAACTGAGGCTACTAAGATTGTACCTTGAACTGTGAAAGCTCCAAGATACTACTCCCGATGGATCTTCTCTACTGTAAACGTCTGGCCAGTACCGCGTCCCTGTGTATCAGCCTTATATCCATGAGCTGATCCCCCTTAAGCTTGACCACCACGTTCGTGACCTCTACCCTGGCCTAAACAACCTGAAGAACTCCATCCCCCCGTCTTCTGTGGGAATGGTAATCCATTTCCTGCATGAGGAGTAGAAACAGATCCTCCTTCACTAACCGCTGGAAGAAGAACCCTACAAAAATGCTGTAGGTGACCCATATTGCCGCAATCTCGGCACTCCACTGGATCCCTCGGGCACTGAGGCTTCTTATGCCCACTATTTCCACACTAATAGCACACCACCAGGTTTCCGAAAAGATAATCTCATCTTCTAGAAGAAATAACGCACTTCCTCGAGTCACCTCAAGTAGACTCTCGGTGGCGCTTCCTGCTATCAATATGAAATGACTCAACCTTGGATGTGGAACCGCCCTGGTCAACAGATCCAGTCTCCCTCATGTTTCATTCGGTGATTAGCGTCTGGTTGACTATCAGAGTAATAGAAGTCAATTGGAAGTCATTAACTAGTGATCTAATCTCTGGTTTGAGGCCTTCCTCAAACATACTCTCCAAAAACAACTCATCATTTCACAGAACGGGAGGAAAGCACTGTAACTCAGTGAAGCGAGAGGAATAATCCATAACCGAAAGAGTACCCTGCTGCAGGTTCATGAACTCCCTGGCCCTGTCAGCCCTCAGCATCGCTGGATAGAATTATTCATAGAACATATGCTGAAATTCGTCCCAAGCCACAGTCCACTGGCGCCCTACCTGTGAGACCACATCCCACAATCTCTTGGCAGAATCTCGCAGCATATAAGTCGCGAGATTCACATGATTGTCTGGGGGTGTCTCCAAATGATCGAAGATGGAAGCATGGTTTCTATCCATGACTCTGCAACCTGAGTTCCTCCATCCCCTGTGAAAGTGGGAGTGTGATGCTACTGGAAGACTCGCTTCAGCTCTTCCATAGACGGGGCAGGATGCTGAGCTCCCTGGAAGGTCTGCATGAACCTCCTGAAACCCTCTCTGAACTGAGCATCTAAACCAGTATCCGGAATCACTGCAGGTGCCATATCCAGAACAATCGTCGGAACTACTTGTAGTCTCTGGTTTGTTGTATCAGGCGTATGGTCACCGCCTGGTTCCTGACATGAAACGGGAGGATGTTTTGGTTCCATAATCCTGAAAGATAAAAAGCACGCCTCTGATTTAGGATCAACAAGGATAGAAAACACAAGAGTACAAAATGGGAACATGGGAGACAAACACTTAAATTTGAAAAACTGAACTACATGGTGTGTATTTAAACTACACGGCGTGTTTGTTAAAGATATTTACAAGGCATGCAATTCTTCCACCACTAGTCGTGTAATGTTCCAGACTACATGGCATGTTGTCCCAAAACACTGAGTGTACTTGAAATCCACTCCCCTGCCCGAGTCTCTTTGCACGACTAACCTACATGGTCCTCCTAATTCTAGAATACATGACATGTGCACTAAGGACACAGCGTGTACATTCCAGGCTTCGGTGGCCCGTGTAGCAGGTTACCCGACCGGCCACACGGGTAACCCCTGACACGACATGTTCCGAACAAAATTGGTGTGTATCGGAGAAGATAACACCAACCCGTGTTGTTTGTGAAATGGCTGAGTATGTAGAAGAAACTACACAACATGTTATTATAACACACGACATGTACTAGATAGGCTCGGCGACCTGTGTAGCAGGTTACACGGCCGGCTACATGGCTGACCCCTACATGGTGTGTTCTGAACAAACACGACGTGTATAAGGATGGATAACACCGACCTGTGTTGTTCGTGAAACGGCCGGGTACCCAGAAGAAACCTACATGGTGTGTTCTTATAACAAACGGCGTGTACTACACGCCTTTCCCTGACTCGTGTTGTTAGTGACACGGCCGGGTACACGGTTGACTACTACACAACGTGCACTTATGGTACACGTCGTGTCCCTCAAGATTTTCCACCACCCTGTGTTTTTGTTCACACAGATAACAACATGGTTTAAAAACTACATGACGTGTATGAATAAAGTACACACCGTGTATTCAGGGTTTTTCCAGGTAGTAGCTCTGAAACTGCTCTAAAAGCTAGAAACACTGAAAAACAACCATCTATGTGCCAAATTCCGATCCGTGGGGACCCATACTCCCCGCGAATCAAATCTTGGCATCATAACAATGCATACAACATGTAAATAGCATAACAAACAATGATCCGCCAAATTTCGATCCTCGAGGGCCCATAACACCACCAAGACCAGAGCTTGGTGCCCATGCTAAACAGGCTGTAAAAGAAGTAATACTCTATCAGTGCAACAAGTATTTCTATCACAACAACTACCACAACGGCCTGCATAATCTGTCATGGCATCTATTACAACAGTATGCAATTCTAATGCACCCTAGATGGCATGGTAAAATGCATGAGAAGTGATTTCCTTCCCAGTGCCTATATGATGCATCTCATGGCACACCCTCATCTCATCGGGTTGCAACCAATTAGAACCATAATCATATAAACTGTAACAACACAAAACATGGTCATCACCCAACGGTGAAATATAATAAACTGTAACACTTGCAAAAACTGAAAATTGCAATTAAGAGGTAATATAGCTTTTCCCTGTACACGGGATAATTACTCCTGGGCATAATTAAGTACTAACTACATATTTCTTCCTATCCATAGCTATTGTAGCAAAAATAGTAAGCAATAGTAAGGAAAGAAAACTCCTCTGATACCACTTTGTAAAGACCTGAGTCTGGAGCCGCATAACTGGCACCCCGTACCCGGTTCGCCACATGACCGCAAGCGCGTTTCCCCAAACATCAGAGGCTGCTGGCTAGTAGTGAGGTCCTTGGTGAGTCAGTGGGGAAACTATTCCCTCATTTGGTAAAGTATGCAACAGAAGAATAAGAATAAACAATTGTGGAAGCAGTAAATAGCATGCAACAACTAAACTGAAAGTAAAAGAAATGTCTGATATAACAATGATGCAGAATGGTACATGTATCAATGGAAATCAGTAACCAAGACAATATGCTGAGATACAACTGAAACCAAATTACTAAATGTAAACTGCAACTCTAGCAACATCGCGGGGCAAGGCCTGATCCCATGCTCTCCATCTCCGACTAGAAATCAAGTAACTGAGGTAGAAGGGCCATAATCCATACCTATACCTGCAACCATATAATCTATTTGGGCTAAGAAGCAGGACCCAAATAGGGTGTGAGACTAATCCCAGTAGGCAACCACCACAATATTTGTTCCCTACTGTCAATGAGTGATATAGAAAAAGTAAAGGTAAATAAATTTAGTAAACAATTATACCAATTACCATTCACATTAATTTAATTATACAACCAGGGAAACCCAGCAATGTTTTATATTACATGATAAGCAAGTAACACAACAGGTATCTAAAAATACTACCTAAATACAAGCAGTACAAAACCCAATCTTGTTCTTTGGCTTGGTGGAATCTTCACAAACAACCATAAAAATTCACACTGACTCTCTGGGTGGCTAAAACTAGTAGACCCCTATAGTCCAGTCAACAAACAAGGCATAGACACTCTGGGAAGCTCTCACGTCAATTCCCCTATTATCTTATAATGATATCTACAGACTCTCTGAGGAAGAACATACGTCTAATTACTCATGTGGTAATGATGCGTGGTAAAATAAGAACACTATTGGGAAGTACAAAGTCCCATTCCCAAAGGTCCTGCGTATGAAACTAAAACCAACAGACCCTCTAAGAAAGCACTTAATCATCTATTCCCTCTTTGATCTCCAGCACCAGGTTCTCGAAGCCCTGAGTAGTCCAGTAGGGCGTAATCGACTATTAGTAGGCCAAAGTAAGTTAAAGAGATACTTGCATAATAGCCACCATACATCGAAAGCATTTAAACTGCAGGAAACACATGCAATCAGTGATAACAAGTAAACTAACAATTGCAATAGGGTTGCCTCACAGCCAAAAGTGATAAACAGCCGAACATGGGAGGAAAACACCCATGGGGTGATCCTCAAACATGCAACCAAGCATAAATTAGCAGAAATTCATCATAATCTAACAAGCAATCTAGGTCAGATAAACAAGAAGATCAAAATCCTAAACCCGGGATACCCGACACATGGGTATCTGACACTTTTTCAACCAAAACTCAATGAACATCAATGTAGGGAAACAAAACACCTACCTCGATACTCGGAGGTTGATATACTTGAACCTCAGCCCATGAATCGGCCTAGAAAGGAGTAGATTTACAAAACCTATAAAACATTCAACCTCAGATAACTTACACGAGAGGAAGAATCAGGAAACGAGGCTAAAGAAGAACCATGAACTCCCCACTGCGATGCAGTTTGATTTGGAAAACCAGTGACTGATCGATGGCTCAGAGAAGAAATGACCTCCTCGGATGTTCTGGAAGGAATTAGGCGGAGAAGAAGATATTTTCCATAATTAGGCATGACCCCCGGATCGATTGATGAAATAAAAAAAGTACACGACGGGTACTCTTAAAGTACACGACGTGTAGTGGGTTTTTCTATACTCCGCTAAAATCGGCCTCAACGTCACCCCTACACACCGTGTGTGTGGCCCGGTCTCGGACAACACATGACTTTGAGTGGCCGAGGAGTACAAGATGTGTACTCATAAAGTACATGACATGTACTCTGAAAATTTCCAGATTCTCCATTTTTCCTTGAAAAGCCCGTAAAAGAGGTCCGTACCTGAAACCGAAGCTCCGAGTTCTTATAGAAATCACCATCGAAAAGAGATATGTGGTACATAAATTTTTATGGTAATAGGGTACTCACACTTATAATTTATAAACATGACTCTAGATATGTGTGCACACTAAATTGAACACCCCATTCATGGAACACAATGGGAAATCAATCTATACCACATTTGGGGAGCCACTATGGGTTGTTAAGTGAAACATGTTTTAGTTATTTCTATTATAGTAAATAAAGTTCTAGAGTATGAAAATATTAGTTGTATTTTCCTTATTAACTACTAGATAATTAGGAATTAATGTGTTTTAAATAGAAAATAAATCAATTAAATTGCAAATAAATCATTTAAAATCTAATTTACTAATGTCAGTTATCAAAATTTATTCTTAATTTCAAAAAAAATTCACATGTTTTCACAAATTCATGTAATTTCAAAATATATTTCAATTTTTTACATTATGTCAATATCTACATAAAATCATTTCATAAAAATTATTTAAAAAATATAATTTTTGATAAATTCACCCAACATTTTCAATTCCATTAAACTTTAGGGGCTTCCCAAATCTTTTTCCCATTTCAAATCTAACATAATATCATAAAAAATATTTTTTCTTTAATCCATTAAAAAAAATTCAATTTAATCAAGAAATTAATGTTTTATGTTTTAGGAGAATCAATTATGTAACCACATAACATTAAATTAATTGATCACAATGAAGAACCCTTGTAATAGGGAAAAACAATGAAGAACAAGGGTGTGGAATATCTAGGAAATCAATATGAAATAAAGATCTATAAAATCGACTTTAGATACATAAATTACATGATGATATATAAAACGCTATGGACGATGTAAAAATATATTTGAAGAAACTATATGATAGTATATCCACATGCCTATAGGAGAAAAAATGACATCAACACCACTAAAATCCACCAAGAAATGGGTTTTGAGGGTCCAATATTGCCTCTTGGGAGCCTCCAAGGATGAAAAAATGTAGTAGGATGGACTATGGGTGATTATAAAATTAAACAATTGGTTTGGAAATTTAAACTAATTTTTATTGGAATTAAAACACGTGCACATTGTTATATTCATAGGGTTACATGGTTAGACATATTATGTGCACTAAGTGCATGCTTCTATTGGTATTTGAATTAGGGTCTATGATTTTACCAGATAGATAAATTAATTTTCCACTAAACATGCATTTCTCATTATGAATGGGGAGAAATGATTGAAGAAACCATGAACCCCTTTCCAATTTCTCTCACTAGTGTACACATTATGCTAGGAAAATCTGTATGGTTTTCCCTAACCATGACCAATAGTGTGTATCCCCTTGGGGTTCCAAAATTATAAAAATTCAATTGTAATGACCCTAAAATAAGACTCGATATATATAATATGAAAACGTTTCATGAAATACCAAAAATTGTAATGATATGTTATATGGAATAAATTTGATTCCATGTGTTAGTAAATTACTATTTAATATAATGTTTATTATGTTAAAGAAAAACTCTCTTTTATGATATCATAATTTTAAAATGGACATATTTTTTTATGTAATTTTTTTTCTAATATGACTTCCTAAAATTTATATAATATGGTATAATGATGACTAAGAACAATTATGTAGTCAACTTAAAATTCGTGATATTTTTTATAAAAATAAATCATGTTATGTTTTAAAAGATTTATACTATGGGTAAAAAATGGGCACTAAGTGGATGTATCCAACATGTAATGCGAAACCATTTGTATAAAGGTTATAACCAAATTCTAAAAAACTATAAATAAAAATGATCATATAAATTTCATAAAGTGAATTCATTTCTAAAATGAAATTTTTAGTTTAATAAGGATTGGGTCCATATACCATGAAATTGAAACATTACACTAATTACCCATAAAGGATACATTGAACCAAATTATATTTGCGATTGATACTTTTGAGTGTAATAATATAATCCATTTACATCCATAACTGATCCCAATGATGTTTCTTATCATACCACATTTCCAAAATAATTACACAAATCATAGCTTCAAAACCATTATAATACCCAATAAAAAGAGATAACTGTATTTTAAAAAATTCTCTTTGAGTGAAAAAGATACCTATGTAACTCAAATGACTTCGATGAATAATTTCCACACCATAAACATTGAATTTAATTAGAGAATTCATGGGGGAATCTATCAATTTTATTTGGGAATAAGGGGTATCTAAACCCAACTTGGAATACTATGTAGTCTAAGATTCACTAGATATTACATATAGTTATTCATTCACCCCTTTGACTCTTTTATTCGAAATAAATATCATAGTTAATATTAAAAACAAGATACTTTAAAGGTATGTGATGGTTCCTAAATTAGGTATTTATTTTTGAATTTCCATCTATTATAAATATTGGCATCAATTGACACATGAAAATTTAGAAGCTGATCTTTAATTAAAAATCAACCATTATTGTTCTTGAAAAATTCCTGAATAATTCCATCCCAAATATTATAGCCAAACAACCCATCAATGTACCCATAATTATTTTTTTGGAAAATTATATTTTTTTAAATGTGATATATAGTTTCACCATTTCTAAAAAATGAAAACAAATACATAACTGACATGAATTCAAGAAGTACGTAACATATCATCCATGGGTACCATGAAATGCCAACACTTCAAAAATAGGATCAAGAGGTCATGCTGAATAAAAATCCATTTTAATAGTTTCATTAACCTTAGAAAAAAATAATAACCTCAAAGTTGAACAAATAGAGTTGTTTTGATTATATTCCACCGAATAAGGAGGCTACCAAAATAAAACATTGTGTTCTATAAATTTTTACATTTTCTAATCTATATTAATAAAATTATAATTTAAACCAAAAAAATATCAATTTTATTCCTAAAAATAGAACTATAATGATTATAAAAATATGTATAATTATATATAGATCATAAATAGTTATTCCCATATATATCATAAACTATGTACTCAACATTGGATCCTATGAAACCGACCATTTTGAATGATTCATATGATAATAACATGATAATGTAACTGCAATACAAATAGAATTGGTAATAAACAACTTATTACCTAAATGAAATATCTAAATCATCCAACACTTTGGTATCTTAGTTTATGGTTCCTTACTTTAGTTAAGGTTTTAAACATTGATTTAAATTAAAGATTCATTAAATGTATATTTATTATTTACTCTAATCCTACCCATACTCACTGATTTAGATCTCTTTTCCCATGAAATGGTAACCAGTATCCTTTGTAAAAATATCTATTCTATAGGATGTTTTTAATTTTAATCACTTGTAGATTAGTTCCACATGTAAATAGTGAAGGTATAAAAAATTGAGTTGTAATAACTATGTTACTAAGAAAAAACAAGCATTCCTAGCAAAGAGATTTACCTTAACAACATGGCAGTTGGGGAATATTTATTGCAACAATATATTCTCAAATATACAGACATAATAAATTACCCAAAACAAAATAACATCTAGGTAACAGAAAGTTAAGGATCCTTATTTAATCCCAAAATTTTGAAGATTTGATATTTCCTATAGTTATTTTTTCTATTTCTAAAAAACACAGAAGATTAATTATAGTTGAATAATTAACCTTAGGCTATCTAATAATATAGATAAATTCAATGAGTATTTTAAACATATTTATTATCACCCACATAGAAGAAAATTATTCCATCTTCATAGAAAATATGCATTAGAACCCATAAATTTCAAGCAATCATCAGTGGTGTGATAAGATGTGAATAAAAGACCCTATCAAAATAATGACTAAAGTAGTCTTTATTAAGGTTGAATATGAGTGAAAATATATATCACATTTCCTAACATACCTAGAAAAAATACGGTAACCTCTAAGAGTACCATTATTCATAATAGAATGTATAGAACTAGAAAACCATTTTCCAAAAATTTGAATAATTGTTTTGTATAATTAATAACTTTATAGAATAGGGAAAATTAATATCCCCTTAAAGTTTAAAAAAACTTTATTATTTACAACTATAGAGATATATTTCAATTATTGGATATTTATTGAAAATTTTAACCCCTTTAAAGGTAGTATTAATAACGAATTCAATTTTACTACTAGGAATAAATCCAAACTGATATTTGATCACACATTTCACGTAAAAAACATTTTGTTGGCCCAAAACCTTACTAATAATTATAGGGATATTATTTATATCAAAAATTGGGATAAAATATATTATGTTTTGTGTTTGATCATCTTTTTGGAATAAACACAATAATTTGAGAAGTAAAACCTTAATAGATGTTTAATGTGATAAAAAAATATATGAGAATAACACAAAAAATGAATTTTTTTCCAATAAGTCATAATGAACATGTTCATTAATACACCAGGGCCACATGTATTTTCCTAATTAAGAAGAAAATATTTTATTTAAATTATTACCCAAAATGAACGACGAAAATATATATGTTCTATAAATCCAAAATATATAATTAATAATATCTATCAAATAATGGATACACCTTCATTTAGTTGAGAAATTAAACATCTAAGTATTATTATAAAATAGAGAATATTTAATATCAATGTTAATTTGAGTGGAGGTTTCCAAAAATATAAACTGAAATGACAGTATTTTAAGACATCATATCCTAATATGGAATATGAAAAGAATTTAAGTTAAATTTTCACTCTTTTACTTATATAACAAAACTATTTTCCATGTAAATAAAATCCCTAATATTTAGAACCTCTTAAACCATTCATTGCAATTAAATATCACCATCTATTTGAAAATCCTGATCAGGTCCACTATTTTAAAATTTTAGTAGTTTATCTTTAGTTTTCATGTCTTCTAACTTTTCTTTTAGCCTAATTCATATGAACTATCTTGAAATAATTTATTTTTAATGAGATCATTGGAAAATAATTTCTAGTGTCACATTTACCCCATTACATAACAATTTTTTTCACTCAACTACATGAAATGATGAATTATTGGATATGAAACTCTTATGAAGATTTATAGATGACTTTTAAAAAGAGAAAAATATTGGATTTTGATATTAATACACTATAGGAAGGCCACTTCAAGTAATATAATGGAATTAATTTTCACTAGTAAATGAAATAAATACATGTTCCATATTTTTGGATTATCATTCAATCACCATGAAACTATACCAAGTGAATATAGAACCGATAAGGTTAATTTCAATGATTATGTTTCTATCATTAAACATTTGAACATTTATAAAAGTAGTATTGATAAAGGATATTCAATTTTTTCCATGAGGTCCCAGAATATAATTTATATATCCAAATACATACTAGGATATATCATAGTGAGGATTATATAATGTTTTACAGGGTTCCCTCCATTTAATATAACATTGAGTATCCAAAAAAACATATACCCTGAAACATGTATCATTGAGAGATAGATGAAGATAAATGTTTTGTTAAATAACTGAGTAAATAACTACTCACATGTTATTTTGAACAAGGAAAATGTGGGTTTCTATAGGTACATCACAATTATAAAATGAAATAATTCTATAACCCAACGAATTAAAATTAAATCAAGAGAAAATCTAAAATTTAATCAAAGGATTTACTAACCAAATTAACAGTGTATTATGATCGTTGGTGAAATTTTAATGGGTTTGTAATGTCATAGAATTATTCATCCCTCAATACTTCTAGAAAAAAATCATTTAAGAGTGGGGGTTCATCTCATTTGGGGATGCCATCCTAGTTTGAGATGTTGAATTTGTCTCGAGGGGGGGTGAATAGACCATCTAAAAAATTTTAAAATCTTCATAAATATATTTATAACATTATTGTAAAATAGATCATACATAAATATTTTCATGAAATATAATCACTAGTACATGTGTTGGAAAATATAAGTGCAAGTGTAGTAAATAATAAAATTTCAAACAAGAATTGAAGAATTTTATAGTAGTTTTGATTGACATGATCCTACATATACTATTAATTCCTATCTTTTACTTGAGATAAATTAAACCAAATAAATAAACCATACATTTAAAGGATTTTATATCCTTTTAAAAACTCTAACTTTTTCTTCTTTGGAAACACAACACAAACCCAATCCTTTATTTATATGGACCAAGATAGAACATATAATAAACTTTTATTTCATTGAGAGTAACAACTCAATAGACCAACCTTTTAAATTGGTGGTATAAATAAAAACAAAAAAAATTATTTTGGGATGGTAAATAATTAACATATAAATAAATATCATACATAAATAAAGGTAAACAAAATATAGAAATATGAAAGGAAATAAAAAATATAACATTGGAGTAGCATGATCACATGAACTAATGATTTTATGATGATTCTCATTTTTATAGTAGTAGTATAATAGTATTAATCAAAAAATACATTCAACACATTCCCAACAATTTTGTGTCATCATTTACCAAGTTCCCTCGATCAGAATATATGGAAAACATGACAAAAATTACATCATTAGTTCTATGATCGTATTTAGGTATGAGTTTCTGTATATTGGTATAAATTTTATAGCATTAAATGAGTTTCAATATTATGAAAAACTAGAATGATATAAAATTCATGAAAAAAACAAACATATATGTGTATGAGTATGAATAAAACATTGAATATACTCATTAAATCTAATATATTTTGTTAAAAATAGTAAATTATTTGAAATAATAATAATTAAATAATAATAAAAAATATAGGAATTATCAAAACACAATTTATTTTAATGTATTTAAAAATAATATACATTATTTCATAAACTAGATATGTTTTTATAGATTTTTTTGAAATATATTATTCTTGTAAGATAGAAAACAATAAAGATATTGAGATTCATCAGAATAATCATTTTTATGAGTGAATTATCATATGGTTAAAATCACATATGTATACCTTTCATGAAGAAGTATTCATGTATGTATATTCCACATAAATAGATTTCATATAAGGATAAAATTCGTATAAAAAAATTTAACATATGAGTAGTCTTTACCTAAGCATAAAACAATGTAAAAATAATCACAACATAAAAAAAACATCACATAATGGCATCTTTATGTATAGAAATATTACATAAGGAAGTACTATGTAACGAAAAACTACTATTTGAAAGAATTAAAAAATAATCTATAAGGAATTAAACCATTAATATTATATACAAAAATAATTACTGAACAAACAAAAATAGTATAAGAATTAACAATTATATATGAAATTATAATTATGAAATAATTAAATTTTATGTTACTGTTGTGAGGTATTTTATT
The DNA here is from genome assembly GCA_963277665.1 of Viscum album. Taxonomy (NCBI): domain Eukaryota; kingdom Viridiplantae; phylum Streptophyta; class Magnoliopsida; order Santalales; family Viscaceae; genus Viscum; species Viscum album. The sequence goes on from OY728137.1 coordinate 1,911,132,003, forward strand.
ATTCAAAAATTAAAACATGAAATAAAATAGAATAAAAAACAACAAAAAAACAATATCCATCATAACATCAACCTTTTTTATATAAATTAACTATATAACTAATATGGGATTTTATTTTCATATTTTGACATATCATTGGATCCCTTTCCTTTATAACCATGCTTAGAGGATCTTTTAATTTAAGAGAGAGGGTTATTTAGGATATAATACTCTATAAATTCATTTTCCCAGCCTTTTAATATATTTTGAAACCTGTATATATTGAAAATAAAACATATTCATCAGTGAAGGTTCCACATAATAATTATTAACAGATAAATTTCTTTTCTATGTATTAATTCTTAAATATGAAAATATAAATATTTCATTTTTGGGTGTTGCCTCAGTGGAATCCTCAATGACATTTTAATAAACCTACCTAGGTCAAACCAACATTTCACTCAACCTAGATCGCGATAAAGTCCAAAGTGCATTAAAAATCCCCACATTCTTGAAACAATAACTAATGTATCAATATATTGCAAAATATTAATTATTTTACCATAATAATACAAATAGATACATCACATATTTCACCCAGAAATTGAGCATGAACCGCCCAATTATTGGATGTACGCACAATAAAATATAAAATATTAATAATATAAATTCCCAAACCAATCGTACGTATAAAATAAAATAATCATATAACATTACCAAAATCACTTAACAATTTATCGAGAAGAAAAATATAATGCACTATAACTTAGAAACCCATAATTACAAGATTTATAATAATGGTTTTTCTTTCTTAAATTTCAAAAATATTTTTGGATTATAGTTTTAGATAAGTACAAAACAATTACATATAAAACACTTATAATAAATTCTATACACTTCCACTCAATTCATCATTTATTTCATAAAAAATATTCTTAAATTTAAATTAATGTTTCATTTAATATATGTTTTCTTCATTTATGGAAGATCACCATCATTGAAATATAATCCATTCCAAAATTACTAACCATCCTTCAACTATGTGATTTTTTTTGAAAATGTGGTATGAGGAGAAAAATCTCATTAAGGGATATAAAATAAATAGAAACTATTAATCCATTGGATGTTCTTGAAAACCCAAAAGGATGTTGTCCTTTTCTCATAATTAGATTTGAGTTTAAAACAATCACATACACTTATATATATGATTTTCCATAATAATTTTCAAAAAAATCACAATACATCATAAATAATAAATCATACTTCATGAGGGTTTCTGGAAAACATGTAATCTTTTACTTGAAAACAATACTTTTACCCATATGATATGATAATCATTATTTTAAATCAATGATCAATTTATTATCTTTTGAAATCAAAATATATTAATTAAAATCATAAAAAACAAGAACTGGAAATATATCCAAGGATACAAATAGTCACAAAGATAATAAAAACTAATTTCGAAAATATGAAATTCATAATTCCAAACATCATAATCATATCATAAAGTCATTGTTCCAAAAAATTAATAAATATACCATCAAGGAATCGTTCTAGGAAATCGTAAATGATTATGTAGGTGTAGGAAAAATATAATTACCCATAATATTCATACATAGATATGAAATCTTATTAAATGAATATTCATTAAGGGACAAAATAATACACACTAGAATCTTATGGGTCTATATCCTTTAGAAACTTGGAAACATAAAGAACTTATTCATAAATGATGTAAATTATATCCAGGTAATTTATTCATAAGTATCACCCTTCTTAGACATATCATTATGATTACATTTCTTCAAAACCACATGAAAGGAAAAATAATAAAGGGTGAACTAAGATTCTTAGTAAGGATGAAAAAGATAGATACTAATGATCCCTAGAGGATAACATAAACATAATGGAATAAAAAAACAAGAATGAAATTTTAAAATATTTCCCCTCATTTCATATATCATAATATTGAATCATGGAATAATTATTGGTAGTTCAATAGACACGAATAATGAATGAATCAATAAACAAGATCCAAGGGAGCATAACATTATCATAAGACATAAGTTTGTGGTATACACAAAAGCATTAGAAACTATTTTATTAATAATAAATTTTCATGGAAGAGGATTTCATAGTGGAATGAGTTCACTTCCAAAATAATAATTGTAGTCATGGTTCACTCTAAATAATTTCACTTTGGAAAAATACCATTGTTGAACTGTGTTTACTCCCCATTATATTCCTATTTATATCATGTGATATCAATAATTTCACAATGCATGTGATGATGATATTGTTCCTAAATATCACATAATAAATATAATAATATTTTTTATAATATATCATAAAAACTTCATCATAACAAACCCATGAAAAAATTGGATTTATAAACATTTCATCATAACATTACCCATGGAAAAGAAATGGGATTCATAAAAATTAACCATTTCAACATTGTATAACATATGGAAAAGAAATAGGTTGTATAAACATATTGTGATCAAAAACATAAAAAATATAGAGAAAAAATAAGGATGGTATCATTGTATCATATAACCAGTAAAGACTAAGTTAAATCAGGAGTTGTTGTATTTGATGAGTAGAAATACAATTAAAGTATCATTAAACCCCTCTTGAAGAAACTAAACATTCTATTTTAAAATAAATTATTAATAAAATAGATAAATACAAAGTAAAATAACTTTTTTAAAATGAAAATATAAACTTATAAATGAATCATCAAGGATTAAAATAGTCATGATGATTGGAAATTTCATTTAGGTCATATGAGTAAAAATAACTCCTACAATACTTTTGTTAGAAAAGTCACAATGATTCTCATTTGGAATGTGAAAAAAATAATCCCTTGAAACCATTTTTTAAGAAACCATAATTTTTTATAAATATATTATAAATAATTCGATAACAATAGTAAAATCATTCTTTAAGTTATTTTTTTGAATACATGGATTTTAAAGTTAAACATTTTTCAGCTAAAGAGAGAAAGAAAGTCGATCTTCCGGAAAAACATCTTTTTGGACTCTGAAGTGAAAAAGGTGAGTAAAAATAACAGAAAAATTTATTTTCTAGAAATAAACAAAGGGGAATAAAATTCATTATTATATCTAGTGGTTTATCATTATAATTATTAACCAAAACATAAATATAAAAAAACATGATAAATAGTGCTATTGAAACAAAAAACCCCTTATCACTTTCGTAAAATTTGAATCATAATTCCCATGAATTAAATAACCATAAATGTAAATTTTAATAAAGAAAAACTCATAAAAATTATCATAAAATACATTCACATTATGTATATAAACTACATAAAAGAAATAACTAGTGAATATGTAATGTGTCCAATGGAAATAAAATTGGGATGAAAATTCATTACCTTGAGTTTCCCTTATTTAAAAAGGGATATAACATCATATATAATAAATTTAACTTTTCTAAACATATATTAAATAATAATAGACATAATTATAATATCATATTTGATCCCTTCATAACCTTTCAACACCCCTTATTATCAATAAATATTTAAAATTGTTATTCTCAGGTGTTAACTATTTCATTTATCATGAATATCTCAGTTCGGTTTCTATAGTGTATGTATATTGATAAAAATTACATAATATTGAATTTTTTAATCACGATATAAATATAATATAATTTAATTATATAAATATTTGGATTCATACATAAATATAAGATATAGAAAATTGAATTACACTTTTCATGGATTTTATAGGCCATACGCACACACGAATGCCATTTTAATATTTAAACGGATCATAAAAATGAATTATTCAGAATAATTAACCCACACATAATAATTAACATGTCATATATATAATATATATTTATTAAACCAACCCATATTACCATATATGTAAAATTGGAATTATAAAAAAATAACATCACTTCGTGGAGGTGGTACTCCACATGTATGCACGTGTGACATTATTATTTTCCAATTGATTTGAGGGTAAGAAGGTATATGTGGTATTATAAGAAAAAAATTATAAATATATAATAAATATAATATATATAAACTTTTAATCCCTAATAATTCTCATACATAAACTATGGTTATAAAAATTAATAATATCTCTATGAAGAGATGGTATGTCAAACGTACACATGAGTTACCCTTTCACATAACAATTGATTGGAAAGAGATGAATAATGTTGTTTTAATAATCATGATATCATTTCATAATATTTATTATACCAAATTCATTTTTTTATTATAATTAATGTAGATTTATATTAGCTATATTTGATTAGAAACACAAGTGATTAGTTAATGTGGTTATGTCTTCTTTGAAATGACCTTTTTAGATCTTCTCTAATGCGATCTAGGGTTGGACTTTTGGGAATAAAATAACATATATAATGTATCTAGGGGAGTTTATAAAGAAAATTTGATGTGTTTTGTTGATCTAGAAGGTTAAATGTTGTGTAATTATGTGATGGAGGTGGTTCCATTTTATAATTGAGGCTAATGGATATTTTGTAATTTCTAAAAAAATAAATTCTAGAAAATTAAATATCAAGATAAATGTATAAAAATGGATATTTTTAAAAAGGTAATATAGGATCAGTTTGTAATATCATCATTGAATATAATTTTTATATGTTTAGGTGTTATTTAAAATTTCATCACTTTGATTAACCCTTAGTTAACCAATTTTAATTTTAACTATGGTAATAAATTTTTTTATATTAAAGGGATATAATTTTGTACATATAAGGTGAAAAATGCCACATAAATTCCCATTTTATAAAATTTTAGACAATATCATATCCATTTTTTATTATTTAATGATTTCATTCATTTTAAAATAATTAAAAAAAAATAATATTCTGATAAAATATCCTTATTTTATATTTTGTCATCATTCATTTAGTTTGACTTAAAATGCATGATGAAAAGTTTGGATTTTCATTATTACATTTTAATGAAACCAAAATATGTCATATTCACTGATAAAATTTGTTTAAAACTATAAATTATTCAAATTATATAAATTTTAATATTTGTAGAATAATTTATTTTACTTTTCTGTTAATTTAACAAATATTGCATTAGCTGTGCATAATAATTTAAGGTAATAATATAATAATTTAAAATTAGAAATAAATTAAAATAATTAATATAATTTCATTAAAAAAAATATACTATTATATTTCATTAAGAGAGTGACATTTTCTAACATTCTATATTTTAAATAATATATAAATAAATTTCATAGAAAAGTTTCCATTAGACTAATCAATTTTTAGGCTAAGTGGAAAATTGTATAATTTAAATCATCCAATATGAATTAGGATGAAAACTTATGGCCAGATCACTTATTTTTAATCAAGGACAACCTGATTTTCCATTTACCATGGGAATGGATTTTACAATGATTAATATTCACATTATAGAAAAGGGGGATAGTTTAAAAATTTGAACATCTTTATAATAAATATGAACTATATTTCATATAATCAAATATGTATTAATATAAAAAATTAATCATTATTTAATTTTATAAATTTTGATAAATTTTTTTTATAGAAATATATTTTTATGCATAAAAGTGGATTTATTCTTAAACTATGCCTAGAAAAATATTTTTTTGAATGTTAAAAAATTTAAATCAGTAAATAATATATATATTTTAATAAAATCATCCATCAATAGTGATATATTTAATGTATTAATATAAAAAACATTACATGCATAAAATCAATTTTTTCAGGTATAGTCAATTTTACGTCTAAAAATACTATTTTTCCTAAATTTAATCATATAAATTATTCCAATGAGAATAATTGGATTATTTAATATATAATAGAACTAATATTACATTTGTACCATTTTAAAAATTTTCCTTGTACATGCATGAAACAAAAAAAAAATTTCAATGAAAATTGTTATTTTTTCACTATTCAATAGAAAATTAATATTTTTAGAAAATTCTCAAAATTTCATCCTAAAATAATTTTATTATGATTATTTTAATAGTTTGTTTATTTTAAAACAAAATTCTAAAATTATAAAAAAATTAATAATAATATTTAATAATAAAGAGGAATTAAAAGATTTTCTTGAAGAAAACATTTTTTTTGAAAATGAAAAACATTACTAAAAATTGGGTGATTAATTACTAAGAATTTATAAATATATTTATATTGAGTAGGAAATTTATATATATATATATATATCATAAATTATTTTATCATATTTATACCCTCTTATTTAACAACTATGTGATAACACTAATAAATAATAATATTTTAATAGTATATTGTGATTTATTAAAATTCTGTGGGGTGTGTAGTGAATGTTATGATAGAAATAAAATTATTTATAGAAATATTTTAAAAACACTTTGGGTGTTACATTATCACCCCTTTAATAAACTTCATCCTTTCAATTTTAACTTTCTCTTGGTAATCAAAGGTTTGATATTTGAAAATTCTTTTATTCAAACCCCAAATCATAAAAATGGTTAATACAACATCCAATTATGAAGAGGGAAATGATTGTATTATGGTCACCAAATATATAGTTTTAAAAGTGGGAAAAATAAAAAGCAATTTGAAATGTGGGAAAAGAAGAGAAAACTAATTCCTAAGGAATATTATAAAGTTATAAAGAAATTTTTTTGGGGAAAGTTACCAACCACAAAACAATCAATTAATAAGGGGTTAAAAAACCATAAATTCATTATAATAGAATGTTATAAGAAAATTGTATTTCTTAATATCATTTTCCTAGAGTTGAGGCATTCCTCTACCATTTATATAAAGAAAATAAGGAACCATAAATACAAGAAAAGTATAATTTCATTCTTTAATAAATTTCCATCATAATAGAATCTATTTCTTTAAACAATGAGTATTTGATAAGAATTTTTTCTGATTGAAGCTCTAAAATATAATTCTAATGGATCAAAAATAATATCAATATATTTCACCTTTATTTATTAATTAAACAATAACAAAAACAGTTAGAATAAGGTTAGATAGTTTCCAGGTCGAATAAACCATCATATAAAGTAACAAACTATTAATCTCTAAATCCTCAATTCACTCAATAACATCAACATTAAAGAATTCTTTAAAATCAAATTCTATATCATACCCTTCATCTTAAATCTTAATAGAATAATAATTATATTCTTCTAAAATAATCTTTTAGGTTAAATCACATGTTAAATATAAGGGATATATATACCTTTATCACATGAAAAATATCCCAAATATAATTAATCGCCATGATGAATTACAATATAATCTTTTAATATAGTAAGATTCACCAAAAATCAAGAATAAAATTTAGACATAGTATTTAAAGGAAATCCTTTACTTGGCCATACATATCTTATAAAATGTTAAATTTTCAATAAATCACTTTTCAACCACCAAGAATATCTAAATCCCACTACCAAATAGTTAATAAATAACTTAACTAAAAATAATATACCAACCCTAGGGTAATTAAACCTCAGTAGAGTATCAAAATCCCATTTCGTAAAACATTAAAAATGGGTGATGATACCTTTTAACTTATGATCAACCTTAAAAATATAAACCCATTATTTTATCCATTACATTTGAATTAGAATCACATTAAAAAATATATTCTTCTAATAATTAACACAATCCTTATTTCTAAAATAAGTTAATAAGAAATTTAAAGTATTCTATAAATACAAATATGTTATAAACATCATAAAAATGAATTAAATCACATTTTCATGAAATCACTAACTAATTATTTTATCAAAATTATATCAATGTCAGTCATCTATTTGTCCAAACTAAAAATTATTAAATCAACATCAGAGATATATTAAGGATTTTATTTTCCTTTAACCATGTGTTCTCTAAAAAAATATCCTTACCACTGAAACACTTTTCTTGGTTGTTATTACCATTAAATATTTGATTTCAAATCCAAAAAGAAACACTATATAACATTCCATATGTGTTTCATTATTTTTAATACTATAATAAAATCTGTATAACATTTATACAACATAATTCTTGAATCCAAATACATAAAAAAATTAACAATCCAACTTCATTTTGAAACTATTAACTAGGATTCCTTCATATTATTCACAAATAATTTACTCAAAAATTATGAATTATGAATTGTGTTTTAAGATACATTAACATCGACATAATTGTGTATATTACTTTATACATAAGAAATATTGTTAAAATATCTCATATCATTCATAATGTATCCATAGTCTCTTTATAATCATCGGTAAAACCATTACATGTACAACCTATATTATTCACCTTATAATATTTCCCAATAAGAAATCAGTTTTCATAATGCACATACTTTTATCATTTAAAACATTCAATAATCAAGGATAACTTAGAGATACCATTATTATCATCCACTGCATTAATCGATATTTTTCCCCCAGTAATTAATTTCATTGTCTACTTATATTACATACTCAAAAAATATTCTTATTCCTAAATGAAATTCATTTTATAGAAATCTAACACATTATACTAATGTTAGAAGACGAGTAATATTTCCTCAATGGCCTCAATGACACTCCATCATTCTATTAGTAGGCGTGTCAACAAACTCAACAAAGATAAGAATGTTAATCATATAACAGGGTATTAAATTATAAACAATCACAATTTTTCAGTTTCCATATCTTATTTCCATTTGTATCCAATGAGTAAATTAAGTCCATTAAATGTAAAATTCAACATTAACACTATTCTTTCTGGTTTAAGATACTGACTAAAACCACAATTCACATTTGATAAATAATAACCATAGTAGGAAATATCTTAATCATGAGAAATAATTTAAATGAAGTATAAATAAGAACTTATTATTTTAATAAACCTTTGGTTTAACCTTGTTCATTCAATATTTTCACCAAAATAAAGGGATTATATATTATACATAGACTTATCCCTAGGGTTCTTACTAATAGTTACTCATCTTTTTTTTCAATTTTTAACAAAAACTTGATCTGATATCATAAATATTGTCTTACATTATTCATAAATATATATAATGTATTAATATATGAATATTAATTATATAACATAATGATCCATGATATAATTTTATAGTTCTAGTGCCTTTGGAAACATGGAAACATAAAAAATGGTTTCTAAAAGTTATACACTCACAAGTATAAATAAGTGTTTACACATCAGTTTTCTTCTATTTTAACATCATTTTAAACGAAATTTTATGGAACTAGTTTTAAAAGTGGGACGTTAGATGTTGGTTTTTTGGATAACAAACATTAAAATTCTTATTCCAAATGGATTTTAATGCATGTTTTTCATAGAATAATTTCTGAAATGTATGTCTTAATGTTTGATTTACAAAAAAATTGACATTAAATGAAAAAAATTATTTTTCACATCAATTTAAGTAAAAACATTTATTAAAAGATAAAATATATTAATAATAAATCATATTTGGTTTTGTAATATTTTATTTGATTAGTCTTTGAGAAAAAGAGAACTTACAAACCAATAGTTATTGTCTTTGAAAGTGTGACTTCTCTTTGTTTTCATAGGTTTTCCTTATTTAAATAAAACATGAGAAATATGGATAGAAAATTAAAAACACTAATTTGTAAAAAAATAAACATAAATATTTAAGAAAATTTCAATTATTTGTGTGTTTTCCTTCGAATTGATTTGATGTTTTTCAATATTTATATTTATTTTAAAGATTATTTTCTGATGCCATGAAATTGGTAATTGATAAAAAACACATGGGTCAGTGAATCTCATGAAGATGTATTATCTTTATATCTTTATTATATGAATTAATCATCATGATAAGAATATTTATCATTATGTTTAGTGATGAGGGAAAAAAATGATAAATAAATAAAATGATTAGAATAGATACCATGATCAAATTGTTGATTAAAGATGAATTTCAAATCTAATGGGGTTGAACAAGTTGAATGTAATGACCCCGAATTTCTGTGGAAATTTTATTTCTAAAATACAAGGGAATTTTACGAGTCTACGAAAACTGACGGTGCATGATTCTGAGTTCCGGTGCGCCCGGAATCAATTTCTGATTAGTTTGGGTACGTTCAGTAAAGGTACGAGCAGGTTTTTATAACTTTTGAAACGGTGCTCAAAATTAAAATCTGAGGGCACCGTTGAACTCGCAGCGTCGATATTCTCTTAATAAGACTTCCACCTCGATGGTAGTTGGTCGAGAATAACAGATAGATTTGGGTTTTTAAAGAATGTTTTAAAAGGAAATAAAGTGTGTCTTTATTTTTATTCGTTGGTTAATACTTCCACATGGATGTTGGAGGTAGGAGCAACACACCTTAACCACCCATGAGTGGTTATGGTGGTGGGGCCCACCCCAACCTAACCTCCTCTTCATGTTTATTTTGGTGGGGACCACCTAAGGTTAAAACATCTTGAACTCCCTATTAAGTGGGGAGAAACCTATTGAGCTCCCGACTTAATAGTGACGCCCTTCTTTTTAATTTATTATTCCAACAACTCTTGAATTAATGGTGTAATTTAAATTATAATATTAAAAAATAATTTAAATTATATAGGCCATTCCTTTTTTGGGAGAGGTGTTGGAATAGCACTTGGAGAAACTTATTCTCTCTAATGAAGAATGCTCCTCCCAATGAAGAGCAACCATCGAAGAACGAAGAACACTTCATCCGCCAATGTCAGACATCTTCTTCTTTGATCTTCAACCGAAACAAGGGAGGAAGCTCCATCCTTGAAGAACACTGATGATGCCATCCTAGAATTCTTCAATTTATTTCCGGACGTCAATTAATCAACGTCCGCTTTCTCACGCCAACGTCGACAATCAACTATCAAAGGAAGGGTTTCAATCTTTGTTTTGATTCTCGTTCTTCATTTTTCGTCGAGGATTATAAATTGAAGCTGCAAGATATCACCCTAACGCCGAGGGTGCGGGCCAAACAAACATGGCCTAACCCCTCACCTTCTTTGTGAAATTTGAAGCTAAATGTGGAATGAGACCAGGATGAGAGACTCTCATCAACAATGAATGCTGATCAAAGGCGATGTACCAAGGAGTGTGCGGCTTCTTCTAGAATGAGAATCGGGCCACCAGAACATGTTTGGTTACCCATAGAAAGATCTCTAGTGGATGGAACCGACGAATGTCATAGCCTAACGGCAGTGGCACAACCCCTCCGCCAGAGGAGTATCCCGTGGCCGATGGGCCGCGACGGTGTAGCGGCGGCCAACAGAAGGCCTGTTGTGAAGGAAACCAGAGGCTCTAGCTGCCAGGTTTCTGGGGAAGGCACAGCTTAACCGCACCACGCAGTGGAAAAAAGGGGGCCGAGGCCCCTGGCCGCGGTGGTTCAGTGACGGCCGGCGCAAGGCTAGCCTTGAGATGGACCTATGGACCAAACTGCCGGGTCTCGGGAGGAGGCGCAGTGCAACAGTGCCATTGGGGAGGAGGCAGGTTTCCCGAACAGTAGGGAGGAGTGAGACCTATCATTGGGTCCTTCTTGACATGGACCAGTGCCATGTGGTGCCATTTTTGGATATCACCCAAATGGCTAATCCATTCGGGATACCAGGGGCGCGACTTCCCACCCTATACGCGTCTAGGGCAGACACCATGGGCCACCAGGCCAGACCTAGAGCGGGCTGGACCCAGCACGGGCCGAGCCACCCCTGCGGACCAGGTCAGACCCATGGACTGGGTCGGACCTGCGGACTGGGTCAGAACCCATTCCGGACCTAGGATGGGCCATGTTGGTCTGACTAGGCCAGACTGGACCCGGACCCATTTGACCTTTTTCCACTATTTTTCCCGTAACATGAGCTACATGAATACAATTGAAAAACCATCTATGGAGACAGAATGATTGAAAGGAGATGGGTTTTTTGTTATTACACACTCATGTTTTTGACACAGTTGGGGTACGACCAGGTTGTATTGAATGTAAATCCAACTGGGCCCTCGGAATAGAAATTCCAATAACTCTCAGACCGGGCATCTGATTGACGTACCGTTTGTCGCATTGAGTTTCTTATGGAAAGACAGATGTTTTGGATAAATCATATTGGGACTTAATGGATGTTGATTTATCAACACTTGGATTGAGGAGAGGACCCTCTTGTAATTATGAATGCTTTGTGCAAAACCATGTGGCTGGCTGTGCACTAAAGACTGTTCCTGTATCCTGTTTGAGTTCGACAGCACTGACGACTGTTCCTGGATCCTGTGTGGGTTTGACACCACGGACGACTGTTCCGGGATTCTATGTTGGTTGGACATCTTTGATGACTGTTCCTAGATCCTGTGTGGGTTTGACACCACTGACGACTGTTCCTAGATTCTATGTTGGTTGGACATCTTTGATGACTGTTCCTAGATCCTGTGTGGGTTCGACAGCTCTGTTTACTATTCCTAGATCCTGTGTGGGTTCGACAGTTCTGATTTCTGTTCTTGGATCATGTGGGGGTTCGACAGAATAGACGATTCAGTGGAAACATCTGATCATCTCATTCCTTTTACATAAGTTGTATACTTGTGTGAGTTGAGTGAGTAAATTGTTTTTCTCATGATTGAGATGGATTATTTGATAACATAGTTATATGTATGGGCATATACCTAAGTGGGGTTATCTGTTGAATTCATAGCTTTTGGTTTATCCTTGTCTGATTTTGTGAGACCTTGAGGGTCTCAAGGTTCTCACTGAGTATCGATATACTCACCTCTACATGGGCTATGCCCGCACCTCGTTGTGTTGGATGCAGATGACCGACATCGCTGACAGAGGCTGAGAATATTAGGACTGGAAAATATCTGGAGGTGGACCCTATGACGTGTCGGTACATGAAGGAGACTGACAGACGTGGAGTAATTAGGAGGATAACTGTACGTACCCTTCAGGTAGGATCAGTGGTGGATGATCCAGGAGGTGCTTTTCACCTTTTAACTTTTTTCCCTTTTCAGTTGTACTTTTACTTTACGGTTGGGCTTATATTTCTGGCCCCATTTACTTTTCAGAACTCTTTTGTTATACTGTTTTACTTAGTGTTTTGCATCCAACTTTTACTCTGTTGTTTTCATTTTCAGGTTATAAAGGCAATGCCTTCCCAATTTTAATGATTCATGCCTTTGGTGCTATTCGCCAGCCCCTAGCCTATGGAAGGCGGGCTTGGTGTAGTCACGGTACAGGCCCCGGGGGACGGGTCGTGACAAATTGTTATCAGAGGAGTCGGTTCTAACGCATAACTTAGGACTATGATATATTCTGTGAAACAATAGTTCTAAGGGTACTGAGTGTGGTTTTCAGTATAGAGAGTCCAGTGTTGGTGAGGCGGCCATCGTTTCCATACACCAGGACCCTGATTTATGATTTCCGACTTAGTGCACGAAAAAACTGATTGCGTGTGTGTTTTGAAGGGTCTTCTTTGTGATCCCTTTTGATTCATCTCACTAGGTATCACTTATTGACCATGGCACATCTATTTCTTTAGAGGATGCCTCCATGCAGACAACCAGCTAGGGTTCCAGAATTGGTACGAGATGGCAGCCCATAGAGTGACGAGGCCTCGGTGTAGGGGCCTATTACAGTGGAGGCTCTGGCTGTACCACTACCCATTGGGCCATTAATGCCACCAACCCCAGTAGCAGATAGTGCACGCTGCCTAAGCGCGTTGCACGGTTTCCTACTATAGAGGCCACAAGGGTATAGGGGTGAGACAGACCCGCATGCAGCTAAGTATTGGCTGGATGCTGTGGTGAGAGTCCTCAGATTGGTAGGGAGACCAGCAGACCATATGGTGATCCTTTCCGTGAGTCTCCTTCAGGCGGCAGTAGGAAGATGGTGGAGCCTAATGCTCAAGGTGCCTGACGAGGTGACACTACTCTAGGTAGACTTTGAGATCCTGTTTTGGGAAGAGTTTGTCCTAGCCACCCAATGTGCGGTGTGGATACAATAGATACTTCATCTACAGTAGAGTAGCATGCTGGCGGCATAGTACTCAGTGAGGTTAACGACCTCTTGCGCTACTCCAAAAATATGGTGCGTGACCCATTCTTCAGGGCCTAGAACTTCATGAATGGGATGAGGTGAGAGATCAGGGCTTTGATGATCTCCCTCGGCATCCTGACATAGGAGGGGGTATTGGACAGAGCCCTCTTAGTAGAGAGTTTCTTTGATGAGAAGACACCAGTAGCGATACTCGCCAACGACCATCACGTAGCGAAGTCTTTTACAGCTGGCAGTAGCCAGATTTCGTAGAGGTACAATCGGACCATACCATTTAGTGGATGACCTTAGGACACGAGTTTGGTTTTACGAGGAACACGAGACAGAGCCAGTCATTCGAGGAGCAGGTAGTGTTTCACATGTGGTGGGCAGGGTCACATGGCTCATGAATGTCCAAACCACCGTTCATATGATCATAAGATAGTTGAGGGACCTCCCAGGTAAAGGCAGAGGTTCGATCATGGTGATCTGTTGGGAACATGTGGACGTGGTAGATGATCTGGTTGTATAGTTGGCGGTGGACGACGTTTCAAGGTGTTACCACCACCACCACCAGGAGGTCCACCCCGACTGCAGGGAGTAGGTGGACATGTGAGAGATCAGTTCCAGGAAGCTAAGGCTTATGATCACGACACTCTGGAGATGATTCGAGGAATGATATGTGTCTAATCCCCCATAGCTGCAGTTCTTATAGAAATAGGTTCCAGTCACTCGTTCAATGCCACTGCCCTTGTTTGAAGCTCAGAGATTCCGATGGAGCCGTTGGATCGATCCTTACAGATGGAGAATCCTATGGGAGCAGACTCGATGATCACGCACTGGTGCCGGTAGTGTGAGATTACTCTAGGAGGCAAGAGATTTGGATAGGATCCCCTCGTAGTGGCTTTGAGGACATATGATGTCATCTTTGGTATGGAATGGTTATCTACAGTCCATGCTTAGATCGACTATATTAGGCACAAAGTGCGGTGTGTCCACACGGATGGGACCGGGTTCACCATCACTAGCGAGAAGGTAGCCTTTACAGCACAAGACAGACTTACTCAGAGGAGGGTGCAACCGATCACTCATCAGTTGTCCTGCCTTACCCTCAGAGCAGTTGATGTGGATAGTCCGAGCTATCCAGTAGTGGTGGACCAGTATGCGGATGTTTTCCCGGATGATGTCCCAGGTCTACCTCCTCGTAGAGAGGTGTAATTTTACACTGACCAGAACCCTGAGACGACATTGATATCTGCACCATCATATCGGATGCCTCTTGCTGTGCTTCATGAGTTGCGGGTACTACTAGAGGACTTACACGGGAAAGGATTCATCCGACCCAGTGTTTCTCCCTGGGCAGTGACGATTTCGTTCACCAAGAAGGTGGATGGGAGCTAGAGGCTTTCTGTCGACTACCATCACTTGAACTAGGTGACCGTGAAGTATAATTACCCACTACCGAGGATTAACGACCTCTTTGATTAGCTGAAGGGAGAAAGGTGGTTCTCAAAGATAGAACATAGATTAGGATATCACCAGCTCAGTGTTCAAGATGAGGATGTGAATAAGAAGGCTTTTAGATATTGGTACGGCCACTACGAGTTCTTGGTTATGCCTTTTGGAGTAACCAATGCTCTATCAGTGTTCAGGGGACTCATGAATAGGATTTTCCAGCCATACCTCGATCGCTTTGTTATAGTTTTAATCGATGACATTCTGATCTACTCGACTACGGAGGAGGAGCATGCCTACCATTTGCAGGTAGTACTAGACACACTCTGAGAGCACCAACTTTATGGTAATATTTAGAAGTTCCAGTTTTGGATCCAAGAGGTTCACTTTTTGGTACATGTCATCTCGGAGGCCGGAGTTGCAGTAGATCTAGTGAAGATTGAGGTAGTTTTTTCTTGGGAGCTGCACAGGAGTGTGACGGAGGTATGAGGTTTTCTGGGTTTGGCTAGTTATTACCAAAGGTTTGTTCCTAACTTCTCCAGAGTTGTAGCACCACTGTCAGCCTTAATGAATAAGTGGAAACCCATCGTGTGGTCAGTGAGATTCCAGAAGAGCTTTCCGGAGCTGAGGTAGAGTTTGACTAGTGCCCCCCCATCTTGAGGCTTCTAATGGAAGGCGTAGGGTACATAGTTTACTGTGACACAATAGGGACCAGATTCGGATGTGTCCTGATGCAGGAGCAAGCAGTGATTGCTTATGGTTCTAATCAGTTGAGGCAACATAAGAAGAACTATGCCACCAATAACCAGGAGTTAGCAGCAGTGGTCTTCACCTTGAAGATATGGAAGCACTATATGATGGGCTAGAGATTCACAGTCTACTCTGACCACCAGAGTCTTAGGTATATCTTCTCTTAGAAGGCCTAACCCTAAGACAACAATGTTGGCTTGAGTTACTCTAGGACTATGACTTTGAGATAGTCTATAATCCCAGGAAGGGGAACATTGTTTCTAATGCACTCAGCAGAAGATATGGTATACATCTTCTAGGAAAGGCGACAGAGCAGCTTTCCGCTTTTCAGATATCTTTTGTGGATAGAGATGGAGCAGATTTCCCTTAGTCCCTTATAGTCACTCCCCTAATTCTTCAGTGAGTCAGGGAGGCACATCGTGGGGATGCTGACTGCGAGACAGGATGTTCGCATATATCTACAGAACATGCACCTGATGAATTTTATGTAGGTGGGGAGCACACCATAATTTTTACAGGACGTACAATGGTACCTGTGTTACTTCAAGAGGATGTTTTGAGGGATTTCCACACATACCCTTTAACCGTATATCCAGTTTTGGAGAAGATGTACTAGGACCTTCGACGACAGCACTGGTGTCTAGGTATGAAGAATGCAGTATCAGATTTTGTCTCTCAATGCCTCACTTGTCAGCAAGTGAAGGCGGAGCATCAGTTACCAGCAGGCTTGGATCATCCATTAGAGGTCCTAGAGTGGAAGTGGGATGGGATATCCATGGACTTCGTGACAGGACATCCACGTATATCCAGGGGTCATGACTCAATTTTTGTGATCATTGACCGACTCACCATGTCAGCCCACTTGCTACCGAATAAAGAGTAGGGTTATGTAGAGAGCCTAGGATGCCTCTACGTGCAAGATATTGTGCAGATACATGGAGTACCTTCTTCTATTGTCTCCGATCGTGACACATGATTTACTTGCCTGCTATGGAAGGGGTTGTAGGAGGAATTTGGAACGTAGATTCGTCTAAGCACCACCTTCCATCCTCAGATGGATGGTCATACTTAGAGGACCATTCAGACCCGCGAGGACATGTTGTGTGCTTGTGTCCTCGACTTTGGTCGCATCTGGGAGGATCACTTACCTTTGTTGGAGTTTGAATACAACAACAGCTATCACTACACCATAGGTATGACACCTTTTGAGGCGTTATACGGGCGACCTTGCAGATCTCCCTTGTGATGGATGGACCCTAGGGAATCAGCACTAGTGGGTCTAGAGATGGTACACGATACCATAGAGAAGGTGCAGATCATCCAGGAGCAGATGAAGAATGCACATAGAAGACAAAAGTCGTATGATGATAGGAGACAGAGACCTCTAGAGTTCGAGGATGGTGACCACATCTTTCTATGGGTCCCACCTCGATGAGGATTATAGATATTTGGCTGAGGTGGCATGTTATCTCCACATTTCATTGGAACTTTTCAGGTTCTCAATAGAGTTGGAGAGGTGTCATACCAGTTAGCTCTTCCACCTCAGTTGCATCGGGTGCACGACGTCTTTCACATATCCCAACTAAGTAGATACATCCACGAACCATCCCACATCATCGACCATCGAGTGTTGGACGTCGACGAAGGGGAAACATTTACGGAGGTTCCAGTGGAGATTGATAATCTACAGGAACAGGTCCTTCGTGTATGGTCGATACCTCTAGTGTGCATTCGTTGGCAGCACAAGAACATCCATGAGAGCAATTGGGAGTGGGAGGCTCAGATTCGTGCTTAGTATCCCCACTATTTCCCATAGTTTGAATTTTATCTTACGAGGACTTAAATCCCTGAGGTGGGGAGAATGTAAAGAACCTGAATTTCTGTGGAATTTTTATCTTAAATACATGGGAATTTTACGAGTCCGTAAAAACTAACGGCACGTGATTCCGAGGCCTAGTGTGCCTAGAATCAATTTCTAAATTTTGTTCGGGTACATTTAGTAAATTTACGAGTGGTTTTTTATAACTTTTGAACCGGTGCTCGAAATTTATATATGAGGACACCATTTAACTCGCATCGCCACTATTTGCATAAGAAGACATTCTCCTCGAAGGAAGTTGGTCGAGAATAAAAGATAGTTTTGGGGCTTTTAGAGAATGTTTTAAATAAAAATAAAGTGTGTGGTATTATTTTAATGCATTGGTTAAAACCTCTACATGGAAGTTGGAGGTAGGACCACTACACCTTAACCTCCCATGAGAAGATATTGTGGTGGGGCCCACCCGAAACTAACCTCCTATTCATGATTATTTTGGTGGGGACCACCTGAGGTTAAACCCTCTTGAACTCCCTATTAAGTGGGGATAATCCTCTTTAGCTACCCACATAATGGTTCCACCCCTCTTTTTATTTTATTATGCCAACACCTCTTGAATTAATGGTGCAATTCAAATTAAATTATTAAAACAGAATTTAAATTAAATTGGGCAATGTTTTGTTGGGAGAGGGGTTGGAGGAGCACTTGGAGAAACTTATTCTCTCCAAAGAAGAACGCTCCTCCCCACGAAGAATGACCACTGAAGAATGAAGAACACTTTATTCGCCAATGACAGACATCTTCTTTTTTGATCTTCAATCAAAATGAGGGAGGAAGTGCCATCCTTGAAGAACACTGATGATGTCATCCTCACAATCTTAATATTCTTTCCTGACGTCATCGAATTGACGTCCTCTTTATCATGCCAACGTCGATGATCAATGATCAAAGGTAGGGGTTAAAAATTTGTTTTGTCTATAATTATTCATTTTCTGTCAAGGATTACAAATCGAAGCCGCAAGGTATCACCCTAACTTGGAGGGTGCGGGCCGAACAAACATGGCCTGAACCCACCATTTTCTTTCTGGAATTTGATGCTAAATGCATCATGAGACTGAGATGAGATACTCCCATCAACAATGATTTCGGATCGAAGGTGATGTCCTGAGGAGTGCGCGAATTCTTCTGGTACAAGAATTGGGCCACAAAAACTCATCTGGTGACCTGAGGAAAATTCGCCGGTGGATGGAACTGACGAACGTCACCGCGTGACGGCGGCAGCGCAATCTCGCGACCGGAAGAGTAACCCGCAGCCAATGGGCCACGACAGTGAAACGGTGGTCGGTGCAAGGCCGTTCGTGAAGGAAACCGGAGGCTCGACCCACCGGTTTTCCAGGGACGGCGCGGAGCAACCGGTCCATGGTGGAACAAAATGGGGCTGTGACGGTGCAGCAGCGGCCTGCACAAGGCCAACTGCGTTGAAGAACGGCGGCCCGATCCTTCTGGACACCAAAGGAGGTGCGGTGCAATGACGCCGCCCGGGAGGCCGCTGGCCGCTCGACCAGCTGGGAGGATCGGGACCCATCGTTGGGTCCCGTGTGATGCGGACCGGCGCCACATGGTGCTGGTTTTAGAAACCACTCGAACGACTAGGTCGTTCAGGATACCAGGGGAGGACAGCTTCCCCCTGGACGTGGCTAGAGCGGACCACACGAGACGTCAGGCTGAACCTAGCTCTAGCCGGACCCAGCATGATCTGGGCCATCAGCGTGGGCTGGGCCGCCCCCACGGACCGTGTCAGACCCACGGACCGGGTCAGACCCACGGACCGGGTCGGACCGGACCTAGACCCGTTTGACCTGGTTGCACTCTTTTTCCCATAAAGTGAGCTATGATCATTCGATTGAAGAACCGTCTACGGTGACATAAACCATGAAAGGATACAACTCTTTTGGTATACCCCACTCAAGGTTTTGACATAGTTGGGTTACAGCCGGGTTGAATCGAACGTAAATCCAACCCGGCCCTCGGAACGGAAATGCCAATAACTCTCAGACTGGGCGTTCGATTGATGCACTGTTTATCACATTGAGTTTTTTTATGGAATGTCGGATCTTTTTGATACATAATATTTGGACATCATGGAAGTTGATGTATCGACACTTGGATTGAGGTGCGAACCCTCTTGGAATCAAGCATGCTTTGTGTGGAACCCTGTGGCTGGCTATGCACTGATAACTATTCCTGGATCCTGTGTGGGTTAGATAGCACTGGAGACTCTTCCTAGATCTTGTGTGGGTTCAACAGCACTGACAACTATTTCTATATCCTGTTTGGGTTTGATAGCTTCGACGACTATTCCTGGATCCTTTTTGGGTTCGACAACTCTGGTTATTGTTCCTGGATCATGGGTGGGTTCGAAATTTATGATTACCGTTCCTGGATCATGTGTGGGTTTGACAGAATAGAAGATTTTGTGTCTATATATGATCATCTCTATCTATATACATATGTTTTATACCTATGTGAGCTGAGTCAGTAACTTTTTGTTTTCCTCATGATTGATATGGATTTCTTGATAACATAGGTATATGTATAAGCATATACCTAAGTGGGGTTATCTGTTGGTTTCGTACCTTGTGGTTTATCCTTGGTGGATTTTGTGAGACCTTGAGGGTCTCGGGATCCCAACTATGTATCGTTATTCTCACCCCTGTACGAGCTATTTCCGCACCTCGTTGTGTTGGATAAAGATGACATACATCGGCGACTAAGGCTAAGAGTATCAGGACTGGACGATACCCGGAGGTGGACCATATGATGTTTCGGTACATGGACAAGACTCACAGACGTGGAGTACTGAAATGGCTAATTGTACCTACCCTTCATGTAGGATCAGTGATGGATGATCCCAGAGCTTCATTTCACCTTTCACCTATTTTGTCCTTTTTCAGTTCAATTTTTACTTTGTAGTTGGTCTTGTATTTCTGGACCCTTTTACTTCTCAACACTCTATTGATTTACATTTTTAATGGTTCTAGTGGCCAGCCCCTAGCCTATAATAGGTGGGCTTGGGGTAGTCATGGTATGGGCTCCGGGGGACGGGTCGTGACATCGAAAATGTTGAAAGAAATATAATAGGTATTTATATATTGCAAATGAAAATATTTTTAGACGATTTTTATAAAAATTTATGACGGATTTTGAAAATTGAAATGCATGTTGTGAAAAAAATTATGATACCGATCCCTCCTATTTGAAATTTTACATCTAATGTCATGTAAATATATTACAATAAATAAAAACATTATAATATTGTGGTTTAAAGTTCATTTAAAAAAATGAAATTAATGTATAAATTCATTTATTTTCATGTATGTATTAAAAAATATCCTTTATCGAATAAAAAAGAAATAATTTTGACATCAGTTTTTACTAATAACTAACTTCAAAAGATGAGACATTATTTTTATGGTGATTTTTAGTAAGAAACAACCTGAAAAAATGGAAAAGATGAATAATATAGAATATTTTGTTTCTTATTCCTAGATTATAGTTGACATGTATCTTAGGGAACTTATAGATCAAAAGTCATGGTCCTCGAATGCTAGACTTTTCTATCACTACTGGAATTCATGGTAATTGCGACGGTCTATTTGCGATGGGATCCCGTCGCAAATAGTCTTTAGCGACGGGGCCCCGTCAGAAATGACCCATTGTAGAAAACATCGTCGCAAATAAGACTCTGATTATATGTATTATATATACATAAACGTTTTCACGATGGGCCCATCCCAAAAACTATTTGCGAATATCTCTTGTCCCGTCGCAAAAAAATATATATAAAAAACTTTCTGCGATGGCCCCGTCACAACAAATGATTTGAGACGGGACTACTTTCCCGTCACAAATAGGCTCTAAAAATATTTAGTTAGACTATTTGCGATGGGGCCCCATCCCAAAAGGTCCCGTCACAAATAATAAATAAATTTTAAAAAAAATAAAATTTAATAATATTATGATTAATGAAAAAATAATTTTACTATTATTAAAACAATAAAAAATATAAAAAATATTAAAATTCTCAATATTCACAAAAAATAGAAAAAGATAATAAAATATTAAAAATTAAATTATGTAATATTTGCACCGAAATAAAAGAAATAAAATGTAAATAATTCATATTACAATGTAAAATTCAAATGTTTGTAACATAAAAAAATCACTGGGGGTTGTCTTCTAGAGGAGGTGGAGGAGCTGAAGGAGCTGGTGGAAGAAACTTCATCCCTAAACTACGAGTCAGATGGATAATGTATTCCATCTACTCGTGATGCTGCTGCTGCCATCGAAGAATCTAATTCTCGTGTTGCTACTGCCACCGACACATCTTTTCTTGATGCTTCTGCAAAATCTCCATATGCTCAGCCATAGCTCGCAACTGCTCCTGATACTGTGAACCAAAAGATGATGCCTCCCCACGAGATCCTCTCGAGCTAGACGCCGACATCGCAACAGTACCATAATAAGTACCAAGATTCAAATGAGAGCTGATGCCAACTACTCTTCCCTTCTCAAAGCCACACTAAGTCGCCTGTATTTATGCCGCCTCATCGAAATGGTGAGCACTGGTCTACTCAGCCGTCTCGTCTTGACCCTCAACCTGGGTCTGAGAGTTCACAGCCTAATATGACTCCTTCAATTCCAATTTAAAATTAAAATTGTAAAAATATTATATGCAGTTAATTGGTAAACTGAAAAAATAATACTAACCATAATCTGACGCTGGCGATCACCTCTAATATCTCCAGTGGCTGGATCAATGTACATCCTCCGATAAACGTCAAACTCTGTAATATCGGGATGATCGACTTCCTATAGAAATGTAAAATAAACCATTTATATTTATAGTTATATAAAATATTTTAAAAATATACTTACCAGACGCACTTTATACAAACTAAATGTATGGATAACAGCTCAATGTGTCACCTCATGTCTCCCCCGGTTCTGTCGTCCCACTGAAGATCTCCTCTGAAATCCACCACCCAACCAGTGCAAACATAATCCATCCCAAACGTGAGATGAAATGTACTCTGGTCATTGGCCTCTACACGACACATCAAATTCTATCACCCCATCTTTCTTAATGGCTATGCTTCTCAAATTGTGTAAAAACTGGCAGAAACGGTCATGCATAGAAACCTTCCATGCCGTGTGGATAGCGTTGCACATGATATCATCCATAGGATTCCATAAACCCAAAAATTAATTTGTAATATCAAGTTGTTAATAAAATAAATTTTAAAATATATATTATATATTTAAGTACCAGCTAATGATGGAACATGTCGTGTCACACATCAATAGGAATTTGTTCCCATGTGATCCATGGCTGAGAAAAATAATTACCTAATATAGCGCTCCCCTGTCCAATAGCGACATGGTAAAAACTGTGAAAAAAGAATAAATAATCAAACAATTAGTATATATATAAATAAATTAATGAAATATAACTAAAATATATAGGTTACCATACCTCCGTGTGCGTGGATCGAAACCAATATGTGGACGTCGCTCGGGGATAGGGTCATGAATCATCAATCACACAAGACATAGCCCCCTCCGCGTACCTCCTGAACCACCAGTAGGCTGAGGGTCAGTGGATCCCACATCCTCATCATCCAAAGGTAGCTCAGCCTCCTAAAATTCAAGAAATAAATCATCATCCATATGAAACACAGAATTATTGTTGTTAACAGATAGTTGAAAATAACTATTATATATAGATATATATTAGTTATGATTATAACTATAATTTAACTGTTTAAATGTGAATCTTCATCATCTTCTCCATAGTTGTCAATGTCAATGTCTTCATCTTCCTCCTTAGCATCATCAATATCCATATGAGTTTGAGTTTCATCATTTATTGTCATTTCAAATTCATTTGTAACATCATCAACTTCTTCATAATCATCAATCATTAATTGTATGGTGTCATCATCGATATTCATGTATCTTTGTGAATCAGATGGATTTTGAGTAGTCTCTTGAGAAATTTCAATTCCTTCCACATCAGTGGAACAACATTCAGTTTGAGTAAACTAATCTTCCCGAGATTTCATTTTTATTATGATCCACCAATCGCTCAAGTCTCATGAAGTAGCACAGTATTTTGCATAATAAATTTGATGTGCCTGTTGAGCTAGTAAAAATGGTTTATTTCCTGCTAGAAGACTTTTATATTTAATATCCATGATTACATGAGTCGGATGAACATGCAAACCTCTTTCAGTATCCAACCACTGACATTTAAACACTGTTATGTAATTCTGTCCAAGATAACACATCACAATAATTTCATCCAAAATGCCATAACAGTCATGTTCAGTTTCTCTGTGAAGTGATCCTCTCAAGAAAACTCTACAGTTTATTATTATTTTTTATTCCTCGTATGCAAGTTTATGAAATCAAAAAATATTCACCACATATGAGTTATAAGATTTAACCATTTGGGATGGTGGGTTACTCAATATACACATTCATCTATCAATTTTATCAGCATATTGAGACACCTGAAATATTTTAAAAAAATTATCAATATAATAAATAATAAACGGAATTGATATTAAACCATCAATAATTTATGTTATCAGTTTTTAAAACCAGTGAATATTATTTTGTCTGCATTCTTCAAGAGCAGCTGGTGTAATTTGTGGAAGTTGTTTCCTGATATGATTATCATATAACCTATAAATAAAATAAGTTTATATACTATACCAAAATTATAGAATAAGTGATAGAAGCACATAGGGGACAAATGATGTCATTTATTCACCGTTGAGCAGAACGTATGTATGAGCTCTATGATGTTCATCATCTGAAAGCCATCGTTTGTGAAATCCACAGAAACCATGATTTGGATGATTAAAAACTGTTAATAGAATGTCCATTTATTCATTAACAATCCCATCATTTTTCCCATACGATTCTGTTTTGAGGGATATTGAGATTCAAAATAATGAGAGCAGAAAAAAGAAATTTCCTCTTGCAAATAAGATTCAGAAATTGAGCCTTCAACTGATGCTTTGTTACATATTTTTTTCTTCAATTTCTGCATTCATCTATTGAATGAGTACATCCATCAAAATTGTATTGGACCTCTACATTTAGGTTCATGTGGAAAATGTAAAATCATATGTTCCATTGAGTCAATGAAAGCCGGCGGAAAGATTTTTTCCAGTTTACATATAATTACAGCAACATCTTCTCCCAGTTTTCTTAGCGCATCATAGTCTGTTGTCACTGCACAAATATCTCGAAAAAAATATGATATGTCTGTTATCGAATCCCAAATCATAGAATTCAACAAACCTCTGAATCCAATCGGCATAAGTCTTTCCATTATAACATGACAATCATGTCTTTTTAATCCATTAATATAACCATTGTTAATGCATCTTCCCATGTTGGAAGCATAGCCATCTGGAAGTCTCAAATATTCAATCCACTGAAAAAATAATAATCGACTCTATTTGGATAGTGTATAAGCTGCTTTTGGCTTCATTAACCTCGGTGATCTGACATTTTCAATTAATTCATGTTTTGGTCACCTGCAAATTTGGGCAAGATCTAATCGTGCCTTTACAGTATCTTTGGTCTTACCTGGTGTATCCAAAACTATATGAAATAAATTATCAAAACAGTTCTTCTCAATATGCATAAAATCCAACATGTGTCGGACCAAGAAATCAGACCAATACGGAAGATCCCAAAAAATGCTCCGTTATATCCAGTTATGTTCTCTCCCAAAGCCCTGAATTTTTTGTTGGTTTACTGTTGGTCCAAATGTGATGGGGTTAATGAAAATACAACTGATTTTAACTCTGTACCTGAGATCATCTTTGGAGATTCATCTTTTTCAATTATACCTTTTCTGAAATGAGATTTGTTCCTCCGAAAAGGATGATCAGTTGGAAGCAGTCTATAGTGATAATCAAAATAGAAATGTTTTTTTCCATTGTCAAGCATAAATGATTTTTTTCATTCATACAGTAAGGACATGATTTCAGACCATGTGTACTATAACCAGATAACATTCCATATACTGGAAAGTCACTAATCGCCCACATCAATGCAGCTTTTAATTTGAAATTTTGTTTCGAAGCAACATCATATGTATTAACACCATCACTCCAAAATGCATTTAACTCATCAATCAATGGTTTCAAATAATCATCAATATTTTTTTTCGGATGTATTGGGATTAATAGAGTCAAAAACCTATAAGGATCCTTCATCAACATCCATGGAGGCAAATTTTACGGAGTTATAAAGAGAGTCCAACATGAATACTGACTACCATAAGAACCAAAATGACAAAAACTGTCAGTAGAGAGACCTAATCGCACATTTCGGGTTTCTATAGAAAAATACGGATACAGACGGTCATAATGTTTCCATGAATCACCATTAGATGGATGATTCAAGATTTTATCAGTTAACATCTTGGTTTTGTGCCATGACATCATTGGCACTGTGTTATGAGACATAAATAAACACTACAACCTATGTGTAAGGGGGAAATATCTCAACTATTTTACTAGAATCGATCTAGACTTCCCTGGTTTAGATTCTTTATACCTCGATTGTCCACTTGTGGGACAAATATCTAATGAATCATTTTCTCCAGAATATAAGATGCAATCATTTGGACATTCATGAATCTTCTGATAACTAAGGCCCAAATTACGAATCAGCCTCTTTCTCTCATAGTAATTTGCAGGCAACACATTTTTTTCTGGTAAAAGTGCTTTAACCAAAAAAAATATCTGATCAAAACAGTTTTTTGACATTGCATTATCGGATTTAATAGCCATAAATTTTGAAACTACATCTAATTTACTTATCTTTCAACTAGGATATAATGCATCCTCAGCAGAATTCAAAAACTCATAAGATTCAGATTGTGCCAACTCCGGAGTTAAATCAATATCATTGTGAGTTTCTATTTGTTGCACAGTTGGACTTGAAACATCATGTACTACATTTTGAAGCCGTGATGGATCCAGAATCAAGTTATTAGAATCTTATATGGAACTACGTTCACTGTGTTGATACCAAAATACATAATCTGGTTGAAAACCAAAACCGCAAGATATGTCCTCCAACTATATCAAATGTGTCAAAAATTCTCAGAGAAATTTTTTTACAAGGAGACTTAATTGTGCCTTATGAAACATATTCTGGTTTTGATGATGAAAATGCTAAGAATGCTTCAACACCCTCAATATAGAAAGGATTTAAACGAGAACCATTTGGATTTCTACGCTGATTTATCCAAGCATGATCATCTAATAATGACTGATGTTGACTTCCTTGTTCCATATTTTTCTACATAAATTATAAAATCATCACTGTTTTTGAATAGTTTGAAATTATAAAAACACTATCGAAAAAAGAAGGTAAATAATTACAACTACTTAATAATTACCATTAATTAAGGGTGACACAATTTCCAGTGGATTGACGGCTACTCTTTTGTCTGAAAACTCATATAATTGCATCTTTATCACACTTATTATTGCTAATTATTCCTAATTATTCCTAATTATTCCTAATCATTCCTAATTATTCCTAATTATTTCTAATTATTACAAATTATTAAAAAATATTACTAATTGTTACAAATTATTACAATTTATTACTAATTATTACAATTTATTACTAATTATTACTAATTATTACTAATTTAACAATACTTATAAATACATAGCAAAAGGGAAACTGCTTGAATAATGAACATAAATTTGTTAATCATCATTGTGTAGATGATTACAAATTTTCCCATCATTATCCAAGCATATTTCATTTACTAATTTTTAGTAATAAAAATATTATATTATCAATATTTAGGAAAAACAATTTTAATATTATTTAAATAATAAAAAATTTATAAAATATTAAAATTATCAATATTCACAATAGAATTTGTTCTATTATTAACATTTTCAAATCTCAAAGGGTCGTCAATTGTCAAGTCATGCAGAATAAAAAGTTTGTGTCTGTTTTGTCCAATATAAACTCTATAATTGTACTTGCATGGTTGATCACCTCGCAAGTAGTGTTGCAATAGGACGACCAAAGTAATGATGTTCTCATCTCTAAGAATCATCTCACATGACACTTTACAAAGATCATTCTTCCTTAAAAATTTGACGCGATATCATTATTTTCCCCTTAAATATTCAAGGAAGAATGGTCTTTGTAATGGTTCATGTGAGATAATCCTTTATATGGATCATTCTTCCTAATTAATCCTAATTATTCCCAATTGTTCCTAATTATTCCAAATTATTACAAATTATTCCAAATTATTCCAAATTATTCCAAATTATTCCTAATTATTCCTAATTATAACTAATTATTACTAATTCTTACTAATTATTACAAATTATTACAAATTATTACAAATTATTACTAATTATTACTAAATATTACTAATTATTACTAATTATTACTAATTATTACTAATTATTACTATGTATTACTAATTATTACTAATTATTACTTATTATATACAATTATTACTAATTATTACTAATTATTACTAATTATTATTAATTATTACTAATTATTACAAATTATTACTAATTATATCAAATTATATCAAATTATATCAAATTATTACTAATTATTACTAATTATTACTAATTATTACTAATTATTTCTAATTATTACTAATTATTACTAATTATTACTAATTATATCTAATTATTACTAATTATATCTAATTATTACTAATTATATCTAATTATTACTAATTATATCGAATTATTACTAATTATATAGAATTATTACTAATTATATCTAATTATTACTAATTACATCTAATTATTACTAATTATATCTAATTAATACTAATTATTACTAATTATATCTAATTAATACTAATTATTACTAATTATATCTAATTATATCTAATTATTACTAATTAAATCTAATTATATATAATTATTACAAATTATATCTAATTATTCCTAATTATACCTAGTTATATCTATTTATATCTAGTTATTCCTAATTATATCTAGTTATTCTTAATTATATCCAGTTATTCCTAATTATATCTAGTTATTCCTAATTATATCTTGTTAATCCTTATTATAACTAGTTATTCCTAATTTTATCTAGTTATTCCTCATTATAACTAGTTATTCCTAATTATATCTAGTTATTCCTATTTATATGTACTTATGGATAATTATATGTACTTATTGCTAATTATATGTACTTATTGCTAATTATATGCACTTATTTCTAATTATAACTATTTATTACTAATTATAACTATTTATTGCTAATTATAACTATTTATTGCTAATTAAAACTATTTGTTGCTAATTATAACTATTTATTGCTAATTATATCTAATTAATATTAATTATAAGTAATTATTCCTAATTATATATAATTAATATTAAATAAAACTAATTATTTATAATTATAACTAACAATATCAATTTCATAGTAAAACTATCTATAAATAAAAATCAATTGAAATATTATTAAATTTTAACTAATAAACAACAATTAAAATTAACATAAAAAATAAAATAAATATAAAAAAATAAAATATAAATACCTTAAACTTTGATATTATGAAGATATGGACTCTCTCTAACTGCTGTTGTATTAAAAACATCAATTAAAAGGAAATTTTTCTTTAAAACTGAAGAATAAAGAGAGAGAGAGAGAGAGGCCAAGACCTGAATGATTTGGAGAAAAACGGAAGGGGGGTATATATAGGTTAGATTAGTTGCGAAGTGGTTATTAGCGCTGGGCTTCCCGTCACAAATGGTGGTAATTGCGACAGGGCCTGTCGCAATTAACCTCGCCTGAATTAATTACTGTCGGCGGTTAAAAGGTTATTTGCGACGAGTCCCATCGCAAATAGTACCTTCCAATAGTCTTTGTGCGACGGGACGATATCTCATCGCAAAAAGTTATTGACCGCCGCCGGTTATTTGTGACGAGTCACGTCGCAAATACCCCTATGTGGTTTGGGGCAGATGTTGCACGGTTTGGCGTGCAAGTCGCGCAAAACTATTTGTGATGGGGGGACATCTCCCCGTCGCAAATGATATTCGCGTGGTTTGGCATTCAAGTCACGCCAAACCATTTGAGATGGGGGACGAAATACCGTCACAAATAATTTGTTATTTGTGATGGGAACTTTTCCCCATCTCAAATACCTTCCTGGACGGGTTATTTGCAACAAACATTCTTCCCATCGCAAATAACCCATCGCAAATAGTCATTTTTTCCGTAGTGTAAGACTTATCTTAGAGAATTCAGTATTACAATGTTGAAAACATGGGATCCACAATTACATTTTAGCTTCATGACCTATAAAATCAAAGAATGATAAATGAACTAAAACTTTGTAAACATTTTTAAATCACTTTTTTGAAAAAAAAAATGTTGATGGTGACTTTAAAATCAGTTCCGGAAAAAATTACCATTGAATCTCTTCTATGAGTACTTTGAATGTCGAGTTTTCATGAACTGACATTTAAAGTAGGATTTTAACAATGGTTACTAAATAACACATATTAAAAGTATTAAATAAGGAATTTTAACATCATATTTCTATAATAGATTTTTAAATTGGGTTTTTTTGTTGGTAACTAAATTACCGATATTAAAAGTTATCTATGATGACTTTTAACATCATTATTGAAGAACCGATGCTAAAAAACGATGTGAAAATCTATATTTATAATATTAATTTTCTTCCGCAATGTTATTCATAAATAGAACCATTAAAAGTCTTATATTACTTAGTACCATTCTTTATAACCCATTTCAGGGAAACATAAAAAAGTGTGACGTTAGATTTTTATTAAGGGTAAACATGGGAGATATCAATTATCACTTTTTATGAACTGAAGAAAATGGTATGGGAACATGAGAATAAAATTTTAAAATCATAA
The DNA here is from genome assembly GCA_963277665.1 of Viscum album. Taxonomy (NCBI): domain Eukaryota; kingdom Viridiplantae; phylum Streptophyta; class Magnoliopsida; order Santalales; family Viscaceae; genus Viscum; species Viscum album. The sequence continues at coordinate 1,911,163,031 of OY728137.1, forward strand.
ACTACATATCATGGACAATAATCTTGAGTCAAATTATAAATATTTGTAGTTCATAAGACATTAATCTTAAAGTAATCAATCATCATGAGCTATGAGAGCATAACATTGGCATATGACTAAAGATTTAGCCTACACAAAAATATTGAAAATCATTTCCATAGAATACAAGGATGTTTTCCAATTCTAAAATAGTGGGATGAGTTCACTTTCCTTACTATATTAGTAATAAAGGTTATATCCCAAGATTATCATAGTGGACAAAGAGCCTTACAAAACCAAGATCAGTCAACATTCATGTCATGTTTATCTCATGTGATATCCATCTTTTAAAAATGAATTGGTGGTAAATATAGGTCTCCCAATCACATAAACAAATGTTACTTATGTGTGACACAATTTCATAAATCATTCATCATACTAGAAACCATGAAAATAATTGGGATTTTAAAATTGTTCTACATATAATAACCCATGAAAAAAACGGGTTTCATAAACATTTCATCATTTCATCATATAATAATGTCCAGAAAAGTAATGGGATTCATAAACATAATGTCACAAAAAACATAAAAAATATATAGAAATAATAATGAGGAATCACTAGATCATATCCCTAGAAAATAAAATCAGAAATCATGTTTTATTGTCTTTGATAAATAAAAATACCATTAAAAGATCATTAAAACATTCATGAGGAAAATAACCATTCCATTTTGAAATAAAGTATTAAAACCCCATGAAAATATAAAAGAAGATATTTGTTTTAAAAAAAATTGTAAACATTTAAAGGGTTATTCAAAGAAAAAATTATAAATTATTGATGGAAAATCTGTTATTACCATATAATTTAATAAATACATTCCTTTCACACTTTTGATTGAAAAGTCACGAAGTGTCTTTTTTGGAAAAAGAAAACAGGATACATTTCCAACCATTTTATAAAAAGTAAAACATGGTTAAAAATAAATTTAAAAAATTATAATGTAATTGTAAAAAACATCTTTAAAACATTTTTAAAAACACGTATATGGAAGAAAAAGGTTTTGACTAAAGAGATAAATGTTGTTAATTTTCTATAAAAGCATATTTTTTGTCACATGTGTACAAAATGCGATGAAAATGTATTAATGATATGTATTTTCAAGAAAAACCCATTGGATAAGAAAAATTACATGTATCTTGATTGTTTTTTCATGAAATTTCATCACCATACCTTAATCATAAAAAATCCTGATAAATAATGACATTGAACCGTAAAACCCCATACCGCTTTGGTTACATTTGAAAAATAATTCCCAAGAATAAAAGAACATGTATAGAAATTAAAATTCTAATAAAACTAATTAGTATAATAAAAAAGTACATTAAGGGGCTTTATATATACTATATAAAATAAATAATTATTAAATATGGCATGTTTCTAATAGAAATAAATGTGACATGAAAATCCCTAACCTCAAGTTCCCATTGTTTCGAAAGAAATATAATATCACGTATAATAAATTTAAATTTGTTTTATTTATATACCATAGTAATAAAAATACTTATAATTTTATATATCATACCTTTATAGAATTTTACCCCTCATATTTTCAATAATTCATTAAAATATTCATTTATGGGTGTTAACTATTTTATTTATCATGAGTATTTTAGTTTTATAGCTCCGTTCCATATATATTTTTCATAGTTCCATCATATTCAAAATGTTAATCATGATATAAATATAATATATATTCATAAGATATATATATAGTTTCATACATAAAATTCATATGTAGATAAATGAATTATACTATTTATAGAGATGGTAAGATGTACGTATGCATGAATGATGTTTTCACTTTTTTGAAAAATAAATCTAAATAACGATAAATAATAATTCACATTTCTATAATAAATATCATGTTAAATTTATCATATATATTCATTATATCTATCCATATTACCATCCAAGTAAAATTTAAATGAAAAATGAATCACACCGCTTCATGGAGGTGGTAGTTAACATGTATGCTTGAGCGACAATATTATCTACAAACAAATTGATGGGTATGATGGTATATGTTATATTATAATTAAAGAAGTATTAGTTTTTAAAACATATAATATGTAAAAATTAAAACCATCATAATAGTCATCAATAAAATATGGTGATAAATAAGGAATAATTTTTCTACATGGAGATTGTAAGCCATAGGTACACACAAGTGATACTTTCACATACTAATTGAGAGGAAATAGGGTGTATAGTGGTTTTTTCATAATCATAAAACCATTTCAACATATTTAAGATAAAAATGGATTTATTTTATGACAAATTCAATATATATTGATTATTTGAAGAATAGTATAAATGAATGTGATTTTTTATGAAAATGGGTAGAGTTTTGTCGATCTAAAAGGCTCAATATGTTTTAAATAGAGAGGGTGGATGTTCCCTATTATAATTGTGGTGATGGGTAAATTTTAAATTTCTCAAAAGTTTAAATTATAAAAAATTTACATTCAATCTAATTACCTCAAATAGGCCAAAGGTTCAATTATACATTAGTGTAGGGATTCAAAACAATAAAACAAAATAAGTTAGAAAATTTCGAGGGATATTTCAAACCATCTTATTTTTATTAAAGCTTAGTTATGAAATTTTAATATTAACTATAGTAATAAATTTGTAATATTAAAGGGTTGTGATTTTTTCTTAAACAAAGACAATTGGACCTTAAATGAACATATTATGTCATTTTCATCTATATTATATCCACATTTTTATATTTCAAGTCTTTAATTATTTTTAAATAATTTAACAAAATATTATATTGAAAAAATGCCATTATTATAAACTTTGACACTATTAATTTATTTAAACATAAATGAAATTAATATAATGTTTTAATTTATGTATATTTATTTAACACCACACTATAATTTAATTTCCAAAAATTAAATTCATGAAATTCTATAAATTAATCAAATTATATGACTTTTATTATTTTTCTAAGCATTTATTTTTTTAAAATTAATTAAATAAATACTATAATAGAGATACAACAGAATTTAAGGTAAATTTATATTAAAATAATATTAAAAAAATTAGCATCAAAAATATAATATCATTATGAAAATAATAACTATTAATATTCATTCATAACTCATTTTTAATCAATGTGAATGAATAAAGGATATTTAAAACCAAGAGAGTGACATTTTGTAACTATATATTAGTTAGATAATATATAAATATTTTTAATGAAAAAGTGTATATTAAACTAATACATTTCGTGCCAACGGTGATAAGAGACAAATTCCATTCTTCCAATAAGAATTATTATGAAAACTTATGCCCATATCTATTATTTTTAACCATCATTAACATGAATTATTGTTTACAAAGGTTTTTTTAACTTAGTTAGTAATCTTATTATCTAAAAATCGTTCCTATTTAAGAAGTTTAAAACTCTTGGTTCTAAATGTTTAATTCATTTTTCCAATTAAATACCTATAAATGGGTGAAATTAATTTTAAAGTATAAAAAATGTGTAAAAAGCTATTTTTTAGAAAAATTCATTTTCAACCAAAATAAATATTTATTCTTATAGTATGCTTAGTAAAATATTTTTTGAATATTATAAACATGTTATCACTTAATTAAAATATAAATCTTTTTAAAATATTTCAGATTTATTAATAAATTTTAATTATTATGTTAAAAATATTGTTTTTCATGAAAATATTTATTTATATATAGAAAATGGTTTTTTCTAAAATTCAAACATAAATATCATTACACTAATCATAGTAAATTTAATTAAAATATAATTTAAATAATTTAACATTGATATCATTTTAGAATGTACCATTGTACATGCCTCAAAAAATACAATTTTCTATTAATATCAATATTTTTCACCTTTCACAGGAAAATCAGTCATTTAAGAAATATATAAAAAAATTATCCAATATTTGAAAATGAGTATCATAGAGGGTCCAAGATCCATAAAATTTAATAAAAATAAAGGAAAGAAACAAGAACACAAGAGGTTCAGGGTACAATAGAAAATGACACAAAAGACACAACAGTACTCAACCTTTGTTTTGTACACCCCTTCAATGATAGCCACCTCATCCTCATGGATGAGTTCCTCTTCACCACTATTTCTTCCATGCAACAACTCGGTCATACGTGCTCGAGGTCCCATCATCAAATTCTTGGTCATCATGTAAGACATCAATTGATCTTATCCTAGATCCAATATTCTCTTTTCCAGCATTCCCTTGAGCTCCATCTTCCAGATGTACCATAGTATGAGACCTCCCAACCTGTTCAATGTCAGCTTAGGAAACTACTAAAGGGTAAAATACCACAACAATAGGATTCTTATCTTTTCTTTTGCGACTCTCCATATAAAACAAGTCCACATCGGAAGATTTAATTTATTCAAGCATGATAATGAAATTTTATTTCTCATAAATATTTGTAGGGGTCACTAGCAAATATAAATCAGAAGGAACATCTAGTGAAACTTGATCTAAGGAAAGATGGGCCTCAATAGAAAGAGAGCAAATTACTGAGGCCTACATTGTAGGGGCCTGTAGTGAGGTGGCCTAATGAGAGGAAACCGAAATAGCTATACAAACTACAACAGTAGAAAAAGAACATACTTTTCCCTTTCCAGGAGACACCAAAGTTTCTATGGGCATAACATCAGGATAATCAAAACCTGATGTCTTCATAATAGTATGTTAGATAAACCTATTAGACTCTTGTACACATATTTCTACAGTAAAAATCTCACCCACATGAGTGTCACACCCACTGGAAGGACGCTGTGTAGAACCAATATTCGAGTTACCCTTAGAATAAAATTGTTCCTTCAGAAGAATAAAAATATCTTGTTCTGTATCACTGTTAGATAAATCACTCCATTTAGAGGGTTACCCATGTTCAAATGAAGGAACATGGAGTGTACCATCACTCATAAGATCTGAAGGCATTCTACACATGTGATCATTAATAATTTCATAATTTTATTTCTTAGCATCCACAACATTAGAAATATAAATAAAACCCACAACCCCAGTAGAGGAATTATTTTGGACCATATTACTATTTATAAAATAGAGTATGAAATATTAATATATTTCATATTTAATAAATTTTATCATATTATTATAATAAATTTTATGAAATATGGTTGATGTTATTATTATAGTATATCCATATTATATCTGATAAAATATTCAAGGATATTTATGTAGATGGAAATTCCATTAAAATAAAAATCAAACATATTTTTAAAAACATGAATTTAATATCCACATAATTTGAAAAAATAAATAAACTAACATATAAAAAATATTAAGGAAATTAATTTCATTTAAAATACCCTTGGGAAATTATTAAAGAAGGAAAAAAGAAAAGAACTATCATGAAGGTATCAAAAGATTGTATTACATAATACATTCAAAAATATAATTATTAATCATTTCTAAAGAAATAAAAATGTAGTTGAAAATTTCCATTAATAATTCATGAAACATAATAAGGTAATTCCTGATGTATTTTTGTAGACATGGACATGGAGGATAATAATTTTGGAAGGAGAACATTAATGTATCTTTTTAAACGAATATCTCTTACGAATTTGATAAATTTTTAATCAAAATTATATTTACAAAGATGAATTTGAAATGATTAGTAAATAACATTAATTTAAATAAATTAATAATATAAAATAATAATATGATAGTATATACACTACAAAATAGAAAACATGTGTTGAAAATTACATAAGTCTTAATGAGAATAAATTGTGATAGGAAATCCCTAACCTCATGTCCTGAATCATTTTTTCGTTTCTCCAATCAATAAGTAGTAAAAATAAACTTTTTTTATTCTTGATAAATATAATTTTTCATATTAATTCCATTATAATAATACCTTTTATTTAATTTATTATCATGACTTATTTAGTTATAAAATCATTTATGTTTAAATCAGATGTTTTGAGGACATCCAATTCCTAATCAAAAAATAACTCCAGCTACTTTACCAACCTCAAATTTATTATGGACACATCATGTCAATATTATTAATAATTAAATAATTATAATTTTTATTGATTTTTTTTTTTATAATAATCCATAGTGTACGTACCCGAAAAATAATTTGTGTTTGTCATAGAGGTGGTGGTCCATATGTACACACAAGCGACATTGTCATTTGTTAATGGGAGGAAGGACAATGAGGTATTTGATATATTATATGTAACTAATTAATATTATTTCATTAATATCATATATATATATATATATTAAATAAATCATAATACTCAAACATTTGAGTAATTTTAGAAAAATAATACACATGTTGTTATGTCCAAAATGTTGAATACCAAGAGAGGAGGGGGTAAATCAGGGAATGATGGATTGAAATTTATTCCCCTTCATATCTTGTTTCATTATAAAAAACTATTTTATCTCTTTTTATAATTTCAATGTATTAACAAAATTATAATTATACACGATACCCAGAAATTTTTACTTAGTTCACCCTCCCTGGGCTACATCTATGGAGAATACAATAGCAGTATTCCGAAGTACCAAATTCAGTAATGATCACAAACAATAATGAGTACAATTTTCATGATAGATATTTTATGACTAAGATCACTACCTTTACAAGGATTAGGGTTATCTCACTACATTTTCAAGGGTTATTCCCGATGAATCTCTCTATGACTCACTACTGATAGAAAGGGTCACTGTCTTCCAATTCCATCACTCACTACTCTCGAAAAGGAATCCAATCACAGTTTACAGACATGTAGTTAAAACACAATTTATGGACATGTAAGTCCCTTAATTTTCAAAAATACTAAATCCTAAAATATAGGTAGATTCTTTTTTGCTGTTCCTTTTTCACCTGTAGATGAATTCCACCTTCCTAGGTACTGTTTGGTACATGAAAATCATTTTGAAAACTGATTTGATGTTGTTAGGATTCTTTGAGTGTTTTGTGAACCACATGATTCTCCCATATACCTATTACCAAGTATGGTATTTTAAACACCTCATCCAATTACCTCTTCCACTTTTGTGAACCTACCTTCATCCTCGGACTCACGTTCCTTCCCTATCACGTACCACATCATCATACCAACTCCGCAAACCTCCTCTACAAACCACCCACTATCCTCAAACTGGTATATGTTCATATACTTCCTTTTATATCACATAATAAAGGTCCCCCTCCATGTAATGGACTTACTCTTCCGTTTACTAATTCCTTTTCAGGTTTGTGTTACCAGCAACAACCTTCAGTGGAGTTGATTCCGCGCGATCCACTTCTCCTCATGGAAATACTCCTCGCAAAATACAATTGGATTTCACCTAATTCCCAGAGATAAGAGATATTCTCTAATGATATTACTTATCCCCCTAATCGGTGGGATTATCCCTCATAATATAGGCAATGATATATATTAAATTCTCTAAATCAAGATTTTCCAAATCTTTGATTCGGTATAGTCTCCACCGCCTACCGATCCTCCCACTGCGTACCACACCCATTCCATGAACCATTTTTCCATGGAGTTATGCTTACTATATTTTCTTATATGTAATACCACTACCTTATATCATTCTATGAACCATAATTCCTTCTTCAAACCCCACGCCCTTCCCTGCAAATTGTCACTGTGAACCATTTTCAGTTTCACAATCCACTCCCGCTTATTGTTCTTTCTCTCTGGTATGCAGTCGCGAACCCTCCCTGTAAATTGTATGTGTTCAATGTATTGGGATACAAAATTATCTTCATTTTCTTATTTTTTTCACCATTCTCCTCCCTGTTTAGTCTTAAAAAAATCCTTACATTTACAAATAGAAATTCTCAATTTTGAGGCCAAAATATTTGGCACACATTGGGAAACTATGCCATCTTAAAAACCTATCTTTGAAAAAAACCAAACCAACTCATTCACATTCATCTATATTTGTCACCAGACAAAATCACAACAAAAACATATTGAGAGGACACATTGAGATATTTTGTTCCAACACATGTCTTTGTGGAGTTTGTAGTCCACATGTACTTACGAGCGACTTATTCATTTCTAATAGGATGGAAGAGGTGATGAATAAAGTCTATTATATAATAATAATAATAAAACATCAGTCTATGTATTATATTTATTATATTTTATCATATTTTTTGATAATAATTTAGTAGGTAGTATACTATATTGAATTAATGAACTAAATTAAGTGTTATACCTATTCTTTATAAATCATGGTTTCTCTTAATCCTTAATCATTTATAGCAAGGTATTTTGGGAAGAAAAAAATTTATTTAAGTTGACAATAAATGTTGGAAATTATTTGGGATGATATTATTAGAACTAAATGGAATATTTTTGGGAATGGAAGAGAGAAGAGGTGGTTTCCTCTTATAAGGGGGGTAAATACCACTTTTGTAATATTTAATAACATTAAAATATAATAATTATCATCATTATGTAACGTGTAACCAAATGAAAATAATATAAAATATATGATAATTAAATATTCAAATCCTTATAATTTATAAATTTTTGATAGGTTTAAATAGAATATAAACCTTATCTTTTTTTAACCCCATTGTTCACCATATGTATGCGTATCCATTGAAATAAACTTTTCAATATTTAAAGGATATAAATTTAATAATAAGATGAAAGGTAACATAAAAATGTTCCATGGTTGAAATTATAGTCAATTTCCCATTTAGTTTATAATATTTCATGATTTTTTTTAAATCTAATAAACAAATATTAATTTACATAAAATATCATTAAAATCATTTTTGTGACTATTCAAAAAATTGATATTAAAGACATCAAGAAAAAAATTGTTTCATAATATAATCTATTTTAAAACCAATGAAACTTTATTAATAACCACAAAATTTAAGGAACATAAAAGCGTATTGAAAAATTATTACTTTTAATATTTGTAAATTCACATAGTTTGATTTTTCTCTTTCTTACACAAGAAATGTGTCAGCATTACATAAGCGTTTAAGGTATTTGTATCAATACTAAAGATATAAATTAAATTACCATAATAAAAAACCATTTATGTACATAAAAATATTTTATATTCATTCATAACATCATTTTATTCCAATGAAAACATATGAGAAAAATTAAATGATAGAGAATGGCATTTTTATAATTATCCTTTACATTATAAAATATTAAGGTTATAATAAAACTCAATTTTTAGTAAATCACTACATTTTATAATCATGGATGGTTATGGTTTAAAATAACACATTAAATAATATAAATAAAACATTTTTAGTTATTTTTTGTCCTCATCTCATAGTTTTAACCTTGTTTTAGACATTTTACATTTACTTTAGTAATGAAATTTTTACTATGGTAAATACTCCAAATGAAACAAATAAAATGAACCCATTTAAAAAATTTGAACAACCTAATATAAAATCTGGATTCCAATTTTCATGTTTTAATATCTATAAATAGAAGAAATAAATTTTAATATCACTGTGTAAAACATAATGAAAAACATATTTTAGAAAAATGTGTTTTAAGCCGAAAAAGTTTTCTTATTACAATAAAATATGATGATAAATATTTATTAAATAATTAGATAAATAATAATTAATGGTTTAACATGTTTGTTTCTGAAAAAAACACAGTGATAATTTTTAAGGTATAAGATTAAAAAAAAAATTAACTCTGAAAAAATAAGTATTTTTCTAATATTGGCTCAAAGTCAATATTTTTAGTAAAAATATAAAAAAATCACATTATGATAATTTTAAATCATTAATTAAAAGTTAATATCCATATTTAAATTTCAATTTCAAAATTTAGATTAAATTAGAAATAATATCCACACAAAAAAATTAATAAAAACCATTTCTGAAGAACCCACAAGTTTGAACTATAAAATGAATTTATACCCACTCAATATATAGTAACTACGTTAAGATTAAATTTAATATTTTAATTCATATGTTGAAAGATAATATATTTTCAAACTAATAATTTAATAGTGATTAATTTGTAATGATAAAATACACAACACCGGAATTTGTTTTTTTTGAAATAAATAACATTTTAATCATATGAAATTATTTACTTTTTAAATAATATTTACTAGTGTTATACCCAATAAATATATAATACCAACAACCATATAGGTCAAATGGATAAATAATCCCAATGACCATAAAATTCCAACATCTATATAATATCAATGACTAAATTACCTTCCTATATAATCTCATATATATTCTTAAAATCATTGATTCTATTTTACCCCACAAAAAGTTGTTATACTTATTATCCATTTATCTATAGTTTTGATTAGTATTATGATATTCATAAAAATTCATGAGGATATAGATTATATGCTTATAGTATTTTATATATTGTATTTTTAGTAAAAAATTATTATTATTATTAGTTTTTATCTGTCTCACCTCATAATGTATTAATGTTTTTCCATAATTATAAAATTTTATCTCAATAAATGTATCACAATTAATTTTAGTTTGATGTTGCGGGTATTAAAAAATATCATATATAATATTCATTTAAAGGTGAAATTCAGATTTGAATATCTATGTGTTACATTTTACCACTATTTCAAAAATTGTATCCTAAAAATTTGAATTTGTTAACTCCAAAATAAATTTATCATATTAATAAAATGAAATATAGATTTTATTAGGAAAATTATTATTTTTTATGTCCATGTCATGAAAGATATATTTAATAAATTAATTTATGTCTATAAGTCTCATATAAATATATTATATTTTAAAATAATACATCGATAGTTGATTGTAATTTTCCTCATAGGTCTCAATAGATTTAAGAAATTATTTTCCATTGATATAGAGATTTTATGAAAATATATTTCCTTGATAAATTAACAATATATAAGTAGAGTTTCATTCATCATTTGTGATTCAATTAGTTTACACTTCTATATCATCTTTTAATCCATGAAATTAATATTCATAATGAATTTTTCATTCATGAATTACTATATTCAACTTTTAATGGATCAAAATATCCATACATGGATTAGAAGTTTATTTATCATGTTTCTATTTGTTAATCACAATAAAAAATGGTTTGAACAATTTAGTTTAATATCCATTATGAATAAATCAATATATACAAAAATACAATATTAATATATAAATTATCAATAATTATACACAATAAATAACATATAATATTCCATAACTAAATAATATTTAAAACCTTTAAAATATTCATGAGCAAGTTGAAAACCTAAAAATTAGAAAAATTTTATCTCATATTATTATAATATCAGTTTAAAATTTATCCATAAACAACATTTATCACTCATATTGTAAAATACAAATAAAGTAAATGTCATAATCATATAATTTTTAAAATATGAAAATATTTTTCCTTAATTATAAGAATCAACATAAAGAGACAATAAAATAATATATTCATTCAAATGAGAGTAAATATTTAATCCTTAAATGAACTCCCATATTATCTGAAAATATTTCTTTTTACCTTAATCATATAATGTTCAATATATATTGAACTTATTTAAAAATAAAATTAATCACATTGTGTCCAAATAATTTTGAATACTAATATTATCTATATGAGGAAACATTTTTTCACAATATCTAATAACCCTTACATCCTATTTATCCATAATTACATCAATATTAAATATCATATTATCCCTAAATGTTTTCAATATATTTCATATAATTCCAATAAAATAAAAAATAAATCTTCCTCAAATAAAATTTTCACATATTAAAACCAAGGCTTATATTTATATAAATATCTCAAAAAATATATTTATTCATTATATACCCTCATCACAAAAAACCTTAAATATGGTATATATTACATTAATATTATGATCAACCATAGACTTATTAACCCATTACAATTTCTAAAACTCTTAAATATCATCATCTAAATCATCATTGACCTCTAATGTTATCTAAACCATTACTTTGATAAAAATTTAAAATCCCCATAACATTAAAAACACATACTTGCATGATTTATAATAATTGTTGAACTTTCATTAAACTTTAAGAAATTTTCAGTTTATATTTTAAATAAGAAGGAAAAACACTTACAAATCAAACACATAGATTAAAATGTAGAAACAACAAATTAATGTTAAACTCATGTTTCATTTAAAACATGTTATATTATTTAATGTCGCTTCCCAATAATTTAAATATAGTGTGTAATAAAGTGCCTAATAATCCCTAAGACTTATAAAAAATATATGAAAAAGTGGGATGAGAAAAAATAAGATCAATAAGGGATATAAATTAATGGAAATTTTTTAATCCATTTGAAATTTTAGATAACCAATAAGGATTTATTACATTTCCCATAATTAAAAATTAGTATAAAATAATCAATTAAACATTAAATCAACCTTTTCCCTATGTTATTCATGAACAATTTCATAATAAATCATGATGAGAAAATAAAAATTCTTGAGGTTTTCTTGTAAAAACATGAAATATTCTCCATTAAAATGAATATTTTACCCATATAAAATCATAAACATTATTTTAAATCAAATCACTTTTTTTATCATATGAAATCAAAAAATTTCTATAAAAACCATTAACATCTAAAGAATGAAATATAACAAAGGGTGAAAAAATATAAATACTCAAATGGATAATAATGAATTATTTAATATCTTTTTAATTCACAATATATGAAATTATAATCATTCCATTGATTCCTTGTTCCAATACATGATAAACATATCATCAAATACTCATTCTAAAAAATCATAAATAATTGGGAATACATACATAAAATACAAATGATACTCAATATTGTGAAAGCTATCATTGAATTGATGAAAAAATGGCTCTCACCTATCACTTATTGTGGCTAATTCATTCTTTACATGATGATATGAAGAAAAATGAAATTCATTATCAACAAAAAGAATCTTATTGAATAAATAGTATACAAAATGTAAATATTTTCCCCAGTCAATAAATAAAAAACACAACCATTAAATTTAGATAAATAAGTAAGATTATATAATTATATTATATCACTGTTAGAGCATAAGAAAAATTGATGAATGCTTACATATATGTAAATACATCTAAATGAATATTTGAATCTTTCCTTAAAAGCACTTACTATATTAGAAACAATTTTAAAAATTATTTTATAAATATTGAAATAATTAATTTCATTAAAAGTGACCATTAAAAATTAAAAAATAATCCAAAAATTATTTAATGTTAATTATTGAGAAAAATTCATTCATTCCATGTATTATGAAACAGAATATTCCTTTTCACACTTTTGTAAAAAGTAAAACGTGATTCATATAGAAAATATTAGAGATGATAATTTCTAATCATTCATATAAAATATCTGAAAGTAATCAAAAAATACCTTTAACAATTTTTGAAACAAAATAACATCATTATAGAAACATTTAATAAACATGGAGATAGGGGCGAAATATTTTGAATAGAAAACATTAAATTAATGTCTAAAAGAAATTTCAGTAACAAATTTTAAAAATGTTAAATCAAAAGAAGTTTTATGAAAAAAAAACTTTAAAGGATTGGAAAACTATATTATATTATTAAATTTAATAATAAATTAAATCCATATAGTATTATATAAACAAAATATAATAAAACTTGTGGTGAAAACTTCATAACTCCTAAATAAAGAAACTTTAGATAGAAAATCATTGACCTCTTGTCATGAGTAATTTTGAATATTATATAACTATTGATTAATATTGTTATGTTATTCTACTAGATTAAGAACATGAAATTTAAATTTTATTCCATTACAATTATTTATTTTACATAATTTATTAGAATGACTTATATTGTTACTAATTCAAATATGTTTAAGTTGGATGTTATGAGGTTGTTTAGTTCATAATCTCAAAACAACACCAGTTGGTTGAGTTTGGTAAAATAGATTATGGTTAAAAAATATTTATAATATTAACCTTGAATTAATTCTATTTTTATACATTAAATAAAAATTTATAATAATTCATGAATGTAATATAATAAAAATTAAATACATCACCTCGTGGAGGATTTAGTTGACACGTACAGCTGAGCGGCATTATAATTTGTAGATGGGAGGAAGGATAAGAAGCTAAGTGATATATTATATTTACAGAATCATAATTATATCCTATATATCATATATATTCATTAAATAATCTATAATAATCATCCTTCTGAGGCAATGTTGAAAATAAATCACATCACTTTGTGGAGGTGGTAGTCCAAATGTACACAAAAGTGGTTCTTTTATTTCCCAAAGGATAAAAAAATAATGAATAAGGTTAGGGAAAAAATAATAATAAAAATTCAGTACATTTAAGATAGTTATTATATTATATAAATGTGGGGAGGAAATAATTGAATCTGGTTTAATTTTAAATAAAATTAAATAACTCGATTAAAAGTTGGTCCTCTTCTTCAGAAACACTGCTTGGCCTTAAATCATAAACCTTATTAGTATGGTCTTAGGGAAATAAAAAATTCTTTAGGAAGTGAGTAATGAATCTAATAAGGTATTTGGGAGGTTATTGGCCAAAATAAATGGACCGTGAGGTTTGATGCAGAGATAAGATGTGGTGTCCTATTCTGAGTTGGGGAAAGGACACACATGTAATTTTCAAGAATTTTAAAATATAAAAAATATCATGATAATTTAATGTGGAACCAAATGGACATAATTTATGAGATATGATATGTAAATATAATAATCCTAACAACCAGTAAATTTTTAATAGGTTCTAGTTTCATGTAAAACCTTATCTTTTTTTAACCCCTTATTAACCCTTTTTAACATTAGAGGCGGTAACAATTACATCAATATTTAAGGCATATAAATATATCCATAATATGTATATTAACTAAAAAATTTCCCATGGAATATTGTTTCCATTTATCATTCAATTTTCACAGTGAAATATAAATTAATTCTTTTAGTAAATTATTATTTGAGATAAAATTTCATTAATGTGGTTTTTAAATGATTCAAAAAATTTAATGTGAAGACATGTAGATAAAAAATGTATTTTTTAGATAATATATTTTACCATTAATCAAAATTATTGTTATAAAAAATATTTTAGGAACACCATATTTCATCTAATAAATATTAGTTTTAATTGTTTTAGTGTAATTTACTTTGACTTTTCTAATGAATTCAAAAGAACCATCTTCATGTGGACAAGAATTTAAGGTAATTAAACCAACAATGAAAATTTAATGTAAATTATAATTATAAAAAAAATTACTTATGCTAAAAAGTAGCAATTATATTCATTTATAGAAAATTTGTATCACAATGATAACTTATAATATAAATATAAAGAAAGAGAGTGATATTTTTTAGTTATCCATTACATAAAAAAAATATAAGTTATAATAATACTCACATGGTAAGAAATTTCCAAATTTGTGAATCATGAGTAACTATTGTTAAAATGAATACATGAAAAAATATGCGTTAGAGGTAATTTTTGAGCTTATCTCATAGTTTCAGCCTGGTTTTACCTATTTAAAGTGGACTATTTTCTTAATTTGATCCTATTAATTCCAAATATGGAATTCATTTTTTGATATTAACTTTCTAGAAGTGGACGAAAATTAAATTTTAATATATATTTGTGAAAAACAATGAAAAAAATTTGTAGAAAAATTAATATTAATCCATAAATGAGATTATACCAAAATTAAATATGATGTTATTTCTCATTGTAAATAGGTCTGGGTTAATGACCAATTTTATTTGGAAATAAATCCATATTTTTAACTATGATGATAGGTATCCCTAACATAGACCAAAGTTCCAAGGGATAATTGTCCCATTGCATCCTGATTAGAAAAACCAATGACACAAAGGAATATGTATAGCCCAAAGACCTCGTTTCAGCAGTATAAATCATTCCTTATTATCAGAAATATTTCTATCCACTCCCTTGTATAAATAATTTAACCATGATCCCATTTTTAAATATTTATCTCCCCCATTCTTAAGACTATTGCATCATACATGGCTGACACATCGTGGCAGGGAACCACTCGCATTCTTGTTGTGGGAGGAGGGCATAATGATATGTGTCAAAACGCCTATCACTAATTCAATCATCCCACATGGGGATAAATATGTGGACCCCACATTCATCATTAAACTATTTCATTGCATTCCAGGGTCAGTCCCAAGCCTATATGTTTATACTGTAGAGAACACCACCATTCAACATTAGTTGTAAATGGGGATACATGGGTGAATGATAGGTTCCAGCAATATTATCCCTCTAATGAAGGCAACCCACACAACATTTACTTCCTACACCACCTTTCGTTTTGTGATGAATGGTTCTCCTAGTCCCTATCACTCTACCTTTATCCAACTGGTGCTATTCAAGAGGCCCTATGGCCTAAGGGTCTTCCATCGATGATGCACCAAGGGACCTATGGCCAGAGGGCAATTGATGGCTCGAAGGCCCTGTAGATCATATGCCAGCTTATGTGGTATGAAAGAACATTTTAGTTGAATAATTCCACTATTACAATACTGATACAATAGTTACTAAAATACTAATACATTAACATATAAATACCCCTACACGATTTTGAATCTGGGTCCCATCAATGCAGGATCATTGAGGTTTACCACTCGACTAAAGTACTAACATAGTAACATATAAATAACCCATAACTAGTTTTAATGGAGAATAATTTAACATTATGGATAAATATAAATCATAATTATGATTTAAAATTTCTTGAATTAAATAGAAAATAGTAGTTATGAAGAAATCATTATTTTTCAACTATTCATTGAAAATTAGTCTTTAAAAAAACCAAAAATTCACTGTAAGATGTTATTGACATCATGATAGAATAGATTTATTTATTTTATCAAATTCAACTTATAAATGTTTTATAAGTTAATAATAATAATCTAATAAATAAAATAAAACCATTTTTAGTGAAAATGTATTTTTAAAGTATAATATAAATTTATATTCATTCATTATCAAATAAAAACCATTATATGAATGATAATATATTAATTAATATATTGAATTATCACATATTTTTAAACACATATTTGGTAAGTGAATAATTCCTTATGAAAAAATAAAAAACGATTTAATCATTATTATTTGGAAAAAATACGATTTTAATCATATTAAATCATTTTATTTATAAAATATTTACTAGTTCTATTCCCAAGAATTATATAATCAAAATGGTCATATAGGTCCAATGTCTATATAATTACGACAACTATATGAGTCTAATGACTATATTAGCATCCCATATAATCTCACATAAATCCCAAAAATCCATAATTCTCTTTCATTATTCCAATAATAGTTTTAATTATTAACTATTAATCCATTATTGTGATATGGACTATGATATTTAAGGGAGAACACAAGGACAAATAGTATAGACTTGTTGTATTTTTATATATTTTCTCATTTTTTCCTATTTTATTTTTATTACAATTGATTATTATGGATGCCTCAAAATTAATCATTGTTTTTGTACTATTGGAATGCTTTATCTCAATAAGAGTATCATTATTCAATTTTGTTTGATGTTGTCTATATAAGAAGCTATCTGACAAAATATTCATTTATAGGAGAAATATTTATTGAAATATCGGGATGTTACAATACATATAACATTTCATAAGTCACCATAAACAAATCTAAAAATTGGGTCATGTATACACTGGACAATATTTTAAATCCCAACATTATAAAGACTAAATATTATCCACACAAGTAGAACTCTATGTGACGATCCTCTCCGCCATACTAAACTGACATCAGAAAAGGCAATCAAGAGGCTCCCCAAAATGGTATGGCACACTTATCATTTACTATGCCCTGAAAACCATGTTTTCACCACCTTAAGGCTTATGGCAGGTGTGAGGAAGAATCACAGCAGGATACTAAAATGAATCTACATGTTTCATTTCTCCGTGCTAACTAATAATTGTAGTTTGAAATAAATGTTTAATTACATTCTTTTTTAAAACATTTCTCTCAAAATTAAATTAGTTTTAATAAATAAACGTGGTAAAAAACATTTAATATAGAAGGATAAATAATTGATTGTGACTCTATGTGGTATAAATGAGAACAAATCATCAAAAAACATAATGATAAGTATAAAAATCATCATTTTCCAATGAAATGAGACTTGGCATAAAACAAATGTCATCAAAATTAATCATGGAACAAGAAACATAAAACAAGGACAATAAAGAAAGTCTTATTGCATATCATACTCTAATATAAGTTCAATAAACATCTAAGTGGGAGTAGAAAAAAATACGAGATATCCCTTACTCTCTCTCATGCTCCATATTCCTTCAATGGGATCTCTTGGTCCTTATGGGGAATATTCCCTAGTTAGTTCACAACCAGTACTAGGGATTTAATTATCTAAGACACCTACACACCCATGGTCTCCCATGGACCATAGACATTAAATCACATATATTAGTATAAATTACAATAACATAAACAAAAAACACATATAATACAAATCACAAGGTAAAATCCTTTCATAATACACTTTATAAAGCCATTTAAAATCAGAAAACCATTTTGACGAATGTTTTTCAAACACCATGCATCCATATGAAACAATATCATTTTTATAATCCATTTTGGACCATATAATGTTACAAAAATTCAATTAATTAAATAAAAAAGTTATAATGAGTAATCATCAACCCATTTTGAATGAAATTTAATGAACAAAAACAAAAGTAAAGTATTAAATAAAAGGAATACATGTAAAATATCTGTTTGGTGGAGAAACCTTCCTTGAAATAAGATAAAGAAATAACTCCCTTCAATGGAAGGTACTAGAATATGTATGGAAATTATCTCAAGTACATAAATCTCCCAAAAATTACATTAAACACCCTCTTTAAACCCTTGGTTCAACTATCATAGAATTCTAGTGTTTTAACATTCCCTAGAAATGAATGAGTAATGAAAAAGAAGGGTGGAGAAAAGATAAATTAATGGGAAATAATTATTTTATATTTATGAACACCCAAATGAGTCAATGAAATATACTAATAAACAAATAGTTAATACATATAATAAAATGGAGGTGTTTTCCCATGAATTTAGAGGAATAGAGAGTGATTTTGAGTTAAAATCTGTAAGGGGATAGTATGAAATTACAGGTTTTTAATGATCTCGATAGGACACAGGGTTTTTCATCACATTTAGGAAAATCATACATAGAAAATACATAATCCACTTTACTATAAATGAATAGAACACTGTTTCTTTATGACAACATTACAGTTTTGAAAAAATTGAAGAGGCCATGAAAAACCAACAAGATGATACCATCCCCACTTGTACGACTAAATGCATGGTTAATACAAAACATGTTTTATTGTGCACTTGAAATATTTTCGAAAAATAATAATTTTCATCCTCTAAATCCCATGAACAACACGAAAAATGAATACATAAATAAATAATAAAAAAAGATATATCAGTGATGTAAAGGATGTCATAATTATCCATATCATTCCACATTTCCACCATAAATTCTTCCATAACCCACATTAGAATAAATTTAAATTTTATTCTCCCAAAATCAATGCTTTAGAATCACATGTCTCATGGTTATCTCCCACTATTTTCTAATGCACATAGACTAATAAGATCTCTTTACCTTGGAGAACCATGATATGTTCATCCAACATATAAAGAGGCTCTTAAATAATGGAGTTGTTATGATCCACCTCTAAATCTTCCACTATCTTACGTGAGAGAGGTTTCAAAGTTACTATTTTAACTAGGAAGCATGAATCAAATCAAAAATTGAAAAAAAAATTGGTAGAAAGTAAAAACGATTGTCTACCATACCAAGATACCCAATAATATGAAATATTATAAAAAAATATAGCATCAAATTCCACAAAATTACCAATAAATGATGTATTTATTAAATATATCACATAAAAAACACCTGGTCACTGTCCTCAAACTCAACAAATTGTTGAAAATGATTAAATTATAATTTTTAGCGACTCTGATATATCTATAACATCATATGAATCGATTTTTCTTTCTCTATTATCTAATAGATGTGGCTCGATCGAAAAAAATAATTTCTCACCCAACTCATCTTACAACAGTAGGGGAACAACATAGAAATACATACAACACATTAAAAGTAGACATCCTAATTAATGATTTATAACTATTTTTTTTCAAAAATTCAAACAAAAGAATATATTTTTCCATAAACTCCCAAATTCAAGCATGAACTCTCAAATAATATCCTCAATAATCAAGATATCCCCCCGAGTCTATCCAAATTTTTGTGAGTGATCTGATATACTCAAATTAGGTTTTTTTCCCATGGATTATTTTACTCTATTATAATAATATGATGTAAAATGGTTATATATATTAGAAAATATAGATGATGGAACTGCAATAATTCTAAAGATATCTAATACATAAATATTCTTGATCTATTTCACCATAAATTCATTAATAGGAAAAAAATAATTGATATCTTAAGTTGATTTAAAATAACTTAAATACCAGTATCCCCACTAGGATTTCATGTTATACTAGTCACAAAATTCATTGATATTTCATCCCACATCCATAAAAAATTTCTAGGGGATTTAACAACCCTACTGGTTTCTAATATATTTTTTAATTTGGTGGGAAAACATGAAGATAAAAAATCAATAAATAACTACCTCATTATTCACCACAAATACCAACTTATAATAGTATTTATTATTTTTCAACTCCAAGGTTAGTGATCCATCTAGAAAGAACCACCTAATGAATTACATATTTCCTTCTGTTCAAAGGAACCAGTAGTCTCTTCTAGAAGATCATGGAATCATTGGGAGAATGGGAAAAATCACAAAAATTATCATTAGTATCTAAAAATAATCTTAACTATTGATATTTAGGAATAAATTTTCTCCCACAAAAAACTCAATCATTAAGAGAGGGTTTAAACTAAAAATAATTCAATCCCACATGCTTCTCACCCACACTACATTAAAATTCAGAAATAAATCACCAGATTCCAATTTTCGCTCGATTCTTTTACATAATGAATAAATAATTTCTTATTCAATCCATTAGTTTCTTAATTTATCTTCAAAGGGATATTGGATATATTAAAATTGATGGCCTAAAGTTCTCCCACCCAGAATATCTAACAAAGGTAAAACTCCCTCTGGATGAAGATTTAAGATAATATCTTATGATCTCAGTAAAATTTAAACCAATACACGAAGAAGTGATGGTTCCATGTAAAATATTCATGCATCATATCATCCCAGTCCATGGTATGGGTGGCATATTTATTTTTTTGGGAATATTTGATGTGATCCAACTTCCACCATAATATAATCCTATATCATCACACTCCCCATACAAATACCTAATGCATTATAGTATACTAAATAATAATTACTAGTCTCTAAAATAATTAAAACCATGGTTGTTGTTAGCCAAACCTAAAACAACATAAATGATATCTAGCACATCTCATATAACTATAAATTCATCCCATTTCATGTCAAATAGGTCAAGGGTGAAATAATTATAGAAAGGTCCTAAAAATTGAAATAATATCTACCTATGAAAGAAATACCCTAACCTAAAACACATTCACGAGTAGCACTCAATACATTACCACATGGATCGTCATGGAACCCACATTAATTTTATCCATAGAAAACACATGACCCAAACAAATTATCATGTATCCATACCTAGAATTAAAATATCTTAAAATATAGTTTATTCTATTTTAGGGATTTCATGATAGAAACCAGATTTTCATAATTATATTATTCTATTTTAGAGTACAATAATATTTCATCAATTAGAAAAAACACAAAAAGATAAGAAAAAGTAATGTGAGATCTGTATCATTAATTCTATAAAGATCACATGAGAATTGTTATGTAAATAATGAATGACCAAATATTCAAAATTTCTATACCTACTCCTTAAGGTGGTCTTGGGAGCATCCTCATCCCAAAACCTCAACTGGTGATACTCTGATCAAGGATCAGTTTTAATAATCCTATGGGCACACATAAGATGATAAAAAGATAATTAATAAAATGTAGAAGGTATTTATTCTTGATGGTAACCTAAGTAATAATTTTATAATTAATGGAAATTAAAATACTTCTATATGTATAATCTTCAAAAATAAATATGAGTTCCCATAGTGAAATGATGAAAAAAATGCCATGATTTGAAGAACCTCAAATTGAACATTCGACTTATTTATATTGGTAGGATCCAATTGGTATTATAGTAAAACATATGTCTTACCCTAAGATGTAGTTTTATAGTGAACTCATCTAATTTAAGGGGTGAAAAAATGAAAACCTTTTGTAAATACCTTTGGTTTCTAATCCAGTACCACTAGGAGACAATGATATACACTTTTCTATAATGAATCAAAGAATAAACTAGAGAACTAGTTTGAGATAAATCTAACATCTACAAAAATGGGTCCTTCCCTCTATAAACATGGCTCCCACTTACCCTTGAATATGTGAATTTCACCATAAATAGATTGAAATTACACCTTTATATGATATAAGTCAATTGGATATTTTAATATTATAATCCATTATATGTCAATGATTATATCTTAAACATATATATCCAATACAAAGAAGGCTCACACAACCTCTACATTAGCTGTAAAAACACAGTACTATAGGCATGTAAATCCTTGACCCCTTTTCAATTCCAACATGTTAAATAATTCCTTATAAATTTTAATCAACTCCAATAATAAACCTAAGGCATCAAGTAAGCTGAATCAGATAAAGGTATGATAACATTTTGTATCAAAAAAATCCCATGCCATAATAGAATAAATAATAATGATACCCCTCATGATAGATGGCACAAATTCAAAGTGCTCAGGTTCCACAACCATTTCACAGATACACCCTGACTCAAGATTTACTTATGTATTCTTATACAAATGATAATATCTATAACACCTTGGGATTTAAAAAAAACTATATTTGATAGTGTAAAATATTTGAAACATCAAACTTAAATGTACCAGGGAATATTGTAATTTAAATATGACCATTATTACATATATGTTAAAATACATGGTGTTAATATGATTAACTAATTTATGAAATATAAATAAATTATATACTTAATAAATATTTATTGATAAATTATTAGTAAATAATCACCAATTTATAGTTATTCCATTTTGTTATTCATGAATTAATTTTCTAAAAAAATACTATTTTATTTCATTTAAAGGGAAAATATTATAACTAATTTATTCAAATTTTTGAAATTTAACATGATAAAGAATATTCTTTTTTAAATCAACATTTCAAAATTATCTTCTAGTAAAATATTGAGATGTTTCTAAAATTTTTGATTTTTAATGAATAGTGAAAAATACATATTTTTGTTGAAAATTGTACTATCTTTTATAATGTTTACAAGGTCATATTAAATTTTGGAATAGTTTTAAATTTTCATCACTTCCATTTTCGTAAATAAAATCCAATTATAGTACCTATAATGAGTATTATAATTAAATTTGGAATAAATATATTTTATTCTTAAAAAGGAATTGATCTAAAAAACCACTTTTTGTCATGTTTTTCCAGTTTAATTTTAAATTAAATTCACTAAAAAAATTTGAATTAAAATTAGAACAATGGATTAAATATTTTTAATTAGGTGTCCAGAATTTTCTAAATATGAAACATATATTTTTAATGATTATGAATAGTAAATATTTTAAAAAAATTTCACCAATGTAAGGGTAAATCTTGTAAATAAAGATAAAATATTTTAATGAGCACGTAAATTTGTCCATAAAACATTGATTTATCCTATATTATGATTTTATTTCAGCCACTTCCTTTTAATTTTCAAATATATTCCCTCATTGTTCGATATTTCATTGATTTTTACATTTGTAATGTTTATATAATAGACAATGACCAAAATGTCACTTCTACTTTTAATAAATATAATATTCTTTACACTAATAAAATCAAATTTTGTTAAATTGTAAATATTTATCTTCAATATAATTTTTTTTATTAAGGAATTTTATTTCTCAATTTAGTGAAAAAATAATTACATTAAATTTTTATTCAACACTAACATATTATTTATTTAATTAATGGAAAAAAATTAAAAAAATAAAAAATATTAACTATAAAATAAATTGAATGACTTATTAGGTTATAAAAATTATATATTTAAAAATAAATTAATAGTCATTTTTTGGAAATATTATATTTTAATATAACATCTGTCATGATTAATTCATACTCAATTTAATTTAATAGTTCCAAAAATAAAATTAATGATATTTTATAATAAATAATATTTCTTTAAATGATATATAATTCCTAAAAATACAATCATCATATAGTTTATTATTATATAGTTAAAAATTTCAATCATGGTCCATTTATTAGCCAATTTTCCTTTTATAGTAACTATCATGACACATAAAAATTGAAAACATTATTGTTAAGATAAATGTAAAAAATGATTAACACAGGCGAAAACTAAAAGATAAGGGTATTTACCCCATATAAACAGGTAATTTTTTTATGATAGGATTTATACCTATACTCATTAAATATCGTAATTATATCAGTTTTGATACTTTTTTTTTGATGTAAATTACTTTATATTAATTTAAAATTTTAAGAAATTACAAAAAGTGCCCCTCCACTGACTTATAAAATGGAATCAAATATCCTTATTTGGTTACACCTAAAAATGATTTGGTTCATCCAATAACTATAAAAATTTATTTGTTAATCCCTAAATGATATTCGAGAAAATTTATTTTTTATAATACTCTGACATGAATTCTTTTGGTGTAAATCTAAATATGTTTTCAATAGAAGTAGAAACAATCTTAACCAGGAATTGTTTTTCATCTTCCACCTCCTTAAAATATTTTTTAACCATTATGATGTTATGAAATTATTATTTCCAACATATTTAAATTTTATTATGTTAATTGGATAACCTACATCCATCTCCTTTTCATTAATAGGGAAACGAAACCATTATTTGTGTGTACGATGAACTATCATCTCATGAACGTATGTAATTCATTTTCTATAATCAGATATCATGAATATATATGATAATTGATTTAATGTATGAATATTATTATCATGTAATAATTATAATTTTTAAACAAAATATAACATGAATTTTTTATCATTTTTATTCATTGAATGATGATAACGCCATTCATACGTACTTATGGAATACTATCTCAATGAAGCAATGTGATTTGTTTTTCATCACCATATAACATAGATGTGATATAATAGTGTAATTAAAGAAAAAACAATATATTCCATAGATTATTATAATTATTTAATGATACAATTTCACTAACCTTCTATAAATTATGGTCATTGAAAAATAGAAACATCACTCAGGCATACGTATGACCTAATCTCTCCATTATTGCAACATAGTTCATTTTTCATAACCTCATTTCATTGAAGGTTTTAATAGTAAAATATATGTATAAAAATTATAATTATTTCTATAATATTATTCTATATAT
This sequence comes from Viscum album, assembly GCA_963277665.1. NCBI lineage: Eukaryota > Viridiplantae > Streptophyta > Magnoliopsida > Santalales > Viscaceae > Viscum > Viscum album. The sequence goes on from OY728137.1 coordinate 1,911,188,751, forward strand.
TATTAAATAATAACCACAATGACCATATTCAACCTTTCGAACTCATTTTGGACATATAATCCGATTGTGATAACAAAAATGGATAGGAACATAGATAATTAAGTAATTGAATATAACATAATAATAAATAAATAAAATAAAAAAATTGAAATAATTTACTAATAATGTAAATATTTAACATAATGTTATTATTTAGAAAGATAAAGAATGAACATAATGAGTGAGATTTGAGGTACGAGGCTTTCTTTTAAAAATCATCATTATGTTTTTCCCTTCCAACTCTTTTTATTAAATTTACATGTTCTTATAATTGTTTAATGAAAATTATTATTTAGGCTTCAATGGTTGATAAATTTTATTTTATGCCCATATATTTCATTATTTGCAACTAATTAAAGAATGGAATCTTTTTTATGGTTTTAGGTAAGGGACACTATACTTTAAAAACCTCATTTTAATTGTTCGAATGATTTATTTTCAAAATAATTTTTTTATATTTCCATAGTCTTAAAATTTTATTTTTCATGTATCTATATATAAATTAATTATTAATAAAATTAATTATTATTTATCTTTTTTTACATTCTTCTAACGTTTTTGAAATAGAATATTTTTTGTATTATATATGGAACCTTTTAACATTACTTATAAAAGAAAATAAGATTTCTCTATATTAATGTTTATGGAATCAAAGGGGTTTCACCACCGTATAACCATTTATTTGTTTTTTTGATACATTATAATATTACATGTTTTATTAATAGGAAAATAATCCTTCCATTTGTTTTTTCATATTTTCAAAAAAGGTCTTAAATGGAATCAATATTTTGATATCGAGAAATGTTTTACTTATGGGTGTTAAAGATTTCTCTAATCCACCTTTTTTATTTGGGTTATAAACGTTATCTCACTAAAAATCAGTTTCTATATATCCTTAATTATATATAATTCTTCAAAATTATATATATATATATCCCACATATATACCTACCATATTCACCTTTCTATTGATTGGGTAATGCATTCCTTATAATAATTTCAAAAATACCTTCTTCAAGATATATATTTTTTACGATATAAGGAAATATTATATATGTAATTTATTTCAACGATAAATTAATATTTTTACTCTTTATTATTTATTTTTAGTAATGGTAAATATAATCACGAACACGTTATGATGGGTGCACCCAGAAGAAACTCTAAGGAATTGGGTAATTTTTCTATCTCATGAGATGTTATAATTGGTCTTCGGGGGTAAGCCTAATCCATTATAATACTTTTTCAATGATGTGATGTCTTATTTGTATTTATGCATGAAATATGTTTTTTCATGGTTTTTACGCCACATTTTTCTATTTTAATGATCAAATGATTCTATTTTCTTTATGTTATGATTACACATTACATATAATATGTTTTACACGTATTAATATTTTTCGTTCAAATCGCTTGATTTCAAGGGAAATGATAAGGTATTTTTTTGAAACCAATTTAGGAATATACCACATTTATGGGAATGGGTGTTTTATGTAAATAATTTTCTTGGGTTATCATGTTTTCTTATAAATCATCATAATAATTTTTTTTACATTTTTTTTATAGAAAGTATTTTAAAAATAAAATTCGGGCATAGATTCTTTTTTCTTGTGTATGTAAATTATTATTTTAGATCAATTTATATTATTTTAATGAAAAAATATCATTTATGGTTATAATTTCTAAAAATTATAATAAGTTTCATCCATTATTTAAATGTAATTTACAGAGATTTTTGTGATCATCCATTATTTTCAATGTTTTTAATAGGGTTTAAGGATGAATAAAAAAGTTAATAAACTCAAATTTTTTGACATGGATGTTACCATTAGTGATAAATTAAAGTCTTTATAAATAAATTATTCAATGAGAAAAATTAATATTGTGTGGAAAATTTTAATTTGAATGATTTTTCATAATTATATAATGCTCAAAACCAAAAATGGTCATTGGGTGTGTAAGTGATCCAATATTTCCTCTGGATTCTTTCTATTTGGATAACAAAAATGTGTCCACATTTATAAGTATTAAACACTAAAATATAAAGATATTTTTTTTAGTACCAAATATAGAAGTACTAGTTTTCGGTCCTAATAGTTATTATCAGAGAAAGGTTTAAATAAAATTTGAGATTAGGAAGTTTTCATGTGAGGTTAACTTAATAGTTATGGACCCCGTTATGATTTTATGAGTATAAGGTTGATCATAAGTTCAAAGTGTTTGAAATACCTTTTTATGTATTATGTGATGATACTTAACTATGATTAATGATTATTTGGTAGATGATTTATTAGTTAGTGTTATATGTAACCCTTAGGTTCAAAATAAATTATTATTTGAATAATAATTCAATTTTCATAACTTCAAATGTATAAATGATATTTACGGTTTATATGACATTTGATGATAAAGGATGTTTTTGAGGATGGTCATCGTAATTTTCTTTTTAATTATATATTAATTAAATTAATATCGTTTTTTTATGAAAACTTGCAACACCCGTAATATTTAAAATTTTAATGTTATATTAAATTTTGTTTGAGACACACAACAAAAAATGTAGAAAGGAATATCAAAGCCTGAGACATTATGATATATATACAATTTTAAATAAATTCAATATAATTTATTTCTATCATTACCCAAAATTATGAGATTATCTTATGCTACATACAACATTTCTGTAAGCTTATGTTCCATGCAGCAAGGAGTTATTTCTATATATTTTTTAACAAGCAAGGATAAGTTTTACTGAATACTAATAATAATATTTTTTAAAATGAAAATTATCTCCTGACCAATAAATTAGATTTTATAAATAGTATTAAATAAATTATTAAAATATATGGTTCAACTCATTGGTTACTAATTAATTTAAAATGAATATACAAACCAATTTAGTTTAAAGGAAATAGTTTTGTAAATACTATTATTATGCGCTGAAGGCTTATAATATAAATAATATAATATAAATTATATTATAGTATTATATTAATTAAATTATATGTTATATATTGAATTTTTGTTTTACATTCATCCAATAGATTCAAAAAATAGATTAAATAGTTTCAATTATAACAATTTCTAACTTCAAATAATTTTATATTAATTTTTTTTAATTTTATTAGAGAAAACAATTAAATTTAATTTCCAAGATTAAGGTAAAATGAGTTTACATATTAATAAGTCTTAAAAGATAAGGACTGGAACATACCTAAAACTTTTAAATAACCCATTGGGTAGAGAAATTTTGAAAATATCCCCTATTAGTTCAATCATGGTTCATTATTTGAGTATAATGAGGTTACAGAGACCTCTCTATAGTGTTTATATTTTTGTATTTAAAAGAATGAAACACCTCTTCGAGAATAAAATCACACTCACCTCCCTCACTTATTCAAAAATAACAGGAAATTTTACTCTTATATAATCTTATAAATTAACTTCTTTAATACCCCTTAATCCTATAATCCGGAATTTCAACATAAATCTAACCAATTATTTTCTTTTAGTGCAATACTATTGAGGATACCCATAGAATTTGTGTTTTTCTAAAAGAATTTTTATTATATTTCCTTTCCTACCACCATCAATTATTTTAATATAAATATTATATAATAAAAAAAATTTAATAAATATAATTAGATGTTTTATGTTAATGGTACTACCTAAAAAAACACAAATATCTATCAAATGGGTTACAAAATCATCATTACGATCTATGGTGGGCTACCGCATCGCGAACCATTATCATTTATTTTTCCATTACCACCCTTCAAGGTTAGGAATAATGATAGAAATACTTTATGTATATTATATATATATATGATTTTATTATTCTTTTTATATCCTTATATAACACACTCCATTATTCTTAACATTTTATGGGAATATGAAAACGTCACTCATGTGTACAACAGACTACCACCTCACTAAACAATGTGATTCCTTCACTATTTACATGGAATGTATTACGGATGGGTTTAATAAAATTATGGGATATATAACACAAATATATTATAATTTTATTATCATATAAATATATATCATTAAATTATTATCGATGTGATAATAAAATGGAAGCAATGTTCATGCGTACGTAAAACCTACAATCTCTATGAACAGTGAATTACATTTCTTATAACTAAATTTTACAGAATAATATAAATAAATATATATTTACATATAAGATATTTAAATCATGATTTATATTCTTGATATGAAAAAACCATTATTGATGAATGAGTAAACAAAATAACAAGTCAGAACATACTAAAAAATCAGGGCAATTAAAACATGAAATAGTAATAGTAATGAAAAATTATTAAAAAATGGCTGATCAGATTTTATAACCGAATAATATTTGGTATTAAAAATATTAATATTGTTCGGGTGTATGTTAATAACATTACTAAAACTATTATATATGTGTTTAAATTGATTTTGACCAATAGTAATCGTAATGTGAGGGGTTCCATCTCAATTTTTGTTCATTGAGGAATATTGTAATTTTATGCACCTAGATTCCATTATGAGTTGTATAAACTTAACCTATTACATTTAATGTTGTTATAACTTTTTTATTCATTGTATTATTAATTTCAATATTAATTTTTTCAACTATGTTTATTTGAACCTGAAAGATACCAAGTGGTAAGAAAATTTCATAACTCTATTATTTTTCTTTGGGTTATATTACTTTTTTATTGTCATTAATATCATATGGTTATCTTTATAATTACATTGAAAATATATTTATGTATTTAAAATTCATTTATGCGGATTTATAATTGACACATTAAATAAAATCACTGATTAATTCTCACTTTATCATTATGATCAATTTAATTGATTATTTCACAATCGCATTCTATCCAATATTGATTATTCTTAAAATTACATTAAAGGAAATTATATGATCATTAATTAATAAACAAGTTAATTTTATTCTAATATAGTTATTCATTGTATTTTTCAATTTATAGTACCTTTTTTTACTATTGGTACATAATGGTGTTGAGAAATTGTTTTAATAAAATATGACTTCATTTCTCTCTTCGGATGGAAATAATTTTTCATAAAAAAACTTTTTTTATATTTTTTTCTTTTTCATTAATATTGATTTTTAATGGACTTTTTACCTATATTTTATTCTAATTTTTTTCAAGAGAATATTTCTTTCTCATTCAAAACATGTCACATTCCTAACAATTTTATAAGGAAAATAGAATTCTCTTTTTACCTAAAACAAAATTACTCACCAACATTTTAATGAAGCTCTCTTTTAAATTTTACTAATATTTTTTTAAAGATTTATTTTTTAATAAACAAATTCAAGGAAATGGATTTTCATAATGGTTTTTAAATGAAAAATGTATATTCCTCAAGATTGCTTTTAAAGATATTTTTCTTAGTTCATAAATGAAAAAAACTATATTCATACATTGATGGTTATTTTTCATATTTATATGATCCTTATTCATAGTTTTATAGTTTAAGATCATTTTTATCCAAGTATAGCATTGAAATTTACTTCCTTGAATCATTTTATAGTCATTAACATCCCTTGAGTTGTTAATTTTATAATGACAATTTAACCTCAAATTTCCCTTGAATATCCACATTATATATCAAGTATACAGTTATTTACTAAACCATATTTTATTTTTACATAATTCTTTCACATTGATAGTAAATTTATTATGTGAGGAAATACGGAAAAATCTTTATTCTTTAATCAATACATAAAGTTGATAAAGCACATTGTTTATGAAATAATTTGATTATTAGATATATAAAAGAATTCATTGGACTAATCTGACATGGTTTGGGGACAATTTAATGTATTATTATCAATGCATCAACAATATCATGATATGAATCAGTTGGCCAAATTAGATGGGTTCCTTCTCGGTATATTTTTAATTCATATTGTGAATGGTCTTGAAAGTAAAGGTTCCATGTAAATGGGAAACATCATGTTTAATAATTAAGAGTCTCCTTAATTCAAATTAAATTATTCTTATCCATGATTGTTTCACTGTGAAAATATATATATATGAATTTCATTCTAATTTTGATGATTAAATAGAGTGGTTTTCAGTTATTTACCATTCTATACTGATTATGCATTATATAGTTATGTAAATAAAATTTGTGGTAGATGTTTAACATTAATTTTTTTTATATAGAAATTTATTTAAAAGGTATGTGTACTCAATAAATAACATTTTTGTATAGACCATGGTTATTTATTCATTATTTCCAGCACTATAAATAACCCTTATTGAGAATTTTATCTCACCCTTATTTTTTTTAATTTTCCCAAGGTTATGAAGATGATATCTTTGAATGAATTTTCAAGGATGCAGTTTATTATCTTTTTATATATTATCATATATTTTTTATTCCCACTGTATAATGGGTATCATGTATGTAATCTAGTTTTTAAAAACATCTAAATGGTTCAATCCTTTAATATTTTAATATTGAATGTATGATAATGTAATAAGTAAGGCACCAACTCTAGGCTATTGGGGTCAGGGTCATAATTGTTAGTATTAGATTATGTTTAGTAGAAAACATGGAAACTGTATATAGGATATCATATATTAGGGAAAAAACCTAAAATTTAATTTGATGATATGTATAAAATAATATCATAAGGATTCGATCTGTTTCATATTCAGTAGATCGTCTTAGAAATGCATCCTTACATAGATAATACATGTTGATGTGGTTTGGGAATAAATGTACCTAGGAGTAATTACACTGAAATAGAACATAAATATTTGCTTGATCGTAACCAGTTACATGACAGCAGGCCTTACTACACTCTTAGTATGGCACTCATGGGGATATTTTTCAGAAAATCAACATTTTCTATACAAACAGTTATTAAGGATTTGAGTGTATAATCACACTGAATAGATTTGGGTTAACTTAAGGATTCATAGATTGAAGATAATGTTACCTGAATTAAACATACTATAAATAAATTGTGGTTAATACCTAGACGAATGTAAGACATATTTTGAAATAAATTTTTTGATGAATTTATTGTAATTTCATAACTATATGTTTAAAGTATTTTTACCAATGGTATTTTGGTTATAAAGATCATACATTAGTATGGGAAGATGATAAATTTTAGAAGTGCATTTTTATTAACATAACGTTCATGGAAACCATCATGGTTAAATAAGTTTAACATTGATTATAAGTTTAAAGTATTATACAAATATTTTTTAGGTTGTATGTGATGAGATTATACCGTGATTAATTACATTTTTTGAATTTATAGAATATAAATATTTTAGTACAAAATATATTTTAGGAATGATGCATTTACATTTTATAAAAATAACTTTAAATTAATTAATATCCTTCAGTGTTGGTATAAAAATATGATTATTAGACTTTAAGTGGATATTTTATAGAAAACTATAGTGAAAAAAATATTTAATTATTAAATTTCAAGGATAACTATCCTATTTTTTGGGGAATATTATAGTAATTATATAAATATGGTTTCAGAAAAAGTACAACCAATATACAGGGGGATAACCAGTCACATCCAGTAAGGTGGTGTATCTTAAACCCATCACCGAAGTAAGATAAGGATTTCATGCCTACAACTAGCCTATATGGTTTCCAGGTTAATATGTAATTATTTTTTGTAAAAAAATTGATGAATAAATAGTAATGATGAACTATAAATATTATATTTGAAGATTATAGATAAATGTATTAACCATATTGGTATGGGAAAATTATTAGAGAAATATGAAAAGACTCTTCACTATTTTATGGACGTTATGATATGTTAATAGTGAATTTAAGTGATTAAAGCATAAAAATCATTTTGGGTATTCATTTCTTGGTGTAATGGGATAAGTGATAAATTGATCGAAGCATAACCAAAGGATGAAATTGTTATTACAAAATTGAAATATATAATGTAAATATATTTTGTTTTATTTTTAGATATTAAAATAAAAATAAATTTTATTAAAAGTATTTGAAAAAAATTATCCTATTAAATTCATGTTTGATGAATGAAACTGTTATTCAAGTCATCACATATTTTGGGATTTGAGTCCCTCAACATTAAATTGATCATTTAATAGGTTATGATCAATGACCTCAATAACTCCCTATAATTATGTATTCCTTCACTCAATTTCTATATATTATCTTGACACTAGGTTTATATTTCATAGAAACATAGCTATATGTTATTCACATGATCACTGTACTTCTCATTCACTCTTATTAAGGAGATATTTTTTAACTCTTTTACCATGTGGGATTTCCAACAAAATAATTTCTAAATATCAAAAAATTTATTACCAAGATCATGTTTGAATTTCAAGGAAACAATTTATTTAAGGTGTGGAGAATATAACACCCCAAAAATATAAAATATTAATATCATATTCAATTTTTTTGTGACATGTGACACCGTGTGTGGAAAAGAATATCACATCTCAAGACATTATAATATAATTTCTATTTTAATTAAATTTAATCGATTTTATTTCATTATTCACATGAAATTTTATGTTTTTATTGTGTTACATGTATCAAATAATGTTATCTTATGTAAAATGAAATAATGAGTTTCATTGTTAGCTTTTGTTAAATGTAAGATTCAGTTTTACCAAGATACTGTTAATATTATTATTTTAAATTACAATTAACTTCTAAGCATTAAATTGGAGGTTAGGATCAGTATTAAGTAACTTAGGAAAATATATGGTGGAATTCACTGGATACTAATTAATTATAAATAAATAAAAAACAAGTTGAATATAAAGGAAATGTTTCTATAAAACACTATTTTTATGTTGCTATATCGTATAATATTATGAAATGAAATTAATTACTATTATGAATTATCTAAATTAAATATATATATTATATATTCAATTAATATTTTATACATTCATTAATTATATTTTATAGACATAAGATATGAACAAATCCAATTTTACATATAAAGAACTTTATTTTTATAAAGGTTGTTTTGCCACCTATTAATGGCACACGTATAGTAAAACTAAAATTTTACACTATATTGAATTGTATTTAAAAAAATTATATATGAAAGGGGAATGTCAAAATTATCTTATAATGAATTTTTGGTATTTTTATGGTAAGTTTATTTTTTTGATAAATTCTAAAAAATACAAAATTTTAATTGGAAACTGGTCATTATCAAAATAATTTATTATGATAATTTATATTTTAGATTTATTTTAAAGTTATATTAGACCAATTGTACAATTATAAATCCAATTTATTTTATTTTAATCAATTTCATAATGAATTTTTTTATAAAACATTTCAATATTTTAAAAACATTTACATGACAAAACCACTTTTTTGTCACGTATGCGATATAAATTTTAAAATAAATATTGACAATTTTTGAGTTTAATTTAGAAAAATATATTGAATGTTTTTATTAATAATAATTTATATTGTTTAGTTAAGTAAAAAAAATTATCAACGTTATTAGGGAATCAATAAATGTTAATCACAACAATTAAGGTAAAAATATGTTTACTTAGTGGTTAATTTAAAACAATATGGTGTGGAAATGGACAAAAACATGCCCAAATACATTTTAAGGCTATATATAGATCATATTTTATATTTTATAGAATTTTTTTTTCTTATTTTACGTACATGAGGTAAGGGAGACCTGAAAATAGTGTTTAATTTTTGGTATTTGCCAAAATATCCCACCTACTCTACTATGAAAGGGAAATCACACCCCTCAAATATTCACACCAAAAAAGATATTTGGATCTTCGAATCCACCCTATTCACATAAAAAATTCTATAACGAAATCCTATAATCCTTAATTTGGGCATAATTCCAACAAGGGATGTACTTTAGGGAAAACACCTCAAGAAGTGGTAATGTTTTTCTAAAATAATTTTATTATTATTTACTTCTCCACCTCCTTCAATTATTTTAAAATCATAATTGTATAATAAAAATAGTATATTAAATATAATAATATTCTTTATTTAATTTTTATGACCTAAAACATCACACACTTCTGTAAAATGGGTTACTATATAATCAATTGTGTTTACGATAGACTTCCGACTTGTGAACTGATGTCACTCATTTTTCTAGTACCACATTTAGAATGGTAATAAATATGGAAACAAAACTTATATCTGATATAGAATATATTTATTATTTCTTTATATAGGTAAACTACTTTTTTCATGAGTTTTACATCATTTTAAGAAAAACTACATAAATATGTTACAATATTGGATCCATGTGTTTAGTATCCTAAGGAAAATTTAGGACTACAGAATACTTAAGCGTGATAATGAATAATCAAATATTTAAAATATTTTTATTTATCCATATAATATCACATTATCCTTAGTACGTGTAGTCAACTAAGGATATACATCAAAGAAAAGCGTGAGCCAAAATTCCAATAAGTGGATGAATTATTATATGAATCAATAAAGCATGTTTTCACATAAAAATAATCATCCTATCAATATATTAAGATCAAAATAATAACAATTATATGAAACATTATATAAAGTCACAAAATGTGGAAATAAATAAAAACGAAATGTATTGTCTTAGTGGTTAAATACCTTTGATATTTATGAATAAAGACAGCATCAGGTTCACACATAACATATTCACATAATCATGAATGAATAATTATGAACAATGATAGAATGATGTTCATGAATATTAGAAATTATATAAAGAGATGTATCACATCACCCAATGCATTTTACAGATATATATTTATCATCACGCCCATCACAACATAACATTTACAAAATCATGCATGCCACATAAAATGTGTGACAGTAATAACTGTGAAATAACCCATGGAAGGAATGGGTTTCATTAGTATTTCATTAATAATTAATTCACTAATGAAATTTTTTGTTACCAAAAATATAAAAGGTAGATCCTAATTGGTTAAGATATCATCACTCCTGAGGAAAGAATAAATAACTCAAGATGAAGCATGTTGTTTTTCGTAAAAAAGATTTGTTTTCTAAAATATTTATATTTTTTAGAAAATCATATTTTGAAAAATTTATATCCCTGAAAAAAAGTGAAAAATAATTAAATGATATATAACGATCATTAAATGAACATATATACAAAAATATTATGTGAAAGGGGAAAACCCAAAGAAATATATTTATGTTCAATAATCCCCTTATAGTATATCTAGATGGGTTTCTCAGTTATACTTAATATAATCTATAATCAAATTAGATTCATTAGTTTCTAAATTTAAAACCCATTATACCTTTATTTGATTTATTATAAATTTTCAAAATAATTTATAGCAATTTATATGAGTTATTGATTTTAATTTTATCATCTAGGGAGTATTCATTTTTTTAGTTTTCTTGATTAGTACACATGTATACTAGTATAGAAATTTTTGTGAAACCATAATTCTCTGTAATTAAAATTATATGTTATTAATAAACCTAAAATGTCCAAATATCCATATACATCATTTTTTCTCATATTAGTATGATTAATTAGATGAAACATTAGTGATAAATGTTTAGATTATTTTGGAGGGTTTTCAATTATTATGAACTAGTTTTGTTTTATTATATAATTATATATATAAATAGTGTTGAATAAAATAAAAAAAGTTACAATAGAAAATTTTCTATATTTTCTAACCATTATAATGGTTTTATGACTATACATGAAGACATTAATGGAAAATGAAAACCCTTCATCCACAAAGGCGACGAATCCGCCCATCATGAACTATGTTTTCATTTTTAGAATAAAAAGAGAAGAGAAGAGATTTTAGGTTGAATATTACACTAAAATAATAATATTACCATATATATATATATGTATTTAAGACTTGATTTATCAGGCTTCTTTTGATAGGGTAGGTGAGGAGAAGATAATATAAAAAAATAAAAAAAAGAATGGGGATTTACTTATTGTATATATATATATCCCGGAGAGCCTCATTAAGGAACTTGGGTTTGTAATTTTGTTAAGAAAAGAATATATTTGTAGTGGGTTAGATTCATGAGAAGTTAATTTAGTATAATTTATACAAGATGCAAGTCTTTGGAGGTATATGGAGAATATGTAATTAGGGGTAGTATTGATAAGGGTGAAGGGGGTTGTTTTTTTATTATTTTATTCTTTCTTTTATTATTTTTGATCAAGAGTATCAATAGTATCGATTGACAAGACTGATTATGGTAACTACAGAAGAGGTCTCTATATAATGGTTCTTACATCATCAATGGCTCAATAATTCATGTATTTCTCTTAAAATGTTAAATACTATAAATTTCTGTATTTGATAATTCCCAAAAAATTCAACTATTTTATAAAAATACCGAATTATCAATCTAACCATTTTTAACGAGAATATTAATAAAATTGAATCCATTTTATGAAAATAATTTTCTAAATACGAGTAATTAATGTTTTAATTAAAATAATACTTAATCTGAAAAATATCGATTTAAATGTGGTAACAATTTCGATAACACATTGGAAAAATAATTAATGTCTAACAAAATTACATTATATTTAAAATATTTTATTAATTTATGAATCAATTTTATGAAAATATTTATTTTCATTCCAATCATTTTATTAATTTTATAATTATAAATAAAAAATTTCATTTTACAAAAATAGAAACACTTAAATTAACATTTTAAAAAATTTATTTACTTATAATATGTTATAATTATATTATATATTAATTTATATGATGCATAAATTTTTGTATAATTTCATAGGTGTGGTTAATATTCTATTGTTAAGATTACTATCGATAATTTTCATATTACTATTCTTGCTGTCATGTTACTATTCTATCTATATATGATCTTTATTTTATATAAATACCACTTTTTTAATTATACATTTTAAAGAATGACGGTTTAATTGGTTTATCTATGTGATGGGTGTGTTTTATACAATATAAAATAATTATAAGGAGGAAATTCCAAATATATAGTTATGGTACTTTATATTCTTCCCCACTTTTGAAATGTCTCCCTAAAAATTTCATTTTATATACTATGTTAAAAATAGTTAAGCGTGTATATCTTTCATTGCTTCCTATGGTTACTATGTTTCGTCTTCATACTCATGGCTACTCCACAACTCTTTTACAAGGTGGGTCATTATGTTGCATGATCCAACGTCTTCACTGACTGCTCTTTATACGAGAGATCTTCTTCTAGTTGTACCACCTATGGATATAGAACATGTGAGGGGTTGGGTATATACTTACTCAGTATAGATACATTTAAGAAGTCATGAACACTATCCACATTATTTGGAAGTGAAAACTGATAGTCAAATGATCCTTTGCAATCTAGGATTTCACAGGGTCCAATTTACCATGGGCTAGGCCTCCCTCTCTTTCCAAACTGGAAGACTCTATTACATGGTCATATTTGAAGTAATAATTTATCTCCAACATTGAACTCCAAGTCCCTTAGATGGTTGGTAGTACATATGTTTTTCTAACAGTAAAAAAATTTGACATGTCTTTGGATGGAATGAACATTTTCTATAATCTATTTTACAATATTAGGCCGAAGTAGCTTTTTCTCTACAACTTCACACCGAAAAGCTATAGTTATACATCCCTTCATATAAGGATATTTATATAGATCCATTTGGATACTAGAGTGGAATAATTTTTTATGTGAGAACTTAATAAATGGGTGACTCTAATCCCATCCTCCATTTAATTCCATTTAAGAATATCTCAACATTGTTTGAGTGTTAGAATGGTCCTACTAGTGTAGACATCAGGTTGGGGGTGATAGGAAGTATTGGAATTCAAATCTATACTAAATTAATATTGAATACTTATATTATATTTTTATGTAACTTATGGATCCTGGTCAGATATGATCTAAATAGTAATCCAATGGATACTCACCACATCCATCACATATATCTCATAATGATGTTCAAGAGAGAAATATTTACAAATAGGAATAAATTGGGAAGTCTTGGTATGTTGATCCACCACAACTTTTGTCCCATTGTTCCCTTTGGATGTTTCTCAGAGACCACTAACGATTTCCATGGTGAAATTATCCCATTTCAACATGGGTACATGAAATGGTTTCATCATCCCTTTAAACTTTTTTCTATATTATTTAACATTCTGAAATAGTAAAAATCCTTCTATTTAATCTTGAATATTCTTCTTTATGTTGTCCTATTAGAAGTTATCTCAAAGATCAAGGTACATCCGGGTACTTTTGAGGTGTATAGTGAAATATGGGCTATGTGCATTATCATGTACCTCCTTCTTTATCTCAAGTGATTAATTCACACAAATACTAGTTTGAATCAGACAAAACGATCCCCATCAATATTGAGATCATGTATCTTCCATTTATTTACTAATTTAACCTTATTTTGAAGCTCTAGATCATTCCATTTCCTCATTTTTCTTATCTTGGATAGACATTAAGGAAATTATTTTGGTAATGTTGGAGGTATTGTATACTATAATTATTTCTTAATCTATCCTTTACATATCTTAGATTATAGGTTATTTCTCAATTCACATCATGGATATGGTTACATGATATTTTATTATAAGATCATCATCTAGATTATCCACCTTTCAAAGATTATAATAAATAAATAAATAAAAGTTCTTGGTTATCTCTAAACATATTATTTGATGTACTCTGATATCCTTCTATGTAAAAATATAATTTAAACTCATGTGATTATTATATATGAAATACTTCTCACCATAGAGATAGTAAAACCATATATTCAGGGTAAAAAATGTAGCCTCGATCTTTATATCACGTGTCATATAGTTATTCTCATGGATCGTTATCTAATGTGAGGATTAGACTCTCAATTTATCATTCTACATGATTAAAACACCCAAACCACTCTTTGAAGCATCACTGTATATCACAAAATTATATCTACTTATTGGTAGAGTGATTATAAGTGTAGTGATTATCATCTTCTTAAGATACCTTAATATTTCCCCACATTCTACATTCCAGACATACTTTTCTAGATTCCTTATTACATAGTTATCATGCTAGATAATCGTGATTAATTTCTCACAAATATTACTTAGTAGCCTACAAATATAATAAAAATATGGATTTCTATGAAACCAGTGGGTATGGTACATTCCTAAATTATAATTTTCTTAGAAGGGTACATATATATTCCCTCACTTTTGATCATGAGCCCAAAAAATGTGACTTATTGCAAAGAAAATCCACACTTTCTGAACTTGAAATAAAATTTTTCATTCCATAATGTCACCAGAAAAATCCTTAATTTTTTTTATGTTCATCCATTCTATTTGATTATATGAGAATATCGTTAATATAAACTACCAAAAAATTTCAAAGGTAGTATCTAAAGACTCTACGCATAAAATAAAATAATATTTGAGGGGTATTAGTATGTCTGAAAGAATCACTACGATCACATAATGCACATATATTATATAGAAATTAGTTTAATGAATATATTCTTTATTCACCGTCAGTTGATGATATTAAAAATAAATATCCACCTTTGAGAATTACTGAGATCCTCATAGTTGATCGAACAATTCAGCAATAATTTGAATAAAATACATGTTCCTTATGGTGATCTTGTTGATATCATATTAATTGATACATCGTTTTGTTGAGCCAACATTCTTTTTAAAAAATATCACCGGTGCACAAAAAGGTGATGCACTAGGGAATATGAACCACATGTCTAAGTGATCTTGTTCCTTCTTCTTTAAAACCTCCATTTTGATAGGGTCCATCGGTTTGGTACTTTTTTAGATATGAGTGTGTTTGATTATAAGTTCTATTGATAACTATACCTCATGATCCTGAGAATGTATGGTTAAGTATTTAGGAAATACATCATTGTATTTATTAACAATGTGAATTTCAACCAGGTTGATGTTGTCCTTTGACTTAATCATTTTAGAATTGTATTCTTCCCTGAGGGAATCAACACCCACCCTATTGATGGATTTTCAAATTGTGATTCACAACCTTCCATTAATTTGTATAGGATCATGGTATGGTTAGAAATTTTAAAAAATATTTACTTTCCCAAACCTTGAACTGTGATCCGTATAACGATATCAAATCCATGCACATTCTAGCAACAAATAACACCATGGTATATATTATGAGATTCAATTGATGGCTCTTCCCACATAAAACAATATGAGAATAGTCCAAGACATGGGTTACTATGATTTCACTGCTAGGTTATTTTATGAGTATCTCTACGTAAAGGTATTTGGGCTTTGATTTAATAGTTCTAGAAAAAATTTAGGATATAATGGAATATGAAGACTTACAATCTAATAATACTTTTTACATTATAGAGTAAATAGGAAGTGTACTTTATATGAATTCATTTTCTTTCTTCACTTCACCCATAGTGATATAAAAACATTCCCTTATGACTTTGGATTATGTGTCTATTGATGCTGATTACCCACAAGGGGTTGACATTCAGTGGTATAGCATGCATAGTTCCTTTAATCCATATTGTTTAAGCATGGAACTATTGGTTGTTTTGTCCTTTTTTCCATAGTGTTGGCCATCTTCTTCATGTCTCTTTGATATTCATTACCTTGGTTTCCTTCTCTCGCACACTTGAATAATTTACCAATTACTTTGAGGTAATTACAATGATTATTCCTCACATGATTTTGACATATGGGTGGTTCACATTTCATTCCACATTTTTTATTAGATAATCTATATTGAAACTTATTATTCTATTTCTTGCCTCTATAGCCATGATACCACTACCCAAAAAATTTTTATAATTTGAGAGCACATCAAATAACATCTTCATAAAACCCAATGTCTCATATAACTAGATCCTCTTGAAGGTGTGGTATTGAAATGACTATGACTCAATCATTTTTATCCTAATTATTGATAAAAAACCAGAGGCATACCATGAATTCACTATGGTATTTTCTTTATAATCCATAAAATATTCACAATCCTTTTTCTTGAGTTCTGTGAATTCCCTTACCTTATTATTCTCAAGAGTTCTTGGGAAATACTTGTTAATAAATATTTTATTTATGTATTCCCACTCTATGTATTCTATTTCCTCCTTAGGATTGATGTTCTTAAGTAAAACCCACCAATGATCAGACCCTCCATCTAAATAGTAAATTGAAAGAGTCACCTTCTCCTTCTATGAATAATGGAGAAAAAAGATATTTTCCATTGATTTTAACCACTATTCTATAATAAGTGGATAAGAAGATCCAATAAATGTTGGTTAAAATTTTCTAATAAATTATTCGACAGCTAGTCTCTCCCATTTAATTTAGGGTGGACATTCCACCAGGTTGAGGTTATTATTCATAGCTAGAGATAGCTAGGTAAGCATTACCATAAAATTTTTAACTCCACCTACCATGGAATAGGGTATGTCATTATGGTAATCATTGAATTATCCCTCACATGAGTTGTTACCTTGGTTTCTTCTGGTTCACATAATTTTCGAAAATTGAAAATGTTTGAAAAAAATTGAGTAAATAAAGAAGCAATAATTTATCCTTTTAAACTATAATCACTAAAGGCATATCTTATAGGATCCCTATGTTAAGAATTTTTTCAAAATAATGATTCTAGGATACTGAAGTATACATAGTATTATACTAAGGGGTTTAACTAGCTTTATCTAATTCGAATTATGAGATCGACTAAAATATTCTCTAGTACAACTATAGAGAACGTACTTTTCGTACATTACATTTACATAATTTTAAGAAAAACATCATAAAATCATTACAATGTAGGATTTAGGGGTTTATTTTCAGGTTAAATTTAATACCATAAAATACTAAATCATAGTAAAACATGAAAAATAATTTAAAATAATATTCATTGTTTTTATTGTCTCACATTTTCCTCATTAATTATAGTCACATGTGAATATACATCAAAGAGATCAGTGAGCTAAAATCCCAATACAATGATGAATAAATAAATGAATCAATAAAACATGGTTGAGAATAATCATAATTATAATATAATCTAAGAATAATAATAATTATAATGGTAGTAAAATTTTGACAGTGGAATGAAATGTGGAGAAGCATAGAAAATGAAACATCATGTCTTAGTGGCCAAACACCACACATAGTTTTAAAAACATCTAACATCATGTTCAACAATAATATATGTTCATAATAATAACAACATAATTTAAAAAAAAATATAGAATTGTGTTTATGAATAATTCAAATTATCTAATGACATACATCATATTACCAATTTGATTGGAGGGATATATAATTATAGGACCACCCATCATATCATAAAATTTATATAATCATGTAGGCCACATAGAATATATGACAATCATAATAATGAAATAAACAATTTAATTGAATGAGTTTCATTATGAATTAATTCGTGAATAATCTTTGGGGTTATGAAAGGGAAGATCACATTTGGTTTATAAATCATTAATATTGAGTGAAGATTAAATAACTAAAGTGGAATCAAGTTGCATTTTGGATAGAATTGTTCTTTTGGAAAATCATTATCTTTGTCACAAAATAATGTTTTGAAACGTGTATATCCTCAAAAATAAAGGTTAATAATAATTAAATAATATAAAAGTATCATTAAAGAAACATACATAATTAAATTTTGGGTAAAAAGGTAAAATCCAATAAAAGAGAGTTGGGATTGAGAATTCACACTCTCTATGTATGAATGTCTTCTGCACATATACATAATATCCGATATAATCAAATTATATTCCTTAATAAAATAATTAATAACCAATTATACATTAATTTTAATTATTATAATTTTATTTTGTTCATTTATAGAAATTTTTATGAGTTATAGAGTTTAATTTTGTCATTCTGGGAGTGTTTATTTTTCTGTTTTTATTATAGGTTCACTTGTATAAAAGTATGGAAGGTAGTGTAAAATTAGAATAATTACCTATAATATAAATTATATGTTATTAATGAAGTTATAAATGATTAAATATTCTTATATAACATTTTCTTTTGATATGATGGTTATTCATTAGATAAAATTTTTATGAAAAACGTTTAGATTATTTGGGTGGTTTTTCAATCATCATGAACTAGTTCTGTTTATAATAAATTATTATTTATATATATTAGTTTTAAAAAATAATAAAGTTATAATATAAATATTAAAATATATTTTTAATTTTATAATGGTTTTATGATCATTCATGAAGGCAGTAATAGAGAATGAAATCTCATCATCCATGAATGCGGCGAATTGGCACATCACAAACGATGTTTTCATTTTTAGAATAAAAGGAGAAGAGAATATATTTATTGATGTATATTATATTAACAAAAACAATTATAGTACATATTTAATAATTAAGTTATAATGAGACTTTATATAGGTTAGATGATGAATTTTTAAGAAAATCAAAATAAAATAAACGAGAAAGAAGTGGGATTTTACCTCTTGAATATCTTTTTCCTTGAATACCTATTTGAGGCACTTTTGTTTGATATTTTATTGATACCAGAATCCCTTGAATGTGGTGAAGAGGCCTTATAAGTTAATATTGTACAATTTATACTAGATAAAATTCTTTTTAGGTGTGAGTAGAAGAGGAGGGAAGGGGTAGCATTTATTTTGGAAGAAAGGGGTGTTTTTTGATTATTTTATTCAACGATTTATTATTTTGTCTTAGGAGTTTAAATATTTTTTATTCTCATGAATAAATAAAAGAAATTGATAATTATATTAATAGATAAGTTTTCTTACATAAACAATTAGTCAATAATTCATGTATTTGTCTAAAATGTTAAATACCACAAATTATAGTATTTCACTATTCACGAAATATTCAACTATTATAGGAAAACCCCCAAGAATAAACGCTAACATTTTTTAACATGTAGATTTTAAAAATTTAATCTATATTTTGAAAAAAAAATTAAATATTAATAATTAAAATCATAATTTATTTGAACAAACCTGATTAAAATATTATAGTAGATTTTACAACACTTTGAAAAATTAATTAATGTCTCGTAAAATAAACCTATAAATATAATAAAATAGAATTTAAATTTATGAATATATTTTATGAAAAAAATTTATTTTGAATCAATACCTTAATTTTTATATTAGAAATAAACATTTATGTTAATAAAATATCAACTCTTAATTTATCATTTTTAAAACATTTCTTTACTTATAACACGATATAATTATTTCATATATTCATTTAAAAGATTCCTCAAGTTTAATTATAGTTTAATAGGTGATGTTACTATTTTATTGTTCTTATTAATCTTACTAATTGTCATATTACTATTCTAAAATCCAGGTTACTATTTCATCAGTATAGGTTCCTTAACTTCTGTAAATACCACTTATAACGTACATTATTTTTGAGAATGATGTTTTTGTTAGGTTCTCAATGTGATGTATTTGATTTATACTCTGTAAAATAATTAATATAATGTATGTTAAATATATAAAATTATGATTTATTACAAATTAAACTTTTGGAATTATATATAACACATAACTTCATGCTTTCCATTTTTTCGAAATATGAGAACGTTGTTTGTGTGTATGACGGACTACAGCCTCTTGAAGCGATGTGATTCATTAATAGTTTACATGAAATGTATTAAGGATGGTATTAAAAAAAATAAGTGATATATATTACATAAATATTAAATTATATTGATAATATATGTATATGTATTTTTCTTTTTCTTTAACACAATATAAAAATGCAAGAAACATTAATATGTACTTAAAACCAACCATCTCTATGAAAAATGAATTTCATTTCCTATAACTAAATTTATAAGATTATTATAAATACATACATAATTAATATATATGATATTTAAATCATTATTTAAATTTTAGAGATGATAAAATCATGATCTATTTAAGAGGAACAAATAATTAATGAGAGAAAACATACTCGAAAATCA
This sequence comes from Viscum album, assembly GCA_963277665.1. Classification (NCBI taxonomy): domain Eukaryota; kingdom Viridiplantae; phylum Streptophyta; class Magnoliopsida; order Santalales; family Viscaceae; genus Viscum; species Viscum album. The sequence continues at coordinate 1,911,209,825 of OY728137.1, forward strand.
AGGAAATTAACACATGAAACATAGAAAATAATGAAATATTATTAAGACAAGGGTGATAGGATTTTTAAAAATAGTCATATATGATATTAAAAATATTATTATTAATCTGTTTTAATTTAATAAAATTCATAAAAACATTATATATGAGGTTTATGAGCGTTCAATGAGAAGAAAGTGTAAGGTAAGGGATTCCATCTAAATTTCATTTCATTTATGAATATTGTAAGTCTATGTACCTAGTTTATTTTATAAGGTTTAGATATTACCCATTTTAAATTTAATACCCTAAATATTGAATTATTCATTGTGTAACACACCAAAATTATAAAGTAAGAATATTATATATGATAGAGTGATTAAGATGTGACACAAAGAACATAATACAATGATATATAAGAATATATTTACTATTTTAAATATTTTCTTTATATTTTATATTTTCAAATTACTGGAACACCGAGTTAGCATGATTTACATGCACAAGGGATCTTATTCAATGGATTGCATTATTTGCCGGACCAAGCTTTAACTGAACGATAATATATTATTAAAATATTATTATTTAATATAATAAGATTTAACCGTGAATTTAAATTAGTATTTATGAGTATAATTTACTATTTTATGAAAATATATGGTTTACACCAATATAAAATGAATTTATAGGTTACAAATTAATTAAAAATGAATACAAGAACCGATTTAATATAAAAAACAATATTATTATTTTTATGCTCATAAATGAATGAAGTCTTAATAAATTAAATAAATTATAAATAGTGAATGATATTAATGAAATATATATTAAATATAATCAATCATATTTTTTTTATAATCATCCAATTGATTCGGTAGACATACTATAGGAAAAAACACAATATTATACATAAAATACTATATTTTTATTAAAAGTAGTTTTGATGACTTTTAATAGATAACCTATTTTAAATACTATTTTGAACCTTTTATAAATTTAATATTAAAATATAAACCTCCCCTTTGGATGTGAAACATAAAAATTATATTAGGGTGATGTTTTGAAAATTTTCTGTATAGTTTAATTTTTTATTGGATAATGAAAAATACTTAAATTTAATCCAAAACTGTTTTTTTGTCTAATTTATTTATAAGGAAAAATTATAATTTTAATTGGTTTAAAATAATATTTATCTAATATTTTTATAAATTAAACCAATATAAGTAATTGGAATCAATTTCACATTGAAAATGACTATAAAACAATGAAAACATTGGGATATTTTTACTTAAAAAATCGCATTATCATTCCATATGAGGGATTAATTTTAATTTAATTACTGCTACTTCTTAGATTGGAATTTGTAAAAATGGATTAAATATTTGGAAAAAACCTAATTTATAATATATAATATGGATAACATTGATTTTTTATCAAAAATATTTGTGAATGTAATTAAAATTAATTACATTAATTAATGTTAAATTAAGCTGAATATGGACTAAACCATAACATTATGTCCTAAAAAGACTTATACAATTGTGTAAAATCCATTTCATGGACATATATAGACCATATCAATCCATATCTCAACATTGGAACATTATTTATCCTCATTAAATAAAAAAACGTTGGTGGGGTTCATTTATTTTAAAATATTACATGGGTGTCAGCCCTCATCCATTATAAAAGTCCTCATTTACATACAATTCAACATAAATCTCAGGCCACATTATTTTAGAAAAAATAATCCAAATTCACTCCCCAAAACACCTTAATTAATCTTTTATGAGTTCTAATTGGTATAAGGAAATCCAAAAAAACCTTTTTGTACATACCAAAAGGAGTTACCGCATTAAGAGTAAACAATATCTATTAAACTTCTCTCTTTCATTTTCATTCTTCACTTCCTCGATTATCGTTATTCCATGATAATATAATAACACATGTATCCCCAATATAATAGGATATTTTTATGTTATGTATACAACTATAACTTCCAAACACATCCATCTAATGGGTAACAATCAGATTGTTTACCTGTATGGAGGACTACCACTGCACTAAACGATTTTTGGGGAAGTGTTGGAAACCCCGCCCCCCCAACGATGTGATTCTTTCATGATATACATGGAAAATATTGAGGATAATTATAATAAAACTATGCAATATATATGAAATATAGATGATAATATAATTAATATACCCATATCTATCATTTACTCTTCATTATTTTAACATGATAAAAGAATAAAGGTAGCGTTTATGCATACGTTCAGACTATATCTCCATGAATGGTACATTTGATTTATTATATTCAAAATGTTATATATTATTCGAGATACATATATATGGGAAAAATATGATATTAATATATTGTTTTAGATTATTTTGTTGTTAAAACCTGATAAATTTGATAATAATAACAAATAACAAGTTAAAACATACTTGACGAACATGGAAATTAACACCCGATATAGTAAAATTAATGTAGGTTTGTTAAAAAACAGGAAATTATCAATTATAATAAGTTAATATATGCAATTATTAACATGATTATGGTTCTTTCATTAGTTATTAATATATTTTAAACCATTATACAAGTGAAAAAAGACTACATAATGAAATGAAGGATAATATAAGGGATTAGACATAAAACATTACATAATCTTGAATTAAATGAATAATTCACATAGAGGATCTTTTTAGGTTTAGAGTTTTAACGAATTATTCCATAACTATTACATTACACCTCAAATATTACAAAGTAGAAACTTCCACTCAGTTTCTATTTTTTTCACAAAATAAAAACTCTTGATAAAAGAGTCATGTCTAGTTCCATGTTTTAGACAACATGACTTTTACTTGATCCCATCCTTGACCCTATTCATCCTTAAGTCCCATGAAAAACATTTTAACACTTCGTATGAGCATAAAAAGATCAGTGAGGGTTATGAAATAAAGAAAGAAAACATTAGTCCACCAAAACATAATATTTTTATCATATCTCATGAAATCATAAGATTTATTAAAAACACATAGAAATCATAAATCATAAATGTATCTTGTGGAATACATAACATACAAACATTTTAGCTTTCATATCTATATAGGGAGTCACATTTGGAAATCCCATTACAGTATATTCCCTAAATCTCTTTGGAGAAACATTAACATTTACATGTGTCACGTTACCCAAGGCATTGGAGAGCTATCTCGGGCTCACCTGCCCTAGGTTTATCACAAAACCACCCGTATACGTAAACAATGACCACGATCCATAAAATATTCATAACCCAGAAAACAAAATAAATGATTGATAACATTTCCACATATCAATCTCAATATATCATTTAAATATATTGACATAAAAAAATCCATTATCAAAACCATATTCAATACCAAAATACATAAAAGAGTATATAGTATTTATTTTACTTTTCAAAACATTACATATTGTTAAGGAAGACATAAATAAAATAATACTCGTGGCAGTGGAAATGGTCGTTGTCAACTCTTAGGTTAAAAAGAAACCTTCTTTTTTGTCCTTCAGTAAAACGCCTTGTAGATAAAACTCAATTTGAATGAAATGAAACGTAAAAGGGTTTTATACACTTTATAAAAAAAATTCATGTATTGTGATTCCTAGATGAAAGGAGATTGAGATTCTGTCCCTTTCCTCGTGTCCAACTTGACCTGTTTGTCCTTTATTCTCCTTTCATTTGGGTAACTCTATTTGGTTTGAACCAAAATAATTTATTGAAGTGCCTTCTACCTAAGATAAGGATTACAAAAGAATATAGGGATCTTGAGAGCTTGTTTGGTTAGGGGTTAGACAATCCAAGGGGCTTTATAGATGTGAGGAATTAGTTAGAAGTGGATTCCTTTTATAAGGGAGAGGAGGGTCTCTTTAGGAATGTTTGAAAATGTTATTTTATAATAAACATATCTTCTATTTCAAAAGTTACAATTCTCATTAAAGTCTAAAATAAAACAACTCATGTTCGAAATGAAATCATATAATGAGAATTGGATAGTTGTTGGATATAATTTTAATATTTATAATTGTATTTATTTAAATCATTAATTAATGAGGTAAATACAATATCATATTTGTGTAATTAATAATTTTATTTGCATGATTTCTAAAAATTATAAAAAAAATAGCATGATGTTTAAAAATCTTTCTAGCTTTCCAATGAATATTTATAGTTGAATACATAACTTATATAACACCATTTAAAAATTACTTTACTAAAAGATATATGTTTGTGCCATTTTTGACATTACGTTAATTATTTAATCTAAAGAGTCATTATCACTCCAATGTGGATCTGTGGGGTCCCAAAATCGACCCAAGGATTCACATGGTTGGCCATGAATCATCCAATGAGGTTAGGACAAGTTTTATGGTAATTTTGTATTATTATAATATTCTTCTTACCTCGACTTACCCTATTTATCTTTAACCGCAGTAAATAAAAGTCCAAAGTTATTATTAAACAATTTTTTTCAACTTATTGAACGAAATTTTTCTTACTAATAATAATCATGTATGTTGGATTTTTTAAATTCTATTTACAGAATCAGTAAAATATCATTTATGTCACGACCCGTCCTCGAGACCTGTGTCGTGACTACCCCAAGCCCGCCTTCGATAGGCCAGGGGCTGGCGACTAGCACCAAGGCGTAATTCCCGGTAAAAAGGGAAGGGATTGCCTTTGTAAAGTAAACAAACACCACAGATCAAGAAAGCAGTAGAAGTAAACACTAAGTAAAACTGAGTACAACAGTATGTTCAGAAATGCAAGTGGGCCAGTATACAAACCCAAACTGAAAGTAAAGTACAACTGGAAGGGAAAACAACAACTGAAAAGTAAGCCGCAACATCGAGCTGTCCACTGGAAATCCCTTATGAAGGGTGGGTACATATACCATCCACTCCTCCTCGGGTCTAGCCGACCGCTCCGAGTACATCCCGCCCAGTGGTCCACCTCCAGGTACCGTCCTGCTCTGCAAGCCTCAACCACGATCAGTGCTATCCGTCGTCTGCAACCAACACAACGTAGTGCGGGCATAGCCAGTGCAGGGGTGAGTATAAGCTACTTAGTAGGGACCCCGAGTCCCCCGATGGTCTCCCAAAATTTCACAAAGGAAAGATACAATCACGAAGTAACATACGACACTGCTTAGGTATATGCGCATACATATACCAAAGTCATCAATCCTCATTCGGCTCCAACATCCGAGCCCAAGTACAACCCAGTACACACAGGAAAGAAAAACGTAAATCCACACAAGATAGCATGACACAATCCACATAGGAAAGTAAAACGTAAATACACACAGGATAGCACAACAAAATCCACATAGGAAAGAAAAACAGGATTCAGCTCACACAGGTATACTTCTTCGTATGATGATAGAGATGATAAGATATCGCCACTAATTAATCTAATCCGTCGGACCCACAAAGGATCGATAGGTACTAACCCCAGATATAACCCACAAAGGATCTGACCCACACAAGATCGATAGGTAACTAACCCCCGCAATGACCCACATAGGATCTGGCCCACAAAATATCGATAGGTAACTAACCCCCGCAAAGATCCACACAGGATCGGACCCACACAGGCTCTGTAGGTGCTGTCTCACACAGAACCACTGAGCGCTGACCCACACAGGATCGGACCCACACAGGATCGGTAGCACTGATCCATGTAGGATCGCTGAGTACTGTAGTCGTCGCCGTCAAATCCATTGAGGATCTATGTACAGTCGTCGTCGTCGTCACAGTCGCAAACACAGCCAGCACTAGGGTTCCCGCACACAGCAAGCTCGTTTGGGAGGGTCCGCTCCACGAGCAGAGAGGCTGATACATCAACAGAAACATAGTCCAGAGTTTATGTATCCAAATGTTTCGTATCGTCAACAGGAACTCAACGTCGCAGACGGCTCGTCAATCGGACGCCGGGTCTGAGAGTTATTGGCTTTTTCGTCCCAGGGGCCCGGTTGGTTTTTAAGGAAAAACCAACCCGACCGTACTCCACCTATGTCCAAACCTTGGTCAGAGTAAGCCAAAAGATCTGTCTCACTAAGAGGAATCCAACAAAGTCGACGACACATCAATCGGACGTCCGGAGCTTAAGATATGAGTGTTTCCGCTCCGAGGGCCCTGTTGGTTTCGTGTACGAACCAACCCGGCTGAACCCAAAGTATTCTGAAACCTTGAGTGCGATATACCGAAACGACCATCCTGATCCAAGGATCGCATCGCCGCTGACGGCGCATCAATCAGAGGTCCATATCCTGATATATGCACAATGGACCAAAAATAGTCCGAAAACGGGGGTTTCGGGCCCGGACCGACCCTGCCCGAGACCCCTGGGTCGGCCCGGCGGCCCAGCGCACTGGCGTGCGGTGCCAGCTGGCTCGGCCGAACAGCTACGCCGGTCCCCTTCCTACTCCTATGCCGGCGGCCCATTTCCGGCCGCCGGTCCTGCTCCGAGGTTGGCGGCCCATTTCCGGCCTCCGTTTCCCACGATCCGCCGCGACCTGGTACTGGCCGCGGCCTTCAATCGACCGGTGCTGCGCGACGGCGCCGCAACCCTCCACCGCAGCCCCTCTTAGGCTGCGGTGCTTTTGCGGTTCTTCGGCGTAGCACGATGGCGCCACGACATGGTTCATATTTTTTAAAACGCGGCGTGTCAGCATCGCGCATTCTTGCCATTCGTTCCCACGCGGTGCGACAGCACAGCGTCACTTCCCGTCGTACAACAACAATAAGAAAAATATAAGGGAGTGGGGTCGGCCATGTTTGGGCGGTCCGGCCTCATCCCGTTAATTGATAGCATGCGGTCCAATTATACATGGATAATGAACATGAGTAAATCGCGAAAAGAAAACGCATAAACCCCTACATCGTGTGAGCTTTAACGGAGGTTCGTCAAACAAGGATTCGCCGCGGGAAGAGATGTCGTGAAAGAAGACATCGACGGCGTCGCAGTACACGGCGTCGCGTAATCGGTTTCCAAGAACTCGACATTCTTCGTCGGAGACCGATGTGTTCTTCATGTTCTTCGTCAAAGACGAAGAAGTTCCTCAAGCCCTTAGCCCTTTTCTCCCAAAGACTCCACCACACAAAACTAACCCTAAAATTAAATTAAGCCCACACTTAATTTATTAACTAGACATTAGTTTGAATTTCAAACACACACATTAACCTCACTCTTCATTAATAACATATGTTATTAATACTTAAGTTATCTTATTTAATTGTGAGTTGAGGGGGTTAAGGAATGTTAAGCGGTGGGGTTCGTGTGGGCCCCACCACCCTCATAGCCTTCCATGGGAAGTTGGGTAGTTACCCAACTTCCACCCTAAGCTTAAATACACTTAGAGAAAAATAAAAATTGTAGTTAAATTTTTATTTTTAACTTCCAAAATTTTTATCAACTTCTCTAGTGAAAACGAAACTCTAGAAATGGTGTTTCTAAGCATTTACTAGCACTGTGTTTCAATCGGTGCCCTCGGAATTCGATTCTGAGCACCGGTTCAAAAGTTAGAAATTCCCGCTCGTTCTTTCACTGAACAGACCCGAGCTAAACTTCGGATAGAATTTCTGGGCACACCGGGCCTCGGAATCAAGTGCCGTCAGAAACTACGTTCATGTAAAATCCCAAAGCAAATTAAGAAAAAAATGTACTTGAATTTTACGGGTCTTTAAATTACTCCCACCTCAGGGCTTTACGTCCCCGTAAAGATACATCATAAACTAGGGAAACAAAAGTGGGTACTGAGCACGCATCTGAGCCTCCCACTCCCAAGTGCTCTCCTAGAGGTTCTCGTGCTGCCATCTGATGCGCAAAAGTGGAATCAATCGTCCACACAAGACCCGCACCTGTCGATCCTCGATCTCCACTGGGACCTCCCTAAAAGTTTCCCCATCATTAACATCTAGCTCCCCATGGTCAATGATGTGCATTGGGTCATGCACGTATCTCCTCAGGTGAGATACGTGGAAGACGTCGTGCACCCGGTGCAACTGAGGTGGTAGAGCCAGGTGATAAGCTACCTCGTCAATCCTGCTGAGGACTTGGAAGGGTCCGATGAAGCGTGAAGACAACTTGTCGCCTCATCCAAATCTCCGTAATCCACGTCGAGGTGAGACATGCAAGAAGACGTGGTCGCCATCCTCGAACTCTAGTGGCCTACGCCTCCTGTCAGCATAAGACTTCTGCCGGCTCTGAGCTGTCATCATCCACTCCTAGATGACCTAGACCTTCTCTGTCATGGCCTGGACCATCTCCGGTCCCAAAAGTGATGACTCCCCAGGGTCTGTCCAGCACAAAGGAGATCTGCAAGGTCGATCGTACGATGCCTCGTATGGTGCCATCCCGATGGTGGAGTGGTAGTTATTGTCGTACGCAAACTCCACCAAGGGTAGGTGGTTCTCCCAGATGCGAAAAAAGTCAAGGACACATGCACGGAGCATATCCTCGAGAGTCTGAATGGTCTTCTCCGTCTGACCATCTGTCTGAGGTGAAAGGCAGTGCTCGGACATAGCTGCGTCCCAAACGCCTCCAACAACCCCTTCTAAAGCCGGGATGTAAAGCGAGCATCTCGATTGGAGATGATAGATGATGGCACACCGTGAAGCCATACTATCTCATGAAGGTAGAGATGCCCCAAGCTCTCCACTGAGCCCTGCTCTCTGATGGGTATGAAGTGTGCCGACTTGGTGAGTCGGTCGACAATCACCCAAATGGAGTCATGGCCTCTGGAAGTGCATGGAAGTCCAGTCACGAAGTCCATATATATCCCATCCCACTACCACTCCGGGACCTCCAAGGGATATAAAAAGCCTGCTGGTACCTGGTGCTCTGCCTTCACCTGCTGGCAGGTGAGGCATTGAGGAACGAACTCCGCCACAGCCTTCTTCATGCCCGGCCACCAGTTTGGTTGTCTGAGATCCTGGTACATCTTCGCCACTCCAGGATGTACCGCCAAAGGAGAAGTGTGAAACTCTCTCAGCACCACCTCACGTAAGGAAACTGGTAACAAGGTACATCCTATGAAAAGGACGTCGTGCTCTTCTCCAAAGGAGAAACCATCAGGTGCCTGTCCTGAGGATATTTGTGCACTCCGCGTCTCACATTCAGCGTCCCGACGCTGTGCCTCTCTGAACCGCTGCAGTAGTGGAGGGGTGACTGTGAGAGAATGAAGGAAGGCTGCTCCATCTCTATCCACGCCTCTAGGGGCGCTGTTCAAACTCTGTTTCAGCTCCTGGAAGCTCTGCTGACATCTTTCTAACCACACGAAGGGTTTCCCCTTCCTCCTTAACGTTCGGCAAAACTGCAAAGATTTCACCTTTGACAAAAAGGGAAATCCGGTCTCATCCCCTGGATGAACCTCTTTTCTTGTCTAATACAGTCAATCCCGTCACGATTAGTTAATTCATGGCATGGATGACGTCGTAAGGTCTCGACGCTGCTACCAAGAGATCCAACAGTTACTCTTACCTCCAAGGGTTGAGTCACACTCTCGGCATCAGTGTGTGTTCACTGGGTCTCCTCCAGTAAGAATCACGCAAGTGAGGGTCATGCCAACATTTTTTAACCGGCACCTCTTAGTAATAACAAACAAAAGACACGAAATCAAACGTCACCATTTCAAGTGTCTTTTATTACTTCAACTCAAAGTACAAGGACACATGGAAACACAAACTACGAAGCTAGAGGCATTATGGGAAAGGCCTCTATGCCTGGAGCTAGTCCCGCACTAGTCCACCCGCTTCTGGACCTCCATGATTGTATGCTTCAGCTTCCTAAAGTTGTGCTCTCCCCTAAGGTCGGGGTGGACCTCCTGGTGGTAGTGGTGGTAGAGCCTCAAAACGTCGTCCACCACTTACCGCTCGACTAGATCCTCGACCTCGTCCACCTGCTCCCGGCGGACTGCCACGGTCGAACCTCTGCCTCTGCCTAGGTGGTTCCTCAACCTTCTGCTGCTCCTCTACATGGCGGGTTAGGCAGTCACGAGCCATGTGGCCCTGCCCGCCGCATGCATAACATTGTCTTCCACTTGTAAGACTAGTTCTACTGCCTGTGCCCCGCATCTCCGAGCCAGTATCCTGTGGTCGTCCGCCCATTGGCCTGGCCCGCTTGGACCTCTGCGACATCTGTCTACTGCCGGCTGCAGAAGACTCCGCCACGTGTCACCCTGCGGTAGGTCTCGCCACTGCTGTAGACTCAACAAGAAAACTCTCTATGAGAAGAGCTCGCTCCAGTACTCCTGCCTGAGTCGGAATGCTGAGGGAGATCAGCGATGTCCTGATATCATTCCTCAATCCATGCTCAATGGTCCAGGCCTAGAATAATTAGTCTCGTACCATGTCGGTCGAGTAGCGCGAGAGATCGGTAAATCTTGTCGAGTACTGGGCGACTGTCCAGCTGCCCTGCCGCAACTGAAGAAGCTCCTGGATGCGCACTGCACGGAGGGTGGCTGGGATGAACTCCAAGCGGAAGATGCTCTCAAAGTCCGTCCAGAGAAGCGATGAATCAACGTGCACCAGGAGCATCAAGCTCCACCATCGGCCCACCGCCGCGTGCAGTAGGCTCGCTACGAGGATGTCCATGATGTCTGCTGGTGTCCTCACTAACTGGAAAACTCGTACCACTGCCTACACCAATCCTCAATCGCCTGGGGGTCCGTCTCCCCGTGAAACATGGGCGGTCGCTGGCACTGAAACTCATGCAGTGCACTAAGGCGACGTGCATCGTCAGCGGTTGGGGCTGGAAGCATTGGTGGCTCGGCGGGTAAAGGTACCGCTGATGCCTCAGCTATCAATGGGCCATACACCGAGGCCTCGTCGCTCGGTGGGCTGTCGTCACGCTCAACCCTCGAAACCCTAGCTGACTACCGTCGTGGGGCCATCCTGAAAAGAAACAGGTGTGCCACGGTCAAATAGTATACCTGGTGAGCTGACACAAATAATTACACAGAAAACTTAAAACACACATGCAATCAATGTTTTCGTGCATTAAGTCGGAAATCAGAAGTCGGGGTCCTGATGTACAGATATGTCGGCTGCCACACCAACATTGGACTCCCTGGACTGATAACCACACCCAATATGCTTAAAACTATTGCTTCACATAGAAAAAGATCAGAGTCCCATGTTCTATGGTAGAAATGAACTCCTCTGATACAAATTTGTCACGACCCGTCCTCGGGGCCCATGCCGTGACTACCCCAAGCCCACCTTCCATAGGCCTGGGGCTGGTGACTAGCACCAAGGCGTAATTCCAGGTAAAAAGGGAAGGTGTTGCCTTTGTAAAGTAAAAAAACACCACAGAGCAAGCAAGCAGTAGAAGTAAACACAAAGTAAAACTGAGTACAACAGTATGTGCAGAAAAGTGGGCCAGTATACAAACCCAAACTGAAAGTAAAGTACAACTGGAAGGAAAAACAGCAACTGAAAAGTAAGCTGCAACGTCGAGCTATCCACTGGAAATCCCACCTGAAGGGTGGGTAAAGATAGCCTCCACTGCTCCTCGGGTCCAGCCGACCGCTCCGAGTACGTCCCGCCCAGTGGTCCAACTCCAGGTTCCATCCTGCTCCGCAAGCCTCAACCATGATCAGCACTATCCGTTGTCTGCAACCAACAAAACGTAGTGTAGGCATAGCCCGTGCAGGGGTGAGTATAAGCTACACATTAGGGACCCCGAGACCCCCGAAGGTCTCCCAAAATTCCACAAAGGAATGATACAATCACGAAGTAACATACGACACCGCTTAGGTATATGCGCATACATATACCTAAGTCATCAGTCCTCGTTCGGCTTCAACATCCGAGCCCAAGTACAACCCTGTCCACACAGGAAAGCAAAACGTAAATCCATACACGATACCACAACAAAATACCCATAGGAGAGAAAAATGTAAATCCACATAGGATAGCACAAAACAATCCACATAGGAAAGAAAAACAGGATTCAGCTCATACAGGTATACTTCTTCGTATGATGATAGAGATGATCAGATATTGCCACTGATTCATCGAAGCCGTCGGACCCACAAAGGATCGATAGGTACTAACCACCGCAATGACCCAAAAAGGATCTGACCCACACAAGATCGATAGGTAACTAACCCATGAAATGACCCACATAGGATCTGACCCACAAAGGATCGATAGGTAACTAACCCCCGCAAAGACCCACACAGGATCGGACCCGCACAGGATCTGTAGGCGCTAGCTCACACAGAACTGCTGAGCGCTGACCCCCACAGGATCGGTCCCACAAAGAATCGGTAGCACTGATCCACGTAGGATCGCTGAGGGCTGTAGTCGTCGTCGTCAAATCCACTGAGGATCTCTGTACAGTCGTCGTCGTCGTCACAGTCACAAACGCAGCCAGCACTAGTGTTCCCGCACATGGAAAACTTGTTCGGGAGGGTCCCCTCCACGAGCCGAGAGGCTGATACATCAACTGACACATAGTCCAGAGTTGATGTATACAAAAGTTCCTTATCGTCAACAGGAACTCAACGTCGCAGAAGGCACATCAATCGGACGCCCAGTCTGAGAGTTATTGGCTTTTTCGTCCGAGGGGCCCGATTGGGTTTTAAGGCAAAACCTACCCGACCGTACTCCACCTACGTCCAAACCTCAGGAGGAGTAAGCCAAAAGATCAATCTCACTAAGAGGAATCCAAAAAAGTCAACGGCATGTCAATCGGACGTCCGTAGCTTAAGATATGAATGTTTCCACTCCGAGGGCCCGGTTGGTTTCGTGTACGAACCAACCCGGCCAAACCCAATGTATTTTGAAACCTTGAGTGCGATATACCGAAATGACCGTCTCGATCAAAGGATCGCATCTCCACTGAAGGCACATAGAATGGAGGTCTATAGCCCGATATATGGGCAAAGGACCAAAAAGGGTCCGAAAATGGGGGTTTCGGGCCCAGACCGACCCGGCCTGAGACCCCCTAGGTCAGCCCGGTCGCCCGGCCCAGATCGGTGTCCCGTTCTGGCGGCTTGGCGCACTAGCGCGCGGCGCCAGCTGGCTCGGTCGAATGGTCGAGCAGTTTGGTTTGCGGGGGGGGGGGGGGGGGTGGCGCCGCCCCCCCCCCCCCCCCGTGCTTTGTAACCGAGTCACCCCTTAATGGGGGCCACTTGATAGCCGGCCGGGGGTTTGAGCCCCCGATTTACTCTTGTCCGGCCGGCCCACCCCGGCATACCAGTTTCTGCCACCACGGGACCAGCGACGGCCGGTCCCCTCCCTGCTCCGATGCTGGCGGCCCGTTTCCGGCTGCCGGTCCTGCTCCGACGCCGGCAGCCCATTTCCGGCCTTTGTTTCCCATGCTCCGCTGCGGCCCGGTACTGGCCGAGACCTTCATTCGACCGGTACGGCGTGACGGCGCCGCATCCCTCTACCACGACCCCTCTCCGGCCACGGTGCATTTGCGGTTCTCCAGCGCGGCACGATGGCACCGCGACTTGGTTCATATTTTTTAAATCGCGGCGTGTCGGCATCACGCATTCTTTCCGTTCGTTCCCACGCGATACGACGACACCGTGTCACTTCCCGTCGTACCACAAAAACAAGAAAAATAAAAGGGAGGGGTCGGCTGTGTTTGTGTGGTCCGGCCTCCTCGCGTTAATTGATAGCATGCGGTCCAATTATACGTGGATAATGAACGGGAGTAAATCACAAAAAGAAAACGCATAAACCCCTACCTCGTGCGAGCTTGAACGGAGGTTCGACGAACAAGGATTCGTCGCGGGAAGAGACGTCGTGAAAGAGGACGTCGACGGCGTCGCGGTACATGTCGTCGGGTAATCGGTTTCCGAGAACTCGGCGTTCTTCATCGGAGACCGATGTGTTCTTCGTGTTCTTCTTCAAAGATAATGAAGTTCCTCAAGCCCTTAACCCTTTTCTCCCAAAGACTCCCCCACAAAAAACTAACCCCAAAAATAAATTAAGCCCACACTTAATTTATTAACTAAACATTAGTTTGAATTTCAAACACACACATTAAACTCACTCTTCATTAATACCATAAGTTATTAATACTTAAGTTATCTTGTTTAATTGTGAGTTGAGGGAGTTATGGAATTTGAAGGGGTGGGGTTCGTGTGGGCCCCACCACCCTCATAACCTTCCATTGGAAGTTGGGTAGTTACCCAACTTCCACCCTAAGCTTAAATCCACTTAGAGAAAAATAAAAAGTGTAGATAAATTTTTATTTTTAACTTAAAATATTTTTATCAACATCTCTCATGAAAACACAACTCTGAAAAAGGTGTTTCTAAGCAATTACCGGCGTTTTGGTTCCATCGATACCCTCAGAGTTCGATTCCGAGCACCGGTTCAATAGTTAGAAATTCCCGGTCGTTCGTTCACTCAACGTACCCGAGCTAAACTTCGGATAGAAATTCCGGGCACACCGGGCCTGGGAATCAAGTGCCATCAGAAACTGCGTTATGTAAAATCCCAAAGAAAATTTAGAAAAAAATTTCCTTGAATTTTACGGGTCTTTACAATTTAAATGAAAAATTCGGTTTTTTAACTATTACTTAGTGGTATTACTATTCATAAAAAATTGATGTTTTTCCGAAAAATCCAGAAAATTTAGCCTAAGATATATTTGATATTCCAAATTCATAAATTATTTCTATTTTAAAAAATTTAAAACGTATATTTTTGATTAATTAATGTAAATGTAATTCTTGTTCTCCAAACAAGTAGCATGTTTTTAAGAAACAATATCAATCAAATGCTGACACTTGTTTATGTCCAATTTCAAAGTGAAATTAATTCTAATGACCACCATTGGATTAAATTGTAAAAATATAATCTAATAAAACTTTAAAACCATTTAAAAATATAATATAACCAAATAAATAAATTAGATTAAAAATCATATTTGAATTCAAATACAGTATTTTTCCTTATTCATTAAAAATTGAATTTATCATAAAAATAAAAAAAAATTACCCAAAGTAAATTTTGTTGTACCAGTTCTAAAGAAAACATTTATTTGGTCAATTAGAATGTATTAAAGTGACCAAAACTATATTTAATGAGGGTTCTCCATCAAAATGCAGTAAAACGACCTTTTAGTGAATATTAGAGAATCTATGGTTAAAATCGAATCCTTTTCTTATTTTAATCCTCAAAATTTTATTGGATAAATGTAAAATCATTTAACAAACATGTATAATGGTATTTTAGTTAGTTATATTCATTATCACCAATATAACATCTATTCATTAACTACTATTTAAAATAATAATATTATATTATTAGTATGCAACGTAATATCTCAAAGAAACCCATTGTTCCGTATCGGGTAATCCATCGAACATATAATCCCTTTTAGTGTAAAATTATTATTTAATTCACAAATATTGATAATTATAAAAATATAATATTTCTCTATTTACCTGGGATGTTATAGATAAGGGTTGGGATTTTTCTCTCAATATAGATTCTATAAAGACTTCATTGTTGTTATGCATATAGTTTTTTTATATGTTATATATACTTCCCTTTAAAATGATATATTACAAATCTCATTAATATCATGATATTATAAATTTCATTTAATTTTATTTTTTCACGAGGTTATTATTTAAAATATTTCAGTGTGGTATGGGACACTTTGTAATTGATAATGACTATTTTCCAAAAAAATAATCCAAATAATATTACAATGGTATTTCAATTTGAGGAAATTAAATGAAATTTTTTCAGTAAATAATTTTATTTTCCACTGGTTATTCATGACCATTTTCTGGAATTTGAATCATTTTTCCACACTTTTTTACTCAAAATGTTTTGAAAATATTTTTAAGGAAAACTAACTTTATTTCTCTCTTTATTAAGAGAATCTATTTCTTCTAGTATCCATACTCACAAGGTACTTTTCAAACATTTTTACTGTGAAAAAATATAATCTTCTTTTACCTTGTATGGATTGTACGAATTTATTATCTTTCATTTCATTGAATCCCCTATTTCAAGTTTAAATGGTTTATTTTTAAATAAAATGTTTTCAAAAGTTATTTTCAAATAGAAATATTTTTAAAATATTATTCATAAAAAAAATATATTTTACTGAATTATATTTTTAAAAGTATTTCCTTTACATAATAAACAAAAAAACCTTATTTTTAATCCACATGGGATTTTTGTATAGATTCCACACTTATTCTTACTATAGTTGTTTAAGGTTTAGTTGACCAAGTATAGTATTCACATTCAATTCCTTGATTCATTCTTGAAGTCCCCTTGAAATATTAATTTTCCTAGGATCAGTGAGCATTGAATTTATCCTAATTATGCATATCATTTATCATGGAAATTAATATTGTCTAAACCAAATACCATTTTACATACAATGTCTATATTGAGCGTGATTTTGTTATTTGGTAAAATAATTATAATTCTGTATTATTTATTCATTATTGATATTTTATAAGTTATATTAATTAATTTTTTTATTCACTATGAGGAATGATTTGTAAAGTAATTTATAGAAGGAGACCGAACATTATATACCTCCTCGATGTATTGAAATGTTCACATAATAAAAAATAGGTAAATTAAATAGGTTTCTATCTGTAGTTCTAAACAATCTTCTCAATGGTCATGACTGTAATTTGTTTTCATCTGCCTTAGACATGCCATCCAAAAAGAAAGAATGTAAGTCATTTACTGTTAATTTCTATTTATCCCCGATATTTTCCATCGACATATATATCAACATAATTTCACTCTCATATATTGATTTATGGAAGGTATTTCATTTTATTACTTCCTAGATTATTTATGCCTTACATAGTTATATAAATGGAATGAGTTCTTAGTTATTTACCATTCAATATAGATTGATTCATTGTTGCTTCCATTGTATTTATGATTACTGAGAATTTGGGATCATCCTTATTATGTTTGTTTTTATAGGTTATGAAGACGATAACATTGAATAAGACTTAAAGGATACAATTTATTTTATTTTATTGTATAGCATATTTTATTTTTACCCGAACTTATTATCAGTATCATCTATGTAATATAGAATTCCATGAATTCTAATGAAAATGGTCGTTCAATATATTTTTATTTTTTAATAATTTCAATGCAATAAAATAATCCACTGGAAACAGGATTTTGGGGTCAGGGAGTGACATTTGGTATCAAATTGAGTTTAGTATCTACATTGGAAACTATTTTCATAGAACATATATTATGGAACACAACCCTAAGATGGACATTAATGATATGTATAGAAGTACATCCAATAATTTTGGTAAAGTATAGATTATGGAGGTATAAATATAAATGCATCCTTGTATGGATACTATATGTGGATGTGGTTCTCTTACAAATGTACATAGGAGTAGTAACTCTTACAAGGTGTTATAAGATTGAATTGGGGTAACCTAGTACATGACAACGGGCATTACCACACACCGGGTTTGATACTTTTGGAGGATGTTGTTACATCCCATGTTTTTATAAAATGATACACTTTCATATCTATTAATATTTATGAATTAGATATTAAATTTAGTTTAAGTGGTACTAGTTGTGTCATACTGTACCAGACATGAAACATTGGGTGTTTTCGAAATCTTATGTTTTATAGAAGACTGAGATATACTAAAAAAAATAATAATATATTATTATTATTTAAAATTGTAGTTATCTCTTAGACTTTGTATTGGTGGGATTGAAAAAAACTAACTCTATTATTTTTACATCTGTTTAATAAATGTTTTTTACTTTATTCTAATAAATTTTAGAGGCTTAATTGAGAATAAATCGATTTTTATGCATAAAATACTCTATTATTTTTTAAATGTTGTTTACCACCTTTAGATGATGAACCCTTTTTAAATAATGTTTTTATATTTTTATAAGTAATATTTCAAAAACTAAATGTCTAATTTTAAGAGGGTTATAAAAATTTCATTTGGATATATTTTTAGTATTTTCCTGATAAAATTTATTTTTAATGAATAGTAAAAAAATTCTATATATACATTGAAAACATCTTTTATTCTAATTTAATTATGTATTTAGATTATCTATTAATTGATTTTAAATTAAAATTAAATAATTAATTTATAATTTAATTCTATGATATTCGTTGGAATTAATCTCACTTTGAAATGAGATATAAACACATTTGATTCTTTTGTTGGGTTTTACTTTCAAAAACCTTCATTTTCTTGTTTTGACTAGAGAGATTAATTTTAAATTAATTACTTAGTCACCTATGTTTTTAATTTGTAAATATTGATTCCATATTTGGAATAAAAAGTTCCAAGTATGTGAATTGGTCCCTTTTATTGTTTTTTGACATTATAAATAGTAACATTGGTAATAATTTTAATTACAATGTTTAAGGGTAAAACTGTTAATTATTAGTAAAAATAATATTATAAAAATATCAAACTACCCCAACACATGTACTAATTTAATTGTATGAGTGTATACTGACCATGATAATCTTTGGGTCAATTTTAGGACCACATGGAGCCACATGGAAGTGATTATGAAACATAAAAATATTTTATTTAAAACATTGACCGAGATGTCATAATCTGGTATCTCATAACTAATCAATTTTATTATGTGGATTTATAATTGATGTATTCAGCTATAAATTTTCACTAGAAAGATAAAAATATTATATACATCATGGAATTTATTTTTATAATTTTTAAGAATTAAATAATTAATTTAAATCAATCCATAATGATAATGTTATATTCTCTTAATTAATGAAAGAATCAAATAAATGATAATATAATTATTAAAATAAATATTATATGACATAATTTATTCCATCCAATAACTTTCTAGATACATTATTTTCTGAATTTTTATGATTTAAAGTAGTTTTTAGAACATATATTTTTGTTATGATATTTTTAAAAATAAAATTATGAATAGTGTCAAAAATTTCACTATTGGTATTTTAAAATATAAAATATTTTATTAAATGATATTACAATTCCTAAAAAAATTTAGAATATGCCAAATGGTTTTTATATGCACAAATATGTCATAAATAGTGCTTTTTTGGGACTTTTTACATGTTATAGTTATTTCATTAAACCAAAAAGTGTAGATAACATAATACCATAGTATATTTAAAAATGTTAAAATAAGGGTTAAACAAAAAAGATAAGGATTAAAAAATATTAAAAGATGATAATATTAATTTTATGATATATATTCTACCAAAAATTATCTTATATTCGAAGGTAATAACAACAAACTCATAATTCCCATACCTTATATAGAATGTAGTCTAATGAATATATTCCCTATTCACCTTCAGTTGATGATATTCAAAATCAATATCCACCTTTGAGAATTACTGAGATCCACATAGTTGGTCAAACAAGTCATCAATAATTTGAGTTGAATACTTGTTCTTTATGGTGATCTTATTGATATCCTAGTAATTGATACTTCATTTTAATGATCCATTATTCTTCTTAAAAAATATCACTAGTGAATCAAAAGGTGATGCACTAGGAATTATGATCAATATGTCTAACTGATCTTGTTCTTCCTTCTTTAACACCTCAATTTTGATAGGTTCCATCTATTTGGACATTTTTAGTTAAGAGTGTGTTTGATTATATGTTCAATTAAGAACTATACCTCGTGATCTTGATAATGTATGGTTAAATATTTCGGAAATACATCATTGTATTTATTAACAATTTGAATTTATATCAGGTTGATCCTATCAATTGAATTAATCATTTGAGGATTGTATTCTTCTCTATAGTGAATAAAAACCCACCATATTGATGGATTTTTAAAATGTGATTCATGGCCTTCCATTAATTTGTAGAGGATTGTGGTATGGTTAGAAATTTTAAAATATATTTAATTTCCCAAACCTTGATGTGTGATCCGTATAACGATATCCAATCCATTCCCGTTGTAGCATCAAATTACCCCAAGGGATATATTATGAGTTTAATTTGTAGACTCTTCCCATATAAAACAATATGAGAATACTCCAAGACATGGGTTACAATAATTTCACAACCGTGTTCTTTTTTGAGTATCTCTATATAAATGTATTTGGGGTTTGATTCAATAGTTCTAGGAAACATTCATGATATAATGGAATATGTATAATTATAATCGTATAATACTTTTTTACATTATAGAGTGAATATGATGTTTACATTATATGACTTTATTTTCTTTCTCCACTTCACCAATATTGATGGAAAACGATTTCCCTTATGACTTTGGATTATGTGTTTGGTGATGCTGATTACCCTTGAGGGGTCGAAATCTACTAGAGTATCTTGTGTAGTTCCCTTGATCCATATTGTTTATGCATTGTACTATTGGTTGTGTTGTCCTTTAATCCATTGTGTTGGCTAGATTCTTCATGTCTCTTTGATATTCATTAGCGTGGTGTCCTTCTCTCCCCCACTTGAAGAATTTACCCATTACATTGAGGTCATTACAAAGATGATTCATTAAACATTTTTGAGATGTTGGTGGTTCACATTTCATTCCAAATTTTTCATTAGATAATCGATATTGAAACATCTTATTCCATTTCTTATCTTCATATCCATGAGACCACTGCACAAAATATTTCTATACTTTGAGAGCACATCGAATAAATTATTCATAAAACCCAATGTCTCAGATAGCTAGATCCTTTTGACGGTGTAGATTTGAAGCACCTATGACTAAATATATTTTATCATAATTATTGATAAAAATCTTGAGGCATACCTTGAATTCACTATGATATTTTCTTAATAATCTATAAGAGATTCACAATCCGTTTTCTTGAGATATATGAATTCCCTTACTTTTTTTTTCTCAAGAGTTCATGGGAAATACTTGCTATGAAATATTTTATTTATGTATTCCCAGTCCATCTATTCTATTTCATCCTTAGGATTGGTGTTCTTAATTAACTCCCACCAATGATAAAACCCTTCATCTAAACAGTAAATAGATAGAGTCTCCTTATCCTTCTATGAAGAGTGGAGAAAAAAAGAGAATTTCCATTGAGAATAACCACCATTCCATAATAAGTGGATAAAAAGATACAATAAATGTTGGATCCAATTTACTCATAAATTCTTCGGTAGCCAGTCTATCCCATTTAGTTGAGGGTGGACATTCCACCAGGTTGAGGTTATTATTCGTAGCTAGAGACAGCTGGGTAAGCATTACCATAAAATTTATAACTCCACCTCTCATGGCATAGGGTATGTCATTTTGGTAATCCTTGAATTACACCTCAAATGGGTTGTTATCTTGGTTTGTTTTGTTTAGCATAATTTTCTAAAATTTAAAAGGTTTGTACAAAAATTAAGTAAATAAATTAGTAATAATTTATCCTTTTAAACTATTATCACTAAATGAATATCTTATAGGATCCCTATGTTCATAATTTTTTATAAATAATTCTTCTTGTATATTAAAGTATACTTAGTATTATCCTAAGGGGTTTAAACAACTTTATCTAATTTGAATTGTCAAATCGACTAAACCATTCTCTAATACCAACTACAGTGACCCTACTTTTCTTACATGACATTTACATAATTTTAAGAAAAACATCATAAATGTATTACAATACAAGATCCAAGGGTTAATTATCACAATAAAATTAAGAAAATAAAACAATTAATCATTAAAAAAATAAAAAATCATTTAAAATCATATTTCTTGTCCTTATTGACTCGCAATTTCTTCATTACTTATAGTCTCATGGGGATATACATCAAAGAAAGTGTTGAGCTAAAATCCCAATAAGATGATGTATAAAGACATGAATCAATAAAACATGGGTGAAAATAATCATCATCATTACATAATCTAAGAATAATAATAATTATAATCGTAGGAATATTTAGACAATGGAATGAAATGTGGAGAATCAAAAAAAATAAAACATCAAGTCTTAGTGGTCAAACACCACACATAGTTATAATCAAATCTAGCATCATATTCACAAATTATATATGTTCATAATAATAACAACATCATTGTAAAAAAACATAGAATTATGTTTAAGAATATTACAAATTATCTCATGACGTACATCGTATTACCAATTGGATTAGAGGGATATATAATTCTAGTCCCACCCATCATATCATAACATTTTCATAATCATGTAAGCCATATAGAATGTATGACAATCATAACGATGAAATTACCCATGGAATAGAATGGGGTTGATTATGAATTAATTATTGAATAAACATTGGGGTTATGAAAGGGGGGGGGGACCACTTTTGGTTTATAAATCATCAATATTGAGCGAAGATGAAATAACTCAAGTGGATGAAAGATGAATTTTGGAAAGAAAATTTCTTTTCGAAGTCATTATATTTATAAACAAATAATGTTTAAAAATGTGTATATCCTAAAAAAGGGTAATAATAAATAAATGATATAAAAGTATCATTAAAGTAACATACTTACATAAATTTTGTGTAAAATAATGAAAAATCCAATGAAAGAGAGTTGGGATCGTGAATTCCCTTATTCTATGTATGAATGTGTTCTTCACTAATACTTAATATCCAATATAATAAAATTAGATTCATTAATTTCATAAATAATAACCTATTATACATTTATTTTATTTATTATAAATTTATTTTATTCATTTAAAGAAATTTTTATGAGTTATAGAGTTCAATTTTGGCATTCTGGGAGTGTTCATTTTCCGGTTTTCATTATAGTTTCACTTGTATAAAAGTACGGAAAGTAGTTTAAAATGAGAATAATAAACTAGAATTTAAATTATATTTTACTAATGAACTTATAATTTTTTTAATGTTCTTATATAATATTTTATTTTTCTATGATGGTGATTCTTTAGATAAAAATTTAATGGCAAACGTTTCGATTATTTGGGTCGTTTTTCAATCATCATGAACTAGTTTTGTTTATAATACAATTTTATTTATATATATTAGTAATAAAAAATAATAAAGTTATCATATAAATATTAAAATATATTTTTAACGTTATAATGGTTTTATGGTCATCCTTGAAGGCAGTAATGGAGATTGAAAACTCATCTTCGATGAAAGCAGTGAATTTGAACATCGTGGACGATGTTTTCATTTTTAGAATAAAAGGAGAAGAGAATATATTTTTTGATGGATATTATATTATAAAATAAATTATAGTATATATGTACTACTTGAGTTATAATGATAATTTATATAGGTTAGATGATGAATTTTTAAGAAAATAAAAATAAAATAAACTAGAAAAAAGTAGGATTTTACCTCTGGAATATCTTTTTCCTTGAAAACCTCATTGAGGAACTTTTGTTTGGTATTTTATTCATACCATATGCCCATAAATGTGGTTAAGTGGCCTTATAAGTTAACATGGTATATTTTAGACAAAAAAAATACTTTTTAGGAGTGAGTAGAATATGTGGGGAGGGGTTTTATTTATTGGGGAACAGAGGGTTGTTTTATTATTATTTTATTCACCGATTTATTATTTTTTATTAAGAGTTTAAATAGTTTTGATTCCCATGAATAAATACAATAAATTGGGAAGTATATTTATAGATACATGTTCTTACATAATCCAGTAATCAGTAATTCATGTATTTTTCTTAAAATGTTAAAAACCACAAATTATTGTATTTCATTATTCACCAAATATTCAATTGTTATAGGAAAACCCCAACCAAACCCTACCATTTTTTTAATATATAGATTTTAAAAATGGAATCAATATTTTGAAAAAAAATTTATAAATTAAAATTTTAATTACAATTATAATTTAGTTGAACATACCTAATTTTAATTTTATAGAAGATTTTAAAACACTATGAAAAATTAATTAATGTCTCGTAAAATAAACTTATAATTATAATAAAACAAAATTTAAATATTTGGATCTATTTTAGGAAAATAAATTATCCTTTGGTTAATTACCTTAATTATTTTATTATATATAATCATTTATGTTAATAAAGTATCAACACTTAATTTATCATTTTTAAAACATTTATTTACTTATGAAATGATATAATTATATCATATATTTAGTTAAAAGATTCAAAAATTTTAATTAATGTTTTATAGGTTATGTTACTATTCTATTAGACAGATTACTATTACTAATTGTCATATTACCCCCGAATGGTCCGAAGGCCTTTATTTGTTTATTTAATTTTGATAACCCCCTTTCAAGGGATGAGGGGGAACCCGTAAAAGGCTCATAGGCTCAGATATTAAATGGCTTGTAGGCCTAATAGATTACATGACCCGAAGGTCTTAGGGAATTCAACCAGACTATATAAAAGGAACTCCCCCACCCTAGCATTTGCATCATAATAGTAGCTCTCCACCTTCGCATGGCCGTCAGGCTAGGCTTCCTAAGAAAGTAGAGGATAGTCTTGATGGCATAGACATACCCTCTCCAAAATGTGGGTTGCTAACACAGACTCCCAGTGGGGGCCCCGACCAAGCCGAGGTGCGCTCCACACTCCCCATATAAGAAATGGATTTGAATAGGCCTGTGCATAATACACACAGTGTCTGAGTCTTGTTGGACTTAATATTGTGTTAGTTCCCATGGAGAGAGAGGGGTACAACCAGCAGGTACCACTCGACTAACACCCCATTGGAAAATGTTGTTTTCTAACACTGACTCCCAGCGAGGGGCCCCAAACATGCCCATGTGCACTCCACACTCCCTACCAAAGAATTGTTTTTGAATCTACCTGTACATAATACACAAAGTGTCTGAGTCTTGAGGGACTCGAGCCTGCACCAGTTCCCACGAAGAACGAGGGGTAAAACATGTGTTTCTAACACTGACTCCAAGAGGGGTGGCCCCATCAGCCCAAGTGCGTTCCATGTTCTCCAAAAAAGAAATGGATTTGAATGGCCATGTTCATAATACAAATAGTGTTTGAGCATGGTTGGAATCGATCCTGTTCTAGTTTCTATGGAGAGCAAGGGGTACAACCAGCAGGTACAACTCGTCTGTCACCCCCTGGGTAAAAACATATGTTGCTAACATAGACTCCCAGATGGGCCCCCACCAGCCCAAGTGCACGCCACATTCCCCAGCTAAGAAAACCAAGTTACTAATTTTCATATTACTATTCTAAAAACCAGGATACAATTTAATCAGTATAGGTTTCTTAACTTCTGTAAATACCACTTATAACATACTTCATTTTTGAGAATGATTTTTTATTAGGATCTCAATGTGATGTATTTGACTTATACTTTGTAAAATAGTTACAACAATGTAAATTAAATAGATAAAATAATGATTCACTAAAAATTAAACATTTTGAATTATATATAACACTTAATTTCATGATTTCTATTTTTGGGAATATGAGAACGTTGTTCGTGTGTGCGATGAACTAAAACATTATGAAGCGATGAGATTCATTAATAGTTTACATGAAATGTATTAATGATGGAAGTAAAAGATTATGTGATATATATGACATAAATATGAAATTATAATTATAATATATGTATATATCATTTTCTTTTTCTTTAATACAATAAGAAAATGCAACAAACATTCAAATGTACTTCAAACCAACCATCTCTATGAACAGTGAATTTCATTTCCTATAACTAAATTTTTAATATTATTATATATACATATATAATTAATATATATGATATTTAAATCATTATTTACATTCTAGAGCAGATAAAATCTCGATCTATTTAAGAGGAAAAAATAAATAACAAGTGGAAGAATACTCGAAAATCAAGGCTATTAACACATGAAACACTTAAAATAATGAAATATTATTAACACAATGTTGATAAGATTTTATAAAAAAATCATACATGATATTATATATATTATTTTGGATCTGGTTTAATTTAATAAAATTCGTAAATTCATTATAATGAGGTTTACGAGAGTTCAACAATAAGAAAGGGTATGTTATGGGATTCCATTTCAATTTCAGTTCATTTATGAATATTGTAATGTTATGTACCTATTTTATTTTTTAAGGCGTAGATATTAACCATTTGAAATTTAATACCCTAAATATTTAATTATTCAATGTGTAACATGCCAAAATTAGAATGTAATAATCTTATATTTGATAGAGTGCATAGCATGTGACACCAATCCAAAAATACCATGATACATTAAAAAATATTTAATATATTTACTATTTTTTTATATTTTATATTTTGAAATTCATGCAACTCTGAGTTAGCATGATTTACACATAAGAGTGATCTTATTCAATGGCTTTCATTAAATATAACACCATGTTTTAATTGAACAATAATATATTATTAAAATATTATTATTTAATATAATAATATTTAACCATGAATTTAAATTAGTGGTTATGAGTATAATTTACTATATTATGATAATATATTTTTTACACCAATATAAAATTAATTTATAGGTTACAAATTAATTATAAATGAATTTATGAACCGATTGAATATAAATGACTATATTATTATTTTTAATCTAAAAAATGAATCAAGTCTTAATAAATTAAATAATTTATAAATAGTGAATGAGATTTATGAAATATATATTAAATATAATAAATAACATATTTTTGATAATCATCCAATAGATTCGATAGACATAAGATTGAAATCAACCCAATATTATACATAAAATACTATATTTTTATTAAAATTTATTTTCATGCCTTTTAATGGATAACCAATTTTAAAAACAATTTTGAACCTTTTATAAATTTAATATGAAAAAATAAACCTCCCATTTGGAATTGAAACATAAAAATTATCTTAGGGTGATATTTTGGTATTTTTCTGTATATTTTTATTTTATTAATGAATAATGAAAAATACTGAAATTTATTCCAAATCACCTTTTTTGTCAAATTTATTTATAAGGAAAAATTATAATTTAAATTGGTTTCAAATAATATTTTCTAATATTTTTATCAACTAATCGAATATAGTTCATTGAAATCAATTTCACATTGAAATTGACTATAAAAACAGTGAAAACATTTGGATATTTTTACTTTAAAAACTTGCATTGTCATTCCATATGGGGGATTAATTTTAATTTAATTACTTCAACTTATTTGATTTGAATATGTAAAAATTTATTACATATTTGGAAAAAATATTATGTATAATATATAATAAGGATAAAAATGATATTTTTTCAAAAATATTAGTAAATGTATTAAAAATTATTTACATTAATTAAGGTTAAATTAAGCTTAAAATGGACTAAACCATAACATTATTTCCCAAAAAGACCTATAAACTTGTGTAAAAGCCATATTATGGATAGATTTAGACCATATTAATCCCTATATTAACATTGGAACATTATTTATAGTCATTAAATAAAAAACGTGGGTGGGGTTCATTTCTTTTAAAATATTACAAGGGTGTCACCCCACCTCCATTATAAAAGGCCTCCTTCACTTAATCTTCTACATAAATCTCAGGCCATTTTGTTTTAGGAAAAATATTCCAAATTCACTCCCCAAAACACCTTACTTACTCTTTTTGGCATTTTATTTGGTAGAAATAAATACAAAACAATCATTTTGGTACAAACCCAAAGGAGTTACTGCATGAAGAGGAAACATCATCTATAAAACTTCTCTCTTTCTTTTTCTTTCTTCACTTCCTCAATTATCATTATTCCATGATAATATAATTACACCAGTATCCCCATTATACTAGGGTATTTTTATGTTATGTGTTCAACTGGAACGTACACACACATCTATCTAATGGGTAAAAAACATATTTTTTACTTGTATGGAGGGCTACCAACACACTAAACGATCATTTGTCAAAGTGTTAGAAACCAACCCCCCAAAGCGATGTGATTCGTTTAAGATATACATGGACCATATTAAGGATAATTTTAAAAAAACTATGAATAATATATGAAATATAAATGATAATATAATTATTATACCTATATTTATCATTTACTCATCATTATTTTAACATGATAAAATAATAAATGTAGCGTTCATGCATACGTTCGGACTACCATCTCCATGAGTGGTGCATTTCATTTATTATATCCAAAGTATTATATATTATTCTAGATACATATATATGGGACAAATATGATATTAAAATATTGGTTTAAATTATTTATATTATGAAACCATGATAAATTTGGTAATAATAACAAATAACAAGTTAAAGCATACTTGATTAACAAGGAAGTTAACACCCTATATAATTAAAGTAAAGTATATTTGTTAAAAACAGGAAATGATATACAAATATAAGTTAATATATGGAATTATAACCATTTTTATGGTTCTTTCATTAGTTATTAATATATTTTCAACCACTATATAGGAGGCTAAGGACTACATAAAAAATGAAGGATAATATAAGGACCTCATCAGAAAAGATTACATAATCTTGAATTAAATGAATAATTCACATTGAAGATATTTTGAATTTTATATTTTTAGAGAATTAGGCCATAACTATTACATTACACTTCAAAAATTACAAATTAGAAACTCTTTCTTGGTTACCATTTTTTTTCACAAAATAAAAACTCTTGATAAAAAGAGTCATGTCTAGTTCCATGTTTTAGACAACACGCCTTTTCCATGATCCCATACTTGACCCTATTCATCATTAAGTCCTATGAAAAACATTTCAAAACATGGGATGAGCATAAAAAGATCAGTAAGGGTTATGAAATAAAGAAGGAAACATTGGTCCATCAAAAGATAAGCGTTTTAACATACCTCATGAAATCATAACATTAATGAATAACACATAGAAATTATAAATCATAAAGGTAGATTGTGGAATAAATAACATAGTTACATTTTAGCTTTCATATCTACATAGATATTTACATTTTGAAATTCCATCACAGTATATTCCCTAAATTTCTTAAGAGAAACATTAACATTTACCTCCGTCATGTTACCCAATGCATTAGAGATCTATATTGGGGTCACCGGCCATAGGTTTATCACAAAACCACCCATATACGTAAACAATGCCCAAGAACCATAACATATTCACAGCACATAAAACATAATAAAGGAAATTTAACATTTCCAAATATCAATTGCAATATACCATTTAAATATATTGACATAAAAAAAATTCTTAAGCAAAACCATATTCAATACCAAATTACATAAAAGAGTATATGGTATTTATTTTCCTTTTAAAAACATGAAGTCATTTTAAGGTTTTATTGATAAAATAATACTTGTGGAGGCGGAAAAGGTCATTTTCAATGCTTATGTTAAAAAGAAACCTTCATTTTTGTCGTTCAGTAAAACACCTCGTAGAAAAATGATACCATTTGAATGAAATGAAGAGTAAAATGGTTTTATACACTGTATAAATAAAATTCACATAGAAGTCTTAAGATTCCTTGATAAAAGGAGATTGAGATGAAGTCCCTTACCTCATGTCCAACTTGACCCGTTTGTCCTTTAGTCTCCTTTAATTCAGGTAAATACCTTTGGTTTGAACTAAAAGGTCTTCTTAAAGTCCCTTATGCCTAAATTAAGACTTCTAGGAGGAATAGAAGGATCATGAGAGATTTTTTTGTTAGGTTTTGGATGAGCCAAGGGTCTTGAGAGGCGTGAGGAATTGGATAGAAGCGATGTCCTTTTATAAGGGAGAGGAGGGTCTCTTTAGAAATGTTTGAAAATGTTGTTTTATTTTAAACATATCTTCGGTTTCAAAAGATCAAAAAATCATTAAAGTCGAAGATAAATTGACTCTTGTTCGAGATAATTGATATAACACCATGTAAAAATTATTTTACTAAAAGATATATGTTTGTGACATTTTTTTTTACTTTAAATTAATTAATCTAAAGTGCCAATATCACTCCCAAGTGGATCCATGAGGTCCCAAAATCAACCCGTGGATTCCCATGGTTAGACTTGACTCATCCAATGAGGTTAGGACATGTGTTAAGGTAATTTTTTATTATTATAATATTCTTTTTACCAAGAATTACTCTATTTACCTTTAACCACGGTAAATAAACATCAAAAGTTGTTATTCAACAAAAATTATTATCATATTATTAAACCACATTCTAATTACAAAGTACAACCATGTATATATTATTTTCAAAATTCAATTCGTAGATGAAGTAAAATTTTATTTAAATGAAAATGTTAGTTTTTTAACTACTACTTAGTGGTTTCACTATTCATCAAAAATTGATGTTTTTCAGAAAAATTCCAAATATTTATCTTAAGATATAGTTTATATTTCGAATTCAAAAATGATGTATATTTTAAAAAATTCAAAACATAGAATTTTCATTATCTAATTTAAAAGTAATTATCTTTGTCAAAACAAATAGCGTGTTTTTAAGAAATAGTATCTATCATAAGATTGACACTTGTTTATGTCCAATTACAAAGTGAAATTAATTCCAATGACCGACATTGGATTAAATTTTAAAAATATAATCTAATCAAACTTCAAAACCATTTAAAATGATAATCTAACCATATAAATAAATTATCTTCAAAAGCATATTAGAATTAAAATACGGTATTTTTCACTATTCATTAAAAAAAATTTGTTAGAAAAATACAAAAAAAAAATACTCAAAGTAAATTTGGGTATCTCAGTTATAAAGAATAATTTATTTGGTCATATAGAATGTATAGAAGTTTCCAAAACTAGATGTAATGAGGGGTTTCCATCAAAATGTTGTAAATATACCTTTTAGTGAATATTAGAACATTTATGTTTAAAATAGAAATATTTTCTTATTTTAAGCCTCATAATTGTATGGGATAAATATAAAAACATTTAACAAACATGAATAATCATATTTTATTTAGTTCTATTCATTCCTTCCAATAGAAAAGATAGGCGTTAACTACCTTTTAATATTATAATATTATATAATTAGTGTGCAATGTAAGATTTCAATGAAACCTGTAGTTGCGTATCGGGTAAGACATCGAACATAACATCCCCTTTAATGTAAAATTTTTATTTAATTCAGAAATATTAATAAATATGAAAATATCATATTTATCTATTTAGCTAGACTGTTACAGAAAATGGTTGATATTTTCTTCTCAATTCACATTCTATTGAGACTTAATTGTTGTTACGCACATAGTTTCTTTTATATGTTTTATATACTTCCCATTTAAATGATATATTATGAAACTACCTAATCTCATGATATTATAAGTTTCATATAATTTTAATTTTTTATGAAGTTATGATTTAAAATATTTCAATGTGGTATAGGACACTTTGGAATTTATAAATACTATTTTCCTAACAAATAATCCAAATAATCTTACAATGGTATTCAAATTTGAGGAAATTAAATGAAAATTATTCAATAAATAATTTTATTTTCCAGTGGTTATTCTTGACTATTTTCATGTATTTGAATTATTTTTCCACACTATGTTACTCAAAATGTTTTGAAAATATTTTTAAGAAAAACTGACTTTATTTCTCTATTAATTAAGATAATATATTTCTTCTAGTCTCTTTAATCACAGTGTACTTTTGAAAACATTTTACAGTGAAAAAATAAAATTTTCTTTTACCTCATACGGCTTGTACGAATTTATCATCTTTCATTTCATTGAATCCTCTTTTTCATGTTTAAAATGCTTATTTTTAAATAAAATTTATTCAAAAGTGATTTTCAAAGAGAAATATTTTAAATATATTATTCACAAGAAAAAGATATTTTACTCAATTATATTTTTAAAAGTACTTATTTTACATCATCAACAATAAAAACCCACTTTTTAATCCACATGGTATTTGTTGATTGATACTACACTTATTCTTACTATAGTTTGTTTAAGATTTAGTTTACCAAGATTTGTATTAAAAATAACTTCCTTGATTCATTCTTGAAGTCCCCTTGAATTATTCAATTTGATATGATTAGTGAGTATTGAATTTATACTAATTATCCTTATCATTTATCATGGATAATACTATTTCCTAAATGATATACCATTTTACATACAGTGTCTACATTGAGCGTTATTTTATTATTTGGGTAAATAATGATAATTTAGTAGTATTTATTCAATATTGATATTTTATAAGTCATATTAATTATTTTTATTATTCACTATGATGAATGATTTGGAAAGAAAATGATTGGAGGAGATATGGCTTTATATACATCCTCGATGCATCGACATGTTCTCATAATACAAATAAATTTGATCAATTAAATGGGTTTCTATATATTGTTTTAAAAAATCATGTCAATGGTCTTGACTGTATTTTTTTTGATGTACCATAGACATGTCATCCAAAAGAAAGCACGTTATTCATTTAGAGTTAATTTTTATTTATCCCTGATATTTTCCATCAACATATATATGAATATAATTTCATTCTCATATGTTGATTTATGTAAGGTATTTCAATTTATTAGTTTCCATATTATTTATTCCATATGTAGTTATGTAAATGGAATGTGTTCCTTGTTATTTACCTTTCAATACAGAATGATGTATTATTGTTTCCATTTCCTTTAACCTTACTGAGAATTTGAGTTCCCCCTTATTTTGTTTGTTTCCATAGGTTATGAAGAAGAGAACATTGAATAAGATTTCAAGGATGTAGTTTATTTTATTTTATTTTATAGAATATTTTATTTATCCCACAACCTATTATCGGTATCATGTATGTAATCTAGAATTATGAGAATTCTAAAGAAAACAGTCCTTCAATATTTTTTTCTTTGTAACAATTTCAATTCCATACAACAATGCACTAAAACCAGGATTTTGCGGTCAGGGAGTAACATTTGTTATCAAAATGAGTTTAGTATCAACATTGAAAACTAGTTTCATAGAACAAAGATTATGGAGCACTACCCTAAGAAATACATTATGGATAAGTATAGAAGAACATCCAAAATTTTTGGTAAAGTATAGATTATGAGAGTATTAATAGAAATATATCCCTGTCTGAATAATACATGTGGATGTGGTTCTCTTACAAATGTACATAAGAGTAGTAACTCTGATAAGGTGTTATAGGCATAAATTGGGGTAACCTGGTATATGACAATGGGCATTACTGCGCACCTAGTTTGACACTTCTATGGGATATTGTAAAATCCAAAGTTTTTATAAAATGAGACATTTTCATATCTTCTAATATTTATAAATTATAAATTAACATTAGTTTAAATCAGACTAGTTGTGTCATAGTGTAACTGACATGCAACATTAGGTGTTTCTGAAATATTTTGTTTTACACAAGACTGAGATATACTAAAAATTAATATATTATTAATATTCTTATTTTAAATTGTAGTTATATATTAGCGTTTATATTGGTGGAATTGAAAAAATATAAGTATATTATTTTTACAGATGTTTAATAAATGTTTTTTACTCTATTCTAAAACATTTTAGAGGCTTAAATAAAATAAATCCAATTTTAAGCATAAAATACTCTAATATATTTAAAGGTTGTTTACTGCCTTTTGATGGTGAACCCTTTTTAAATAATTTTTTTACAATTTTAGAAGTACTCTTTGAAAAAATAAATGTCTAATTTTATAAGGGATTTAAACATTTTATTTGGATATATTTTTGCTATTTTTCTGATAAAATTCATTTTTAATGAATATTAAAAATACTTTATTTTAATTCAGAACTACTTTTATTCTAATTTAATTATTCTATTAGATTATCCCTTAATTGGGTTTAAATTATATTTAAATAAATAATTTATAATTTAATCCTATGATGTTATTTTGAATTAATTTTACTTTGAAACAAGATATATACTCATGTGATTCATTTGTTGGTTTTTTACTTTTAAAAACACCCATTTTCTCATTTTGAAAATTGCGATTAATTTTAAATTAATTACTTAATCATCTATGTTTTGAATTTTGAAGAAATGGATTCCATATTTGGAATAAGATGTTCCATGTATGTTAATAGGTCCGTTTTATTTTTTTGGTCATTATAAATAGTAACTTTAGTAATTATTTTAATTACAATGGTTAAGGGTAAAACCGTTAATTATTGGTAGAAATAATATTATAAGAATATAAAACTACCCAACACTTGTACTATTTTAATTGGATGATTTTATCTAGACCATGACAATCTTTGGGTCTATTTTAAGAACACATGGAGCCACATGGAAGTGATAATGAATCATAGAAACATTTTATTTAAAATATTGACTGAGATGTCATAATTAGGTACCTCATAACTAAAACAATTTAAATATGTGGATATAAAAGTGATGTATTCAGCTAAAAATTTTCACTAGAAAGATAAAAATATTATATAAATCATGGTAATGTATTTATAATATTTATGAATTAAATAATTAATTTAAATCGCCCCACAAAGATAATGTTGTATTTTCTTAATTAATGAAAGAATAAAATAAATGACATTATAATTATTAAAATAAATATTATATGAAATAATTTATTCCATACAAGAATTTTATTGATACTTTATTTCTGGTTTTTTATGATTTAAAGTAGTTGTTTAGAACTTATATTTATGTTATGATATTTTTTAAAAATAAATTATGAATAGTGACAAAATTTTCTCTATTAGTATTTTAAAATATAAAATATTTTTTAAATGATACTAAAATTTCTATAAAATATTAGAATCATCCAAATGGTTAATATATGCACAAATATGTCATAAACAGTGCTTTTGTGGGTCTTTCTACATTTTATGGTAATTTCATTAACCCACAAAGTGTAGATAACATAATACCACAGCATGAATAAAAATGTTAAAATAAGGGTTAAACAAAAAATAAGGATTAAAAAATATTAAAAGCTGATAATTTTAATTGTATGATAGATATTCTACCAAATATTATCTTATATTTTATATAAATTATTTTTGGAACATTTGAAACTAAGATTTAATTTATATTAATTTAATATTTTAAGAGTTTCTAAGGGTGCCAATCACATATCCTAAAAAATTTTACCCACTATTATCTAACACTAAGACATCCAAATCTTTTTGGTTCAGTAAATATTTACCCAAAAACTCTTCCTAGAATCCCTACACTCATTTTTAGGCATTATTTGAGGCATAACACCTTTCTCAATGGTGTTAGGGAGTTCTTCAAAGGTGATCATTTTAAAAAGATGTATATATTTTTAAGTGATTCTATTTATTTCTTCATCCACTTCCTATAAAGAAAATCATTCTAATGTGAAATAATAAATTTATTATCCTTAATATACTGATATGTTATTATGGTAATATCGTAACTTAAATCCTTCTCCAATTTCATGGAATGGGAAGTGAACATTCCGTTCGTGTGTACGATGAACTACCACCTCACGAAGCAATATAGTTCGTTTTTCATTACCATTTATCAAGAGTAGTTAGAATGATGGAATAAATGTTTACATATATGATATTAATTTTTTATTTTTCATTTTTAAAGAATAATATTTCAATTTTCTTCTTACCTTCCATTCAAAAAAATTATAGTGTCGTTCGTGCATACATGTGAACTATTACCACCACGAAGCGATGTGATTCGTTAATATTCACTAAATCACATGTATTATATATATATGTGTGTATACATAAATTATTTTAATAATTGTAATTATTTTATTATAATTATGGAAGGGTAAAATAAAAAATACCATATTTTCATAATTAAAAATGAAAAATGGAAACATTACTCATGCATACGTACAACTTACTGTCTCTATGATTGTAACATTGTTCATTTTTCATATCCATATTTAATGAAATTATTTAAAATTATAATTTATATATATAATATATAATAATTTTGTTAATATTATTCTGGAGTTGGTGGACTTATGACCACAAGGACTATTGTCATCGAACGAAGTTCATTTGTGACTCAAGTACTGAATATTGACAAAACGTTTGATATAAATATAAATAATTGTGCAATTTTTATAAAATGGTATTAAGTGATATAAAAGGAATAATAAAATTAAAAAAGTTTCTCATGAAATTAAAAAATAAACCATTTTTTTTATTCATGAATCTGACAATTGAACATGACGAGTTAGACTCGATGTAAGGTATTTTCTAACCAAATTTCAATTTTTTGGTTATAAATTAACTTCATTTGTTTTATTAGGCCATGATTGTGTATGGAATAACTTTTAATTGATTTATGTTGTATTTAAACTTATTTATTTGTGGATATATTTTTTTCAACACATAATCTCCCCATTTATTAATTCCCACCTAAATGATAAAAACATTGTAAGGATTTACTTGTCTCACTTTTTACCTCTATGAGATATATGCATTATTGCCCAATAATTTATTTTATGTGCTGTATATATAATGAATTTTGAAATGAAATATCATGAATATATTTATCTTCATGTTATTAAATGTTTCATTCAATTATTATTACTTTTATGGGTCATACAATTCGACAGATTATAAGTGGTAAGGGAATTTCGTGACCCATTATCCATTCTTTGGTTTAAACTTATAATTATTATTTATTTCATTAAAATCTTATGGTTGAAGTGAATTTTGGATATATTATTCTGTATTTATACTTTATTTATGTGTATTAATTGTGAATACACATAACTGATCTATTTTATTAGAAAAATGATCCTTGAATGTGACTGTTTAACTAAAACATCATTTTAAATATTTTTGAGATTTAATATTCTAAATCACTCTATTTTATTTCCATGTTTTTTAATATTTTATTAACTAATTTGTTATTTATAAAAATGAATGTTTTAAAATTTGCTGTCCTATCCAATGTTTTCAAACTTCTATAGGACACATTGATTAAAAAATATTCTTTTTAAATGTTTTGATTGTGTTTTAAAATTGGATATATTATTTCGATACCATGTAATGTTTTATTTAACATATATTTCCTTAACTAAATTTCCCACTTTTATTAGCTTCAATGTTTTCATGTTTACTTTAAAATCAGACAATTTTATTTTCAAAAAAGTTGTTTTATTTCATGAGTGTGTGGCTTGTAAAAATGAAATATGATTTCAAATTGGAAATGTTATTTTCCCTCAATTCTAGTTTTATGTGTTATTAACATGATATGGTTCTTGGTAATTTCTTATGTATACATGTTCTTTTATGAAAAAGTGTGGGTGGATGATCCAGTGATCGCTCCCCTATTCATTGGATAATTAAATGTAGTAAAATGATTGGGTTTCACATATAAGTTTTTTGGAATATACAATGATGGGTATTAAAAATGTAACCATAAAGGTTACTCCATATATAGATGTTAAATCCAAAATGTAAGTATGATATGGATGACACAAGTTACATTTGTGATTTATTATTCATAATACATGTTTTGGGAATCTTTTGATTTAATGAGGTGTGTTTAATAGATTATGTTTTGAAGGGTGAAAAGTATGGTTTAAAAAATTCTATAGTTTAAAAAATTCATGTACCAATGATTGGATTTATTATTTTACATCACATACTATGATTTTTGCGCTCATCCCATGTTTTTTAAATTTCTACCCTGGGGTATAAGGATGGGTAAGAGAAAGGAATAAGTAATGATGTTTTTTATCTAGAAGATAAATCATGTTTTATTTTATAATGTTTTAGATTATTAAAAAATGGATAGCATGTATACTTGTCTACATTGTAATTTTTTAGTTTGTATGTAATAGTTATTTATTAATTATCTAAAACTCTAAACTTGAAAGTATCCTCAATGTGAAAGAAAGTAAATTCATAATTAAAATAAAAATAATTTACTATTTATGGATGGGGAATTATAGATCTAATTAGGATAATTCACTTTTTATTTCCCTACCACTATGAAGGATTTATGCCCCCAATGTGAAAAAAGTTTATGTTTCAATGATTTAAGATGCATAATTTTATGTGATGTTTTATTACATGTTAAGAGTTATATAATTTTCATAATTTTATGAGCTAATATAGAATATGTAACTGTTTCGAAATGATTCCTCGCATATAGAATGATATGTCGACCAATACACATGAGTCATAGAGTAAGAATAAAATTATAATTCATGGTCTTTATACAACATCATGAATGGATATACACCCCCATGTATTTTCACCATATGAAAAAATAGAATCATTTTTTAACAAGATAAGTAAATAATTCTATGATTCTAATGAATTTGAATAGAAATAAGAGAATAATATGATAGCAGAGAAATGGATGGACAAAAGCAAGAAAGGGAAGAAGGGTTTTACCACATGTGATCACAATGGAGTGAATCAACATGTAAAATTATTTATGGGAATTTGAGTTTTTTATAAGTGTGGAGAAAAATTTAACCATTTTGGTGATTGAAAAGGCATGAAAAAGAAATCCAATGTACAATGGTTCAAATGCAAGGAAATTATATATTATGTGAATCATTGTCCCGAGCTTCAAAGGAATATACCCTGAATAATGCTATGGTATAATAATCCAACTATGAAACGTCTTCATATGAAGAGTAATGAATAATATTTCTATTCAATAATAATTACTTTTGAATATTTTATCCCCAATGTACTATTTATAAGAAATATTGACTATATGAGCATAGTAATACAGTTCTTTTTCATTATAGATTTGATATCATATGTTGAATGGTACCAAGAAAATATATCTATTAGAAAGTATTTTTTTTTTGGAAAATATGTTACTACATGAATGATAACCCTTAATATGATCCTAATGTTTATATAATGATGGAGAAATGATTTATTTGGATAAGTATTGTATTACCTAGGAACTGGTTAATGACATTTCAAAAAGTGGGACATGCTATCATTGATATAGTTTTCAACACTTTGATTTAAGGAATATATCCAATAATATGTGTCCTTCATTAGAAATAAGGAAGAATTCAGGTTTCCAATGAGGTTTTTTGGTAATTTGAGTTATTAGTATACTTCATGAGTATCATGATGAAGTTATTCACATTTTTTGAATATGAAAATTTAGAGCAGATAATCATAAGTTCATCTTGTAAATTTTAGTGACATTCTTTCTAAAGTGTTGGAACATACTCTTCTAGAAAATTAGACCATTTATGACATGGAATAATCTGAACATTGGATGTGGTTTTAGTGATTTATTACATCACTATGTGGTGAATATTATCGTAATAGAAATTACAGAAACAGTTCAAGGAATGAACAAAGGATAAGATTGTTATTATATAAACATAACAAGTAAGATTATTTACTTCTATTCATAGATATTGAAATAATTCATTAACTCTATTAAAAATGTTCATGAAACCAAAAAATTAATTGTAGTACCTTTATTTATGATGAACCAAATGTCCCCTTAGAGAATCATGAATTTACAGCCTTTTGTCTTTTAACATTCTCCCAAACATTTTCTCCAGCACTCTCCGTTGTAACATGAAGGTTAGATTTTTCTTCTTTATCCCACATATTTTCATCTACAATGGAACCTAATTAAATGAAAATTGTACTTTCCTTTCTCTCTTGTTAAATTTTTTTGATATTAAACCTTTTTTACAATTTGTTTCATTCATCAATATTTTATTTTCAAATAAAATATTTTTTAGAACAAGTTTAAATTGCAAGAATGAAATTTATTTAAGGTGGGGAGAATGCAACACTTTAAAAGTCTAAAGTAAGATCCTTATATTCAATACCGTGCATAACAAGAAACAATAATAATGTAAGGGGATATAATACCATAATAAATTAAAATATATTTAATATTTTAAATGTATTTGATTTATATTTTTTTAAATTCACACAACACCGAGTAAGAGTACGTTACACAAATGAGTAATCTTTTTTTTGTGGTTTTCCTTACATGTGAGACCAAGTTTTAACCGAACAATAATATATTATAAAAATAATATTATTTTATATAATAAGAGTAAACCTATACATTAAATTAGTGGTTATGAATGAGATTAAATATATTATAAAAATACATGGTTTATACAAATATAACATTAATTTATAGGTTACTAGTTATTTATAAATGAATATAAGAACCTATTGAATATAAAGAAAAATATAATATTTTTTATTCTCATAAAATAATTTAGCCTCAATAAATTAAAAAAATTACATTTACTATAATATATTAATGTAATATATATGTAATAAAGTAAATAAAATACCTTTGCCAGGAATCCAACAGATTCTATGAACATAAGATAAAAATAAACACAATATTACACATACAATACTATATTTAAAATAAAAGTAGTTTGGCCATGTTTTAATGGAGAACCCATTTTAAATCCAATTAATGGACCTTTTATAAATTTAACATTTCAATATAAACTGTATATTTGTAAGAGAAAAATAATTATTAGCTTAGGGTGATGTTTTGATATTTTTCTGTAAAGCTTCATTTTTAATGAATAATGAAAAATACCGAAATTTAATAATAAAATGCCTTTTCATCTAATTTATTTGTAAGGTTAAATTATAAATATAACTGGTTTTAACATTTAATAATATAATATGTTTCAAAATCAATCAAAATTATATCATTGGAATCCATTTCACTTTAATATTTACTATAAAATCATCGCAAATGTTAGGATGATTTTACTTTAAAAACCCACATTGTCATCCTGTATGAAGGAATAATTTTAATTTAATTTCTTATACTTCCCTGATTAGAAATTGGAAAAATATATTCCTTATTTATAATCATCATAATATATAATTTCTAATATGTTCAATTGAGTTCTTTAGCAAAATATTAGCGAAGATAGTTAAAATTCATTATAACTTTTCTGGTAAAGGTAATCATAAAAAGGGACTAAATCATAACAAAAAGTCCCAAAAAACATAAAAAATTGTTCAAAATCCATTTTATGGACATATTTTGACCCTATCCTTCCTTTTCTAGACTATTGATTATTATTTATTAACATTTTATAAAGAAAGTGGGTGGGGTTCCTTTATTTTAAAATTTTTTGGGGTGTCACCCATCCTCAAATACAAAAGGCCTCATTCACCTCCACTTATCCACACATCTCAAGCCACTTAGTTTCAGATAAACTCTATAAAATACACTAACCAAAATCTCTACCATCCTTCATAATTCAGACTTTGGTAAAAAGTAAATCCAACAACAGATTTCTGTACAAACCAAAATGAGTTACCCGATTAAGAGGTAACACCATCCATCAAATTCCTCTCCTTCATTTTGATTCTCCACTCCCTCAATTATTTTTATTCGATGATAAAATAATAAAAGCAATATAATAAATATAATAGGGTGTTTCTATATTAATATTTAGACCTGATATTACCCACACATCCATATAATGAGTAACAAACATACTCTTTACGTGTATGGAAAACTACCGCCCCACTGAATGATGATTGTTCAATTTTCTTTTATTGCCTCTCATGGTGGCCATTACGACGGGAAACCTTATTATATATAATATATATTTTATTTATAATATAGTTATGATTATTTAATTCTATTATAACACATACCTGTATACATTACATTTTTCATAAAAATGATTATATCATTTGTGGTAGTGCAGACTACCGATCCCTCAAAGAGATGGGATTCGTTCGTATTGTACATAGAACATATTAAAGATAATTTTAATAAAAATAGGTAACATATATAATATATATTTGATGATGGATATTTGATAAACATATTTATCATTTAATCTTAATTATTTTTAAATTAAAAAGGAATGAAATTGGTGTTCATGTGTACATACGAACTACCCCCTCCATGAACGATGCCATTAATTTCTTATCTCCAAAACATTATATATTATATTAGATAAATTTATACTAGATATATATGTTAGTAAAATATTGTTTCAAATTATTGATATTATGAAACCGTGATAAATTTTATATGAACTACAAATAATAATTTAACACATACTCGACAAAATACGAAATTAACACCCGATATAGTTAAATTAATGAAAATTTGTTAACAAACGGGTAATGAGACATTACAATAAGATAATATATGTTATTATAAACCTGATATTGTTTTTATATTATTTAGTAACATATTTTAATCCACAATATAGGATGCTCAAAACCCTATAAAAAAAGTATGGATATGGTAAGGGATTTTCATCAAAATTTAAATTCCAATGAGACTTAATTTTTATTATGTACCAAGTTACTTGTATATGTTGTATATAGATCCATTTTACATGATATAAAACGAATCACCTTACTGATAGGATATTATAAATTTTATTTAATTTTATTCTTTTATGTGGTTATGAATTGATACATTCAAAAGTGACATGGGACGTTGTAGAATGTTTAAAAATTATTTTACTAAAAAATAATTCTAATAATCTTATAATGGTATTTCCATTTAAAGAAATTAAGTAACCATTTCTTACTAAACCATTTTTTTCGCATCTGGTTATTCAATTCCATTTTTATGTATTTTTATCTTTTTCCACTATTTGGTAATGTAATGTTCTTGAAAATATTTTTCTGAAAACATGAATTTTTTTCTCTCTTCAGTCATAGGAAATATTTTCTTCTAAAAACCAGGTTTTATTATATTCATTAAAAAATAAAATTTCAACGACATTTTTACCCCTTTATATTTTTTCCAATTTTTTCAAAGTAATCTTCATGTCACCTTCTCTAAAAGTTACTTTTCAAATATTTTTACTATTCATAAAGAATATTCTTTTACTATGCATTGATGTTATTGATTTATCCACAGTCATTTCCTTAAAGCCACTTTTTCATGTTTAAAAGGATTAATTTTAAAGAAATTTTTTACAAAAGTTATTTTCAATGAAAAAAATTTTCAAAAGGTTTTTCGAAAGAAAATTATATTTTCCTCAAAAAATATATTTAAATTTTATTATTTTATTTCATCGACAAAAACAACCCCCAATATTTACTCCTCATGAGATATACTATATTGATACCATATTTATTTATCCATTAGGTTGTTTAATATTGATTTCACCTAGGATATTATTCACATTCACATCCTTGATTTATTCTTGAAGTCCCTTTGAAATATTCAATTTCGTATGATTATTGATGATTGAATTTATCCTAATTAACCATATAATATATCCGGAATATTATTATTGCCTAGACCTTATAACATTTTGTATACGGTGTCTACTTTTATTATTATTTTATTGTTAAAGGAATTATTGATAATTACGTATTCATTATTCAATACAAATATTCGATAATGCATATTATTTATTTAAAATTTTCTATATGGGGAATTATTTGGACATGAAAAGATGTAAGGATCCTAGAATTTATATAGATTCTTAATGAATCAATGTGGTCTCATGAGACAAATTAGTTGTCCAGATTAAATGGTTCTATATCCATATTTTTAAACCATCTTTTGAAATCTCTTGATGGTAATGGGTTTTCCTATGTCGTAGACATGACATCCATTAATAAAGTATTTCCATCATTTAGATTATGTTATTATTTTTCCTTGAGATTATTTTTCCAAAATATCTATGGATTTAATTCATTCTCAGTTATTGATTTGCAGCATGTGGTTTAGTTTCTTAATTTCTATGTTATATATGTCTTATCTTGTTATGTAAATTTAAATTGTTCTCAGTTTTTTAAGTTTTCTATATATATTGATTCATTATTTATCCATTATATTTAGCCATAATATTCATTTTTTATCACCCTTGTTATATTTATTTCCATAGATTATGAAGAAGATAACTTTAAATAATCTTTCAAGGATTCATTTTATTTCAGTTGATTGTGTATCATACTTTCTTTTTTTTCCAATGTATTTTGGGTATCTTTAATGTAATTTGGCTTCCCAATACTACTAATATAAACGGTAAATTTATATTTAATTCCTTGTATAAATTACAATGTTATAAAATAATTCACCGACATTAGGATTCTAGGGTCGGGGCATTACAAATTGTATTTTTAGTTTTGTTTTAAATTATTTCATCTAAGGGGATTTGAACATAAATGTTACCAAGTGGTAAATAAATTTCATAACCGATTTCCTTTTTATTGGGTTATATTCTATCTATATTTTCCTTAATATCCTATGATTATGTGTATAATGACTTTCAATATCTATTTATATTTTTCCACTTTTTCTATGTGTATTTAT
This sequence comes from Viscum album, assembly GCA_963277665.1. Taxonomy (NCBI): domain Eukaryota; kingdom Viridiplantae; phylum Streptophyta; class Magnoliopsida; order Santalales; family Viscaceae; genus Viscum; species Viscum album. The sequence goes on from OY728137.1 coordinate 1,911,253,971, forward strand.
TATTGATACATATAATCATTTCATTAGTTAATTCTTACAACATCATTATGATCATTTTTATTAGTGTATTTGAAAATATCATTATAATCAAGGTTTTTTATTCTTGAAATTCAATCAAAGTAAATTATATTATAATTTTTTGATAAAACCTTTTCTTCTACTCTATTAAGTCATGATATTTGTCAAGTTATATTACCATTTTCTTACAATTTAGTACTTAATTTTATTGATAAAATGTATTAATAAAATATGGAATTCATTTTATCATTAGTGAGAAACATGTTCTCTTAAACAACCTTGTTCTCTAAAAATGTTTTCAAAAATTTTTATGTATTATTTATATAATGATGTATTAAAATAAACTTTTACCCATTTTTTCTTTTTAAATTTTTTAAATGGAATATTCTTGTCCTTTTCCATATAGGGCACTTTTTTAACCATTTAATAATGTAAATGGAATGTTATTTTTTACATCATATTGAATTAATCACTATCATTTCGTTGAATATTCATTGTAAATTTACATTGATATTTTTAAGGAAAAATTTCTTTAAAGTGAATTTAAAATAATATGATTTTCAAATAGATATTCAATATAAAAAGATTATTTCCTCAATATTTGTTTTAATAGAAATTTGTTTAGTTTATAAAATAAACCACCATTATTATTACTATAATGTGTATTTACAACTGAAAAAATGAACTATTACCACTTTTCAAAACCATGGAAATATGCCCCAAAACCATGGCTCTAGGCTACGACCACAGTTTTGGACAACTATGGCCACTATTATCATGGCAGTAGGTCCCAGCCTATTGCCACAGTTTTAACTCTGGAAATATATGCCTTTGGCCATCGTTTTGAAAACCGTGGAAATAGGCCTTAAAACCTACCACCATGGTAGTTGACCTATATCCATAGTTTAAATAGTGGCTATAGGAAGCTATTGCTTTAGTTTTAACTGTGGAAATAACCTTGGTAAACCGTGGCAATATCCGAAATATAAAATGTCACCAGCATGTTTCGATACCTACACCTTTGCTCTACGAACTAGAGTACTTACCACTACACCGACCGACATTCTGGTTATATATATATATATATAATGATATATATTAAAATAAATCCTAAAAAAATCCTAAAAAATATGGAGTTCTGTCTTCCCACCACTTTTTTGGTGGGAATTGTTTTCCCTCCAAAGCGCAGGAACCCTATTGCCACAGTTTTGAAAAACCATGGAAATATGCCATTGAAATAAGTGTTCTTCAGCTAAGGTTATAAAAAATTGCCTATAGGCCATATAACTATGGCTATATCCAAATTCTATTTCCATGGTTCTGAAAACCATGGCCATAGGTCTTGCTAACAGGCATGTTGCAATGATTTTAAAACTGTGGTAATTGGCCACAAAAACTGTGGCTATAGCCCCCTATAGCCACAGTTTTAAACTCGTGTATATAGGTATGTGGTAGTAGCCTCATTTTCTAGTTGTGATTATTCATATTAATAACATACATATTATTTCACTAGATTTATTATTATTATTTTGAACAAGGATGGTATTGATATTCACTACCTTGAATCATATTTGTAGTAATCGACTTCCCATTTATTTATTCACTTTACAAGGATAATTGAACATTAAATGTCCCAAAATATAGATATTATTTTTCATGGATATGATTATATCCTAAACCATATACTATTATAACATATGGAAATTACCTTGATATATATTTTTTTATATTGGGAAATATTGAAAAATCCATATTTTTTACTCTATACAGAAATTTGGTAAGGAATGTTGTTTATGAATTAAATCCATTATAAAATATATGAGGAATTCTTAGGATTGGTATTAAATAGTTTAGAAACTGTTTAATGTAATCCCATTGAAACAATTGTAGTCTCATGAGATGAATTAGTTGGCCAAATCAGATGGTGTTCAATTAAGAATATTTTTGAAATTTCTTGTATATGGTCTTGATGATAATGGTTCAGTGTACCTGAAAACTTGGATTCCAATAATAAATAATTATATACATTAAGATTAAATTGTTTATATCAATGATAATATCACTATTAAAAATCTTATAGATTCATTTCATTTTCAATTTATTGATTAAATGTAATGGTTTTCAGATATTAACCATTATATATTGCTTACACCATATCATGATATTTAAATGTTATGTGTGAATAGTTTTTTATATTTCTATATTGATTTTTCATTATCTTATTCATTAAATAACATGTGTGATTGGTTGTTTAACTTTACATATTAATTATAACTATTTACTAATTGTTTTATAACTACATATAAACATTACTAATAATTTCATCTCACCATTATTTTTCCCCTTTCCCAAGGTTATGAAGAAGAGATGTTGGAATAATTTTCCATAGATGCAGTTTATTAGATTTAGTTATGTATTATGTTTTATTTTCTATTCTAAATGTATAATTGGTATAATGTATGTAATATGGTTTTCCAAAAAATTATAACATCTTGGTTTTTTGGAATTTGATTCTTATAGTAATCCAATACAACAAAGTCACCAGATCTTTGCTATTCTTGTCCTGGTCATTACACAACCTATCTCAATCTGGCAATGTAATGGGGCATAAACACAAAACTGAAGAGAGATAGGTGTTCAAAACATACAATTCACCTATTTGATTCCTTAGTAGCAGGACATTGTTTTTTTTGCATAAATGATTTGAAAGATAATAATTTACTTTACTTTGAGAATATATGTTTTATCATAGATATAACAATAAGATTTATTAGTGATTTGGTGATTAAGTGATTAATGTTATTTCAGAATATGTTCAATATTTTGGGACCCTTATATGACTAAGGAAAATATAACCTTATGGTATTTTATTCATGAAATAAAGGTTGAATTATATTTTGGAAGATTTTATTTCTTAAATGTGGGTTTATGGATATTCATGTCATTTTTTGAAATTATTAGAATCCCTTAGAGAATATATGATTATGTCATATACATTTCTGATATGATCCTTTATTAGTTATTACTATATTGTAGAAAAAAATAATAAATTTATCTTCAAAGAATATCTGATCATATCATTCTAATCTTTGTGTTTTAATATTTGTTTGGACTATTTTGATGTATTTAAATTTTTTTATTTATCGAATGAACTAATTTTAACTTTGGATGTTATCATTGAAACTTTGGTGGTTGATGCTGTATTTCATCGCATACTGATTTATTAATATTTATAATTATCTTATGAAAACCATTTTCAATTAGTATAATATATGAATACAATAGGAGCTATTGTTATCCTTTTTTGGATTATGTGATATGTTATAAGTCTATTTGAGTTCTTGAGGCATGAAAAAATCTTATTTAATAATTATCTTTTGGTAAAAAATATGAGATTATGGTGGATATTGATTAATCTATGAAATTTTACTCATTAAGTATGTGTATTTATTTATTTACTTCCTTTAGATAGTAAAAAACTTCTTTAACTCTAAGAAAATGATCTTGAATCAAAAAATATTATCCTATTACTTCATTTTTTGATGAATCATTAGTATTTTTTCCACCTTATTAGTTTATATATTTGATGCCCTTAACTTTATCTTGATTATTCAGTTTCCCATGATTAATGATTTATACCACTATCTATAACTATTATGACAATATATTTTCCCCCAATGTCTATATTTTCACTTCTCACTAATGTTGTCCAATTTGGAATCCTATTAATGTAATTGACTTTGTGATTTTGTTCCCCTATATTTAAGAAGAAGTATTATTAACACTTTTTACGGTGTGGGATTCCAAAAAAGGTATTTTTTATATTTTAAACCCATATTTACTGAGATCGTGTTCAAATGGAGAGGATTAAATTTTTTATTGGGGGAATAATTTAACACATGAATCATTATTTTATGAAAAATAAAACTACTTTTGATAGCTTATATGACTTGAATCACTAACCACAAATAAACCATGAAATATTATTATTTATATATGATCATTATAATCAAGAGGTTAAGCTTGTGTGAATGAATAAGAATAACTAATTTATAATATATATTTAAATTCTCTACACAATATATATTTACTCATAAATTTTTGTTAAATAATCACGCAATTTTTATAGAAGTAATATTATTATTCAAAAATAACTTTTCATTAAAAATTCATTTTATTACATTATGTGAGAAAATATTACAATTAATTTCATAAAAAATAACAAATTTTATTTTCATAAAAATTATATCATGTTTTATATCAAGGTAACAGAAATCACTTATTGTGAAATTTTGAGATTTAAAGAAATTAATTTCAATGATTATAAATAAATACTTGTTTTTATAAAAAACTATATTTTCTTTTAAGGAGGTTAAAAATAAATATTATATTTTTTATTTATTTAAAAATTTAATTAATTAATTTTTATTACATTTTATCAAATTATATTCCTTGTACTGAATCATATATATGGATTTGGTATAAAAACATTTTTACACTTAAAATGGTTTTTTTTTGGAAAAACATGTTTTTGTCGTGTTTTGTTGGTAAAATTTTTAATTAAAGTCAATGAATTATTTGAATTAAATATTGAAAAATTAATTACATACATGGATTTAGTTGGTCCAATTTTTTTATGTATTCCTATTTTATTTATAGTCATTATGAATAGAAGCAATAGTAAAAAGTTATCACCAACATAATTGTAAATTGGGTAAGTAATGAAATAAATAATATGATAAGGACTAGAAATTGACCAATAAACATGGATTTATCCTATTTTATGACTTTATTAAGTTATTTTACATCCAAATCTTAAATATATAGCCACTTGGTAGCATATTTCATTAATTTGGACCATTATAATATTTCCGTAAAATATAATGATAAAAATGTCACTTTCTTTCATTTAAAAAAAATAATATGTTTCAATAGGGATAAAAAATTTATTTTGTTTATAAATAATAATATTAATTTTAATTTTTTTTCATGTGTATTTTTTTCTAATTTTCACTATTTAAATATTTACCTTAAATGATTATGCAATGTTGACACAATATTTATTCAATGAATGAGAAAATAAATTTTCTAATGTCAGAAATATAAAAAGTAATATAAATTGAATGAATTATTATATGAAATGATTTTTTATATAAATATATTTTTCTATTTATTTTTAAAGGATTATATTCGAATTCCATTACATTAATGTTGTTTTCAATTTAAAATCAAATGAATGGTCCAGAAAATGACATTAATGATATTTTATAATAGATAATATATTGTTAAATGATTTAATGTTTTTAAAAATATTATATTTGTCCAAAATATCGGGATATGGTTTAAAATATATACCATTGTCTCTTTATTCAATAATTATCCTTCTATAGTAATGATTTCAACCTCTAAAAAGTAAAAACATTGAAATTATGGTAAATATAAAAAAAGGGTTAATATAGGTTAACACATAGAGATGAGGGTAAAAGCCTAATATAAAATTTTAAAAGATTTATTGGATTAGATTATTTAGGTGTTTTCTCATAATTTATTGGATTTATATCAAATAAGAGTCTTTTTTCATGAGAAATAATTTATATTAATTTAATATTTTAAGAATTTCTAAATGTTCCTTTTCTCTCACATATAAAAGGGAACCTACTCTCCACTTTTATTAACACATGAAAATAATTTTCATCATAAAATAGAGACCAAAATAACTTATATTATTCCATAACAATGGCTTAGGGGATTTTTTGTATTTAAAAGCCCTCCTATGAATGTGGTTTGTGTGAACATAAAAATGTTTTCTGAAGATGAGGTATCGTTCTTAATTGAGCATATTTGTTTTATTTATTCTTCCACCTTTTAAAAATATTGATAAACCATGATTATATAACAATATTAGTATGTATCATAAATTTATATTTTATTATGATATTGTAGTGATCTAAACCCATATCCTCTTATGGAAAATGGAAAATGAAACCATACATTATGTGTATAATGTACTACAACCACACAAATCGATTTAATTAATTTTCCATCATCAAATCCCATGGCTATTTACGATGGTGGATTTAATGAATATTTATTATATTCATGAAATATTATTAGTTATTTAAAATTAATATATCATATGCTTTCCTACCATTACATTCATTGAATGGTGATATCATCTTACGTGCATATGTGTGGATTACCACCTCCAGGAATCTATGTAATTTTGTTTCAATATCTCATCACAGGGATAGTATATATTAGTGCATATAAAGAAATAATATTATATTTATGATATAAATATTATTTTGGAATGATAAAATTACACTTTATTTCTTTCCATCATGATCATTGAAAAATGGAAACATTACTCATGAATATGGGTAGCCCACTATATTCGTGCTTGAAACAAAATTCAATTTTCAGAATCATATTTCTTGGTTGGAATTAAAAGTATAATATATGTGTAAAATATTTAATTAATTTATCATTATTATGTTGGATATTATTAAATAATTACCTAATTGACCATAGTCAACATGTAAAATTCATTTTAGATTTGTGAGCTGAATATCATCAAAACGTCCATTGTGAACGTAAATGATTAGGTAATTAAATATGGAATATATTAAAAAATGAATAATAAATTTTAAGAAGGATCTTAATAATTTTAATAAGTAAAATAATTATATTATTTGGTATTATAAATAATGTATGTGTTCAATTATATATGAGGTAAAACACATTATTTTAAATTCCCTCTTAAATTTTTTTTACTTCTTACTATTTTTCTTTCATGTCCATGTTCTTATAGATGCATCTTAATTTTTTTATACTTCAAAGGATGATAAAGTACATTTTGACCACATTTGACCTTATATTTAATAATTTAAAAAATTATACTTTTAAATTTCTATGTAAGGGACGTTGTATTTTAAAAATCTCATTTTGAATAAATTAATGATTTATTTTCTAAATCATTATTTTTCATTCCTATATTCTTGAATTTTTTTGACGTATTTATAAGAAAATAAATTATTTAAAAATGAAATTTTATGTCACTTTTAACATTTCGTAATAGTTTTTAAAAAGTAATCATTTTAAGAATTTTATATGGAACATTTTTAATTTCTTTATAAATGAAAAAAAAATTTATATTTAAATGTATATGGTGTAAATATTTTTTTCCCACTACTATAACTGTTATTTGAATTTTTTATTCCTTTATAATGTTCCATGATTTATTTAATGAAAAACCATTCATTCCATTGTTATATGGGTTTTAAAAAAGAGTTTTAAATAGAGTATCTATTTATAATTTTGAAATGCTTTACTTATATGAGTAAAGGATCTATCTGAACCACCATTTTTCATTAGGTTTTAAATGTCTCCCTCTTTCTCATTCCATCTATATATTTAATGTTATAGACTAATTTTAAATTCAATATATATTTCTCACACATATATACATGTCTTATTTATCCATCAATTGATATGGTAATGCGTTCCTTATGTTCATTTCTTGAATCCCCTGTTGAACAAATATCTTTTTGATATGATATATTCTAAGATTACGAAACCCATTTATTTCTGTGGGAAATTATTATTTTTAATCCTTATGACTGATTTCCTTTTTCATCACACATAATCATGAACACGTTATTATGGGTGAACCCATATAGTGATCTAATGAATTGGTTAATGTTTTTTTAGCATGGTAGGATTTTTATAAATTTAGAGAGTAAACCTAATCCATTTTGAGACTCAATTTACAATGTGATATTGTATTAGTATTTATTATTGACTTATTTTTATGCCATGTTTTTTTATTATTTCTTACATTTTTATTATTTCAATGATCATATGATATCATGATGGTTGTGTTATGATACGATTTTACCTACTTGAAATTTATATTCTTTTTAACAGGTTTTCAGGGAATTCATTATATTTTATGACGTAATATAATAGAATATTGTTTTAATGAAATGATATTTCTCTTTTTAGGGTAAAAAGGTTTTTTAAGGTAATTAGTTTTATGTGGTATCATGTTTTCTTAGAAATCAGCATACTTAGGATTTTTCACTTATTTGTTTTACAATGTGTTTTTTGAAAAGACATTATACAGTAATATTGATTTCATGTGTATGTAAAAAACTAATAGAGATCACTATTTATTATTTTAAATACGAACTATTTTTTTATGATTTCATGTTATTTTAAATGAATTGAAAGGTTTATTTCATTCCACGTATATCAATTGTTGTGCTTTTTTGTTCATTTTACATTTCTAAATGTTTCTAAACATTTTATAGGATGAATATGTACTTTAATAATGTTATAATTATAGATATAAAAGTTATGTTGAGTGAATTAGAAATATATTTATGAAAAACATATTTCACAGGAAAAATGGATACACATTGAAAATTTTCACGTTTAAATATTTTGTCTAAATTTTCTACAACTCTAAACCTAAAATGATTCTTGGGAATGTAAGTGATTTAATATTTTCAATTGATTTTTTATATTTGGATGACTAAGATTATATCACATTTATTAGTATAAAAACTATTAATGTAAATATATTTTCACCAGATCCCTAAGTTTGGGTCTTGGGTCCTCACTATATCCTTTTAGTGAGAGAAATATACCACACCAATATATGAAATAGACCACACCAGTAAAACCATAGATATGTGAAAACAACACCACTCCCCTAGGGGTGATTGAAAAATAGATTCTATATATAACCTAGATTCCCACACTTGTGGAACATCCTCTATGAGTATCCAGGTCTGGTATACCTAGAATTCATACACTAAAAATAGGTTATAGGATTATTCCGTGAAGAAGTAATAGACCTTGAACCTGATCATTATTTATGACCTATTATAAGACCACGATGAGGTCTATCCTGATTCCTCTCCATGATAAAGGAAGTGCGCTTTCCACGCCCTTCCTCTAAAACAACCCTACTAATACACCTCATCCTATTTAAGTCTACATTATGCATAATAAATTGATCATCCATTTTTACATTAGTAATTTTGAAAATGAAAATAATTCTTGATCTGATCTTAGGATTTGAAACATTTTTAATGTGTCCAGTCTTTAGATAATCATTCTTGATGAGATAAAGAGATAAATGAACTAAATTGGAAAACCAAGTATCATATTACATGACCAATATCCTCTCTCAAAGGTCATGAATATATGGTCCCTACCACACTAAATGTTACTAGATTGAACTACAGATTAAATTCTTTATTAAAAGTAGCCTATGTGATATCATTATACTACTTCACTTGCATTATGGATTCATATAACTTCTTATGTTTTTAATCCATAATTTATGCATCTAATACAAATTTAGTAGACTCGTGGTTCTTTATAAAATTAAGGATACAATTGATTCATTCAATCCACACTCGAGGCTTCGGGGTTCCATTATTCAATTGGAAAGTTAATTAATTTTTATTAGGGAACTCCGAAAAATTATTTATAAATTAGAAGACATAAAACCTATTCAAAATAAAATTAAGTATCTATCGATATAAACTAATTTACATTAAACACATATAAGAAATTTTAATTAAAGAGAACTAATATTGACAATAATTCCAAATAGTGCATGGGTGAAAATTTCCAAAAAAATAAAGTTTTCTTATTATGTATGGTAAAAATGGGTGATTTATAAAACCGTATAATGTGCCACTAGTGAGAGAATAGAACATGATACATGTTATATATATATATATATATATTTATAGACTGTGATCCCAAATAGTTAGTCGATGGCCTCTCTCCTTGATTCACCACAAAACTCAAAATTTCACTGAATGACTCATGGGCTTACTTAGAAACTCATAGCCAATAGAGAAACATATCTAATATAATAATAAGACATCAAAAAACAAGATCAATTACGTGAATTAATACTAAAAAACCCATGGAATCTTGAGTTTCATCATGATATTGAATCTTCAAGGCAATATTTTGATCCCAAATCTGAATCTCCCAGGGTGTAATCTTTTTACCACCACTTACGCACAAACAAAATTGGGATCTAATTAGATTTTTGATGAATCACTATCAAATTTCCAAACCCTTCATCTAAAATTTCTCACAACAGGGCCCACAGAACCTCTCAGATCACCATGGTATAATGAAAAGATAAGGGTATAAATATAAAACCAAATTGGAATAATTTCACTAAATAAATCCAAATAACCACAACCTGGATTCCTTATAACAATCGGGTATGAACATACCATAATATGAAATTCCATGATATCAATTCAACGTTATTAGTAATTAAAAAAACAAAATAGATTACAAAAAACAATAAGTAGTTAACATAACCCACATCACATTACATTTTTTCAATAAGAAATATATACAATATTAATATGTCACTGTAAAAAAAGGGAGCAAAACTTGTTCAAATCTAGTTAGGCCAACACATGATCTCCCATTGACTCCAAAACACAAATTTCTCCCTAAGATCTAAACTCCATGAATCCATCGTCTACACTATCAAAACTAGACCTCAGAAAATTTAACTCCCCAATCAAGATAACCTAAATAATTAGGCTTCAAAGTAGGAAATGAAAAGTCATTAGGGGAATTCCAAATCCCCACAGACTAGAAACTAGAACATAGTCATCGAAAAACAACCAGATGTAATGATTTCACCTAATTAGAAATAAGATATATAGAATATATATACAGGAGGAAGAAAAACCTAAAAATAGATATTCCTTAAATAGGATAATCATTTGTTTAAATACAATCCAATAGAGTTAAGGTAAGATAAAAATCCATGGAATATGTACAATGACCAAAAAGGACAAATATAACTAGAAATCACTGCTCTCTGTGATAAGTAGGGAAAAATCCAATCACATCACCACCATCTACCCATACCCTACTGACATAAACCTCACTAACTCACTATGATGTCTTTAATTATCCTATATTATAAGACAATACGAGGTTTAAATGTTTCTAATTCAATGTGTACTATGTGATCTACACAGTCTCAATAAGATCCCACCAAATTGTTCTATATCAAATCTCTTTACAAATATCCCAATATTCACAATTTAAAATAAATCATGGACTGATAAGTTATTAAAAAGATTTATATCAAAATAATGGAATATAATTACAAATTTCGAAAAACCATAAAAAATCCAGGTAAAATATTTTTTAGTCATTATTCCAATGAAACTGTTACATTTATCAAATCAGGTATATCAAATCCAAAATAGCATAGGATAAAGCACAATGGTAAACACCCCAATGGTAAAAACTACAAGGGTCTCTAGTTTATTCACACCACGATAATAAAAAATGAGTAGTGCCAACCCAATTACCTAGTACATGGGTCTTAGAGAATATAGTAACAACCCATGAGTGAACCACCAACATTTTTATGATTAATTCCCTAGGATATTTAGCCTATGGAATAGAGGAACACCACTTGAGTGAACCACATGAAAGAAATGAAATTTAAGCCCTAATACTAACCACTAATCCTTTGTACTAAAGGAGACCATTTTTGGAATAATACAACATAGATTCAAAGTGAAATCACATTTCACATCAATTCAAAAAAACCCATTTTTCATCAAAACATGTTTTGAAACCCATTTTATAAATCCTTTTCACAATGATCTGAGAAAAACATTTCCAATACCAAAATGAGGAGGAAAAATGATCTTTTTATCAACAACCCATATACATGAAATAATCAACTAGTCATTTAAATTAATTTAGAAAAAAAAAATTATAATTAAAATTATAAAACCAACAACAGTTACAGTTCAATTACATAAGCTATAGATGGAACCACTTACCTCAAAACCTATCTCACAAAAAATATTGTAAAATCCTCATCATAAGTGGAAAAGGAAAAAAATATAATTAAATAGAGTCCAAAAATGATTATCACATGATATAGTAAAATTATATAACAAAAAGGTCTGTATAGAGGTTATATCAACACATACCTCAAGAAAATCACACACTACATCACATCCAACACAAGGACCGACCCTTGGAAGAAGATCGTAGAAGAAATATGGAAGGAATAAAAGTATTATTTTCACAGGACCAAAGATACAAGAAAAAAATAATAAAAAAATATCAAAACTACTACAAATGAAATCAATCAGAATAAAGAAATTCTCCTATTGAAAGAGAAGCAACCAACTAAGTTGTAGGTCGAGGACGAACTAGAGGAACTCAGGAGAGTGACATCCACCCAAAATCACAAGGAAGATACCGAGGAATCAAGGAATGGGAAATATAATCTAAATAAGTGGAGTTTCATGAATTTAGTACAATAAAACATGATGGGTATAAGACATTCAGGTTCGGAATGTAGGATTTATAACATAAATCTATGAATTTTCATGTATTCAAAAATAGGCATCACATTCTTTTAAAATCAAGTGCTATGAATTCATGATGTGTATTTATTTCACAGTATTAAATTTATTAATGAATTATACATGGCATGTATAGATTTTTTCAATAATTAATATCACATTAGTTTTTAAATAAAAATACTCACATGATGAGATTCTAGAATGCACTGTCAGTTCGAATAAAATATTGACCAAAATAGAAAAAAAACTATACATAAGGGTCTATGTTTGTGATATTAAAAAAAATTTGATGACTATGTGGTTCCTTGAGATTGTTTGTAGTCCACCATGAAAGTTGATTTAAAAAACTTCCATGGCATGTATGATCATTTTTGGAACTACACATATTAATGAAAATAATAAAAAATATATGATTAAGGCATTATATTTTATGAAACAAGTTTCAATTAATTTTTAGTGTCAACAAATATATATAACTATATGAATTTTCATGGTATGTGACATTTTTATTTCTTAAAAATATCTGAATTCATGATACTATAAACTTCATGAGAAAAATATGAGATGGATTCCCCAAGGTACCCATCTATCTTGAAACAGCTACACATGGGTGCTTGAAAAACATTATCCATGTTTATGATTCCTTTCATTAGTTTTCATAGACCATTAATGTAAATAAATACATTTTTGGTTCTTGGCGTTCTATGATGTAATTAATTTTATGAAACAAAACCATGATAACCAATAAATTTCTCTAAGGTAGGGACACCTAGTTTCATGAAAGAACTTACCATTGTAATACCACATCCACTCTGAACCCTTAATCCTTCACAAACCCCCAAACTTCACAAATACAATCCAATAAGACTCTCCATGTTACCTCCTTTCACTAAACACCCATACAAGAATGTTGAGTTCACATGAGCTCTATACCCATCCACAACCAGTTCAGCTTCACCCTGATCTTTGGTGAAACCAATTTCATCAACCCTTGTGTTGACGCTATATTTATGTAAGAATATAATAAATCATTACATTACCTCTTTTTACTGTGAATTTGAATAATAATGAATCTTGTTGCTATGCATAGGCCCCCTAATTCCATGACCCCATTATTTACATAAACATGACAATGATTACACCACATTCTACCTAATGTATTCTACACAGAATACATGTATGTCCCCATGGTATAATAATAAATGGAAACACCGTTAATTTCATTTTGATGAGGCCTAGTGGTAGTTCCTTCCCTCATACACGGAAATAGTCTCATTGGGTAAAGGTACCAAAAGCATCTGAGTTGTATGATATAAAACATCATAGCCCAAAATACTATTTTTTTGACATTAATATATAACTAAAAGTTCCCAAATAATTATATAAAACTATATCCCTAACATGTTATGTGAATAGAGGATTCCTGTATTATTATTGGTATGGTATGACACCTCACCTCCTACCCTAAGTGTAAAACAGATGATTCCCCAAGTTTGATCATCATGGGATGATACTTTCTCCCCCACCATGGTCTGACTCTCTTTATTTAGGAATACCTTATGAATAAGTCCCATTCAATCTCTAGTGGTCTCTCCTTCTGTGATGTGAGTGTCCATAGCACATGACATTAAACTGTGTGGACATGTCCTGTCACATGACCTGAAATTCTAGAATTAAAATACTTGTGTTTTGATACTATTATCATAATAAAATATCTGGGATTCCATTATGATTTTCAATCCTAATATCTTGAAAAAAATTGGATACCTCCCTGAGGTTCAATCCAAACACTCCTACATTCCAGTAAAATCTACATGTATTCACCTCAAAAGATGAGAAATCAAATGACTAATTATCTTCCCCATGGGAACATAATTATATTCATCAACCTATACCAACAAGTTGTTAAAGCTGTGACCCCATTTTCCAAATATGTTGTTAAACCATTGGACTAATTCTCCCCATAGGACATAAAACATGTAGCACACTTGTAATATCTAACACATACAATATACATGTGACTCCTTAGTTAAAAAAAATATTCCTTACACCCCTAGTGTCAACATCCCCTTGGATGAAAGATGTTGTCTTGGGTTTTTTTCATAATATTCCTCATATAAGAGATGCATCAATCCTCGTCAGAAGAGGAATTTACATGTTCTCAAGATGATCAAAAACCAAAAAATATTAGGAATTTAAAAAATTTCCATCCACTCAAACTGTATGTTTCTATCGTATCAAGACAGAAGAAATAGGATCAATCAGAATACACAATGAGAAAGAGATAGAAATGAGTTTCATGAACATGAATCCTATATTTTAGGGAGGCTTGTAGTAGGAAACAATATCCATTGAGGAATCCCTGGAATGAGGAATTGGCATCCTTATAAGTACCAATGTCCACAATGAAAGATGTTGGGTTAAGGATTTAAATTTATTATTACCTTAACAAGAAAATATTCACTATCCTTGGATATATGAGTATTGGTGTTGTTTGAGGATATTATGTGGTTTAATCAGATAATACAAAAAAAGAGTACCCTATTCCAATTTGAAGCATGCATGTTTGTCGCTTGTCATCGATGACCGTTGCTCAAAGCATCTAATGATCACCCCCACAGTTTTTTTATGATTGATTCTAAAATCTAAAAATATTTCATTCAACAGATTCTAAGTGCCAGTATGGAGCTTCAACGATCTCTTCAACATAACAATGATCTCCTTGATTAACAACCCCCAATATGTGAAGGTATTCTTGAATTTTTTTTCTCCGATTGACAGATTTTATCTCTAAGAGTTGGGATGAGTGAGAAGTTATCAATTCATAACTGATGAATAGTTTTAGGGAAAGATATTATATAGTGGAAATCTAACTACTTGATCAGGGTTCTCTGGTCATATTATATTTAACATCAACAAAATAATTAATAATTATTAAATTTTAACAAACTCTCTACATCCTAAATATAGTTTATATTTTGAAAAATAAAATTTAATATATGTACGTGATAAAGATGATTCCTAAAATAGAATCATAACTCCTGATATTAGTAAATGAACAATTAATAATAAAATAATATTAATTTGATTAATATAAATCCGTGTATTTACATAAAAACTCATAAATACTATTAATAAATAAATTCATCCCAATTATTTCTAACATGAATAATAAAGAATTTATGTATTTATTAGAGATCTATAAAACATAGAAAACTCTCAGACCCCATGGTGGATCCCACCATGTTTTATATAAATATTCACCATAATAGGGATGATTCTAAAATGCACAATTATGTATGACCCTCTAGGGACTTTTCTTGGCAGAAGTGTATGGTATTCAAAGACCAAGAGTAGATTCCGACTACAAATTAGGACCTCTAAAGAGATATTGAATAGTCATAGTAATGAAAAACAACCTAAGAACATGTATATTTTAATATAGTAACATTTTATACGATATCTCATAAACAAAGACACACAATTTTTTCATCATCGTTTCTTGATTTATTATTATTTTTTTCTCTCTGGTTGAATTTACATTCGACTACCATGTGCATGAATTTATAATGTTTCCACCATCCCAATCAACCTAGATAGAGATATAACTTCTGTAACACCCCTCACCTACCTAATTTTCTTGAGAAGGCAGTGAGGGTTACTTGGTCTTAAGTGATGTTCCCAAGGCGCTAAAGGCTGGTAATAAATGTCGGGGGCTTCAAGAAAATATTGGGGAACAATTTTTCCTTAAGAAAAAACCAACCAACCAATCCAATATCAATCACTATATAATGCATGTAAACCAAAACATTCAAGCATGTATTCCTAACAGAAAACCAAGTTGCTCCACAATAAAACCCAAAACCAATACAACAAATACCATATCAGAGTACTATGAAGAAGACTCAACAAAAGACCCAAAATAAGCCAAGGAACACTACATGGATCCAAACCAAGATCCATGCTCCAAGGTCCACCCAGACATCATGATGAACCACTAAAAAGGGTGATGCCTTAACATTTCCCATGTCACAAAACGCAGCATCTGCAAAGAAAACAATGTGCCTAAGCATGGGGTGAGTACTAAAACTCAATAGGTTTTCCCCAAATGACTTCCATACACATGAAACTAGGATACAATAGTTTGAACCTTTATATAAAACAATTTATATAAAATAATCAAAAGTATATCCATTTATATTATCCAAACATACCCCTACCAAGCCATCACATACTAACCAAGCAACCAACGGAAAGCCAACAAACATGCCACAAACTATTTCATCATATACACACTAGAGTAACAATTTCCAACTTGCAAAGCAATGCACAAAAAACAACCAAAACATCCAAATGGTGGAGCTTCCGTCCAACCCATTCACCCATTCACACATAGTGGTACTTCCTGACCACAACCAAATGGTGGAGCTTCGGTCCAACCCGTTCAACCATTCACAACTAGTGGCTCTTCCCGTCCACTTATCGTTTGATGGTGGCCCTTCCATCCACTATCCACCCTATTTTTATAGTGGTTCTTCTCGACACTTCCACACAACATTCCCATCCATCCATAAACAAGAATATGACCCACCAAGGTCACAACAACATGAAATCAAACAATTCCATCGCATACCAATCATATTCAATAAATCGTCCATTTATTGAAAACCATTTTCCATGAAAAATCACATTTCAATAAAAACATCATCTATATTGAAAACCATTTCCCACCATCGACTTTCCCAAAATAAATCTAAAAAACCCATTTTAAAATCTCCATTTTAAAATCCACAACAAGATCCTTTCACCATAAAACCCCTTTCCCCCAAAAATCCCCAAAACATCACCCAAGGGATTTCCAACCAATTTTGCACAACAATCACAATTAATTTCAAGCACAAAAAATTAATTTTAAGAAGAAACCACTTGTTCTAACCAGGTGGAGTTGAGATAGAAGCCACCTAACATTACGGTTCCAAAGAAATCGACTCACAAGCACCCACACCTAAAATCCGGAGAACACACCACTGAAACCTCTCTAGATCCACTTCCCTAACCATCAGAAGCCTTAAAATCATCATTCAATGCAACCAAAACCCTAGATCTACACACAATAACTGTAGATCTAGAAGAAAACACAAGGAAACCAAGAGGAGAGACTTACCCAATAGAAAGCACCTTTAAAACACCAAGGAACCTCTGCAAAACACTTTCAAACCGGGTGGGAGAGCCCCTACAACCCTTGAAAACTAATTAACCTGAGGGAGGCTCAAGTGGGAGGACGTTTAGAGAGGAATGAGGCAAGCCTGAGTTAGCCCGGGGTTTAAGACCCTATTTTAAGTGTTCGCACAGTTAGTCCGCAAGGTTTGGAAAACTGTGTTCTAACCATGCACACGCTACTACCTCGAGAGAAAGGGTCTGCACGGTTGTCTCGCACAGTTTGGAAAACCGTGCGCAGGCCATGCGAAGCATACTTCCCCCCCTATATGATTTCTTGGAGCACCCGCATGGTTTTCCTAAGCCGTGCTCAAACCATACACCCATTGAAAATCCTCCAAACTCATCCAAAACCATTCCAAACTCTCCCAACCTATTCCCAACTCATCCCATGCACTTTAAACACATAAAAATTCACAACCAAGGGCCACATACATCAAACCTAGAGTACTACATTCTCCCCACCATTGGACATTACATCCTTGGAATGTAGTGAACCCGCCCTTTGCTGAAAGAACTCGGGGAACTGCTCGACCATCTCTTTATCCCACTCCCAAGTCTCCTCTTGAATCTGACCGTGCTGCCACAAACACGAACTAAACCGATGATTTTACCATGAAAGACTTTCTCTTGCCTATCCGCAACATGATATAGCACCTGCACCAAAAAAGTAGCCAGTTCTATCTCAACATGATCCCATCGAATCACATGGTCACGATCCGACTGATACTCTTTCAACTGCGACACATGAAACACATTGTGCACTACGCTGAGCCTAGGTTGAAAATCCAAATGATAAACCACCTCACCAACCCTATCAAGAATCTAAAAGGTCCAATATAACTTGGAGATAACTTTCCCTGCTTCCCAAACCAATGATATCCCATCCTAGGAGAGATCCTCAAGAAAACATGATCACTCAACTCGAACAAAAATGGCCATCAATGATTATCCGCATACAATTTATGATGACTCTGAGCTGCCTCCGTTATCTTTATGATCAGATTGATCTTCTCCATAGTATCCTAGACAAGGCTTGGTCCAACCATCGAGGACTCACCTGTTTCCACCCAACGTAGTGGAGAACGACACGACCACCCATACAATGCTTCAAATGGATCCATATGTATGGATTCCTAATAAATGTTATTGTAAAAAAACTCAACCAATGACAAGAAATCTTCCCAAGAGCCACCAAAAATCCATGACACAAGCCCGCAATATATTCTTCAAAGTTTCTATCATCCTCTTGGATTGACCATCTGTATGAGGCTGATACTGCATGCTCATAGTCAACTTAGTTCCAAGGTCTTTCTTTAAGGATTTACAAAAAAAGATATGTAAAACTTTGATATCTATCGGATACAATCGAAACGGGAACACCATGCCTTTTTACCACCTCTTAGATATAGATTTTGGACAGATCGTTCACCATATGAGATTCACGAATTGGAATGAAATGGGACGACTTCGTTAGCTGATCCATTATCACCCAAATGGAATCATTATTTCTTACCATTCTTGGGAGACCTGTGATAAAATCCATCATTATTTTCTCCAACTTCCAGACCGGAATTGGTAATGACTGCAACATTCCCGCTGGCCTCTGATGCTCTGCCTTGACCTACTGGAAATTCAAGCACCTCGAAACAAACTCAACCACTCTTCCTTTCATACCAACCCACCAGAACTAAGCTTTCAATGCTTTATACCTTTTCTGAATTCTAGGATAAAAATACCACCTAGAATGATGATACACCTTGAGAAGATCCTCTTGAAAAGATTCTGGTACAACCATCTGATTCCAAAAACACAAAATTGAATCTCTAATAATTTTCCAACACTCAATGGTCTCCCCACCATTGAGTCTTGACCCCATGGTCACACACTCAGAATTAGATATATGTTTCTCTTTAACCAAGCCAACCAAGTCAGGAATCAACAGAACTAGAAAGAAGGCTGCTTTATCACCCTATTCCTCACATTCCAACAGCATATCTGCTATAACCGACATCAACAACCACTAGTCTGATGCATATTTCACCATCTGATCATATGATTTTCTTCCTAATGCATCCTCCCCCAAATTTCCCTTACCTTTTGTGTACATTAAGTAATAATCAATCATCTGGAGGCATTCCATCCATCTCCTTTGCCTCTTGTTCAAATCTCTTTGTGTGAAAATATGCTTCAAGCTCTTATGTTCTGTATATACCGAGAATTTATCACTAAAGAGATAATGACGCCATACTTTTAAATCATGCACCACTACTACCAATTCCAAATCATGAGTTGGGTAGTTCTTCTCATGTACCCTCAAGTGTCGTGAGCTGTACACAACCACATGATTCCCTTACATGAGAACGCAGCCCAACCCTGATCCCGATGCACCCCAATACACCACATTCCATTTTCATCGTTCATCAATGCCATAAACACCATTGGTGAATTGGTTAGACTAAAGGTCCTAACCACATATTCATATTGGCCATGTATACTTCTAAAATATTTTTTAAGAATATCTTCCTTCCTCACCCGCATTGGATGATATCCCGACCTCAGGTCGATCTTGGAGAACCACTGGGCTCCCCTCAACTGGTCAAACAAATCATCAATTTGTGGAAGTGGATATCTGTTCTTTATAGAAACTTGGTTAATTCTAAGATAATCAACACAGAGCCTCCACGTTCAATCATCCTTTTTCACAAACACCGTCGCTTCCCACGATTTGCTAGGCCGGATAAACCCTTTGTTTCCTAAAACATCCAACTAGACTTTAAATTACCACATTTCAGTAGGTTCAATCCGGTAAGACGGAAGTGAAATAGGACTAGTCCCCAGAGGGATATCAATCGTAAAATCCACTTCTCATATGGAAGTTAAACCATAGAATTCTTTAAGAAAAAAAGCAATGAACTGATCCACCACTACTGGAAGCGCACTTTGTTTAACACCCTCTACCGATTCCAATGACAACACCACCAACTGATATGGTAACATGCCCACTGCTAGTGCTAACAAACCCATTGCACCTTTAATTTCATGCATATCTCTTCTAAAGAGATGTATTACACCATAGTGTGTCATCAAATCCATTGTTCTCTCATTACAGTCGATTTGGGCCTTAAACGCCACCAGCCAATCCATTCCTAGGATTACATCATACCCATCCATCTCAAGCACTGAGAAATTTGACATTATGTCAACCTCACCGAAAATGATACAACATGCTCTGCACAAGAAGGCTCAACACTTTCTTCAACCCAGAGGAGTTTGATTTTCTAAAACCGAGGGAAACATTTATACCCTTAAACCCAGCAAATAAATCACACGTGCAGTAATAAAAGAGTGTGAATCACCCGTATAAAACAGAACTTGCATCAAGGTAGAATTTAAAATAATAGTACCTCGCATTGTGGATGGTCCCGAATGATCATCCACCACAACCTACATAGCTCCAAAGACATGTTTTCTTACCATGCTATGATCTTTATTGCCTTGCTGAGGCGTCGTGGTATTCTAAGAGTCACCATGACCCACTTTACTCTACTACTGAGGGGTATAATGATGACTCCTTCCCGTCGAAACATACGACGTCTGTAATCCCTAAAAAGTATCATGCACTCCTCACCTCGAATAATTCTGACAATAATGATGCAGATGCCCCATGTGCTTATAATTATGACATGCTCGAGGTTGTTCCCTACAATCTCGCATGATGTGTCTCATCGAACCAAAGTCAAAACAACCTGTTTCGCCTTAGGGCTTCTTAGGATGATTCACCTATCCTGCCATCAGACTATGTGCCATACTCTCACCCTAGGAATACATTTCCCTCCTCCGCTTGAACCCAACTTTAGAGTTCCCACTATTCCCCATGGGTACCACCATGCTTCCTCCGCCTGGAGCTCCCAAAAAATCCCCCTCATCCACCGAGACTCTATTCACCATCTCCATATAATCATCTATACAAAGCACTGAAATATTTGAATGTATTTCTTGCCTTAACCCCACTTCAATGATACTTTCCTTCAAAGACGTCCTACCTGCCATTTTGGGTGAAAATATCACTATGTTCATAAACATAGCTACATATTCTGTCACATAGATATGATCTTTCTTCAGACTGAAGAGATCAGTTGTATGCTGAATCTTGAATGTATGTGGGTAGAATTGTTTATTAAAAAATTCCTCAAAACCATCCCACATCATAACCTGGTTCATTCCAGCTTGAACCACCAACTCCCTCCACTGTAGGGAAATATATTCCAACATATATGTGGCGAAGTTCACTTTCAACTCTACTGGTGTTCCCAAGAACTCAACTATCTTGTTCACTATATTCAACCATGCCTCTGCCCTCTCTGGCTCTGAATCACCCCTGAAGATGGGTGGATTCTTCTTTTGAAACTAAAACTTATAATCTACATGCCTTGGATCATCCATTTTATTTCCACTTTCCACAGCTTGGAAAGCTTTCACTATACTCTACACTAACTGCTGGTTCACCTAAGGCTCAGGTGCAACCATGATCTCATCGACCACTTCCGGTTGGTCTCTACGATGCCTACCCAGTGCCATTTCTATAAAGAAAAAACAAAAAACCATGAGTCTCACTTCCATAGACATCATGAAATCCCATTTCAAATCACATTGCACAATACTATCACAACGAGGCTTTCCACCTTTCCACATTTTCCATGATTCAATATTTTGAAAACCAAACCATTTTCAAAATACCAAATTTATTCACATTTCAATTTCACACATTTGAAAAACCATTTATCAATTCAGCCCATAAATCATTATTCCAAATGAAATACGCATCCTAGTGGGAATTCATTTATACCATGCATGCCATGCTCATCTCATTGGCTACGTCCATGAATATGAGATATTTAATGCCTATAAGTGTCTCCAAAACACTTATGTACCCAACTCCCACGTAACATGAAGTTCAGCATAAGAGGGTTAACTACATCCTTTTATGCTATACATTCCATGTTTCGACATTCCTACGCCTTACTATCATTCCGACTCAAGGAATATACCATAAAAAATGTCAACACCCAAACTTAGGTGCCAAAGAGACCAAACAACAGCTCTCACATGAAATATATGGACCGAACAAACTGATACAACTTGTAACACCCCACCCCTACCTCATTGGCTTGAGGAGGTGGTGACAGTTACTTGTCCTTAAGAAACGTTCCCAAGGCGCCAATTGCTGGAAATAAATGCTGAGGGATTCGAGAATAAATTGGGGAAGGATTTTCCCTTAAGACAAAACAAACCAAACCATCCACTATTAATCACTATATGATGCATGTCATCCAAAACGTTCAAGAATGTATTCCCAAAGGACAACCAAGTTGTTCCACAATACAAAACCAAACCAATACAACCAATACCATATCAGAGTACTATGCGTAAGACTAAAAAAAGACCTAAAATATGCCTAGGCACACTCTATGGCTCCACACCAAGATCCATGCACCAATATCCACCTAGACATCACGATACAGCACTAAAGGAGGGTGATGCCTTACCTTTCCTCACGTCACGATACACAACATCTGCAAAGACACCAACGTTCCAAAGCAAGGGGTGAGTACTAAAACTCAGTAGGTTTTCCCCAAATGACTTCCCTACAGACACCATTAGGATAAAACTATTATCACCTTTATATAAAACAATTTATACAAACCAATTTATATAAATCAATCACAAGTAAAACCATTTTCATAAGCCAAAAATTCCCTTACCAAGCCATAACACCCAAAACAAGAAACCAAGGAAACACAACAAACATTCCAAAAGCTATAGAATCATTCAATCACTAGCATAAAAATTTGCAACTTGCAAATAAATGCACAACAAACAACCAAAACAACCAAATGGTGGAGCTTCAGTCCAACCCATTCACCCATTCACAACTAGTGGTACTTCTCGACCACAACCAAATGATGGAGCGTCAGTCCAACCTATTCACCCATTCACAACTAGTGGTGCTTCTCTCCACTTCCACACAACATTCTCATCACACCATACGCAAGCATATGACCCACCAAGGTCACAAAAACATGCAATCAACCGATTCCATCGCATACCAATCCACTTCAACAAATCGTCCATTTATTGAAAACCATTTTCCATGCCGAACAAAATTTCAAAAAAAACAACATATTTATTAAAAACCATTTTCCATCGACAGTTTTCCCAAAATCAATCTCAAGAACCCATTTTAAAATCTCAATTTTAAAATACACTACAAGAGCCTTTCACCATAAAACCCCATTTATCCCAAAAATCCCCAAAACATCACCCAATGGATTTCCAACCAATTTTTCACAACAATCACAATTATTTTCAAGAACAACAAATTAATTTTAATCAAACGCCACTAGTTCTAACCAAGTGGAGTCGACGGAGAATCCACCTACCATTAGGGTTCCCGAGATATGGACTCACAAGCACCCGCACCTCAAATCCGGAAAACGCACCACCAAAACCTCTCTAGATCCCATTCCTTAACCATCACAAGCCTTAAAATAATCATCCAAGGACACCACAATGCTATATCTACAGACAAAAAGTGTAGATCTAGAAAACCAAGAAAGAGAGGGATGTAGATCAAGAGGAAAACACAAGGAAATCACGAGGATAGACTTACCTTGGAGAAACAACCTTCAAAAAACTAAGGAACCTCTTCAAAATTCTTACAAATCGAGTGGGGGAGCTCCTCCATCCCTTGAATACTGAAGAACCAGAGTGAGGATCGAGCAGGAGGAAGTTTGGAGAGGAATGAGGCAAGCCCGGGTTTTAAAACCATATTTTAGGTGGCCACACAGTTTGGAAAACAGTGTCCAAACATTTCACACACTACTGCCTCGAAAGAAAGGGTCAGAATTGTTTCCTCACACAGTTTGGAAAACCATGAAAAGGCCGTGCGAAGCCTACTGCCTCCCCTACACGGTTTTCCTGGAGCACCTGCATGGTCTCTTTTTGCCTTGCTCAAACCATGCACCCATAGAAAAGTCTCCAAACTCATTCAAAACCATTCCAAACACCCCCAAACTCTTCCCAACACATCCCATGAACTCTAAACACATTAAAATGCATAACCAAAGGCCACATACCTCAAAACAGGGGTTCTATTACTTCATCAACTCTGAGGAGGGAAATTATATCTTGATCATTTAACTAATGTAATCCCACCCATGAAACCCACATCCCAAACTACCTCTCTCTGAATTTATTTTCATGATTATTTGCATGCATCAAAGAATGCGATCAAATGGTACACATTGATAATGTTATCAGGATAGGATACCAATACACATTGATGTAGACAAGAACAATGTAGTGACCCAAACATAGAAAGACTATTGCTAGCTTCGTGTTACCATTGCATTGGACTGGTTATAAGGAATCAAATCCCAAAGGACCGATCAGTTTAGTAGTCATGGTAAACCAGAGACAAACATGAGTCTTATATTACAAAGAATATATTAATTAAAACATTATTATTCTCATTAAAGGATAAATTTATTTTCACTAAGAATAACCATTCAAATATTTATTAGTATACTTCATGGATTCCTATTGGGGGAAGAAAAATAAGGGTGACCTCAAATTCTTAGTAAGAATAAAGTACATCTGAAGAAATAATGAATCCATGAGTATAGTCAATATAGAACGGTAATGGTTGAACACACATTCCATATAATATATGAACTGAAAGAAGTTCATAAAAAATATTGAAGGTTTAATAACTGAAACAAATTCCATTTAATCAATGAAACGAGAATGAAATGTATCCATAGATAATGTAAAACAAAAAATATCATAAATTATAATAAATTTATATTAAATAAAGTAGATTAATAATTATCAGACTTCATGTTTCCCAAAAACATGATACCTTTATTATCAAGACCATTCACAAGATGGTTTAGCATAAAACATTCAAGGCCTTTCAAGAGAATGTTTTAATATGTGGGTATAAACCCATCTACTCAACATGGAAAAAAACTTGAAGGGATTATCACTAAAATATTTTATGTCATGAAACTACTGATTCAGTGAGGGTCTAAAATTAAATAATCCCCAACCCGTGTCATGAATGTGAAAATAATTACTCATAAATCAAATAATCAATTTAATTCAAAAACATTGTGCCATGTCAAATATCTATATTGAGTAAAAGATACAAATGTATCAATATTTCCCTACTAAATAAAATAACAATAAAAAATTGTATGTAAAAATAGTATATGGCATAGAAAATGGAATAATCCATAATAAATGATATAGATAATTAGGATAAATTCAATGTTCAATGATTATATGAAATTTAATATTTCAAGGGGCTTCAAAAATGAATCGTGGATGTGAATGTCAATACTTTCCTTTGAAATAATCAATCATAAAAAATCCTGAGGAATAATGAGGATGATATCAATACAACATATCCACTGTGAAGGATAAGTAAAAATAATTGTTTTTTGAAATTTATTAATGTAAATAAAATTAAAATCTCATTAAAACATTCTTGAGGAAAATAATATTTAAACACTACAGAGAATCTCATACCACATTAAATCATTTAAATCATTAACCCTATAGAGGAGTAACATTAAATGAAACATAAAATATAATCAGAATACTAATTTTGATGATATAAAATTTCATAGAAGAAATATATATACATTATTAAATAATATAGGTTTATAACCTAACAATAATCATAAAGAAGGAAAATTTTGACCACGATCCAATACTAAATTGGTAAATTTGAAACTGTAAACCCCATGAAATAATAATCAATAAATGAATGACTAATCCCCACAAAGATAATATAATTTATATAATAATCTATCAAAATGGGTAGTATATACACCACAAAAATTATGTATGTGGTGAATATGACATTTATCTCAAAAATGTAAAAAGTGAGATGAAAATAGTTTACCTAATTATTCCTTTTTTATGTTTGTTATTTATCATCTTTTATAGTGTTTTAAATTTTTTTACTAAATTTTAATAGAAGCATAATAATATTTATAATATCATATATTATCTTGTTATGATAATTTATTACCCATTTTTAATAATCATCCATTATTTTAAATACTTTGTGTGTTAATTGCCTAGTTTTTTAGAATGTTTTGAATTTTTACATGTTTATCATGTTAATTTTATCATGATTTCATAATATTCAGAAATTAAACCACTATTTAAATATCATTTATATTTATTAAATATATATATTTAGAATAATCTATAAAATTTGAAGATAAGAAATTGAATGCACCATTCACAGAGATGGTATGTCATAGATACACATGAACACAACATTCATTTCATTGTTTTATTAAAATAAATAAGATATATATATAGGTATATTATCATTAAGGAATAATATTTATATTATATATTTCACATTTTCTAGTGTTAACAAACCACATCACTTTGAGGATTCAGTAGTCTACACGTCCACAAATAGCGTTATCGTATCCCCAAAAATATAAAGCATAAAAATATGTTCTATAAAAAACATCCAAAAGAATAATGAAAGAATAAATATCATATATATCATATAAAAACATCATTAAAATCATAATTCTCAACCATGATAGATGGTAAAGTAAAAACCAACGGCACCATTCCATGAGGTGGTAGTTCTCCGTAAATGAATCGTAAGTTTGTTAAACATGTGATGTTAGTGTGTGTATTTGTAGGTAGAAACCATAACATAAAAACCTATCATTATATTTATAATACTTATTTAATTGTTTGTGATACATATTATATTTAGGTAACTCATTTTAGTTTATACCATAAGTTTTCTTTGGTATGATATATTCCCAATGTGAGGAATCTTGGTTTAGGGGAGGAATTTTGGGATATTATTTGATATGGTTTTGGGAGATAAATAAGGGTTGAGGTTTGAAACATTATGAGGGTTTAATTGATTTTTATAGTGGGGGAAGAGTTACATTCTTATTAATTTTTTAAAAGGGAATTCCACCCATTTTTTCGCATGTAATGTGGCACAAAAAAGGACTAAATTAGATAAAAGTGAGTATATGGTTTAAATATAGACCTAAAATGGATTTTTAAAAGTTTTTAGGTCATTTTGGGCCTTCTGTTTAAGGTTTAGTCCCTTGTTAAGCTAATTCTTATCTTAATCAAGGCAATTAATTTATTTCACATTCACTAATATTTTCTATAAAAGACTTATTTAAACTTACTAGAAATTATAAATTATGGTTATTAAAAATATTTAAACTATTTTTTTCAAATAACAATCACATAATTTGAATAAATTAATTGAAAAATATCTCATATGGGATGTCAATACGGGTTTTCATAGTTAACATGTTCATAAGTTTGTTGTATTTTTATAACAAATTTCTCTGTGAAATATATTTCAATGAACTAAATTAGATTAATTAATCTAAAATTAATATAAATTAACATAAAAAATAAAAAATATAATTTATCCTTCCAAATAATTTTGATTAAAAATTTTATTAAATTAAATCTCAGTATTTTTTACAATTCATAAAAAAATGAAATATTTCAAAGAAATACCAAAAAATCCCCCGGTTGAAATATTTACCTTTACATTTAAAAAAATAATTATATTTTAACATATAAGCTAGATATAATTTCAATGAAAATTATTTAATATAATTTCATCCAAAAAGGTAGTAAAAGTGCCTTTATAAAAATAATGGTTTTTATGTGCAAAATTCAGTTTGTTATTGTTTTATATATATATAAAATAAATTGAATGAATATAAAGAATAATCTATAGAATATATAAAATATATATTTAACTAGAAACATCTACTATTTTTCTTTATTTTATAGGTTATTAAAAAATTTATTTGGAAGTGTAAAATTAAAAAAAATCCCTTTATATTGAATTGGATTATATATTTATTTCATACCAATGGGTTACAGATGAATTCATATTATATTTTTATTAAACATATATTTTCATTTATTAGTTAACACAATTCATAAAATCCATCTTAATGGCTAGGTTATATATTATAATAATAGAATTTTAATAATACATTGCTGTTTGATAAAACATTGTCTTGAATGTAAAACAATAATTTATGATACTCATTATTGTGTGTGATGCATGATAACTCAATATCACATGTTTTGAATGATATATTATAGATTAATGTTATTTAAAATAAAAAATATTTTTTAAAGTCTCGCAATATTATATTCCCTTACTTTCTTGGTGTTGTGGGTCACACACACTATCAAATACAATGTTCTATCTTAAGAATTTTGTTGTGTTACATTATCCCCACCTTAAATAATTTTTTCCCTAAAAATTTAAACTCAATATTTGTAAAATATTGTTTTATATTTATTATTTTTAAATCCAAAATCATGAGAATAGTTAATAAAATATCCTCTTAATAAAAGGTAATGAGAAGTACAAAGGTCACATGGACTAACATATGGATAGGTATCTATGTAGGAGAACGATAGTGGAAATTCAAAACATGGATGTAATGAAAAAACATAAATATTTTTAGGGAGTGATTGTGGTTATTGATCACAAAAAAATCAATGATCAATGGAAATTAGAGGGCCATAAATCAATAAATCTATGATGATTCAAAAGACCATTGGTTCAATGAAAATTATGTTGTTCGGATAAAATGAAATATTAGGATAACTTTCCTAATGTTTTGGAATTGTATTGTTGAAAAATTATATTTGGAAATAAATTTACATTATAGTTTCTAATTTCATATGAACAATTCCATATTTTTATTTTTGCTTCGGTCAAATTCTAATTTATCACTTACTCCATGAAATGGATGTCTAAAAATTATCACTAATACCTAAAGAACTAAAATATAGTTTTAAAGTATTGTAATAACCATTAAATAAGTAATTATATTTGTATATAACTATTTACCAAAATAAATTTGGTCAACTCATTAATCTCGTATCCCAAAAGTAACACTTTTTTTCACCATTAATATTTATTCTCCAAAATTTTTAACTAAAATAAATGAGAAATTTATGTGGAAATCACCTAAGACATTTGTAGTAATGAAACCATTATTGTTCTTCAGTCATAGTTTTAAGCCCCACTAACTTACTAGATTTTGTGGGTTGTCACCACATATACATGATGTCCTTTTCTAAGTTATATTAATATAATTTTAAAAATAAATATGATGAAAATATTGAAAATTAATCACTAAAAAACATTTTAAAAAATGTTTTCAATAAAACATTGATACATAATACTTTATCATTTTTATTCTGACATAGGTCCTTTCATGGTCTATGGTTTAATCTAGTTCATTCATTTTCCTTATCTATTCAAATCCATTATAATTATTTATAAAGAAAATGTGGACTATCCTAAGAATATCCTTCAGGAGTGTCAAAACATGTGTATTGTAATGCTTGTTGTCATGAACCTAGTTACGCTTGGGTTAGGCATAATGCACCTTTTATGATTTGTCCCCTATCTACATCTATACAAGAACCACGTCCACTAATAGTATCCAGACAGAGATGAATTTCTAAAAAAACCAAAAAAATTAAATCTAAATGAAATTTGGGATGTTCCTATATACTTATCCTTGAAATATATCTTACGAATATCTTCTCTAATCGATTTTTCCCTAAATCAAATTCCCAAACATGCTACTAAAAATTATCTAATGCCATCAATAGTGACCTGACCCCAAAAGCTCAGAGTTTTTCTCATTTTACAATTACATTGGCATGATTACAAGGAATCAAATCCAAATAGAATAATTATTTTTAGTAGTATTGTTAAACCATATACATACACGAGTCATGTATTAAAAATTAATACATTAATTAAAACATAATGTTATTCTTTAAATTCTAAATTTATTCCCAGATATCAAATCCTTTCATATCTTTCTTTGGGTACTTCATGGATTCCATGGGAAGGAAACACAATAAGGGTGATCTGAAATGCTTAGTAAGGGTAAAGTACAATAGAAGAAATAATGAATAAATATAAATAGTTAATTTATAAAGGTAATAACTAAACACAAATCCTGTATAATAAATTAAATAATAAAGAAGAGAATAAAAAATAAGAAAAGTTAATTAAATGAAACAAATTACGTTTAATAAATGAAAATATAATGGAATGAATCCATATATAATTTCATTGAAAAAATATCATTTGTAATAATTACTAATAAATAAATAAATGAAATTTTTAATTTTCAGATTTTATGTTTCCTAGGAACATGATACCATTACCTTTAAGACCATTCACAATATGGTTTAACGTACTACAATCAAGACCTTTCACAATATAATATAAATATGTTGGTAGAAACCCATCTAATTGTCTGGGAAGTAAACTCGATGGGCTTGTATCTATCCAATTTTTGGTCATGAGACTACCAATTCATCAAGGGTATTATTATAAATGCCCCCAAAACAATGTTTTACATTGCCAAATAATTAATCATATATCAAATAATCCATTAAATTCAAATACAATTTTCCAAATCAAATATCTGTATTGGGTAAAGGATACCCATTAATCAACATTTCCACAAAAAATTAAGTAAATTAAAAATGAAACCCCATATAGAAAAATTTTAATCAGTTTATTCTATGAAAATATCCATGATAAATTAAATGGAAAAATATGGGAAATTTAATTTTCATCAATTTTATGAAATTGAATATTTGAAGGGGACAAAAACAATGAATCAATGAAGTTAATGTCAATACTATCCTTGGAAAAATTCATGGTAAACCATCCAGATGATCTATAATTATGGAATATATACATAATATTTCTAGTGGAGGATACTTATAAATAAGGTTTCTTGATGTTGATGAATTAAAATTACCTTAAAATGTCATAAAACATTCTTTGACTAAAATGATTGTTAAACAATTCAAAGCATCCTATACCACATTGAAACATTTGAATCATTAACCCTATATTGGAGAAAATTTTAATGACACTAATAATATCAAGTGAATATGTAGTTTCATGATATAAAATTTCAAATAGGTAGTATATACACATTATAATATAAGATAGGTGTATGACACAACAAACGTCACAAAGAAGAAATATTGTGAGCATAATCCATTCATACTTTGGAAAATTTGAAACCATAAACCCAATGAAATTATAATCATTAAACTGAAAATTTAAATACCATGGGGATAAAATAATTCATGATTTAATATTTAAAAATTATTAGTAGATATACAACAAAAAATAATTAAGCGGTGAATTTGAAATTTATCTCATATATGTAAAAAGTGAGATGAAAATCCCTTAACCTATCCTTCCATGGTGTTGTATAGTATTCATCCTATTTTATAGTGGATTAAAACATGATAAAAACTAATAATAGAACCATAATAAAATTAATAATGTCATAAATGATTTTTTATTATATATTGTTACTCATTTGTTAAAAATCATCCATTAATTTCACTATTTTGGGTGTTAATTGCGTAGTTTTTTAAGTATGTTTTGACTAGTTAAATTTTGTTCTTGTTAAATAGATCATGATTTAATAATATATAGAGTTTAAAATAGTATTTAAATATCACATATATTTATTATATATTAATTTACAATAATCCATTATATTTTTAGATAGTAAATGAAATGCACCATTCATGTAGACGGTAGACCATACGTATGCATGAACACCACTTCGATTTCATTGACCTATTTTTATAAATATGTGATATAAATATGTATATAATCAATAAATTATCATATTTATATAAAATATGTCACATGGGCTTATTAAAACACTTCCATAATATATTTCTTTTATATTTTGAACGAATCACATTGCTTTGAAGAGGCGGTAGTCCACATATCCTCAAACTATGTTACTGTATTCCTATAAAATGGATCACATGAAGGTATTTTTAATATAAAAATTAAATAAGAATAAATAAATAATAAATATCATATATATAATATAAATTTATCATTTCCATCATAATTTATAACTATGATACTTGGTGAAGGAAAAAATGAATGAAATTGTTCAGTGAGGTGGTAGTTCGAACCACACGAACGGTATGTTCCATTACCATTAGATGGAAATGTGTGTGTATGTGTAGGTATAATCCTTACCATACCAAAATCTCAGTATATTTAGGGTACATATTTTATTATATAATCACCTAATAACAATAATTTAATAGTTTTTTAAATAAAATGAATGCGATCATTGAATAAGGTTCCCTCATATTTGGGCAACTCTTTATGGTTTATACCAAATGAATTCCTTGGTTTTCATTCACCCCAAAGTGATGCTTCTGGGTTGAGTTTAGGTATTATGATATACTATTTTATAATATTTTGTCTGAGACATAATTATTTATAGGTGTCAATAAGTGGGAGGCTTGAGTGCATATTTATAGTGGAGGAGGAGTGTTATTTTTGTAAATTTTTTGAAAAGGGAATTCTACCCATGATTCCCCCATGGAATGTGGATCCAATAATGGTCCATATAGTAGAAAAGGGATTAGAGGGTCACAATATAGTCATAAAATGGACTTTATAAAATTTTATGGTTCATTTTTGGTATTATGCTTATGGTTTAGTCCCCTTTCAATCTAATTTTTTTCTTCATCATTGTAATTAATTTTAATCAATTTGACAAATATTTTATGTAGAAAAATTGGAACTTATTGGTAAATTTAAATTATTATTATTACATATATATAATCCATTTTCCCAAATTAAAATAACATAATTTTATAAAATTAATTCTGAAAATTGGATGAAAATGCGGGTTTTTAAAATAAAAACATCAAAAAGATTGATAAGTTTTCTATCCAATTTCAATATAAAAATTTATTATAATGACAAATTTTGGAATAATTGATTTAAATATGATCTAATTTTACATTAAAACAACTTAAAAAGATAATTTTACTTTATAAATAAATTATATGAAAAAATAGTTTTGAATTAAAACTCTTTATTTTTCAATATTCGTTAAAAATGAAATATTTCAAAAAAAACCCAAAAATTCAAGATAAAATTATTTTGATGTTTCTATTTCAGAAATGAAATTTATTTTGAAATATAAAATAGTTTAATGTTCAAACTTTTATATTTAAAATAGGTTCTCCACAAAATGTTGTAAAAGTGTCTTCATAAAAATATTGGGGTTTATGTGTATAATTAGTGTTGTTCATATTTTATCTCTATAAAATCAGTAGGATGAATATAAAAATTATTTAATTAAAAATATAAAAAATATATTTTACTAATACCATACTGTAATTGTATTTATTTAATTTATTAATACAAAATAATATTATGATCATAAAAATATATATTTTTTATATTTGATTCATTCTATTTTAAATTATAACTATTTGGTACGAAATTAAATAATGTTATATTTTTAGAGTCCATATTTCTTAAAAAGATAGATAACACTATCAATAACCCCATATTTAACTTCTAGTTTATATCTAATTATAATAATATTTTAATAATATTATTATTTTGTAAAACGTATTCTTGTGTTAAATGAAATCCATTGATGAATCTCGTAGTTGTGTGTGGTGCATGCTAACTCAGTATCACATTCATTAAAATATATATCATTGATTTAACATAAAAAAATAGTAAATATACTTTTAGTTCTTCTGATATTATATTCCCTTATCTGCTCGATGATTAGCCACTTAAAGAGGCTAATATTCATTATTTATATATATAAATTTCATGTGATTCATTACCAATAAACCCCATATTTATTTCATTTAAAAAATTAAGAAATATTTCACATTATGATTGTAATTCCTTCTTAAAATTAACTATTACATAGTACATTATTTAACACCTAATAAAACACTCAATGTTTTTGATTTTATTTTAATATTTTATTTTCAGGTCACTCATTCTATGAAGAACATTATATACTTCTAGATCTATTGATGATTCATTTTCGAAGATGAAAAAATTGGGTCATGAACCAACAATATTCTTGGAAAATTTAAATGAAAAAAATACTAATAAATATAAGATAG
This sequence comes from Viscum album, assembly GCA_963277665.1. Taxonomy (NCBI): domain Eukaryota; kingdom Viridiplantae; phylum Streptophyta; class Magnoliopsida; order Santalales; family Viscaceae; genus Viscum; species Viscum album. The sequence continues at coordinate 1,911,288,686 of OY728137.1, forward strand.
AGGAAAATATAAAATCCAAATTATTCAAAATAAATTTAGTTGTGATATATAACTTAATGGGGAATAATTAATTATGTATTGACCATAGATAATTCTGTGTTATGAAGGTAGTTTCAGGTTGCAAATATTGAAGATAGAATTTTAGGAAAACTTTTGTGGCCTAGAAAAACAAAAAACTATTTAAATCATATCTATAAAAATAACATCTATATGGGATTAATTTGTATAATATGTTAGGGGAAATCCTGGGATTCATTTTTTTTCCCCAAACCAATTCTTCTATATGTAAGACCATTGTGCACATCTGTTTGGTGGATGTGAGCTAGATTAGATTTTATTCATGGGTGGAAACGTATACACTCCATTAACTTTCCACCCACCAAGTCCTACCACTATTAATTAGAATGACTTTAAATACTAGTGTCTTGACCCAAAGCCTTCAAGATGCCTATTTAAGGTTGTTTTGATGAAGGAGTTGGAAGAGGTTGTGTATGATTTCATTGTAAATTTATGTTTGGATTTTGTTTCCTTATGTTTTAATTTGTCATGGATGTTGTTCTAATTCCCATTATAATATTCATTAAAAATTCATATTATTCTTCTCATTTTATGTAGGTTTTTAACACGTCGATACCATTTCATTAAGGTGTGAATTTATTCACATAGTGCGGAGAGAAATCCTTTACACAATGGTGAGATGTTCATTTTATGTTTGTTTTATCTTCTTCAATCTCGCTTCAATAAGTCATCATCAGCCTTCCATTGAGAGTATTGAAAAAATGGAATAATAAACATATTATGGTTGTATTATATGTACATCCATGGGGGTGTATTGTATTTTATTTTATATTCTTATATTCATAAATTCGATCGTTATTTTAAGCGTTCTATTCAAAGAATTGTTTTCTTATTTATCATCCACAATTTTAATGATGGAATATTTTGAGTACTAGTATGATTCAATTCCTCAGAGTTATCACTGATGTGATCATATAATTGAATTAGTGATTAGACTTGGAAATTTTTTGGGATAATATACTTGAATGATGTTATGGACTTATCTTATTTATTGGATAGATACCCAACTTCTGAGATAAAACTTTTAAAGAATATAATTAATTCTATTTTAGTATTTCCAACAATAGAGGATTGTACCATCTTCGTTAGTTGTTTTATTTCAAAATCATTAGGTGTTTTATTTCTCTAATTAAAATCAATATCTTAGTTAATTTATTATTAAATTATTCAAATTTTAATCAACACCAATTGTTTCCGCATCATAAAAAATCCCAAACAAATATCAGGGTCTCATGGTTAATTCTTTGATCCTTATAGACTCGACCCCTACATGTACTCCAATGACCGCTATAACCAGTAGGGTAAATTTGGGTGACACCAACTTTTTGAACTATTTATGGGAACCTTACTATGTTATCTTAGACACTAGAATCTTTTCATTCCCCAATTCCCTTTTCCTTCACTCAATTTTACTCATATGGAAATCCATTTTGAACAAATACAGATATGAAAAAATTATTCTCACTTTGACAAACCCACACCATGTGTGATGTACAATGAAAAAACTATTTTATTTTTGTGGGAAAATTAACAACATAATTAACCAAATTTTTTAGACTCCTATGATCCACAAAAAATTCCAAGTTATAATGAGTTTCAATACCAACAATTAAAGTTTGATCATCCTCTTATGAAATTCGAAAAATATAATTATCCTCATGGAATATACCATTTAGATAAACCAATTTTCTTTCACAATCCCAAATCATTACTTAAAAACATGTTAAAAATGTAGAAAATGATTTTAGAGGTTTCATCATTCATAGTAGAAGTACAATATATTGAAACTATTATAGAAAACAGTCCCACTCAGGATGTCTCTTCGAAATCATTGATATAAGAATATTTTACACACAAAACTTTTATAAAAAACTCCATGACATGATTATATCCATGAGTGCGAAAGACAATGAGACCCGGTATTAATGATTCCAAAACCATTAGAGGAGTTAAAATTAGATGAAAATTTTGAAAAAGTCACATTAAAATTTCATAAATATGATTTAGATAATGAAATTAATTGGTTTGGAATTGTTGAAAATCAACACAAGGAATATAAGGAGAATGAAAATTGGATTTTAAATCATGAGGAAGTTGATTCTTTTGTATTAAAAATAGGATTATTTGACATCATGGATTGAGTTATCTTATAATTTTTCCATTGATAATGTTTAGAAAAAGTTCACTATATCGTTTTGTAAAATATTTAAATATGATTATATACAAACTGCTAACACTGGTATGGAAAATTTGGGGCATGAAACATATTTTTTAATAGAAAATTTTTTTCCAAAATTTTGGAAATTATCTGATTTTGGTTCACATTTCCAATATTATATAGGAAATTTCAATCAAAAAGTACTCAAAATTCTTGTTCTTACATCCTTATTCAAGTATCCCTTAATAGGTCAAAACAAACATCATATGTTAATCATTCATTATTCTCTTGAAACCCAAAAATTTACACCAATCCTCGATGTCTTAGACAAGATTACATAAGTAAATTAATTACAAATTTACGAAATATTTTTTTATTTTCCCACTCAATAGAGGACAGAAGTTTGTACTTGATAAATATTATAAAAAACATATTTATAATAATCATATATAAGTGGTTGAAAAATAAATCCTTAAAATTTTGAATGTTTGTATTGGGTATGTTGGGGGTTCTATGTTGAGCTAACAACATTAATCTAAATTATTTCTAGGTGGTAGTTAAACTTCTACGTTTACATTATTTTATGTTGTGTTCTTTTTTATCAATAGTAATCCATTAGGATTTCTAGTGTGATCTAATATTTTTTATGAGTGAGATTTTACAGTTTAAGTATTTTATAATTTTAAAATTAAACCCATGTCTTTTGAAATTAATGCATAACCTTCAATCACCCCCAGGAGTCTACATATGACATAGAGCCAAAGTGATTAGATGATTATTTATTGGAGTAGCATGAACTTCAACATCATCCACCAGGTGACTTCATTCCATGATTATAATCTTCAACTTTTATTTTGGAACATCTCTCCACTTCCTCTACCCCATATTGATTTTTTTTCAATATACACATGGTGCTATGCTATTCTATGTTTGGGGGGGGGGAATAAAAAATAGTTTTTGTATGCATAAATAAACAAAAAGAAAAAAAGAAAAAATAGGGATTGTAAATTAACAAAAATATGTGTTAATTTATAGAAACATTCCATTAACCATGAAAATTATAATACAAATTTCACTCATTGAAACATACTATCAAATAATTTTACATTTGGTGATTTTAATTTTAATACATGTTTATGTTCATGGGAAGAAAATTTGGAATGTGTGGATGCCTAGTGTGATTTTTACCCATTATATTTTAATCAATTTAATAAAAAAATTCCCAACATGCGTCCTCTGGATTGTGGGGTATTATTTTAAGTTCATGGGGTCCCATAATAAATTGAATAGGATTGGTGATCATTTTAATTTATATGTGACAATATAAATAACAATAAACATGTGAATAGATCAATGGATTGACGTAATGTGTGGCTTTCAACACTTGGGGAACATGAATCCATTATTTTCTTACCAGAATATGTAATTTTATATCTATTTGTGGTAATTTTAATTTTTTTGATTAAGTTAGCATGGAATAAACCCCGAGCATGTGAGCTTTAGTTTTTTCCATATGGAGAAAGAGACTAGGTGTCATCATAAATTTCTTGATAAATGGGTTGGCTTTATTTAGTTCTATATCAGTTACTAGGGGAAAATGAAAAAAAAATTAAAAAAATTTAAAAAATTTGAAACTCATCTTGATATTAAAATTTGATTCCACCCATCTCTTTCATATCCCACATTTAATAATAATAAACCACCCATGTCTATTTTGATGCACATAAAATTATAATACCTAATTGAAATTTGATTAAATGTGATGATTCATTTGAAAAAAGAGATTTTTCATGGTATTGGGATATTCTTATGAACTTATATTATGTTAAATTATTTTGATGGGATTCGTAATTATTTGGTATGAGGACTTTTAGTGAGATATTTATATTATAATTATTTTTAAAAAGGGAATTGGAATTTCATATTTTTGAGATATATTTTGATTGGTACTAAAAAACACACATTGGGGGTGTTATTAGACACTGAATGTGAAAAATATTCATTGTTAATAAATTAAATTTTCAGGTGCATAATTATTCATAAACACTATTTTTAGTCAATTTTAAAAATTGAACATTATTTCACATTATGAATGTAATTCCGTATTGTAATGAACTATTGTATGGAATATTATTTTACACCACAAAATAAAACCAAGGAAAATTATTTTATTTTAATATTTAAATTTCATGTCGCTCATTCTATGAAGAGAATTATATACTGATCAAGTAAATGAACATTCAATTGGGAAGATGACCGAATTTGGCCATGAACTAAAAACATTTTGTGAGATGTTAACTGAACAATAACATAATATAAATACTATATCAGAAAATATTAAATCCAAATGATTATCAATTTTTTTAAATTAGATCAATGAATACATGGGGAATATTTTATCCAATAGTGAAAATATGTAATTATGAATTTTTAAGGGAATTACAGGCATGCCTAGTTGAAGATGCAATTCATAGCCATATTCTATACCCAATAAATTTATCCCACCATTTCAATCATATCACAAAATAATATATCCATATAGGCTTCCATTATACAATCTATCAGGTGAAATATGGCACTTTATTTTCTTATTTTATGGACCACCAAAATTCTTCCACATAATATCCCATTTTGGAACATATTTTTGGTTTATAACTAAGGTATAATACTGTTTTCAAGGGTGAAATAGTATTCCCTATATTAAAATTCCACCCATTTTGGTCTACCACCACTAATTGGTCTGAATTTCGATATTGGAGGATCGTCCCAAGGTTTTCAAAATTCTTATAAGGTAGTGGAGTTAATGGAGTTGGAGGAATTTGTGTAAGTTTTCATTTTAAATTTATATTGTGATTTTTTTGTCTTTTGTATTAATTTTAAATGTATGTTTTTTAATTACCATATATTATTAATAAAAGAACTTTTATCCATTCAATTTTCTATATTTTTTTTAGCCAATTGATACCATTTCATTAGGGTTTTATTTTATTCACACATCTAAGAGATAAATACTTCACACAATAGTGGAGTGTTCATTTTATGTTTTTTTCTCTTCATAAATAACCCTTCCATAAGTCGACTTCCACCTTCTATTGAAACCTTTCCATCAGTGGGATGATTAACCTATTGTTGGTTTACTCCGTGTAGTTTCATGGGGTTGTATTGGATGTTATTTTATTTCCTCATATTCTTAAAATGAATCATTATTTTAAGAGTTCAATTCAATTACTAATGTTTTTCTTAATCTTTGAAAATTTTAACGATGCCATATTTTGAGTGCTAGTACTATCCAAATCCTCATAGTTCTCATTAATGTGATCCTTTATGTGAATTAATTAGTATAGTATTCATTTTGTTTGGATTAGATTAGTGAATGATGTTTTGGACTTGTCTCATTTATTGGAAACATCTTGAACTAGTGAACTAAAATTTATAATAAAAACAATTATATCCATTACTGTTTTAGCAACAACATAGTATCATCCAATATTATTTAATTGTTTTATTTCTAAATATCATGGATTTTTATTTCTTAAATTCAAAAAACTCTCTTAGTTACTTTGTTACTATTGTATCGAAATTTCATTCAACCCTAATGGTTTCCACTAAATAGACAACATTCAGAACAAATATGAGTTTCTCAAGGTTAATTCTTAGGTCCTTGTAAATTAAACCCTTTCTTATACTTTAAAAACCACTTTTACCTGTAAGGTACATTTTCGTGATATGACATGGTATTGAGTGTCATACACACTACCGAATAAAATGTTCTTACTTTATAATCTCGGGGCACTAAAAATAACCAATAACGTCCAAAACATTTGGTGTTCCTATTAGAAGGTATTTCCTCATTATCTCATTTACTAGAGACCACCAATTGAGAACATAATGAGAAGATGTATCAATTATTATGACCCCCATCACATGATAGTTTCACATGATATGGGTCATGATAGTATAATGTATCTGGACCTTAGAACATTACATTATGATTATTATCATAGTGTCTATAAGTTCTCATTATAGCATAATGAATATTATGAGCCTTTGATAAAATAATTAATACAATTAAATTATAATAACTATAGTAGATGCATATTTAAAAAACTAATCTGGTAAGATAAACACAAGTATATATCTAAATATATGCATGTAATGGTAATCATATTGCATCACTAATTGTTTCTAGGGCACTTTTATTCAACATTACCTCTTGCAATAGATACAACTGGTAAAAATACATAATAGAGTAGATATCATATGAGATTCATGTTTATGAGGAGATATTATTTAGTAAAGGGGTCCTCCATATTTTCCTCTATGGCTATTCTAATATATCCAACTTCACCTCTATGAGTAAAATTCCTAAAGAGGTGGAATTTCAATGTACATGATTTGTAATTTTGTGGAACATTGGTGTCATAGAAATCACCACTGCCGATGTGTTGTCACAATAAATTGTAAAAATCCAATTACTTCACATAGAGCATCATAATAAGATATATACTTTGATTTTTCTATTGAATTAGTGAACACATATTGCCATGAGATTCTCCAGCACATTTCACAATATTTTAAGAAAAATATCTAATAGGAAATAAATATCAGATCATCTTGATATGTTTGGAAACTATCATCTATGTATATCATGGAATACATGATTAATCCCACTTCCAAGTAATAAGGTATTATTCTCATTCATTAAATATACTCCTATGATTGTGGACATATTTTCCTAGATGGATTCATATTGTGTGACATGAGCAAAAAACATCTCATGGATTGTTCTATACTTTACCATTTGAGTACCTTGTGAATTGATGTACTCTGACTAAGCAAAGGCATCATATGGGATCTATATTAATAGATTTTGATCCCATGAATGATGGGTACTTGACATATGTATTTTATGGATAAGCATTTAATTAACTATGTCTTAACTAACTATAGGTATTTCACTTTGTTTCCCATAGTTAATATGTCATCAATATATAATTATATGAAAACAATGAAATTTCCATTAACCTTCTTGTATACATATGTATCACTTTCATTTTTAACAAAAGTAAATTATCTTACGGCCTCATAAAAAAATTCCATGATTGTTATTCCTACTTTAAACCATAAATTTATCTCTTCAAATTTCACACATTACTTACATTATTTACCTAACAAGACTTTCGGTTTGATCCATATAGATTTATTAAACAAATTTCCTATTTAGAAAATAAAATTTTAAATCATTTTTCCAAATTCTATAATCATATAAGGATAATATTTCAACAAATATTCCAATGTATTTCTATTATCCTATTTCAGAGAAGGGTTATTCATAGTTGATTCCTTGATGTTGTATGAACCCATTCGCTACCGGTATTTATTTATAAGTATTCACCTAACCATTCATGTTGAGATTTTTCATGAATATCCATTTTGACCTAGTGGGTTTTACATCATCTGGAAGGTCTACCAAAATACAAACATGATATTGGTACACATAATCCATCCCATAATGAATTAAATCATCTAACTTAGGAGCATACTCATCTTTTACTCCTTAATTATAGGTTAAAGATTCATCATTATCAAGGATTAGTGTCTCACCTCACTATGTGACAAGAAAACCATCACATTATTCTTCTCTATCCTGATAGATTTGACTAATGTAGTACTTGTGCATCGGGAGCTACATTACCTTCTACTATCTATTGTTGAGAATGAACCATTTGAATAATCTAAGTGGTTTGTTGAAGTTGAAATTGATTTAAATAATTTAATATGATGAAAAGACAATGAGTTTGAAATGTGATGATTGTGGAGATGGTTTTTATTCCAAATGACTTGTGTCATTGGAAATTTTAGTTTTACAATGTTGTTGACTGTATTTATAGGAATTAAAATTTTAGGAATTTATGATTGAATTCCAAAATAAGTGAGAGGGGAAATGTAGTAATGAATTTTTATTTTTAGAATGATGGGTTTTAGATTTGAATATTAAGTTTTCGTGGAATTATATTCAATGAATAAACATGTTCATAATTAAAATGTTGTCCAAACCACAATAAAGACCTAAAAAATTAAACCCTAGCATTATGTGGGACCCGAAAGGGTCAACCACGACCGAGGGAGATTCCCATGGCCAATAAAGTAGGCGGTATAATGGGAATAGGGGCATTCCCACAAAGGTGAATTGAAGTAGAAAGGGGCCACCATATGGGGAATTATGGTGGCAGAGATGACATATAATGAGGTGGTTCCAAGAAGTTATGGGATCAGTCTAGTAATAGTTTATAAGCCTATAAAACCATAGAGTGTATTATAATGGAGTAATGATCTCAATTCCCTTTTGATGTGGGATGCAGTATTGTAGTACAGAAATGAAATACAATGGTTGGATCATCAGATTGATTTATCCTTGTCATTTGATCATCTTAGCTGATCTCCCCAACTGTGTGATTCATTCAATCATATACTCATATCTGTTGAATCGAGATTATAGTGTATTCTTTTACCTTTCTTTATTTGGGAGTCCAATGCATCAGAACATATCCATTAGTACATTGACAGATGTTTGAATCAACACCACTGATCTTGTTTTGAATATTATATTGGTTCAATGGTGATCAAAATAATTATGATACATTGTTTTCATAATAGAACAAGGAACAAATCAAGGTTTTATGATGAAAAAATATTCATACTACACAGAAGGTGTTTATTCATTTTTGAAAATCACTTACAGTGAATGAATGAGATGATGAGAAGAGTTGTCTATATGATTCTATGAGGATCTGAGATAAAAACAGTTTCCTCTATATACCTGTATACACTGAGGCAGTGTGTATTAATCATTTATGGTAAAGCAACTATTTCTAGAGAAACATAAAATCTTGAATTCTATAGTTCACAATAGATAGAGGTTCTGCTTGTATTATTTTTATGAAGAAGAAGATATCACATAATCCTTAGAGAAGTATTTTATTCTATCAAAGTTTATTTGCGATAGTACTAGTTTTCATGAACCAATTGGAATGTTCAACAAATCTTCTTTGGCATTTATAATGAAATATATGAACCATAAGTCAGTTTATTTCACTATTGCATGAAGAGTATTAAAGTTATACCTTGTTTTGTTAAGTTGAATGGGAATATAATGTACATACCTTTTACATGGTGTTTTAAGAAAAATTTAAGTAAATAGTGTCTGTGTATTTTTAATAAGACATGCACATATAAAACTATTTGTGAATTTATATCATGAAAATGGAATAAGTAAATCATAATGAATGTATTCTTGTTCTAGAATTCACGAGTATAAGAAAAAAGTTTCAAATTACACATGTAGAAAGAGTAAAGTGAGATGGTATATGAGTTCTTGCATAATTTGTTTCCAACATGCATTGAGAAATAAATAGTGTAATTTTTGAGAAGAAGGAATTTCATATATGAAGACATATATAGATCATTTTTTTTTTGAGACTGAATTCCGGATAATTTTATAGTTAGTGATTCAGAAGTATTATTGTATCACCGTTTTTAGTGTCCAGTGTTGCCAGGTCTTCAATAATAGAAAGCTCTTTTACTAAGTAGTTTTTTACTGAGAGAGATGACCATTTTCAGGTGATTAGTATCATGTTACCAAGGTCGACAGTTAATCAGTATATTATATTTAGTAGTCTTTAAGCTGAAGAAGGCCAAAAAAATCATTGCATTAGAAGTTAGTGGATGTTGATGGCCAGTTCACGAGAATTATTATTTTGAAGAACTAGAGGGATTCTAGTATAAATACAAAAACATTTTTGAGAGATAGACCAACTAGAGAATGTTTGTATAAAGAAAACTGGTGGGATTTAATATTGAAGATCCATTGGGGAGAATGTCCTTAGTAATCAGTTGTGATTAGAAATTATGAGAGTTTTACAGTTTGTAATTTCAGAAGACTGTCTATATTTTTAATCACATTTCTTATTAAAAGTGGTAATTACATGCCCTGGATTATCCAAAAAATAGTAAATACGTAGTCAGCCACATTGGGGGAGAACCTTGTAAGAAAAAGTGTCTACTTTTTTAGTATTTTTAGTAGTTTTTTATGGGAGAAGTGAGACTCGAATAATTATTTATTAAGATATTAAATGGTCACAGAGGTTTATTTGAAAATAATAAATTTTAAAAGTACAACACTGATTCACCACCTCCCCCTCTCAGTGATATATCATAACCTATAATCGTCAAGTTGTATCAGAGCATAGGGTTCCCTCATTAAGGATCCATTCTTTAATGAGGATTTAATGATTGAGATTATGAATTCAGTAAATAATAGGGTAATTACTTTAACCAATCGAAATAACTATTATGGATGGATTAAAAAAGGATTCTATATATGATTTCACAAGGCCTTGATGTTTTTGATTTTGTAACATTTGGTTTTATACTACCAGGAGTTGATTCTCCCATGAAACATGATGATGAATGAAATATTAAAGTATATGGGAAAGAATGAAATGATATATCTTAATCGTTATATAATTTTTTTTCACAAAAGTGATGGGATTAAAATTATCCAAGGATATGGGGGATAAACTCAAGAATATGTATGTAGGAAATGTGATTATTAATGAAGAAAAATTAAAATCTTCAGATCTATGTTTGAAGATAATTGAAAGTATTATGATGATATAGTTGATGAATGATTTACCAAGGTGAATGAGTTTGTATGTAATATTTGGTGTTTTGGAGATACATTGGATGATATTCCTATTTAAAAAAAATTTGATGCATAATTTTTCTGATATAATTGATTCAAATCATTATGCCTTAGAAGAAGTTTGATAATTATCTCTTGATGAATTTCATTATACAACTCTCAATTTTGAGATGATAAAATCTCATATGTTCAAAAAAGATAGATAAAGAGGATTTGAATCTCAAAACAATGAAATTTTTTCAGCTGAAGGAAAATAATGATGAGAAATTATTATATTTTGCTGAATATGTGGTCAGCGATACATACTATAAACGAGTCTGGAATCTTATTTCTAAAAATCAAAGAAGAGGAAGAAGATGATATAAATATGGGCTTCCTTTAATGTTTAATTTTGGCCATATTTGGAAATTTTCAATTGATTATTTGAGGAAATATTTTGATGATACCAAGAGTGATTATTATGAAGAAGTATACAAAAAAAGAGGATCCCAAAAAGAAATTAAATGTGGAAGTCGAAATAAGAAAAGTTTCTAAATGATGTAAAAGTAAAATCTAATGAGTAAGAGAGTAGATGAATACTCTTTAGAATGGGATAAATCAGAATATGATGGTTCAAAGAAACATTTATATATTAATTTAAGAGGAAAGTAGATTCCTCATGAAGTGATTAGATAGTAGAGGAGAGCTATCATGAGAACAAGATGATATCTACACATGTAGCATGTCTACTTCAAAACACCCTACTCATAAAAATAATTAATCTACTTGATAAATAGAAATGAAATTAAAATATTAAGGAGAATGATCTTATTGAATATATCATAACATCCAAGGTAAAAATGGAATAACAGAAGAATGTATTGAATGATCTTAATGAAAAATTGGTTGTAAAAGAATGAGAAAAGGATAAGACACCATCTACGTGTCATAAAGTTGAAAACACATTGAAAAATATGTGACATGATTTTGATAAAGTAGTATATCTTCAAGATTAATCATTCAAATTTAATATAAAGACCAATACAAAGATAAAGGTATAGGTTCTTTCTGATTTTATGAGTAATACTAAATTTGTTTCATCTAGTGATGGAGGTTCTGACACAAAGTGTGGAAGAATATCGACTAATGATGATAGACCAGACATAAGTGAGAAAGGAAAATATGTTCTCTAATATTGAGGTAAAATAATATTTTGAGTATATCTAAAAATAAAGGATCATAAAACGGACAAAAGTTTTGAGATTTTTAAAGAAAAAGTTTAATTTTTTATAACTAGTATTGTATTAAATTTGGGAAGAAAGCCTAGAATAACTGGTTCAATATGTAACTTCCTCAGAATTGGTGTATATTAAGGGAGAGAAATTTTAATAAGAAATGATATAACTTTATGAGAAGAAGGAATCGTAACACCTCGGGATTTTATGATTAATATTCCTTTTTAATTTCTTTGATGTCTTGTGTTGTACGCTACACCAAGATTATATTTCTCTATACGCAACACCGTATTAGCTTGTAGTATATGCAAACACTATTCTTGGCTTGTGTTGCACGCAAGAGTAACCTTCTTCAATAGCCTGTGTTGTACACAATACCGAGTTTCAATAAAGAGTGATATATGGTTCTTATAAACTAGCCATTATGAATAGTATTAACCACATTTTGAAATCTATTATATTATCACTCATCTTACACATATTCTATAACATGGAATGAGAACAAAATAATTTTTTCGGGTAAAATAAGTATTTTTCAAAAAACATAGTTTTGTCGCATTTTGAGGTCTCAACAACTTTAAATCTGGTTTTGACATATTTTTAATTTCAATTTGAGAAATTAAACTTCTTCATTTGAATCAGGATATAAAAATTTACTTTAGATAAATTTTTTATATTTTTTTGATAAGTTTCTTATTTTGATGAATAATAAAAATACGCTAAATTTTAATTGAAGACATCTTTTCTCATAAAAATAATTTTTATGTTTAAAATATATTATTTAATGGCTTTAAATTATAAATAGAATATATTTTTCCCATTTAATATAATGTAAGTCATTATCAATAATTTTACATTAATTTTATTGGTAAAATATTTCAATCTTTTGCAATGTTTTAACTTTAAAAAACTCGTTTTCTCAATAGGGGGATTAATTTTAAATTAAATACTGCAACTTCTGTGTTTCGAATTTGGAAAAATGGGTTCCATATTTGGAATCATTAGGTCCAAATTACGTAAATAGGCTACTTTTTTAAAAATTTTGAATAGTAACTATGGTAATTTTTATTTACTATAGTTAAAGGTATATAGGGTAATTAAGGGTAAAAATAAGATTATAAAATTACCATAACATGTGAAAAAATTCTATTGGATGAATAAAAGTCGACCCATATCACATAAGGGTTGGAATAGATTCATTTCATGGACTTTTGACCATGAAAATGAAGTAATTATTATTAAAACCAATGAAAGTGACAACATGTCACTCTCTTATATCTTATTTGTGTAATAACTTAATTTAGTCATAAACTTCATAAAACATCAAAAATAAATACTCACTAGAAGTCTAATAAAATTATCTATGTCATGTGAATTGATTTATAATTTTTATTGATGATAAAATTATCATTAATGGAGACACAATAGTGATTCAGAAAATGTTTATTTAGTGAAAAATCAATAATACAGTTTTTACTAAACTAATATTGACCATAAAAGGCTAAAACCCCTAAACTAAAGTTATTGGTCGTGTAAATGTAAACTATAAGCATACAATGGTTGAATATTGGACCATTTTAAGCCTTATAAAAGTTATTACGACACTTATATTATTTTATTTTAAATGATGTCAAAGTTGTCACCTTCAAAATTAAATAAATATAACATTTTAAATGTTGTGATTTTTAGATGATAAATCCTAGTAAAATTATTATAATGTATGATATTAAATTTATCAGCATCATAGTATTTTATTTTTAATTTTTATGCAACAAGTAATTATATTAAATAATTATAAAAAAATGTTGTAGTAATTATTTTATTAAGGAAAATATCAAATAAATGGTTTTAAAAATATTAAAATAAATTATATATGGACAAATTAATGTTTTGAATGATTTTTTATATGAATAGGAAAAGTTAGGAATCTATTAAATTTTTTGGTTCGAATATATCTTCTATGTGGATTTAATTTAAAATCAAATAATTTAATAGTGTCAAAATTGACACTATTGGTATTTTATAAAAATAACATATTATCAAATTGTCTAAAAATAACAAATATATTTAAAAATTAAAAATTGAAAATTATATAGTTGATAATGAAATAGTGTATCTAAATATGGAAAATTCACATAACAGAAGTAAGCATTTATAACCATTTAAAAATTAGAATATTATTACCGCAAAATAAATTAAATAGATTAAATAAGGATAAATCAAAATGATGAGGTTTAAAATAAACATAAAACAAGTTAAAATATTATTGGTTGATGAGATTAAAATCATATCTCTTATCATATTAGAATTTAGTGTTTTTGGAGGTTTTTATGTGGGGTTTTATTTTTTATTAATTAATATTTTTTAGGATTCCAAAAGTTCCCCTCTCTTCTCTTATAAAAGTGCACTGCATCCCTCTTTTCCTCACACCATTTTGAGAGTTTAGTCTTGGCCAACCCCTGCCAATTCCTCTTCTCAACCTCTATCTTTACATTATCAAGGTACTAGTTTTCTCAAAATACCAACTCTAGTGCTCTAAGAGGAAGTTTAAAGGAGGCACTTTGAGGAAGAGGTAATATCTTCTACCAATTATTTCAGGTTTCTTTATTCTTATACTTACTATATATGTGTTGTTTAAATATAAATTAATATCATTAGTATCATCGATATCCAAATATGTTATTATAAATATGAAACAACCCTTTTTCAATTTTTATCTATCCTGCAGAAAACAAAATCACAGCACGGGCGTACGTACCACTTACTGTCTCCACGCCATGGTGTAATCTTTTTTCCCACCACTACCATACTTGGATGGGTATAATGGTGAGAATAATAACTATATATGACTATAATAACATAATAATTATTCTTAGATATTATATCATCCACTACAATTCTATTCAATAATTATGGGAACAACATCATTGCTCGTGCGTACGTACGAATAACCGTCTCCGCGACGCGATGAGATTCTTTCTCCAGGTTAATCATTCAAGAATGATTATAAAGTATATATAATTAATAATAATGAAATATATGACCTAATAATGATATAGGATTTATGTATATGATATTTACTTACTTCCATTCAATTTAATAAGTAAAATAAAGCATCGTTCATGCGTACATATGACCAACTATCTCCATGAACGGTGTATTCCATTCTATTTATCGATATAGTATGTATATTATATTCTAAATATATATTATATATAAATTATTTTTTACATTCTGGAAGTAATTAAATCATGATATATGTAATGATATCAAGAACAACAACTCCAAACATGTACGGTAAAATAACGATTTTACCCAAAACGTTGCTTCAATATGGAATTGACAAAAGAATGGGTAATATAAAGTTGTAAGTGAATCATATATGATATCATAAATATTATTATGGTTCTGTTACAAGTTAATAATATTCTTAAACACACTATATATGAGTTTCGGGAAAATACAAAAGAAATTGGTCCTAAGGGAAGGGATAATTATTCCAATCTCATTCCTATCCGAGCTTGTTTATTTGTAAGTATTTGCTGAGGTTATGTTAATCATCAATGTCCATGTTTTCTCAAAATGTTTTCATAAATTTTTTTAATATTCTTCCATTTATGTTTAAAGTATATTTTACCCTTTTTTACCACATGGTATGGAAGGAATAATTCTTTTGTTTACCATATGAGGTACTTTTTGACTTTTCTGAAAACAATAGAAGAAGAATGTTTTTCTAACATATACGACATGAACTGATTTTTATAGTTTCATATTTCCATATTTTCATGAAGATTCCTCTACAATATTTCATGACTATTTTCAACAAATTTATTTTCTTTTAAAATTTTATTGTATTTTGTAAAAATAAAATTATTTTGAAGAAGAAAAGATATTTTCTTCAAGAATTAATTTCAAGTGTTTTATCAAAAATATTTTCCATCTAAGATGACATTATTTTATATGTTTATATTTCAAGTATAATTTATCTATTATTTATATGGATTTATTTTTATTATGTTAAAATGATATCCATTTATTGTATATGGATTATGTTATGATGGGATGATGTTTATGAAACCCATTTTATTCGTTGGGTTACGATGAAAGATTTATGTTCATTTTGTGACACACAAAATAATTAATTAATTATGAGATTAGTGGGACCTATATATCTCTGTAATTAATGGGTAAATATATTTATCTCATGAGATATACATGACTGGAATGACATGTGAATCTGATTCAGTAATATAGGGTTGGAACAACAAGTAAACTCGGTTCAATAGTGGTCTTTTTCCACTATGATGGTCTTGGAAACAATTCCTTGGCTACTATGGAAATCGTAAAATGTGATTAATGAATTACACAATTATATGTTTTATTCCAATGTTAGTTTATCATGATTAATTTTTCTTTATTATCTATGCCTTATTTACTGACAATATTTATTTTATGATTAAATATTTTGATTTTTAAACTTTATGTTCATGTTTTTAAGTTCAAATAAATATGGTTTGTTTTATTTTTTTTATGCTTACCCTTACTGAGCATTTGAGCTCACCCTTTTATGTTTTATTTTCAATGGGAAATAAATATAAGGTTTATGTAAGAAAAAAAAGGGGAAGCTCATTATGGTATATGTTGAAGATCTTTCGCAATGATTAGAAGATTTTTTTCTGAGTTTCCAATGATACCAAACTATTGCGTACATTGGGTGTCTATTTTTTTATGCATTAATTATTCCGTAAAAGTAATTTAATATCCATGTACATCAAGTTTTTGACTCTACAGTTGGTGTCAGAGGAAAGGTTTAGATAACCTTTGGGAACTAGGATGCAAAAACTTTAGTGAGATCCCTAGAGATATTTCTAAGGTATGTCTAGGGATGTCCCTATGATTAGGTATAAGTATATGTTACAATCCTAGAATTATTATAATGACCATGAATAACCTAGGATTAAACCTAAGATGTTAGAGATTCAAATTACTCCCCCATGATTATTTTGTTTTCCTAGTGTGATTTTTTCCACTCACACTATTATTTTTGGGTTTTAGAAAATGGCTGGAAACATGAAGATTCATGTTAATGGAGAATATGGTAGACAATGGAATCATATTATTCACAATAAATAAAATAAAATGGGATTTGGAAGGCGAAATAGTGTTATTATGCCTAATCAACAATCTCATAGTATGATCAATAATATCAACTTTGGTATGTTTCATGACTCATCTAATAAGGGAAAGATAGAGTTTCATGATGATAATAGAGGAAAGAAAGTACAATTTTCCTTATGTAATTCATTTGGGAAGATACATCAAGGATAATGTTTCAAAGGAACAAGAATATGTTTTGGGTGTGGAAAAGATGGACACAAAGCTAGTAATTATAAAGGAAAGGTTTCAATTAACACTATGGACCAGGATAATGGTATTTCCAAGACATCAACAATAGTTAAATGTTTTAAATTTCAAATTTAAGAGAATTTTGAAAACCAATTCGGTAAGGGAAAATCTCATTAAGAGAATAATCATGGTCATATGGGTAGTATTTATGTTGATGATGATGAAGAGACTACAAATGATATATGAGAAGAAAGAAGTTTTGAGGAATAAAATGATGAAGCTTGGTCAATGGTTTAAGAAGGTAGTGGAATGATTGTATATTTATCAAGAGTTATGTTTTATAGGTAATTTAATGGTATTATGGAATAAAGAAACATCTAAGTATTGTTACAATATTGTTTTTCTGAAAGTATTTGAAAGTATATATTGAATGGTACTGGAAACCATGAAAGGTTATTCAGATATTTTTAGAAAGAATAACATATGTGAATAATGAATGGATATGGATAAAATAATATGTTTGATAGTATTAATGAGCTCATGACTGATATAAGGACAAAGTGACATCATGGTTTGAGTATATAGAAATTTTGAGATTTAGTTTTGTGGAACCAATTTACTTTTCACAGTATTCATGTTTTCACTATGGTTCTATGGTAAATCATGTTTCAAAATAATACATTATTATGGTCTTTACATGTTTCTAATATGACCAAAAATATATATCTTATGATATATAGGGATAAATGATGGTATTCACATTCTTGGTAGATGACCTCTCTAGTAATATTTTTCATTATACTATGATATTGGACAGAAGTATTTTGGATAAGCCTAAAGGTTGTAATAGATTATGTTGGAAATCATATAGTATTGTTTAAGGCTATAACTTTTTTTGATATTATTTCTAAAATGTTATAATGTTTTAGTTTTATAAAAATGGACAACCCATTAGAAAACAAACAACCCATCGTGTCAGACAAGGATGCAGGAATCGAACACAAAACTGACGTGCAACATGCCTTTATCTCCTACCACTGGCCTACAAGGAGTCCCTAGTTAGTATAAATTAGTTTTATTTTATGAAGCGGTTTCATATTTGAATTATACGCCCATTTTTGAACAATATATGATTAATATCAACATATATGTACTTATGTATATTTAATAAACATTGATAACCTTTTCATTGAGACAAATGGAATGACCCATCATTCTATTGCACGATCTGCTGACACTTCACTAATGACAATTTCAACTTCATTTCATTATGATATGATTTGGAAATTGTTCAAGGAATGACCAATGGTGAGATTGTACCAAAACCCATTAAGTATTTCTCCTAATTCAAAATTTTCCAATTTATGGAACAGATCTTGAAAACCAAAAATATTCTCTTAGAACCCTCATATCCGATGAATCAGATGGTAATATAGATCATCACAAATTTATGGCTTTGTGATCATTGTATTTTTCTTATCTATGTTCTCTACTACTCTCCATCAGAACTTGATGGTCAGATTTCTCTTCCATATCCTTATTTTCACCTATATTCTCTTATGTGGAAACCAAGTGATGAGTTACTTTGGGAATCCTTTATGTTTCTAACATTACATTTTAAAATAATGTTTTATTAATCCTTTTTATGATGTTGGATTCTATGAAATAAATTTTCAAGTATTAAATGATTTATAACCCAGACGAATTTTGAGGGTGAAATTGATTTTAAGGAGGGTAGAATGTAACACCTTGAGATTTTATGAGAAATATTCATTTTAATTTTTTTGATGTCTTCTTTGTATGCTACAACAAGATTATATTTCACTATATGCAACACCATATTAGCTTGTGGTATACACAAACACTATTCTTATCTTGTGTTGCACACAAGAGCCACCTTCCTCAATAGCGTGGGTTGTACGCAATACCGAGTTTCAATAATGAACAATATAGTGTTCTTATGAACTAGCCGTTATGAATATTTTTAAACAAATTTTGAATTTTATGACATTATCATTCATCTTATACATATTCTATAACATGGTAAGAGAACAAAATACTTTTTTCTGGGTAAAATAACTATTTTTCAAAAAACGTAATTTTGCCAGCTTTTGATGGAGCACCCACATTAAATATAGTTTTTGACATGTTTATAAGTTCAATTTTACAAATTAAACTTATTTCTTATAATCAGGCTATAAAAATTTACTTTGGATAAATTTTTCATATTTTTCTGATAAGTTTCTTATTTTGATGAATAGTAAAAATACACTAAATTATATTTGAAAACAACTTTTTTCCTCAAAATAATTTATATGTTTAAAATATATTATTTAATTGTTTTAAAGTATAAATAGAATATATTTTTTCCATTAATATAATGTATGTCATTAGCAATAATTTTAAATTGAATTCATAGGTAAAAACATTTCAATTTTTTGCAATGTTTTAACTTTTAAAAACATGTTTTCTCAACAGCGGGATTAATATTAAATTACATACAACAACTTATATGTTTTGAATTTAGAAAAATGTATTTTATATTTGGAATCATTAGCTCCAAATTATGTTCATAGGTTACTTATATTTTTATTTGATATTATGAATAGTAACTATGGTAATTTTTATTTACTATAGTTTAAGGTAAATCAGGTAATTAAGGGTAAAATAAGATTATAAAATTACCATAACACCTTCCAAAATTAAATTAGACGAATAAAAGTATACCCATATCACTTAATGGTTAGAATAGATTCATTTTACGGACTTTTGACTATGAAAAGGATGTAATTATTATTATAACCAAAGAAACTGACAACATGTCACTCTCTTATATCTTATAAGTGTAACAATTTAAATTTAGTGATAAACATCATAAAATATAGAACATAAATAGTCAACGGAAATCTAATAAAATTATCTACATCATGTGAATTTATTTAGATTTTTTAGGGATTAAATATTTATCATTAATGGTGGGGCATTAGTGATCCATAAATTGTTTATTTAGTGAAAAATCAATAATACAGTTTTTATTAAACTAATAGTGACCATGAAATTCACAGAAACCTGACCAAAACATATTGGTCATGTACATGTAAACCATAAGCATACAATGGTCGAATATTTGACCATTTGGAGCCTTATAAATGCAACTATGACACTTATAGTATTTTATTTTAAATGATGTCAAAGTTGACACCTTCATAATTTAATAAATATAACCATTTAAATGTTGTCATTTTAAGATTATAAATTCGAGTAAAAGTATTATTATGGAATATATTAGATTTATATGCATCATAGTATTTTAATTTTAATTTTTACGAAACAAATAAGTGTATTAAATAATTATAAAAATAATGTTGTAGGAATTATTTTATTAAGTAAAATATCAAATAAATGGTTTTCAAAATATTAAAATAAATGTAATATGAAGAAATTAATGTTCTAAATGATTTTTTATATGAATATGACATGATAAGAATCTATTAAATATTTTTTTCGAATATATCTTCTGTTTGGATTTAATTTTAATTCAAATTATTGAATAGTGTCAAAATTGAAACTATTGGTATTTTATAAAAATATCATATTATTAAATTTTCAAAAAAAAAATCTAAAAATTACTAATTGAGATTATATGGTATAAAATTTAATAATGTATCTAATTATGTTAACTTCACATAACATAAGTAAGTATTTATAGCAATTTAAAAAATTAGAATATTATTACCGCAAATAATATTAAATATATTAAATGAGGATAGATCAAAATGATAAGGTTTAAAATAAACATAAAACATGTATAAATTTTATTGGTTGATTATATTACCACACTATATCATATCATATTATACTTTAGTGATTTATAGTTGTTTTTAAGTGGGATTTGATTTTTTATTAATTAATATTATTTAGGTTTTTAAAAGTGCCCCTCTCTTCTCTTATAAATGGGAATCTCATACCTCTCTTACTCACACCATTTTGAGCCTTCATGCTTCTCATAACCCTCGTAATTCCTCTTATAAATCTCTATATTAATATTATAGAGGTGAGGGTCTTCTCAAAATACCATCTCTAGTTTCTTAAGAGGATGATTGAAGGATGCATTTCGAGGAAGAGTTAATATCTTCTACCGATTCTTTCAAGTTTCTTTATTCTTTTACTTTTTTCTATATGAGTTGTTTCACTATAAAGTAATATCATAAGTATCACTAATATACTTATTTTTTATGTTAAATATGAAACAACCATATTTCACCTTCTATCCATACAATGGAAAATGAAATCACCGCCCGTGTGTACGTACGACCTACCGTCTCCATGCCGTGGTGTAATATATTTTTTCACCACCACCATACTTGGATGGGTATAATGGTGGTAATTATAACTATATATGATTATTATTACATCATAGTGATTCTGAGATATTATATGATCCACTCCAATTCCATTCAATAGTTATGGGAACGACATCATCACTCGTGCGTACGTACGAATCAACGTCTCCACGACGCACTGAGATTTATCTCCCAAGTTAACCATTCAAGAATGATTATATGGTATATATAATAATTAATAATGAAATATATGACTTAATAATGACACTGGATTTATGTATATGTTATTCACTTACTTCCATGAAATTTAATAAGAAAATAAAAATAGCGTTCATGCAAACGTACGACCTTCCGTCTCCATGAACAGTGTATTTCATTCCATTTATCGATCTATTATATAAATTATATTATGAATAAATATTATATATAAATCATGTTTTAAATTCTGGAAGTAAGTAAATCATGATACCCAGAACAACAAGTCCAAACACGTATGATAAATAAACAATTTCACCCAAAACATTGCTTCAATATGGAATTGACAAAAGAACGGGAAATATAAACTCATAAGTGAATCATATATGATATCATAAAGATTATTATTGTTCTGTTAGAAGTTAATAATATTTTTAAACTGACCATACAGGAGTTTCAGACACAGATAGAATAAATTGGACCTAAGGTAATGGATAATTATTCCAACATCTTTCTTATCTGAGATTGTTTATTCGTAAGTATTTACTATGGTTATGTTTATCATCCATGTACACGTTTTCTCAAAATGTTTTCATAAAATGTTTAATATTCTTACATATATATTTAATGTCATTTTACCCCTTTTTTACCACATGTTATAGAAGGAATCTTTCTTTTTTTTACCATATGAGGTACATTTTGAGTTTTCCAGAAAAAGTACAAGATTAATGTTTTTTAACTTATACAGCATGAACTGATATTAATGGTTTTATAATGCCTTATTTTCATGAAGATTTCTATACAAGATTTCATTATTATTTTCAAAAAAATCGTTTTCTTTTTAAATTTCATGGCATTTTGAGAAAAGAAAATGATTATGAATAAGAAAGGATATTTTCCTCAAGAATTCATTTCAATTGTTTTATCAAAACTATTTTCCATATATGATGAAATTATTTAATATGTTTATGTTTCAAGTATAGTGACTCTATTATTTACATGGTTTCATTTTTCTTATGGTTAAATGATATCCATTTATTCTATATTGAATATGTTATGATGGGATGATGTTTATGAAACCCATTTTATTTGTGGGGTTGTGATAAATGATTTATGTTCATGTTGTGGCACAAGAAATAATTATTTAATTTTGAGATGGGTGGGACCTATATCTCCCTAAAATTAATTGTGTAAATATTTATATCTCCTGAGATAGACATTGTAGGAATAAAAAGTGAATCTGGTTTAGTAATACATGGCTGGAACGACATGTAAAACTGGTTTAGTAACGGACTTTGTCCACTCTGATGGTCTTGGAAACATTGCCTTGGCTACTATGTAAATAATAACATGTGCTTAATAGATACCAAAATTACATGTTTTATTCCTATGATATTTTATCATGATTAATGTTTCATTATGATTATGCCTTATGTACATCCATGATTTATTTCATGACTCATGTTTTTGACTTTTAAACTTTATGTTAATGTTTTTAAGTTCAAATGAATGAGGTTGGTTTTATTTTCTCCATACATACCCTTACTAAGAATTTTAGCTCAAACATTTTATGTTTTCCTTTCACCAGGATATAAAGAAAGGTTTTATGTAAGAAAAAAAGGGGAAGATCTTTATGGGAGATATTGATGTTCTTTCAAATGATTAGAAGATTATGTTCCAATTTTCCAAAGACACTAAACTATTAGGGTCCTTGGGTGTCTATTTTTTTATGTATTAATTATTCCACAAAAGTAATATAATATCCATGTACATAATGTTTGGGACACTACAAGAATAATCTTAGAATGCAGAAATTTTCCACTTAGAAATAAATAAGTCATTCTACTCAGAATAATATTGATTCTCTACAAGAAATCTGTAAATGATATTACCAAATTTTTCATTGTGCTTAAGGTTTCATGAAAACACTATCATGATAATAACAATAGGTTTCGAAAAGAAAGAAATATCAATTAAAAGAAAATATATATGACCATTTTATTTAAATAAATTCGTGTTAGAAGGGATGTTCCATGCATACTAAGAATATCAAAACCTATATTGTGGTTGATATTATAGATCAGATGAAACTATATAAATAATTAGAGGAAGTGTAGGAACTTTCTAAATTGAAATTACAATGAATAATAATGGATGAAATATTATATTCAAATCAACGAGACTCCAAAAAAAATAATAGTTCAAATAAATATTCCTCTACTGAGATTGGAAGAAAATAAATTCTTGAATAAAGAAAAAACTCTTAGTGTGAATTTTATTTTTGAGAAACCAAGTGGTCCCTCCATATTCACTATTATTTTATGTATTTTGAACTAACAACACAAGAAATTGAAGGATATGTTAGAAGCTATCACATCAAGACAACATGATGAGATTGTGATTCATGGAGTCTATGGATTTACATTAAATAAAAGAAAATTTTAAATACCTTAAGGAGAGAAAACGTTGATAATTAATCTAATTTTTTTAACTCATTTTAAAAAAATAAATGGTTAATTTATTACAAATAAAACTGTCATTCATTGTTATTAATTGAATTATATTATCAATTAATGGGGAGTGTCTGGTTGATGACAAAATAAAAGAATTGAGGGAGTTTTATCCTTTTCCCTTGAACTTTCTGATGTGTTTGTTGAATTATGTGTATGATTTAACAATTCATTGATTATATCTAACCCATTTAATGTGCCTTGAGATATCCTGATAATGATTTCACATACAATAAATTATATTCATTACTTATACATTCCTAATTCTATCTCTCTAGTTTTATATATTGGGGTTTCTCACATAGACATAGAGTTGATTACCTAAATGATATTTTCTAAGAAGACTATGTGGGATTTTTCTTCTCTTTAAAGTGATTATTGAATTTCCATATAATTGAGAAATTCAAGTTTTCAAGGAAGAAATGATTTCAGTTGAATTCCTTCCAATATTGTTATCATTGTTTTTATTTCCAATAAGGGGTTGAAGATATCATTGACATTCAAAATAATGTTAGTATTAAAAACCAATCCATATTGGGATTTTGAAGAGTCAAAATGGTTTTTTGAAGTTGAAATTATTGGAAATAAGTTAATGACATGAATAATAAATGAGTTTTTAAATTAACAATTGTAGAGATGGTTTGTAGTTCAGAAGAATTGTGTCATATATTATTTGAGTTCGACATAGTTCTTTAAAGAATTGCGAGGATTAAATGTTTTAGGAATTAATATTTAATTACAGTATAATTGAGAAGATAAATTCAGTGAGGAAGTGTGATATTTAGAAGGGTGGAATTGGGATTTTAATTTCATTTTTATAGGAATTATATTAAAATAATGAACTTATTCTTAATAGAAAAGTTAGACAACACATAAGAAAAGTCATAGAAATCATGACCCTAGCCTTATGTGGGACCCTGAAGGGTCTACCATGGCTGAGGTATCCTACCCAAGACCAATTAGTAGATGATATAATGGGAAGAGGAGCTCTCCCATAGGGGTGAAAGGAAGATGAGTAGTGCCACCATACAGGTTAGCACAATGGAAGAGGATGCCTAGAATGGGGAAGTGCCAAGCAATTAATTGAGTGGTTTTGTAACAAATTCAAAGCCGCAAAAACAATAGAGTTTATTATTAATAAGTGGTGAACCCTATTCCATTTTGATGTGGGATGTGGTACTATAGTGCCAAAATGAAATAAAATTGTTGGATCATTCGATCAATTTATCCTAGTAATTTGACCATCTCACTCAATCTCCACAACCATGAAAATAATTCGCTCATATCCTCACAGTTTATGGATGAATATTATTACATCCCCTTAGAAAATTATATCTCTGGGAGTCCATTATGTCAAAATATCTCTATTTCTATGAGAAATGAATACTGAGTTGAGACCTTTGATCAGGTTTTGAGTATTCTAATGATTCCTTGATGATTGAAATAATTATGAAACATTTTCTAAAAAATACTATAAATAATGAATAATGGTTTTATGATGAAAAAAAATATTTTTATTACGAAGATATGGTTTAATAGTTTCCTTGGATCAAAGATGTGAATGAGTGAGGGGATGAAGAGAGTGGTCTATGTGATTCAAGAAGGATATGAAATTATAATAGTTTCCTATAAATACTAGCATACACCAATGCAGTGTGTGTGTGTCGATCATTTTGTGAGAAGCACTTGTTTCTGTAGAAACATAGAATCTTGTATGACCGAGTTTGTGATAGATAGAGGTTTCACACACATTCATTATGTTAAGAATAAGATAAATCATGATCCTTAGATATTTATTTGATAATCTCTAAGATACCTCATGATGAAACTAGTTTCTATGAAGCAATTGGATGGAACTACAGATCTCCATCAGATTCTGAGAAGAACTATAAGAACCAAAAGTTAGTGTATTCGATTGCTATGTGATAATTTTTAGTGTATACATTGTTTTCTTGAACATCTTGAGAAGGTTATGTACCTACATTCGAGATAGTGTTTTGTGTGAAAGACAAGTAAAAGGTGTGTGTATAGTTTTTTGATGACTTTCAAATATAAAACTACGTGTGAAGGTATATAATACATGTGGAATATGAAATTATAAATGCATGTATGCATGTTATTTTATTCATGAGTACTGAAGAAAATGATCAAATTTCACATGTGGAAAGAGTAGTTTGAGGAGATATGTGAGTTCATACATAATTTTTTACATGGACGAATTGATAAATTAAAATTGGATTTTCTATGAAGAAGAAAGTGTACATGTAAATACGTATGTAGATTATTATGATTTTGAGACTGATGTCTGGACAATTTTATCATCAGTGTTTTAGAAGTATTTTCGTATCTAAGTATTTAGTGTTCAATGAGGTCGGGTCTTCAGCAGAAAAATGTACATTTTCCCAAGAATTTTTTTACTATGATAACTGACCATTTTAGGTGATATATTTAATGCGAACAATTCTAGTAGTTAATATGATGGTTATACAAAGTCGATATGATGTAGAACAAAGATAAAAAGATCAATGAATCAGAGTGAAGTGGATGTTAAAGGCCAATTACAAAGAAGTGTTATTTGAATATCTAGAAGGATTATAGTGAAAATAACATAATATTTTCAGGATATTGCTCTATTGGTGAGAGTTATTATAAATAACACTGGTTTGATTCCAGTTCAAAGATCATGTCGGGAGACTATCCACAACAATCAGTTGTGATTAGGAATTATGGGAATTTTTTAGTCATCCATCTCAGGATAGTGTCTATATTTTTAATCACATATATTATTACTAGTGGAAGTTATGTGTCTTAGATTATCTTGGATATAGAAAGTATATATTCACCCACATTGTGGATGAACATTGTAAATAACATGCTTGTGATTTTTCATTATTCATAGTTGTCTGCATATTGGATAAATGAGACTCTAAAAAATGAGTGATGAAGATCTTAACTGGCCACAATGGACTATTTGAAAAGAATAAAATATAAAAGTACATAAATGATTCACCCCTCCCCTCTCATTGATATATCATAACCTTAAATCTTCGACCGTACCATATCTTGTTCATCTAGAGCTTTAAAATCAACTAAGACAATATTTCTACCACTATTTTCTCAGAAAATGTGTTTCCTTTCTAGAAATGTGGCATCTATTTACATAATTAATTTTCCTTCTAAAGGGTTATATAGGTAATACCCTTTGGTTTCTGTAGGATAGACTATAAATATTCACTTCATGATTTTGTATTCAAATTTATCACTATGAATAATCATGATGAAACATATACTTCCACATAAATGTATGTGTGAATGATTGGGTTTCTTTCCACACCCCAACTCATATGGAATCAAATAAGTTGCATTATTTGGTACTTGGTGAATTGTATATGCTTCTTTTTGCAAGGTGTATCCCCTAAAGAATAATATAAGAGTTGTATGACTCATCAATGATCTCACCATATCAAGAATGGTCATATTCTACTTTTCACTAGCACCCTTCCACTTTTCTGTATAAGGAGGAGTGAGTTAGGATACTCTCTCACACCCCTTAAAGTGATAAATTAAATCATGGAAAATATACTCTCTACATTATTCTGACCAGAGTGCCTTAATATTCTTATCATGACAGTTTTCAAATTAATATTGAATTTCCCCAATAATCTGAATTGAATCTCACTTATACTGCGTTAAGAAGATATGTCCATACCTAATATAGTCCTTGATATAAGTAATTAAATATGAAAACTACCCCTTTCCTTTATTTAAAATGGACCACATATGATATTATGAATCAATTAATGTAATTCAACGACTCTTACTCCCTTTCCAAAGAAGGGTGCATTGGTTATTTTTCCTTATAATCAAGCATGACATGAATCCAATGGTTTAAACTCAAATGAGTCTAAATATTATTCTTGATGTAATTACTATAATCACTTATCATTTACATGACCAATCTTGATGTTTTGTAGGTTATTATTGTATGAGTGACGATCAATAGTTTTTTCATTGACTGTGATTACCAGATTTTTGAGTTTAAGTATATAAAATCAATTATTAAGTTGTACCATACTGTAAATCATGTTATACTAGTAAGAGTGAAAACATTTATTTACATAAAATGAAATAAAATCTTATGGTGTCCATACATAACACTTATATTATGTTTTTGGTTAATAACGGTACACAATATCAATTATTTAGTACAACATGTAACCCCCTTTGAAAATTTTTGTGATAATATCCCACTGCTTGGGATGCTAGACTTACACCATTTGTAGCTTTAAGATCCAATTTTACATATTCAATCTTCTCTAATCTAAGTGTTTCGTGTATATGAATAAATATTTTTTAACCACATGCTGAAACCAATACAAAACATATAGATGATGAAATATTTCATTAAAATTAAAATATGGATGAAGTATAAGCGTTTACTTTCTTCTAATTCCTTGCACTAAAATTCCCCATATATTTCCAAATATTGTGACATATAAATTATATATCCTCATTCTCATTTCCCTGACTTTGTATCCTTGTATTTTTGGAAGGACGATACACATGATTATTTGGCATGCACTTGGCCTTAAACCACTAATCATTTTCCCTCCTCCACTTACTGACCATAATATTGAATGATTAACAATCCTAATATCTTTATCATACTAGAATAATAAATCCAAATGATATGGGAGTGAATTTTTCATATTATTAATACAATATTTAATAAATAATGTTGACATTCTTGATAGTAATGATGCAAGAATGAGATCTATTACTAGTTCTTGGTTCTAATTGATCCCAAGGGATTTTTTACTCTGAATGTACCTAATCATATTTAGTACATTATATCCTTCACGATTCCCATTTTCTATCCTACACCAATATAGTGAACTGTATATCTCATACCCTTATTTTCATTATCTCTCTTAATATAATTCTATGAGATGGGTCCACATCTTGTAGTAATATTAATCCTCATGAATTTTCTACAATTCACTAGACATAGTTGAAAATATGATGCATTGTACGTCTAGTTATTCATAGACATTATTTTTCCATTTATCTTTTCCTTTATTTATATTTACCTTATAATTCTAAGAATAAATAGAGGAACCAGTCACATAAATCTTTATTACATGGCGTAATACTATGAACAAGAACCTGTACCACTCTAGGAAGTTATAGACTGCCAATATATTTTATTTATCCAATATAGATCACAGTGATAATTTTCTGGTGGTGTCATTGATTCAGATTTTTGTCAACAAATAATATATTTTATTAGGCTATACCTTATCTTGAATACCTTTTTGACATTTTTAATTAATTTATTTTTAAATAATTAAATATTCCCCATATTTTATCGATCCTAAATATCAACAACTATTTGATTCAAAATACTCTTCCACTTGAAGATATTAGTTGAAAGGATTCATCAAACCACTCCTAATAGTATACAATCTTTTTCTACACAGCTACTTGAATCATTTTTAGGTATGATATATAATGTACAACTACAATGACTCATAATACCTTGATCTGTTGAGTAAATTCCTAGCCAATCATTATTCTAACCTTGATCCCTTCAATGCTTCACCTCTAAAGTGATAGAAATAATGATTTGGAAAATTATTTTCTACCAACATTAGTCAAGTCAACCCAGTAATCTTATCTAAACTCTCTAGTAGTATTATTCACCCTAATATATTACTGATGAGCATACCAAACACTCAGTTTTATTCCAATTTAATAGTATAAATCATTTAATAATTAATATAAATATGAAGTATTTTATTACATCCTTTTGAATGTAATAATTTTTTTAAAATATTTTCACCCTAAGTTTTTATACTCACATCTGATCACACATTAATAGAAAAACATACACCCAATCCATATGAATTTTCTATGTTAATTATTTTATGAGATCTCGTATTAAACATGCACATGAATAAAATAACAAAAAATTAATAGTGAAAATTGTTCTACCGGACTTGTATAGGGTATCTAGTTTTGATTTATCAATTTCAAAATTCAATAATCAATCATAAAATTAGGGTTTTTTACCTGAGTTGAGTCATGACTTGTATTATATCATCCCCCAAATCCAGTGTTTTCGATTTTTGTCTAGAGTAAAAAATCATCTTGGCGGGGTCTGTATCATAAAGCATTATAGTATTATGCACAAATATACTCACGAGTAGAGGAGGAGATATGGGCTTACAATATATAACAAATCAATTGTACTCATATACCCTTATATATAGTAAAGAAAAAGATGATTCATAGACCTTAATTTAATTACATACTTATTACAATATTCACACGCATTTAGCAAATAAAAAAATAAATAAACATAGACTGAAACAATAATAATTAAATTTATATAAATTTGAAGTATGTGGTTATTTAAATAAATTAAATTTATTATATAAATTCAAATAATTTATTTTATTTTTTCTCATATTTAATTATATTTTATTTCTAAAAATTAAATTAATTAAATAAGTTAATTTAATACTAAAATGAAATTTATATTTTGATATGTTATACTATTATTAATTTCTAACCAAAAATTAATTTATATTAATTAAATTTAAAACATAAAATAAATTGTTACATTAATTCAGTTTTAGTTATATTAATTTAACACGAGCCCTAAAAAGACTATAGAGGACTATTAAAGGCCTCGTCATAGCCTCATATACTGTTTTGGGACATGAATTCCCCATGTCGGGGTGTTCTAGGCAAGCTCGGCTCACCCATACCCGTTATGGGTTTTGGGGACCCTCACTGACCAAGTGAAGGTTAAATGAGGTCTGGATGGTCCCATGATTTCCATGAAAGGGGTTACCAGGCGACCGAGGAAGGTAGCCTACTCATCACACAGAGGCTCAAGGTCCTATGTAGTGAGGTCATTAGTCAGGGTGAGTTAGGTTCGGCTGTACATCGATGAGGGATGGAGATAGTGGGATTGGGGCCTTAGTTTTCTTGGACAAGGGTAGCGGAAGCAACCATCCCTCAATTGTGGTGTAGTCTAGTAGGGAAGGCACTAGCTGGTGGTCTGACCTTGATAGGTGGGGAATCTGGTAGATACGGTTTGATGGTATGGGTCTGCCGGAGGTTGCATGGCGTCATGTTATCTTTGGGGTGGTGACCGGGGAACGCGATAGGGTGGCTCATCACTACATTAGTTGGTTCAGTCTAGCTAGTTGATGAGGCATGACCGATGAAGGAAAGGAATTTGGAGGTGATCTTTATTAAACATAGGTCGGAGGCGGAATACCCAGCATAGGATCTAGGGAGGGCTTCCCATTTGCTGATGGGTACAACTCGACAAGAATCTCATTTTTGGAATCCCCCTTAGAGGGATTTATCAAAATCAATAATTATGTGGTGGTATCAGCTAATTCAAGGTTAGGTGTTGCTCACATTTCCTTCCACATCAATGGAAAAATTGTGGAATCCCACCGTACGGATTTTCAAGCCTCCTAGAGTCTTGTGGTGGCGGAAGAAAATTCTTTCTGTCATGGGATCCTTTTTTGCTCACTCAAAAGGTTGGAATCGTATTCTGATGGAATCATATTTCCAAGAGGTGTTTTCCACTTTTTATAAGAAAGGGTAGGATTTTCAACCATTTGGGATTATTCTGAGAATTATTTGGTCGTTGAGTGAAAGATTTGCAAAATGAAAATTTTGTTTTTTAAAACGCGGGTGTAATCCAAATGCTCATCATTTGGTGCAACATTGGAAGCCTTGGGGGATCATGTTGGGATGAATATTTACCTGAGTGGAATTATTGGAAGGGTTCTTCTGATTTGTAATAAATTATCTCTTTTTCCTAAAAAGGGCTTGTTGAAAAGAAATTACTGGTTTTTATATTTTTTTATTATGGTTTTCCACATCCTGTGAATAAGAAATAAAAATAATGTCACTTCAAATAGCTTCTCACGCATATTCAGAGGTTTTTAAATTATTATAACTGTAAAAACTGATTCAGATGGAACCATGTAAAAAATAGTTATGAGTCAGAATATGTTCAATTTAGAAATAGAGTATATATATATATATATATATCATGTTGTTTAAAAATTAGTACCCACATTTTTAATATCTCATAAACACCATGTCAATCAATAGTTTTTTTGTATGGATGTAACATGGACATCCATGATCATATCGATGAACATCATTATTAAATTTTTCTAATATACAAAAATAAACTTAAAATCTAAATCAAATATATGTTCATGGATAGGAAAATTCATTTGTTTTATCTGATGACAATTGTTGGTAACTTAGCGTGCAATAGATGATGGTGGTATGGAGACGTAAAATATTTTCATCACCAATGGGAAGAAAATTCATCGTCTCTAGTGACATGAGTCTCAGTACAGTTTCAGGATCTTGTGTGGTTTAATTGGATAAAAAAAATAGTATAACAAGTACTTCATATTAATTTGGCATCTACACGTTTATCGAAAATCACCATAGATTGTTTGTTATAAGGCTACAACACCGAACCCCTATATATCGTCTAAACATACTTGCAACATTTTATAATTTGTTATTTTTAGATTCTGGGTGCTAACATGGGGTTCCATTTATCTCTTCTATGCTATGATGATCACCCTGATCAGCAGCATTCGATCCTCAAACATGAAAACATATGCAGTGTTTAACGATGGTTATCTGTGGTGTTTTATTAAACTGCCGCTAAAAATATTAACTGATTTTGGGGAGGTTTTTATAAACTACCACTAAATATTATGTTTTTATTAAAAAAATACACATATTACTCCAGACACCACCATTCTCCCCTATAATTATTCCCTGATCTCCTCCCTACGAACCCTAACCATAGAACCACTATGCTTACCCCCTCAGTTGCGGTTGTTTATCTCCCTAGCCCTCTAATCCCATTCCCCCTGATCCCTTTCCTGCTCTACGGTCATGTCCTACCGACATATGTCCCCTTTTATTTCCCTCATCCAAGTCATCATCTCTGGCCGATCACTCTCCCTATCATTTCCTGCACTTGAGACAACACTAATGGATAGGTCATATAGTTTTGATTTCTAATCTTCATTTTAATTTATAGTTTTAGTCTTCAATTTTTTATATGGACTTTGATTAATTTGAGAGAATAATTTCACATTCTATATTTTTCCTATGAATATATTTTATAGAATACATTTAGTGATGTCAATAGTTATTTTAAGTGTTTTATCTACCCATATAATTTCACTAGATACTGGGTGCACCACATTACATCCTCAGTAAAGGAGATATCTTTTCCAATCAAAAGAAGACTGCAGCTGGTGTGGTTGTTGATAAAATACTCACACTAGTTTCTCCCATAATTGGGTATGGATCCCATAGTCTTTGTATCTCCTCCACACCATCTTTATCTCTAGATATCATCTCCTACCTTCCACATCCCCACATCCTTCTTCACCAAACACTACTTCCCACTACCACACTAAGACCCGTGCCCCAATGTCCCGATCCCACTTTAAAATTTCACATAATTCGAATCTGAATATTCCATCGAGGAAAGGATTAACTGAACCTATTGTTGAGAATCATGATAAATACAATAAAAATGATATCACCAATATATTTTGTAAATGAAAAATTATGAATGATATCTTCAAAACCATTTTAAAATTCATTCTCCATTTAAATAATGTGATTTCATTATTCCATTCCTCTTACATCAGTTGTGGATCATAAATTTTCATTCATGAAACACATCTCTCCTCAATTAATCTAATTTCAAAAAAAAATTAACACTTATAATATCTAGGATTTCGATCATGTATTTGGGAATGCACTAATTTTACTCTTTGAAACCCTAAGTGTTTCCCTGATCTCTCATTGATCATGGTTCACGCACAATTGAAGGCACACAATTATTCTCTCCACACATCCAGTTATACTGCCCCATATTCAGATGAAAATGATACATTTCATAATAGAAAAACCATTGAAAAATTATTTATTCAAATAAATATTGTTTCTATATTATATATACAACCCCCTTGTTGAAACCCTAGTTTTCCCTTAATGCATCAAATTTATTCTACTACTATAATAAAAGGACCAACTTTATTTTTTCGAACTCGTGAAAATTTCATGGTGAATTTTGATCACCACTCCCCTAACCTCTAATAAAAATGGTTGTATCCTAACATTTATCTCATGGAAATTACATCTAATTCAAATGATTTTTATAAAATTTTCTCAAATAAACACAATTATATAATTACAATTACCAAATCTATTACCATTTATCTATGTTAACAAGGGAAATTATTTTTATTTCATCAATTTTTAATAGATTATTTCATTTCCATTATCAATTTGAATTTTACTATTATTTCCTAAATTATATTTACCTTGTATATTATATATTTCAGAATTAACCATCTCTATTTCATATCTTATTTACATAAATTATAATAATTTAAATTGTAAAGAAGGAATTCCCAATTTAATGTAAATAATATTATATTTTGATTGGAACCACTATCTTATTATTAAAAATATTACAGTCATTATTTTTGATTTTTTATGAAATCTATATTACAAAAAATATTATCAATGCATCCAAAAATATATAATTATTGTGTATAAATATATGATTTAATAAAATTTTAAATTATATATTTTTGAACAAATTTTCACTACATTTTAAAATAAAACACTTGTATACTATTCTTGGTTATTGAATTATTGGTGTTTCTATTTTCATTATTACTTCACATTAAAATAGTCAATGTCCATATATTAAACTGGACAAAATTAATTTTATAAACAATAACATATCAATCTAACCTATCTTATTGTTATTATTTTTAACCATAAATGGTTCATTCAAATTCATTTTTCCCACTTTATAAATTTTAATACTAGTTTTTATGTTATAAGACTATTAACTATTTGTGAATCAATTTCCTGGCTCATGTTGATGATTATTTCAATGTAAATTGAAATAATATTATATTTTAGATTATTTTATTGGTTATACAAAAATAATCAACAAATTTTATAGAATTGAAATTGCACTTTTTTAAAATATTTCTATTTAAGTATATTTTTTCTCTAATACTCTATACTTTTATATAATTTATTCAAAAAAATAACTTTTGTTGATTTTTTATTACTATATTTATGATTTATTTAGAATTTTAGGATGTTTGAATATTTTTGGTTCCAACTAATGCCACATTACCAGATATTACCCTTATCTTTTTTCCCACTTACTAATTATTTTTTTCTTTAATTATTTTTAGTAGACTGTAGTAACGTTGTGTTATATATATATGGATAAAAGCAAGATCAAATTACAAATGAAAAAACATCAATATGCAAAGGTTTTAGAGAAGTTTTTATATTTTTCAATTTCCAATCGATCAGTTGATGGGAGAAAAATATGTACATTTCCTAAATGTAAATTTATAAGATTTTGAAGAGAGATGATGTTTATGAACACATAATATTGAATCAATTTTCTACTAAATGTTTTTATTGGATTTGGAATTGATAATCTAAAATTTTAGAAATTTTGGGAACTGTTATCAATCGATATATGATCTCCCAACTTTAAATAAAATTTGAAATGAAATTTAATAAGTTACAAATGATTCAATCAATAATTACAAATAGTAACATCATAATAAAAACTTATCTATACAACCAGTTGAGGGTGTAACCAATATCAATTTGACAAGTGATGTTTTTGGACCATAGGACAACTAGATCAATATTGTAACATATCATTAGATCCTCATATTGATATTGTGAAGAAAAATTTAGGAGATGACTTCACTGAGCATACAATTCTGTTTCATGGTTTGGTTAATGGTGGAAATCAAGATTTTTGTGTTGGGTGTTCGAAATAATCAAAGCATTACTTTATACCGATGTTTTACCATATCAAATTCCTATGTGGAACTACAAATAAAGTGATTTCCATGATATTGGAATTTTTATGTGTTGAATTTCTTCAATAAAATATCCCTAATCTTTATATGATATGAAAAAAGTTGTCAACAAGATTGGTCTGAATTATGAAAAAATGCATGCATGACCTAATGATTGTATGCTTTATTGGGGAGATGATTCAAGAAGACATGATTGAAAAAAATGTTATTATTTTAGATGGTGGTCAATAGATGTTGAAAGTATGAATAAAAAAACTACTATAATGAAGAAGAAAATGAAAAAACCTACAAAAGTTTTTTATTACATTCCACTAAATCATCGACTGCAAATTTTATTAATGTCATTGAAAAATATTGATCATAGGAAGTGGAATTCTATAAATAACAAATATTATGGGAAAATGAGAATTAAAATAGATTCACAATCATGGAATAAATTTTTTTTATTACATCCATATTAATCAACTGATCATAGGAATGTGTGATTGTAATTGTATGTTGATAGATTCAACACATTTGGGACTTTGAGAACTCATTATAGAATTTTTCCAGTCATTTTGATCCCTTTCAATTTGCTTATAAGAATGTGTATGAAACAGATGACTTTTTTCATTTTGATGATTATTCTTGGGAAACATACTTAAAAATTACAGTGATGTATATGTGTAGCCTTTAATTTAATAATTATAAAGTTATGGAGAAATACTATTGATACGTATGATGAAACATCTAGAAAAATGATCAAAATTCAAGATGATCTAATGTAAAAAAATATTGACTTACTTAAACATTGAAATTTTGTTAGTAATAACACGTACATGAGTTGGTATTGTCATATTTGTAACTTTGATTTTGAGACTGAACAACTACCTCATAGTTAAAAATAGTTCACCTTGTATCATCAACGATTTCTCAATATATCTCATAGATTTCGTTTGAACAAGTCAAATTTCAATGGTTCTATTGATCCAAGACCACCTCCGATGTCTTTTAAAGGTTCTGAAAAATTAGAAAACATGAAAATGTTGAAATAAAATTTAGGAAGGTGCATTATTTGAATGATAGTATGAATCATGTACTAAGTACATTGTCATGTGAAATCAGAATACAACAATGGAAAAAAATAAAAGTTCATTCTTTAATGTTTTTATTAAGAATTTAATTTATTGCAGTATAATATTGATGTTATTCATATTGATAGGAATTTTCATGAGAATTTAATCGTTTTCTTTCTTGATGAGCATGGAAAATCAATGGAAGATTTTAATACTCATAAAGAATTACAAACAACAAACATAAATCCTGATCTCTATCTAGATGAGAATGGAAAGAATGCTATTACATTTTTTGAAATGAGAAATACAGATAACGATATATTTATTATAATTTTAAAACATGTTATAGTATCAGATGGGCACTCATGTAACATCTCATAGTGTGTTGTCTTAAATCATCATAGGATACAATGATTAAAAATTCATGAGTCATACATTTTTTATATTAGTTACTACTATTGGAATTGTGTACAATATTACCTATAGATTTTACTACTATTGTACTCATATATTTCACATTATCTAGCTAACTATGTGAGAAAACTCTACAATCATTTGATTTTGACAATTTTCAAGATATATTTTTTGTGACACATTGTGCATTGGATATGATCTTTTGTCAATTTATTTACAGTCATGATACATTAAAAAATTTATTTGGTTAAGGAATATAAATTAGGAGGCATCATACTTTATCAATGGATGTATCCAATTGATAGGTAGTTTATTTATATTTTTTAATGTTATGTAAACAATTATTGGTACTTTATTAAGTACATATTTCGGTTTTATTTATTTTATTTCACTGATATATTTTGAATTTTTAAATCATACATAAATAATAAATATCAACATGTAGGCTCTATTTCTAAAGGTTATTTGGTAGAGGAGTGTCTTACCATTTGTTCTAGATACATGGATGATATTGAGAGATGATTCAATCTAATTGAATGAAATATCGACTCAATCTAAACTACATGGGGAATCAAAAATCTGTCCTATTATTGGTAGATTGGTGGGGAGGAACTAAAATGTTACACCGAAAAAATGGAATTATAAAAAAATGTAGATATGTGGGAATGAATAGTGAAATTTCAGATCTAGTTACAAATGAGATCATTATACAAAAAAGAGATGAATGAGAGGCTGAAGATAAAAGAAAAAATGTAGAATAAAATTTGATAATAAATACCTTGATGTATGGTATTCAAGATGTGTAAGTTCATAAATATTACAATCATAATTGACATTAGGTTGGAAAATTTATTTTGAAAATATAATAATTTAAATCAATTTTTTATATCATTAATATTGATACTAGACCGTAGTTGGCATATGATTTTAATATTCTTCCTCGAGGTCCTAAAAACGAGATAAAATATTTGATGGATATTAGGGGCTGATAATTACCTGATCTATATATCCTATCATCATATGAGAAAATTGTATATTATGTATAATATTTCATATATGAAGGTTGAAGGGTAGATTCTCACATAAAACCATGACACTTGTATGATATGGGTGATGAAGTAGAAGATTTTCCTGCTCACATTGAATCCCATCAATAACAAGAAGATAATTTATTTTTCCAACATGATATTGAAGATATTTTTTTTTCAAGGGTGGATGAAGTAGAAGAAGTAATGATGGAGTAAGAAAATGACATGATATAAGGAAAATTAATTGTGTGTGTAGTCATTCGTTCCTTTATCTACCACTTATGTTATTGGTGGAGTGATTCATTATCATATATATGAAATTTTGTTTTCTATACTCTTCATTTGTTCTTAAATATAAATTTTTTCTACATAAATTTTTTAAATATAATTTTTAAAGATAATTTTATTCAATTAAATGATTGGAATGCAAAGGGGGAAGCATTTTTCTGATCCCAATCA
Organism: Viscum album; assembly: GCA_963277665.1. Taxonomy (NCBI): domain Eukaryota; kingdom Viridiplantae; phylum Streptophyta; class Magnoliopsida; order Santalales; family Viscaceae; genus Viscum; species Viscum album. The sequence goes on from OY728137.1 coordinate 1,911,328,144, forward strand.
ACTCTCAATCGATGTTCCCTAGACTATACAAATAAGTGATTGTCCATTGGTCTCCCTCTCTACGACATCCGAGACACCATCATCTTTATCCCCCACACTATATCTCCCACCCTCCATCCCATTATCTTTTAACACACAATCCATCAGTGTCCCATCAACAAAATAAACAATGCCACCCCATTCAACATGATTAATAGTGAGGGGAAGGTCATCACTCTTGTTTATTCAGGAGGATAGTATAGGGAGACGGTTATAAGTAAATTTTTTAATATGATTAATGTTACTTCACTGGTTATACTACTAAGTGTTTTTATAAAATATGAAAAGAACGCTACTACAGATAGAAATATGAAAAGTACATATATCTGGAATCTGAACGGACTGAATATTTTTGTCCCACTTGACTACTATGGGGTCCCTACAGGTGATATCACAAGATTATTTGGCCAGATTCTTGGCCATCTGGTGGTTGATCTAGTTATCCTTCTGATTTTGTATGCTGATTGGAGAAATAATCTTTAATCATGGAAAAATGATGTTTTTGATTCATAGATAATGTTAATTTTAATACATCATGTTTTAATTGGATGTAATATGTTGCTAAATTATAATATTTTAATAATGAATTTGTTTATAATTTTTTTTTCACATTACTATTTCTGAACTTATAAAACTAATATGGACATTGAAAATTTTGGTTATGAAATGGAAGGATTTTAAATTTTTATTATTTTATGAATTCAGTGATTCTTCATTGTGCACCAAGAAACCGTATGATAAGTTACCCAAATGGGTACCTAGAGTTGATTAGAAGGTTTTTGATGATAGACATCTTAATTAAAAGCCTGAGGAATATAAATATACATTATTATATTATTCTTATTTTACATTTATACATTCATATTAAAATGATTTTAAATTTCATAAATTATTATTAATTTACATGTTATTTTTTTAGGTTTTTTTCAAGGAAGAACACATTGAGACGAGTTAATCAAATCATCCCTTACACTTCCCGATTAAATATTATTTCCAGAAACCGATTGAATCTGGTAATATTTTAATTATTTTAAAATTTTATAAGAAAATTTTATTTGTTTCATATATTAAATTGTTGATATATCTTTTTTTAAAGTAGTCATAGAATATAGGGAAACATTTCTACTAAAAATAAATCTGGTTGGATGTTTATAGAAAATACTGTGGGAGTTATTTTATTGAGACTACCAAAGAAGATGGTGTATTACTTAATTTTTAATTGTAAAAAAATTATTTTCATTTGAAACTATCATTATATTAATTTCATCAAATATGATTGATAAATTATTTATATGTAAAAATTAAGGAACTATGGGATTCCAATCCATCACTGTCCTTCCAAGTCTCCTAGGATGACATAGTTGGTTGATTCCTTGTAAAGGATCATCTTGGTTTAGTACATGGGATGGGTTTGGGACTATTACCATATGAGGTATTAGAAAGGACATCATGGATAACATCTACATCTACACTTGAGTGTTTTCACTTCCCACCCTGATATTTTTAGAGGGAGTATGTTTCTATTCAATGAAAATCAGGAATAAAAGGCTCATATATCATCTTTATAGAAATAATTGATTGATGTATTTCTGAAGAGGACTAGATATGTCCTTAGGGATATTGAATTTATGGCTGGTTGTGAGAAGGTAAATAAAAAACTTCAATATCATTTAGTTCAATTTTTTTATTGATTTTATGTTTACATATAAATATACAACAATATTTATTTTTCAGTATAATTTTCCTTTAAGTTCCAGTAGTAGGAAGTGGAGATCGAGATGGATAGGGTGTCTTTAAAAGTTCATAGAGAAGTGATTAGTTTTTTATTTTGATTCAGAAATGATGTAAAACTATAATTTTGAAAAATAACAATAATTTCATGCTTTCGAGACAATGTTTTGGTATTTTTTAGGGATATCTATATTTCCCTTATATTTCATAACATCATATTTTAGAGTGCTTATGTAATTTCTAAAATATTAAGTGAATTTGTAAAAATTGAATATTATGATATATCAATTCGTGAATTTTGAAATTAATGTTGATATTATTATTAATGGAGATAAATTTCTATTGGTGATGTTTTATTTGTGTTGTTTACACAATTAATTGTTTATTTATTTTCATCCAAGGTTGAGAGTTGTTCTGGGGCTAAAAATTCTGTAGCAATAGTTTTTTTGAATAGAAGCTTATAGTGATGGTTTAGAGCACTAATAAATATTCCATATTATTGTTTGGTGGTTGTTTAATCCACCACTAAACCCTCAAAAACACTGCCAGTAAACCGCCGCTAAATATACGTTATGTGACAGTTACCAAAAACTGCCACTAAATTGACGGAATTGCATTGGGTTTGAAGCTGAAATGAACATTTGTGCCAGTTTTTTGAAAACATGTTAGTATTAGTTGGTGTTATTTTAAACCACCATCGAATAAAAAAAATTAAAAATAGGCGAATTTCTTGTAGTGAATGGTGTTCTCATATTATATTTTCTCATAGTTAGTGGTTCTCTATCTAGGAGTCAAGCAGAGATAAGATATTTGAGTTCATGACTGGTGAATATTATCTTGGATAGATCTTCTATTTAAATTATATATTAGAGTTATAAATACCATATTTGGGGTCCCCGACCCTCATATATATAATATCCACCAAATAAATAATATATAATTAAGTATGATAAAATAACTGTATCAATCAAATTATTTATATTTTTTCACATATCTATAATTTATATTACATGATAAACCTAAGTCCTAAACTCAACTTGTTACTTCAAATAATAGTCAACATACCTAGAATATTAAAATAATATTTATTCATTTAATATTAATCCTTGTATTTATTGAAAAACTTGAATAATATTTTTATAAATTAATTCATCCAAAATAATTTTTATTGAATAACAATAATTTTTTTTTTATTTATCCATGACTGATAAATCATGGAAAACTATTAGACCCTATTGTGGGGTCTACAATTTCCTACATAACAATTCACTAGAATAGGGTATAATCTTAAATAGTGTGTTTAGTGTGACCCTCTAGTATCTTATCTCGATAGTAGTGAATAGTGTTCATCATCCAAGAGTAGAGTCTAGAAACCCATCAAGTCCTCTATGGATATAATGAATAGCCGTAATAACAACAACCAACCTATGAACACATAATATGTAATATAATATCTTCATCATATGATATCTCAAAAAGAATGACACAATGTTTTGTCATCCACTTTTTATTTATTTTTTGTTATTTTTTGATCTGTTTGGATAGATTTAAATTCAACTACCATGTCCATGTATTTATGACCCTACTACCATCCTGACTGTCAAGGAAATAGATATCACTTCCTCAACTGGAAAGTGAAAAATTCATTATTAACCATTCAACTGATGATATACCACTAATGAAACACCTGACACAAGTTACATCACCATGAATTCATTACCAATGTTTTCACCTTTCATCAGAGTACGAAATCAAATGGTACACATTGAAAATAATATCAAGTTATGAGACTAATAAAAATTTACACAGATAGAAACAACCAACAGCACATGAAACATGGGGAGTTCCTATTGTCTGGTCAATCCTCATGGTCTCAACTTGTAAAGATCACCAAGTGAGAACTAATGAGAATATTTGTCAATTCCTATGAGGCCCCAACACTCGATAACCTAACATTCTCTACGTTCGGGCAGTATAATGTTTCTGGACCATAGTACATTACCTTAAGATTACTTTCATAGTATCACTAGGATCTAATTATTACCTAATATGTACTATACTGATTCGATATGACATGTAATCAATGAATATTACAATAAATATAGTGGAAACAAATGTATAAATATGATTCTTATAAGATAAACACATGTGTATGTAAATATATATATATGAAATGGTAATAAAATTACCTCACAAGTTGGGTCTAGGTAACCCAAATTTATCAAACCCGTCATCTCATCTGTATGAAAGAGAAAATGTCACCAATAATGGTGGTGGTGGCTTCATAACTTTGGAAAGTGAGAGTACAGATAATGAATAGTATCCCATGTATCCCTGATGAAAATGAATTGGAAAAGAAATGGAGAACATGAAATGAAATTATCTACTTCAATTGTTAGTAGTTTTTTAATGCAAATGAACCATCTAATTTGAACATGATCAGATCTAGATACCCAAGATCATTAATCATACAAATATATTCTGGTCCAAATGTGAATCTCTTCTTCTACAATTTTGGGAATGCGAATGTCAATGGGAGTCACTGATCTAAGGAATTATTGACATGGATCCTTCTTCATCCATGTAGAAGGAAGAATAATGTTGGGAATCAAATTCATGATGTATTTACCAAAAGATGGATCTATAAATTTCCACAAGACACTAGACAAAACTAACACATTATGACTCAATTCCAATATGAATAGGGGAAAAGGTACTAACAACATGGTAATCCTACACCACCATGTTTCATCCATTACACCCATCTCTCCCACGACTACTAGGATCCCTCTAACAACCTCCCATTTTGACCTCATAAGGAGAAGTTTCATCAACTTCCTTTTCAACAATATGATCAACAAGGGGTCATCCTAATCAGGGATATTTACCCAAAAGATCTATAATCCATTGAACCATGCCAGTATTACCACCCATGAGATACAAACAGGGTGAAATCCCCCCATTAATGATAATAAACCATTTTAGGGACTCTATTATAATCACTTCAATATATTCTGTCACAGCCCAAGATTTTATAAAAAAATACTCTTTTTAATGTCTTGTGTTAGGAGCTTGCACAACACGCATCCTTGACTTGCTTTGCATTACACGCAATCACGACCTTCCTCGATAGCGTGTGTAATACGCAATACCGAGTTTCACTAAACAACGATATGCTATTAAAATATTATTAAAACTAGCCGGTATGAATAGTAATAACCACTTTTTAAAACTCTGTAAATCTTATTTTTCAAAATGAACTTCATTTTTGGATTCAGAGTATCGAATTTAGCCTATGGTGAAATTTTGGTACATTTCGGATAACTTTCATATTCTGATGAATAGTGAAAATTACTAAATTATAATTAAAAAACAACTTTTTTAATCGAAATAATTAATAGTGATAATTTATTAATTGGAGTAGTTTTAAAGTATATTTAGAATATATTTTTACCATTTAATACAATGTTGGTCATTGGATGTAATTGCACATTTAATCCAGACATAAACAAGTGTCAATCTTTTGATAGATATTGTTTCTTAAAAACACGCTATTTGTTTTAACAGCGGGATTTAATTATAAAATTAATTAATGCAACTTCTATGTTATGAATTTGGTAAAATAGACTTCATTTTTGAATTCGGAATATGAAATATAGCTTAGGATGAAATTTTGGGATTTTTCCGAAAACCTTCATTTTTTGATGAATAGTGAAACTACTAAGTGGTAGTTAAAAAACTGAATTTTTCATAAAACTTAATTTTACCGCTTCTGTGAATGGAATTTCAAAAATCCGAGAGACACGGTTGATGTCAGTAAGTAAAATGTGGTTCAATGAGATGAAAATAATTTTTGGTGAATAGTAACTTTTTACTTTTATTTACCACGGTTAAAAGTAAATAGGGTAATTAAGGGTAAAAATGATATTAATATTACCCTAACACATGTCCTAATCCTATTGGACAAGATTATCTCGACCAAAAACAACCTTAAGTGTAAAATATTATCATTTAGGCAAACTTGGATTAGATTAGGACATTTATTATTATTTAATTCAAAGAAGAGTTAAAGGAGTTAAAATCAAAGATTATTTACTAAAACATTTTTAATATAGGGTTATACATAAGATAAATTCGATTGTAAATATTCATTAGAAATATAAAAAGATTTCCTACATAATGGTATTTTATTTGTAATTTTTAGACCTCAAATAATATAATTTATTTATGACACAAAGATGATGCGGTAATTATCTTATTAATGAAATATTGACATAATTGATATTATAAATACCAAAATAAATGTAATTTTATACTTTTTATGAATTCCACTAATTTTCTAGGTTAATATGATATATTAGTGTTGATTTAATCAACTTTGTGCGAACATATAATTCTGTTATGACTTTCACAAAAATTATATATCAAATAGTGTCAAAATTGACACAAAATAGTTTTTAAATCAAATATTATATTATTAATTGTTATTTTATTCATAAAAATCTAAGGTTCGGCCAAATGACTTAGATAAGGATATATTTATTAATAATAAACAATTTGGGGTTCGTTTGGCATGTTATAGTAAGTGTATTAACCATATAGTGAAAGAAAACAAAAAGACACGGTAAAAGTTAAATTATTTAACTTAGAGTTAAATCTAATTGATAAGGTTAAAATAAGAACCTAAACTTGTCTAAATACAATTTGTTGATAGGATTTCGACCCATCCCCACTTTAGCTTCGAAATAAGACCCTTTGGAACCATTATAAACCGATTTTTACTTTAATATAAAATAATATTTTGATATATTCCCAAGATGCCCCTCTCCTCCCTTATAAAAGGGCACCTCCTCCCCCTCCTCCTCACACCAATTTGAGCACTCAAGCTCGGCCAACCCCTGCCAAAATCTCTTCTCCACTTCCCTATCAACATCCTAGAGGTTCTGGTCTTCCTCAAAGACCAATTTTAGTTCCCTAAGAGGAGGTCTCTAAAAGGCGCTTCAAAGAAGAGGTAATTACCGTTACCAATTCCTTCATCTTTATTTCTTCTTCCACATCTTCTTCTTAGGTTGTTTCATTATGAAGTAATAACATCAGTATCACTCATATACTGATATGTTATTATAAGTATGAAACAACCCTATTTCACCATCTATCTATCCTACGGAAAAAGAAATCACCGCGCGTACGTACGTACGGAATACCGTCTCCACGCCGTGGTGTAATCTATTTTCCACCACCACCTTACATGGATGGGTATAATGGTGTAAAGAATAACTATACATAGTTATTAAAACATCATATTTATTCTGATATATTGTATAATCCACTCCAATTCAATTCAATGTTTATGGAAATGATATCATCGCTCGTGCGTACGTACGGACTACCGTCTCCACGACGCGATGAGATTCATTCTCCATTTTAACCATTTAAGAATGATTATAAAGTATATATAAGAAATAATAATGAAATATATGACATTATAAAGCTACTGGATTTATGTATATATATATATATATGTATTTCATCTACTTACTTCCATTCAAGACAATAGGGAAAGGAAAACAGCGTTCATGCGTATGTACGGACTACCGTCTCCATGAACGGTGTTTTTCATTTCATTTATCTATCTATTATATATATATATATATATATATATACTGAATATATGTGATATATAAATCATATTGTATATTCTGGAAGTAAGTAAATCATGATATAAGTAATAATAATGTCAAGAACAACAAGTCAAAACACCTACGATAAAAGAAACGATTTTACCCAAAACGCTTCTTTAACATGGAATTTACAAAAGAACGGGTAATATAATGTCATAAGTGAACCATATATGATATAATAACAATGAATATGATTCTTTAATAAGTCAATGACATTATTTAAACCATTATACAGGAGCTTCGGACACGTACAAAGCAAATCGGACCTAAGGTAAGGGAAATATCACAATCTCATTTTTATCCGAGATTGTTTATTCGTAAGTATTCACTGGGGTGTATTTTATCATCCACATCCATGTTTCATCAATATGTAATATTATTTCCATCCACCTACAATTGTTTAAATCCATTTTTACCCTTCGGTGAGTTTTTAGTAATATTTATGAATGGAATCTTTTGTCGTACGAGGTACTTTTTGACTTTTCCGACAAAAGTACGAAGAATGTTTTTTTAACTTATACGGCATGAATGGATTTTTAAAACATTGTTTCCAAGAAGCTTCCTTTAAAATTTTTCAAGTTTATTTTTAATCAACTTCTTTTATTTTAAATTTGTATGACATGTTATGAAAGGAAAAATGTTTTTGAAGAAGAAAGGATATTTTCCTCAAGAATGGAGTTCAAGTGTTTTATCAAAATTATTTTCCATATAAGATAATAAAGGGTTCTATTTTTATCCCTATTATTAAATTGATTTGTTCATGTTGTGATGGAATTATTTTCATGAATTCCTTTATCTTATATGAATTGTTTTATGATGTCATGTTGTTTAAGAATCCCTTTTTTATTACATGGGTTATGTGATGAAGTATGATTTATGATTATGTGGAACACATAAGAAAGGATTAATTATAAGATGGGTGGGACCTATATCTCCCTCCAATGCATTGGGTAAAGATTTTATATCTCATGAGATAGACAGGGCTGGAACGGTAGGTTATACCGGTTCAGTGAAACAGGACTGAAACGAGGGTTACTCGATTCAGAAAGGGACTTTGTCGACTAAGATAGTCTTAGCAATTAGTCTTGACTAACAAGAAATGATTCTCTATGATTATGTGTGTATGCCACAAAGTTTCATGTTTTAAGTTATGATTATTGGGATGACTTTTTCACTGCCATGATTTATCCCATGATTATGAAATTATGCTCTCTTTTGCAGGTTATGATTTCCAAAATGTTATGTTCTTATGAATATGATGTGATTGATATTTATTTTGTTTACCCTTACTGAGCATTTGAGCTCACCCTTTTATGTTTTCTTTTCCCCACGATATAAAGAAAGGTTTTAGGTAAAAAAAGGAAGATCTTTATGGGAGATTTTGAAGATCTTTCACCACGATTAGAAGATTATAGTCCGAGTTTCCAAAGACACTAAACTATTACGGTCCTTGTGTGTGTGTTTTTGTAATGTACTAAGTATTCCGCAAAAGTAATGTAATGTCAATGTACGTCAAGATACGGGTCTCTACAGTTGGTATCAGAGGAAAGGTTTAGTCAACCTTTGGAAACTAGGATGCGAAAACGTTAGTGAGATCCCTAGAGAGATTTCTAAGGTATGTCTAGGGATGTCTCTAAGGTTAAGTATACGTATAGGTTATAGTCCTAGAATTGCTCTAACGATCTTAGAATTTAACCTAAGATGTTAGATATTGAGGGTACTACCCCTTTATTATGTTGTTTTCCCTAGCATGATTTTTGCCTCTCACACTATTCTTTTGGGGTTTTAGACGATGGCTGGAACCCGAAGGAACCATGTTGATCAATGCAATGGACAATGCAATGATTGTCCCCCTGAGAAACCAAATGATATGGGAGCTGGAATGCAAAATCTTGTAGCCATGCTCACACAACTTTCTCAAGCTATGAATCATGCAGGACTTCCAAACGAGCAAAGGAAGGAGCAACATTCTGTTGAATCCTTCATGAGGCAGCGTCCGCCTTCTTTCAGTGGGTCTACTGATCCATTAGTTGCTGAACAATAGATTAGTACTACTGAAAAGATATTTTCAGTTCTTCAATGTTCTGAACATGATAAAGTCATCTTAGCAGTATATCGTTTGGAAGGTGAAGCTGATCAATGGTGGAATCTTATCAAGAATACGAGGCAAAGAGATGAAATTGATTCCATGGAATGGGATGAGTTCAAGAACTTTTTTTTCAGTAAGTACTTCCCTCGTATTCTTCAAACGAAGATGGAGAAGGAGTTTCTTGAACTAAAGCAAAAGGATGATGAATCTGTTGGTATATACGAAGCGAATTTTACAAGACTTTCAAGGTATGCATCTGGCATTATCATCCAACCTGAAAGTAAAGTTGATCGATTTTTCAGTGGCTTAAAACCAAGTCTTCGAAGGGCATTAGCTATAAGAGACTTCAGTAGCTATGAAGAAATTGTGCGTTGTGCTATCAAGGTAGAAATGGAAGTTGGTGTTACATATCCATCTCATGGTTTTGACAAGAAACGAAAGATGGAGTTCAAGGAGAAATCTCAGAATAATGGTGAAAAGAAGATGAATGTTTCCTTATTCACAAAGTGTGGAAAGAAGCATGGTGGAGATTGTCTTAAAGGGACTAGAAAATGTTTTAAGTGTGGAAAAGAAGGTCATCGAGCAGCTGAGTTTCGAAGTAATGGAAAAAAGGATTCTAATGAAGTGAATAAAGCAAACACTGCAGAGAACGCACAACCAACACTTCAATGCTTCAAGTGCAAGGAGATGGGACATTATGCCAATAAATGCCCTAATCCAAGGGTTAGTGATGATCGACATGAGCAACCGCTTAAGGCAAAGGACAAAGGGAAGTCACATGCGATCACTATTGGCAATGTTGAATATGACAACGATGTGGTGGAATGATTAAGTTTTTATGTAATGGGATTCCAAAATAATGTTGTATCATGGAATATTGGAATATTTATGTATTGGTCTAATGTGGTATTCAAAGTGATTGAGATATTATGCGCATAATGAAGGGAAAACGAGAAAATGAAATGTTTAACAGTATTCATGAGCTCATGATTGATATAAGGACTAAGTGATATCATGGTTTGAGTATATAGAATTTTGAGGATTTTGGTATGTGGAAAGTGTTAACTTTTAACTGCATTCAAGTTTTCACTAAGGTTCAATGGGTATTCAAGAGAGTACAAGATTAAGGCCTTTGAATGTTTGGAATGTGTCCAACAAGATATATCTTATGATATATGGGGATCAACGATGGTATTAAATCTCTGGTAATCGTTTTCACTATGTTATGAGAATGGACTGCTGTATTATGGATAGGACTAAAGATTGGAATGGATTATGTTGGACATAAGTTAGTATTGTTTAAGGATAGAAGTTTTTTCGATATTATTTATGGGATGTTATAGTAATATAGTTTTAGAAAAAGGAAAACCTGCAGGACGGGCGACAACCCATTGCTTCGGACAAGGCTGTGGGAATCGAACCCACAACCGAAGTGCGACTGGCCTTTATCGCCTACCACTGGCCTACAGGAAGTCCTTGTTTAGTAGAAACTAGTTTTATTATATTAAGCAGTATGATATATGAAGTATAAGTCCATTTTAGGAACTATATATGATTAATCTCACTATAGATCGACTTATGTATATAATTTTTGCTAACCTTTTGTTTGGACAGATGGAATGACCCGTCATTCTATCACATGATCTGCTAACACTTCACGAATAACAAATTCAACTTCATTTATTTATGAGATGAAGTGGAAATTGTTCTAGGCACGAACAATAGTGAGATTGTACCAAAATAAAGAAAGTATTTATTCCAATTCAAATTTTCAACTTTAGGGAAATGATCTTGAAAACCAAAAATGTTGTCCTAGTGATCTTATACCTGATGAATCGTATGGTACCTTAGATCGTCACAAATTTATGGATTTGTGATTATTGGCTTTTCCATAGCCATGTTCTCTACCAATCTCCATCAGAACATGATGGTTAGATTTCTCTTCCATATCCATATTTTCACCTATGTGGAAACCCAATGATTAGTTTATTTGGGTAACCATTACGTTTCATACTTTTGTTTTTAAAGATTGGTTTTGATATTCCTTTTTACGATGTGGATTTCTATTAAAGAAACTTTCAAATAGTAAACCATTTATAACCCCGATGAATTTCGAGGGCGAAATTCATTTTAAGGGGGGTAGAATGTCACAGCCCAAGATTTTATAAAAAAATATTCCCTTTAATGTCTTGTGTTAGGAGCTTGCACAACACGCATCCTTGACTTGCTTTGCATTACACGCAATCACGACCTTCCTCGATAGCGTGTGTAATACGCAATACCGAGTTTCACTAAACAACGATATGCTATTAAAATATTATTAAAACTAGCCGGTATGAATAGTAATAACCACTTTTTAAAACTCTGTAAATCTTATTTTTCAAAATGAACTTCATTTTTGGATTCGGAGTATCGAATTTAGCCTATGGTGAAATTTTGGTACATTTCGGATAACTTTCATATTCAGATGAATAGTGAAAATTACTAAATTATAATTAAAAAACAACTTTTTTAATCGAAATAATTAATAGTGATAAATTATTAATTGGAGTAGTTTTAAAGTATATTTAGAATATATTTTTACCATTTAATACAATGTTGGTCATTGGATGTAATTGCACATTTAAACCAGACATAAACAAGTGTCAATCTTTTGATAGATATTGTTTCTTAAAAACACGCTATTTGTTTTAACAGCGGGATTTAATTATAAAATTAATTAATACAACTTCTATGTTATGAATTTGGTAAAATAGACTTCATTTTTGAATTCGGAATATGAAATATAGCTTAGGATGAAATTTTGGCATTTTTCTGAAAACCTTCATTTTTTGATGAATAGTGAAACTACTAAGTGGTAGTTAAAAAACTGAATTTTTCATAAAACTTAATTTTACCGCTTCTGTGAATGGAATTTCAAAAATCTGAGAGACACGGTTGATGTCAGTAAGTAAAATGTGGTTCAATGAGATGAAAATAATTTTTGGTGAATAGTAACTTTTTACTTTTATTTACCACGGTTAAAAGTAAATAGGGTAATTAAGGGTAAAAATGATATTAATATTACCCTAACACATGTCCTAATTCTATTGGACAAGTTTATATCGACCAAAAACAACCTTAAGTGTAAAATATTATCATTTAGGCCCACTTGGATTAGATTAGGACATTTATTATTATTTAATTCAAAGAAGAGTTAAAGGAGTTAAAATCAAAGTTTATTTACTAAAACATTTTTAATATAGGGTTATACATAAGATAAATTCGATTGTAAATATTCATTAGAAATAAAAAAGGATTTCCTACATAATGGTATTTTATTTGTAATTTTTAGACCTCAAATAATATAATTTATTTATGACACAAAGATGATGCGGTAATTATCTTATTAATGAAATATTGACATAATTGATATTATAAATACCAAAATAAATGTAATTTTAGACTTTTTATGAATTCCACTAATTTTCTAGGTTACTATGATATATTAGTGTTGATTTAATCAACTTGGTTCGAACATATAATTCTGTTATGACTTTCACAAAAATCATATATCAAATAGTGTCAAAATTGACACAAAATAGTTTTTAAATCAAATATTATATTATTAATTGTTATTTTATTCCTAAAAATCTAAGGTTCGGCCAAATGACTTATATAAGGATATATTCATTAATAATAAACAATTTGGGGTTCTTTTGGCATGTTATAGTAAGTGTATTAACCATGTAGTGAAAGAAAACAAAAAGACACGGTAAAAGTTAAATTATTTAACTTAGAGTTAAATCTAATTGATAAGGTTAAAATAAGAACCTAAACTTGTATAAATCCTATTAGTTGATATGATTTCGACCCATCCCCACTTTAGCTTCGAAATAAGACCCTTTGTAACCATTATAAAGCGATTTTTACTTTAATATAAAATAATATTTTGAGATATTCCTAAGATGCCCCTCTCCTCCCTTATAAAAGGGCACCTCCTCCCCCTCCTCCTCACACCAATTTGAGCACTCAAGCTCGGCCAACCCCTGCCAAAATCTCTTCTCCACTTCCCTATCAACATTCTATAGGTTCTGGTTATCCTCAAAGACCAATTTTAGTTCCCTAAGAGGAGGTCTCCAAAAGGCGCTTCAAAGAAGAGGTAATTACCGTTACCAATTCCTTCATCTTTATTTCTTCTTCCACTTCTTCGTCTTATGTTGTTTCATTATGAAGTAATAACATCAGTATCACTAATATACTGATATGTTATTATAAGTATGAAACAACCCTATTTCACCATCTATCTATCCTACGGAAAAAGAAATCACCGCGCGTGCGTACGTACGGAATACCATCTCCACGCCGTGGTGTAATCTATTTTCCACCACCACCTTACATGGATGGGTATAATGGTGTAAAGAATAACTATACATAGTTATTAAAACATCATATTGATTCTGATATATTGTATAATCCACTCCAATTCAATTCAATATTTATGGAAATGATATCATCGCTCGTGCGTACGTACGGACTACCGTCTCCACGACGCGATGAGATTCATTCTCCATGTTAACCATTTAAGAATGATTATAAAGTATATATAAGAAATAATAATGAAATATATGACATTATAAAGCTACTGGATTTATTTATATATATATATTTATTTCATCTACTTACTTCCATTCAAGACAATAGGGAAAGGAAAACAGCGTTCATGCGTACGTACGGACTACCGTCTCCATGAACGGTGTTTTTCATTTCATTTATCTATCTATTATATATATATATATATATATATATATACTGAATATATGTGATATATAAATCATATTGTATATTCTGGAAGTAAGTAAATCATGATATAAGTAATAATAATGTCAAGAACAACAAGTCAAAACACCTACGATAAAAGAAACGATTTTACCCAAAACGCTTCTTTAACATGGAATTTACAAAAGAACGGGTAATATAATGTCATAAGTGAACCATATATGATATCATAACAATGAATATGATTCTTTAATAAGTCAATGACATTATTTAAACCATTATACAGGAGCTTCGGACACGTACAAAGCAAATCGGACCTAAGGTAAGGGAAATATCACAATCTCATTTTTATCCGAGATTGTTTATTCGTAAGTATTCACTGGGGTGTATTTTATCATCCACATCCATGTTTCATCAATATGTAATATTATTTCCATCCACCTACAATTGTCTAAATCCATTTTTACCCATCGGTGAGTTTTTAGTAATATTTATGAAAGGAATCTTTTGTCGTACGAGGTACTTTTTGACTTTTCCGACAAAAGTACGAAGAATGTTTTTTTTAACTTATACGGCATGAATGGATTTTTAAAACATTGTTTCCAAGAAGCTTCCTTTAAAAGTTTTCAAGTTTATTTTTAATCAACTTCTTTTATTTTAAATTTGTATGACATGTTATGAAAGGAAAAATGTTTTTGAAGAAGAAAGGATATTTTTCTCAAGAATGGAGTTCAAGTGTTTTATCAAAATTATTTTCCATATAAGATAATAAAGGGTTCAGTTTTTATCCCTATTATTAAATTGATTTGTTCATGTTGTGATGGAATTATTTTTATGAATTCCTTTATCTTATATGAATTGTTTTATGATGTCATGTTGTTTAAGAATCCCATTTTTATTACATGGGTTATGCGATGAAGTATGATTTATGATTATGTGGCACACATAAGAAAGGATTCATTATAAGATGGGTGGGACCTATATCTCCCTCCAATGCATTGGGTAAATATTTTATATCTCATGAGATAGACAGGGCTGGAACGGTAGGTTATACCGGTTCAGTGAAACAGGACTTAAACGAGGGTTACTCGATTCCGAAAGGGACTTTGTCCACTAAGATAGTCTTGGCAATTAGTCTTGACTAACAAGAAATGATTCTCTATGATTATGTGTGTATGCCACAAAGTTTCATGTTTTATGTTATGATTATTGGGATTACTTTTTCACTGCCATGATTTATCCCATGATTATGAAATTATGCTCTCTTTTGCAGGTTATGATTTCCAAAATGTTATGTTCTTATGAATATGATGTGATTGATATTTATTTTGTTTACCCTTACTGAGCATTTGAGCTCACCCTTTTATGTTTTCTTTTCCCCAGGATATAAAGAAAGGTTTTAGGTAAAAAAAAGGAAGATCTTTATGGGAGATTTTGACGATCTTTCACCACGATTAGAAGATTATAGTCCGAGTTTCCAAAGACACTAAACTATTACGGTCCTTGTGTGTGTGTTTTTGTAATGTACTAAGTATTCCGCAAAAGTAATGTAATGTCAATGTACGTCAAGATACGGGTCTCTACATATTCCTTCCCAACAACAATGAAGATGGGGATATACAAGTCACACCCCTAATTACCACCACCACAAAACTACCCAAAAGGGATACCACATAACCATAGAGGCAATGGATGATGAAACCATAGGTTAAATAGAATTTTTATCCCACCCATAGTCTATAAGCCTTAGCAGAGATCACATGGTGTCGTCACGAGGGAGAATTCCATAAACCCTTTACTTATAAATTTTTCTTCCCAAATTAATGTGTCCTAGCTACTATCAATATATTTTACTTTTCCGCCACAACCACGTCATTGGCCCCCTTCTTTTAATATATGGGATCAAGACCCCATACACCACTTATTTTGGTTAGGTTGACTCTCTCATTTTTTGGATCCATCGACTACCATTATAGGCTATCCCATGATGAATAGTTTAACATAAGAGGTACTACCAACACCACCACTATTCATATTGGAGGTCCTCCCCATGTAAATGATATGGAATTCGTTAAATATTTGTCACAGGTATGAAGGAAAAACAACCACTATCGGTGCTATACTCATACAACAGATCCCATTGAAACTGAGAGAAACAGAAGGAATTCCTAGAAACCTATTATTTCGGGAATCTCATAACATCAAAGGAAAAAAAACAAGGGAAACACCATGCCACCATGTATATCTTAATATACGAGATGATAAAATCCTCAAGGATGGAGTTTTAACCTCTACCGAATGAGAAAAAGATATATTCCAATCAATTTTGGCTAAAGATAGATGAATCTGAAGTATAAAAAATACCCAGGTCCCTCCGCATGTACTTATGAGTGGAATATGTTCTAGCCTACTTAAATGGACCAGTCATACAACCATCTATTCTACCATCAACATCCCTCCACTAAACCTCCGCACTAGAAGAGGGAGTGATTTGAGGGTCTTGATTGACACCCTCAAATGATAGTGATCTCACAATTGATATCTAGAGAGATGCATCTACACACTGTCTTGAAGATTTGTTTAACACACCATCTTACATGGAAATGATATAGATGACATCCCCAACTCTTAATGATATTATAATATTTAGTGGACCGTTGGATCATGAGATAACCCACCATATATAAATTTAGTATCAATGATGTTCTATATCAGTACCACTACTAGTTTCCTGGTTGTTTATTGTTGAATTTTGAGTTAATTAGGATCATGGAGATCCACTAGATATTTATGAAGAGTAATTTTGAGGAATCCTATGCACAGACCACATGTCTGTCATTTTTCCCAAATTAGAAACCCCAATTTTGTTTAATTCAAGATACTATTAGTATGGGACAAGAGTCATGCTTCCAAAAAAATTTATAGATGTTTCTCAAAAACCTTAGAGATTATTAAATTAAATTTCATATGAGTCATGAACATCATGATTCCATCCACCGATACTGCATGGGGGTTGATGTTTCATCACTCCTGGTAGCTCCATATCCCGAATCTTATGGATACTACCATAATTTACAGTGGACCTTAATCAATTTCCCCATAATGATTTGGAGTGTCATGGATGATTTATCTCAATATGTTCATATTATAGGTAGTGGGAATTATTTTTCCCTAATAAATTTCCCTATCTGATGGAAACAATAGTATTTTCATGCCGACACACCTATTAACAGTGAAAATTATCCTCTAACCATGTCCACTATAAATTTCATAACTGTTGGCCGCCAGAATGATCAGAGAAAACATATTTCTAACACATGTAATGATAGGGAGAACCCACCCCAAGGGACGACATAGTACCAGATATTTCCAATGATATGTTCATATGCTCACTAGTAGAGACTAGAGCTTTTACTTAGGAGTCCCCTAAATGAGATATTTCCACATACCAACAAATATACCAAAATGATAATGGTCCTTTAAAGCCTATAATTCCATCCAAAATCATGATGGAAACTAATTCAGATGCCAGTTTGGTTGTTTTACGCCAAGAGATTTAGTGATACAAGTTATTTACTATTGATTATATCTTTGAGTATTTCTTGGGTTGTGATAATGTCATAAGGGACATTTCCTCTCTTCTAGTTGGAAACTCATCCCTACTTGGCATGGAGTTAAATTTGAGCTAGTTTTCCCCATGTATCTGATCAGGGAAGAAATGAGGGGCTACTTAAAATAACCAAGATACGACTCACTAACATTACATAAGCACTATGACTATCAACTATGTGATCATGGATGGTTTTGGTCCTAGATTGGTGATCTGATTAGAGCATTGGTGACCACAAATCCTCACTATGATGAGATGATAACTTCTAAAATTTCTCGCCTTGAGGCTCTATAAATGAGATAAGAGACAGTTCCTCTTAAAGAAAATTCATTTGTGGTACAAGTAGACTAGATGTTCTGACCATTACTATTTATAAATCCATGATTTACCCAAATTAAAAGGATAAGTGATCTACTATAACATATGTACCAATTATACATATTAGAAGGCCCAATATTGGAAACAATATAACAGTTTGAACCTTCTAAAATTCAATTTTGCATCCATAATCAAGAGGAAACCACATTCATTTATTACAAACAGCTTCCACTATGATCAATTTTTAGTTGGGAGGATCTATGTATGTTGTTAATCTACCGGTTCATCTCCATTGTACAAAAGACTAGTATCAAAAATCTATATACATGAAATAAGGGGCCTGATAACCAATTTTCTGACTTCATTGCATTTTGGAAGGGTATCCCATTATCAATCGATATGCTGAAATCCTAGAAGTTCTTGAAAACAATGTGAATTGATAGGTCAAAGACGATTTGATTCCCACCCATATCTCATTAAGTTATCAAGGTTAATTTTTTTTATTTTCTCAAAAAATCTCAACATATATAAGAATCATTTCAATAGACCAAGAAATGGTCATGCCCATTATCCCTTCCATACCCCATGTAGAGGCTTGTGAAATTAGAAACATCAAAAATCCATGAATGAGGATGCACCCAAGATGGTTCACCTATATTCCAATTTACCAGAAGAACCTCTCCATTTGTATCACCATAAATTAGATCACCACCAAGACCATCCTTTTCGTGCAAAAACTCTCCTAGATAACATTCCCCCATCCCCTATTAGGTATAAGAACCTTAGGATCCATTTATAAAAAGGAATAAATATACCCACTCCTTCAAACAGGAACAAGTCCTAAGGTATTTCATATGAAAACTAGAAAATTATATCCTATAATTTTTAGAATACTTGAGGTCCTAAGAGTCCAAACATTCCAAATACACCAATTACTTCCCATACCATTGGGTCATCTAACATAACCTCAAATAATGTTTCATATTTAATGATTGGCTACAGGACCAAGTTGTAAGACCCCCAAATTTTATGGTTTGTATATTCTTATATAATTTCAATTAATTCTATTGTTTAAATTGCACAATAATTTATTAAATATATTATAAATCATATAAAATAACATATAGAGAACACAAAAATCTTTATAAATGAAGAATAAATGAAATAAGATGTTTTTTTCTAGAAAATCGGGAACATATATCAATGAAATAGTAACATGACCATTGGAATAGTAATTTTACCCTTATGAATAATAGTTTTCCAATAGAATTTTAACATTAACTATGAAACTATAAATAAAATTTAGGCATCTTATAAATGTTAATGTAATATAATTATATCATTTTATATGTAAATAACAGTTTTAGAAATTATTTATTAAGTATTGATATTTTTATAAAACATAAATGCTTATTTTAAATTTGATAATAAATATAATGATATAAATGAAAATTTATTTCTTAAAATATATTCATAAATTAATATTTTATATATAATGATTATACTATGATTTTAGGTGACCTTGGTTATTTCTTCCAAGTGTTATAAAAGAAGTTAAAATTTTAAACTTCTTCATTTTCGAGTAAATGATGATTTTAATTAACAATTGAATTTATCATATATGGAAAATTATTTTCATAAAATGTAGTTAATTTTTTAATTCCACATTCCAAAAAATGGTTTGGATAAAGTTTTGGGATTTTTTAAAAATAATTGATTTTTGGACGAAGTGTGAAATACGGTAATTTATGGTATAAATAATTTAAAAGTTAATTACATTATTCCATGATTAAAATATGATTTATGAACCATAATAAATAAATTAACTTCATTATTTTAATATATTTATTCATAATTATTAAACTATTCACAGTCGTGAGGAAAAATAATAAACTTATGAATAAAATAATGAGAAAACACCTCTCTCATCCACTATAAATACAAGCATCACCAACTCTTCCGCTCACAACTTCCCAAATTTTAAAATTGTAAATGTTATAATCAATACACTTCCAAATCCTCTTACCCTCATCTAAGATCCGTTTTTCACCAAAAGGCCAATCTGAAGTACTTTATAGAGGTTCTCAAATAAGAATATTTCAAAAGGTAAATTCCTCTTTCTTTTTCTTTTATTTTTCTTTTCATATTCATAAATTTTATTATTATCTCCTCTTCTCCCATAATAATAGTGTGATGATAAATCCAATATCACATATATAATATATTTTTATTATGTTAACTCAATAATTGATCATCATTTCTCTACCCCTCTCCAATTTTCCTAAAAATGAAAACATCAACTGTGAGGAGCCGATTCCCCACCTTCGTGGATGATGATTGTTCATTTACTAATTTCACCATAATTTATAGACATAAAAACATTTTTAAAGTTAAAAAATTATATAATATATGTATTAAAAATTATATAAAATTTTGGAACAAGTATATAAACGTAGTATGAATTCATGAGGAAAAAACTAGTTCGTGAAGATTGAAAAACACCAAAATAATCTAAACAATTATCACTAATGTTTTATATTATGATTCATCTTCAATCCATATAACCAAATTAAATTAATAACCATATAATATTATATATTTTTTTTAATAAAATATAATTTCATTTTTGGAAATCTATTCTATTTTTTCATGTTTTTCAATACATTAATAAAAATTAATAGATCATGAAAACCATGGAAACGAATGCTCATGAGTGATAAAATTTTATCTTATAACTCATAACAACATGAATAAATGAACTAAATGAAAATATAATAAATCAAATAAATGAAAAAAAAATGTTATGAGTTAATTAATTTATTTACTTATTCTGATTATCCATGCCATTAAAATCATGTGCATAACACATTCAGATATAAGGTAATGGACTTAATCTCAATTATAATTTCATTGAGACATTCTTGGTAATTTGATCCTAATAATTTTTATGTGGTGTATCTACTTCCCCTTTGAGATAATTATTCATTTCAAATTATATTTATATTAAATTTCCATATTCTTTCATTATATATATTATTATTATCTAAGTCGTATACCATTTTACATATAGTGTTTATTTTGAATGTTGTTTTAATTTGGGAAATATTAATGAATTTGTATCCTCTATTCAATACATATATTTATAATGCATTTTTTATTGAATTAATTCTATTCATGAATAATGTTTTGGGCATATAGTGATGGTAGAGGCCTGTTATATCTCCTCAATTAATTGACAGGTCTCATGAGATAAAATATTTGGAACAAAACCCTTTGAGTTTGTTTCCATATAGAATCAGATTGGTATTTACCCACTAACATAAAGAAAATTTAAAATATGATGGTTCATGATTTAGATACATGAAGTCAAAAAAATAATCATTCTCTTCATTTAGTATTTCA
This sequence comes from Viscum album, assembly GCA_963277665.1. Classification (NCBI taxonomy): domain Eukaryota; kingdom Viridiplantae; phylum Streptophyta; class Magnoliopsida; order Santalales; family Viscaceae; genus Viscum; species Viscum album. Next base: position 1,911,349,772 of record OY728137.1, read on the forward strand.
TTTTTCCTTTATATGATATTTTAACTATGACACAATCTATTGATGCATTTTCATTCTCAGTCCATTTATGGAATATGTTTTTTAGTTATTTACCTTTACATTATCCCTTATGAACATCGTTTCACTAATTGTTCGTTCATATAACCCTTACTGAGCATTTACCTCACCACTTTAATTTGTTTCTACTTCCCTATTTCTGAAGATAAAACCATCGAATATGTTTTGAGGGAGCAGTTTATTTTATTTTGTTATGTTATATGTTTAATTACCAATGTAATAATATAATAATTTATGTATCTATTTCTTCAAGACTACTGAACTGATCAATACTTGGTGACATGATCTATTATACCTTTTCCAATGTAATAAAATTACCCTGAATCTGGGCTACTGGGGTCTAGGTTGTCATAGTTGATATTAGATGACGTTTATTAGAAGCCTTTGGAACTAGATTTAGAAAACATAGTTTAGGGACCATAATCCTAAGATAAGTATTAAGGATAAGCATATAATAACATAATAGAAAATTGGTAAGGTAGGGATTTTGTTGGTATTCCTATAAATACATCCATATCTGGATAGTATATGTGGAATTGGATATGGAATATATGTACATAGTGGTAATAACTCTTACATGGTATCCAATGCCTAACTCAGGGAAACTCGGTAGACAACAACAAGACATACTATGCCCCTAGTTTGACACTCCAGAGGTATATGATTAGTATAATTCACATTATATTTAAAAAATATTATGAAGTATTTAAAATTATATATTTCCCCAATGAAACCATGTTTATAATATTATATATGAATAAATTTTTACTTCATTTTAAGTGTTTATCTAGTTTGAAATTATTCATTATAGTCCATAACCTAATTTAGTGTATTCCACTATCTAGGAATGGATTCTAATGGAATTAAAGGAATAAATAACCTTAGGAAATGTAGGGATTACCCCACAATGAATTTCAACAAATTTAGTGGTGGATCGGATCCGGTCATGAACGTAATGGGATAGCATAACCCTGTAATGATGAATAATTATACTACACCTATGCTGGATCATTTTATATGGAAGAATCCTCATTATTTTAGTGTGACTTCTAATCAATTAGAAGCTATGTATTAGATAATGTCCCTTGAAAATATATTTATGGCATTGAGGTGAAATGAAAACAAAATGGTAATATTGGTAGTATATTGTCTCTAGAGTGATTATAATCAATGTTGGTATTTGATCCGAAATATTATACAGTAAGATAAAATAGAATACATGAAATTAAGAAATTTTAATGAAACATTCATCAAAAAATACTTACCTCAGGAGAAATGAAATGAATTGAAGAAAAAAATTACTTATCTAAAATAAAATAGAAGAATATATTGTTGTGGAGTATGTGTATACCATTAGAATACTAGCTAGTTTTGATATTTATTGCATATGTGATTCAATAGAAAAGATTGATAATTTCTTTAAAGTTATTAATCCATGTATCCAAAGGGAACTGACATCCTAAACATTTTTATCATATGATGATATAGTATTAACTGCTATAAAAATAGAGATTTAATTTGATATCTCAGATGTTTTCACAAGAAATCATGTGAAAAATAGGTCTTATGATAATCATGAAAATGGTGAAACATCATAGAAGAAGAATGGAATGAATAAATATCAAATATGTGAAAAATATGGGTAGAATCATTATGGTAAATGATTTAAGGTCATGTGAGTTTGTTATAAGTTAATAGAAAAGTTTTACAGAGTTATTGAAAGAAACAGAAAGAAAAAATCAATGACGTTATATTCTTACACTGCATTGAAATAAGGAATTATTCAAATAAATGCCCCAAGAGTCAGAGAAATCTACCACAAAAGGGGACAAGGGGAGATGACCAAGCTTATGTGATCACCATAATTGATGTAGATGTACCCAATGATGTTTTGGAATTTACATTAATCCTACCATAAAATATAGACAATGCTGTATTGGATTCTGAATAATCACATTCTATTATATCTACCCAGTTATCAAATTAAATTTTAAATTTACCTTTTGATTTAACATGGGAGTTATCAGTAAAAAATAACAAGGGAAGAATCATTGAAACTAAAATGTGTTGGTACATCCCTTTTATGAAACATAATTGTTCTTTAGTTGTTTAAAATATCAACATACCCATGAATTAATTTGATATAAACCTTGGTATGGACTGAATTTCAAAATAAGATGTGAAAATTTATTGTATGAAAAAGGAAATTATGATCTTTGATGAAGATATATAATCCATTATCTTTAGAAAAAAACCTCATCATCTGATTCTTATCTAGATCTGAAGCCAGTAGCTGTACTAAATGAAATTGTTAGGGTGGAAGATAAAACAACATCTTGGAATGATGAATTTAATCTTATAATTTATAATGTACCTATTGTGCATGAATACAATGATTTATTTCTGAAAAATTCCTTTGGAACCGCCTATAGAATGACGTTTAATTTACCATTGATCTAATCCATGATGGAAGACTATTTTGAAATGCGTCCTAAAGAATGACATATATGTAATTAGTAGAGCTGAATAAATAACTGGAGGATTTGAGTAATAATGGATTTATTCACCCTAGTGTTTCCCCATTGGAAGCACTATTCTGTTTTGAATAAAATAGATTGATCCTTGAGTCTGTGCATTGACTATAGAGAAATCAAAGTTATTACAGTAATGGAAAAGTACCCCATTCCTCTCATTGATGATTTATTTTATCAAATTCATGATGCTCAATATCTTCCAAACATTGACCATCATTCTTGATATCACCAATTGAGTGTGAGGAAGGATGATATTCCTATTACATTATTTCAAACCAGGTATGGGAACTACAGGTTTATATAAATTCCATTTAGATTTATTAATTCACCCTTTTTACGGATCTACTAAACAAATGGTTCACTAAATATATTTGTGATTTTTTGGAATTTATTAATAATATATTGATATATTACAAAAGATATAAGGATCATGAGAACCAATTTCATATTATTCTGTAGTGGGAAACTGCTAACATTCTGTAATGGAGCCTAATTGGTCAACAAGTAATGGCTGTGAGAAAATATCCTATAGACGGTTGGAAACATATATCTATTCCAATGTGGAAGTGGGTTGAAATTACAAAGTAATTGGCCACAGGACTACTATAGACACATAGAATGAATGATGTAATATGGTCAATTGTAGATCAACTTACCAAATACGGACATTTCCTCACTATAAGAGGGGATTTTCTACTGTAGCTCTTTACAATACCCCATATTAATGAAGTTTTAAGACTTCATGGTGCACCAATTTCATTTTTGTGTGATTATGATCCACAATTTACATCAAAATAATGGAAGAGTCTTCTGAATGATTTGTATATTGAGTATCAAATGAGTACTTCATATCACCCTCAAACTGACATAGAGTCTAAAAGAACTGTACAAACAATGGAAGACATGTTGAGATGTTCCTCAAATGAATTTAAAGGTATTTGGGATCAATATTTAACTTTGGATGAATTTTCAAAAAAATTTAGTTTCCATTCTAGTATTCAAATAGCACTATATCAAGCATAACAAGGAAAGAGAAACCTAAAACCAGCTATTGGGATGAATTTTGGATGACGAATTTCATATGCCCGAATTTTATTGAAGAGATAATTATAATGGTAAAGAAAATTTTGATTTATATTAAAGATGATCATGGTAGAAATTTTTTTACAAACAACCAGAGAATGGAATTGGAATTCCAATATGGTAATTGTGTATTTTTTAAAGCATCTCCATGAAAGGGTGTCTTATTGTTTGGTAAGAAACGGAAACTGAGACCCATGTACATTAGACGATTTGAAATTATGGAATGAATTGGAACTCAGGATTACCATTTAGAAATGACACCTAGATTCTCTAAAGTTCATGTTGTGTTCAAATTATCATTGTTAAATAATTATAATCCAAACCGAATACATGTACTCAAATATTGAGAAATAGAACTGGAACATGATTTATCTTTCTACAAAGAGCCTAACAAGATTATTCATACTACGTAAATTATATTGAAAAACTAGATGACTCAATTTGTAAAAGGTCAGTAGAGAAACCATAAAATTGAAGAAGGAAAAAGGGATGGAAGATAAAATGTGGGAACCTCGGGATGTTATGAATAATAAACACTATTATCTATTTGGAAGGAAATATTCATGAAAATTTTTATGATAAACTTTCTAACTAAGTGAATAATATAGAACTTCAAGATATTATAGAATGTATCCTCTTAAACAATTTCAATTCATTCAAATACATACAATGCACAGAAAATTATTTCTTATACAAAAAATCATATAAAATCACCAAGAGAACTAAAATATTCTTTATAAATAAAGAATTAATGAAATAAGATGGGTTTTCAAGAAATTCAGGAACATATAAAATTGAAATAGTAACTTCTCCTTTAGAATACTAATGCGACCCTTATAAAGAGTAATTCTACAAATAAAATAGTAACATCACCTTTCAAATTATTATAATAAAATAGGAATCTTATATATGATAATATGAAATCATTTTTTCACTATATAACTAAATAAATGCTTTATAAATTGTTAATTCACTATTGATATTTTTATAAATTAGAAATGTTTAATATTATTTTTATAATTAATATAATTATATAAATGAAATACAATATCCATAAAATATAATAATAAATTAAAATTCTGATTATTATGATTATAATATAATATTATGGGACCTTTGTTAATTTTACAAAGTGTTTTAAAATTAGATATAATTTTAAAATTGGTATTTTTTGAGGAAATGATGCTTTTAATTAAAAATTAAATTTATCATATATGTAGAAATATTTTCATAAAATTGATTTCATTTTTTAATTCTATATCTTAAAAAATGTTAGGGGTGAATTTTCGGGATTATTCAGAAATAGTTTAAATTTTAATGAATAGTTAAGTGTTGTAATTTATAGTATAAGTACGTTGTAATTTAAATAAACTATTCCTTGAGTCATCTCTGACTTAAAAATCATAATATCAGATATAACATTATAATTTTAATAAATTTAATGATAATTATGAAACTATTCATAGGCTTGAGGAAAAATAATAAACCAATGAATAAAATAATGAGAAAATATCTCCCTCCTCAACTTTAAATTCCACCTCTCACCACCTTTTCTCCACACATATTACAAGGATTGATACATTATCATGTTAAACCCAATAAACTTATAAATAACCTTCACCATATCTTAACTCATTTTGTTTCACCAAAATACCAATAATAATTTCTTTAAGGAGGTTCTCAAGGATGAGAAATCAAAAGTTAAACCCCTCTTTTTTTTACTTTATTTTTCCTCTTAATTTCATTTATTTTCTTATTACCTCCTCATTTAACCTTAAACTAGTAGAAAGAAACATATAGTATCACACACATATATATATATATATGGTATTTTTATTATAATGGAATAAATCATCATCATTTATCTTCCACTCTCATTTTGTACTAAAAATGAAAACATCGTCCCTACAGTGCCAATTCACCACCATCGTGAACAAAGATTGTTAATTTTCTAATTTAACCATCAAAGATATTAATAACAACATATTTATGGTTAAAATAATATTAAACAGGTATTAAAACATATTTTATTTTCTATAACCATTATATATTCATAATATGAACTCATAAGACAAAATTGGTTTGTGAAGATCGAAAAAACCAAAGTAATCTAAATGATTATCACTAAAATTTTATCTAATGGTTCATCCAAATTATATATATCAAAATTAAATATAGAAGAATTTTATATTATGTACGTTCATTAATAACATATAATTTCATGTTTGTACAACTATTCTAATTTTTCATGTTTTTCCATACATGAATACAAGTAAAAATATCACAAAAACCAAGGAAATGAATGCCCCATACAATAAAATTATATCTTAAAACTCATTAAGAAGTCCATTAATGAAATTATAAAAAAATATAAATAAAAGTATTAAAGTTTATGAATTATTTAATTAATGGATTTAATATGATTATTTGGGACATTTATATCAAGTGAATATCATATTTATACATAAGTTAAGGGTCTTCATCTCAATTTTTATTTCATTGAGACATACATGATAATTATAAACTAATCATTTTTATGTGGTGTATCTACTAGATATTTGATATAATTTTTCATTTTTCATTACATTTCTATTAAAATTTCATATTCTCATATCATGTATATGATTATTTTCTTATATGTATACCATTTCACATAAATTTTATATTTTAAATATTGATTTAACTGGGGAATTATTGATGAATATGTATTATATACTATATAAAAATATTGATAAAGAATATGTTACTTGAATTAAATCTATGTATAAAGAATGATTTAGACTTTTCAAGGATGTTCAGGTCCTTTTATATAACCTCAATGCATTAATAGGTCTCATGAGAGAAAACATTTTGCAACAAACCCGTAGTGTTTTCTTACAAGATAAATTAAACGAGTATGTACCCATATACCTAAACCATCTTGATAGTATGGTGGTTTAGGTTCGAGATACATGATGTCCCATAGAAAATAATTCACCTAATTTTTTATTTAGTTGTAAATTTCCATTATAATTTCATTTTGGAAAAATATATGGATTCATTATCATTTTCATTTTATGTTTTTTAGTTATTTACCTTTCGATTATACATTATAGAAATTGATTCACTTTTCATTGATTCATGTAACCCTTAATGAGCATTTTAGCCAACTTGTTTCTTTTTTTCCCTTAACTTGGTTATGATGATTAAACCATTGAATAAGTTTTGAGGAAGAGGTTTATTTTTTTTCTGATGTCCCATGTTTAATTAAAAATCTAATAATGGGATTTTATATGTATCTAGTTTTTAAAGACTAATAAAATAATAAATCCTTGGTGATGTGATCTATATTATCTATGTTTTTCTAATAAAACAACCGTTAACTCTGGGCTTCTGGTTTTGGGGTTTTCCAAATGTTTTCCATGTCATATTTAAATTCGAAAATGTCCAAACATAGGTATCAAATGTCTTCACTGACCACAATTGTGACAGTGAAGAATCTGGTGAGTGGAAGTAGACACCTGGTCAAGGAATGAAGAAGCATAATGACTATTTGGCTGAAAATATAGATTCTCCCATCCATAAAAATATCAATGCTTGCTTGAGAAAATAAACACCTCTTGTGTTTACTATATATACTTTGGTCATTGTCTCCCTATCGATGTGATAGTCTTCCATGTCATAGTGGAATAGGTGTTAATAGTGTAAAGGATTTAGAATACCACATTAGTGATGAAACCAGTCTATAGCCTTTGTTAAATCATTCCTGTTGAGTTGGGAGATATGATCTGATAACATTTGATCCTAGAATATTCCATTGAATAAGAGAAGGAATTCACCACGTTCAATGTTGAAACAATGATTGATCCATTCATAGTGCCTAGTGATAAGGAGTTCTATGTCACCCCCTTGAGAAACCTAATGAAAATGTCATCAAAAGATATATAGGGAATGAAACATTAGGCATAATTTCTAGGAAATAATTTTAGACTATACTATTTATGCTATAGAGACTAAAAAACAAGCCTCTTGTAGGTATTAATAAAGAAATGATTCCCAGATAGCTCCTTTATGTATGCCATTGTAGCTAATTGTATTGGTTGAATATGTGATTCAGCCTCTAACTAATGATGATTATCAATATCTATAAAGGTCATGGGCTCATTCCGTTCATATAGAACCAACTTTTCTTATGCTAGATGCAATACTGACTTGGCCTACACTAACTGCAACACTAACTGGACATACATTACATGAAACACCAGTTTCTATGATTCAACATTTTATTAGAATTTTTAAAATGATATAATTATAAAAAATAAATTTATTGATATAAATATAAAAAATTAATCTTCAAATATTATTAATAATTGTTTTATAGAAATAATAAATATTTATAATGAATGATATAACTTTTGGTAAAGAAATTTTATGTTTAAAAATTATGTTCTCTAAAATGAACAAAGATTAATTATGAAATTAATTATAGAATCATTTATAAATATAATTTTATTGAATAAAATTTATTTTTAATTTATAATTCCAAAATTATATTATGGAATACTTTTGGTATTTTTTCAAAGAAACAACATTTTTTGTTGAATAATGAAAAACAATTTTTTTAGTTAAAAACTGAAATTTCATTTATATAATTATTAATGTTAAATTATTTTTTAAATTTGTTTTAAGGTAAAATTATATCAATAATAAATCTATTAATAAAATTCACTTAATTATTATCAATTTCACATTGAAATTGAATATATAAACTTATAAACTTGGGATCATCTTTCTACATTAAAAACTAATAATTTCATCCCATCTGCAGAATTAAAATTATTCATAATTTTTAAAATTTTGTGAATTGAATTTTTAAAAACAAACATAAAACATTGTACCCAATTTAATTTTTATATTCAATTATGATAAAATTAATTATTGACCCAAAATATTAGTAAAATTGATTAAAATTAATACTGGTGATTAAGGTCAAATTAAGCTTAATTAGGGACTAAACCATAATATTATGGGCCCACATGACCTATAAACATTTCCAAAACTAATTTTCTGCCCCTATTTCGTCCATAAACATTCCATTATTGATTTATTTTTGTTTTTTATTACTTTTTTATGTACGAACATCTGTACACCTAACTTCTTTTCGAAAATTTCAAGTGATTCCTTTTCCTACCCAATAAAAGGCCACTAACTCTCCCACATCCTCACACCTCTCGAAAATATTATGTTTACCCAAGATATGCCCAATAAAATTCCCAAAATACCTCCATTATTATTTTAATAATTTATTTAGGATGATAGAAATCATAATAATCCTTTTAGCACAAACCAAGAGGAGTTACTCGATTAAGAGGTAACATATTAGCTCAAGTCCTTTATATTATTTTCCTTATAAACCTAATAAATATTTCATTTTTATATGATTATATAACAAAAACGGTATCCTAAATAATCTAGAATTTTTTTATGTAAAATTTGGGACCTATTCTAATACACACCTCCATCTAATGGGTAACGAACAAACTATTTCTGTGTACGACGAACTACTGCCACACGAAAGGATGATTGTTCATTTTCCATTACAATCTATCATGGTGACATTTTATGATAAAAATATGTTTATATATGATATATATTATATTTATAATATCTTTATACTTATTTAATTTTTTTAGAACATAAATTTATGCTATCTATCCTTTGTTTATACAATTATTTCGTTTGAGGAAGTATAAAATACTGCCCCTTAAAGTGATATGATTCATTAATACACCACATGAATTGTATTAATGATTATTTAGTGAATATATATTATATATATGATATAAGGAATATATTTTAATAATGATATATTTTCATATATAAATATATGACTTTTACTTTTTTTTCCTTCAACACAACAATTAAACGTAAATAACGTTCATGCATATATACAACATACGTCTCCATGAAAGATGTATTCCATTTCATATTTATATATCCTATTTAGTATTATAATATAAATAAAATTAAAAAATTATATTTATATCATGTTTTAAATTATTTATTCATTACATAGGTATAAATAACAAATTATAGAACCAATTAATATACATGTAAATAATAAAGGGAATATTACCAGAAGAAAAACCTTAACATAAGATTGTTAACTATAAACTAATATAAGGTTTTTATGAAACCATATATGTAATCATATACTATAATATGGTTATATAAAATGTTTATAACAAATTTATATTTGTTATACAGGTGGTTTGACCAAGTGGGACAAGAGTCAAGACACAAGGTAATGGGATTTCATCCCACTTTTTATTTCCATGAGATACATGCTTTATTTAGTACCCATACCTTTTGTATGGTGTGTATAATGACCAATTATGTGTTGAAATATTATTATAATTAAATTTTTATATATTTACATATCCATTCAATGATCGTTATTTCCGAGGGTTTATGTCTCAAAAGTTACCAAATCGGTAAAAAAGTTTTGTATCAATTTGTCTTATTTGAAACTCGTGTTTTCTTATGCACCTAAATTTTTTCTCAAGGAGTACATACATTTATATTACATGTTATATCATAGAATTTGATATTTTCATGATATTTTATGATTAATTTATTTTCATTTTCTTACATGGATAGTATTTTCCCATGTTACCATGTTATAAGAGTTTATTGAGACAATCTACTCTCTTTTTGAGATTTTTTTATGTTTATGCTTCATTTGATTAAATCGTATAATCGAGATCTCATGAACATTCATGAAATTTTTTATAAAATGGTTATTCATGATATATTCATGTATTGGTACCATATTTTTTACTTTTGGTACATAGGATAGTTAATAATATATTTTTAAGAAAGCCCGACTATACCCTCTCCTCAGTCAAAAATTTATGTTTTCTAAAAAGGGATTCCAAGATTATTTTAATATTATAATATGATAATTAAAATAATTTTTTATGATTTTTTTTCAGGAAAATGTTTCCAAATGAGTATTCCTATCACTTTATGAATGAGGAATTTTTCTACCTCTTTATCATGATAAAGGTATGTTCTTATTTACATCGGACTAAAGATTTGAGCATCTTGATATCACCATGTCAAGCGAGTGGTTGTTTGGTTTTCTGCTACATATTGTGATGATGTATGACCATATGTCTTAGTATTTAGTACCTTTATAGGGAGAGATCAATGAATCTGTTGTGATGATGTTACATGATAGTGCACCTAGACTGGATGGGTTTTCATCCTCATTCTACGTTGCAGAATGGGAGGTGGTAGGCCCGCAGGTTGTGGGAGCCTTCCAGGATTTATTTTGTGGCAGAGCGCTAAATTTAGCTTCATGCACCTCCTGGGAGGTTCTTATTCATAAAATGAAGGATCAATCGATGATCAGAAATTACTCACCCATTTTCATGTGTGATATCCCTTACAATATATCGGCCTCTGTTCTTACACAGTGGTTGAAGGGGGTAATCCCAAGGCTGGTTTTGAGAGAGCCACAAAGGTTCATTCAGGGGAGAGGCATACACAGTGTAGTTGGCATAGATAATGAATTACTAAGTTATTTACATAAAAACTCTATGTGCTCTTGCATTATATATCATGTTGATATGGGAACGGTGTATGAAAAAATGGAATGGAGTTTCATTCTTCAGGTGATGAGGAATTTCAGGTTCCGAGATTGGTTTTGCAACCTCTGCTTCAAGTGCTATATTTCTCCTTGGCTGTTGATATCCCTTCTGGAAAAATACATATTTTATTCAAATTTGTTCGCATTCTTCATGGTGATCCTCTCTCCCTGGGCCTTTTTATTTATGCACATGATGCCTTATCCAGGGACATTCTTCATGGAATTGAGCAGTGTAGCCTTTAACATTATTGTTGCAGGCATGATATGATGGGTGTTTGACAATTAATGTTTATAGATGTTATTTTGATTCTTCCAAATGAAAATCCAAAGAACCTATCCAACCTCATAGAGATTATGAAGACTTATAGATACACGAGTGGCAGTGCATCAACTAAACAAAAATCTATGTTTTTATCTCCAATAGGTTCTCTTGAATAAGATCTAGATAAATTCAAAATATCATTGGGTGTCTCCAGAAGTAGCTACAAGTATTATATCTTGGTGTTCTGATTTCATACGGCATCATTAAAATGATATTTTTTAATATATTATCAATAACCTGATAGGAAGGGTCCTCAATTGGTAGAACATTTTCCTTTCATTCAGTGGGCATATCACTTTTATAAATAGCGTACTATCCTCCATACTGATTCAAGTCTTCTCTATAATTAACCCCCAAAGGGTTTGTGGGTAGGATGGAAAAAATTCTCACTGCTTTCTTTTGGGATGCCAATCATACTGGCTGATCCCATAGTACCTCCTGGCCGGGTCTTGCCAAACCTGTGGATGGGGGTGGGTTTGCCTCTCAGATCTCAATGAGGCCATGCATGGAATGAAAGGCCGTTTAGTGTGGGAAATTCTTGTGTGGGATTCCCTGTGGGATGAATTCATTATGGCACGGTATGAATACCCTTGGGAGGTGTATGACTCTCAAGGCTACAAACCTACAGGGCTTGCGTGCGGCATGTTCAAACACCTGGAGGTCCTGCATGAGTCCAACTGGGGGATCGTTAGAGTCAGTGAAATAAATTTCTAGACGATGAGCAGGGAAGAAGGAGGACTGGATTATCCTGACTACCCATCCCAGACCTTTCATTCAGCGAGGAATCTCAGTTATATAATCTTATTCAATCTCCCCTCACACCTGATCAAATTATGGTTTTCCAAGTTGTTGTTATAAATAATGATTCAAACAAATGTTTCTCTAGCAGGACCAGTTTGGGGGCTTCTACTTCACAGGATTACAGAATTATACATCATGCTAGTTCAAATACAGCTGAATTATCTCCTCCGTTATGGTGCAATGAGATCCCCACGAAAATGATTTTCTTCATGTGGTGCTTATTAAACAAGTCCCTGCCAACCGGTGATAGCATCCAAATGAAGGGTTTCCCTCTTGAATCTCAGTTCCACTTCTCTGTGCACCCAAAAACATAGAAAACCCTACATTTTTTTCTCAAGTAGCTGGGAATCTTATCTTTGGTCCTTCACACCACACCCCTGTGTGGATTCTGAACACATGTCTATACCTAGCATCTTTTCCACAGGGGGTAGGGAGTTCATAGTATGGTGGTATAGAAAGGAATGTGTGGTATGTGGTCCTCATCTCCATTTACTGGAACATCTAGGATGCTAGTAACTATACATGACTTGGTTTTCGTCGCACCCTAATCATTCTGCAAATTAGGGTTTGTTCTCTTGTCTTTGAGATTGATCCACTACTGAAAGGCGAGAAGCGATCTGTTACAGTTTATAATCTTCTCGATAGACCATTCTTGTCCCCCCAGAGTGAGTGGCTTGTGGATTTGATGGGAGCCCCCACTCAGTGGTTTGATGCTAAATGTGGATGGTTATTTTGCAGGAGGGATGATGAGGTACATAGGGGTCCTTCAGAACTCATGGGGATCCGTTCTTCTGGATTTCATCACCTACTTTTGTCTGAGATGTTCTCTTGGTGCAGAGGCTTGTGTGATGTTTATTGGGCTCACACATTGTAGGGGACGTATCCATCAGGTGGACAAGGTGGAATGAGATTCTGAAATTTTGGTGAAATTAGTTCAAGGACGTCATATGGTTCATTGGGAGTGGATCTACACAATCCACATATATGACATAGAGACAAAAAAATGGAATATTCTACAAAATGGTTACCTAGAATTGAATGGTGTGGCCGACTGTCTTGTACATTGGGGAGGTCCGGAGAATGTCTTGGTCGATTATGATAATCTACGTTCTCTTCCTAATGATTGTAAGGCTATCATTTATGGAGACACCCTTAGTCTCCACCAATTTTTCCCCCTTAAGGGGTCTGTTTATCGGATTGAGCTCTACCCCATAATAAAAATTAATTTTAGTTCTTCAAAGGTGTTTAACAAAAGGTTTTAATTTTTTTTTCAAGCCTACATTATACTATTCAATGTATTTTATAAGAGAATTATTTTCCAATGGTTTTATTTATTAAAAAGTATTTTTAAAAGAAGAAAGGATATTTTCATTAAGAGGTGATTTTGAAAGATATTAATAAATTATTTTCCATCTAAGCTGACATCCTTTGATGTTACTCAGTCATTTATTTGAAATGATCTTAATGTTCCATTCATATTCTTTATATAAATGGATTATTCTTAATTTCTTTGTCTTAATGAAACTCATTTCTCTTTCCTTTGTTATATGTCAATGAAATCTATTTCTATTTGAAATTTTATATATTTATAATATCTTTTTCTCTTTCATGGTTTATGATTTTGATGAAGTTATTATGGAACCTCTCCATTTACCATAGTTTATGATATCATTACATGTTTATGTTACTCATCTCATTTCATGGGTTATGATATGATTTTTATGATTTTTTGGCACATGTATGTATGATTTAACTATTTAACGGTTAGGACCTATATCATCCTCTAATGCATTGGGTAATGATTTATATCTCATGAGATATACATGGATGGAATGAGAAATGATATTGATTTATTATTATAGGTCTAGAACAAGAAATGAAATCAATTTAGTATTATAGGGCTGGAATGGGTAATAAACTTAGTTTAGTAATACATGGCTGGAACAAGCGTGAACTCGATTCAATAATATAGGGTTAGAATAGGGTGTGGACCAATTTAAATGAAGGGATTTTTCTACTAATATGGTCTTGAAAACAATGCCATGGAAACTATGGAAATAATTGTATATGCTTATCTATCTACCACAATTCCATGTTTTATTCTTATGGTATGTTTTCATGGATTATGATATTTATTTACATATGATTAATTCCATAGGAAATTATAGTTTTTATGCCATGATTTATGTATATGATATTTGATATTAGGGGTACAAACTTATATTTTCATGATCATTATCTCATACCCTTATGCTCATGATTATTCTTACATATATCCCTTATTTACCCTTACTGAGCATTTTAACTCACTCATTTCTTATGTTTCTACTCCAATGGTTATGATGAAAGGTTTTAGGTAGAAGTAATAAAGGTGGAGATCATTATGGGGGTATTTTGAATATATTTTATCAAGATATAATATTTTGTTACCATATTTACAAAGACACTAAACTATTACGGTCCTTATAGGTGTTTTTTTGTAATATACAAAATATTTGTAACATCTTGGCCCGAGTTCCACTCACTCGTTCCCCTAGCCGGACCACCACAAGACCTCAAGCGTGCCTCCCATTATTCTAGAGGATACTGATTAGCACAGAGGGGCTAATATCAATCATAATGAGACTATACCCTATTTTTCATTTGGGAAGTACACCAGTGGAAATAAATAAAAATAATAAAAGTATATATATATATATACATTGAAAAAATAAATATCAAAAGATGACCGAAATTTTATATACTATGTCAAAATTAAATCTTATAAATTATATGCTAGGTATGTGCCAAGTGTCAAATGAAAACCCAAATGTAAAGTCACTGAAAACTTCCAAGACGGTCCCGAACCATGTCAAGCTCCATCATCCATGCACCATCCCAGCTCAGTTATCCAGCCCAAGGCATTTTCCCTTAACCTATATAGAAAAACCAGAGCATTTTTAGGTACCAATCAAGCACCTCGAGTAGGGTTTTAGTAAAACTCAGTAGGCCACCAGAAATGGTGTTAAAAATAAATGCAGTCAGTAATAGTGTATAGAATTGTATAAATAATAAAATAAAATTAATATTGTGATAGATTTCGTTTAATCAATATTCTCTTATTTAACCGTATAAACCATTGTGTTCTTAAGGAATCCCGAACCTCAATACCCACTTTAGCTGATGCTAGAGTCTGAATTTTCCCCAATCAATGTCTTAATCCTGAATCTCTATGTTAACATTCATTATCATAATTCATATGGAATTTATCAACATTAGAAACATTTAAATCAGTTCGACATGAGTATTGTCCACTATAGGATCTATCCTCAAGGGTCTATAATGAGTAATACTAAATGAACTATAAATTCTTCCTAGGAAAATTGAGAAATATTCTCATGGTCTTTCCCCTCGATGCCTCACATGGTCCTTCAAAAAACAAATCGAATCTCACATAGTCTTCTCCCTCGAAGGCTCACATCGTCCTTCAGAAAAAAATATTAGAAGATCCCACATTATTTTATCTTTAATATCACTCTCTCACCTCGATTGTCCCATGTGCTACTCCATGCCAACATAAACACAAAAAATATCCATATCCCCAAACATTCCATTAATTAATTACTAATTAATTAATCATATTTAAACATTAAATTAATTCAAAAATTATTTGGCCATTCCATCCCTATTAATCAATTTAACAAATAATTAACTATATCCATTAAATTAACTCACATATTAATTAATCAAAACCCTGTTAAATTAATTAATAAAATGATTAATTAATTAAAATCATTTAATTAATTAATTTATAAAATTAATTAATCATAACAATCCATTCAATTAATTCATCAATTTAGTGGTCTCTTCAACTCCATTAATTAAATCAAAAATTAACTAAAAATATCCATTCCATTAATTAGTTCATTAATTAATTAATCAAAACACATTTCCATAAATTCTTCCAACGATTAATTAATCAGATAAATTTTATTAATCAATTTCCACAATTAATTAATCATTACTAATCCTTTAATTATTTCAAAAATTAATTAACCATGTCCATAAAATTAATTAACCACAACCCTTCAATTAATTAATTCAAAAATTAATTAACCATATAATGTCCATTAAATAATTCAAAAATTAATTAATCATTTTAAAAATTGATATCCAATTATTTATTCTCTAATTAATTACTCACAATTTATAATCCAACAATTCAATAATTAACTCATCAATTAATTATTCGGTAATTCCATTACTAATTCAACAATTAGTTTTTCACATAAGTATTATTAATTAATTCACCATTTAATTTTGAAATAAAATACAATTAATTAATCATTATCCACAAACTAAAAAACCCATAAATAATTCCACAATTAATTATCTCATTCACAATTTCAACAATTTAATAATTAATTTGAAAATTAATTATTCAATTCACAATAAAAAAGACACATTATTAATATTACAATTAATTATACAATATTCATAATCTAAAAATCACATAATTATTTCAAAAAGTAATTATATAAAATGAACAATCAATTAATTAACTCAATAATTAATTGATCTTGTCAGACATAATTAAGTAATTCAACAACTAATTGATCATAATAATTCCATTAACAAATTCAACAATTAATTAATCATTTTTAACTACCTCTATTAATTAACCAATTAGACCTTCATTTTCAATTTATTAAATAATCCCCCAATCAATTAATAACATTCATTCCCTTTATTTAATTCTCCAATTATTTTTTCACATCCATTGCATTATTTAATAATCCTGTTAATTAATCAAAATAATATTCTTTGATTAATTCACCAATTACTTGTACACATACATTGTGTTAATTAATTACGCAATTAATTAATTTTATTTATTCTCATCATTTAACTCACGAATTAATTGTTTCTGACAATTAAACTAATTAATTACACAATTGATTAATCACATTCAGTAATATTTTTTAATTCTACAATTAAATAATAAAATTACTACATTAGTTAATTCATTAATTAATTAATCCATCAATACCATTATTTAATTAAATTATAAAATAATATTATTTCTCTGTTAATTAATATTTTAATCAAAAATCCTATAATTTAATTCTGTAATTAAATAATCACATACTCCAATTAGTTAATTCATAAATTAATTAGTCATTTTATTTAACTAAACAATTAAATAATAACATACCTCCCTTAATTAAATCATCAATTAATTAACATCTTCAATTCCAATTATTTACAATAAAAATTAAATAATAACATAACTCCCATTAAGTTGTTCATAAATTAATTAATCCAAGTATGGAATTCAATAATTAAATATTATCATTACTCACATTAATTTATTCATAAATTAATTAATACTATTAAATAATTCAACAATTAAACAATCACATTGCTCACATTGATTAATTCACTATTTAATTAATCCACTTTATTTAATTCAATAATTAAATAATCACAACACACACAACAATTAATTAATTCCATATTAAAAAAATCAATATCACTAATTAATCGTTCTCTGTCTATTAATTCAACCACCAAAATTAATTCTTCGATTAATTGTAAAATACCAAAAAATAAAATAATTGTTACAATATCTAATAATTAATTCTAAAATTAACTATACCTATTCAATAATTTCAATATAATAATAATTAATTTTTCAATTAATTATTCAATTTCAACAGTCTCTTTGTCAACATAAATAATTTAATAATTAATTATCTCAAATCAAAATTTCATACTCTCAACCATTCAAATTAATTAATTCTATAATTAATTAATCATGTTTGACAATCTTGATAACTCTAAAATTTATTTAACAATAACTTATTTGTGATCATAAAATCCAATATCCCATTTTCACATTTCCATTAATTAATACATTTATTCAAAACACACAATTTCTAAAAATCTAATAGAAATTCTAAAATTACATACACAAAAATGTAATTATGACTTTGGAATTTGAATTATAGACCCCCTGCCTCAAAAAATGTGACAAACACATGCCAATAGATAATTTTAATTTATAACAGATCCTTCAGAAATGTGATGAAGAACACATTTGAGATCCGAAACCTAAATCCATGAATAATCAAAATGTATATCTTAAATATAGATCTGAATAAAACATGGCAAGATCAAGATTCAAAAAATATTTATCATGATCTGCCATAAGATATACATATTTCCTTTATCCCGGAATAGGAGTGGAAGAGAATGATAGATCTAAATGAGATGAACACCCATACGTGGGAGGGGCACAGATGGTCTTCGGTCAAAGATGGTTTTGGAAGGAGGGGTTTTGGTCCCAGGAAGATGCTCAGTGAATGACCTTTGATCTTTGGGGGAGGTGCACATTGGAGTTCTAGTCCAATCTGTTGGTGCATGAATGATCTCTATTGGAGGGGGAGGTCCACATATTCTCTATTGTGGAGAGGATGGGTGGCTGTAAAGTTGTGCGATGTTGGAGGTGTTATTTTAAGAAGTCTCTCATGTGAATTTCATGACGTTAATCCTCATTTAACATCATGTAAAATTCATTACATTATTCCATTGAAAACCCCTTAAAATATTAATTATAGATTAATTGTTGTAAATTATTACACGTTGTGAAAGATTACACGTGGTGAAATATTACACTTCGTGAAATATTACAAGTGGTGGAAGCCAATTTCACAAAGTGAAATCTTATTTGTGTATATTTTAGAATGTTTAAACAAATTTAAGCCATAAATACTATTCAAATCAACCCATATTGACCATGAATTTAAAAATATTCACACATGGAAAAATATAGGATCTTTAAATTATCCCACTTTATAATATCTCAGGCACATGATGTACTCCTTAACACCTTTATGAAAAACTTGGTTCTTACAATCTACCAACAATATAGAAGCTCGTCCATGAGAAGTACCCCTAATATTCTCAATGATTCAGAGTCAAAGAATTTTTGGGCCACTGTTCTCTATTATCCACTTCCCCTTATGTTGTTTGTTCCTACACACTAACATGTTTCCATAATACAGGAACCAATAACATAATATTTTCCCCACAACACATTCTCAATACTTTCTAACACACATTTTAGATGCTCCTCAAAGAATTAATTGGACTAATTCTTAACTTTCACAATATGCCTAACAAAATTTTCATCTAACTATTCATAATAATCATAAGGAAACATTCAACATTAGTAGCTACCCTTGCCATTAAAAACTACCTAGAAATGATGTACATCCACCACCACTAAGGCCCGACCGGTCTTTCTCTTGAGAAATTTTAACATGAACCTTATAGGTTCCTCCTTGTCATTCTAATGCCACCTTTTCAAAATAATTTTATTAATACACACACCTTATATTGAAACACCACTCCCCACCTTTGGATCATTGTTAACACTGCATGTCAATCATCTAAACCACTACGGCCCATGGCCCATGTTATTTATCGACCATCGGTCCCTCCTGAGAACCTTATATATAAATATTCATTAGTGTACCTCAGACCATCCAGGTCCACATATAAAAATATTCATATGCACAACTTATAAGGGGCCCCATATATAATCAATGTATATTTAGGTAGCTAGGAATAGAGCCAGAGCTTTAATACTGTACCCGAGATGATGTCAAGGTACTGTAAAGGATCATCATTAATTATAAGTACACTATTAAGATGACAAAGAATACCACCACCAATACTTCATTTCCAATGTTTCCTCTCACTACGAAAACACATTAACCTATCAAAATCCTCAGTCTTCCCTTACCGCCAACATCTAACCACCCTTATCCAAAACTAGATAGTGTATCACAAAACCCAAAATCGAGTTCTCAAAAATGGTCGTTCTCACTACCGAAACTATCCACATCAAGGGCCAATTAGAGAAAACAAAGGAATATTATTTCACATCCTAAACTCAACTATAAAGACGGATTTACAAAACACCATATCATGTATTTTACCCTTTTTCCAGCCACATGGTCAAAACCGGGCACTATATCTACCCTTAAACAACCTACAACTTGGTCCTGGTTAACAAGGTTAAACACATTCTCATTATTCAATTTTCCTCATTTAGAGATCCATTTCTTCACATATTGCATCATTAAGAAAATATTTATCAATTTTCGGTTAGGTTAAAATTTCATTCAATTTCACAATCAAGTAAAAATAGATCAAGTTAAAAACTTATTCATAAGTCAATTTCTTATGCATCTCTAAAATTATGCATGTCATAATAACCCGTAGTTCCTAGAATAATGCATGAAAACTCAACTCTTGTCCTATTCAGGGCCTTGAAGTAATCTCAACGAATCAAAAAAACAATAATAATCACATTAAAAACAAGTGCAGCACCCAAGGTGAAATAACATTCAACTATAATAGAAAAAAATAATAACAATAACCCTACCATGGGAACATGGGTTCTCCCTCATACATGGGGTAGGTACTATCTTTCATGTGAAAAAAACAAATCCCTAAATCATACAATTATACTTTCTACCTTTCTCAAATAATTATACAAATGAAGAAGAAAATAAATTCCTATGATAACTCTTTATAATGTCCTAGACTAGGTGTTACTCACAGATCCCTGATGTAGACCACAATATGTCCTCAGGCATGCCTCCCCGTACGCAAGAGGCTTCCGACTATCGGTGAGAGTCTATTATCGATCATGGAGAGACTATACCTTATTTTTTTGTTCCATAAGAGTAATACACCAGTGGAAATAAATAAAAATAGTAGAATCACACACAAACACTCACATACACACACACGCACACACATATATATCCATAGAAAAAACCAATATTACTATATGACCAAAACTGGAAATAAATGTCAATACTGAATATCAAAAATTCCATGATAGGTATGTGCTAAGTGTCAAATAAAACCCCAAATTTAAAGACTTGAAAACTCGCAAGTGAGCCTCGAACCACATCTGGTCACTCATCCATACTGCATCCCAACTAATCCATCTAACATTGGGCCTTTTCACTTAACCTATACCTAAAACATATAGTCTCCTTGGGTACTAATCAGAAAGCCCGAGTATGGTGTGACTACAAGTCAGTAGGCCACCACCAACGTTATTTAAAACAAATCCAGTCAGTAACAGTGTATGCAATTGTATAAAGAATAAAAAATAAGTAATAAAGTTGATAGATTTTATTTATTCAATTATCCTTTTTTAAATCTCAGAAACCCTCATGTTCCTGAGGACATCTGAACATCAATACCCACTTAGGTTCATGCTGGATTCTATATTATTCCCCTGAAATATCATAATCCTAAATGTCCGTGTTAACATTAATTATCAAAATTCATAATTAATTTTTCAAAAGACATATAAATCAG
The DNA here is from genome assembly GCA_963277665.1 of Viscum album. NCBI lineage: Eukaryota > Viridiplantae > Streptophyta > Magnoliopsida > Santalales > Viscaceae > Viscum > Viscum album. The sequence continues at coordinate 1,911,371,589 of OY728137.1, forward strand.
TTCGACATGAGTAATGTGCACTAAGGGATCTAACCTCAAGGGTCTATTGTGAGCAATAAAATCAATGTATATATGCTTCATAAGAAAATTTGGATAGATCTCACCATCTTTCCCATAGAAGGATGGAACGTTACTTAAAAAAAACATATGATGATACATTCATCTTCCTCAAAGGCTCCCACGTTACTTTGGGAAATGAACAGAAGCTCACATAATCTTCCTCCTCAATGGATCACACATTCCTTAAAATATATTCATAATCTCACATTATCTTTTACCTTTATTCTCATTCTCACACCATGAGTATCCCATCTGATACACTATTCTGACATAATCACAAACAATAGCCATATCACCAAACATTAAATTATGTGATTCTCAATTAACTAATCATGTCTACCCCATCATTTTATTATACAATTAATTAGTTGTTCCATATCTATTAATTAATTCGACAATTATTTAACTATATCCATTTAATTATTTTAAGAATTAATGAATCAAAACCCATTTCAATTAATTAATTAAAGTACTAATTAATCACAACATTTTTATTAATTAATTTCCAAAAATAATTAATCATAACCATCCCATCAATTAATTCATCAACAAATTGGACACTTTAACTACATTAAATATATCAATAATTACCTAACAACATCTATTCCATTAATTAGTTCAAAGATTAATTAATCATAACAAATTACCATTAATTAATCCAACGATTAATTAATCATTTCATTTTCATTAATTAATATCCACATTCAATCAATCCTTACAAATAATTTAATTTTTTAAAAAATTAATTAATAATGTTTATAACATTAATTAGTTAACCAATTAATTAATAACAACCATTCCATTGGATAATTTAACAGTCAATTAACCATATAAATTCTATTAATTAATTCAATAATTAATTAATCATTTCACAAACCGTCATCAAATAATTATGTCACCAATTTATTATTCAAAATTTATAATCAAAATACTAGTTACCTAACTGAAATATTAATTATCCCACAATTACATTGCAAATTAAACAATTATTTTTCACAAGAATACTCTTAGTTAATTCAATAATTATATAATAAATGAAATCCCATTAATTAATTCAATAAGTAATGAATCAATATCGAAAAACTAAAAATACCATAATTAATTCCACAGTTAATTATCTCATTCAAAATTTCAACACGTCAATAATTAATTTGACATTTAATTATTCAATTCACAATCAGAAAGTCTCATAATTAATCTAACAATTAATTATTCAATATCTAAGAACTCCAAATCAAATAATTAATTTAAAACTTAATTACCTCAAATCAAAAATCCATTAATTAACTACAAAATTAATTAATTTCATCAAACCTCGTTAATTAATTCAAAAATTAATTGATCACAATAATTTCTATAATTAAAAAAAAATTACTTTATCATTTTAAACTCCCAAAATTAATTCACCAATTAATTTTTCACATCTATTTCATTAATTATTTACCCAATTTATTAATTGCATTTATTTCCTTTAATTAATTCTCCAATTAATTGTCCACAACCTTTTCGTTAATTTATAATCCAGCTAATTAATCATAATCATTTCTTTGATTAATTATCTAATTAATTGTCCATATAATATTTATTAATTAATTCCCAAAATAACTAATTGGATTCATTATATACAATTAACATTCCAATTATTTATTGCAATTAATTACAATAATTATTTCCACAATTAGTTAATCAATTTCAATCCTATTATTTAATTCAAAATTTAAATAATAAAAAGAATACCTTTATTAATTACATAATTAATTAATCTATCAGTACCATTAATTTATTTAACAATAAAAAAATATTGTCTCTGCATTAATCAATTCTTCAATTACATAATCCCATTATTTAAGATAGTAATTAAATAATCACATACTCCAAATAGTTAATTCATCAATTTATTTACCATTTTTTTAATTAAACTACTAAATAATAACATAACCCCATTAATTAATTCATAAATTAATTAGTATATTCAATAATGAAAACATAATTTAAGAAATAAATAATAACATAACTCCCATTAATTAATTTATCAATTAATTAATACATGTAGTTAATCCAATAATTAAATAGCCTTATTACTCACATTAATTAATTCATCAATTAAATAATCCCTTTATTTTATACCACATGTAAATAATCACATTGGTCACATTGATTATTTATCCAATTAATTAATCCCTTTATTTAATTCAATAAATAAATAATCCTAATACATCCATTAACTAATTCATCAATTAATTAATTCCATCCCAAACAATTCAATATCACCAAATAAATCATCAATTAATTTATCTATCTCCATTAATTCAACCACCCCAATAAATTAATCAATTAGTTGTTCCATCCTAGAAAATCTAATAATCATAAAAATCTTGAATAATTATTTCAAAAATTAATTATCCATATTCAATAACATCAATATAAGAATTTACAATTCGTCAATTAATTGTTCAATTTAAACAATCTTTATATCCCCATGATTAGTTTAACAATTAATTATCTCTAACCTAAATTTCATAATACCAACCACTTACATAAATTAGTTATAGAAATAATTAGTCATGTTCAATAATCTCAATAACTTTATAACTAATTTAACAACTAATTAATCAGTATCTAAAACCCCAATATCCCAATTTCACATTTTCTATAATTAATTAATTCCCCAAATTGATTAATTAACTGAAAAACTCAATTTATAAATAATGAATAGAAAATATATACTTACATACACATAAATGTAGTTAAGAAGTTGGGGTTTGAATTATAGACCACCTAACTCAAGAACCGTGATGAACGCTTTCCAACAAATAAACTGAATTAAGACCAGATCCATCAAGAATGCAATGAAAAACAAAATATATATATGAAACCTTAATCCATGATTAAACAAATAAATATCTCCTAAATATATATATGTAAATCCAACAACCCAACATCTACATTCAAAAAATCTATATCACGATCTGACAGGGGAAAAAATCATTCATTTATCCAGTAAAAGGAGTGGTGGAGAATAATAGAGCTAAATGAGATGGACACTCACACCTTGGAAGGGAGGAGATGGTCTTCAGTTGAACATGACGGTGTGTGGAGGGTTTATGGTCTAAGGAAGATGATATGCGATAGAGCCTTAATCCAGGGGGAGGTGTGTGGAGGAGTGACAATCTAATCTAGAGGTGCGTGGAGGCTCTTCATCAAAGAGGATGGTCTATATAATCTCTACTGCGGATTAGAGGGGTGAATGAAAGTTTATAAAATACTAGAGGTGTTATTTTAATATGATATGCATGATAATTACACGACATGAATCCTCATTTCACTTCGTGGAACATTCCTTCCATTTTTTCATTGAAAACCCTTTAAAACATTAATTTCATATTAAATGTAGTGAAATCCAATTATAAATGGTGGAAGCCTACACATGGTGAATTCTAATTTAATGTGGTGCAATATTACATGTAGTGAAATATTACATGTCGTGAAATCTAATTTCATATGGTGAAATATTACAGGTGGTGAAATCCAATTTCACATGGTGAAATCCAATTTCACATGGTGAAATCTCATGGGTGTAAATTTTTATTGTTTTCAATAAATTTAATCCATGAATTAAATTAAAAAAATCCCATATTGACTGAAAATTTAAAAAGATCTATACATGAAACAATAAGGTATCTTAAAATTTTCTCACCTTATAACAGATCACCTCGAGCTTTACTCCCCTGCACCTTTATGAAAAACTGGGTGCATACAAACTTCATACCTTATAACATCTTGTCATTGAGCTATACTCCCAAGCTTCTCCACGATTATGAGTCAAATAATGGTGGGGCCACTATTATCTCTGAACCACTTCCCTCTATAAATTTTTTTCACACACTCTTCCATGATTCCATAACATAAGAATTAATTGCACAATATTTCCCCACAACACCTTCTAACAACATTCCAACACATGTTTCAAATGCGCCTCAAAAAATGAATTGTTCTAATTCCAATATTCCATAACATACTTGACTCATGTTCCATCATAATATTCTTTAGAACCATAAGAAATCATTTAACATTATAAACTATCATTTCCATAAAATGCTTATTACAAATAATGTACATCCACAACCTATAGAGAGCACCCATCATTTCACTTGAGAAATTTAAAAATTCACCTTATAGGTTCCCCATTGTAATTCTGATACCACCATTTCATACCAATGGTCCTAATCCATTAAACATAGACAAACAAAACCCTCTCCACCTTATTAGCATTATTAAAACATTGTGTCAAGGAACTCAACAACCACGACCCATGGAGCACAGTATTTATCGACCTATGGTCCCTCCTGAAAACCTTATATATAAGCCTTATATAGTGTACATCACATAATCTAGCTACACAAATATACGGCTTAAAAAACATAACATCTAAGTGGCCCCATATATTACCAAAGCCCATTTAGGTAGCTAGGTGTAGAGCCAGATCATTCTCAGTTTACCAAAGATGAATTCTATGTATGGGAAGTGATCATCACTAATTAAAAGTATATTATGAATTCATCAAAGAATACCACCACCAATCCTTCATTACTGATGTTCCCTACCCCTATGGAAACACCTTAAATGATGAATGTCTTGGGCTTCCCTTCCTACCAACATCTTACCACACTGATTCAAAATGATATGGTATCTCACGAAACCCACAACCGAGTTCTCAATCTTGGGCATTCCCAATACCCAAACTACCCACACCATGGGAAAATTATAAGAAACAAATGATTATTATTTCACAACATTAAATACATTATCATGAGTGATTTACAAAAAATTCATATCAATTATTTCCCCTTTATTCACACCACATGGTAAAAACCAAGGCACAATCACTACAATTAACCATCATACACCTAGGTCCTTCTTAACAAGGGTTAAAAAATTATCCTTATTTAATTTTTCCCATTTAGACACCCATTTAAATTCATATTGCATCATTTTAGAATTATTCTCAATTTAATGTTAGGAAACACATTCATTCACTTTCACAATCAAGGGAAAATAGTTTAAGTGAAACAATAAAATCATAACTTGTTTTCCCATGCAGGCCTAAAATGATACATGTCATAATAACCCTGTGTTACAAGAATTATGCATTAAATGAAACATTAATTAAATTATGGGACAAAAGACAATCTCAACCAATCTCTTAAACAACAATAACCACATCACATAACAATTTCGTCCCCCAAGGTAAAATAACATTCAACTATAATAGAAAATAGCAATAACAGCAATCCGACCCTTAGTACGTGGGTTCCCCCCATTCATTAGGTTTGTACTCTCAAGAACGATCTTATTTCAAAGCCTCATATCATCATATAATGAGGAATTCCATTACCAAATTATATGACAAATAAAAAAGAAATGAATATCCCCTAATACCACTTTGCAATGTCTTGTCCCGGGTGCCACTCATCGGTGCCTGGGACGGACAACCACAAGACCTTAGGCATGCGTCCCCATACGACAGAGCCTATCGACTAACAACGAAGGTATAATATTGAACATGGGTAGAATATACCATATTTATTTTCTTTTATCAGAGTAATACACCAATAGAAATAAATAAACAATAGAGGAAGCATATATATATAAATAATGACAAAACCAATATCAGAAGATGACCAATATCAAAAATACAATGTGAGTAACAAATATAAGGAATTCCTGGCTAGGTACTTTCCAATTATCAAATGAAACAAAAAATGTGATGGAATTGAAAACTCCACAGTTGGTACTGAACCATATATGGTTCCCTCATCAATGATCCATCAAAACTCAACAATATATAATAGGGCCTTTTCACTTAACCTGAATAAAAAATCATAGTTTATTTAGATACCGATCAGGTAGACTGAGTATGGTGTGAGTACATTTAGTAGGCAACCACCAACTATTTATAAAAAAAATTTAGTTTGTAAAAATGTATGCAGTTGTAAAAAGAATAAAATACAAGTTTTAAAGTAGACAGTTTGTATTTATTCAATTATCCATTATTTAACTGCATAAACCCTCGGGTTCTTGAGGAAACTCGATCCTCAATATCGACTTCGGTTTTTGCCGGAGTATTAACTATCCCAAATGAATATCATAATCTTTAATTTCCATGTTACCATTCATTATCATAATTCATATGGAATTTATCATGTATAGAAATGTTTAAATTAGTTCGGCATGAGTAATGTACACTACTAGCTCTAACCTCAAGGGTATATAGGGAGTAATACAAAAGAAGTATAAATGCATCATAATCAAATTGTGAAAGCTCCCATGGTCTTTCCCCTAGAAGGATCACACGATCCTTCAAAAAAAATAGAAGCTCAAACAGTCTTCTTCCTCGAAGGCAGACATGTTCCTTTGGAATAAATAGACATTCATGCAGTTTTCTTCCTCAATGGCTCACATAGTCCTTTAGAGAAAAATATTAAAATCTCACATTGTCTTCTTCCTTTAATCTCATTCTCACACATCGATTATCCAATGTTCTACTCCATGCCAGCATAATCAAAACAAATTGCCATATCAATAAACATTTAATTAATTAAATCATAAGTAATTAATTATACCTAACTCTTCAATTAATTCAATAGTTTATTGGTCATTACATCTCTATTAATTAATAAAACAACTAATTTACTATATCCCATTAATTAGTTCACAAATTAGTCAATCACATCCCATTGAAATTAATGAATCCAATTATTAATTAATCACTAAAATTTCATTAATTATTTTCCAAACTTAATTAATCATAACAATCCATTAAAGTAAGTTATCAATTAATTGGACTCTTTAACCCCATTAATTAATTCAATAGTTAACTAACAACATCCATTCCATTAATTAAATAAATAATTAATTAATCATAACCCATTTCCATTAATTTGTCCAATTTTTAATTAATCACGTCAATTTCATTAATAAATATACACAATAAATTATTCATTCCAAAATCCATTATCTATCTCAAAAATTAATTAACCATGTCTATACAATTAATTAATTCACTAATTAGTTAATCAAAAAAAATTATTAATTATTTAAAAAATAAATTAACCATTTAAAGTATATTGATTAATTCAACAATTAATTAATCATTTCATAACTTGATATCCAATAATTAATTCACCAATTAACCATTCACAATTTATAATCCAACAATTCAATAATTAAAAAAACAATTAATTATCCCACTATTCAATTACAAATTCAACAGTTATTTTTTAACATATATAACCTTAATTAACATACCAAATAATTAAGGATAGAAATTAAATCAATTAATTCATCTATTAATTAATCAATATACCAAGACTCAAAATTCCAAAATTAATTCCACAATTAATTATCTCATTCACAATTTCAATACTTCAATAATTAATTAGACAATTTATTATTCAATTCACAATCACTAAGTCACATAAGTAATCCAAAAGTTAATTATTCAATATCTATAATCTCCAAATCACATAATTAATTTAAAAAGTAATTATCTCAAATCAATAATCCATAAATTAACTCAAAATTTAATTAATAATTTCAACACTTATTAATTAATTAAATAATTAATTGATCATAACTATTACATTAATTTATTCAAAAATTAATCAATAATTTTTAAATCCTTCAATTAATGACCCAATTAATAGTTCACATCCATTGAATTAATTAGTTCCTGGATAAATTTATAATATTTATTTCCATTAATTATTTATCCAATTAATTATCTACATCCATTATATTAATTAATACCCCAGTTAATTAATCATAACCACATTCTTAAATTAATCTTCTAATTAATTATCCACATCCATTTCATTAATTAATTCCATAATTAGTTAATTACATTTATTCTCTTTAATTAAATTATCAGTTAGTTAATTTTGACAATTCCACTAATTAATTCCAAAATTAATTAATCACCTTCAATCATATTATTTAATTCTATAATTAAATAATAAAATTACACAAATAATTAGTTAATTCTATAATTAATCTATCAATCACATTATTTAATTCAATAATTAAATAATATAGTTTCTCTATTAATTAATTCATCAATTTATTAATCCTATTATTTAATTCAGTAATTAAATAATAGCATACTACAGTTGATTAATTTATCAATTAATTAATCATTATATTTTTTTAAACAATTAAATTAGAACGTAACCCCATTGATTAATTCATTAATTAATTAATCTATTAAATTCTCATTATTTAATTTATTAACTAAATAATCACATAACTCTCATTAATATATTCATCAATTAATTAAACCATGTGTCTAATTTAATAATAAAATAGGATCATTAATAACATTATATAATTTGTCAATTAATTAATCCACTTATTTATTTCAATAACTAAATAATAAAATAACACCCATTAATTAATTCTATATCAAAAAATTCAATATCAACAATTAATTCATCAATTAATTTTTATATCTACATTAATTCAACAACCCCAATTAATCCATCAATTAATTGTTCTATTGTAATAAATCTAATAATTATAAAAATATCTAATAAATAATTCTACAATTAATTATCTCTTTTCATGAACATCAATATAAAAATAATTAATTATTCAATTAATTATTCAATTTCAACAATCTTATTCTCATTATAATTTATTTAAAAATTAATTATCTCAAATCACAATTTCACTATCCCATCCTTTCACATTAATTATGTCCACAATTTTTTAATAATGTTCAAAAATCTCAATAAATCCATAATTAATTTAATAATTATTTATTGAAGATCTAAAATCACAATATCCAAATTTAACATTTCCCTTAATTAATTAATTCTCGAAATTTATCAATTGCATCAAAAACACAATTTATAAATAATTAATAGAAATAATAAAGTTACATACACATAAATATAATTAATACTTTGGGATTTAAATTATAGACCACCTACCTCATGGATGGTGATGAACATTTGCCAATGGATATACCCAAATTGAAGTTCATTCATCAAGAATGTGACAAAGAACACATTATATATGGAAAACCAAAATCCACAATTGAAAAAACATGATCTCTTAAATATAGTTCTAAATCCAACATGCCTCGATCTAGATTCAATAATTTTTTATCATGATCTGACAGCGGATAAACATCTTTCATTTATCTAGGAAGAGGAGTGAAGAGAAAGATAGATCTAAATGCGATGAACAGTCATACTTGGGTGGTGTGAAGATTGTCTTAGGTCAATGATGGTGGCGTGATGAGGGGTTTCAGTCCATGGAAGAATCTTTTTGAAGGAGCTTTGATCCAAGGAGGAGGTGCACTGAAATTTTTTGATCCAATATGAAGGTGCGCGAAGGCTCTTCATCGAAGAGGGAGGTCCCCATATGCTCTATTGCGGAGAATAGGGGTGTCTGTATGGTTTCGAGGTGATGAAGGTGTTATTTTAATAATCTTTTCCTGATAAGTACATGATGTGAATCCTAATTTTATATAGTGTAAAATTAGTTAAGTATTCCCTTGAAATCCTGTCAAACCATTAAAAAAATTAATTATGGATTACATGTAGTGAAATATAATTACAAGTGGTGAAAACTTACATGTGCTGAATGCTTAAATGTGGTGAAATCCAATTTCACGTGGTTAAAGCTTCCACGTAGTGAAATACAATTAAAATGGTGAAATATTATTGGTGTAATTTTTTGTGTTTTAATTAAATTTAACCCATGAATTAAATTAAAAATAACCAATATTTACCAAAATATTTAAAAAATATTCATACTTGAAAAAATACAGTATCTTACAATCTATCCACATTATAACATCATTCTCTTAAATAGTACTACCAATAACCTTTACAAAAAAATATGTTCTTACAATATTAATCTAAATTGATGTCATATCCTTGTATGTTAAGCCTAGGTCACTATAGTTGGTATGAAAGGTAGGTTTAGGAAGCCTTTGGAAACTAGGATGAAGAAACATTAGTGAGATCCCAATGTATATTTCAAAGTATATATCTAGGGATGTATCTAAGGATAAGTATAAGGATGAGTAAATTTATAGGAAAATGTCATGGAATTTTGGTCAGGGGGAGAGTGAGTGGTTTCCCAGAAATAAATCCATGTCTGTATACTACAAGTGTATGTTTCTCTGGGAAAGATTTACATTGGCAATAATAACTCCTTCAATATGTTCAGGGCCGAACTCACACTAATCTGGTATACACAAAATGGGCCTTGCTTCACACCTGGTTTGATACTCATGGGGGATATGGTTTGAGAATTCACAAAACCCATCATGAACCTCCATGAAGAATTTAATTGGAGGATTACTCTGAATAAACTAGTATAAACTTAATCTTTCATAGATTAAATAAGGAGGATCCATGATTTAGGCACCCAATAATTAAAATTTCATGATTATATTGTATCCCAATATGATAAATTCTTAATTCACTATGTTTTCATGTTTTATTCGATGGGGAGAACAATAAGGAACATTGATAACATTTAATGTTTCAGATGATACAATTATATTTATTTTTTGAATCTATTTCCAAAGTACAAATATCATAAAGAGAATCAGAAAGCTTTTATGAGTATTGGTTATACATATGAGGATAATGAGACCAAAAATGACATGTGAACGGTATGCGATATTATTCAAGTATTGTTTACATTGATCATAAGAAGCATGATTAGATTGTTGTTGAGGAAACTTAATGCCTGATTCATATTTAATATTCTAAGCTATATGTATTAAGGAATAATTTGATGAATATTGGGTAATGTTTTAAGAATAAAATTTGATGAATGAAGTACTTATGGCTTGTAATTCAATTATTATGTTATGGGAATCACAAAATATATAAGTATTTTCAGTATAAGTTTTCATTAAGGATTGGAAACTACATGGTGAATTGTAATGAACTCAAATAAAAGTGATTTTACAGAATGTATATATTTTTTTTAAAGGATTGTAACCCTTAATTAATGATTGAAATTGAGATAACGATATATTGGATATGAATATGTAAGTTTGAAGCTACTGATTACCGTGGAACTAATTAAAGAAGTTTTTACAAGTAGTTCATTCTATTATGGATGATGTTTACAACTTATTTTATTTATTGAATACATCTAGTAATAAATGGAATAAGGATTCATGTATGCTTTCCATAAGTATTTATGTTAATTGAGGTTTTGACAATGTTCCACGAGAATTTACCATGATGGTATTCACTTGTTTAAAATGTGAAAACCAAATGATACTTCTTGATATATGTGGGTATCAACGTTATTTAGATTTCATGACTATCATTTTAATGTTTTGGATTTTTTTACTTTTAGATGGTTTATAAGTTTATCCATTCATGAAAACATTTTGTTAAACATCATAGGAAGTATATACACACAAAGTTTGTATTGAAAACCATGGTTAAAAGTCTCTTTAGTGATTAAACAAATTTCATGAATTTATATAATATTCTAGAAATTATAATTGTGAGGTTCTATATAAGGTCATCACAAATTTCCAGTTACAACCAATTAACCCTGGTAAGGCCTTGGGTCTTGAACCCACGACCGAAGGATGATAAGGGTTTCATGCCTACCACTGTCCTACGTGATGTCATGGTTAATATATAATTATTTTTAATGAATAATTATTTATGATTAAAAATGGGTTACTTTTTATGTTTTGTGATAAATGTATTATCCAAGTTTATTTTTATGAATACTTATAGGAAAATAATTATACTTGTCATTGTTTTATGGGCCTTAACATCTGATAAAAGTTTATATTATCACTTAAATCATTAATGTTAATTTCTGGTCATCCATTAAATAAATTAATGGATGAATTAGAAATTGATAAAATAACAAATAAAGAATTAATATATTTTATATAAATTTATCAGTAAATCATATTTACTTACATTTATGGTCAGTAAAATATTTACTCATTGTTACGATAACAATTAAAAGAAATTTTTTTCCTAATACGTTAATTTCTGTTGAACCGATGTCCTTACAAATCACTAATGATTTAGGAATTTGAGACCCTCAAATTTTCTTTGACAATTCACTTGTCTGTTACTGATAAAATAAATCACACCCTACAAAATTTTAATCTTTTCTTCACTGTCTAATCTTTACTCCCAACTTATTTTCGAATATGTTGAAACCTAGTTATATGATACTTTGGGAAACCGTTATGTTTCGATGATTCCCTTTTTATGGAGAGTTTTATTATTCAATTTTATAGTGTGGGTTTCTACTAATGAAACATTAATGTATTAAACCATTGATAACCGAGAGAAAATTCAAGGAAGGAATTCATTTTATCGAGGTAGAATGTACTCCCTGAGATTTTGTGAATTGTTTTTTTTCAAATTAATTTATCTTTTGTATTTTTTTCAATACTTATTAAACTAGAAATAGTTATATATATATATATATATATATATATATTTAAACACTAAGACAAACATTCCTTCACATGACCCTGACTTGTCTTGCACTACACGCAACATCAACTTGGCTTGTGCTACCTGCAACAACGACTTTGGGTACATTACATGCAAAAATTAGTTTCTAAAAAGCATCATTTTGTTATAATTTTTCAAATTATATAATAAAAATCTATCCATTATACATAGTAATATTAATATTTATATCTACTTTTTAAATATTTTTTATATTTGCTTTATAAAAGTAAAACTTATTGATAACTAAAGATATAATATTTTGTAAAGTAATATTATGTTGACAAATACAGTTTTCTCAAATGGACCACTTCTAATAATAAGGTTAATATTAGAAGAAATTTAAATTTAAATTTTCTAAAATATAATTAATTTTTTACTTATAATTGCTAAATTATCTTAGGAAAAATTTATGGTATTTTTCTAAGCAACATCAATTTTTGATAAATAGTGAAAATACTATTTTTTAGTTAAAACCTCCCTTATATTTTAAGACAATATCTATGTTAAAATATATTGTATCATTTTTTAGGTCAAATTAGATAAATTATACATTGATTAATACAATTTAGGTCATTATAGTTAATTTCCCCATTAAAATGAATATAAAATCATAATAAATTTTTGTAATTTTTTCTACATTAAAAACTCGTAATTTCGTAACTTCAATGTGATTAGATTTAATATTTATTTTTTTATTCTATGAATTTAATTTTAAAAAATAATTTATTTAAAATAATTTATTATTCGAATTCTATATATATCTTCTTTATTATTTACCAAAAATATTTGTAAAATTGATTAAAATTAATCACAATGATTAAAGATAAATTAAGCATAATTAGGGACTATACCTTAATATTAGGGGCCTAAATGACCTATAAATATCTTTAAAACCAATTCCATGGAAATATTTCTTCAGTAAAATATTTATTATTGATTTATGTTTTTATGACCTTTTTTAGGAATGAACCTGTGAACCCCTCACTTGTTTTAAAAAATTCCAGGTGATTCCTTTTTTCCTTTCCTATAAAAGGATACCACATCTCCCACATCCTCACACCTATCAAACCGCTTATATTTGGGAAATAATTTCTTAATTCACTTCCATAGTAGACTCCTTTCTTCATATAATCATGTCCTTATGCCTATGGAAATCCAAGGAAGCTGTTTGTTACAAACCAAAAGAAGTTATCTGATTAAGTGTTGACACTTTCTCTCACATAGTTTATATTATTTTCATTGTCCACCCCCTAAAAATCCTTTTATAATTTTATTATATACCAAAATAGTATCCTAAATATACAATTATTTTTTTAAATAGTTTTATCTACACATACACACACCTCCATCTAATGGGTAATGAACATTCTGTTTCTATTTTCAATGAACTATTTCATCACGAAATGATGATTGTTCATTTTTACATGTCCACCTATCATGGGGTAAATTATGATAATATATATATATATATTATATATTATATTTTTAATTTATTTATTATTATCTAATTATTATTTATAACATACCTTTATGCTTTCCATCTTGTGCTAATACGATAATTTTGTTTGAGAAAATGTGTACTACCAATCCCACAAAGTGATATGATTCGTTCATAAAATACATAGATTATGTTAAAAAAATTTAAGTTAATATATATGATATATAATATATCATAAATATACTATAATTTTTATATATATACACATATACATATATGTGTTTTCATTTTTTCCCATTCAACAAGACAATTAATCAGAAATAGTTTTCATGCGTGCGTATGGCCTGCCATCTCCAGGAACGGTGTATTCAGTTTCATTATTATATTTTTTTATAGATTATTATAACATGAATATAATTATTATAAAATATATTTATATCATTTTTTACATTCTGGACTCATTATATAATGATATTTACCAAAGATATTACAAATTAAGACACCTGGAAAGAACAAAGAAAATATTACGCAAAATGAAACCTAAACATAAGATTGTTAGCAAGTCAGTAATATAATGTCATAATACATAAATATATGGTATTAGATAAAAAAATATTGTTCTGAATAATATGTATAATAAATTTATATTAATTATATAGATGGTTTGAAGGAATATGAAGAGATTCAAGACACAAGGTAAGCAGATTTCATCTCACTTTTTCTTTCCACAAGATACAAGCCTTATTTACCACCCATACCTTTTATGTGGTATGTATACTAACCATGGATGTATTAAAAAATTATTATATATAAATTTAGTGTTTTTTTCATATCAATTGAATGATCAATATTTCATTGGTTTTATGTTTTAGAAGATACGAAATCGGTAAAATTGGTTTGTCTCAATTTGTTTTCATTGAGACTCATATTTTATTATGCATCTAAAATATTTTTCTAGATTTATATAATTATATTTTATATGTTATATCATGGAAATTATTTTGTTTATTATATTTTAATGTTAATTTAATTTCCTTTTCTTATATGTAGTGTATGATCCCATGTTACCATGTTATAACAATTGATTGGCACAATCTCCTCGCTTTTTAAGATTATTTATTTTTAGTATCCTTTGATTAAATATTATTATAAATATATCATTAAGATTAATGAAAATAATTATCATTTTGTTATTGAAGACATATTTATGTATTGGTACCGTGTTGTTAATCATTGGTACATAAGATAGTTATGAAATTATTGTAATTAAAGCATGACCTTACCCTATCTTTGATAGGAAATCCTAGTTTTCAAAAAAGGGTGTCCAATAATATTATAATATTATCATATGATCATTAAAATAAATTATTAACCGTTTTTTATTCTAATGATTTCAAAAGAATATTATATTCTCTTTGAAAATTTGGCATTTTTATATCCTTTTAATCATACCAACGTAATGTTCTTTTTTACATCGTAAGACATGTATGGATTTATCCACTGTCAACCATTTGGTGATTTATTTTCCTATTTAATGGTTAATTTTCATGAAAATTATTTGTATATAGGTTTTAAAAGAAATGAGGTGTAAAAAGTTTTTATTCTTATTTTATAAATTTTCAAGGAAATAGTTTTCAAAATGATTCCATCATATATTTATTTGTTTTCAAAGAAATGATTTTAAAAAAAATCATGCTTATTTAATTTTTTTTAATAAAAAAGTTTTTCAATACATTTTAAATATTTCTTTATATGTTTTGAATGTATTTCCAAATAAATGGGTTTCAATACATTTTCAATCTTTTTTATATGATTTTAACTACAAATGTTTTTTAAAAAATTTCAATTGATATTTTTATGTTTTTAATGTTCTTTCAAATAAAAGGGTTTTTATATTTTTTTGAATCATGTTTTATACGTTTTCATGGAAAATGGTTTTAAAAAAAATTGCAAGCCTTATTTATTATTTTTCATTATATTTTATAATAAAAGTAATTTTAAATGGTTTTATGTTTAAAAGGTTTTGTTAAATAAGAAAGGATATTTTTTTCAAGAAACATTTTTGAAAGGTATTTCAAAATTATTTTCAATATAAGATGAAATCCACTAATGTTACTAAATCATTTCTAGGAAATGATCTAATGGTTCTATTAATATTCTTTTATGAATGGTTTACACTTAATGTTATGGTATTTATGAAACCTATTTCTCTTTCCGAGGTTTTATGTTTATGAAATAAGTTTCTCATTCACATGATATATGTTTATGAAAATTGTTTATGTTTCACGGGTTATGGTTTTGATGAACTACTTATGAAACCTGTATCTTTTCCATAGGTTATGATATGATTACTTTTTTATGATACCACTTTATTTCATGGGTTATGATATGATTGTTTATGATTTTGTGGCACATGTATGTATGATTTCACTATGAGATGTGTGGGACATATATAACCATCCAATGCATTGGGTAATGATTTATATCTCATAAAATCGACATAGATTGAATGATAAATGAAATCAGTTTAGTAAAATAGGGATGAATGAAAAATGAAACTGGTTCAGTATTATAGGGTTGGAATGGGGAATGAACTCGGTTGAGTAATAAATGGATAGAACTGTGTTGAACTCATATTAGTAATTCATAGTTGGAATGAGGTGTGAACTTGGTTCGGAAAAATAATCTTTCCATTAAGATGTTCACTACACTAATGCATTTATTACACTATAAATCATTGTATATTCTTATGTGTCAGCCATAATTCCATGTTTTATTCTTATGTTTTTATATCATGGATTATGTTCTTTATTTACATAAGATCAATAAATTTTTATATTCCTTTATTTGTTCCATGATTCATACGTATGATCTTTGATTATCATGCTATGATATTCTATTTCCATGATAATGTTCTCATACCCTTATTCTCATGATTATTCTTACATATCTTCTTTGTTTACCATTACTAATCAGTTGATCTCAAACCTTTCTTATGTTTCCTTTCACCATGTTATGAAGAAAATTTATATGTAGAATTAGTAATGGTGGATATCATTATAGGATATTTTTAGGATCTTTCACCATGATTGATTATTTTGTTTCCATGTTTATATATTATGCTCCTCAAGAATTTATTTTTATAACTTAACAAATATTCATCTATTATGATTTAATATCCTTGTATACTAAGAATGGGTCCTTATATATTGAGATCTATATTCCCATCATGTATGATGAATCCACTACCTTCTGAGGACTCTAGGAGACTTCTTACTATCGGGTTATGATTCTCACCTTGAAGAAATCTATGGATACTAACCAACAATCCTTACACAATGTCATCAATATGTTCCTCATGACGTAGGTATAGTTTATTGTGGATAATTTTGTGGCCATGTATCCTCAATTCAAGGACATTATCAATGGTCTTGAGAAATATTTTGAATTCCTTTACTCCAAAATCATGAAAATGAACACCGTGAAGTGTAAAATTAGTGTTTCTTATAGAATGTTTCTTAGATTTATTATCAGATACAAAGTCACTGAGATCAATCTCAAGATTATCAAGGATATAAATCAAATTCTACCTCAACGTAACATCCAGGTGTTACAAGTCCTCAAAGATCACATAGGCTATATTTGGACATTTATTGAAAATATTACTATCAAGTGCAAGACCTTTTCAAGGATAATGAAGTAATAAACTACTTACTATTGAGGTGAGGACTATCAGAATAGATATGAGGAAAATAAACTGTATCTATTATGACTTTTATTTCGGATAAAACCTATCCCTAGAAAGCCAATGTTTCTATACATGATTGAACTTGTACAGTTCATTAGAACCAAATTTTTTCATAAGAATAAAGAAGGTAAAAATGATAGGCTATATTAACTTTTCATTATTCTCTTATAGATGGATACCATATCCTCTACATCTTAGAATATTTCTGTCGTATTGGTATTCACATTTAATAATCTTAATTATTAAATTATGCACTAATAGATACAACTACTTTCATTTGTTAACCCACTTAAACATATTCTCCTATGCCACATGTTTATATAGTGATTGGGGCACTAGGTTATAATCATAAAGTATTTATACATTAGTTATTTTCCCAAATAAATCTATTATGGATGAATAACAGGAAGAATTCTTGGTCTCACATTCGACCCCTATGGAAAAGACCTTGGATGTTCATTTCCTTGATGAATCCATTCTATTATTGGATCATGTTTTACTCTATTGGTAGAATCATTTCTATGGTGCTTCCTAGTGATCAACTGGTAAAAATCTCAATGAATCCATACTCACAAAAGTAGTACTATGGTTTTTCTTAATTACACCTTCACTCCATAGTCATTCATCTTTTCAAAAATCTAATCTAACATTGAGGGAGAGTATCAGGTCCTTATCCCTAGTTTTAAGATGTCCCTCGATATTGGTGTATCCCACTTGCATGTGAAGCATGACTCTGAGATAGTCATAAAGAAGATCAATATTGATTATGTCATTAGAAGGGAATAGTTTTCCCCCTAATGGAAAGTACTCGTCAGCTAATGATCTAGTTCTCTTCCAATATAAAGTTGGCTCATGTTCTTTTATAATAGAAAACTGATCCAATGCTCTAGAAATAATGAACTCATTTTTTTATATCTTGAAGAAGATTATTTGTTCCATAATATAGAACAAAAAATAGCCATCTCCCCCACCACTTCATATGATTATAACCTATAGGTATATTTTTTGGCCCCTGGTACATATTCTCCATGGCCTATAAATTCCCCATGATTGAAAAAACATCTAATTGGATGAATCCATTCATTAATTTAATCCATCATGAAATTATTCTTCTAAGATGAGCCATGAAATAGTTAATCTACTAGTGTAAAGTAAAATTTTCCCTCCAATGTGTCCCTAACATTGAGAAGACTCTCCCCCAGATTGGGTTTGATAGAATTATTCTCCATCACATCCATGGGGATGAGATAAATTAGGTCATGAAAGGGGTTCATCACAAATCCTATAGATCCCATCATAATGGACTGAAGCTGTATCACAAAATTTGGTGGTGGGGTTAATATTTTCCTATCATATTTCAGAACTAAATTTAATTCTCCATGAGTTTCCATTCATGTAAAATCCATTAAAAGATTTTGGACATAATTCTATATTTCATCTATACAACTAATTATTTGTATACATTTTTAGTTTGATTACTCAATGTTGGGAGTCCTTACCAACCCACAATAGCTCAAAAATGTAGGTTTATTATGACCACAACATAATTCATCTCAAAATGCGCAGAATCATTTCCTAAAAAAGAATTCAAAATGCATACTGTGATTGAGTTCAAGAACTCCCACATACTTCATCAGTTTTGGGTTCCTCATATTAATCTCATAATAAATTGAACTAATTTGTGCCTACTGGTTTGAAGAAAGTGTATGCCATGTACGAAATTTGTTCAAAGAATACATATTATTATCATTCATAGGAATGTGGGCATATTGAGGAAATCAACAGAAGACTCTATAAAATTATTCATAAGACAGTGGGGAAAAATATTTGGTTCAATAATGTCCCAAATATCATCTGTTCCTATCATATGACAAATAAAAGTTCCTCCCAGAAAACCCCATATTCCATGGTATAAGGAATATATATTGTTTCAACAATGGTGGTTCAAAATCCATCAATCTTAATGAACAATTACAACCAGAAAAAAACCATAAATAATAGTTGAATTATATATAGATAGTTTCGACAGCCTCGGGGAAATCTAGATCCAGGTGCTACAGAAGATGGAGTGAAATAGAACCATTTTTCATTAGCATTCTGTTGGAAGGTTTTTCCAAGATAGATACTTTAAGGTGACATGGTACTAGATCTCAGGTTGATGATGATATCTTGTAAGAATCTTTTTCAATTGGAAGTTAAGTAGGATGGTCCTTACATTGTCAAATATAATATTTCTAATGGTATATACTCATTAATCACCATGGATGGGGATAACATCACACCTATTACCAATTACAATTTTCTAATGAAATACTTCACATGGTCACTTATTATATGAAAAATATGAAATTAAACTAGAATAATCCACAATCTTTATTGTATGACATTAAACTACAAATCCACACATTCTCATCAAACTATGTTAAAATATAGCATCACCCTATGTGCTGACATATGATCCAAAATATGAAAAATGTGTGATAACCAAAAATAATTTACCTAAAAATCGATGTTAATCTATATCCTTACCATATGTTGTGAGCAATATATTCTTCATATGATAAATGTGACATAATTTAAAACCAAATACCTCAAAACATAATGTTAAACTGTTGCCTTACCCTATGGGGTGAACATAAGATTACTCATAAAAAATGTGAGATGATCAATGCTAACATCCTCAACACATGATGATATATTATACCCTCACCACATGTGATGAGAATATAATACCTCATATATAAAAATTGAGATAATCCTAACGTACTCAACACATGACGATAAACTATATCCTTACCCTACATTCTGAACATATGATCCATCAAGTGATAAATATGAGATGTTTCCATTTCTTCATCACATCACATAAAACATCATTATTCCATGGGTCCTCACTAGAAAGGATTCCATTCACCCCAACTAAAAAATTGTCTCCAACAATGCCATATTTCTTAACAATGTGTAGATTTATTTCAAACATTATGGGATACATAGTGATTCCTAGACTATTTATCTTCAGAACATACCATATGTTCTCTCTTATATAATAAGGTTATCTTCACTATCATTGATATCTCCATGACCCCTTTCAAAGAGTGAAAAAAGATTCCATAGACCTTATTACAATATATATGTTACAATTAGTTCCATTGACCTGTTATAAAATCAAGATGCTCTCATGACCTTTCATGAGAAAAAAAGAATGGGATGATCAATCCATATAACCAACAATGATCCTTAAGACATGAAATCATAACGTAGCCTTCTCATATATGGTCAGCATAGGATGCCTTATATAAAAATGTTAAATGAACCCACCAATGTTATCAACATATGGGATTAAAATGTAGATTTACCCTATGGGGTGAACATATGATTCCTCGTATATAAAAAGTATTTGGTCATAATATCCTTATTATATAACTATAAAATTTAAACTTTCCCTATAGCATAATATATTTTTATGCCTAAAATGATAACTGTGAGATTGTTTATCTTCCTCTCCAAAGAAGAGTCCACCATTAAAAAAATTTACCGACCAAAAATAATCCCATATATATTGATTGATTCCAATTCCCATCAGATATATAACGACACCTAGATATCATATCCAAGGTCCATCCCCAACGATAATAAATTTTAGGGCCTTTCCCACCATAGGGTTAGATTTAATCCTTTTATATCAATATGATTATCCAGAATGTATGAGTGTAGGGTGGAGTGGTCCCTATAACATTTTTCCCTAGTAAAGTCATCACATCTACTACCAAACATTGTACCTGCTTTTATTTGGGTCCTTGTCACCTCCCCCACCCCATAATTGGAATAAACCCCCCTAATGGAAATGGAGTCTAGAATCATTGGATAAAAACCCATTTTAGGAACACAACTCTATATGTCTTTGAAGAAATTTTGTAGTTTCCATTATCTGAACATGATTGAAAATTGATGCTACATTTTTACATCTTATAATTGACCCACACGGTTGTGGAACCTGGGTTTCAAACATGGTAAATGGTGGTACCGCCCCCCTAACTGGCCAACCCTTTCATTATCCTAGATTTTCAAAGTCATGATTTACCTTCCTTCCCACTATAATTTTACCTGGTATGAACATCATCAGCCTATGTGCCATCATCCTATATTTGCACGTATGATGACTAAATCAGAATCACTAGGACTTCCCCAAGTTCAATTATTTTCCCATTATTTATCTTTACCTTGAAATAATAGGAATATCCTTCCACTAGATATTTCTCACATGTATAATGGATCACATGGGATTATGATTCTAGGAGAAATTTATGTAAGAGAATTTGATACTTAGAAGAATAAATTAAAAATAACACAACACATTTTGTTCTAAACATTATGTCCATAAACTTTGTTCTTATGTCCTAGTATCAGAACTTCAAATTCTGTGTAGGTTTTCTCGGCGATTTTCCACATGGAACAAGGATAAATATCCAACAACTCACATGTAGTTATCTACTCTTCATTCCACCCACACTTCATTGAGATACACACACCTTGTTCAAATAATTATGAACTAAAACATTGTACAAGTTATCTTAAAGATATTTTGTTTAACACAGACTCCACTATGCTCATGATGGGGTTATTTCCCTTCAATGTCACATAAAAATACCCAAAAAACCTCATTCCCACTTGGTATAAGAATAATAACCTCAAATTACATGAAACTAACAAAAAATTTCCCCCAATTTTTCTTTTATTATCAAAACATACCGTTCTTAGGAAAACCAATTCCCCTCTCCTTCAACTCCATCCCCACTTGAAAGGATTTTCTATTTTGAGAATTTTTCTCCCACTACATCATTTTTCATAAATATGTATGTATTGATTCCAATCCCAATGAATGCATAGTGAAGAATATATCTTTTTTCATTGGGTGCATCCAAAAACTCCCCATCAGTTGATAATATAGTTGTCAACAAATTTTCTCCCCATTCCAATTCCCACAACATGATTTGGGAGTGATACGTATGTTGTAAGGCCTCTTTATCCATCCATTAAGAATGGGTTCAAACCATATAAATTCATAAAAAAGATTAAGAGTATCCAAAATGTTTCTAATCATAATTACCATAAACTATTAAAGACTTATTGGTTCAGCTGGAATGACCGTACACTGCCAAAGGAAAGAGGCCAAAATATATATGAGATTGAAAATACACAGAGGAAATCTAAGTAATATTCATTCAAAAACCCGATAACTCGCCTTTTAAATTTTTAAAAAATAGAGGTTATGAATGAAAAAATTACAATTCCTGAGAGATTCATTGTTGGACACCAAAACAAACTAGGCTATTTTCACTAGACCCCATTAGTTCAGGACAACATTATTGTTAAATCATAACTCCCTTAGCTCCATGAATTATTCTAAGAGCGTAAAACCATTTTTCTCTCATTTATTTTTCCCTAAAACATAACTAATAATAATTTATTAACATTTTTTCTCAAATACTAATCATAATACATTGAAATGTTCTATAGGAATCATAATCACTTGAAGATAGATTGTATGATACATTTTCCTCATCATAAGATGCTAAATTGTGTACTCAACGTCCTTTACAGAAGATCATAAATTGCACATCGTACATCGCCATAGAATAATTTGAAATTTAAATGGGTTTTATACCCTCACATTTGAATCCAATTTCTATATTATGGGTTATTCACCTACCAAATCAATCGATTTCTTGGACAACCACTAGGCTTCCAAGAAGACGTTCCCCTTAGAAGGACAACTCCTAGATGGATAAAAATTTCAAATGTTATTATAATAAATGTGGTTTAATCCCAATAGTGTTAAAATATATCTAGACATCCTTTATGTTTATCCCCATACTTCACATATTCATTAACCTGGATCCCAAAAATCATCCACATTTGAATGGGTCCCCCTAATAGAAATTGTGTCATGGTACATTGGCTTTCCTACTATACTAGGAACATTCTAAAAAGGATATATAATAAAATTTTGATAAGTATTATGCTTTGAATATGGTTATAAACCTACCTTAAATTTTTTTTCCTTATCCTTAATGTTACAATGGTGGAGTCCTTATTTCAAAATTTCCTAGTAGACATCATTTATTGTCTGGTCACCCCCTCTGTGTTCCATACTTTTAGTGCCTTGATTCACATCCCACATATATCACCTTTATTAATGTATAATTAAAAACCATAATATTAATAAAATCATGTAACCACACACATTATAAAGTCATTTCAGTTGTTCAGGGTATCCCGCTATCAATCTAAATCATTTTGGGTCAAGATACATTTGGTGGCTAATGAACAATTTATATATTGAGTGTTTAGTCTCTATCGACACTCACATATGAAATAGATATCTCCAATTTATACCATTCTTCCCACACCAATCGTGAATCATAATGAATTATGGATTAGTTTTTGACTATCTCAGTAATATAATCTTGATACAAACAAAATAGATGTAAAGAAGTAGGGGATTAATGAAAAACAAATTAAATGGTTTGAGGAGGGCCATACACATGATTAGGCCTCTCCTTTATTTAAACCGTTGTAAATCCCTATATGTTTTTACCTAGACCATGGATTTCTCATACCTGGCCAATTATTTTTTGGTACCCTCCTCAGTCTATCATTTCTCAACCTGTGTTGCCAATTCCTCAATAGTAATGGGTAGAACTTAATCAACCTGAACTCTCGCCTAATCCTACTCAATTCAACACTCATCCACCAGAGACACTACCCCCATTGACATATCCTTTTATTCTACAAAATTTACACTTTATGGTTGAATTTATATGATTTATAATTAGAAATAACCTCATATTGTAATGACTACCCTTCTAGTCAGTTGAGATCATCCACAGCCTCATTGAGTGAATTAGTTCAATCAGATTTCTACTTATAATAGTACTTATAGATATCAAGCCAATCGTCATAGATGTGTTCGATGAGAACATAATACTCCAAAACATGAACCCCATAAGAGTATACATTACCAGAACCTATGATACTAAGGAAATGGAAGAGGTATCCCATCCAACATGTCGGATCAGCCCCTGGATTGTGAGTAATGAATTCCTACACACTTCTCCATGCTCTGTGTCAAACAATCCGATTCTATTTTGAAACATCTTACCCAGATTCCTCAAGGGTTTTTTGAAGATCATGACCATATTCAGGTAAGGATTCTATAATATTATCCACATCGTTTTCCATGGGAATATGCTAAGACTTGTGAGGCTCCACGTCTAAAAGATAATGGGGTTCATCCGATTGTACACCAACAACTTCTTCTACATCCCCTTAAAGAACCTATGGGGATGGGTCGACCATCATGACCTTGATCATATTTTTTTGTGGAAAAATATTTACCACCCTTTTAAAAGCCATGAATTAATATTACACCTCTTGTGTCACCATTGTAGTAAGCCTGGCCACCACAACCTCCTCAACCATCACTGTTTATGTTATGATCTTAATAACCTTCAGTGAGGCATGGACTCTAGTACCCACCTATTATGAAACATTTATGGTATTCTTAGACATAATATCAACCCCAAACATATTTATTGAGGTAATATCCATGGCCGACTCTGTTGGCACAAAAAATTCATCTATCACTTCCATGGCTACATGCCACACCTACATAATCATTTCCACCAGAAGGTGGGCCCCAATAAGTCTATACAACCATGAAGACACAAGGTTTTCATTAATAATAATTTCATTTGTAAAAAAGGAAATTAATATAAGAATGTGGGAAAATATAAAGCAGTTCTAAATATTGGAAAATAACTCATTGGGATTTATCGAAATCCCCCCCACCCAAAAAATCCACCAAAACAACACATGGGTGGAGACCTGTGGCCACAATTTGGGGTGGGGGATCCCATATTCACAGCCCTACAACGGTTAAAACTAGACATTCTTCCACTTTAGGTTCATAATGAAACTCCCATTACAAATAAAGTAAAAAATTATATATCTAGAAATCATAGAGGATTGTAAATGGTCAAGGAATACCAAATAAGAGATTTTACTCGGTAAATGGATGCATATCACTTCTTGGGTGAGTCCAGGTTGGAATAACTCTTATATGATCCATCCTATACTGATTAATTACCAACATCATGGATAGTGTTCAATAGAACCATGAGAATATACATATGGGAATCTATTATTAACAGAACCTTCACATAGCTAGATAAGTAACAAATGATGCCAAAAGAGGGAACTTGATCTTTGAAATCTATAATATATTTTACCACATTGGATTGGGGATCATGAAAGCGGATCATTTCATGGATTACCCTTGTAATGGTAACACATTCATCATTAAGATGTTTCCATATCCCATGTAGAGGGGTGTGTTTTCATTGGATTTCCCATATCTCCCAAGAATCGGTGAAAACAACCACACTAGGGATATCCAGGATGCACAACTATTTACCATTAGCTAGGAATTGTGCCCACAAGCTCACTCCTTAGGTTCTACATTCCATTTGAGTCTATTTCACAAGAATGTTTGGGTATGTTTCCACTCTTCATATTGTATCTATATGAGCTTTGGCTTCTAAAATCCCCAAAAACCCAGCTCTTCTTCCATGGTGAATTATTCTGCAACAGCATTCCCATGATTCCATGGATAGGGACCCCTTTAATGAAATCTATCCTAGTTTCCAAAAACTTTAGGAACTCCCATTGGAATGAAAATTTCATGCATAGTGCATACTCATGAAAATTTTAGTATGTTGGATTACCTGGCGGTCGGTCATTCCACCCTCTACCGTCTTCCTAAAAGAACATATGCCATATTTTTCAAAGATCCAATGGATGGAGATCAACACATACGCATATATAATTCTTATAAGGGAGACTCTAAAAAAATAAGAACATGTTAGTGGAATATTATGGGGTGAATGGTTCACATATTATGTTAAAATCAACCCTTCCCACTAGTAACCCACATCCAAAGGATATGTGGTATGAACGCTACTCCACATTCAATTCCTAGTCATCTTAAACCACCCCCTTTAGCAGGAGGAATTGGTAGTGGGTGAAACTATTACCTTGCCTGATCCATGAAAGCATGCTATATTTATCCATATTGAAATTAAATCTCTGGAAGATTATGATCATTGACAACTGATAGTTGGATCCTCGGGGGAAAATGATTTAGGTTCTCATACCCCCTCCCATGTTTGATGACCCATCCATTAAAAAATGTATGGACACACACTCATAAAAGGGGGTATTCCTCTATATGAGGTGGACTGAAATATTTTATAGCTTCTCCAAAAATCGTAAATCTAGTTTGATATGCTTCCCCACTACTTGTGTCATCATCATGATGAGAGTTCATGGTCACACCACCATGTGAGCATCCCGAACTAAGAGAATACACCCACCTAGAAACTATATAATAAATCATAAAATTATTACTATGGGGTCCTCAAACATGAGACTATATACCCATTGGTTCTATTATCTCAGCTATATAATTCTACAATATGATTACTAATTTCCTCAAATAGACAACATTATACACTAGGTCAACCTCTATGGTAGATTACCCAAGGGAATTCTTATAATATTACTGAACCACTACTTGAAAGGGAGATCATTCATCTCGATATTGTGAACATCCTACCACTACACTAAATACAATGGAACCCATACTATGATAGGAATTTTAATCATGTACTCTTTTAAATCCTTTGTGGTAAGGAAATCATTATACATAACCCCATGGATTGGGATCCCAGAAATCTAGTGGATGTACCAAAAGTAGGCACTGACCTCCCCCATGATGCATGTAGAATGTGTTGGTCCCTGGTGACCACCTACTCAATCCTCTAGAATGATTATTGGACTGTGGTAGATGTGGAAGTGAAAATTCCATGCATCTTCATAAATATCAATCATCTTCAACTCCACCTCAAACTAAATACAACATTGGAATATCCAATATCTCATATCCCACTCATCTGTAATGTTTATATCCTAGTGATAATCCCACTCTTATGTCTATCCTTGCAAACCATCCATCAGAACATCCATAAATATAGTATCATAATGGGGGTTGGTGGAATTACACATCATTCAATGCATCTATTTTGATGTTTTTAGTGTTTTCCCCAATGAGTGTGAATTGAGAGATGAAAGGTCCTTTATAATATGACCCAGAGTAGAAATATGGAACTGGTATATCTCAAGTGATATCATTAACCATGATGTTAGTGCATCATGGTAAACACTGGGGATGAACACATTATCCTTATGTTAAAATCCATATAGTGTAAAACACCTGAACAAAGATACTTATGTTATCCCTACATTATGAATTCGATATGTGTATTATGATCTGATAATATTATAAATCTTTCCCCAATCATGAGTTTTCTAGTAATATTCATCCAACAATTAGAAAAATCATAGGCACCTTCCGCTATAATTTTCAAATACTTATATAGTTTGTTTAGTTGGTTCATGAAGGATTAGTCGTGAATGTCAATTTTACAAGAGTTAATAGTCTTCATGAAATTATATTCACAAAGGATGTATTGGAAAAGGTTTAATTGATTCATGAGCATTAAGGATCATATCAATTGATTACATCCAAATGTCCATAATTTATCAAAAAAAGCAAGATCCTATCTTTTTTATGATCTCATGGTCCCCTAAGGGATCCCATACACGTTTATAGGCATAATATAAGTCCATGAATCACAAACATGGCTAATAGATGACCAATTTCTATCAGTTCACCTTATAATCTGACCGTACTCTCAAACAACATCTCCCATTATGAGGGGGAAATTTTTGATAGGAAAACTCACGTTCTTGGAGATATCTGGGAATAAATAACTGGTTTGATGTGAATCTTGGCCAAAAAAACTAAAAAACATTCTAAAGGGCCTTTTTTGATGAAGTTAAAACATATTAGTGAATGTGAGGAACACATGATGGTCCCCAAGATAGTATGTAAGATTAGATAGTTACTTTTTCACCATGTATGTTGGATCACATAAATATTTATCCAAAATAAAATCCATTGAAAATTGAATCTATAAAGAATTATCTTTCATGAAATGGACTTTTCCTCCTTCACTGTGCCAAAAATACGTCCTTATATTCAAATTTTCATGGGAAACAACATTTAGACTTCAGAGAAATGCTCTGAATTTCTGATACTTTCATCATTTTAAGAAAATTAAAAGAAGGATTCCCATAGGTATCCATAATTCACGAAACAACATCCTCTAGTTTCTTTATAACCTAAAACTATGGTGGATATGCCTTTTATTGTTAAATTACATGACAATATAATTAGAAGAAATCCCTATATGGTTCATGGATTTTTGAGAGATATTTATCTTTTTTGAAACCAAACCCATTGGATCCAATACATTTCATTGAAGTAGGATCACTCTATTTGTAGAAATATACAACATTTCGTAACCCATTACGTTTTCGAAGTCTTAATCCTTTGTTAAACCACATGCTTCATGAAACCCATCAACCCTGCCTCTCTATTGATGGATCCCTTAGGTTAACACCATTTTGTGAAAGATGAGTACACAAGAACCCTATTCCCATCAAAGACTAAATATACCATATGACTAGTACAATAAACTCTTGGGTCCTCCCCCTTTTTCATCAAGCATGGTTGTAACCATTCCTTCGACTTTTCTCTCATAAGAATTGGAACACAAATGACTCTTGTAACCAAACATGGCACTCTAACACATGGATTCCTATTTCCAGCTTCACTATTGTAGTGTTTATATAACAAGAAACAAAATGAAATCTATGCAGTATACTTTTATGGCCCGAATTTTGAACCATCAAGAAAGAAAATATGCCTTTCCTTTTGATGAGTAATAGTGCAGGATCCTTCTTTTTACTTGGAAACGGTCTCCCTGGGTGCAGGTTCTGACAATGTTTGAGCTGCATGACATAAAACATCAGAACCCAGCATCATAGTCAGATGATGTTAAACTAAATTAAAACATACTCAACACATGACGTAAAATTTTGTCCCTACCCTTTGTTATGAACATAAGATTACCCGTGTATGAGTAGTATAGGGTGACCCCTCACATTCTACCCTATGTGGTAAAAACAATATTCCCCATGTATGATCATCTTTGGATGATACATCCAGCCCCACCATGGGTTAATCCTCAAACATCAGGAAGCTCTTATGTTTAATACCCACACCATATCTTATGGCTAATACTTCCATAATTTGATCATCCATAATACAATATGTTAAACTACATAAATAGGTCCCATCACACGACCTTAAAATAGAGTATCAATCTTATTAGTTTTTGATCCTTATCTCTTAACATGATATGTATGACACATCTATGAGGTTTAGTCCAAAGATATTGAGAAACCTAGGATACCTCCTGGAGGGTCAATACTGATACCCCCACATTCCCATAATATTTTCATGTTTTCCCCTTATAAGATAGAAAATACAAAGTGTACTCATATTCCCAATGGGAACACAATAAAATCCACATGCATTTTCTGATAATAAGTTAAACTATTGAAACAATTTTCCTCATAAGATGTTATTTCTATTACCTACATGTCCCTACAAGACATAAAACATGTGTCCCAAAAAATCACTACCCTTTTGAATAAACATTGAAATTATAGAGATCAAAACACATAGAATCTATTTTCTAATGGAATCAACTACCCTATAAATTAAATGGAATTCCTTCAGTTCATCCCCTAAGATGCCTCATATAAGATATTTCTAAAAATTCACAAGTAAACAACTATATAGGATCACAACATGCTCAATGTCTAGAAATGCTCAGACATGACCAACATTACCATCTACCTTGATGACAAGTTATTACTCTATCGAGACAGAAGGGTAATTAACTTGTGTCTACATCAAGATGGAGATGGTAATGGGTTTACTGGGATATAAATTTCAATCCATGGAATGAGGAACTAACATGCCATCAGCTCATATTGATTAAAGATCTAACATCACCAACAATGTTGGCGGAGGCCACTCACTTTTTGAATGATATAATGAATATCAAAACATCACGAATCATGTCCACAATGAGAAACCATATGAAACATATATGATTTTTTTCACATCATAAACTAGTTTCGCAATAAGTGACTAACACATTTCCTATAGATAAAAGATCTAGTACTCAATGGATCATTATATATTCCCTTTGAAACTATGAAAAAAACTCATAGAAATTAAATGGGAGAGTTCCTTTAAACAATATGCGATATTTAACACCCTCATAAGAATTTTCGTCACCAAAAATTCATTCTGAAAAAGGGTTCTCTGAAAATATTATAGGCCACCAGTCACTCACTGGTGACTTCCACCCCAAATTCTCATAGGAATCCAATCCATGTCACTACAACACATTGACGAATAGAATAAACTTATCATTAAATAATTTCACTATATAATTAATTATAACAAATATATGGGTATGAAGGATGATTTACCATCAAATGACCTGGTAACTATAACTAATATATAACAAAACCATGTTGATTAGTGACAAAAACTTCTATAACATATCTCAGTTCTTTCATTCCCCATTTTCCAAGCCGATGGTGACCCAATTGGGAAGACAATTTCAATAAAACTCATTCACCATGGTCAATCTTACAATGATCTCTCAAAAAATCAATAAATTTTTTGATGACATTGATCTATAACAAATAATTGATTTATAATCTAAATCCTCACATACATATCTTGAAAAAGAATTGGTCCCACTATAGTGGCCTCACCAACCATTGGCCACCAAATATGTGATATGTACGAGAGGCCATAAAAATCCTCGATGGATTCAATCTTTATCTATAAAAATTAAATAGTATTATAACAAAACTCAACCAATACCATATAGATGTCTCACGGTCTGTCAAAAACCAAGACACATTCATAGATCATATCCTCTTTAATATGAATAACATTTTTAATTTTACTATCTATATACGAATGGTATGTAATAATCAACCTGAACTTGGTCCCCATCACCTCTTAGAGACTCTTCCAAAATCTACAAGTAAAAAATGGTATCCTAGTCTAAGAATGTTTTAGAGGGAAATTCATGTATCGTCACAAATTCTTGAATGTATAACCTGCCTTATCTTCAACATTAGTGGTGTCCCAAATTTTAATATTCTATGATGATTTTATAAATTGATAAATCTCCTCCAGATATAATTACTCGATCACGGAGTCCAGGAAAATTCTAAAAAACCACGGAATCCTTGTCCCATTTCCAAATTAGCATTCAATGTAGATAGAGAAAACCATAAAGCCTCAAGTTTTATGCCTTTTTAATTGGAAGGTTGAATAGTAGGACATGTAATTAGTGATATCACACTACATAACCAGACACTAGAAATGTAGTATCATGTAATAGTTAATATTCATAGTTCCTTGGTGAATAGGCCATGAAGAAATATAGAAACTATACAACACTAAACTAATCATAGATAATTGGATGAAAAATTGATCCTCGAAGCGAAGAATGCAATAAAAATGGAGATACCAATAAAAAATATTCTCCCCACTAAATAAGGTTTTCCTCATTCCTATTAACTTATAACCCTACAACTATCCTTCAAAAATAGACTTCATGAAAGGTGATGATAACTGAAAAGTGATTGGAACCATTCCTAAATCATCTTCCGACATTTTGAGATTCAACATAGTGAAGATCCCAATAATCTTATTCTCATCCTTCAATTATAGTAACATATGAGGTGGAACTATCCATCTGAGAGCTCTGGTGGAAACATCTCCCTTCCCTTAGTTACGGGTGGTATCATAGTTAAACCTTTTTAGTCAAATAACCCATTATCTCTTCCTCAGATTTGTTTCCTTTTTAGAGATGATATACATGAAACTCTTATGGTATAAAAATTCCACGAACCCATCCCCAAAAATACAATACATCCAAAATTTAATCACATTCATTAGTATGAAAATATTAGAATTATGAGTGGGGTAATTTTTCTCATGAAGATATGGCTGATGAGAGACATAGGCCATAATTTTATCATGTTTTAAAAGAAGAAAACCAAAAATAGAAAATAAATAATTATAGTACATCACATACCACTTACCAGTATCCATATAGATAAAAAATTGGATGATGTCAGAGACCATTTCAACTCATCGAAATATGTCTACCATTTTTCATCGAATAAGAAAATCACCCTTTTCATGGTAAGGATAGTCAAGGATGCTTCCTATTATGTGAAATTACTTATAAATTGTAGATAATATCCTGCTAGTCTTGGGAAACTCTATATCTCAAATACACTATGTGGTTATTTCGATGACGAGAAAACCATCACCTTCGTTGGATTGATTGGTAGGCCATAATAGTAATTAAAATTCACTATGAAATTCATTTCATGGATCTAAATATTTCATTTTAAATGATTCCCATAAAATAAGAGACTCCATGATATCTCTAAATCCATATTTATATGGTGCTCAAGATCACACACAAGTATGGATTAAACCAATATATCCTCCCTAAAGAGAACAAATAAGGTTTCAAGATACTAATGTAATATCTCTTTCATTAATGTAATAAAAGAATATGATAATTAGTCAGACTAAATGAAATTATAGGATATTTATAACAGACATACCAGATCTTATAAGCGGTCTTCAGAATACTAGACTCTGGAACCTTGTTCTAATTATATCCTCTCTAAAAATCAATTTTAGAAAACCAATTTACCCATTTTAGCTGATCCAATAGGTCATCCACACATGTAAATTGATAATTATTCTTAATATTCGCCCATTTCAACTCACAATAGTCCATACTAAAGGGATGTAAACTACCTTCCTTATTGGAAAAGAGAATGGGGGATACTAATAATCTGACACTTATTTGAAGAAACCATTCTTCATAAGATCATTCAACTATGTCATGATCTCTATCACCTTTATAGGTTCTATATGATAAGAGGGTATAGAAAGTATATATGTAAAAATAAAAATATTAATCATGAACTATACATAACTTTCTGACGGAAAACAGAAAGATTTATCTTGGAATACATTTGGGAATTCCTGGACTAGAAATGACTTGTTTTTAAAGAAGAATCATCATTAGGTTACTATAAAATTGAATACAAAAAACTCTTGATTTATGGGAAAGAATGTCCCACATGACTGAACCTTGGATCCCAATCTCCCTACAAACCTAGATAAGTCCCATTGACAACAACGAAAAATAACATTTTGAGGATAACAATAAACCTCAGCATGATAAGAAGACATATAATCAATACGTATGATGATTTCACATTGATAGAAATTAGTAACCAAGAAATCCTATATTGACTATTTATCTTATTTCAATAGGGAACACGATGGAAAATGAATACCTTATTCTTTCATCTATCCAAGAGGTGTCACATTCTCTATAATAATGGACACGAGTACATTTATATTTTTCAATAAATCAACAAAATGTGTAATTATAAATGAGTGTGAGTATCTTGTACTTTAAAATTTTGTTGATATATAATATGAAATAATTTAACATCTCAATATAACCATGACCATGTCCACGTATACTAAAAAATCATCCATTTTGTGAAGGATCATCACTCTCGTGGAAAATGGATCGATCCATGTGGACATTGATTCATCTGAATCTCCAAGTGTGGCTTTTTCATGTGAAGATCGTTGACTACAATGGGACATAAACATATCCAGAATGAACCTATAAAAATTATCCAAGTGACCAAAAACATTTCATGAGATTAGGTATGTGAAATGTATGTCAGGTGTGACCTATCATGTCACACTAATAGAATGAAATTGGAACACTACTGTATTCACCTAATGGTGATGATGCAACCTATTTCTATGAACAACTTCCACTACCATTACGATTATCATTCAACATTCTATTCTACCCCTATGCACAACTAAATCTACCACTGAATAGATTACAAGGGTAAAAATATCCAATATTTCCTTCCATATACATTTCTACCATCATAATGCTGTCTTCTATTTCTACAAAGGTTCAAATATTCATCATAACTTACTATTCTCAGATACCTAGTTTCAAATATTTCATGTACTTATGATGATTTATATTATCATTCACTACCACCTCTGTTCATATATTATAAAATAATATGTTCTTGAAACCCTTCCAATAAAATCCCACATTATTATTTTCCAATACCATAGAATCCCACCAATTCATGTTGGTAACCTTCATCCTAAATATAATGTAGTTCACCTTGATAGAATCTGATGTATAAAACAATTTGATGACTTGATAAATCTTTTCAATCTATTCCCCCACCGATTTTGGCTCATTCATATCACTAAGGAAATGGGATTCGGGATTACTAACTATTTAGCTCAAAATATGTATCCCTCGGGTTCTTGTTGTTCCAAAATAGATAGGTTCTGATCTCATTAACCATCATGATCCACGGAAAAACTACACACAAAATAGCCCCTATGTGATTCGTATCTAAAAGAGGGTTCCCTTAGGAATAATCTCTTAGTTCAACCTCATTTCGAACCTATAGAAGATGTCTCAGAGGAAAAATATTGCAGACTAGAAAAACAATGACCAGAAAATAGTATAATCATAGTTTAAACAATAAAATATCTAGCAACACAATTATATTTAGATTAAAAATCAACATACGATACACACATCCAAGAATCCAGTCATAAATTGGGAACACTTCCTAGAAATAGATTACTATATACTCACCACAACCTACCTCTCAAGTCCCAAAAATCCTATATAATTTTTCCCTACATAGAAATACTACTTATAACGATGCTGTGATACCAAATTTTCACATCCTAGTCTTGATAATATATCTAAATCAACTCAAAAATGGGATGTGATAATACCCAAAAGGAAATTCTTAATCACCTTGGGATGAAGAAAAGAACTATGGAATCGAACAAAAACCCAGAGGAAATTAATTTGTCCAACATTAAACAATATATATGGAATACATAATCATATAGAAGAACAACCAGAAATGATATATTCCATAGAAATATAGGAAAAAGTATCGATATAACCCAATATAAGAAAGATATGGAAAAACATCAAGGAATGGTTTCATGAACAAAAAAAAGAAAAAGTACCGCAAAAAACCTCTATTACATGTGATATGTGGAAAAAAACCCCTCATCTCACCACCTGCTACCCATCCCCAACTCACATAAACCATTTCACCTCATTGGGAAACATTCCATTTTCCTACGTCATAATACAATTCATGGTCTATAAAATTTTGATGGAATATGGGGCGTGTGTGTTAAACACAATCAGCAAAATGCCACTCAGGTGTTTCATATCAATTCTTTTTAAAATAATACAAATATTATCATTTTACTAAAATATGGAATCATATGTAGGTAAATAATATTATATTGAAATCTTAGTAAATAGTTTACCTTTTTTAGAGTTGTAAAATAATATAGGTATAGAAGTTTCAAAGCATAATTGAAATTAAATTGTCACATTTATCAAATACATTAGATCAAATCCTAAAAAAATGAAAATAAAAAAAGGTAATAAAACAATATGATAAAAACTTTCAGGCTCTCTAGGCCACTCGTACACTGATAATCAACAATGATTAGTTAAAACTAAATTCCCTAATGAAATGTGATAAAGGAATGGAGGAATAGGCTTTGAGGGTATATCCTATAATGCTGAGATCATGTCCTTTGGAAACTTGGTCATGGGAACAGACTAAAACACCATGAGTATACCCCCATATATAAATAGTAGAAAAGTACTAATATTAAACCCTCTACTATTGTATCTAAGTTTCCCATGTAACGTATATACCAACTCTGCTTCAAATGGATGTCACATTATATGATAATTCCGAACAACCATTTTTTCTTCAAAAATTGATTTGTTATACCAATTTGTAAAATTCATATCACAATGATTTGAGAATAAACTATCCATTTCCAAAATGAAGAGAAATAAATATTTTCTAAAAAACATTATTCGACACACGAATCAGTCAATCATGCTAACGAATTTGTAAAATAATTTATGAATGTAATATCAATTACTATTCGATTCCATATGAATGAAATTGAACCACAGATATGAAACATGGTCTCACCCCAACCATGATGTTATCTGCACACCAAAAACAAAAATAAAAAACATGGTAAACTAAGTGAGATACTAACTTTGATTTTTATATATTATAATCAAATTCTATAACAAAAGGGTTGGAAAGTATGGTAAATCATCACATGCCTTGAGAAACTAACGTGGAAAACCACAACCAATGAAATGATAACCCCTATAAATAAGTCACACCATAGATCTAGAGGGGGTATAAAAAAATTATAACACAAATTCATAAAACTCAAGAAAAAACCATTGATAAATTCAGGGAAATGAAACAAATGAGATGAAAAAAAATCACTTATTGAAGGAGATGCAACAGACTTGGCCAGAGGTTGAGAATTGAATATAGGAACTTAGAAGAGTGGAAACCACCTAAAATCCCCTAGGAGAGACCTAGGGTTTGATGTATTAAAACAATATCCAAACATGAGTATTTATTATCTTTTATCATGATAAAACTTTATAAAAAGAAAAAATTTATGTTGTGAGTGATGGTTTCAAAAGGTAAATCCCAATATTTTTATATTCTCCCACAATGACATCACCATATTAAAAATCTGTATGTTGAACTCATTAAGTGAATATATTTATCTTCAAGAACATTTTTCAAAACTTAAATATAATTTTCTTGTATTCTTCCCATAAGCAATCACATGTCATGAATCTAGTTCACAAATTGAATTGATTTTCAATCTTTCACCCCTCATATACCCTAAACCCCCCCCCCCATTACTCCTTAGATCCTCACTAATTCCATATTATTATGAAATAAACTCTATTAAAAATAGAAATATTAAATTCCATTATCTATGATGTTACAAATTAGGTCACCAAGTGGGGGAATTGAATGAAATGATACCTTTATGATAAGTTTTTTTCTACAAAAGAAGGTCTTCATATTCCTAAATGCATATGTAGGGTTTGAAAAAAATCCTTATGGGACACCACCATGAATTTACAAAAGGAATTTCTCCCCAAAAAAATAACTCTATCATAAAGCCCATTTTTAAATATATTTCACATTTAAAACATTTCTTTATAAAACCCTTTGGGTTTACTCAAAATATACTCAATTTAAAAACTGTGAATAGAGGATTCTCAATAAAAGGAAGTGACATTACATGTCATAAATGAGATTAACTAATGAATAAAATTGCATAATAAGAATTATAATAATCATATTTTTTACACTCAATGGGATTGGGAATAAAACAAATGAAATCCAAATTTATAATTCCTTGAAAAAGATCTAACATGGGATCTAACAAGTGATTTAGAGAATATATTTTTCTAAGTTAATTTTAAAAAATTACTATGTGGGGAATGTAATATATTGGGATCTTCTTTAGTCTCCCCAAGGTCCTATATTCCACTCATGAGTTCTCTGAGTGTACTTGGGAAGCATTCCATTGTTTTTCATAACCTATACTTGGGAATCAATTATTTAAGACAACGAAACACCCAAGGTATCCCCTGATCCATATATTTCAAGTCAAATAAATAATTATAAACAATAATTTCATGGAATATAAATGACCATAATACCAATGAAAGGGGAAAAAATCCTATATCCTCCTAATAAATCCATTTAAAACTATAAATCTTATTGTGGAATTTTTGAAAACACCGTAAATGCATAAAAATCATTTATAAAATCATTTTATGACAACAAAAGTTTCCACAAGTGTAAGGAATATAAATATATATAGATAATAATTCTTTATAAACACATATTTATGAAATCTTAATAAAAAAAGTAAATTAGATCAGTAATTGAACATAATCCATGGAAATGTGCCCTTAGGTAGAGACCCTTATATTAATACTTGATCAAAACTCAACATATTTTATAAGAAAACAATTGAAAAGAGAAAAAAATTTCTCAATGTCATCAATCACTGATGAATACCAAGATGAATCCACCATCAACAATATGATCATCAAATATGGAATGATAGGATTTCAACATTCCATGGAAATGAAATTATATTGAAAAAGAAGATTATAGAAGGGACAAAATGAAGATAAATAATTCCTACCTCAATATAAAATAACCCAAAGAAGTATTATATTATATATCTATTCAATGGGAGAATATCTCCATGGTAAGGTGGAGGGATATCTCATGTATTTGGGGATTAGATTGTAATATAGAGTCGAAATTTTTAGTGGAAATTCTTTTTCCATGATATTAACGAGTCAGACATGACATACAGTTATGAAAATTGTGCTTTATGTATTATGTATCCATTCTCTTACAAAACAAACCCACAAATTAACATGGATACCACATAATGATTTTTAAAATCCTACCGAGACTCTTAAAAACACCAACGGTCTCCAATAACCCCTCTCTCATGATTAGCCACATATTTATTCTTAATCATTATCTAAGCCTTTTTTCCTGAAATAAATATTTTTTAGCATAAACTCTTGTGAAACCAATGAAAAAAA
The DNA here is from genome assembly GCA_963277665.1 of Viscum album. NCBI lineage: Eukaryota > Viridiplantae > Streptophyta > Magnoliopsida > Santalales > Viscaceae > Viscum > Viscum album. The sequence continues at coordinate 1,911,411,039 of OY728137.1, forward strand.
TAAAGCAATAAACAAAGTAAAAATAAGGAATAATAGTGAAATAACATTTTTCACAAGCATTAACATCCACCATAAGCGGAACAATTAACCAACTGGTCGCCCATATTATTAACCATCAATTTTACATTCGCAATAATATATGTGTATTCATTAATTAGGGTAGGATAATATTCAATAACCACATAGATGGGATAAGTTTTAGTAATATAAATATGAAAATACTTATAAAATTGTGTTTCATTGTTATCTGAGGAAGACATACCAAGGACCATATCATCTTTATATGATACAAGATAAATTATTGGATTATTATGGACAATATCATTATGATAACATAAGAAATCCATACCCACAAACTTTTAGTGACCTTTATTCCTCTTTCTAGTTATTACATCATTACCATTAAAAATAAAAATTTAGTAGGTGGGATTAATGATTCTAGTCCTTCTACAATCAGAGGAAACATATACAATTGTATTGATGTATGAAAAAAATCCAGAAGCCACTCATAATGAAACTTAAAATTTATAGTGTCTATTATTGTTGTGTGTAAATTTTTTTCACAAGTTCTTATGAATGATCAACCTCCTCATTAAATTTTGAAAATTATCTATATGTAATGTTTTAGTTTTACTATCCATATCAATAGGAACCATCAATATAAAATAAATTTACCAAACTAATTGGGATGCTAGTAAATCCATATGATAATAGAGATTAAATATATTAACTAAGAGTAATAATTTACAACATTAAAATGGTAAAAATGTGGTTAAATAATTTTAAATAAAGATGTATTGGTTTAAAAGAGGATTGTCCCAATAACCCATTCCTTCATTTTGAGTAAATATGATGGAAGTAAAATATGATAATTCCTTCATCCAATTGCAATTACATTACATTAATTGAAAAAAAAGATAAATGATTGAATATATTTTAAAAAGAAAAAAAATTCCCACTTAGGTAGAACAACCAAAAAAGTAGAGAACTTAAATAAGTTTGGCTTCTCCGGTATTATTAAATATTCACAACAACATGCACACCATTCGCTTTTTAATGTTTTTCTAGTGAAATCACTTTCCCCATTCCCAAATAATTACTTATCAATCTTATTTTTCTATAGAAATAGACAATTCCAAAAATTTCTATAGTAATAATTCTATATAAAACTTCTCCCCTTACAAAGGTAAAATAATGCCTTATTAATGGTAAAATCTAGATCTATAAAGACATCAGATAATCCTCAAACTCGCGTTCCATTATCAAAATAATGATTTCCATATTCGGTACTCTATTGAATCATAATCGTAATTTTTTTAAAATAATATTAATAAATATAATAATTATAATTATAATTGAGCATATCAATGAGACTAACCATATTCATGTATCTGATGGAATTAAAATCAAATAAGTTGAAGTGCACAAGTTTCATCCTTATATCACTTAGAAATTACATCTAACTCTAAATGGATATAATGTACCCAAAAATAAAGAATCATAACTAATAGAAAAATTTACATGATTATATACTATATAATTTTTATCCCTAATAAATTGAGTACTAAAAAAGTCAATACTATAGAGAAACTATTTTTCTTCTAGCCATAGTGCAATGAGCCTCCACTGAAATGTCCTCACTCTATAATTTATTACATGAAATATTAAAATGGAATCCCACCTGATCCATATCTATTTCAACTCATTGCTTCACTAAAGCTATATACCTTTGATCAAAACCCACATTTATAATAAATTAAAGACAATTTACAACAATCCATCATGTATAATCCCATAATCATCTCATTTGAGTCTTGTAATACAGAACAAAATCCCACAATCCTTGAACACCCATCACCCATTCCATCAATGTTTATTTTAATCCATTAACCTATACAATACTTCCACCCTAGATCAATGGTGATTTTTATTGCTTTAAACTTCACATAATATTTAATATTTATATGATAGATAACTCATTAATGGTATTTATAAAAAATCATTTCTACAACTTTCTTACAACAATACCATAAAAATATAAACATGATAGTGCTGCATATAAGGAATGTTCATCGTAATGACCCAAAATTTTAGCAATGTAATTTCTCTTATTAAAATTATGTTTTATAGTATAAATAAAATTAATCAAAAATTGAAACCAATATTAACATCATTCTATAAAATAAATTAATAAATAAGTTGTATTTTTAAAAATTAAGGAACCTCTACTGTTGGAATAGTAACCTGACCACTAGTAATAGTAATCCAACCATTAGAATAGTAACATTACCTATAAAATTATAAATAAAATTCAACTATCTTATAATTGAGAATTTCATATAAATATATCATGGTAAAAGAAATTATGTTTTATAAATGATAAATTAATTTTTTCTATTTTATAAAATGTAAAATTTTATTTACAATTTAATAAACAATGGTTTAAAAGAAAATAATTTAAATAAAATATATTCATCAATTAATATTCTGTGGTATCATAATTATAGAATATTTTAATGTGACTAACATTAATTTTTCAAAGGGTCATAAAATTGATTATAAAATTAAAATCAATTTTTTATAATAAATGATTATTTTTTTTACAAATAAATTTCTTATAGTTGTAAAACATTTTATAAATATGGAGGTCGTTGTTCAAATCCACAGGTCAAAAAAATTGTTAGAATGAATTTTGGTGAATTTTATAAAATAGTTTTGATTTTGCTGAATAGTGAAATAATGTAACATATTGTATTTGACATTATATGTAATTGAACTTTTGATTCATGGTTGAGTCATGGATAATGTAAGTGCCCATTATCTCAAAATAACATCGTCTAGTTACTGTATTTTGTAGTAACTGAGATCTTCTTGTCAAGTATGTTTTCCTTTTCCTGGTGTTTTTGAGAAAATGAGGAGTTTCTTGAAATTTCTTAAGCACACCCCATGTACTTTATAAGTACACCATGTGTACTCGGTTGCCGTGGGTAGTCGGGTGCTGGCCGTGTAACGGCTATGCACATAACCGTGTGTGGTGACTTGGAGACCACCTAATGCAGGGTTGGTAAAGGCAAGTACATGCCGTGTAATTCTAAAGTACACACCATGTACTTATAAAGTACATGCATTGTACTTTATTTTTTTCATTAAACGGACTGGGGTCAAGTCAGACAAAAAGAACATGTCTCTTTGTGACCTAGTTCATCCAGGAGCATCTGTATGGCCATAATTCTTCTCCGATCCCCTGATCAATCATATGTTCCCTGATTTGATCATCGTTGATTGCCTTGGGATCACCACGATAAGCTCTTCCTTCTTTGAGAGATTCGTTTCATGTTCCTTCATCTTTCAAGAGTTATCCTCTATTGAGCGTTTTTTATATTTTTTGTAGGCCTACGATGTTATTGGCCAATTCAATGATTGAGGTTCTCATATAATGATCCTACAACACTAAGGTAGGTGGTTTGTGCATTTCTGTAGTTAGTCTTTGAGTTATATGCACAAACCTACCCAATACCCTTGATCTGGGTATTGTGTGATTACAGTTTAGACCAGTTGATTGTCTGCTATGATTTTATACTATAAAAGAGGTTAATTGAATGTGAATAGGTTTGATTGTTAGGATTTGGATGTCTTTGCCCTGTATGTTTTGTTTATGACCGTTTGGTTCTTCTTATCATGTTCAGCTGCCTAGTTTTTCCCATTTCCTAGTATTTGTAGGAGGGAGTGATTGTTTATCTGGTATGCTATGATATGTTGTATATTTTTTAGACATGTGGTTCTAGAGGTTTACATTGGATGGTAGTTATCATTTATGCATGATTTCTTTACGCGGGGTTGTGTAATACTAGTGTAGTAAGACTATAATGGAAATAGACGTTCAGGGAGTTCCCAGAGTGTCTGCTATAATTACCACGCTGCGAAACTGTAAGGGGGATTGACGTTGAGTGCTCCCTCATAGTGTCTATAGTTACGTTATGAGACCACATGAGGAATTAACATTGAGTGCTTCCTCATAGTGTCTATAGTTTACCATTAAAAGTCTATAGGGGGAATTGATGGTGATTTCTTCCTCAGAGATTCTTTAATCACACATGACTATAGGGGATTTGCGGTGAGTTCTTCCACAAATAGTATTTTGTATGTCTTTACTTGTATGGTAAACCAGAGGGGTTAGGGTATGAGAACTACCTAGAGTGTTGCTTGTTTTTATTTTGGTTGATTAAATGCTTAAAATTAATGTTTTTAAATGGAACTATAGGAAATTTTACTTTTTTGTACTTCATTGTTTTCTACTCCTTTTTCATATTACCTAGCATATATATTCATTGACTATTAGGAACAAATCATTAGGGTGGCTGCCTACTAGGATTAGTCTCTCACCCTATTTGGGTCATGCTTTTGGGCCCAAATAGATTACATTTCAGCAGGTGTAGATTTGGTCAACTGCCCTTCCACATCAGTTACATGATTCTTGAGGAGGTGGATGGAATTAGACCAAGCCAAGGCTTTCGATTCTACTAGAGATTTTCTTTTTTATTTTTTACTTTTGTTTATTACAGTTTTCCACCATTGTGACTTGTTTGGCAGCTCTTTTAAAAATATGTATCAAGAATCATTTATATATGTGGGCTCGAGTTGTGTATTACTTCCACTCTTTACTTATTGCATGTTTTACCACTTCCACTATTACTATCTATTTTACATCCACTGGGTTACTCTGTAAATTAGGGCATAGATTCCCCACTATCACACTAAAGGCCCTCGCTGATAGTCGGCAGCCTCTGGCATTTGGGGAAATGCGCTTGAGGCCATGTGACCAACTGGGTATGGGGTTCCTTTAGGTGGCTTCCGTAACCGGGAAGTTAAAAAGTGGTATCAGCGAGATTCTTTTCTTCTTGAATTACTTTTTGGAGCTTATATCCAGAGATAGGAAGGAACGTGTACTTGGTAATATGTTGTGCTCAAGAGTAGCTAACCCGTGTACAGTGAAAATCCAATATACCTCATTTATTGAATTTTTTGAGTTTTTCAATTTTACAGTTGATTTGATTTTACTGTTGAGTGATTCACAAGTTTTGTGTTGTTACCATTGATGTTATTGAGGTTCTATTTCTATTTCAACCTGATGAGACGAGGGTATTACATCTCTTTCATAATATTGGAACTTGATAGAAATCACATGTTATGAATTCTTGCAATTCCATTTTGGGTGCATTAGAGATTAAATGTTTTTGTGATAGATGTTGTGCTAGATATGCTTGCTATTGTGATATATTCCTTGATAGAATACATGCTATTTGATAGGGTATTGTATTGTGTAAGGTCTTGTTTGAATGAATGCCATAATTTTGTTCTTGTGGTGTTATGGGCCCTCATGAATCAAAATTTGGTAGATCGTTGACTTGTTTTCCATGTAGAAGACATGTATAAGATGCCAAGATTTGATTCGCGGGGAGTATCGGCCCTCACAGATCGGAATTTTGAACTTTAATGTGTGTTTTAGGGTTTTTCTGGGTTCCAGAGTAGTTTTTGAGGCTTATTGTCCAGAAAAAAACTAGAATACATGTGGTGTATTGTTAAGTACATGGCATGGGCCCTTCTGTTCAGGAAAGAAATTTTTTTCTTAAGTGCATGATTTGTACTATATATACACACCGTGTAGACTCTAACCCTATCACTAGCTGTGTGGGAAGAGACACGGGGTTATGAAATCTCGGTAGAACACGCCATGTACTAGATGTACGCATCGTGTTGTGTGGAACGTTTGTTCACTCGTCTGACTAATAACACGGGTTGGAAAAAATCATCCCAGTACACACCGTGTTTGGAACAAACACACCGTGTAGAGTTAGCCATTTATCCAGCCATGTCACTAACAACATGGGATGGTGAAGCTTATCTAGTACACCCTGTGTCTGGCAGGAACACGCCATGTAGTCCTGTTCTAAGAGAACCATGTGGCTTAGCCGTGTAAGATAACTCGGGTAGGGGGAAAAATTCAAGTACAAGCCTTGTGTTAGGACAACACTCCATGTGTATGGGGTGTTAAATGACCTGGGATGGAAAGAGTACATGCCCATGTGGAGGCGTAAGGGAACATGCGGTTTAGTAATTGTACACGCTGTGTATCCATGTTTTGAAAAACGTGAATGTTTTCCTTATCATGTTCCATTCTTAAACTTTTAGTTTTAATTCCCTATAAATCTTGATCTAACATGAGAATTTGACCTTGCAGAGTCATGCCACCATGATTTCTTCCAATTTTATGGCAGTTGCAAGGCGATGACCTGAAACAGGGAATGGGCGATCAGGGACTAACAGTAGATCGATTGGTTGTGCCAGTATTGGCACCAGCTGTCATTCCTGAAACATGCGATCATGCATAGTACAGAAAGAGTTTTATGAGGATAATCCAGACAATTCGGGGGGCACCACCTCCTAAACCATCCATGGAAGATTTGACACTGGAATTTCAGCAGCAGAATTCTCCCACCTTCTCAAAAGGTGAAGGACCCTAGGCTGCAGAGTCATGGATAGAAGACATGCTGACAATCTTCGACCATCTGGAGACTCTTCCAGATAGGATGGTGAAGCTTTCTATATATATATGCTTCATAATTCCACCAAGAGATGGTGGGATGTCATCTCATAGGCAGGATGCTAGCAGAATATGGATTTGGATGAGTTTCATCACACCTTCTACGATTACTTCTACCCAGATACCACGAGGGCTGATCGAGCCCGAGAGTTCCTACGTCTGGAGCAGGGTACTCTTCCTATTATGGATTATTTTTCTCACTTCACAGAGATGCAATGCTTTATACCCTTTCTTGGGTGATATTATTTGTTCTTTGCACAGATGTTTGAGGATCATCTAAGAGAGGATATCTGATCTCATTTGAATATCTTTAGGTTGACTTCCATCACTTCTATAGTCAACTAGCCGCTTATCACAGAGCATAATCTGAGGGATTCTAGAGCTGTGGGATAGGGCGGTTCGACATCCAATGTTAGTGATTCTCTGACCTATAGTAAGAAGCGCCATAGGGAGACTATACGTGGGGATCCAAGTAGGCGGGATTCACCTTCAGGTATCCAGGTGGTATGCTGCCAGTGTGGAAAGGTCGGGTATACGTGGCCACATTTCCCGAGGGACTCGGTGTGGTTCCGATCTTGCGGCAAGATGGGTCATCTTTAGTGCTTCTGTCAGATATTCTCACCATCAGCTGGGGACATGGGTTCTTCTATGACATTGTATTTAGGATCATCATGACCAGTTACTCCTCAGTCAGAGAACTAGAGTTCTTACAGACGTTCAGGCTGAGGTGGAGGTCGCAGCCATGGTAGTCAGTTTCCAGGACGTCAGCGAAAATTGGGTGGATCAGCTCAGAGTGGTCTGGTAGGGTCACCAAAATGCGATACATGTTAGACATATTTAGTAGAGTAGACCCAGCAGAAGCAGGATCCCGAACCCTCTACAGTTCGAGGCATAATTCTAGTTTCCTCCATTTTAGATTCTACTCTTTTCAATATAGTGGATTTCCATATCTTTATATATGTTGCTATATTGGAGAGCCTTGGGCTCCAAATCTTTTCTTCTACTGATTCTTGATGTTAGAAACTCCGTTGGGGATGAGAACAGATAGTTTATGTCAGTTCAGGGACTGCCCTCTTGAGGATGGTAGGTGTCACATCTTTTAGGACCACTGTGTCTTAGAGTTGGCGGTCTATGATGTCATTCTCAGAATGGACTAGATATTTCACTTTCAAGATTTTATCAACATCTATCGCCGTAGGGTGAGTTTCATGTCACCATATGGAAGGTCGTTTCTTCATAAGGGCTAATGGGATGTCTAGGTGAGTAGAGTATGACCGAAGCATCATGTTTTGAGAAGAGTTATAACCCAGATTTCTAGTCTATATTTGGTCAACCAGGGGACTTCACAGATGGACTTTCCTCTGGTGGTGGATCATTTGATTGACATATTTCCATAGGACTTTTCAGGTTTTCCTCTGGAGAGAGGTGGACTTTTCTATTGTGCTTGCTCTAGGAGCGGAACCGGTGTCCATTACTCCTTATAGGATGGCTACACCAGAGTTGCAGTGGCTCAAAAAGTAGTTAGAAGAGCTCTAGGAAAATGGTTTCATCTTACCCAGTACTTTTCTTTTGGGTTCGCCTATCTTGTTTGCGAAGAATCCAGATGGTACCCTCAGAAATTGTGTGGATTATTAAAAGCAGAACCAGTTGACGGTCAAGAACCAATATCCCTTACCAAGTATTGATGATTTCTTCGATCAACTTTGAGGAGCCTGGGTGTTCTTGAAGATTGACTTCATGTCTGGTTACCTTCAATTGCATTTTTGACCATCTGATATACCTCTCATGGCCTTCAAAAGTAGGTATGGTCTATACTAGTATGTGGTAATCTTGTTCGGTCCCATGAACGCGCCTGTAGTATTCATGTAACTATTGAAATGAGTGTTCCATCAATACTTGTATTCTTTTGTGGTAGTCTTCATGGACGATATCTTGGTGTACTCTCACACTCAACATGACTATTCTTCACATCTTGAGATCATTTTGAGTACACAAAGGGAGCATATGTTATATGCTATGATCTCAAAATTCCACTTTTGGATAGATAATTTTCACTTCTTGGGTAACATTATCTCAATGATAGGAGTATCAGTAAACCCAGAGTAAGTGAGAGCAGTAGTTTCCTAGGAGTAGCTGAAGAATTTTTGTGATGTGTGGAGTTTCCTAGGGCTGGATGGATACTATAGACATTTCATATAGGACTTTTCATGCATCACATCACCACTGATGGACCTGACTATGAAGTGTGTGAAGTTCATATGGTCATATTCTTGTTAGTTAGCCTTTCAAGAGATGAAAGGGAGGTTGAATTCAACACCAATATTAGTATTTCTAGATCTAGGAAAGGGATATACTATTTACTGTGATGCATTAGGTATAGGGCTTGGAGCAGTACTTATGCAGGGGGAAGGATTCGTTCCGTACGGGTCTGAGTATTTGAGGCCACTTGAGAAGAATTACGTAATGCATGTTCTCGAGTTGGTTGCAGTTTTTCATGATTTACGATGTTGGATACATTATCTTCTAGGAGAGAATTTTTTGGTTTTCACTGACAAAAAAAGTATCATGTACATCTTCACTCAGCATGACCTAAATTTGAGACCACAAAGGTGGGTCGTGTACCTTCAATACATTGACATTGATCTTACCAACATGTTGGGGAAAGGAAATGTAGTAGCTAATGCGCTGAGTAGGGGGAATCAAATATAGGCTGGTCTAGAGGCCAGTAATTAGTGGAAGCATATGAATATATTCTCTGAGATGCATTTGGATGTGCACGACAGATAGGGGAAGATTTTCTTTCTTCTTTACTTGTTAACTCTACTCTTCTTGATCGAGTGCGAATGAGGTAGCTATCATATTCTGAAGGCCTACTCTTTTGGGAGAGTGTGTCAGGAGAGGACCCTATTCTTGGATAGACCATAGAAGAGGATGAGATATTTCGTTTTCATGGGTACGTGTGAGTACCAATAGACATACACGGGGAGTTGATGTAGGAATTTCATTCCTTGATTTGTGCAGTTCATCTTGGCGTCAATAATATGTATCGTGATCTATACCATCAGTATTGAAAGCCAGGTATGATGAGATATGTTTCTAGTTTTCTCATCTCGTATTCCACCTGTCAGCAGGTGAAGGCAGTGAGACAACAACAAGCAGGGCTATTGCAGTAGTTACCAATTCCTGAGTGGAAGTGAAATGATGTCGGGGTGGACATTTGGATAGGTTTACTAAGGTCACCTTGAGGGAATGATTCAGTTAGGGTTTACATTAACAGACTCACAAAGGTTTCTCACTTAATTCCAATAAAGTAAACCATTAGTGTTGATGAGTTGGGAAGGTTGTACATCCGAGATATTGTATGTCTAAATGAAGTTCTGCACACCATTGTTTCAGAGAGGGATGCATGTTTTACTTCTCGGTTCTGGAGGGGGATTTATAAGGACTTGGACACACAAGACATGTTGAGTACAAATTAACACCCCTAGAAATATGGCAAGTACGGGTGTACGATTCAGTTGATTGAGGACATTTTTCGAGCATTCATCCATGACTTTGGAGGTTCTTGAGAGAAGCACATTCCTCTTGTGGAGTTTTACAACAATAATTGTTTTCAAGAAACTATTCATATGGTACCTTATGAGGCCTTGTACGGTAGCCCATGTCGATCACCCTTATGTTGGCTAGGGTTAGGAGAGGCAGTTATGCCAGGACCTCATCTTGTCTAGGAGACCAGAGAGAAATAGAGTTGATTCAGAAGAGGATGGATACTAGACAATCATTACATAAGTCTTATGCTGATCTACGGAGACAACCTTTGGAGTTCGAGGTCGAAGAATAGGTTTTCCTATGTGTCACACCGAAGTTGGGACACATGAGGATTAGGAGTCAGGGTAAGCTTTCCCAGAGATATGACATCTTGTTTGAAGTGTTGGTGAGAGTTGGGACGGTTTCCTATCGGTTGCAGTTATCTCAGAGGTATCGGGCTATGGATGATGTCTTCTTTATTTATCATCTTTGACGTTACCTCTTAGACTTGCCTCATACTTTTCAACCCGAGGTGGTTGAGCTCTAAGTGGATGCATATTTCAAGGATCTTCCTATCCGAATTTTTGATTGAAGTGCGAAGGTTATCTATGGCTGGTCTCTTCATCTGGTACAAGTGCTATGGAAACACGAGCGAGTACAAAACGAGACTTGGGAGAGGGAGGCTGATGTACGATCACAATGGATGGAGCTGTTTGATGATTCTTCTTCTACACAACCTTGGTAGGGAAATTCAGGGATGAATTTAATTCAGGGAAAATTTGTAAGAACCTGGATCTTCATGTCAGGTATGTTTTCCTTTTTCTATAATTTTTTGAGAAAAAGAAGTGTTTTGAGAAATTTCTTAAGTTCACATCATGCACTATATAAGTACACGCCTTGTACTCATTTTGCGCGGGTAGTCGGGTGTTGGCCGTGTAATGGCCATGCACATGGCCATGTGTGGTGACCTATACCCCACCTAATACGGGGCAGAGTAAAGTCGTGTACCCGTCGTGTACTTCTAATGTATATTCCATTTAATTTTTTTCCCTTAAACGGACTAGGGTTGCGTTTGACAAACATAAATCATCTCTTCATGACCTAGTTTATCCAGGAGCGTCCGTACATTCGGGATTCTTCCTTGAGCCCCCGAACAAGAATTCATTCAACGATTCACCCACTGTCGATTACATTGGGATCACCACGGTAAGATCATCCTTCTTCTAGAGCTTCGTTTCCTGTTTCTTCCTCTTTCAAGAGTTATCCTCGGTTGAGAGTTTTTAGCATTTCTATAGATATACGGTGTTATTGGGAAATTCAATGCTTGAGGTCCACGTATAATGATCCTACACAACTAAGGTAGGTGGATTGTGGCTTTACCTAGTTAATATTTGAGTTATATGCACAAAAGTTCCCAATTCCCTTGATCGAGGTATTGCGTGTTTACAGTTTTAGTAATGATAATTGACTGGTATGCTTGTATTCATGAATAGTGGTTAATTGAATTTGATTGTGGTTAATTGTTATGCTTTGTAATTGTTTGCGAGGCATGTTTTGTTTATGACTCTTTGTTTCTGCTTAGCCTGTTCGACTGCCTTGTTTTCCCCTTACTTATTATTTTTATGAGGGAGTGATTGTTTATCTGACATGCTATGATATATTTTAGATTGTTTATCCAAGTAGATATAGAGGTTTAATTTGGATACTAGATACCGTTTATGCATGATTTCCTTACATGGGGTTTCATAAACCTGGTGTAGTGAAACCATAGGGGAAATTGACATTGAGGTTTTTCCCAGTGTGTCTGTTAAAATTATCACGCTGCGAGACCATAGGGGATATTGACGTTGAGTGATCCCTCAAAATGTCTATAGTTACGTTATGAGACCACATGAGGAATTAAAATTGAGTTCTTCCTCATAGTGTCTACATTTTACCATTAAAACACCATAGGGGAACGCACAGTGAGTGCTTCCTCAGATATTCTTTAATCACACATGACTATAGGGGGAATTAAAGGTGTGTTCTTCTTTAGAGAGTCCTCCATATATCTTTCCTTGTATTGTAAACCAGAGGGGTTAGGCTGTGAGAACTACCCAGAGGGTTTCTGGTTTTCGTTTTGGTTGATTAAATGCTTAAAAGTACTATTGGTAAATGGAACAGTGTGACTCTTTACCTTTGAGTACTTCCATTTTTAATTATTCAGTTTTCATATTACCTACCCTATATATTCATTGGGTATAGATCATTGGGGTGGTTGCCTACTGATATTAGTCTCATACCCTATTTGGGTCATGCGTTTGGTCCCAAACAGATTATATTGTTTTAGGTATAGATAAGGGAAAGTGACCATCCACTTTAGGTACTTGATTGCTGAGGATCTGAAGGGAATGAGACCATTTAGATGCTTGAGATGTTGTTGGAGATTTTATATTTTCTTTTTTAGTTTGGTATATTACTCTTTTCCAGCATTGTGACTTGTTTGGATGTTATCCTAGACATATGTATCATGCATAATTTATATATATGGGCTCGAGTTGTTAATTACTTCCACTTTTTATTTATTGAATGTTTTACTGCTTCCGATATTACTATATGTTTTACCTCTACTATGTTACTTTGCCAATGAGGGAATAGTTTCCCCAATATCACACCCAAGGCCCTCACTGCTAGTCGGTAGCCTCTAAAGTTTGGGGAAATGCACTTGAGGCCATGTGACCAACCTGGTACGGGGCGCCGTTGGGCGGCTTCTGGAATTGGGAAATTAGATATTTATTCATGGAAATATACATTATTGATTGTATTGATACAAACAAATAAACAAATGAATATAATTATCAAAAAACACCCATTTCTTCCCCTATAAATTCCACCACTCACAACCAATTCTCTTCACACATTATCAGTTTTTTATCTTTCTTAAATTATACTCAATGTTATTAATATGATGGTTATGCATTTATAAGAGCTTTTGATATCAAACAAAAAATAGAAAACCTATGTTTCATAAGAATATTCTCAAGGAGGATATATTCAAGAGGTAAAATCACTGTTCTTTCTCTTTTAATTACTTTTCCTTTATTATTCTCTACTCACCTACACTATCCAATGTGTAATGATAATTAAATTATCATATATATACTATAATTTTATTGTGTTAATGTGATTTAAATCATCAAATATCTTCTCCCTTTCTTTTATTCTAAAAAATGAAAACATTGAATGTGATTTGTTGATTCACTACATTCATGGATGATGTGTTTGAAACATCCATTACCACTATTTAGTATAGATATAAAAGATTTATTAGTGGTAGAAAAGATATTAATATGCATATTTTAACTTCTTCAATGTTCGATAACTAATTTATTAAGAAAATATTTAATAAAATGAAATTATTTCTTGATATAAGGAAAACGGTCAAAATAAACTAAAAACATATCATTAATAATTTTTCAAATGAATAATTTTCATACCACAAAATTGATATATGAGACCATTTAAAATTCTGTAATTTCATTGATAACACATAATTTAAATTTTTTATAATTATACTTGTTTTACAAGTACCTCCATAATTATAAATTGTCCATGAAAGAAGGGAAACATACAGTTCCAAAATGATGAAATTGAACACTATAACTCATCAAAATGGCCATAAATAAACATAATAAGATTATTATAATTAAAATAAATGTATAATAAGTTTTAATTAGGTAATAAATGAATCCAATTGGACTATCATGGATATAAACTATAACCACAGAACGATTTTGGACCTAAGGTTAGGGGATGCTCGAACCAAACTCCCTTTATATGGGTTTTACATATTTCTCAACAATTTTAGTATGGATATTATTTTAAATTTCCTTAAATATAATTTCATTGAAAATAAATTTTCTTTTTGATGATATAAATGTTTCCAACATGGTTTTATTAAAAATAAATATATTTTCCAAATGAACTATTTTGTCAAAAAAACATTTTGACTTCTCTTGAGATTGTTTCTTCTTCACTCAAAAATGATGATTCTTATTATAAATATGGTTTCTACCTTTTAATCTTGTAACCCCAAATTTTATTCATGAATTTATTCTTAATGAAATTATTATATAAATTATTCCACTCCATGAGTTATTTTATGACAATGATTCCCATACATTTTATGTGGCAGGAAATATTATGTAAATGTCATGATGTGACAGGTGGGACCATATATATATATATCCCTCTAATGTAATGTATAATGTGATGTATCTCATGAGATGATCTGTGTAATTCCTGAACATGATTCTATATTTGTTCTAAATTATGATGTTATTATTATGCACATATGTTATGTGTGAACGTGATGATAGATTTTTTCACGACTATTTTTGTTATTTGAAAACGAAGACATCGTGTTGCAATTTTATGATGTGCCGCAATCCATTCTTTTATACAATTTTTCCCTTATCATGTTGATAATTATATCATTCTTTTGTTATAATAATTATTATTATTTTCATTCATGTGATATTGTTTCATGAGGTTTTTGATACTCATAGTGAGATTTTAGCTCACCCCTTTCTTTGATGTATATCTTAATGTAACTACATGTAATAAGGATAGTGTGAAGTTTAGAGAGATTCATAATGTTATTTTATATAAATTTTTATGTTTTATTATGCATAAGTAGTGTATTTTTATAAATTTTCCAAGACACTAATCCCTTGGATACCTATTATTTAATGATAATATGTTTTTTATATTTAAAATGATGTAGTAGTAATGTAATTTATTGTAGGGATGTTATAGTTCGTATCAGATCTTGGTTTAGTTAATTTTGGAATATGGATTAGAGATTATTAGTTATAAACCTTATCAAGTGGATATTAATATTTATGAATACATGTTGTTTGGTTTTATAAATTTTTTTAAACATAGGGACCTCATAAGATATTTATTAAGAGTTAATTTAATAATAAAAAACTATTTATTATTCTCTTTTTTGTATACGTTTTGTTCAAAAAATTTCTATTTTAGAAAATGTTGTAACTAAAAGTAACATATCCAACAAACTCTTTACAGGAAAATTCAATGTATTACTGAATGATATTCCCAATTCATTGGGAGGTGGAGTTCTAACCATCATAAAATTTCCAGCACAGTTACAATGGATTGGAAAAATAAAACATCCTCTATGAATAAATAAGGACTAACTATACATTTATCCCTTTATTTCTAAATTGCTATCGACATTTAGTGGATATTTCAATCCACTTGTTGTGTAATAGTTGGTTAACCAAATGGAAAAGGTATTTTTTGTGATCCACTACTTTTAGAAGGATATTTCGACTGTATTAATCTACCATTTAGATAGAGAAGCCGATCAATTGTGGGAATTGATAAAAAACAAATAGTTGTAGGATGAAAAAGAAGAAATGGAGTGGGTTGTTTTATGAAAATATTTCTTAACATGTATTTCCCTAAAACTCATCATAAAATAATAATGATATAAATTATAGTGCTCATGAAAAAGGAGGGTGAATCTGTCAGGAGTTATGGGGTGATGTTCACAAGGATTGGAATGTATGACCAAAGCAATGTTATCAAAAATGATAGAATAATATATTTAGATAGATTATTTAGTAATATAAAACTACACTATTTAAAGGATCTTGATTTTTGAGAAATTGGTAGTTTTGAATTTGTTCTTCGATGTACTCTCAATGTTGAGATGGATTTTGGAGAATGGTTTTATGGTTTTGAAGATAACAACAGAAGAATGAATTTTCGTGATGGAGTTCAAATGAAAAAGAATTAATGAGTATCCAACCACCAATGGGTCAAAAATCTGGAAAGATTCATAATGGTAACTACCACAATGGGATGGGGAAATGATTCATGTGTTGGAGATAAGGTTACCATTCTCATAAATTTATAAGATATGTGAAGAATACGACCAATGTGATGGAGGAAATGAGAGCCCCACATATATTTAAATGATTCAACTATATGGGGAAATGGTAATATGAAATCCAATTCATTGACCCTCGAGTCTTTGAGGGAAACCAGCATCCGCAGCCACCAAAGTTAATAGAGCAAGGGAAAGCCTATACCACAACTACTACTAATGCAAAGTAAGAAAAAAAGTTGTATTAGGTACACTTCCTATTCACTAAATAATGGAAAAATTAATATTTACCTATGGTTTTATTCATTCATTTATATCCTAAAAATTTTCAAGACATTTTGAATTAAATCCTCGATACTTTGAAGTAGAGATACCCATAAACACATCTTTTAGTGTGATCATTTCAACCCATGTTTTAGAAACTGCTCCTATTGGAGTATGACGGATTATTATTATAGTGAATATCATAATACTTTCCTTCAGGGAATTAGAGAGTACACTAAGCATGGATTTTCTCTTTTTATATCAAACAGAAATCAATTTCCTAGAAAATGAAATATCTGTTCATATTCTGAATCAGCCCATGTTGTTCTAAAAATGAATGGAAGATCATGAATATCCATTTACAAATATATAAATTGTGTGCATATTGATTCCCTGTGATAAATAATAACTTTCCGAAATTCTTGAGTCAAAGGAAGGTATCAACCTAGAGAATATGCATGTCGTTATGAAAAAACACAAATGCATTTCACAATTTTTTACCCAGAATTACCCTGAATTTCGAGGTAGATTTATCCAAACAACTTATACAACGAGCCACCCTTTATCAAAATGTCCCTAAAAGATTTATACTATAGAAAAATAGATGTTACAGAAGAAGCTACAAGAGAACTTGGATAATGGGTTCATACAACCTTGTGCATTTCCTTAGGGAGCGCCAAGGCCCTTTGTATATAAAATAAATAGACAATCCATCAATGTAGAAAATTTTCATGAGACCAATATGATCACCATAAAGTGTATTTTTCTTCACCCTAGTGTTGATGAATTGCCCATTCAACTATGAGAAGATTAGTATTTCTCAAAGACAGATATTTGTTTTTGGATATCATCAACTAAAGGTGAAGAAATAATATATGTAGGAGACATATTTAATTAAAATTTATGATCATTATTTGTTCCTAGTGATGTATTTTAGACATACTAATTTCCCTGAAATATTTATGTATTTTATTAATAGATTCATTATAAACTACCTTTACAAATTTTTGGTACTTTTTTTTGAAAATATTCATTCAATTTCTATGAGAAAGGAGGAACATGAATAAAATCTAAGGAATGTGTTTTAAATATTATATAAAGATAAATTGTATGCCAAATTCATCAAGTGAGATTTTTTGTGCCGTAATCACATTCTTGAAACACCTGATCACAAGTGAGGGAATTTTTGTAGACCCTTGAAAAACCACAGAAATTGAGGAATGTTCCAGATGCACTAGTGGGATGGAAACCGACATTTTTCTTAACATAAAAGGCTAATACTAATGTTTTGTGATAAATTTATCATGATCATCTAACTCATTAACTAAGTAAACAAGGAATGGGGTAATGTATGGCGGGATGAATGAATGTTAGGACATATTAAAGGATATCAAGAAGTGTTTAATCAATTCACATGTACTCACACTACTAAAATAAGTGTAATGCTTTCTGATATACATAGATTCACTACATAACGTATTCGGATATGTGCTAATGTATAATAATAATGTGATAGATTACACATCCTTATAGTTGAATATCCATGGCCCAAACTACACGATACATGGACTAAATGAAGCAGATGTGATCTTTTCCTGTAAAATTTGGTCACACCGCCTCTATAGTGAGAAATGGGACATATATAATGATAATAAGATTCTAATGTATCTATTAACACAGAAAGAAATCAACATGCATCGGGTGAGATGGTTAT
Source organism: Viscum album (assembly GCA_963277665.1). Taxonomy (NCBI): domain Eukaryota; kingdom Viridiplantae; phylum Streptophyta; class Magnoliopsida; order Santalales; family Viscaceae; genus Viscum; species Viscum album. The sequence goes on from OY728137.1 coordinate 1,911,429,042, forward strand.
AGTTAGTTAAAAACTACTATTTCTCTATTCACCATCATCATGTGACGGAAAACAAGGTAGTATATGCACGTAGCAGAATTGAACCTGTTACTCTACCTATGATACATACTTAGAAAGACTTTATCTTCATGGAATTTCAATGAACGGATTTGGAAATCAAAATGGTAAAGAATAAATCCAATCATTCCCCAATTATATCCTAAAAATATTTCCTAGATAATATATAGGAGGAAAAAGGGGATGATTTGGATCATCAAAAGTGGGTTAAAGCGGTAAAGGAAGGGAAGCTATATGAGTTCCACATCTATGTGGATGGATTAAACTAGTTTCTAATAAGGTTTTGTGTCCATTAAAAACCTGATATAAACAATTAGCTATTGGATAATGAATATAGATCACATTTCTTCATCCATCCTAATGTACCAATATGAACTGTTGTCTTAGAGAATGCTCATAATGGGAAAACACGTGGAAGGATATTGTGGGGTATATCTCAAAGTGTTTGGTATATTAGAAAGTTAACCTTGAAAAAAATAACTCCAAAGGGATAATTCCACCATTTACTATACCTATGTGTAAATGGGAGAATATGATTGTGGACTTCATCACTAGTCTCATAAAAACATCCAAAGGAATTAATGCGATAGGAGTTTTTGTGGATTGCTCACCAAGAGAATAAAATTTATTTCTATTCGAGAAGAGTTAACATTTGAACAGCCTTAAAAGATATATCTAATGAAACTTGTGAGGCTACAGGGGGTTCAACTTTTGATCTTATCTGACCATGATCCATGTTTCAAATATATATGTTTGGTAAGTGACCAACATTCATTGAGTAATATATTAAATTTCATCATGACCTATCACCCCCAAACTGAGGCCAATCTAAATGGACAATTTAATTGATCATGAACATTCTAAGAGAGTTTTATTGGAGTTAAAATTTGTATTGTATAAAAATATCCCATTGGTTGAGATTTCATATAAAATAATCATCCACTGGAGTATTCTTATCTCTACATATGAATATATCTTTGTGAAGCGATATAGAACACCAAATTTTTGGGATGTAGATGACGAATGAAAAATACTTGGACTTGATCATTTTCATGAGATTAATGATAAGGTTCATTCCATCCAACAGCATAACCTAAAATATCATTGTTAGATAAAGGGCTATACAGATAATTGGCAAATAGACTTTGAGTTCTATGTTAGAGAAAAATTATACCTTCAAATGTTACCATTGAAGATAGTCATTTGGTTTGGAAGGAAAGGGATGATTAACCCAATGTACATTGGCCGCATTTTTTATCCTTGATTGTATACATGTAGTCGCCAAATAGACTTTCAATTCCACCAAATATGATTAATGGTTTAGATTTGGTCCACGTATCACTACTAAGAAAGTACATACCATACACCACACATGTTATGAATCTGTAGGTGGTGCAACTGGAGAATGACCTATTGTATGAAGAGCATATAATGAAGATCGTAGAGCATAGACACAAATTCATATGGAAAAAAGATGATTAACCTTATCTAAGTGTTGTGGAGGAACAATATGTCGGAAGATACAACTTGGGAACAAGAGGATGTGATGATTGAGAAACAACCTCACAAGTTTTGAACTTAACTTGTAAAAAAAATTGAGGGTCAATTTTAAATAACGGGGGAAGATTTTAATGGCCCACAACATCATCAATATAATTTTTCTTCTTATAATAATTTTATATAGTATAAAATATGTATATCACATTGAGAACCCAATAAAAATAATTCTCATAATTGAATAATGAAATAATTTGTATTTATAAAAGTTAAGGAACCTATACCGATAAAATAGTAACATGAACATTAGGAATACTAATATGACAAATAGAATGGTATCATCACATATGAAATTATAAATAAAATATAAAAATCTTATAAATGAAAATAATATATTATTATTTCATGGTAAATTTAATAAATGTTTTAAAAATGATAAAGTGTTGATATTTTTGAAAAACATAAATATTTATTTTCAATTTTATTAATAATGATTTAAAATATAAATTATTTAAATAATATATATTCATAAATTAATATGTATTTTATAATAAATATAAGATAGTTTTGTGAGACCTAAATTAATTTTTCAAAGGTTCATCAAAGCGATTATAATATTAAAATCTTCATTTTTCAAATAAATGCTGATTTTATCTAAAAATTAAATTTACCATATATTAAAAAAAATTAGAAAGTTGAGTTAATTTTTTAAATCTACACATTGAAAAATATTTTGGGTAAATATTTTGGATTTTTATAAAATATGTTAAATTTAGGTGAATAATGAAATATTTTAATTTAGTGTATTTAACATTATAAGTAAATAAAGGATGTTTTGAGTCATGGATCAGTCATGGATAATATCTATGACCATTATATTTAGCTATATTTCACATGATACTGTATTTATTAGTTAGAATCAAAACTATTTATACTATTGAGAACAATATATAAACTAATGAATATAATAATATAAAACCTCTCTCATCCCCTATAAATACCACCCTCACCAACTCTTTTACTTACATATTCCAAAACATGATAAATTTATAAATTCAAAAAAATTATCTTTCCAAGACCCTTACCCATGTCCAAGAATTTCTGGTTTCAACAAAATTCCAAACCCAAGTTCCTTAAGAGGGTTCTCAAGGAGAAGATATTCAAAAGGTAATATTATCCTTGTTTCTTTTTTAATTTCGTTTTATTTTCTTATTCCCTCCTCAACTACCCTATATAGAGTGTAATGATAACTCCAATATAATATATATACTAATAGTTTTTTATGTTAATGGAATATTCATTATCATTATTTATTTTTCCCTCCTTTTATTCTAAGAATGAAATCATAATATGTACTGCGTCGATTGATAACCTTCACGGATGAACAATTTTAATTTTCCATTACTACCTTCAAGGCTGGTCATAAAATTATTATTGTGGTTAAAACATACTTTAATATGAATATTATATTTTTCTTAATGTTTTTAATTTAATTTATAAACATAATAATAAAATAAATGAAATTATATCTAGATGGACATAAACAACTGCCAAAATAAACTAAACATTTATCATTAATGTTTTTTCGAATGAAAAATTATCATTCCATAGAAATAATTGATATATGAGACCTTTAAAAGATCAACATGTTCATTAATAACACACAATTTTCCTTTAGGATAATATTCTAAATCTGTATGAACTTCCATAATTATTAACAGACCATGAATCCATGAAAATGAATGCTCTTGAAATGAAGAAATTGAACACTATAACTCATAAAAATGGAAATAAATTAACTAAATAAAATTATAATAAATAAGATAAATTTATATTTGATTATTAATTATGTAGTTATGAAATATATTTTGACTAACCAGGATATTTAGTTCAAGAATTGAAATCGTTCGACTATAAGGTAAGGGGATTCTCAGACAAACCTCCCTTTCATTGGGGTTTCCCTCTCTCTCAAAAATTTAATATTGATATTAATTTAATTTTCCATAAATAAAATTTCATTATTCTTCACATTTATTTTAATGGATATACCTATTTCTATATTGGGTTTATGAGAAATATAATGATTACCCAATATAATTATTCTTTAAAAACACATATTTACTCCTCTCATGATTGTTTCTTATTTACTAAATAATGATGATTCTTATACCAAATATGTTTTTCCATTTTTAATATGGGTACCCAAAATTTTATTATTGAATGTATGATTTAAGAAATTCTTATAAAAACTAGTAATTTTTAGGTTTTATTTTATGGATATGATTGTAATATGTTATATGTAGATTGCATTATTATGTAAATGTTATGATGTGACATGTGGACCTAAAATTTCATATCCCACCAATGCATTGTGAAATGCGATGTATATCATGAGACGATGTGTATTATTTGTGAAAATTATCCTATATTTGTTTTCAAAATGATGATGTTATGATTATGCCCATTTGTTATTTGTAACACGATGATAGTTTTGTTTAAAACTATGTCTGGTATATTACCACAAAGAAACAATGTTTCATTTTAAATAATTTTCAAATTTCATTCATTTACCTAATGTTTCACTTATGATGATAATAATGATCCCATGAATATTTTATGATAATAATGACTATAATCCCACATGTTATATTGTTTCATGTCTCTTATTCATCGAATTACTATGATCTTTGATAAACTCTTTCATTAATTTATATCATTCGGAGAGTAAATGTAATAATAATAATGTTAGATTTAGAAGGATAAAGAAGAATTTTTAAATAAATTATTGTTTTTTATTATGAAAAATTTATGTATGTTCCTAATTTTTAAAATTCTCTAAACCTTTGGATCCTGGTTTTGTATTACATTTATGTTTTTATTCATTAAAATTATGTAATACACATGTTGGAATAATTAGGTTATCTATATTCACTTTCCAGACTACTATAATAACTCAAATACGATTTACAATTATTTCTCCATAAAAACTATTAATAAATATTCCAAAATAAAAATGAAAATATTAAATACCACTTCAATGATATTTATTCCCATGCAATTTATAATAATATTAATAAATTTAATAATTAGTTTATGTGGAATCTTAAAGATATAAGATGCTACAGAACTTAATTTTTATTAATAGGATAAGTGGAATAAAATATTATCAATGAATTTTCCAGTATACATTCATAAAATCACATATAGTCTATAAAATATTCTATCATTTTTAGGAATAAATTAGAATAAGGTTTCCCATACACAACATTCCAAATATTTGAAATCTTGCATGGAAGTATCCAATATTAAAAAATATATATAATACATTTCATGGATTGATCTTTCCTATTATTAATATAATAATAATAATATTTAAATGAAATTATACCCTAAAAATGAAATTTTAAAATAATTCAATTGATGGAAATAATAAAAGGATTTTCAATGATATGTCTACTGTAATTAGAAAAATCCAAGGGTAAACCTAGAAATTTTTTAGAGAAAAAAAATTTGGATAATAAATTATATATTCTTTTTGTAATCATTGATAAATTTTGTAACCCATCTAACGATCATTCTATATCATGCGATTAGAAACACGAGAATCCATCCATCAAGAATTAGGAATAATGATAAGAAATCATGATAATGAGTATAAAAAAAGAAAGATTAAATATAACATAATTGAACCTATTTCAATGTCATAATGAAATTTCCATTCAAAAAACGAATTTTATTTCATAACACAATTGATAATCATCCTCATATTAAAATACCATATAATCCTATTGAAAATAATGAGATTCTTAATAAAAATAGATCTATATTTTTAACTCTCACACACACCCTCCAGAGAACATTAACATATTTATTATAAAAAATATTGAGTATAAAAACAATATTATTTTTAAAGGAATTATTTCTTTTTGATTATTATAGAGGTGTATTTATAATCTATGCGAGAATATAACCACCGAATAGTAATAAATAAATAAATTTTAAACTCCTTACCTATCATAAATGGAGATTTAGTATTACATAAGGTAAATTGGATAGGAATATGATTATGGATTGAAAAAAAATTATCCATTAGTTTTCAAAAAAATATTGGAACAAAAAGGAAACTAAAATGTAAAAATACTTCTATACAACACAAATTTCAAATTAAATAATTTTTTTAGGATTGATTGAAACTATTACTAATGAAAATAAACTAACTATTATAAATTTATATCTATCTAAAAATATTATAATAATTATAAATAATATTTTTAATACTCTCAATGTTCATTATTGATCCTTAATAAAAGAGAATGAGATTATCCATATAGACGTGGTGTGAGGGTAAAGTTAATCATATACTAACCTGAATAGTCCTATTCTCCTCAGGTTTAACCATTTTAATTATAGAACAACTAATATCATCTTTATCAATGAGGAAAAATATTTTAGAGGTTGTTTTATCTTTTTTTTACCCTACATGAACATGTAAAGTAATCATTGGGATCACCCTTAATAAGAACATAAATTTTCACATACCTATAGAAACTATAAACTGAGCTAATATACATATCATTAAATTTATACAACCTAAGGAACTAACAAATAAATATCTATTTTATTTTATCTATTTTTTTACCAATATCATGATTCAAGGAAACATTAATATTTCATATTTTTCTCTTTAGCATGTTCACAAAATTTGAGGCAGTAAATAGGTAATCTGGGATCATCCCTCTATTTATAGAAACATTATTTCGGTGAAACCATATTTTAAAACTCCCTTTTTATATATTTAACAATAATTTTAATTGTGGTATTTTATAGAGTGTTTAAGGGGGTATTTGTTATAATCACATAGATTATGTAATCACTTGGGATCAGTGGAATCAAAACATGAAAATAAGAGTTTATCTCCCATAAAAAATTAAAATATATTAAAAAACTGTAAAACATTCTAAAAAAATAAAATTATATAATATCCAAATAGTTTAGATATAATATATTAAATAAACCATTAGGTCCAACAATAATTGTGTCTTGAAATTAATAGATAATAGTTTTGATATGATCTCTCATTTGTGTGTGTTTAAGTTAGTTATTTTCTTCATTACTAGTAACTTCTAGAATGATATCATAATTAAGGAGATGTTTTTTATAATCATTAATATTAAACAAATTACGAATTTATATAACAATTTAATTATTTATCTTATAATTTTTATCAATAATTTGATACCCCTGTTTGAGTTAATTTTGAGGATGAATGAATTTTTGAGCCTTTTAAAGGGTTTGGAGGAATTTTTTTTACAATATCCATATTTTATCCATTTAACTATGTTTCCCTCCTTAAGAACATTTTAATTCATTTTCATAATAGATTTTATGTTAACAATATTCCTAACATGATTGTTTTATTTATCATTATCAAAATTCAATTGAGACAACCTATATTGAAGGGAAATAATATTATCTTTATAATAGATAATATAAATATCTTACATTTCATAGAATTACTTGATCCAAGATATCAGCATTTGGTTTAAAACATAATTATTAACTGTGAATTCATAAAGCTCATCATTATCATGAAAAGAATTAAAAATATTTAAAATAATTGACTTACAGTCCTACTGGATCAGTGAAGCATTATTGAGTCAAAAAGACAACATCTATTTTTTTGATTAAGATAGAATAATCATAATTGAATGAATATCCAAATTATTTCTTGGTAGAGTACATAATCTGACATAATATTAAAATCTAAGGATATATTCACTAGAAAATGTACTAACAAGTCTAATAACAACGATTTTCGTAGAATTTGTTTTGTACACATCATATTTGGAACCACTTTGGTTGAAATTAAAGTGATTATTAACATACATACAATATATAATCTAACTAATAGATATAAGGTCCACTAATGGTCTCGTACTATATTGAGATTCCAAATTTGAATTACTGTTTCCAAACATAATTCATGGTGCATTTACAATCTTATGGATTTATGATATTTCTATCCATATAATGATTACATCCTTATATATATGGAAAACAATTATGAAAGGACAAAATAAAGTCTTTCCTATATGTTTCATATCATAGTTAATCCTTTAATGATTAGAATTAACAACTGAAATACCTTCTAGTATCAATGGGAAAATAAACCAAATGATTTCCATACTTTTTATAGACACATTAAGATTAATAACCTTATAACATAAATTTTCATTATTTATACAAATGAAACTATTAAAATGGGAAAAAGGATCTACTAAACCAATTATCATAAGATTATGTTTAGAAACTAGTATCTTTATTGTTCTGCCAATTTCTAAGTCATCTAGAACTCTATAAATATTAATACAAAAATCCATTTGTAATTATAAATTACTATAAACAGCTTTCCACCATATACTTGTTGTTTCTTCTTATAAAAATATTTATTTACACAATGCTTCTTGTATTTCAATTTTCTCTTCTCAAGTAACACAATGAGACTTTGGTCAGTAATTCCTAGTTATGTTACAAGTTCATCATCAGGTTATTCTTCTGATGATGAATCATGTAATTTTTTTTCTCGTATACTCTTAATTCCACTAGGGATTAACTAATGATAGATTTTGATTCATTTAACTTTGATAACAATAACGCATTCTCCCAAGTATATTGAACTTAATTTAATTCCCTATATGATATCCTAAGTATAAATCCTTTTGTTTGACTTACTTATTTTCTATTAAGTAAATATCATCAATAGTATATATACAATTTGTTAAAAATGAACCATATTATCATGAGGATTGCAATGATCCATTGACTTTAATTTTTTCATCATCTTTATTTACACTATAAATATCCAAATTGAAAACTGATTCTTTACGCTCCTCCTCAACTATAACACCATCATTTTCCTTTTTCACATAAATATTGTTACCAATATTAGAATCTAACATGAATAATATATACTCCTCCTCCTCTACCAAATCACTATATGTCTACTTTTTTTATAATTTGTTCTTATTCCCCATTTAGGTTCATTTCTATTCTCATTTTCATTTCGTATACCTAAATCATCCTCCCTTCCAATGTTTTCATAAGTAAACTCTAATTTCACCATTATCCAACCCATTTCATGAAAAAACTCTTAACATTCTCCAAAATTATTTCCCTTTTATCATCCAAAATTTCTATATCCTTTCTATATTACTTCCCAACAACATTTCACTTTCATTTTTTTGACTCTAACAGTCTAATACTTGTTATCGGTAAAATTTTACTTGGAAATATGTTTATGAATAATTATATTATTTGAAACATCATGACAAAAAATATTTTTGAAAATATACAAATAAATAATATATCAATATTCCATATAAACTTAATAATTTTACCCATTAAGAATCTGATTCAATAATTAGGTAAAAATGATTCAATATTAGAATAAACCGAGATACCTATATAAAAAAATATACATTCAATTTTTTGTCATCAAAAATTAGAGAAATCCAATTCATAATTTAACATCAGTAATAATTTGTAGATTCTTAAATATTTTATTAATCCCATGAAGTCATATCCATTTTATTTCATTCGAATGAATCTATATAATTATAATATAATTTAAATAAAATTCAAAAAAAAATTATAAACACCTGGACTGGAAATATTATTTCATATTATATATATATATATAATACTCATAAACCTAAAAAATATGAAATGAATGAAACCCTTACCTACTAAGATAATTCTCTAGTCATCCATTCTCAAAATACTTGAAATATGGATCTTTATATCACCAGAGTAACACAACATATCTCATCTAGATGAAATGATTTTTGTAATAAGAATATTATTTCATTATTCCACTCACATTTTAGTGTTGATGAGTTTTCAAAAAATGAGAATTTCACATATTCATCCCCTATGATATTCTTCTTATGGTATCCACATATATAAAAAAAATCATTCTACTTCCCACCTCACATCCTTAATATATTTTCAAATGAAAAAACATCCATTATAATTTTCTTTCATAATTATTCATTGGATCCCAATATTTAGTGTAATTTTCTAATAAACCCTTCACTATATCATCTTTTCTAGAAAAAATATTCAAACTGAAAGGATTTTAAGGATTGAAATACCAATTTACTGGTTAATATGACATTTTACCATAAAAGATTTAAATAAAAACAACCCCAAATGTACATGACCAATTCTCCTATAGAACACCATTATGATCATCATCATCATCATTATCATTAATATAAGAAATTATAGTATTATGAGACCCCTTCACATTTATCAAATAAAAATAATGAATCACTTGGAGAATTGGGTAATACACAGATAACTGTACATATTCATGAATGAAAAAAAAGATATCATCAAGAGAAAAAACAGGATTGACAATAAAAGAGATCATTGGAATAAACATAATCATTTCTTACGTTAGATTTATATAACTAGCGTCTTTGAGATATCATAACCAAATGTGGTTGTAAGTGGAAATAATTGTTCACATGACATGTTTTCCCTAAAGAAACTATTTGAAAATCTGTTTTATCAACCACGAACTTTATAAATTTTTATAGTTAACATTTTATAGTGTATTTTTAGGATTATATTCCATTTTTATCATCCAAAATACCTTTGATTACATGAAGCTACATCATCTGATTTTTTTTTTCTAACAACTATGAATGTGATTTGTGTTGATCTCACCTCACTATCTCCATGTCTAATGTAGTATAAACTATATTTACATGAAGTTCTAATCATGCCACCTCAAATTGTGAACTCTTGTTCCTAGGAAAATGGAGACTATCAGAACCATTCCTCCGATATTGGGAACCAAAATAAAATCCTAATCTATATAAGTTACTATTCTTCTATAAAACATCCTCTACAAAATCATCTATATAATGACATAAATGATTGTGTGCATGCTCCCTTGTAGGGATGTTTACATCTTTTTCTTATCACAACCCATCCCCCAGGGATCCTTCCCTGACTACCCCAATATCTACTCCAATAGTCCAGGGGCTAGCCACTAACACTGAGTAGGCATATCCCAATCAAATGGGATGCATTTGATTATGTACCTATACAAATGCATAAAACTCCAAGAAAAAGATGATGGATGGTGAATAAAATATGTACACAAACATAAGGTATAAAAATAGAAAATATAAGGTAAAAGAGGATAGAATACAAGAACAACTGAAATAGAAAAGTAAAAGTAAATTTATCTTGAACTAGTCCACAAAAAACCCAACCTGAAGGGTCAATATTGAAATATCTGTCTGAAGTCGCAGAAGCATGTCTCAACTGTCGGGTCACTCTAAGAATCACCCTGCCTCGATCCACCATGTAATCTTTCAATGCATCGATTTTCTATAAAAGACATGATATGTGTTGGAGAAGTCCATGTAGGGGTGATTAAAAAACGTAGAATCGACCCTAAACCACAACGGTATACCACAACAGAATGCACAAAAAAGTCTACCAAAGAGGTACAAAAAATGTAACCTCTAAAAAGTACAGTCAAGAGAGTCCCTAGATTTATATCACACCAATATTACCTAAGGTATATAATGTAAGACTATCAGTAGTATGGATGAAAATTTTATACTACTAAGGGACTCATCCCTCATGGGACAATAAGGTCTGCTCTTCTGTCCGGCCACTAAGGTACTCTCATCTATTGGGAAACTAGGCCACTGATGTCCGCTCATCATCTAGGCCACTGAGGTCTGATCGCCACATCCTTCTCATCACAGCATTAAGTAGGAATTTCTATTGAAGCATGATTGATTTTGAGGGAATTTAATACTCAGTCCATAATTCATATCTCAACATCCTGGTTAACTCCATAGGAGTATTCCAAAATTATTGTCTCATATCAAGGGTCACAACACCACAAATGAATCATCAATCAGACACATTATTTGGATGTTATTCTCGTTTTACTAAAAAGGGGCTGGTTGGGTCTGGCCCCAGTCGGGCCGACCTGACACAACCCATTCAGTCCTGTCCTATGGGTAAGCCCTCTGGGTCTTCTTGACCTGGCCCATAAGTCCACCCGTCGGCCAGGTCGTCCTCTAGACTGGCCCATGCTGGCGGGTCTTTTTCTACCAAGCTGGGTCACCCAACGGTCTGGTGTCCCCATGGCTCAACCCACTCTGATGGGCTAGTTTGCTCCAGGCCAAACACAGTAGGTACTACGTCCACCCTATGTCGCATGCCCGACTCCGACAGCCGCCACCCCCGCACATGGTCCTGTGGACCGCATGTTTCCTAACTTGATGCGGCACCCCACTAGCATCATAGATCCGCACCGCCACTATTTGAAAGATGTTGCCCCCTCCACCTGACGCAGTGCCCCACAAGTGTCATGGTACTGCACCGCCACGGTCCACTGGTCGAGACCTCCGCCGTTGAGGCACAATGCCTCCCAAATGCAGCCACTGTCATGGGCCTCCACTTCCTGTGTCTCCGATCCACCTCCAGTGGCGGAGACTGTGGGATATACTGTCGTCAGCCTTCAATAAGGCGGCCCTTTCCACCACCATGACTCTCCTGGTTGTTGCCTTCCATCATCACCACTATGGTCCTCCGTGGACCACAGTTTTCATTGCTCCACGAATAATAGAGAAAATGGGTGGAGAAGAATAATTCACGGTGAAAACACAAAGGATGGACCACCACCTTTGTTAATGTCGACGTGATTCATCCTTGTTATGAGTTTAATGAAGGATAACCAAAACAGAATCCAACATCTCATAACTCCCCACATGAAAAATCCCAATTCCCTCATGAAAAAATGACCCTCGGATTAACTATTAAGTGGGTCAATCAATTTTTATTGTTTATAAAGAATGAATGGGGAATCCAATTCATAAACAAAATCATACCTAGAAAAATAATCGGTCGGCATCAGGGATAAGACATCATTTGCAATATTTCAGGGGACATCACTATTCATAGTATCATCGATCATCGATCTATGATATTTCATCATTGGTAATTCTTATTTCATCTTCATTCATTGCTTTCCAACATAATTCCACTAGACCCTCAGAGAAATATCTGGTGTCATCCCCTATTCTCATATCTCTGTTAATTCACATAATGGAGGAAACGCATTTTAGTATTTTTTTACACTAAGTCACAACATCATTATGCTATTTCATTTGTAAAATTAAACTGTTTCCTCTTCATTGTGTTGAAGTAAAATATTTTCCAATAAAATAAAACGTTAATTTTATATTATTTCTTTCAAAAATGAACGAAAATTATATTTTACACTCGGACTACGATGGTCGAGGTTAGGCCCCACCTAAGAAAAGAACAACATCATGAGATCAATGGTTATATTTTATTTCCAATCTGAGTTACCTTTTACAAGTTATTAGAAATAAAATAATCTTAATTATTTTATTAACGGTCACTTCCCAAAAACTACTTTCCAAAGTTGGACCATGCTGGCCAATGTAAGGCTCCGCCTAAGGAAAGAACACCCTTAAGAGCTCAAATGTGGACCCATATTTTTAATATGAGTCACCATTCATGAGTTATAAGGATTTGAAAAATCAAAAATATTTTATTTTATTATTTTATTTACGATTCTTCCATTTTTGGGTTTTCAAGCTGGAAGCCCATTATGATTAAACTTAAGTCACACCTGGGGTAAACCCTCTATTATGAATGCAATGGTTCCCTTGGTATTTTTCTCCAGGAACCTGTTTGATATTTATTACATTTTTTAGGAATAATAATCACACATGATATACAAAACATAACATTTTTTGGTAGACCATTCTGGACACAACATGCTTTAGAATAACATGCCATCTCCGCACCCGGTCTCAAAATGATTCTTAGTAATTTTAGAAAAATACAACTGAGAAAATCGGGGTCATTAAATCTTTCCCACCTTAAGTCTTTATGCCACTGAATTCCAAACAATGGGATTTACAAAATGATGAGGTTACAAGCACGAACCTAAGACTCCTGCTCCCATATGCTATCCTGGACATTCTTGTGCTACCATGAACCTGCGCTAGAGGAATTGATCACCCACAGAGGGTCCTCTCATGTCAATCCTCTATTTCCATCGGATATCTACAAAAGCTACCATGTTTTCAACTTACAGATTTACCCTGTCAATGACGTGTGATGGGTCATGTGTATATCCCCTATATGTAGTTGTTTCTCAATTTCTCTATGGGGCTATTATCCCAGAAATATAAGAAGTGATCAACATGGTGAGTTGGTCAACGATCACTCAGTTGGTACTCTGTCCCCTAGATGTGCATGATTAACCCGACAATAAGTTTGTCGATATTATTTCTCAATCCATTCTTAGTACACCATGGAACAAAAGAGGAACCCCTTCTAAGCATAGGGGCTCAACATGGCATGTTGGAAAATAATGAAACTAATTAAAAAAGAAATCACCTTTTATATCACCAGGTAATAACAGCTTCAACCTATTCTATCATCCCCTATGTCCACCTTAACACCCAAATTCATATCCTAATTAATCTTACAAATCCAGGAATAAAATTCCCCTACATTGAGACCTCATAATGGAACACTGTGTTTCCCCACATTTTGAATATCAATCATGGGCATTCCTTGGGGAAAACAGAACACGTAATGTCTCCCTGTCAGTATCATTAAGTTGTGACTCCCATACCAAATTTAATATTAGAGGGGTAATAACCACTGATTAGAGAAATGTCTGATCATTTCCATCCATGAATGATAACTATAAAGAGGCCAACTGGTTTGTTTCCTTTTTCAACAACTAAAAACTAGATCTCTTACTAAGAGCATCCGCTACAAATTTTTCCATACCAAGGGTATATACTACATCTAAGTCATAGTCCTAGAGGAACCCCATTCATATTCTCTATCTCAATTTCAAAACCTTCAATGATAATATATACTTGAGAATATTCCGGTTATAGTTGTCGGTAATCTGTTCTTCCATAAGGTAGTGTCTCCACATCTTCAATGTGATGACTGCTGCGACCAAATCAAGATCGTGGGACACCTATTTCTACTCATGTGGTCTCAAATGACATAAACCAAAGGCAATAAAATATTTCATCAACATCAAAAAAATGAACCCCAGGCACTGATGCATCGCAAAACACTATGTTATCAACTCCCACATCTAGTAATATTCTGATCAGAGCACTCTTCAAACTCTGTCTTAACTACTGAAAAGACTACGAACACCTTTTCGTACATGCAAAAGGCTGCCCCATTCAACTTATTGATGTATTCATCATCCCTTTGGTAGTGGGAACTCGTTCACCATGGCTACTTGGTTAATGTTTATGTAATACACACATAACCTCAAACACTAAGTCTTACTATGATATTCCTATGAAAATCCCCCACCTACACCCTCTTCTCACAATTCTCTATGAAATACATCTGACATATTGATGTTGATATCAGTGCTATATGATGGTATAGAATTATGTAGGAGTCCATCTTCCTGTGTGTAGGTAATCCTGGAACCATATTTAGGAAATACATCCCCATACTCCACCACTAATGCAATGAATTGAGAAATCAAAACATCCACTTCCACATGGGTGATCCTGGACGACTAATGTGTGATCGGCTACACCCTCATATGCTAGAGTTTATCTTCTGATGCGTGGGTTTTATTTTTCACAGTCCAAGGAAACCCACATTCCAATGTTGTGGACATACCACAACCTTTTTCATGAAACAGTGAATCTTAGCAATAATTGTGGATGACCATTACATACCAAAACAAACCTAATTGGGCCTCCATTTCTCCTCCATGATGTTCAAACAGAAACCCTTACTACAAGAGTTATATCTCACCATCAGCATAAGTGTGACTATTGAATCTCCTCTCATATAAATCTCCATACATAAGGGTAATGTAAACAGTTTAGCCAGAAACTATTGTTATTTCAAATAATTAATTGAATGATGGAATGATTAGAACCTATTTTTATTAATGCAGTAGCTTAGAGTAGAAAAAGACCATACCTCGAATCATCTCGGAAGCCCTTGGGTCATATTCCTTGATTGTATGCAGCTACATCCTACCCCTATCATCCAGATCCCTAATCCTGGTGTGGAACACATTGGGGTGGTGGTTGTAACATGACCAAATGTATACCACCTCCTGCTTATCTCCAAACTCCTCTTCCATATCTGTCACCCTATAGACTCATTTATTCCTATCACTGTCTCTGCCCTGGTGGCCCATCCACCAATTCACTATCAGCCTGATGGGCTGGAAAATCTCTAGCGAGATGTCCCCTCCCATATTTTGAAATGTATTACCTCTTAAAAGGCTGATTGGACTCAACCTATGAGCCCTTATCTATAGATCCCCTATCTTGGGAACTCTTCTTGAAACATCTCACATGTCCATGTCCTTGAGACTGACGCCAGCTCCATTCTTTCACACTGATGACATCCACTGGCTGCATCTACTCACCCAAATGACTTTCTACCACAATGGTTCTCTCTAGCACCATATCTTATGTAGGAACACATAGGGGAATAGTGATGGCTCATATTTTCCAAAAAAATACTACGCTCGGAGGTCTGATCCCTAAAACACTTGTTGTATTGCATTCATCGAGTACCTGAATCGGTCAGTATGACTCAATGAATACTCATATATCATCATTTCATCATGTTAAATCTGTTGAAGATCATGGGAACACATAACCATTAGCTTTTATGGTGATATCCCCTTATCTAAGAGAGGATCTCAAGCTCTAACCATGGAAGAGTCACCTCATCATAAGATCAGGTAATCTAAACCCAACCATTTCCCTGACAAACCATGTAGATGGCTCACTTCCAATACCTCAAACTGATCTGATGGTGTCCTAACTGGTTCGAAAAATCTGTAACCACCCCAAGAGAGTCCTTAGCTTCCCATGAGTCAGGTTCTCATTGGAACCTGTTGGGCATCTCTCACTGAAAATCGTGAGGTGCGCTCAGCTCACGCATCTCATCTACTACTACTACGAGTACCATGTGCTACTACATAGGTGGTGGTATAGATGTTACACCACCCGGTGGTTCTATCTCAAGTATTATCCCATGTACCCATCTCGTCACCCCTCAAATCAGCCTCATGATCACACATTTGAATCATAGCTGGTTGTCAACGTAGAAGCATCTTGAAAAAACCACGATGTTCCACGATCAAAAGAATACACCTAGTGAGATGACTCAAGAACGACATATAAAACTCAACCCATTCATATATGATGCATGTACAATCCTTTTTTCTATTCAAAAACTATTTTTTTACCGAGTCGAAAAGAAGATTTCAGGGTCATCAGTGGCCCGATGGACAAGTGGATCTTCATCACACGACGAAGCATAGTGACCCATTGAGGATGAGTCCCTCGGAACTATAAGATATTGAGACTTACGAATGATAGTCTTAATTTTTATATATTAGGCTATACCTATGTGAGATAACTATAGTGACACTCTTGGCTGTACTTTTTAGAAGTTACACGTCGTGTACCTCTTTGTTGGTTTGATTAGTGTATTTATTTGTGGAATACATTTGTGGTTAGGGATCCGTAGTGACTATTGTATTACTCACCCCTACATGTGCTTTTCTCATAAGTATCTTGTATTTTGAAAAAGCTTTACACTTTGACAGAGTCCTTAGTGGACCAGAGCCACGTGGTGCTTAGAGTGACCCGACAGATGAGACCAGCTTCTGCGACTTCAACCATCTATTTATGTACCAATCCTTCATACAGGGTTTCAGGAATGAGTCGAGGGTAAAAGCGAATTTTTGGGCATTTTAAAGAAAAATATAATAAAATTAGAATCTTATTTTATTCAAATATGTTTTAATTCAATGTAACGATGAGGAAACTATTCAATTTCACAAATGAAACAACGTAATGATGTGGTGAATCGGGAAAAAAAAATTCTAAAACATGTTTCCTTCGTTATGTGGATTAACAGTTATACAAGATTAGGGTATGGCACATGAGATTTCTCTAAGGAACTAGATGAATTCGGTTGGTGAGAAATGAACGACGACAAATGAAAAATTGACGAGGATAATGGATCAATGATCGATGATCAACATGGTGATGAATCATGATGTCTCTTAACATATTTCCAACGAAGACCGATCCCTGATGCTTACCGATCCTTTTTCCAGGTGGGAGTTTTGTTATTTATGAATTGGATTCCCCATTATTTCTCTATAAAGAAAGAGCACGAATCAAACTACTAATAGGTTGATCTAAGGTTCATTTTTTCTTGTGGGAATTGGGATTTTCCATGTGGGGAGTTATGTGAAGTTGGATTCATGTTTTATTTATCCTTCATTATACTCATAACAAGGATGAATCACGCTAACATTAATTAAAGCACACCCTAAAAGCTCAATGACAGACTTCAATTTTCAATATGGGTCGCCATCCATACTATTTAATGATTTGAAAAATAAAATATGTTTATTTAAATATTTTATTTATGGTTATTACATTTTTCAGGTTTTCTCACTAGAGGCCTCCCCCAACTAAAATTAAGTCGCACATAGGGTAAACCAACCATTTTGAAGGTAATTGTGCCCTCATATATCTCATATAGGCACCCATATAAGAGTTTTTCCGCGTTTTTTGGAAAACTTATCACAAACGCTATTTAAAAAATTAACAGTTTTTTACGCACCATTCTGGTCACAACAAGCCTTTGAATCACACATCACCTTAGCCACTGGTAGTGGAATTTTCTCATAATTTTCTAAAAATATAACATGGAAAATAAATGTCGTTACAAATCCCATTGATAAACTATTGATACTACACATCCTATACCCATACTCATAACAATAGTCGTTACCCAAGAATACTCCAATTTTTGATATTATTGACTAGAAAATACCAAATAAATATACCCTTTTCACCGATAGAAAAATAAGGAACACTATAAATATTTCCCTGTAGTTTCTAACTCAGATCTACATTCCCATCAGTTTGCAATATATGACCGATTATTTTTTCATCTTCCATTAGATTAACAATAGAAATAGACTCTAAAGATAATTTCTTCCCAATTTTGTTGTGATAAACCATATCTATATGACACATTAGATAAAATTAATAGTAAACAATTATCCAATAATATGATCCACCCAAATATCCATGAACATTACACTACACATTGTAAGGATGTTGTTTCTAATAATCTACTTAGTGATTAATTTCATGATTATGTGTTGAGATAATTACCTTATTAATGGGAGTATTGATATAGTCATCAAATATCTACAATATTTACCATTAAACAAACATAACCATTTTAGTATCTATATCTAATTAAATTGGAACCCAAAATCAAGAAGAAATATCATGAAGGAACGTCTGATTACAAAGGATCAATTTGAGATAATAATACTAATCCAATCCATTGAAAATGAATTCTTTAAATTAGAAATTTTAAAATTAGTAGTCCACTCATGATTTTGAAAATATATTGGTTTCATATACAAGGATCCAAATCTATATGCATACTACTTGAGATCAACTAATGGGAAAAGAGAATGAAACATTTCCTTTCCTAGGTGAAATACATTTCCAAATTGAAATACCCAAAATTTATGATGGTAAACATAAAAATATTCATTTTGTCATGGATTTGTCCCCTTATGAAGTGAAATTATTCAATGATTGTGTTGTTTCTCATAGCCATATTCTCATAGTCAAAATCTAAGTTCACCTTTATATGATCCATAGAAATTTTCATAACAACACTTCCAATAATTTAAACCCATAATGAATCAAATAGTATTGTTATTACATAAAAACTCATATTGTGACTCACATAAAAAATACCATGACATGTTTTAAAAAATTAAAATATTATTACATAATCCATTATTGATTCATTATAGATTCCTCATGTTTGAATCCAATTCCTTTCATCCTCAAAACCCCATGGAAATTCTATAGTTGTGTAAGGTTGAATTTCCATTCACATCATTACGTTGAGAGATATCATCCTTCCCCTTTCCCCTAATATAAATAATACTATTACTATTAGGATTAGTATTAATAATATTGATGATTATAATGATATTAAAAAAAGTTGTAATAATAATAATAACATTAGTAATATTAATAATAAGTGTAAGGAAAATCATAGTAATATTAATAATAATATAATCTGTAATTACTATTTTTAATAATTAAAATAATAATTACAATAATCTAAGTAGATTCATAGTGGTATAATAAACACACACCCATAGTATTGAAGGATAGGTGATATCCTTGACATGTGGTAGCCTATCCAACTAGACCTCATATAATTTCTACGCCCGATGTCACAAAATTTTTGGCATGAAGTCATTAGATCATGTCCATAGGGACCTATTGAATTTGTAGTTATTTTGTATTAGTACCCTAATTGTAATGAATCACTCCTTCAATCCAATCATACAACCTCTAGTATTTTCAATATAAACCCGTAATTTACTCATTGTCCCATATATAACATCTCATTTTCCCCATCTCACATGAAAAAAGTCGTTCATATTGTCAGTTTAACATGTCCAAGGGCTTTAGAGAGATTATGATTCTCATTAGAAGTTTTTTTATGATATTAGGAGAAATTTAGTAGACTTTCCAGTATCCAAGGATGTATTTTCAAGAGGAGTTCACAAAATCAAATCGGCTTGTTGAGGGGTCTTTTGAGACCATGTTTTGAACAACCTTGGCACATCACATGACTTCTATGACTATGAGAGGATCCAAAAATTTCCCTCATTATTTCCATTGTATATTTTACATGTTTTGGGTTTATCAAGAGGCTATATGAGTGTTGTTTAGGACAATAAAACTTCCTATTTTTGATGCATCACATCAAAAGTAAAAGGTCTTATAGAGATGTGTGAGAATTTATAGAATATTTATTTTGGTAATCATTGGCGAGACAAATGGGGAGATTGAGGTCTCCTGGAAAACACAATTCCCTACATGTGATGGGGATGAAATACAACCATACTTTCATGAGATGAGGTACACATGTCGCTAGTGTCTATGGTGCCTTGAAGATCACCAGGGGTGCATCGCCTGACCTTTATGACTAAGATATTTTATTGTCTCCCTTGTTGTTGTTTTCTTTTTTTTAATTTATTAAGGTAGGGAATATCATGAGTTAGATTTATTGTTGTCAAGGAAAAAAATTGTCCATATTGGTGACACATCGTGTGAATTTTACGACCAAAATAGTCTCCCAACATTTGTGTATTTTCCTCGTATTTTCAAGGGACTTATGGATGGTTTTCTTGTAACCCCATGGTTGATAGGCTGGGTGACATGGGGTAGATTATCTATCTCCCATAATATGATCATTGATTTATTTGGGAACCTTTGAAATATTTTATTGACCTTTTTAAAGGTTACTTTAGAGGATCTTCCACAGACAATGCATTTCGCACGTATCCTTTACGTGAATTTTTGATGGTTATGTGATCACATGTCTATCAGAGTCCCATAAATTTAACGAGTCTTAACTAATATCATATTCAAATTTTTAAGGAAAATAATACCTGTATTCTAGTATTTATTCCATTTTGAATTTTCTAAATCTCATTTAGTGGGATTCAATAAGTGACCCTAGGAGAAACATCCGTAGGGGAAAGGGATCAGTTATGAGGAAATTAAATGTCCACTTGATTTTTTGGGACTATAAAAAATTGGTTTCTTGGGAGATTATTGGTCTTCAATGTCATGTTTTTTATTTTTCAATTATTACTATAAATAGGGAAGTAGAGATGGGTTCACACATTTTCTACTCCATTCTACAGATCTCTCTCCCTACATCTATTTCATAACCTCGACACAAGTGCTTCATGAAATACATGTTTGTAATAATTTTCCATGAGGCCATTTCTGAGAGATAATCTATAAAAGAATGATTTTTTCCTAGTGAATACTCGAATAAAAAATTAACTTTCCTTTAGAAATATATTCAAATTTGAATGTGTGGATTCATGATTGTCTTGATAGTTCCATGAGATCTTAAATATTGATCGAAAACTCCTTTTACTATTATAGAGATCTGGTGACCAGGTCAAAGGAATATGATCAAAAGTCTTTGAGGGGTCATGTGGTTTCATTATTCCATGTGGGTTTATTCAACCCAATGATAATGTTCACATGTACCTTTCAATAAAGACGAATTCCTCCTACAATCAGAAAATTCAGTGGTTTTTAATTGGGGCTTCTTATTAGGAGGGAGCTATAGAATGAACTATAGATGTCCCTTCGAGGTAAGATAAATTTATTTTTAATTTTTTGAGGTTTTGAACCATATTGGATGGTATGAGGATATCTAGATATCACATACATCTGCCTACTAAAACTAGGATCTAATGATAGAGTTGTTCAATCAATGGGGTCACGAATCAAACACTTTCCACCCCATGCATAGAAAGTCGGGCATAATTCATTGGGATGTGGAGTAGATATCTGGAGAAACTATATTTTTTGGGATGTATTTTGAGTTCTTCCCCCTTCGTTCCACTAGAGATGATGTAACGAGGACTCCCCCTCACCTGAGAACTGACTAGGATTGCCGTAAATGCCCTCCAGAATGATCCTCTTCTATGAGAGGATATTCCATTCAAGACATGGGTAGGATAATTCATGATGAATGAAAATTCTGAGAAATAATAAATGAATCTAAAGGGATAACTATTGAAGGAATCCCATAGTTCACTAGGTTCTTACTGTCCTATGGTTAAGTAAGTGAAGTTTAAATAGTAGGGATTGGTGGTTGTACCTGGTGTTGGACATTATTTTCAAGTATATGGTTTCTTATCCATCTAAAATAGTGGGTACTTACTATGATGAAGGGAGAAGGTACGGATATAGTTTCCACTTTCATGATGGTGACCTTCATGGAAGGGGGGAGTGTATTGCGATAGTTATATTTGAACTAGACAAAGTTTTTCTTCTTCTGAACCATGTTTATAATGAATAGGCCCCTTATTGGATAGTTGGACACTTCTTAGTATTATGGGGTTGTATAGGATCTCACCTAAGAGGATACAAATATCTGAACATCCAGAGTATCCCAAATAGTTGGTTCGTACCATACCAGCAATGTATCAGGGGGTAATACCCATTATACTGAATGATCAAGTTTTCAAGAATTATATGAGATATTTTGACCATTTTTTATTTCTGGGTATATGGAACAGTACCAATAGGTGATATTGTTGACATAGGTGAGGATATTCTTGAGACACGAGCTTATTTGATGTCACATCATGAGGGAATTCATTCCAGTCATATTGATGGGGACCTGATATGTGGATTGTACACACCCTAATTATCAACCACTAATTAGTACGTTTCTAGTAAAGATATCCTTTCCTTGTTTATGTTTGATTAGAGTGTAATACGATGGTAGCTTTCCAATTTTGGATAACGTTGGTCAGGGAGGAGACTCATGCTGAGATAAACATTCTTTCTCACGATTCAAAAATTGGTTTATCCCGACATTATGATGAGGTTTGTGTTCTCTCATATCACAGTGGAAAATTATTTAAATTGCTAAGCATGGCCCCCAAACCATAGGATGCTGATAAAAAACCAAGTCCTGGAAATAAAGTTTTCTTCTAGAGGTCCAATGGATCTGGAAGAACCTCATAATGAGATAAAAAATTATCCATCATATTCTTTTCCAGAAAAAATGTGCACTGATGCAACTATAGTGAGTGTGGATCCATAAGATGAGTCTATGATATAATTATTATTTCCTGGTATATCATGATTGTGAATGGATTAGAGGATACTGAAATTATAGTCTAATGTATAAGGTATCATGCCTCAATCAGAGTTTCCGTTGGATGGTTTTTCTCAGGTCACTACCCCTATAGGTATCACTTTTAATGTCCACCCCAAAGAGGCCATTTCATTTTTCTGGGACCTTGACATAGCTCGGTAAAGTGTTAGAGGTCAAGTTTTCAATTTCCATTTAGATCACAAAATGGTAGTTTGGGAAATATTTTGAATGTCCAGAAAGGAGTTTGGATGGATCATAGTGCCAGTGGTAAGCCTTAGCTCACCTCAATGCTTAATGGTTCATGGTTACATTGAAACTGTACTAATGTCCTTTTTCTTTTTTTATTATAGGGTGAGGCTGTTAATAACTTACCAGTACTTATAAAACTTGAATATTCTCCCAATGGTAAAATGTTAGGAGAGGGGTTTGGCAGTGATCCGGAGACTGATGTTGAGGAATCCCTGGGTCGACTGGCCCTGATGAGGGTGGTGATTATCATCTTTGGTGAATTAAATTCAGTAATAGTTCCCTCAAGAGAGCCTTATCTGGAAGAGAAGTGGAATATAAAGATATATTATTTTTCAATAATATCTCCATCCATAATCATCAAGTAAATTTAGAACATCACTTCTTTCTTGTTTTGAATTATTCGGGAAACACATCATGATATTTCGAAACATTTGTAGGTCACATCTGATCTCATTTGTAAGTGCATGTATCTAATTCTGATTATGTAGGAGAGAATTTGGTTTCTTTGGTAGAGACATTGATTCAAGATCATATCCTTCAATAAGCGGTGGTGGATGTGGTTTCGGTTCAATCGAGAATGTTTCCTATTATAGATATTTTAGTGATCACACAACTAAATTCTACATGGGTGGACATAATTCTGGATGATATTCACATAAATAACTACTCTAATACCATGTTATCCTAGATATAATTGATATTTGGAGATTTTGAATACTTATTAAGTACAAGATACTTTTATATTTGTTTCATGCTGCCTGATATTATCTTATTTTCATACAGTCATCAATGACGGTGATAAAATTTTATCTTCAGGAAAATCACTATATGTTCTATGAATTCTCTCATCACAGAAAGTTGTCACCTCTTAACCTAAGGATGGGGTTTGTGTTGTAGATGTTTCTAAAGATTCATTCGATAAATGTATGTTTCTATCATTGGTTATATATTTTTATTATCTAGTTACATTGTATTTTTTTTATGACTGAAAAAACACATGTTCGCCTTACTACAGTTTCATTAACACTATGTTTGGAAACAATAGTGTCTTCTCCCTTGGGATTTCCCCTAACTAGATTGACCAATGTAACAGCTGAATATCTTCACTCATAAATAAGAACTATGGGAACAATTCTTTCCCTTGGTGATATGGTCTTAGAATATATTCTTGTCCTTAGTATGAATCTAGATCTAGGCATCGGGTTTCCATTACTTTGTCAGTCAATGTGGTGGAAAATGTGGTGGGAAGTCTGGAATTTAGTTTCCAAACCATTATTGGATGATCTAAAGGACCGATTAGTTCATATTCAATTTATGTTTCCCAACATTGGATTTGATGTTTTTGTTTATTCTTGCCTTAATTACCTAGTGAATGAGGTGATCTCTATGAGGGAAAACAATATATCCCTTGAGTTACAGTTTGTAGCTGAGGAGACCTCCCCTTTAATGAAGAATAATTACAAAGAATTTACAAATGATGCTTCTCATTACACAGTTGAGGTAGTTTCTAACTAGGGCATATTCAATGATAGGAATGTTGATATTGACAGGGTTCAATTTGATATGATACATATATTGTATAAAATCAATCATATAAAAGAATATTTTTTTTAAAATTTCGACATGAAATTTATATATTGGGGAGGAATATATCAGAGATGCATGAACTCCTTGATGGATAGGAGAAATATATTCAGGAAGCCACATATAGAGAGGAGGAGTTGTAGTGATATGTGCAAGTACAAATCAAGTTTGTTGACCCGTTTTGAAATTATCTTACCTCCTTGGAGTAGAGGGTTACATTGTTGACGAATTAATCTGAGTGTATGAAATGATGGAGTCATAATTTTACATGTTTTAATCTAATCATATATTCATGGGAGAGGCTCTAGTATGTGGAAATTTGTCTTATTTAATTCTATCAATGAATATATCTACTGAACACTATATATAGTTTTCCAGTTTTCTATCTTTCCTGATGTGCGTGGTTTTTTTTCTAACAAAATAATATATAATTTTCCAATGATATCAATCCTTTGTATAATATTAGGCAAAGCTGAATTTTTGGATATGAATATTTAAATCAAAATAGATTCTTGGCGAGAAGCACTCATGAATGCCCACCAACATGAGTTTCTTTAGATATATCTTCTCTAGATATATTGATATTAATTAATTCATAGAAGGATCATATGGGTAGGATATATGTCCTAGATAAATATTTCTCTATATTTTTTCAAATATAACATGATTTGTCATAGTAGCTTTATTTTTTCCAAGGACATATATTTGGACTTACAAGATTTTCCATTCATTAAGATGATATTGTTGTTGTGCTATAGTTTAGGGTCATTTATCTTGGACCTTCTATAATAGTAGTTTAGGGTGTTTTAGTTAAAAAATTATATTACATTATTTAAATATCATTCATCCCAAACCATATATAACTTTAGTTTATGGAATTTTTTCTCGGAGCATCAATCAATTTAGTTTAGGGTATTTTATCTCAAAACATATGTTGCATTAATTTACAATATTTCAGCTTAGACCTTTTATGAATTATGTTTATGTTCATTTCTGTCAAACCTTCTGTCACATTAGATTAGGTTATTTTATTTTTGACCTCATATTTCTTTATTTTAGGGTCTTTTAACCTAAACCTTCTATTTTTCAGTTTTAGGTTCTTTTAGATCATGCCTTTTATTTCTTTATTTTAGGGTGTTTTAGATAAGAACATGAAAAATGATCAGGGTATGTGGTGCAACAATTCTAGGAATGAACCAAAACAATCATGTATGATGAGTTATTCTGGTATCTATTTGAGGATCACATGAATTAGAGCTCCTTTCCTACAAGGGGAGACACCTCTAGTTGGTGGGTCAAAGACCTTATGCGTCGGTGGAATTTACAAAAAGAGGTGTTTCCAATCTATTCCAAGGGTCATGGACGACTTATGTGAGTAATATTGGTTGATGCAGAAATAATAGGGATACTAGGTCCACCTGAATATTTAGAATACTAGTGACGTAAGTCATAACCCAAAAAAATGAGTCCGTGAATGTATGACTGGGTGGGTATACTAGGGATGAATCATAACACCCTGAGGTTACATGTTCCTTTGTGGTCTTTCCAAGGATCACAAAAATTGGATATCCTTTATTGCTAATAGTAAATTTCATTAGTTTTTTTGTAAAAATCCAATATTTTTTCGATAGAATGGTCCAGAAAAAGAAGATCTCCAACCCTTTTTGAGGTACCTGGATGATTTTTGAAGTCTGAAATGTATATATGATGAGGGTGATAATTGGAATAAAGAAACTAAAAAGGGTTATTTAACCTTATGGATGTTGGGATCTTAAATTTTTAATCTCATGCCTTATGATCGATTGATTCAAATCATGAATTGCGGGCCATAAAATGTTCTAGAATGGAGTGTCACATTCATTCTTTATGAATGGGTGTAAAACACGTGGATGTAACGTATATGATTTATAAGTATCTTTGATTAGCATGATAATTTTAAATCATGGTCCAAAGGGCTTGGGATAGGTAGGTGGTATGGTATAATCATATCAGGAATGACCCAAAATACATTGAGGTGCTAAGTTCTACTATAGTGATATCTGGTCTCACAAGGATCAGAAATCCATTTTTGTATATTGACTCATTTGGTTGATGACCATTGGTGAATATGTAGTATCCATAGGCATGATTTTACAGTTAAAAAAAGGGTCCCTTGAAGCTATGTATCTTTTTCAATGGTTATAACGACCCATACATTACATACATTGTTAATACATCAAAATTTAAGTACACTTATTACAACTTATAACAAAACCCTGAAAGGACTGTATCGGTATAGTGTCTTTAGAAACTGGGATACATAAACAACAGGTTCATAAATCATCTACGTTGTCTCCCATTTATTTCATCATATCTAGAGTCCCTTTTTGGAATATCATACTTAATATCCTTATTCTTGACCTGGGGAAAAGAAAACATACAAAAGGGTGAGATCAAATGCTCAGTAAGGGTAACAAAAATAAATATCAAACATATCATATTCATAAGAACATAACATTTTGGAAATCATACCCTGCAAAATAAATCATAATTTCATAACATGGGATAAATCATAGATGTGAAATGTAATCCCAATAATCATAACGTAAAACATGAAACATTGTGTCATACACACATAATCATATAAAATTATTTCTTATTAGTCAAGAATCATTGCCAAGACTATCTTAGTGGACACATTCCATTTCTGAACTGAGTTTACTCCTCGTTTCAGTCATGTTTCACTGGACCTGTTTAACATGTCATTCCAGCCATGTCTATCTCATGATATATATATCATTACCCAATTAATTTGAGGGAGGTATAGGTCCCACCAATCTCATAATGATACCATTCTTATGTGTGCCACAAAATCATAAACCATACATCCTTTCATTACCCATGTAATAAAAATGGGATTCTTAAACATCGTGACATCATAAAACAATTATTACAAGATAAAGGAATTCATAAAAATAATTCCATCACAACATAATCAAATCAATGTAATAATATAGATATAAACAGAACCCTATATTATATTAGATGGAAAATAATTTTGATAAAACACTTGAACTCTATTTTTTGATGAAAATATCCTTTCTACTTCAAAAAAAACTTTTCCTTTCTTTTAATGACATACAATTTTAAACTAAAAGAATTTAATTAAAAATAAACTTGAGAACTTGTAAAGTAAGATTCATGGAAATAATGTTATAAAAATCCATTCATGCCGTATAAGTTAAAAAAATATTCTTCTCATACTTTGGCTGGAAAAGTCAAAAAGTACCTCGTACGAAAAATGACAAAAGATTCATTTCATATCTTTTAATAAAAACTCACCGAAGGGTAAAATTAGATTTAAACAATTGTAGAAGGATATAAATATTATATATTGAGGAAACCTGGATGTGTATGATAAATATTCCCCAGTAAATTCTGAAGTATAAAAAATCTCGGATAAAAATGAGATTGCGAGATTTTCCCTTACCTTAGGTCCAATTTTCTTCGTAAGACTCTGAACCTCCTGTATAATTATTTAAATAATGTAATTGACTTATTCCATAATCATAATTATTTTTATGATATCATATATGGTCGTATTCTAATCTTTTTATTAGTAATATTTCATTGATACTTGTTATTCGGGAATTTATTGCTTTATTTTCGTATGTGTGTTTTGTCGAATAAATTCCTATTCATCTTTTTAGGTTATATAAACCTCATTTACAGTATTTTATTAGTGTAATATATATCATATTTGTTCATTCAATTCATTTATATAATCATTATGCAATGAATATCATGTAGAACGAGTCACATCACATCGTGGAGACGGTATTCCGTACGTACGCACGAGCGATGATATCATTCCCATGACTGTGGAATTGTATTGGAGTGTATGTATACTATTACAGAATCAATATCATTTTAAAAAAATCATACATAGTCATTATTTACACCATTATACCCATCCATGTAAGGTGGTGGTGGAAAATAGATTACACAACGTTGTGGAGACGATATTCCGTAAGTACGCACGTGCGGTGATTTCATTTTCCGTAGGATGGATAGGTGGTGAAATAGGGTTTTTTCATAATTATAATAACATATCAGTATTTGAGTGATAATGTTGTTATTACTTAAAAATGAAACAACTAAATAAGAATAAGTATAAGAATAAATAAAGTTGAAAGAATCAGTAACAGACATTACCTCTTCTTTGAAGCGCCTCTTTGAGACCTCCTCTTAGGGCACTAAAATTGGTCTTTGAAGACGACCAGGATATCTAAGATGTTTCTAGGGAAGTGGGGAAGTGAAATGGGTAGGGTTTGTCTGAGCTTGAAGGCTAAAATTGGTGTGAGGAGGAGAGGGAGGAGGTGCCCTTTTATAATGGAGGAGAGGGGCACCTTTGGAGATATAAGAAATATTAGTTTATATTAAATCCAAAACCCACTTAAAAACTTCCAAAATTACTCATATAAAAAATTTATATGATATAAGGTTGTAATATAATCATAAAATAAAATTTATACATGTTAGGAATTTATTTTAAACATTATCAACTTGATTTATCCTTAATTACCAATTTAATTCTATTTGTGGTAATAATATTCTAAATTTTAAATTATTATAAATAATTACATATGTGTTGTGAATTTTCCATAATTTGACACTTAATGACATTTTAGACCATATAAATTTTAATTTATAATTTTTAAATATTTTTTTCATGTTTTGAACAATTTTATAATATGTTATTTTTATAAAATAACAATAGTGTCAATTTTGACACTATTCATTTATTTGAATTTAAATAAAATATATATAGAAGATATGTTCGAAATAAAAGCTTTAATAGATTCCGAAAATGTCATATGTATCTAGAAAAATAGTGGAGAACATTAAATAGTTCATATAATATTTCTTTTAATATTTTTAAAACCATTTATTTGATATTTTAATTAATAAAATTATTTCAATATCACTATTGTGTCATGATTAATTATAATTATTTATAACCTAAAAATACTAAAATAATTCCTATGATGTATATAATTGTATTAGATTTTTGTAGGATATTCATGTTCAAAGATTCATTATGTTTATCACTAAATTAGAATTATTATACTTATAAGATTTAAGAAAGTGACATGTTGTCATTTTCTTTGGTTTTAATAATAATTAAATTATTTTCATGGAAAAAAGACTATTAAATGAATCTAATCCGACCCTTAGGTGATATGGGTCTAATTTTAGTCATCCAATAGGATTTTGGCAGGTGTTAGGGTAATTTTATAATCTTATATTTACCCTTAATTACCCGATTTATCTTTAACTACGGTCAATAAAATTTTCCATAGTAACTATTCATAATGCCCAATAAAAAAAAGTAGAATATTAACATAATTTGGACCCACTGATTCCAAATATGAAATCCATTTTTCATAATTCAGAACACATAAGTTGCAGTAATTATTTAAAAGTAATCCCGTTTTTAAGAAAACAGGTTTTAGAAGTTAAAACATTGTCATAGATTGAAATGTTTTACTTATGAATTCAATGTGAAATTAATGATAATGGAATAAATTATATTAAATGGTAAAAAAATATTCTATTTATACTTTAAAACCATTCAATATTATAATTTAACCATATAAATTATTTCAATGAAAAAATTTGTTTTTAATTAAAAATATAGTGTATTTTTACTATTCATCAAAATATGAAAGTTATCAGAAAAATATCAAAAATTTATGCAAAGTAAATTTTTATATCCTGATTCCAAAGAAGATTATTTTTGTCAAATCGAAATTATAAACATGTCAAAAACTGGATTTAATGTTGGTGCGCCATCAAAAGGCGACAAAACTGTATTTTTATGAAAAATACTTATTTTACCCAAAAAATTTATTTTGTTCTCTTACCATGTTATAGAAAATGTGTAAGATGAATAATAATGTTATAAAATTCAAAATGTAGTTAATACTATTCATCACGGCTAGTCTATAATAATATATCTTTGTTTAGTGAAACCCGATATTGCATACTACACACGCTATCGAGGAAGGTCATGATTGCGTGTAATGCAAGCCAAGTCAGTATTGTGTGTTGTGAAAGATTCCTTTTGTGTTGCCTATAACATAAGACATAAAAAAATATTTCTCGTAAAATCTCAGGGTGTTACATTATACCCCCCTTAAAAAGAATTTCGTCCTCGAAATTCATCACTTCATTACAAACAGATGAGGATACCTCTCCATCATCATATCCTCAAGTTCCCATGTAGCTTCTTCTAATTGGTGGTTCCTCCCTGAAACTTTCACCAAGCGAGTTTTCTTGTTCCATAGTACTTTTTCGCTATGATCCAGAATCTCTATCGGCTCTTCTTCATAAGAAAGATCTTTCTCCAGTGGTACAACTTCTGAGATGAGTACATGTGAAGGATCGGGTATGTATTTTCTCAGGAGAGATACATGGAACACATCATGAACTTGGGAGAGATTCGGTGGAAGTGACAATTGGTAAGCTACCTTCCCAACACAATCCAGCACTTCAAAAGGACTGATATATCTAGGGCTCAACTTTCCCTTCTTTCCAAATCTCATGACCCTCTTCCAGGGAGATATTCGTAAGAACACTTTATCACCCACTTAAAACTCTAGGTCTTTTATTCGATTGTCGGCATAACTTTTCTGTCGACTCTGAGCTGCTCTTATGTGTTGTTGAATAGATCTGACCTTTTCTTCCATCTCATCAACAAGATCATGTCCTAATAGATTTCTTTCCCCAACATCATCCCAGAAAGTTGGAGTTCTTCATTTCTTTCCATAGAGGGCTTCATAAGGATCCATCTGAATATTAGAGTGAAAGATATTATTATAAGAAAATTCCACCAAAGATATTTGTTGATCCCAACCACCTTTGAAATCAATAGAGCAAGCTCTCAACGTATCTTGTAGAGTTTGAATTGTCCTCTCAGACTAACTGTCTGTCTGAGGATGATAAGCAGTGCTGAAACTCAACTCCGTATCTAGAGCATGCTGAAGACTTTTCCAGAATTTCAAGGTAAACCTAGAATCCCGATCAGATATAATGGAAAGTGGTACTCCATGAAATCTTACCACTTCCTTTAAATATATCCTGGCAAACTGATCTAGAGAGAAATCCTCTCTAATAGAAATGAAGTGTGCAGACTTTGTAAGACGATCAACTATAACCCAGATAGCATTATTTCCATTGGATGATTTAGGAAGTCCTGTGACAAAGTCCATAGTGATGTTTTCCCATTTCCATTCGGGTATGGGTAATGGTTGTAGCATCCCCTTATACTTTTTTCTTTCAACTTTAACTTGCTGACAAACCAAGCATCGAGAGACATATTTAGCAACATCTTTTTTCATGCCATCCCACCAAAAGTACTCTTTCAGGTCTCTATACATCTTCATACTTCCAGGATGAATAGAAAATGAAGAACTATGAGCCTCATCCAGCAGCTCCTTCTTTAATTTGGGGATGGGAGGAACACAAACCTGATTCCTGGACCTTATTATCCCATCACAATCAGGGTTGAATTCAGGAACATTTCTCACCTTCTTTTGTAAATCTACATCTTCTTTCTGTGCCACTTTAATCTTCACATGTATAGATGGTTGAACATTCATTTGAGAAAGATAAGATTTTTTCCATTCCATTATAATTCCAAGATCCATCCTTCGTAAATCCATAAATATTTGATCTTTTGTGATCCTCATCATGGATAAACTGGCATAGTCTTGTTGACTTAATGCATCTGCCACCTTGTTTGCTTTCCCAGGGTGGTAATGAATTGAGCAGTCGTAATCTTTATTCAGTTCCAACCATATTCTTTGATGAATATTAAGCTCCTTTTGTGTGAAAATATACTTTAAACTTTTATGATCAGTATAAATATCACACCTTTCACTATAAAGATAATGCCTCAATATCATTAATGCAAAGATTACCGCAGGTAACTCCAAATCATGAGTTGGGTAATTTTGCTCATGGATTTTCAACTATCATGAGGCATAAGCTATCACCATATCATTTTGCATGAGAACACACCCCAGTCCCTTCTTGGATGCATCACTGTAGATCACAAACCTTTCTCCACTGCAAGGTAGTGTGAGCACAGGTGCTCTGGCTAATAATATTTTTAGCTCTTTAAAATTCTCTTCACATTCCTCCGTCCAAGCATACTTAACTTCTTTCTGAGTCAACTTGGTGAGTGGGTTAGATAACCTTGAAAATTATTTCACAAAACGTCGGTAATATCCCGCCAAACCAAGAAAACATCGGATCTCAGTTACTGTTGTTGGTCTCAACCATCTTTTGATAAACTCTATTTTTTCTTGATCCACAGATATCCCCTCTTTTATGATTATGTGACCTATGAATGAAAATTTTTTAAGCCAAAATTCACACTTGGTAAATTTGGCATAAAGCTTCTACTTTCTCAGGGTCTTTAATACAATTCTCAAGTGATATTTATGTTCTTCCTTTATCTTTGAATAGACAAGAGTATCATCTATAAATACTACCATAAACTGATCAAGATAGTCTCTAAAGACTCTATTAATCGGATCCATGAAGATAGCAGGGGCATTTGTAAGACCAAATGGCATCACTATAAATTCATAGTGTCAATACCTTGTACAGAAAGTCGTCTTTGGTATATCCTCCCTTTTGACCCTTAATTGAAGATACCCTGAACGAAGATCAATCTTGGAAAAGTATTGAGCTCCACGTAGTTGGTCAAATAGGTCATCAATGCATGGGAGAGGATATTTGGTCTTGATAGTGATCTTGTTACGTTCTCGATAATCAATGCATGGTCTCACTGATCCATCTTTCTTCTTAACAAAAAAAAAACAGGTGCTCCCCAAGGTGACGCACTAGGGCGTATGAATCATTTATCAAGATTTTATTGGAGTTGCTTCTTCAATTCCTGAAACTAAATTGGGGCCATTCTATAAGGTGTATTTGAAATAGGCAAAGCACCCGGTATGAGTTCTATTGAAAACTCAACTTCATGATTTGGTGGAAGACCATGCAATTCCTCCGGAAAGATATCATCAAATTCCCATACAATGGGAATATTATTAATCGTGATTTTCTTTCCAACCATTTGAGATAAATAACCTTCATTTAGTAGAATCAAGACCCATAAGATGGATAAAATTTCCCCTGGAAGGTTATGTTCATCCTTGCAACGATAGACGATCATAGATTGATCTGGAATATGAAATGTGACTTCCCTTCATTGACAATTGATATGAGCTCCATATAATGAAAGCCAATCCATGCCAAGAATCATATCAAATTACAGTATAGGAAGGATCACAAGATTTGCAAGAAGCATATTCCCACAAACTTCAATCGGAGAAGAAATGTAAACTTTTGATGCGATTGTTGTGCCATTAAAAGTTGTCACAACCAACTCAACATCTTATTGTTGAGGTAATACAATGATACCATTAGACAATTTTTCAGAAATAAATAAGTGGGTGGATCCAGAATCAAATAAAACATTTTATACTTTAGAGTGGATAGTTAGTGTACCTCTCTCTACTTCGTTGTCATACTCCACATCGCCGATAGTAATTGCATGTGACTTTCCTTTGTCTTTGGCCTTAAGAGTTTGTTGACGTCTATTATCATCATCAACCCTTGGATTTGGGAATTGATCAGCCTAATGCCCCATCTCCTTGCACATGAAACATTGATGTGTAGTATGTTCATTATGTGTATCTCTTCCTTTGTTTGCATCATTAGACATCTTCTTCCCATTATTTCAAAATTCAATTGTCCGATGACCTTCTTTTCCACACTTATAACATTTTCTTGTCCCCTTAAGACAATTTACTCCATGTTTCTTTCCACACTTTGAGCATAATGGAAAACTCATCTTTTTATTAGTGTGGTCTTTAGATTTTCCTTTGAATTCCATTTTCCTCTTCTTATCAACCCATGTGTCTGATGGATTACACCAATCTCCATCTCAACCTTGAGAGCACATTAAACAATTTCCTTGTAGCTATTGAAGTCCCTTATGGCTAACGCCCTTCGAAGACTTGGTTTTAAGCCACTAAAGAATCGATCGATCTTACTCTCAGGTTGGATAATAATTCCGGAAGTATAACTTGCAAGTCTTGTAAAATTTTCTTCATAGGTACCAACGGATTCATCATCCTTTTGATTCAGTTCAAGAAACTCCTTCTCCATCTTTGTTTGAAGAATACGAAGAAAATACTTATTGAAAAATAAGTTCTTGAACTCGTCCCATTCCATGGACTCAATTTCATCCCTTTGCCTCGTATTCTTAATAATATTCCACCATTGATCAGCATCACCTTCCAAATGATACACTACTAAGACGACTTAATCATGTTCAGAACATTGAAGAACTGAAAATATCTTTTCAGGGGTATTGATCCATTGTTCAGCCACTAATAGATCAGAAGACCCGCCAAATGAAGGTGGACGCTGCCTCATGAAGGATTCAAAAGAATGTTGCTCCTTACTTTGCTAATTTTGAAGTCCATCCTGATTCATAGCTTGAGAAAGTTGTGTGAGCATGGCTACATGATTTTGCATTCCAGCTCCCATAACGTTTGGTTGCTTAGGGGGACAATCATTGCATTGCCTGTTGCATTCTGCATTAACACGGTTCCTTCAGGTTCCAGCCATTGACTAAAACCAAGAAGAATAGTGTGAGAAACACTAATTATAATAGGAAAACCACATAATGAAGAATAAAATTTCACACTTAAGGTCTTATCATAGGTTTTTCATGGCCATTTCTAAAACACTAAGATTGTGTTCTATGCTTAGACATACCCTTAGGTTTTTTACTAAGGCATTCACATCCTAGTTTCCAAAGGTTGACTATACCTTTCCTCTGATACCAACTATAATGACCCATAAATTACAGGCATTGTTAATACATCAAAATTGTATTACACACATTACAACATATAACAAAACCATGGAAGGACCGTATAGGTATAGTGTCTTTAGAAACTAGGAAACATAAACAACTTGTTCATAAATCATCTACGTTGTCTCCCATTTATTTCATCATATCTAGAGTCCCTTTTTGGCATATCCTAATTAATATCCTTCTTCTTGACCTGGGGAAAATAAAACATACAAAAGGGTGAGCTTAGATGCTCATTAAGGGTAAACAAAAGAAATATAAAACATATCATATTCATAAGAACATAACATTTTAGAAATCTTACCCTACAAAAGAAATCATAATTTCATAACATGGGATAAATCATAGAAGTGAAATGTAATCCCAATAATCATAACTTAAAACATCAAAATTTGTGTCATACACACAAAATCATAGAAAATAATTTCTTATTAGTCAAGACTCATTTCCAAGACTATCTTAGCGGACAAAGTCCATTTCTGAACCAAGTTCACTCCTCGTTTCAGTCATGTTTCACTAAACCGGTTTAACCTGCCATTCCAGACATGTCTATCTCATGAGATATAAATCTTTACACAAGGAATTGGAGGGAGATATAGGTCTCACCCATCTCATAATGATACCATTCTTATGTGTGCCACAAAATCATAAAGCATACATCATTGCATAACCCATGTAATAAAAATGGGATTCTTAAACATCGTCACATCATAAAACAATTATCATAAGATAAAGGAATTCAAAAAATAATTCTATCACAACATAATCAAATCAATGTAATAATAGGGATAGAAACAGAACCCTATATTATCATAGATGTAAAATAATTTTGATAAAACACTTGAACTCCATTCTTGAGGAAAATATCCTTTCTACTTCAAAAACACTTTTCCTTTCTTTACATGTCATACAATTTTAAACTAAAAGAGGTTGATTAAAAATAAACATGAAAACTTGTAAAGGAATATTCTTGGAAATAATGTTTTAAAAATCCATTCATTCTGTATAAGTTAAAAACATTCTTCTCATACTTTGGCCGGAAAAGTCAAAAAGTACCTCGTACGAAAAACGACAAAAGAATCATTTCATATCTTTTACTAAAAACTAAACGAAGGGTAAAATTGGATTTAAAAAATTGTATAAGGATATAAATATTACATATTGAGGAAACATGGATGTGGATGAAAAATATTCCCCAGTCAATTCTGAAGTATAAACAATCTCAGATAAAAATGAGATTGCGAGATTTTCCCTTACCTTAGGTCCGATTTGCTTCGTAAGTGTCCGAACCTCCTGTATAATTATTTAAATAATGTCATTGACTTATTATAGAATCAAAAATATTTTTATGATATTATATATGGTCATATTCTTAGCTTTTTATTAGTAATATTTCATTGCTACTTGTTATTCGGGTGTTTGTTGCTTTATGTTCGTATGTGTGTTTTGTCGAATAAATTCTTATTCATCATTTTAGGTTATATAAAACTCCTTTCCTGAATTTTATTAGAGTAATATATATCATATTTATTCATTAAATTCATTTATATAATCATTATGCAATGAATATCATGTAGAAAGAGTCGCATCACATCATGGAGACGGTATTTCGTACGTACGCACGAGTGATGATATCGTTCCCATGATTGTGGAATTGTATTGGAGTGTATGTATACTATTTCAGAATAAATATCACTTTACAATAATCACATATAGTCATTATTTACACCATTATACCCATCCAAGTAAGGTGGTGGTGGAAAATAGATTACACCACGGCGTGGAGACGGTATTCCGTACGTACGCACGCGCGGTGATTTCGTTTTTCATAGGATGAATAGGTGGTGAAATAGGGTTGTTTCATAATTATAATAACATATCAGTATATGAGTGATACTGTTGTTATTACTTCATAATAAAACAACTAAATAAGAAGAAGTTGAAGATGAAATAAAGTTGAAAGAATCAGTAACAGACATTACCTCTTCTTTGAAGCGCCTCTTTGAGACCTCCTCTTAGGGCACTAAAATTGGTCATTGAAGAAGAACAGGATCTCTAGGATGTTTCTACGGAAGTGGGGAAGTGAAATGGGAAGGTTTTGTCCAAGCATTAAGGCTCAAATTGGTGTGAGGAGGAGAGGGAGGAGGTTCCCTTTTATAAGGGAGGAGAGGGACACCTTTGGAAATATAAGAAATATTAGTTTATATTAAATCCCAACCCCACATAAAAACTTCCAAAGTGCCTAATATCCAAAAATTATATGAGATAGGGTTTTAATATAATCAACCAAATTTTTTTTGACATGTTAGGAATTTATTTTAAACATTATCAACTTGATTTTTCCTTATTTACCAATTTAATTTTATTTGTGGTAATAATATTCTAAATTTTAAATTATTATAAATAAATATATATATGTTGTGAATTTTCCATAATTTGACACTTTATGACATTTTAAACCTATAAATTTTAATTTATAATTTTTAAATATTTTTTTTATTTTTTAAACAATTTCCTAATATGTTATTTTTATAAAATAAAAATAGTGTCAATTTTGACACTATTCATTTATTTGAATTTAAATAAAATATATACAGAAGATATGTTAAAAAAAGCTTTAATAGATTCATAAAATGTCATATGTATCTATAAAATTAGTGGATCACATTAAATAGTTCATATAATATTTATTTTAATATTTTTAAAACCATCAATTTGATATTTTAATTAATAAAATAATTTCAATATCACTATTGTGTCATGATTAATGATAATTATTTAATACCTAAAAATTCTAAAACAATTCCTATGATGTAGATAATTGTATTAGATTTATGGAGACTATTTTTGTTCTAATTTCATGAATTTTATCACTAAATTAAAATTATTATACTTATAAGATTTAAGAAAGTGACATGTTGTCACTTTCTTTGGTTTTAATAATACTTAAATTATTTTCATAGGAAAAAGTCCATTAAATGAATCTAATACGACCCTTTGGTGATATGAGTGGAATTTTAGTCATCCAATAGGATTTTGGAAGGTGTTAGGGTAATTTTATAATCTTATATTTACCCTTAATTACCTGATTTCCCTTTAACTATGGTAAATAAAATTTACCGTAGTTACTATTTATAATGCCAAAAAATAAAAAGTAACCTATTAACATAATTTTGACCCACTGAATCCAAATATGGAATCAATTTTTTAGAATTCAAATCACATAAGTTTCAGTAATTAATTTAAAATTAATCTCGTTGTTAAGAAAACAGGTTCTAGAAGTTAAAACATTGCCAAAGATTGAAATGTTTTTACCTATGAATTCAATGTGAAATTAATTCTAATGACATAAATTATATTAAATGGTAAAAATATATTCTATTTAGACTTTAAAACCATTAAATATTATAATTTAACCATATAAACTTTCTCAATGAAAAAAGTTGTTTTTAATTAAAAATTTAGCGTATTTTTAATAATCATCAAAATATGCAAGTTATCAGAAAAATATCAAAAAGTTATCCAAAGTAAATTTTTATATCCTAATTCCAAATAAGAATTTTATTTTGTCAAATTGAACTTATAAATATGTCAAAAACTAGATTTAATGTTGGTGCGCCATCAAAAGGCGACAAAACTGTATTTTTTGTAAAATACTTATTTTACCCGAAAAATTTACTTTGTTCTCATACCATGTTCTAGAAAATGTGTAATATGGATAATAATGTTATAAAATTCAAAATTTAGTTAATACTATTCATAACGGCTAGTCCATAATAATATATCATTGTTTAGTGAAACCCGGTATTGCGTACTACACACGCTATCGAGGAAGGTCGCGATTGCGTGTAATGTAAGACAAGTCAACATTGTGTGTTGTGAAATATTACTTTGGTGTTGCGTATAACATAATACATAAAAAACAAATATTTCTCATAAAATCTCAGGGTGTTACAGTGGTCTTGGATGGTTTATGGTGATCCAAAAGGCTCAAATAATGAATTTTGATTTGTTTAAAGTGTAATATACAAGGAGGTTTAGAGGACCATAAAATTTTCATCACCACCTAGAGATTATATTCTCGTGGCAAGGATATATGAAAAATAATTTCTCAAAAAATTTCTAGAACCAGGGGTCTATCGAGTATATATTGTCTTTTACTAGGGCTATAGAGTATGCCTTATGAGATTTATGGATTAATTATATGTTCCTATATTTCATCCCAGACTCTAGTGATTATGATTTTATAAATAAAATACATTAATAATTCTTAGGTCCCCCTTTGTGGGATTTCAACCAGTCATATTTTTTGTCGATTTTTCTAACAGTTTAAGGTCTTACGATTTGGACCCTTATAGTATAGAGTTTATGGGAATACAACTTTGAACAAATTGAAAGAAGATTATGGTCATGACTCACATGGACCTAATATGAGTAATGAAACACAATATACTAATTTGGATACCTGGGGTAAAGTGTACCCCATCATACTTCTAATAAAGAGATAGAAATATTTTAAAACATGAATCAAGGTTCTCTAGTCATGAGTAATGACATAGGAAAATCATATAGGGAGTATTTCGGATCACACTGAGTTGTTGAGTTCTTCTATTGTGATGTGGGGGATGTCATGGATCATAAATAAACTTTTTATAAGGATGCATCTGTTTGGAAAACATAGGAACATATGTTGGATCTATAAGCATACAGGCATAGTCAAGAAAAGTTCCCCTTGAATCTATGTATCCTTTCGAGGATCCATGGAAACTCGTTTAACATTAGTCATTATTTATTTTGTATGTATTAATGAACATTTAATGGTAATGGAACCAACCCATACTATTTTTGATCAAGGTATGGCTCTCACTGTACTTTGATAATGTAAGAAAAATGGGTAATGGTATGTAAAGATTATTATTGTGTAGTGAGGACATATTTTCCCTGTGCAGTTAAACATAATGTGGTAAGTACTATTTCCAAGAGGTATATCATCATCTGTAAGAACACAAATATTTATATGTGGTTTAACATGATGCAGTAAGGACACTCTGGTTGTGTAGTTTGGATGTCATATGACCAAAACTTTTTCCTTGAAGTGTAACAACATATGGTAAGGACATGGGAACCAATGTGAGTATTCGTGCAAGAGATACCACTTTTTCAAGTAAGAAATACAAATATTTGACTCGTACGTATACCGAATGAGTTAGCGTGACTCATCCCCATTGCAATTGGGTTGAATTTTATATGGGTTGTTATAGCTGGACCCATTATTGAAGATCTTAGATTAACTATATATCTATTGATGGAATGAATCAGGACACATGAAATTCTTAAGGGGTTTTTTAGTTCAATTTCATGTTGTAAGGAAGTGGGTTCTCCCATATTAAATGATAATGGTATGGATGGGAACATGAATGGGATACTCGGTGAAACCATGTATCCCACAATGATTGGAATCAATCCATAGAAAATTATTTTGAAATATCTTTATGATGGTCTGACATGTAGGTAGAGTGGGGGTAATTTTTATACTTTTTTATGGATGGATCTAGAGTTAGATATATAGTTGTCACTGTGTATGATATGATGATAGGAATCAAGTCACGCGTAGTTCTCAAACTTTAAATTCTCTAGAGTTGTCTAACTTGAACACATTGGAAGACCTTGGTTATGTTGATTGTTGTTGACGGTGCCATTATTAGATATTCGAGAACAAATTCATATACTATGATGATAGGAATCAAGCCAGAAATAGTTTATGACTGGAAGTGTGTAATAAGACCAATACCAAAAATAGTGGTCCTCTCAGGTGAGGTCCATAGGAAAGTGTAGTTTTATGTCGTGCAAAGGACATCAACCATGCATTTTTATCATAATTCACAAAGGACTCATGTCATGTATCTTATAGTATTGAATTCAAAACTATGAGGGGCCATTTTTGGGCCCTCATTTCTTGTTTCCATGTAGAATCCATCACCAAAATTACTAAGCACACATGAGATATTATTGGTGTCGTGAATAAGGAATGGAAAGGGTTCCACTTACAATGCAGAGGAAATTTTAAGGATATGACAAGGGGATTTTGAATCATGTGGTTTATAAAAAAATATGTAGGATTGAATAATCCCTATGTATCCCATTGGAAATGTTAATCAAGTCATACATTGTTTAGGGAAACCTATGTAGTTTAATGTCATTAAGAATGTACATATATTGTGATGTTTAATTTCATGAGTTAAGGACATCTTCTGTGTAGTTTAACATCATTTTGTGAGGACATGGATCAACTAAAATTAAAGGAAAAGGAATATTTTGGAAGGAATCAAGGATATAGGTTCAGGAATCACTACATATACTATGATGGAAGGAATCAAGCAACATGTAGTTCTAGATAACCCATAAAGTTTAATGTCTTGAATAAAAGATATGGATCACCGAAGGTGAATGATGTTGGATATCATGGATCAGTGTATTTTAATATCATGTTGTAATGAATATATATTCTATGAAATTTAATGTCTTCATGATGTCTCTATATAGTTTATATTCATGTGGTTAAGATGGGGGGTACCATGCAGTTTAATTCCTTGCTCTGGGGACCTCATATGCTACGTAGTTTATCATCTGGCTTCCAGGATATGATATGCCATGTAGTTTAACTTATTGGTTCCATGATGTATACATATAGTTTAACATCATCTGGTTAATATGATAGATCACATGAAGTATAACCTCTTTCTTCCAGGAATTCCTTTTAAAGTTTATCGTCACGTGGCCAGGATATGGGGTACCATGTTGTTTAAATCCTTGGTACCTGGAACTTAGATGTTTTGTAGTTAATCATCATTGCCGGTAGGATGATATATGAGATACATTTTTTCATCTACCTGCCATTAATTCTCTATAAAATTCAATTTCATGTGTTTAGTAAGAGATTATATATTTTAACTTCATGTAATCCTAATGAGGGGTGATTTATGACCTATATGCAATGTTTTTATGGAGAAATATCACATTGGTTGGTGGTGTGGGACACTGCCCATCCATTGGTGAAAATGAGTAGACTCCATTTTGATAGAACTTATGAATGATGTAAGGACCTTCCCATTTGGGTCCCATTATTGGTGTCATTTCCATAGTATCATCGGGGTCCTGAGAGAATACACCAGTTCTTATAGGAGGAAATAATGGAGGAGATCTTTTTTAATAATTTCCCATTCGATCCAATTCTAATAGACATCAAGATTGTGCATTGTACATATCCTTTCCTCATTGATCTGATCCAATAATCCATCAAATTTTGCAATTTCATACAATCTAATATTTCCCCACAAATTTCTATTCATTGAAATGGATTCTAGAGGTCTATGGTTAACACCACTATAGTCCCATACTTGAAGGATTATGGTGTATTTCGTATAGCAGTATGCATGGTGGTATGATAGGCCACTAAAGCATATAAGAGCATGTCCAGACAGTGATCCATATCCATTTTTACCATCTTATGGAGTATATTTGATATAGTTTTATTGATGTCCTCTATCCTTCCATTTTTCACGGCATAATAGTAATATGAGTGATTGTATTGGATATTTTACTCCTAGTACAATTTGTTCAACTCAATCGAATATATGTAGGTGTTGTTGTCCATAAATGTTATGTGAGGGACTCTGAACCTGGTGATGAAATGGGACATTACAAAGTTGATGATATTATTTATCCCAAATCTTTTGAGGTGTATTGTCTCATCCCATTTGGAGAAGAATTATGTATCAGTATGGATGTATTTGAATTTCTTAGTTGTTGCTGGGATATCTATCCCCCTATCATCCATTCCTTAGATGACAAATAGAAATGAATATTTACTTATATGTATCATTTTCAGGGGATGATGGATGATTTTTTTAGGGATCTAGACACCTGAAACTTCTATTTAAATTCCATATATTCTTGTATCATTGTTTTCGAGTAATTTACCATCTTCTTAATTTGGTGGGAGAGCCTATTTTCAAATTGATGGGCACCGCAAGAGACTGTGTGTACATATTCTATAATATAAATAATCTATTGTCTTTCTATACATATGTGGAGGAATCCATTAAATATACATTTTGTAGGGTCTTTGTATTATTTGGACCATTCTAGATGGGGACGTTTACTACATGGTGTCGAATCTGTTCCCTTCTTTCTTGGTCAGTTCAGAGAGTCCCCTTATTGAGATAACCGATTATGGGCTCCATCCATCCAAGGGTGTTCATTAGATCATCATACCATGGGTTGGTGATGAGCTGATTGATTTTATCCACATCAAATACAAATATAAATGAGAATATTCTTTGATGTGTGAAACAGAATATTTCTTCATCCTGATATGGGTTGTCCAAGACTATGGTTTCATTAGCCAATGCATCAGTATGAGAATTCAGTGATCGGGGAACATTTTTCAATGTGGTATTAAACGGGAAATCTTACATCAATCCATTAACATGGCCAGATAGAGGGTCTAGTTCTTCATTTTGGATGGCATATTCTCAATTTACCCTCTTTATCAGTAGTTCAAAATCCTATTTGATATTAAGGTAGTCCATATGAAACTATTGGGCTAGTTCCAATCCAACAATGAGTTCTTGGTATTTGACATAATTTTTTGTA
Organism: Viscum album; assembly: GCA_963277665.1. Taxonomy (NCBI): domain Eukaryota; kingdom Viridiplantae; phylum Streptophyta; class Magnoliopsida; order Santalales; family Viscaceae; genus Viscum; species Viscum album. The sequence goes on from OY728137.1 coordinate 1,911,473,884, forward strand.
AAGATCATGAATAATATAAATGATGAGGGAAAATATTATTTTCAAGAGAGACAAATACAATTCCTATTCCATCTCAATTGAGTTCTGGGTTTTCTATCTTCTTACTGATAGGACTCTGGGATGCACCATCAAAACACACCCCCATATCTAGGGAGTGTCATGGGAATAATAGAACTCATCATATGAAAGATTGTTTTCCACCAGTGTATCTTCTAGGATAGAATGTTCTCTGAGTAAATAATATAGGTCTTTAAATTTCACTTATTTCTATGACACAAACTATATGACATATTTCTCAAGAATGATAACTCATCGGTCCAATTTTACAATCAAAAAAGGATAAACAATGATTTACATGAGAAGTTCAATATAAGACACTAGGTGTACACAATGTTGTTCCATGTAATGCCTCAAATTTTTCACTATGAAGGTTAGTTCCGGGTATTTCTTCTCGACATCAGATTATTAGGACATAGAACATATCATTATTTGGAAAAGGTTATAGATACTTTTATGACTCCCTCAATCATTTTTCTGTGTGAGTAGAGAAAACAATTACTATTCCATAGTGTCCACACACAAGATGAGTGTACTATCTTCCATCAGAGGAATCAAAACTGGTGAATGGAGTAAATTCTAGTTGATAAATTTTAAGGCTTCCAGGTACTCATAGTCCCATTGATAGGTGATTTCCATCATCATTATCATGGTCAAAGTGTAAGATTTTTTGGCCAAGTTGGATATAAAACTACCAATGTAAGTGATGTGTTCTTTGTGAACCCTAAATTATAAAAGATTTATGGGGGTGAATTTTCTAAAATATAACTATTGTTTTCTGGGTCAACCTCAATGTTGCGGTGGAATACCTAATATCCAAAAAAAGCCTCCATGTTACCACAACATTTTATTTTAGTAGATTTATATTCCTGCTATGTTTTTGTATATTTTCAAAATATTTTGAAGGTATGTGAAGTGATAATATCATTTTCAGTAGTTTTCCACCAGGTCTTAGAGATAGATCTCAACTATTCTTTCCAGGAATTATATAATGATATTATTCCTGGCACATTGATATGTAGTGCCATCATTTTTTATCCCAACGGGAATGAAATGATAAAAAAATATACCATCAGGTTCTCTCAAGTAAGTTACTTGATCTTCTTAAGTTTCCATCTTTATTTGATTGTAAATTGAATACTCGTCCATGAAGGAATAGACAGAAAAGCTACCCGTTGAAATGATCAATATATTTGTGATTTGTAATGGGAAATTTTCCTTTGATAAGTGTTGATTATGGTCTCTAAAATTGATGAAGACCATAATGTACCATTTTATTTTCTTAAAAGAGATGATGTTCGAAATCCATTACAGTTATTGAACTTCTCAGAACAAGATGAATTTGATAAATTTATCAACTTCCACCATTCAATTAGTGAAATGATTGGGGTGAATCCTCCTTTCTTCCACATAAATCCTCAATGTTCATTAGGTAAACTAGGATTCTCCCTATCCAAATATCATTTGAATCCAAGAATTTAAATATACCTCTAAGAGAAAACATATTAATGATTCTTCGAAATAAAATGTACACATCTTTCTGTTAGAGGGGAATGGTGTCACTAATAATAGTTGGTCATGGGTCATCTTATGTTCTTATATTTACTTCAAAATCCATTCAATGGTAGTGGTAACCACTTCCTAGAATGATGATGGGGAATTTATAAGGTATTACTCTTCTTCATCACCATCTAAATATGTTGTGATATTTCTAGATGATGTTGATAGTCTGGGGGATTTTTTTCACCATCAGGGTGAGAGAGATTACAAGAAGATACATTATCATCCCCTCCAACCTAATTTATTATATAGATTTCAGAGTTGATTTTATTTTTCATTTTCACTTGGGGTATAAGGGGATTCTACATATTGGGTCAATTTTACCACCTATAATTGATTTTTGGGAAGTACATAGACATTATTGAGAATATTCCATGTATTTTTAGGATAATTTACCAAGACATTGGGGGATGTAACATGTATATAATCATCCATCATTGGTTCTTACCTCCCCATTCGTATAAATATGATTTAGAATTTGTGGATCTACAAGTCCCTAAGGGGGAATTTTCACTGTTATGTATGCCTAGATTTCCATTGATGTTGTATTTCAAAGATTGACAGAATGTTGAATGGAATTTTAAGTGGTTATAAAGAAAAGTGCATTCTAATATAGAAATTGTATTTAATGTTGTCTTTCATAACCATAAAATCAGTGTCATCTATCATCACCCTAGAATGAGAATCGAGTTTGATCATCATGATAGGCCTTTTTCATGCTTATCTTACCCTTGAATGGCAATCATTGTAGGTGGAAATCCCCTTCACTATATCCTAAACTTTGAAGGGTTGAAAATTGGACGAGGTTGATCCCAGAACTATTATTAATCAAATCCCTTTGCATATAAATATTATGGAGTCTTCTCAAAACATATAGAGGTATGATGTTCCCTTGGGGGACCTCTTCAGGATCATGGTCAGTGAATGAGATGCCGTCATGTTATTATGATAGAATGGTCTCCACTCTATAGACCTCAAATAAATAAAATTATATCTTAAACTCTTGTGGGCTCTGGAGGTTTTCAACAAGTTCTTCCCTCTATTATTTTTAACTATGGTCTAAGTCCATGATTGAGTCTTTAGCTGGGGAAACCAAAATATATTACATAATGTGATACATTTTTACCAGAGTTCATTACATCCTGATATGTGGTAGCTACATCACTAGTGGATCATGAATCAATGCTCTTTTGGTGGACAATCCTAGTGGATCTATTGAGTTCAGTGGATTATATACTGCCAGGGGTGCTGGTTGCACCAGCCTTCCACTTTGTATGAGATGATCAGACAATAACACCCCCACTATGTGGTCATGTAAGAAAAATGGGCATGGGAAACCTCTCTATGGTTCTATAAAACCTCCATACCTTTTTGGGAATGATAGATATGATTATAATAGGTCTTATATATATATGTCCTCTATGGTATATTCCTGAAATATTATGTTTGAACGCAATTGTGTTTCCCCCTACATCCTCAGTACCTATGCAAGTGGCCTCCTATTCCACAATTATGAATAGAAAAACAATATTATGAGTCATATTTATCATTATAGATGGGTTGTTTCAAGTGTATCATGTTTAATTGATCAATGATGTTCTCTTTATTTGTTGAGAGTTTCATTTTTTTGGAGATTTCTCCATTATGAAGATGTTATAGGGAAGACACTATCAAGAGTTAGAGATTATGTTGGAGCATAATATGAATCCTCCGCTTCTATTTCGTCCAAATTCTGGTGGTCAGACCATATTTTGGGAGATATATCTAATATCTCCTTATTTGGTGGGGGATTTATTTTGGCTCTGTGAAGGTATTATATTAAGGTTGAATGATCATGGTCACCTATTTTTCAATTCAATCATTTATCAAACTTCTTCTCACACCAGGAAAGAAATTTTCCCCAATTACCCTCTTCTTCTAAATGGGAAATAGTTATTCCGAAACCCCTATTTGAGAAGTTATCATGCAACAAATGTCTGAAAATGACCATGCCTTAAATAACATCATCGAATATGAAGACGTCCTAGATATTATGACCCATCTTACTATAGAAAGGGAAGTAGTCAAGTAATTTAGTGAGGTTGACCTCATCAAGATTCCTATAATTCTATATATTGAGAAGGTTACAATCCATAACAACTATGAAATAATTAGGTAATTCCTTATTTTTGAAGGATTAGAATTTTTTCAACCATTAATCAAATACTGAGTGACACTAATTTCCTTGTGATTTTTTCCATGTATGATTTTTTGGTCTCCACTACTTTATATGAGGTATTGGGTGGTTTGGGACATGCCTGGGTGCATGGATGGGAATTGATTCTTTCTAAAGAGTGATTGTATTAGTTTCTTATTTTTTATCCTTTCCCCCATACTGGGGGAATGTGATATGATTTTGATCATGTTCCCTGAATGAAATCGTCAAGATGTTGTCCCATTTCTTCAAAATCCTGGAAACCACCTAGATATTTTATTGGGACAAGAGGTGTATACAAATCATCCCAAGGATATTAAAAAAAGTTTTCAATCAATTTATCCAATAAGATAGGTATGCTCAAAAAATAGGATAAAAAATTACATTTATATATGAATTTAGAAACTATTTCTTTTTTTTTTAGTTTCAGTTCTTCTGGAATATGATTCTCATTTTCATCAGTGTGGATATGAAATGATAAAGGAATTTATTATAACGGTATTCTCATCATGCAATGAATCCTATTGGAAAACTTCTGATCAAAAAAGGATATCCCTATAAAGTTCTCTAAAAAACCTCTTATTTTTCACCCCTTGTGATCTCGAGGTCCCATTATCATCCCACATAAAGATACATAGTGTGTGAGATTCTATATTAGATTTCATGCAATGTAAATGGTATATATTGTTGGTTTTATAAAACAGGGTAGGAGAAATAAATTACCCACTCCTTTTCGATATGGATTCCTTTTCGGCTGCGTAGGACTGCGACACTATCCCCTATATTCCTTACTAGTACATAGGGACATGGTGATGTTAGAATCTCTAGTGGAACTACTATCTGAGCCACCTCACTTTTATAAAAAGAATCTGGGAGTTAATGAGGTGTCCCCGATTTCATCTCATATTAATTCTCAATTCATCATGTGACTGAATTATTTCCCTAATGAATGAGAGAATGTTGCCTCCATAGAGGGAATTCATAATTATTTTCAACATAATTATTTATGTAGACAGATTTCTTGGATCTAGATCCCTTCTGACTATCGTATTCCTCTATTTCTAGTAGATTTACTATAGATTGTAGAATATTTTTCTCTTCCCATCAACGATACCAAGTGTAAATATTTTTCCTTGAGATTTTATATTTAGTTATAATATTGTGACAACTATTCATCCATGGAAGGATACTCAAATCTTTTGGGTGGTGATTGGGATATAACCATACCGTTTACATTTTCATTGGAATTGTTCCTCTAGGGAGGTGGGAATGTTTTTTGAGTATTCTATGGTTCTGGGTGTGTGAATCCTCATTTGATGCATCCAGATCATCATCCTCTCAATGAATATTTTTATATTGTGGAAATTTTTATTTTTTTCTTGATCCAAAATATATATCATCTTAATAGTGATGAAATTCACAAAGGCATATCTGGAAATGGTGGTTTTACCATTACTTTCAATGCAATAGGATGATTCTTCACTACCATCATTAGGGTAATTATTCAAAACCCTGACCATATTGGACAGTTTTGTCTTGCGAACCTGGTGGGGCCTGATCATCTTATATGTATGTTCCTCATATCTAGTACAATGAATAGTGACCTTAAAGGATTTTCTATTCATGTCACTCTAACGGGCCCTGAATAGAAGAGGTTTTTCTAATGGTTGGAGGAACAGATGGGATAATGAATTTTGATTTTCAACTCCCAAAATATAAAACACTGATTCCCTCGATGATGATGATGAAGATGATGAAAATTCCTTTAGCCCTGATGGATGGGGGTTATCAAGGTCCTAATATTCATTGATTGGTCCTATATTTGAGGACCCAATAATGATTCTAGTAGAGGATTTGATGAATTTGAATACATCACATGAGATACAAATTCTCATAGCCCATCAGGGTAGTGCTAATCTTGAAGGACCAGTTATTTCCCCATGAATTTATTAGGGGATGATGAACCTAATGATGGTGATTGAAATAAAAATACCCTCATCATTACAGGATGGTGTTTATTGGATACTTCTGGGAATATGTCATGAAACCTATTTGGAATTGATGACTCGAGGGGGGAGGAAGTGGTAGATAATCATCCAGCCTGATGGGATAAGCCCCCTCCTATGTAGCTACTCTAAAAAATGATATTTTGGTCCATTTGATTTGGAATATCTGTTCTCTCATAGATGATTTGTGAGATGGAATCCCATGATTAGAAAAATTATTTACAGGAAGTTGTTTGGTTGATCATTACTTCAGTATCCGTGTATAAAATTCACTCTCATTGTATTGAGGGGAACAATTTGAAGTGATGGTGGCTATCCTATCCCTCTAATTTTTCGTTATTGGAATCATTCAAGAAGGGAAACTATATTGAAGTGACCAACTAGATAATGCATTACCCATTATTTATAAATTTATAAAGGTAATTCCATTACAGGATGTTCTGTCTGAAGTATTTTTCTATTCTGGGAATATATTGAAGTTAAATTCTCTATATTGTACACATCCATGGATATGTACATCTGGTTAAGCCTATGAAATTAGTTGGTGGAGGTTTTTTCTGATGTGGTGAAAAACATTGGGTATGCTTTTCTCATTCGCTTCCACTCCTAGGTTCATGGATTTGGCTAATGTGGCCATTTCAAGATGACAACAGAGTGTATTGATGAGATGAATGTGATATTCATATCCTGTATAGGGGATATGTCTAGTATAATGACCCATACTTTACATACATTGTTAATACTTAAAAATTGAAGCACACTTATTACATCATATGACAAAACCACAAAGGACCGTATAGGTATAGTGTCTTTAGAAACTGGGAAACATAAACAACTGGTTCATAAATCTTCTACAGTGTCTCCCATTTATTTCATCATATCTAGGGTCCCTTTTAGCATATTCTACTTAATATCCATCTTCCTGACCTGGGGAAAAGAAAACATAAAAGGGTGAGCTCAAATGCTCAGCAAGGTCAAATAAAGGAAATAAAAATCATATCATATCTTTTTAAAAATCATAACCTGCAAAAGAGATCATAATAACTTAACATGGAATAAATCATAGAAGTGAAAATGAGATCCCCATAATCATATCATGAAACTTGAAATCTTTGTGGCATGCACACATAATCATAGAAAATCATTTCTTGTTAGTCATGACTCATTTCCAAGACTATCTTAGTGGACAAAGTCCCTTTCTGAACCGAGTCACCCTCGTTCCAGTCCTGTTTCACTGAACCGGTATAACCTACCGTTCCAGCCATGTCTATCTCATGAGATATAAAATCTTTACCCAATGCATTGGAGGGAGATATAGGTCCCACCCATCTTATAATGAATCATTTCTTATGTGTTCCACATAATCATAAACTATACATCATAGCGTAACCCATGTAATAAAAATGGAATTCTTAAACAACATGACATCATAAAACCATTCATATAAGATAAAGGAATTCATAAAAATATTTCCATCACAACATAATCAAATCCATGTAATAATAGGGATAAAAACAGAACCCTTTTATTGTCTTAAATGGTAAATAATCTCGATAAAATACTTGAACTCCATTCTTGAGGAAAATATCCTTTCTACTTCAAAAACATTTTTCCTTTCATAACATGTCATACGACTTTAAAATAAAAGAAGTTGATTAAAAATAAACTTGAAAACTTGTAAAGGAAGCTTCTTGGAAATAATGTTTTAGAAATCCATTCATGCCTTATAAGTTAAAAAAACATTCTTTGTACTTTTGTCGGAAAAGTCAAAAAGTACCTCGTACGAAAAACGAAAAAAGATTCCTTTCATATCTTTTACTAAAAACTCACCAAAGGGTAAAATTGGATTTAAACAATTGTACGTGGATGGAAATAGTATTACATATTGATGAAACATGGATGTGGATGATAAAATACACCCCAGTAAATTTAAAAGTATGAACAATCTCGGATAAAAATGAGATTGTGATATTTCCCTTTCCTTAGGTCCAATTTGCTTTGTACGTGTCCGAAGATCCTGTATAATGGTTTAAATAATGTTATTGACTTATTCCATAATCATACATATTGATATGATATCATATATGGTCATATTCTTAGCTTCTTGATAGTAATATTTCATTGTTACTTGTTACTCGGGTCTTTATTGCCTTTTGTTCTTATGCATGTTTTGCCGAATACATTCTTATTCTTATTTTAAGGTTATAGATACCTTATATCCAGAATGATATTAGTGTAACATATATCATATTTATTCATTCAACTCATTTATATAATTACTATGTAATGATGATAATGTAGAATGAGTCGCATCACATCGTGGAGACGGTATTCCGTACGTACGCACGAGTGATGATATCGTTCCTATGATCGTGGAACTGTATTGGAGTATATATATGTTATTTCAGTATCAATATTACTTTATAATAATCATAAATAGTTACTCATTACACCATTATACCCATCCTTGTAAAGTGATGGTGGAAAATAGATTACACCACGGCGTGGAGACGGTATTCCGTACGTACGCACGCGCGGTGATTTCATTTTTCCGTAGGATGGATAGAAGGTGAATTAGGGTTGTTTCATATTTATAATAACATATCAGTATGTAAGTAATACTGATGTTATTACTTTATCATGAAACAACTAAAGAAGAAGAAGTTGAAGAAGAAAGAAATTGAAAAGATCGGTAATGGATATTACCTCTTCATTGGAACGCCTCTTTGAATCCTCCACTTAGGGAACTAAGATTGGTCTTTGAAGAAGACCAGGACCTCAAGGATTATTCTAGGGAAGTGGAGAGGAGAAAATGGCAGGGGTTGGCCGAGCTTGAGTGCTCAAATTGTTGTGAGGAGGAGGGGGAGGAGGTGCCCTTTTATAAGGGAGGAGAGGGGCACCTTAGGAATATCTCAAAATATTATTTTATATTAAAGTCAAAATCGGTTTATAATGGTTCCAAAGGGTCTTATTTCGAAGCTAAAGTGGGGATGGGTCGAAATCCTATCAACCGATAGGATTTAGACAAGTTTAGGGTATTATTTTAACCTTATCAATTAGATTTAACTCTAAGTTAAATAATTTAACTTTTACCGTGTCTTTTTGTTTTCTTTCACTATATGGTAAATACACTTTCTATAACATGCAAAACGAACCCCAAATTGTTTATTATTAATATATATATATCCTTATCTTAGTCATTTGGCCGATCCTTAGATTTTTAGGAATAAAATAACAATTAATAATATAATATTTGATTTAAAAACTATTTAGTGTCAATTTTGACACTATTTGATATATGATTTTTGTGAAAGTCATAACAGAATTATATGTTAGATACAAGTTGATTAAATCAACATTAATATATCATAGTAACCTATACAATTAGTTTAATTCATAAAAAGTCTCAAATTACATTTATTTTGGTGTTTATAACATCAATTATGTCAATATTTCATTAATAAGATAACTACTGCATCATCATTGTGTCATAAATAAATTAAATTATTTAATGTCTAAAAATTACAAATAAAATACCATTATGTAGGAAATCTTTTTAGCTTTCTAATGAATATTTATAGTCGAATATATCTTATGTATAACCCCATATTAAAAATTATTTACTTATTAAACATTGATTTTAACTATTTTAACCCTTCTATAAATAAATTAATAATAAATTTCCTAATCGAATCCAAGTGGGCCTAAATGGTCATATTTTATTCCTAAGTTTGTTTTTGGTCGAATTACACTTGTCCAATAGAATTAGGACATGTGTTAGGGTAATATTAATATCATATTTACCCTTAGTTACCCTATTTACTATTAACTGCGGTAAAAATAGTAAAAAGTTACTATTCACCAAAAAATTATTTTTATCTCATTGAACCACATTTTACTTACTGATATCAACCGTGTCTATCGGATTTTTGAAATTCCATTCACAGAAGCGGTAAAATTAAGTTTTATGCAAAATTCAGTTTTTAACCTACCACTTAGTGGTTTCACTATTCATCAAAAATTGAAAGTTTTCAGAAAAATACCAAAATTTCACCCTAGGATAATTTCGATATTCCGAATCCAAAAATGAAGTCCATTTTGAAAAATAAAATTTATAAAATTTCAAAAAGTGGTTATTACTATTCATAACGGCTAGTTCTAATAATATTTTAATAGCATATCGTTGTTTAGTGAAACTCGGTATTGCGTACGACGCAAGCTATCGAGGAAGGTCGTGATTGCGTGTAAAGTAAGCCAAGAAAGTGTGTAGTGAAAGATTCCTTTGATGATATAAAAACAAAATATTACTCGTAAAAATCTCAGGTGTTACATTCTACCCCCCTTAAAAAGAATTTCGCCCTCAAAATTCGTCACTTTGTAACAAACAGATGAGGATAATTCTCCCTCATCATATCCTCAAGCTCCCATGTAGCTTCTTCAAGTTGGTGGTTCCTCCATAAAACTTTCACCAATCGAGTGGTATTGTTTCGTAGGACTTTTTCGCTACGATCCAGAATCTCTATCGGCTGTTCTTCATAAGAAAGATCTTGCTCCAGCGGTACAACTTCTGAGCTGAGTACATGTGAAGGATCTGGTATGTACTTTCTCAGGAGAGATACAGGGAACACATCGTGAACTTGAGAGAGATTCGGTGGAAGCGCCAATCGGTAAGCTACCTTCTCAACACGATCCAGTATTTCGAAAGGACCGATATATCTAGGGCTCAACTTCCCCTTCTTTCCAAATCTCATAACCCTCTTCCAGGGAGATATTCGTAAGAACACTTTATCACCCACTTCAAACTCTAGGTCTTTTCTTTGGTTGTCGGCATAACTTTTCTGTCGACTCTGAGCTGCGCTTATGTGTTGTTGAATAGATCTGACCTTTTCTGCCATTTCATCAACGAGATCAGGTCCTAATAGCTTTCTTTCCCCAACTTCATCCCAGCAAGTTGGAGTCCTGCATTTCTTTCCATAGAGAGCTTCATAAGGAGCCATCTGAATACTGGAGTGAAAGCTATTATTATAAGAAAATTCCACCAAAGGTAGGTGTTGATCCCAACCTCCTTTTAAATCCAAAGAGCAAGCTCTCAACATATCTTCTAGGGTTTGAATTGTTCTCTCAGACTGACCGTCTTTCTGGGGATGATAAGCTGTGCTGAAACTCAACTCTGTATCCAGAGTATGCTGAAGACTTCGCCAGAACTTCGAGGTAAATCTCGGATCCCGATCAGATATAATAGAAAGTGGTACTCCATGAAATCTTACCACTTCCTTTACATATATCCTGGAAAGATGATCTAGAGAGAAATCCTCTCTAATAGGAATGAAGTGTGCAGACTTTGTAAGACGATCAACTATGACCCAGATAGCGTTATTGCCTTTGGATGTTTTAGGAAGTCCTGTGACAAAGTCCATAGTGATGTTTTCCCATTTCCATTCGGGTATGGGTAATGGTTGTAACATCCCCTTAGACTTCTGTCTCTCAGCTTTAACTTGTTGACAAACCAAGCATCGAGAGACATATTCAGCAACATCTCTTTTCATGACATCCCACCAGAAGTACTCTTTCAGGTCCCTATACATCTTCGTGCTTCCAGGATGAATAGAGAATGAAGAACTATGAGCCTCATCCAGCAGCTCCTTCTTTAATTCGGGGATGGAAGGAACACAAACCCGATTCCTGAACTTTATTATCCCATCACAATCAAGGTTGAATTCAGGAAAATTTCTCACCTTCTTTTGTAACTCTACATCTTCTTTCTGTGCCTCTTTAATCTTCACATGTATAGATGGTTGAACATTCATTTGAGAAAGATAAGATTTTCCCCCTTCCATTATAATTCCAAGATCCATCCTTTGTAAATCCATAAATATTGGATCTTTTGAGATCCTCATCATGGATAAACTAGCATGGTCTTGTCGACTTAATGCATCTGCCACCTTGTTTGCTTTCCCAGGGTGGTAATGGATTGAGCAGTCATAATCCTTAATCAGCTCCAACCATCTTCTTTGATGCATATTCAACTCCTTTTGGGTGAAAATATACTTTAAACTTTTATGATCAGTATAAATATCACACCTTTCACCATAAAGGTAATTCCTCCAAATCTTTAATGCAAAGATTACCGCAGCCAACTCCAAATCATGTGTTGGGTAATTTTTCTCATGGATTTTCAACTGTCGTGAGGCATAAGCTATCACCATATCATTTTGCATAAGAACACACCCCAATCCCTTCTTGGTTGCATCACTGTAGATCACAAACCTTTCTCCACTACAAGGCAGTGTGACCACAGGTGCACTGGATAACCTTCTTTTCAACTCCTTGAAATTCTCTTCACATTCCTCTATCCAGACAAACTTAACTCCTTTCTGAGTCAACTTGGTGAGTGGATTAGATAATCGTGAAAAATCTTTTACAAAACGTCGATAATATCAAGCCAAACCAAGAAAACTTCGGATCTCAGTTACTGTTGTTGGTCTCGACCATCTTTCGATAACCTCTATTTTTGCTGGATCCACAGATATCCCCTATTTTGAGATTATGTGACCCAAAAATGCAACTTTTTGAAGCCAAAATTCACACTTGGTAAATTTTGCATAAAGCTTCTCCTTTCTCAGGGTCTTCAATATAATTCTCAAGTGATCTTCATGGTCTTCCTTGCTCTTTGAATAGACAAGAATATCGTCTATAAAGACTACCACAAATTGATCAAGATAGTCTCTAAAGACTCTATTCATTAGATCCATGATGATAGCAGGGGCATTAGTAAGACCAAATGGCATCACTATAAATTCATAGTGTCCATACCTTGTACGGAAAGCCATCTTTGGTATATCCTCCCTTTTGACCCTTAATTGATGATACCCTAAATGAAGATCAATCTTGGAAAAGTATTGAGCTCCTCATAGTTGGTCAAATAAGTCATAAATGTGTGGGAGAGGATATTTTTTCTTGATAGTGATCTTGTTAAGTTCTCGATAATCAATGAAGAGTCTCATTGATCCATCTTTCTACTTATCAAGTAGCACAGGTGCTCCCCAAGGTGACACACTAGGGCGTATGAATCCCTTATCAAGATTCTCTTGGAGTTGCTTCTTCAATTCCTGCAACTCAATTGGGGCCATTCTATAAGGTGTATTTGAAATTGTCAAAGCGCCCGGTATGAGTTCTATTGAAAACTCAACTTCACGATTTGGTGGAAGACCAGGTAATTCCTCCGGAAAGACATCATCAAACTCCCGTACAATGGGAATATTCTTAATCGTGAGTTTCTCACGAACCATTTGAGATAAATTACCTTCATTTAGTGGAATCAATACCCAAAAGATGGAAGAAATTTCCACTGGAAGGTTATGTTCATCCATGCATTGATAGACGATCGTAGATTGACCTGGAATATGAAATGTGACATCCCTTCTTTGGCAATTGATATGAGCTCCATGTAGAGAAAGCCAATCCATGCCAAGAATCACATCAAATTCCACTAAAGGAAGGATCACAAGATTTGCAGGAAGCACTTTCCCACAAACTTCGATCGGAGAAGAATTATAAACTTTTGATGCGACTGTTGTGCCATTAGGTGTTGTCACAGCTAACTCAACATCTAATTGTTGAGGTAATACGGTGATACCCTTAGAAAATTATTTAGAAATAAAAGAGTGGGTGGATCCAGAATCAAATAAAACATTTGCTACTTTAGAGTGGATGGTAAGTGTACCTTTCACCACTTCGTTATCATATTCCACATCGCTGATAGAAATTGCATGTGACATTCCTTTGTCTTTAGCCTTAAGATTTTGTTGACGTTGACCATCATCATCAACCCTTGGATTTGGGCATTGATTGTAATAATTCCCCATCTCCTTGCAATTGAAACATTGAAGTGTAGTAGGTTCATTCTGTGTATCCCTTCCTTTGTTTGCATCATTAGACATCTTCTTCCCATTATCGCGGCATTCAAATTCCCGATGACCTTCCTTTCCACATTTAAAACATTTACTTGTCCCTTTAAGACAACTCCCTCCATGTTTCTTTCCACACTTTGAGAATAAGGGAAAGTTCATCTTCTTTTCAGTGTTCTCTTTAGATTTTCCTTTGAATTCCATCTTCCTCTTCTTATCAAACCCATGTGACTGATGGGTTACTCCAATCTCCATCTCGACTTTGAGAGCACATCGAACGATTCCCTCGTAGCTATTGAAGTCCCTTATGGCTAACTCCCTTCGAAGACTTGGTTTTAAGCCACTAAAGAATCGATCGATCTTACTCTCAGGTTGGATAATAATACCAGAAGCGTACCTTGCAAGTCTTGTAAAATTTGCTTCATAGGTACCAACAGATTCATCATCCCTTTGCTTCAGTTCAAGGAACTCTTTCTCCATCTTTGTTCGGAGAATACGAGGGAAGTACTTATTGAAAAATAAGTTCTTGAACTCATCCCATTCCATAGACTCAATTTCATCCCTTTGCCTCATATTCTTAATAAGATTCCACCATTGATCAGCATCTCCTTCCAAACGTTACACTGCGAGGATGACTTTATCATGTTCAGAACATTGAAGAACTGAAAATATCTTTTCAGTAGTACTAATCCATTGTTCAGCAACTAATGGATCAGTAGAACCGCTGAAAGAAGGTGGACGCTGCCTCATGAAGGATTCAACAGAATGTTGCTCCTTCCTTTGCTCGTTTGGAAGTCCTGCATGATTCATAGCTTGAGAAAGTTGTGTGAGCATGGCTACAAGATTTTGCATTCCAGCTCCCATATCGTTTGGTTTCTCAGGGGCACAATCAATGCATTGCCCATCGCATTCCGCATTAACACGGTTCCTTCGGGTTCCAGCCATTGACTAAAATCAAGAAGAATAGTGTGAGCAACACTAATTATAATTGGAAAACCACATAATTCAAGAATAAAATTTTCATGATTAAGGTATTATCCTAGGGTATTCATGGCCATTTCTAAAACACTAAGATTGTGTTTTATTCTTAGACTTATCCTTAGGCTTCTTACTAAGGCTTTCACATCCTAGTTTTCAAAGGTTGACTATACCTTTCCTCTGATACCAACTATAATGACCCATACTTTACATACATTGTTAATACTTCAAAATTGAAGCAGACTTATTACAACATATGAAAAAACCACAAAGGACCGTATAGGTATAGTGTCTTTAGAAACTGGGAAACATAAACAACTGGTTCATAAATCTTCTACAGTGTCTCCCATTTATTTCATCATATCTAGGGTCCCTTTTAGCATATTCTACTTAATATCCATCTTCCTGACCTGGGGAAAAGAAAACATAAAAGGGTGAGCTCAAATGCTCAGCAAGGGAAAATAAAGGAAATAAAAATCATATCATATCTTTTTGAAAATCATAACCTGCTAAAGTGATCATACTAACTTAACATGGAATAAATCATAGAAGTGAAAATGAGATCCCCATAATTATATCATGAAACTTGAAATCTTTGTGGCATGCACACATAATCATAGAAAATCATTTCTTGTTAGTCATGACTCATTGCCAAGACTATCTTAGTGGACAAAGTCCCTTTCTGAACCGAGTCACCCTCGTTCCAGTCCTGTTTCACTGAACCGGTATAACCTACCGTTCCAGCCATGTCTATCTCATGAGATATAAAATATTTACCCAATGCATTGGAGGGAGATATAGGTCCCACCCATCTTATAATGAATCCTTTCTTATGTGTTCCACATAATCATAAACCATACATCATAGCGTAACCCATGTAATAAAAATGGAATTCTTAAACAACATGACATCATAAAACCATTCATATAAGATAAAGGAATTCATAAAAATATTTCCATCACAACATAATCAAATCCATGTAATAATAGGGATAAAAACAGAACCCTTTTATTGTCTTAAATGGTAAATAATTTTGATAAAATACTTGAACTCCATTCTTGAGGAAAATATCCTTTCTACTTCAAAAACATTTTTCCTTTCATAACATGTCATACGACTTTAAAATAAAAGAAGTTGATTAAAAATAAACTTGAAAACTTGTAAAGGAAGCTTCTTGGAAATAATGTTTTAGAAATCCATTCATGTCGTATAAGTTAAAAAAACATTCTTTGTACTTTTGTCGGAAATGTCAAAAAGTACCTCGTACGAAAAACGACAAAAGATTCCTTTCATATCTTTTACTAAAAACTCACCGAAGGGTAAAATTGGATTTAAACAATTTTACGTGGATGGAAATAATATTACATATTGAGGAAACATGGATGTGGATGATAAAATACACCCCAGTAAATTAAAAAGTATAAACAATCTCGGATAAAAATGAGATTGTGATATTTCCCTTACCTTAGGTACAATTTGCTTTGTACGTGTCCGAAGCTCCTGTATAATGGTTTAAATAATGTTATTGACTTATTCCAGAATCATACATATTGATATGATATCATATATGGTCATATTCTTAGCTTCTTGATAGTAATATTTCATTGTTACTTGTTACTCGGGTCTTTATTGCCTTTTGTTCTTATGCATGTTTTGCCGAATACATTCTTATTCATCTTTTAAGGTTATAGATACCTTATATCCAGAATGATATTAGTGTAACATATATCATATTTATTCATTCAACTCATTTATATAATTACTATTTAATGATGATCATGTAGAACGAGTCGCATCACATCGTGGAGACGGTATTCCGTACGTATGCACGAGTGATGATATCGTTCCTATGATCGTGGAACTGTATTGGAGTATATATATGTTATTTCAGTATCAATATTACTTTATAATAATCATAAATAGTTACTCATTACACCATTATACCCATCCTTGTAAAGTGAGGGTGGAAAATAGATTACACCACGGCGTGGAGACGGTATTCCGTACATACGCACGCGCGATGATTTCATTTTTCCATAGGATGGATAGAAGGTGAATTAGGGTTGTTTAATATTTATAATAACATATAAGTATGTAAGTAATACTGATGTTATTACTTTATCATGAAACAACTAAAGAAGAAGAAGTTCAAGAAGAAAGAAATTGAAAAGATCGGTAATGGATATTACCTCTTCTTTGGAATGCCTCTTTGAATCCTCCACTTAGGGAACTAAGATTGGTCTTTGAAGAAGACAAGGACCTCTAGGATTATTCTAGGGAAGTGGAGAGGAGAAAATGGCATGGGTTGGCCGAGCTTGAGTGCTCAAATTGGTGTGAGGAGGAGGGGGAGGAGGTGCCCTTTTATAAGGGAGGAGAGGGGCACCTTAGGAATATCTCAAAATATTATTTTATATTAAAGTCAAAATCGGTTTATAATGGTTCCAAAGGGTCTTAATTCGAAGATAAAGTGGGGATGGGTCGAAATCATATCAACCAATAGGATTTAGACAAGTTTAGGGTATTATTTTAACCTTATCAATTAGATTTAACTCTAAGTTAAATAATTTAACTTTTACCGTGTCTTTTTGTTTTCTTTCACTATATGGTTAATACACTTTCTATAACATGCCAAACGAACCCCAAATTGTTTATTATTAATATATATATCCTTATCTAAGTCATTTGGCCGATCCTTAGATTTTTAGGAATAAAATAACAATTAATAATATAATATTTGATTTAAAAACTATTTTGTGTCAATTTTGACACTATTTGATATATGATTTTTGTGAAAGTCATAACAGAATTATATGTACGAACCAAGTTGATTAAATCAACATTAATATATCATAGTAACCTATAAAATTAGTGTATTTCATAAAAAGTCTCAAATTACATTTATTTTGGTGTTTATAACATCAATTATGTCAATATTTCATTAATAAGATAATTACTGCATCATCATTGTGTCATAAATAAATTAAATTATTTAATGTCTAAAAATTACAAATAAAATACCATTATGTAGGAAATATTTTTATATTTCTAATGAATATTTATAGTTGAATTGATCTTATGTAGAACCCCATATTAAAAATGATTTACTTATTAAACATTGATTTTAACTATTTTAACCCTTCTTTAAATAAATTAATAATAAATGTCCTAATCTAATCCAAGTGGGCCTAAATGGTCATATTTTATTCCTAAGTTTGTTTTTGGTCGAATTACATTTTTCCAATAGAATTAGGACATGTGTTAGGGTAATATTAATATCATATTTACCCTTAGTTACCCTATTTACTATTAACTGCGGTAAAAATAGTAAAAAGTTACTATTCACCAAAAAATTATTTTTATCTCATTGAACCACATTTTACTTACTGATATCAACCGTGTCTGTCGGATTTTTGAAATTCCATTCACAAAAGCGGTAAAATTATGTTTTATGCAAAATTCAGTTTTTAACCTACCACTTAGTGGTTTCACTATTCATCAAAAATTGAAAGTTTTCAGAAAAATACCAAAATTTCACCGTAGGCTAATTTCGATATTCCGAATCCAAAAATGAAGTCCATTTTGAAAAATAAAATTTATAAAATTTCAAAAAGTGGTTATTACTATTCATAACGGCTAGTTCTAATAATATTTTAATAGCATATCGTTGTTTAGTGAAACTCGGTATTGTGTACGACGCAAGCTATCGAGGAAGGTCGTGATTGCGTGTAAAGTAAGCCAAGAAAGTGTGTAGTGAAATATTCCTTTGATGATATAAAAACAAAATATTACTCATGTAAATCTCAGGTGTAACATCTAGTCTCTAGTTGTCGATGAGTTTCCCATATAATTTTTTGTAGATAGTCCATGAACTCATTTTCTATCTCATTTGAGACCTCATAGTTAGATGTGGAAAGGGGAAAATGACAGGGAGATATTTTGGGATAACTATCTTCATATGTCAAAGTCTACCTCTTCTTTATCATACATACATGCCTCCATCTGGTAATACCAATGAATATCCATCTGAGGGTCACATGCTGACGGGAGTGGAGTGCTGTTAGAAGTTGATGGGGCACTCTATGCAGTTGATTCCAAACTTTCAATCCTATCTCTATATAAATGAGTACATGTTATTACAACTCTCTATACGAAGGTGGTTTGTTAAGGGGACAATTTCATTGTATTTAAGAGATATCACTAAGGGTATGTTGACAACAGTTGAAGTCATTAGTATGGTCCTTGAGATCCATATCCATACTACCACGTGGTGTCTATCACAGCAATGATCATATTCTGTTTTAGTTTAAGAGTTGAACGAACCTTTTGGTGTTGAGAATGTTTCTCAAATGACCTCATTGACACTAAAATTGATATGATTAAGAATATGTGTCTTGATCTACATCATGGATAGAATATGATGACATGCATTTTGGAATTGTATAGGGATATGTGCATACTATATAATGAATACTATTTCTTTTTTTATAACCATGTGGAACTATAAGATTGTGAGACCAATAGTTAATGTTATTGGAATATTCCAATGATAAGTATCATTATTTCCAAGAGTATGAAACTGTTTTGAGGAATTTTTCATTTTCACTTGGGGATCCTCAGTCAGGATGGAGAAATGAGCATGATCTTGAGCCTCTGGAATATGTCGTGGTATTTCCTAGAAGGAGTATGAGACTTCTCCATGGAATATTCTTATCTCACCCGATGAGGCCTAGTTGGAATAGGAATATTATCCGGTTATAAATATGTACCCCCTACAGAGTATTCTAACAGAACTCAAAAAATGGGAGAAGGTATATGATCATACTTTTTTTATTGACTTGAAATGATATTGGTGTAGTGATTTTTAGATAAAGTAAGATTATGTGCATGGCTATCGTGTTCTTATTGAATATACCTGGTAGATTCACGGATGGGAATTTGATCCTTTCCTGTAACGCCCTGACCCCAGTTACCCAGATTCGGTGCATTATTACATAACATTAGCATGATCACAAAAGATAAAGTCTTGAATGACTGATTAGTTTAGTATCCTTGGAATCACTACATACATTCATAATGTTTACATTACATCATAAGGTGAAAAAATACGACAAAATCTTGTCTTAATAGACCACAATCATATCCCCTCATACTATCCCTACACGTCATTTATAAAATACTTCTTCACATCATGGGAAAAAATAAAACATAGAAAGGGGCGTGCTCAGATGCCATGTAAAGATAACAATATAGAATAAACTTTCATAAATACGCATAAACATTTAATGCAATGTATAACTAAAACAAAAGCCTTTTAAACATGAACATCAGCATAATATGGTAGAAATAAAATAAAATAATGCCATTTTCTTATTCACATGGATATTCTACTAGTCTAATAATCACATGCAATATCAATAACCAGTTTCATAATGATGGAATGTGTAATGCCATACTATCATAACCATATAGTCAAGGCCTTGTGTAAATACTAAAATTAAGATTTTGTCAAGGCCTTATGCCAAGATACTAGTTTGTATCATGAGACCTACCGATGCATCGAAAAGCTATATCGGGCTACACCCGTCACTCACTAAGTCCAATGCATTCCTCATATGAACAGGTTTAAAGATAATATAAACATTCGTATTAAAACTAGAATACGAAATGTCAATAATTTTTCCATAAACCATGAATGGTATAAAAATAAAACATCCACAATTAAACATATCACAAAACCTTCAATACAATATGGACGTTTTGTATCATAATAAATCGACTACAAATAAGCTTAAAATCCATCAAAGGATGTTGACATATATTAAAACAAAACTATTTGAGAGAAATATATCTTTTTATTAAATCATTTAAAAGTCACGTAATTATAAAATGAAACATTTACTTTGAAAATATTATTATAAAATTTTAAGGGATGATTCGATGATTTTATAATGGCGGAAAATATTCGCACCCGCCGTATAAGTTAAAAACAATCATTCTTACCTTAATTCTGTCGAAAAGGTTAAAAAGGACCTTGTTTGGAAAATGACGGAAATATTACTTTATAAAAAACTCATAAATAGTCAAAAAAGGGTATAACTGACTTTATACCATAGTCTATAATATAGTAAGAATGATTTGAAATACATTATTAGGAAACATGGATGTGGATGAAAAAGAGGTCCCAATAGATAATTAAGTATAAACAACCTCAGATAATGAAGAGACAGTGAAATAAACCCTTACCTTGTACTTTTCCTTGGTTGAGGGTAGGTTAACCTCCTATATAATGGTTAAATAGTTGTTATTAAATTATACAATAATTATATACATTAATATGATATCATATATGATCTTTTGACTTTTCTTTGTTAATAATATCTTAGTATTATCATGGTTTCGGGTGTTAACTTACTCATTTTCTTTTATATGTTTTGTTACATAAGCGATGTTTTTTATGGATATGTTGTATCTTATTCATATATAGAATGATATCAAATCTTTAAACATTATTTTTAATCATAAAATGAAAATTATACTTGAATGTATAAAATTGGGAATGAATCTCATCGCGTTCGTGAAGACTATAGTCCGTACGTACGGATGAGCAACAATATCATTATTTTGATATTAATATAATATATAATTGCATGGTATATCATATATATAGAATAATTATAATTCTATATTTATTATTTACTTCATTTACATATCATTATCATATGCATACAAATAATAATGTTTTGAATAACAATTACACCACGATGTGGAGACGGTAAGCCGTACATACGCACGTATGGTGACATGTAATTCAAAGGATATATAGAATACCGAATATGGTTGTACAATATTTATAATAACATCACAGTATATATATGATACTGGAGTTATTATTTTAGAATGGAAATAAAAAATAAAGAAGAAGTTGAAGAAGAAAGGAACCTGAAAGAGGGTTGTGTAATTATTACCTCTTCTTCAAGTTCTTCCTTTTGATTTGATAAAAAATGCTCCATAAGTTGGATTTATGACTAATGTAAGGCCTATAGGTTTATGTGAGGGAATATGAGAGGATATTTGGGCAGGGGTTGGCCGAACCAAAAGGCTTTGATGGTATGAATATGTGAGAAGGGGGAGTGCCCTTTTATAAGAGGGGTGAGGGGTACCTTAGGAAAAACCTTAAATATTATTTTATAATAAATTAATATTCGGTTTATAATGGCTCAAAAGTGACTTCATTCGAGGATAAGGTGGGGATGGCTCGAAATCCACTCAACCAATAGATTTTAGACATTTTTGTGTCTCTATATTAACCTTATCATTTATATTTAACTCTTAGTTAAATATCTTGACATTTACCATGTCTCTTTGTATTTTTATATTATATGGTTAATAAACTTACTATAACAAGCCAAGATAACTCTTAGTGGTTCATTATTAATATATATAACGTTATCTAAATCATTTGGACGATCCTTAGATTTTATAAAATATAATATAAATTAATAATATAATATTTTTTTTAAATACTCCTTTATGTCAATTTTGACACTATTTGGTATTTTGTTTTTTTTTAAATTCATAAAAGTATTATTACATTGAAAACAATTCATCTAACCAACCATAATATGTTATATTAACCTATAAAATTAGTGGAATATATAAAAAGTCTTAAATTACATTTATTTTGATATTTATAATATCAATTATTTTATTATTTCATTAATTAGGTAATTACTACATCACCACTTTGTCATAAATAAATTAAATTATTTAATGTCTAAAAATTATAAATAAAATATAATTATGTAGAAAATATTTTTATATTTCTAATGAATATTTAAAATCTATTTCATATTATGTATAACCCTAAATTAATTTTTTTTTGTTATATAACTTTGATTTTATCTCTTTTAACTCTTCTTTGAATTAAATAATAATAATTTTCCTAATCTAATCTAGTGGACCAAAAAGGTTCATATTTTATTCCTAAGGTTATTTTTGTCAAATTATACTTATCCAACAGAATTATGACATGTGTTAGTGTAATAATAATATCATTATTACCCTTAATTACCCTATTTACTTTTAACCGTGGTAAATAAAAGTAAAAAATTACTATTCACCAAAAATTATTTTTTTTATTATTGAACCAAATTTTACTCCTTGATATTAACTGTGTCTCTCAGATTTTCGAAACTCCACTCACAGAAGTTGTAAAATTATGTTTTATGCGAATTTTCAAATTCTCTTATGAGGTGGGTAAAAAACAGTGAAAAGTTCAATAAAATTTTTATATATCTAAAATTATAATAAACTGACTCCAATGAATTATATTGAACTTATATAAGTTATATGTATCTATTTTGACCGAAAATAAATTTAAATAAAATAAATAACTATTTAAATAAAAATTTGGTTTTAAACTATAACTTAGTGTTTTTCACTATTCATCAAAAATTGAATGTTTTTTGAAAAATACAAAAAATTCACCCTAATCTAATTTCGATATTCCGAATCCAAAAATGAAGTCCATTTTGAAAGATAAAACTTATAAAATTTCAAAAAGTGTGTAATACTATTCATAACAGCTAGTTTGATTGGTTGTGATGTGTGTTTGAACTCGAAGTTGCGTACAACACACGCTACTGTATTATTCAAAGAGAAGCGTATTGTGGAAGCTTGGGGTGTTACATTCTCCCCTTCTTCAAATAATTTTGTCCTCAGAATTTCTAGAATACAGACACATGAAAATACTTGGGTGGTTCTTCATCATAAGTTCCTTGGGTTCCCACATTTCCTCTTCCATCTTATGGTTTCTCCATAGAAATTTTACCAGGCGAGTCGTCCAGTTTCTCAACACATGTTCTCTGGTAACAAGAATATTGATGGGCTCTTCGAAATAAGACAAATCGGCTTCCAGTTCTACTTCCTCATAGATGATTACATGTGTTGGGTCATGCATGTATTTTCTCAACAGTGATATGTGGAACACATCATGAACTTGGGAGAGAGTTGGTGGCATTGCCAAATGATAAGCTATAACCACAATTCGTTCTAGAATTTCGAAATTTCTGATGTACCTGGGACTCAATTCGCCTTTCTCACTGAAACGTATTACTCCCTTCCATGTAGATACGTTCAAAAAAAAAATGATATCCTACCTGAAATTCCAAATCCATCCTTCGGTTGTCAGCATATCTCTTATGCCTACTTTGATCTGCTTTGATGTGGTTTTGGATTACATTCACCTTTTCCAACCTTTCCTCCACCAGTTCTTGGCCTATGAGTTTTCTTTCACCAACATCATCCCAACACGTTGGTGTGCGACATTTCATTCCATAAGACAATTCATATGGTGCCATATGAATACTCGAATGGAAGCTATTGTTCTAAGAAAATTTTACCAGAGGTAAATATTAATCCCACATACCCTGAAAGTCATGTGAGCAGGATCTCAACATGTCTTATAAGGTTTTAATAGTCTGTTATGATTGTCCATCTGTTTGAGGGTGGTAGACAGCACTCAAACGAAGTTTAGTATCCAAGGCCTTCAGAAGACTCTTCCAGAATCATGATGTAAAATGGGGATCATGATCAGAAATAATCGATATGGGTACTCCATGAAGTCTCACAACTTCATTAGTATATAGTCTTGCCAAAAGTTCACGTGGAAAATCATCCCTTATAGCAAGAAAATGTGTTGACCTGGTAAGACGATAAAAAATGACCCATATTGCATCATTCATTCTAGGAGTCATTGGTAGTCCCATGACAAAGTCCATTGAGAAATTATCCCATTTCCACTCAGGTATGGGAAGAGGTTGCATGACTTCTCTATGTTGTTTCCTTCCAGCATTCACTTGTTGAAACACCATACATCCTTACAAAAAATCTGCAATCTCTCTCTTCATGTTGTCCCACAAAAAATGTTCCTTAAAATCTCAATACATCTTGGTGATCCCAGGGTGTATAGAGAAATTGGATCTATGAGCATCATCAAAACATTCCCTTTTAAGATCAGGTATATCGGGAACACAAAGTCTTTTCCCAAATTTCAAAATTCCTTCTTTATATACAAAGTCTCTCAATCTCCCATCATTCACAACTTTAATCTTCTTTTGAAATTATTCATCATCGGTCTGAGAACTCTTAATCCTTTATAGTAAAGACGGTTTGGCAACCATATAAAAACGTATCGATGTTTCACCTTCCATGGTGATTCTTATATTCTTCTTCACTAGATTCATGTGTATAAGATCCTTTTCAACACTCATCATGTTCAAAACTCAATGAGCCATTATACTCAAAGCATATTCCACCTTATTTTCCTTCCTCGGGTGGTATTTTATCGTGAAATCATAATCCTTGAGTAATTCAACCCATATCCTTTTTGAAATGTTGAGTTATTTCTGTGAGAAAATATACTTTAAACTCTTGTTATCGGTATATATCTCACATTTTCACCATAGAGATTGTGTCTCTAAATCTTAAAATAAAATATTACAGCTTCCAACACAAGATCATGAGTAGGATAGTTTTTCTCATGAATTTTCAGTTGTCGTGATGCATAGGCAATAACGAAATCATTCTTTATAAGGACACAACCAAGTCCTTTCTTCGATGCATCACTATAAATAATGAGCCCATCATTCCCCAATGGTAGAGTCAATATAGGAGCATTCACTAATATTCTATTTAGTTCTTCAATACATTCTTAACAGTCTTTTGTCCAAACAAATTTAACCCCTTTTTGTGTGAGCTTCGTTAATGGGTTAGCCAATAGGGAAAAATTCTCGATGAAATGCCGATAATAACCTGCTAAGCCAATAAAACTACGTACCGCGGTTATACTCATTGGTGCTGGCCATTCTGGGATTGCTCTTGTCATAGAAGGATCAACATAAATTCTATCCCTAGAGACAATATGGCCAAGAAAAGAAATATCTTGAAGCCAGAATTCACACTTTCTATACTTCCCATAAAATTCATGTCTTCTCAGAGTCTTCAGGATAAGGCGCAAGTTATTTTCATGATCTTCATAGCGTTTGGAGTATACCAAGATATCATAAATAAATACCACTAAACAATTATCGAGATATTCCTTGAAGACTATGTTCATTAGATCCATGAAAACAGAGGGTGCATTAGTCAGCCCAAAATGCATTAATGTAAACTCGTAATGCCTGTACCTAGTTCAAAATACTGTTTTCAGAATTCATTCCTTCATCACACACAACTGATGATATCCATATCGAAGGTCAATCTATGAAAAGTATTGATCTCCATGAAGTTGGTCAAATAAATCATCAATGCGAGGTAGGGGATAATTGTTCTTTATTTTTATAGCATTGATTTCCGTGTAGTCGATACATAACCTTATAGATCCATATTTCTTCGTAGAAAAGGATAGGGGATCACCATGGAGAAACACTAAGGTGAATAAATCCCTCATTACTCAATTCCTCTAGTTGTTTATTTAGTTCAACTAATTCCATAGTGTCTATTCTATAAGGGGATATAGGCCTTGAACCAGGAATGAAATCAATGGAAAACTCAATTTCTCGTTCTGGAGGACATCCAGATAAATCTTCTGAAAACACATATACATATTATTTAACAATAGGTATATCCTCTATTGGAACATTTTTTTCCTCATACACAATTATTTCATTCTCTTCTTCCCTGATAATTGAATTTAGTTGAGCTACTAGGGGTGGATCTAGATAAGAATCAGGTGGTGACGATTTTTCTCTCAAGATAAGGTGTTCTTTATCTTCATCATCAAAAATCATAACCTCCTTACAATAAATCTTTTCATCATGGTCCGAAAGCCAAACCATACAGAGGATTGTATCAAACTCAATCATATGTATGACGATGAGATTAGCAGATAAAGAACATTTATATTCTCTAATTGGAACTGATTCATAGAACATTGTAGCAATGATACTTCCCTTATGAGTTTTGACTGAAAACTTCCTTATTAAATAAAATTGGAAATATCTAATTTTCTTAGCAAACTTGGAAGATATGAAACAATGCGATGATCTATAATCAAATACAACATTGCTTAAACTTGAGGAAACCATTAAATTACCTTCCACCACGTCATTTGGAGATTCTACCTCAACAGTAGTGATAGTATAAACATGGCTTTGATCCCTTGGTCTTTTCTGAGGCAAGTTCCCTTGACACATAGGACATTCATTTTTATAATGCCCCATCTCCCTGAAATTGTATCATTGAACGTCAATAGCTACTTTCTTCCCCTTACAATAATGAGCTTGGTGGCCATTTTCACCACACTTGTAATAGACTCCCATTCCCTTCAAGAAAGTACTAGGGTGTTTCTTCCCACATTTACTGTAGGATGGTTATTTAACCTTTCTCTTCTTCCCCTTATTCTCATTCCCAGAGTGATCAGCAGATCTCTTCTGCTGTTGTTTTTCTTTAAAGTCATAAGACTTAGAGAATTCCTTTTCTTTCTTGATAGCACATGAGACAATATCTTCATACGACAAGAAGGATTGTGAGATTATTCTCGATGGTTAAATGGATTTAACCTATCAAAGAAACAATCAATATTACTCCTTGGGTTACATATATAATCATCTACATGCCACTCTAACCTCATAAAGTTAGCCTCATACTTCGCGACATTCTCATCCTCCTTCTGTCTGAAGCTGAGAAATTGCCTTTCCATATCCGCTTGATGGTCACATGGAAAGTATTTTTCTAAGAAAAGCTCTTTGAAATCCATAAATTTCATATTTGATACTACATTATCCTCCTTTGTGTTTTGAATCAATGTCCAGCATTGGTCAGCATCTCTAGTGAGTTGGTAAACTGCCACGATAACTTTTTCCCTCTCACTACTCCCCAAGGCATGGAATATTTTCTCTAAGGAATTTATCCACTGCTTAGATAATAATGGATTTGTACTCCCATTGAATATTGGTGGTTGTTGCCTCATTAAGTGATCTAACATTGATCATCCATGCTGCGGATCAGGGATCTCCATACGGGTAAGGTTATTATTCATAACCTGAGTGATTTTTCCCAGTATAGTGATAAGATGATCAACACCAGTTGTATCACTATCTCCACTATAATTATCTTGAGTAGGAGGGAAATCCATACATGGAGTGCGTGCATTGATATAGTTTCCATTTCTTCCACTAGGTTCCATTTCTAAACAATGGACTACACTGTATTAGTTTATGAATCACAATACATAAATCAAAACATGTAAAAAGCATACCATGAATTGAAGAGTTTATGGATATAATCCATAATCATAAAAATGTTTTCATTATGGAAGTATATAATCATAAACCATTTATAATTCTTTTTAAAGAATAAGATAATTATCCTAATAATATCCCCTGGGAGTGTCGTAACCAAGAGTGCATCAAGGCCCGTTGTCATGCACCAGTTCCCGTTCGAGTCTAGATCAAAGAGGTGTTTTCGGGTTTTACCCCTAGGTATATCTTTTCTAGAGCCACCTCTACCTGCTCGTATCCATACAGGGATGTATTTCTCAATAAACTCACAAAATCTCTACAATAAAAATTTTTTGGAAGTTATTCTATACTAATCCTCAAAGTCCATCTTAGGTCTATGTGCTCTAATCTGAGTTTATCCAAATCTAGCTTCCAATGTTTGTACTAAACTTTATCTAATACTAACTATAACACCCGAAACCTAGTTACTCAGAGTCGTTGCATTATTACATAACATTGGCATGATCACAAAAGCTCATGTATCGAAAGACCGATTTTTTTAGTAGCCTTGGAATCACTAGATACATTCATAAAGTTTACATTACATCATAAAGTGAAACACTACAACAACATCTTGTCTCCATAGACCACACTCATATCACCTCATAATATCCCTTCAGTTCATTCATAAAATACTTCTTCAAATCCTGGGAAAAATAAAACATAGAAAGGGGTGAGATCATATGCCCAGTAAGGATAACAATATAGCAGAAACATTCATAAATAATCACAAACATTTAAGGCAATGTATATTTAAAACAAAAGACTTA
Source organism: Viscum album (assembly GCA_963277665.1). Taxonomy (NCBI): domain Eukaryota; kingdom Viridiplantae; phylum Streptophyta; class Magnoliopsida; order Santalales; family Viscaceae; genus Viscum; species Viscum album. The sequence goes on from OY728137.1 coordinate 1,911,502,636, forward strand.
TAAACATGAACATAATAATAATATGGCAGAAATAAAATGAAATAATTCCATTTACTTATTCACATGGATATTCTACTAGTCCAGTAATCACATGCAATATCAATAACCACTTTCATAAGGATAGAATACATAATGCCAGGCTTTCATAACCACATAGTCAAGGCCTTGTGCCAAGACTATAAATTAGATTTTTTCAAGGCCATGTTCCAAGACACTAGTTTGTCTCATGAGTCCTACCGATACATAGAGGAGCTATAGTAGGCTCCACCCAGCACTTACTAAGTCCAATGCATTCCTCATATGAACAGGTTTAAACATAACATAAACAATTGTATTAAAACTTTCATAGAAATGTCAATACTTTCTCCATAAACCATGAAAGGTATAAAAATAACACATCCACAATAAAAAATATCACAAAACCTTCAATACAATATGGATGTTTATTATGATAATAAAGGAACTTCAAATAATCCTAAAATCCATCAAATGATGTTGACATAGATGAAACTAAAACTATTTTTGAGAAATATCACTTTTTTATGTGATTTAAAAGTGACATAATTATAAAATTATACATTTACATTGAAAATATTCTTATAATTTTTTAAGGGAAGCTTCTATGATTTTATAATCGTGGAAAATAGCCATACCCTCTGTATAAGTTATAAAAAGACATTCATACCTTAATTCTGTTGAAATGGTTAAAAATGGCCTTGTTTTGAAAACGACAGAAATATTCCTTTAAAAACATCTTATAAAAAGTCAAACTAGGGTATACATGACTTTATCCCATAGTATGAAAAATAGTATGAATGTTTTGAAATTCATTTTTAAGAAACATGGGTGTGGATGATAAAGATGTCCTAGTATATAATTAAGTATAAAAAACCTTAGATAATGAAGAGATTGGGAAATAAACCCTTACCTTGTAATTTTCCTTGGTGGAGGGTAGGTTAACCTCCTGTATAATGGTGAAATAATTGAAAATAAATTATACAAGATTCATATACATTAATATGATATCATATATGATCTTTTAACATTGCATTCTTAATAATATTTTAGTATTATTGTCGTTTCAGGTGTTAACATACTCGTTTTCTTTTATATGATCTGTTATATAAGCCATGTTTGTTATGGATAGGTTGTATCTCATTCATATCTAGAATTATATCAAGTCTCTAAACATGTTTTCTAATCATCAAATGAGAATTATACTTCAATGGATACGATTGAGAATGAATCTCATCGTGTTCGTGGAGATGGTAGTCCGTACGTACGCACGAGCGACAATATCATTCTTTTGATATTAAAATAATATATAATTCAATGGTATATCATATATACAGAATCATTAGAATTTTATATTTATTATTTAATTCGATTACACATCATTATCATACCCATCCAAATAACAATGTTTTGAATAACAATTACACCATGAAAAGGAGACGGTAAGTTGTACGTACGCACGTATGGTGACATGTCATTCAAAGGATGGATAGAATACTGAATATGGTTGTATACTATTTATAATAACATCACAGTATATATAAGATACTTGATTTATTATTTTATAATGGAAATAACAAAGAAAGATGAAGTGGAAGAAGAATGGAACTTGAAAGAGGGTGGTGAAATTATTACCTCTTCTTCAAGTTCTTCCTTTTGATTTGATCAAAAGGGCTTCTTAAGTTGGCTTTATGACTAAAGGAAGGTCTCTAGGTCTAAGTGAGGTAAGTTTAGAGGATATTTGGGTAGTTTTTGGTGAATCCAAAAGGCATTGATGGTATTAGTGTGAGATAAATGGGAGTTCCCTTTATAAGAGGGGTGAGGGGCACCTTAGGAAAAACATAAAATATTATTTTATAATAAATTCATATTCTGTTTATAATTTCTCCAAAGTCACATATTTCACTGATAAGTTGGGTATGGGTCGGAATCCCCTCAACCAATAGATTTTATACTTGTTTTGGTCTCTATATTAATCTTATCATTTATATTTAACTCGTATTTAAATATTTTGACATTTAGAATGTCTCTTTGTATTTTTATATTATATGGTTAATAAAATTACTATAACAAGACAAGAGAACCCTAAGTGGTTAATTATTAATATATATAACCTTATCTAAGTCATTTCGTGGAACCATTTATTTTTAGGAATAAAATATCAATAAATAATATAATATTTGATATAAATACTCCTTTTTGTCAATTTTGACACTATTTTGTATTTTGTTTTTTCAAAATTCATAAAAGCATTATGTCTTCGAAAAAAATTCATATAACTACCCCTAATATGTTATATTAACCATGAAAATTAATTTAATTTATAAAAAGTCTTAAATTACACTTATTTCGATATTTATAATATCAATTATTTTAATATTTCATTAATTAGGTAATTACTTCATCACCATTGTTTCATAAATAAATTAAATTATTTAATGTCTAAAAATTATAAATAAAATATCATTATGTATTAAATCGTATTATATTTCTAATGAATATTTATAATCTAATTTGTCTTATGTATGACCCTATATTGAAAATGTTTTAGTTATTTAGCTATGATTTTATCTCTTTTAACTTTTCTTTGAATTAAATAATAATAAATGTCCTAATCTAATCCAAGTGAACCAAAGAGGTTCATATTTTATTCCTAATTTTTTTGGATGAACTATAATTATACAATAGAATTAGTACATGTGATAGGGCAATAATAATATCATTTTTACCCTTAATTACCCTATTTACTTTTAACCGTGGTAAATAAAAGTAAAAAGTTAGTATTCATAAAAAAATATTTTTATATTATTTAACCGCATTTTACTCAATGATATTAACCGTGTCTCTTTTATTTTCGAAATTCCACTCACAAAATCTTGAAAATTAAGTTTTATGTGAATTTTCAAATTCTACTAGGAGGTGGGTAAAAGACGGTGAAATTTTCAATAAAATTTATATATATATAAAATTATTAAAAACTGGCTCCAATGAATTACATTGAACTTATATAGGTATTATGAATTTATTTGGACCTAAGAAAATTTAATTAAAATAAATAATTATTTAAATAAAAATTCTGTTTTAAACTATAACTTAGTGTTTTTCACTATTCATCAAAAATTCAATGTTTTCAGAAAAATACCAACAATTCACCCGAAGTTAATTTCTATATTCTGAATCCAAAAATGAAGTAAATTTTGAAGGATAAAATTTATAAAATTTCAAAAAGTGGGTATTACTATTCATAATGGATAGTTTGAATGGTTGTGGTGTGTGTTAGAACTCGAAGTTGCGTACAACACACACTATTGTTTTATTCAAAGAGAATTGTACCGTGGAAACTTGGGGTGTTACATTTCCTGTGGTATGTTCCATTATTACTTGGTCAGCCGCACATAGAATGGAGATATGAGCCTGATCCTTGGTTTCTAGAGTATACCGTGGGACTTCATTGATAGGTATATGCACCTTTCCCATGGGATGTGCCCCAAACACTTGGTGATCCCCATCTAGAACATTGATATAAGCCAAATTCTTAGCATTTGGAATATGTCGTTGAAATTTATTGACATGTATGTTCCCCTATCCATATTTATGTTCCACTCTCACCTAGTGATCCCTGGTTTGAACATTAATGTGATCCTGATGTGGTGCCTTATAATTAACCTAAATGGGAAGATAATTCTTCTAGAAGGGAGAAAGAATGTGATTTTTCTCTAGAGCAACCAAATGTTCATAATGATGAGAGTGTGGATATGCCTAGACTTTATGGATATAAATATACACCTTTCCCTATATCTGTACCAATTATTGAATATGTCAGTGGTGTTCATTAGCTATTGATTAAATGTATTATCATTTTATCGAAGTGAGTGCATGGATATATTCTTTCACATTTTCCATGTCCATTATACCCTGGTAGATATCTTTGAATGAAGTGGTGATATGAACCCAATTATTTCCTCTTTTTGAAAAAAGAATATACTGATGTGATTTGTGCATGGGGTGGGGATAAGTTCCCCAAGCCAACTTTGGGAATATTCCCACAGGCTTGTTCCAAGTAAGCCGGGATATGAGCTCGCTCGCTTGTTATTTATTTAATATACTGGAAGAACATTCCACTTGGTGTGGGGTTGTGATCCAGCTCCTAGATATCTATTTTCTTCCTCATCTGATGTGCATTCCTTATTGCATGTCCAAGGGAATTATTGGTGACCATTGTCAGGTGGTAGCCTCAGCCTGCGATTGGTGGGTACCGATGGGAAGGTGGTGGTGAAAAACGTTGATGGGCCCCATCCTTAGTGGAACTTTAACTGGACAAGATCTGTATTTGTCTCTATGTTCTACCTCCATCATATATTTAAAGTTGTTATTGTTGCGTTATGGGGATATGCTACTAAAGAAGTTGTTTGTGATGATAACGACCACTAGCTTGGCCAAATCATTCATTGGACTATGTAAGATCATCATTTTCCATTCTCGAAGACCGTCACAAGTATCTTTCAAGGTGGGGATTTTACCACATCAGTGTATTCTTATACCATTGTGTTTTCCACTTTACATTGATGCTTTTGAGATATTGTGATATTTTTACGACCCATGGGGGTTTCTTCTATATTTCATTTACTAGAACACTCGTTGTATGAAGACATTATAATGGATCAAGTTTTTGTTTATGAGAGTTGTATCTGTATTCATGTAAAAAATTAACAAGATCATTTATTAGTGAAATATAATACGCATGATGTGTGTCAAAAATGATATGCTTAGTTAACACAATATTCCTTTTATTCCCAGTCTATCCATTCTACTCTCCTAGAATTACCATCCCAAGGATGAAATTATTTCTTGAGAACCCCAGTGAAAAATGACAAACTATAAGATTAATAACAGTCATATCTACTTACTTTATGAAGGTTATGAAAAATAGTATGTCTTAACACATAATAACTTGTTTGTTTTTTAACATAGAAATTCATTTCATGTTCACCAATTTTTTCATGGTGTGAAAAAAGGCTTGATGCATAATAATCCAATCAATTTTAATTGATAGAATCACGTTTGGTTGACCATTTTTTTGTGTACAGTGTGAAAATATGACCCAGAAGATAACAACTCGATAGTTTTTTTATTGAGATATTCACGTCGTGTTCACCATTTTCTAAAATGTAGAAGAGATGACAAAGAATGCCCATTGTGGTAGGTTCTGTTTAAAAATATGGATGATTGCGAGGGGTACATTTGTTGAAAATTCATTAGTGTCGAGTCACCATATTTGGAAGCTCTCACGGAGAAGGAGATCCCCCAGCGGTGGTCTGGGTCAGACTCCCTGGTCTTCCTATACCATTAAAAATGGTGTGTTTCGGAAGGCCATTAATGATTCCCTCAGTGGGTTCTTGTGCACGGACGATCATACCATTTCACATGAAGTCATTCTGTTGCCTTGATTATGTGTTGAGTTGGACCTTTCACATCCTGTTATAGATAAGATCACTCTAAAGATAAAAGGCATGTTATATTGGGATTATTATCTTGTGTTCATTTGTGCTTCCCAGGTACTGCTACTCCTATTGCCATTTGTGACACTCTAGGCATGTTTATAGAAACCAGAGTAAAGGGGGGCCTCATTAGGCATTCTAGAATCCCCCACCCGTCGCCTTCCCTCCATCATATTCAAGAAGACATGAGTCAACACATCATTAGGATGTTTCACCAGAGACGGTGGTTTATCAGCCTCTCCAGGCAGTCCTTGATTTCATAGCCCAACCCTCATCCACTCTTCCAAGAGAACCCCTCTACAAGGACTTGGTTACCATCAATCCAGTAGTACTTACTATATGGAACCCTGATATAGATTCTCGTGAGCTCTCTCTTTATTAGTTTCTCATATTCAGGAGGATGTGGGAAGTGTTCCTTTTTTCTGAACTATAATACTTGGCTCATCGGATGCCTCTCCTACCTCAACATATCTCCCTTCTTAATTATTTTGGGGATTAGATAAGTGGGGGTGTCTCAATCATCTATTCTTTTTCTCAAGATGTTCCCATTAGGTCTTTGGTTTTAAAATCAATTGGGCATGGCACCAAGGTTCCATTCAAGGAATATCCTCCCTCCATTGCTCTCAAGGAGAAGTAAGGGAATTATTCTGAACCTCCCCCCCTATTTCTCCCCCATCCTTTATTTTCTCACCTCAGAGCCCTGTGATGTGCACCCGTGAAGGATTGATACTCCTTAGGTGATCCTCCTCCTCCCACGTCACTATGAATGAGTCACTTGGGGACCAAATAGGGCTCCTTCTGGTTTAATTTTTTATCTACTTGTCTAGAATTCTCATGGCCTTGGTGCATGGGTAACGGCTGATCTCATTGGTTTGGAAGGTAATAAAAACTAGAGCCCTATCGTTGCTTTCCTCACGAAAAAAAATCCTTCCAAGATTAGAGATTTATATCATATAGTTAGGATACATGGTTCCATGAATTTAGACCCCTTAAACTATCACATTTGTATATTCTAGAATAATGAGCTTTCTCTAGACATGATCGACGTGTTAGACCAATTTTCACTTCGAAGGTGACATAGGGCACTGATAGATTCCTTGTTTACGTTATATATGGAAGCTGTGAGGCTCAACAAATATTGAGGCTTTTGAATGAGCTTGGATCCTTTGATCTGGAGGACTGTCCGTGGATCGTGGTGGGGGACTTCAATGTTGATTTGGATCCTAAAGAGAAGAAGGGAAGATGTGATTTTCCTTGGTAGGATAGCTTTGAATTTTTTCTTTTCTGGGAAAAAAATGTCTTCTGCTCTTGGGGTATAGCGGAGATCACTACACTTAGTGCAATAATAAGATGGTATGCTAGAGATGCTGGATTTGGATTGATCATTGTCTATCCAATAGCTGTACCGTCCATTCGTTCTTGTATGCCAAGGTTACGCATCATACTAGTGGAATTTCTAATCACTTCCCTTTGATGGTTTCATTGCTTCATTTCTTGGTTTCCTAGGAGTATTTTAGGTTCTCCCATTAGTGGTCCCACATTCCATGTTATCAGTGTTTTTTGAGTGCTTTGTGGGATGATCCGATGCATGGGTGTACATCGGTGGCCCTCTACAACAATCTCAAGAGAACGAAGCATTGAATTCAGGTCTGGGCCATGAATATTTTCCACATTAACAGTAACCTAGAGGCCCTCCAACAAGACATTTTCAATCTAGAATCCACCCAGGAGGACATGAGGAGTGACAAGACTTTTGATAAGTTATTTGATAAGAAGATCTATTGGGTGGAGCTGATTATTAAACATGACTGTAAGATGTGGTAATAATACCATGTGAAATTCTTGAATGAGGGTGATAAAAACACTTTTTAATTTCACACTTTTATAAGAGAGAAGAAGCTTTATATCAAACCCAATATTTGACTTGAGGACGACACATACATGGAATAAAAAAATACTATAAGGAGAATGGGGAATATTTTTTTTAAAGGATCTCTTAGTTGGCCCCAATCCAAGGATCTCCAATGGGTATCCTAGAAGCACCTCCCAAATTTGGGCGGTGATTACCTCCTTGGGGTCCAACCAGAATAATGAATGTTTAGTGGAGATACCAAAGCAGGAAGTGATTCACATAGCTATACGAAACCGCTTCCCTGAGAGCGCTCCTGGCCCTGATAGTTTCTTTGGATCGTTTTACTGGGGGCATGGAATGGGACAAGGGATATGTAGTCTAAGCTATCCAGGACGTTATTTTTCAGAGGGATCCTCCCTTGGGGGTTGAAAGTGATTTTACTTTGGTTCTCATTCCCATGTTCATGGACCTCTCATCTCTCATTCTTCATAGAACTATAATCTTGTGTAACAAGACTTATATGATCCATGCATGTATTATCAACCATAGGTTGTCCAGGATCATACCTCAGTGGATCTCTATTGAGTAGAACAACTTTTTGGGAGGCCGCTCTCCCCAGGGTGAAATTGTTTTGGCACATGAGGTTATTAGGGATACTAACTTCAAATCCCATGGCTCCAATTTGTCTATTAATCTAGATACGAACAAGGATTTTGACATGATGGAATGAAGATTCATCAATAGAGTTCATTAGGTTATGGGTTTCTCATCCAAGGCTCTAGATATCAATATTAGTTGCTTTATATCAGCGTGGTTGGATGTTTCATTTATGGGAAGGACTCGTGATTTCTTTAAGGTAACCTAAGTTCTCCATCAGTGAATCTAGATCCCTTCTAGAATCTTTATCCTCATGCAGGATTCCCTCAGTCACCTAATTACCCAAGGCCTCTCTAAAAGAACTATTCATCCTTTAAAAAGAAAACAGAACCTCACTACCATCTACCACCTAATGTCAGCCGAAGACACTATCATTTTCACCATTGGATGTAGGGTCTTAGTTCGGGGTATGAATAAAATACATGAAGAATACTACCTGTGTAGTATGAAGGTATTCATTATTTCAAAAATCACTATCTACATTTCTAATAAGAGTTCTTCGAACTTGGTTGAGTCTCCGTGCAGTTTTCTTTAGAAGCATCGTGGTTCCTTTCCTATGGAATATTTGGGTACACCTATTTCTTCAGGTTCGATTAATGTTTTAGATTTTCATCACATTGATAACATGATTACTCATAAAATTCTTAAATATAAGAACTGCTTCTTATAGTTTGGGGGTGTATTGATTTGGTTAATAGTGTTTTATCTCTATCCTTGTCCATGAATTGGATTCAACCAATGTCTTTTATGGTGTCATAAACAACATTGATAAAATCATGAGATGTTTTTTTTGGGATGCAATGTTGAATGGAAAGAGACACTGGGAATCTTGGGGAATGTTTTCGAGGCCCATTCACATTAAATGGATTAATGTGATGAGTTTACGGAACACATTACACAACATGAATGCCATGATCTCCTGGGAAGTGCTTATGGAATGTACATTATGGGGGTACGTATATGTCTTATATTGGTGAGGTAAGTGAGAATGACTCTTGTGGCCTTGCTTCCTCCTTTTGGCAGAAGATTATTCCTCTTATCTATGTTCTCCTCCAAATTTCATGGTGGATTGTTGGTGAAGGTAATATCAGGTTCTAGTTCCGTAACCAGGGAGTCATTGTTATTGACTTTCCTGGATGTCTTGCTCCCATAATCATGATTATGGAAGGTATATATCATCCAAGGTTTATGAAAACTATACTGGATAGGGGAAAAAATGATATTCTCGACTCCATTTTGTTCAACGACAAACCTAACAGATGTGTATTCACCCCATCCTCTTCGGGTGTCTTCTCAGCAAGGGGGTTTCACAGCATGACCCATTTGCAATCCCCCCTTGGAATGTTGGAATTCATTATTGTGGTGTAAGAGGATCCCAGTGAAATAAAACATTATTATTTTCTATATCTGAAACGTTTATATCGCCACAGATGATAATATCAAGAGTTTTAGGATAAGACTCACTTTAGGTTTATACTATTTTCAAAACATGTATGAGGAGGGTAGTAACCACCTCTTCTTCGAAGGTGATTGGGCCCGGGCAGTTTGGAAATTTTTTGGGGGAATTAGGGTTTTTTATTCTCGTGAGCAGGGCGAGGCTCCCTTCCTGAAAAAATGATTTCCTGGGATGGAAGAATCCGAGAAGGAATGGCTGGCTCGGTCATTTATCATGAGTGAAGGGTGATAGTTCCTATTGAAAGTCAGGAATTTGGCTCAATATGATGTTTATCTCCCCACTATGTGGTTAATTATCAGAAAAATATCTTACTTTTATCAGATTCGGCATCGATCATCAAAGGCTGGAAGGAGGCACCTTCCCTATGTCTTCTTCAAGTTAGTTCCTCCATGGATCATAACCTCCCAGCCAACCCCCAAGGGAGATGGGTCTGTTGGCAGCCTCCTACCTCAGGATTCAAACTGAATATAGACATGTCCTTTATTTTAGGCACTATGAGAGGAGTAGGTGTGGTCTACGGGTTTGGGTGTAATGTGCTTCTGGGCTTCTCTACTTCCTATGGCAGTGGAACTCGTCTTCTTGTTGAGGCCAAAGTGATTCTCTCTTGGATCACCATCTGTACTCATGAGAACCTTGACATCTCGCTAGTGGAAACTGACTCTATGATCCTTTAAAAAAAATTCATGGTAAAGGCTCCACCCTGTAGTCCATCCCTTACATTTTCTGGAAATGTAGATCCCTCCTTTGCATAAAAATACATGTGACCCACACGTGGCACGAGGGAAATAATGTTTTTGATCTCTTGGATTCATTGGATAATCTGTGTTCTATCTCTACTCACCTCCACTATTTCAATTGTTTTCATCCTGAGAGTGTTAATTCGATAATAGGGGATTCCCTAAAATTTCATTACATGAGACCCACCTAATCCAGGTTCTCACTTGATGTTTGTTCTCTTCAATAAAAATCTGATTGATAAGGATTAGGTATTTTTATATCTTACCTGTCTTCATATCTTACACGATGAGATTTCCCTCGATAGTGGGGATTCATGATGACAATGATGAGTTCATTGCGGATCTCTAGACCCATGTGAGATATGCTCAATTTGAGAAACAAATAATTGAATTTGATTAGCCTCATTGCATATGGATGGAGGGATCAGATACTAGTAATTACCATGGGTTTATGAATGTAGAGATCCTTCTACAAGAAGGAATCCTACAATCTTGATTATAGGAAGATTCAATGTCTTTATAGTTCAATTAGTTTCTTAGTCTTCTAGGGGATGAGGTAATATTATCATCCCATTGGAATTATTGCATCCTGATGGTTGAAATGTTGAACACATGATATAGATTACATTAAGGTTGGTTCCCATTTTTTTTAGGATAAGGCCATTTAAAAGTTCGCCCGATTGTCTCCTATCGACCGGTCAAGGTTCTGGTGCTCTGCTAATGTGTATAGCAGCACTCGGGTCGAATCCTCGGCGATGGTACTTCGTAATAGTCGATTTTTTTTAGTTGATTGTATTTTGATTAGGGGGGTTTGTTGTAGAGATTAATTGAAATGATTGATTAACTATAATTTATTTAACCAATTGATAAATATTTGCGTGAGTTCATTATTAGGGAGTTAAGATTGTGATATCCTTGAGCTTTTCATTAAATTGCATTTAAATTAACACCCACTACACAAGTTGACGTCGATTAGAATTTCTAAGTGTTAAAGCTTTAATCCAGGCCATAAGTTAACTAGGATTATAAAATCAATCAGTACTTGTTTATGGTAGTGTATTTATGGTTCCAATAATCCATGGAAACCACATGCTAAAAAAAAATATGTCATTAATCCATGACATATTAAGTCCAACATACACAATGTTAAATTAATGAATACTCATCGAGCAAATACTCTCAATCACTTGACATACCTAAATTTTGACTCACCCCAATGAAATATTTACTCAGCCTTTTTGGTGTTTAATATTCTGGTTATAATAATTATGATGATAAATTAACAATAGAAGAACAAGAAAGGGATTATAAAAGAGCGGTACATCAAACACACACACACGAACAATGATGATAATTAAAAAAGATTTTTGATTGAATGAGGAAGAAAAATAAGCGAAGGAGATATAACTGAATTTAAACTATTTTAAGAACATTAATATTAACATACAGAAGGTGGAGGAGAATAAGAGATATTGAAGAAGAAAATTGCATTAAAACAGAATTACAAAAGAAAAGACTTACAATATTACAAAAACAAAGAACACAAATGTAAGTGAAAACAAAGAGAAGAGGAAAGGTCTATCAAGTGAAAAAGTGATTATGGAAGGTCCTCCCAATACCTTGGAAAGACTTTTTTTGTGCCAATATGTTCTCCTCTCTTCTGAAATTCCAACCCTTTTGAAAGGAGAGGAGGGGATGTATTTATTGCCCAAGGTGGTGGACTGTTTACATTCTAGAAATACCCCTCAACTTGGATTGCAGATATGGACATTAAGACAGCAGAATCTAGAGAATTCTTATTCTTAAAAGATGTAGATAATAATATTGACAGACTACGCTCAAAATTTGGAGTCATTTGGACTTAAGTATCAAAAGGGATTATCTGTTTCTTAAACAAAGTAAAACTGTCCATTTCAATCCAGTCTTTTTAAAGTCCAGAATGTGAAAGGGTTTTTGAATATGTAGATGACTTCAAATACGAATGGGTTCTTCAACAATGTCAGCAGCCTATATCCCCTCTTTCACACTGAAAAATCTCAGCTCGATTTGATTCTTACATCATGAGATATGTCATTCATACTATACTGATTTTAATTCTCGTCCAGAATGGTGGACTGGACTTCAGAGCTTCATTTGGGACTCTTGTACTTAGATTTGGGCCTTTCAATTTTTATATAAGATGACATGTAGTGTACCCCAGAGTTATTATAGAGATTTAAGGTATTTGGACTTCTTGATTGAGCCCAGTAAATCAATATTCAAGGCTGGTCCATTTTGTTCACTGATTCTTTGGTCTTGTTTGTGTGGACCATATGACCCTTCAAATGGCAGAATTGGCTCATGGTACATTATAATTAAATGTCGTATGTTGAAAGGAGAATCCTAAAAAACAAGAACCTCACAATTTTAATCAGTATAGTGATAGTTATTATTAAAACATTAAACAGACTTAATTAGACTACTTCTAAAAATGCTCAAAAATTAAACTTAATATTAAAACATTTATATTTCACAAAAATTAGGCAAATTTCATATAAAATAAGTAAAGGGGGTATATTATAAGTCATGAAAATATTAATAACATCAAATCCCCCACACTTACTTTTTCTCATGTCCTCATATGCAAAACAAATATAAAAACATGACAAAATCATTTTTACTCACCAACAGATATTAAAATTTTTTTTTCTACAATCAGGGGAGGTTTAGAATATTTCACTCATCCATTTTGAAATCCACCACATGTTTTTATAGAAACAATGTTCCAAAACAAATTCATTTTTTCATTCTCAAATTTTGAAATGGAAGATGTGGGCCCTCAAAACTCACACCTCTCAAGATGATAAAATTTATTTGTGGGGATTCACTCTTTCACCAACCAAAAGTGAAAATCTTAGAGTTTGAAAATAGATCTCAGCTTACAATCCATATCCCAAGTGAACAAGAATCAAGAGGTCTTTTTAATGGGTTTTTTTATGGCTATGGGACGTTAGAAATATAATGTTCAAGAGAGAGAATAAGAGGGTTAAAATACCAACATAGAAAAAGCAATGCACATTTTTTTGAAATAATTCATGGAAGGAAATGAAAACACATATTTACAAGGGAATGATTGTGTGAAGAATGACACAATAGAGGATGAAAATATGAATGTAATGAGAAGTTGAAATATTTACAAAACACATAACTTCTCCCAATAAGAATATAATGAAAGTGTTCTTTCATTTTTTTTCTTCTCCTTTTTTTCATTGTTTTTTCGAAAGTTGAACATGGAAAAGATCTCACACTCATAACCCAAACCATGAGTGATCTCCTCACGACACTAATTGTAATAGTTATAACAAGATAAAAGGTTGAGGAAGAGTGATTTTTGACCTACCCAGACACAACCCATTTTTTTCTTTTTTCTTGATTTTTTTTTATTTTTTTTCATCATTTTTTTGAACACTTGTCTATAACATTTACAAAATTACATAAATGGAAGTTCATTACATTCCCCGAAACACACTTAATGTCAACCTGTTCCCCACACTGAAATGGTTGATTTTCCTCAATTAGATGATAACTCGCTGAAAATCAATAATAGGGTACCTAAACAATGAAATCCATTCCCCCCACACTTAAATTCAAAAAAAAATTATGCAATGAAAATCCAAGTTGATATTGGGTGGGAAACTGTATTTGGCTTGTAATGTGGCTATCAAAGAAAAGGTTTTCCTAGGCTTGAAGGGGCTTTCAAAAAGAGGATTAATCTAAGGGAAATAGGAGGCTATTTGGCTATTGTGATTCTCATGTGGTTCAGAAAATGCCTCTATCATATTAATACACACTAAGGTAGTAAATTCCGCTCGAAAGTCCACAAACTCCAGACTCACAAATGGGGGTGAAAACAAACATTTTGAAAATATGGCCATAGGTGGCCTTGGAATGAAAGTAAATGTTGTTCCTCACGGTTCGGGAAAAGAATTTTCGAAATCAAAAATTGAGCATTCAAAATTTGTTGGTGTTGACAAAAAATTCATTATCCCAAGACATAATGAAAATACAAAATTTTTGAGATGAAAACATGTCTGTTAACTCCCCAAAATGGTTGGACAAAATTTCAAAACTCGATGGTGAGTAAGCATGACTCTTTTTTTTTGTATTTTTTTAAGTAATTGTGTTCTTTGTGGTTTTTTTAGTTTTTATGGTTTTTCTTTAAAATACACACCCACACAAGAAAGAGAAAAAGAAAGGGTTTGATAAAGAATGTGGTAAATAATAAAAGAGAGAGGAAGAAGATGAAACAGAGAGAGAGGGAGAGAGGGATAAGAAGAGTCAACAGGAAAGAGGTGCCCCCTGGTTAGGATATGGTTGGTTGCCATCTCCATCCAGTGGTGGGTCTACTGTGGATCCAATGGAAGTTGATGTTATTCTAGGATTGCATGTCCTCTCAAGGTGGTGTTTCAACCGATGTCTATTTACCGTAAATTTCCTTTTGGAGGAGGGGTCTTGGACTTGCACTGCAACAAATGGGTAAACGTTAGTAATAACAAAAGGACCTTCCCAATGAGAATTAAGCTTACCTGGGTGAAGCCGCAATCAAGATTTGAATAGCATTACCTTTTCACCTTCATGAAATACCTTTCTCAGGATGTGTTTTTCATGGAGTACCTTAGCCTTCTCTTTGTATAGATTGGAATTCTCATAGGATTCAAGTCGAAGCTCTCCAGTTCAGCCAATTGCACCAATCTTTCTTCACCAGATTTTTCATAATCAAAATTACAGGTTTTCACAGCCCAAAAAGACTTATGTTGGATTTCAACTGTTAAGTGACACACCTTACCAAAAACTATCCTAAAAGGAGACATCCCAATGAGTGTTTTATAGGAAGTTCGATAAGCCCAAAGGGCTTCACCAAGTCTCTCAGGCCAGTATTTTCTGGTGGGATTAACAATTCTCTCAAGTACCCTTTTCACTTCTCTATTAGAGAGTTCAACCATGCCATTTGTTTGAGGGTGATAAGAAGTTGAAGTTTTATGTACAACCCCATTCTTTTTCAGAAGAGCTTCCATGGTTCTATTACAAAAATGGGTTCCTAAGTCACAGATCAAGGCACGTGGTGTGCCAAATCTTTGGAAGATGTGGGTCTTTAAGAACTCAGTAACAGTATGAGCATCATCCTTCCTAGTGGGTTTGGTCTCAACCCACCTTGAAACATAATCGACCGCATCAAGAATGTATGAGAATCTATTGGAAGGGGGAAATTGTCCTATGAAATCGATGCCCCAAACATCAAAGATTTCACAAAAGATTAAAGGCTTTTGGGGCATTGTGTTTCTTTTGGAGATTGTTTCGAACTTTTGGCAAGTGGGACATGATTGACAGACATCATGTGAGTCCTTGAAGAGTGATGGCCTAAAGAATCTAGAGTCTAGGACCTTTTAGGAGGTCCTTTGTGGTCCAAAGTGGCCACCTCCGGGAAGTGAGTGAAAAAATTATAATATGGAAGAATGCTCATTTTCTTCAACACATCTCTTAATTACCATATCTGCCCCAGTTTTCCAAAGTTTATTTTCTTCCCCAAAATAGTATTTTGAATCACTTTTCAACTTCATTTTTTCTTCTTTTGAAAAATTTTCAGAAAAACACCATACACCATGTAATTTACAATTGGGGCATACAATGGTATTTTTTGAGTGAGAGATGACAGTTGCTCAGTGGGGAATTTCAGATCGATGATTTCAGCTTGAGAAGAATTAGAAATTCTACTCAAGTGATCAGCCACGTGGTTTTCTTTTCCTGGTCTATCTTTTATTTCAAGGTCAAATTCTTGGAGAATTTGGATCCATCTTATTAGCCTCGGTTTGGAATCACTATTCTTGAGTAGGAACTTTATAGAAGAATGGTCTGTGAAGATGAGGATTTTGGCACCTAAGAGATAGGACCAGAATTTATCTAAGGCAAAAAGCACTGCTAGAAGTTCATTTTCAGTGACAGCGTAGTGAGATTGAGTTTCATGCAATTTTTTTGAGGCATAATAGATGACTTGATGACTCTTTTCTCATCATTGACCAAGAACAACACCAACAGCTCTATCAGAATCATCACACATCAATTCAAAGGGTAATGACCAATCAAGGGGTTGGAATATCAGGGCAGATGTGAGAGCAGTTTTGAGTTCAATGAAGGATCTCTTGAAAACCTGATCAAAATGGAAGGTGACATAATTTTGAAGCAAACGAGTGAGTGGGAGGGAAATTTAACTGAAGTTATGGATGAATCTCCGATAGAAACCAGCATGACCGAGAAATGAATGGATGTCTCGAATAGATTTAGGTTCAAGAAGTGATTGGATCACTTCAATTTTGGAAGGATCGACTTCAATACCATCTTTTTAACTATGTTCCCTAGAACAATCCCATTTTCAACCATGAAGTGACATTATTCATAATTTAACACAAGGTTACACTTGAAACACTTTTGAATGACTAGAGAGAGTGAATGCAAACAAGATTCAAATTACTCACCATAAATGGTGAAGTCATCCATGAAGACTTCTATGCAGTGTTCAATGAATTCTGAAATGATACTCATCATACACCAATGGAATGTTGTAGGAGCATTGAAAGTCCAAAAGGAATTCTTCTATATGCATATGTTCCAAAGGGGCATGTGAAAGTAGTCTTTTCTTCATCCTAAGGTGAGATTGGGATTTGAAAATATCTGGTGTATCCATCAAGAAAACAATAGTGTGACTTTCTGGCCAATCTTTCTAGAATTTGATCAAGTAATGGAATAGGGTAGTGATGTTTTCGTGTTTCAGCATTCAATATTCGATAATGGATTCATACACGCCATTTTTTCTTCACTCAAGTTGTGACTACCTCTCCATGTTCATTTGTGACAACAGTTATCCCACCCTTCTTAGGTACAAATTGAATTGGACTAACCCATTCACTATCAGAAATTGGGTAGATAATACCAGCTTGAAGAAGCTTGGTGATCTCTTCCCTAACTACCTCAAGGATGAGTGGATTGGGTCTTCTTTGTTGTTGTCTAATTGGTTTGGATGATTCATCAAGATGGATGTGATGCATGCAAAGGGAAGGGTTGATTCCTGGTATGTCATCTAGGTTCCAATCTAAGGACTTTTTGTTTTCCTCTAACACCTGAACATGTTTGGACTCCTCGGTTTCAGTATGGGTGGCAGTGATAATGACATGATATGAGTGATTGTGGAAGAGGAATGCATATTTCACGTGTACAGGAAGGGTTTTTAGATCAGTATCATCTCTCATTTGTGGTTTAGACATCGTAGGAATGGATGTAGGGACTTCAGTTGTTTCAGATTCATTTTCCTTAATACTGTCCAAGGTAGAGTAGTAGAGATTAGAGTTGATGTGGGATTCAAGAGAGTTTTCATGTTCCACTAGATTGATGGAATCTATGAATGAGAGGTCCACATCAACTTCAACATTTATGACTTTTTTAATCATGGTGCAGATTTTACAAGATCCTTTATCATTAGAACATGAAGAACATGGTGGATTGGGGTTAGATTGACTCTTAGAAATGTCCTCAGAAGCAAGGATTGAGAATGCAGAGTGATCCTCAGATGGGTATCTCATGGCTTGGAAAATGTTGAACGTGACCAGTTGGTCACCGAATTCCATGGATAAGATGCTTGAATGGACATTAATCTTGGTTCTCGCAGTCATGAGGAATGGTCTTCCTAGAATTAGGGGATATCGAGATGACTTTGTCTCACCTTCCATGTTAGGACATAGAAATCAGTAGGGAAGATAAGGTCATTGACTTGGACGAGGACACCATCAATTATTCCCTCAGGACTGGCTGTGCTTCGACTGGCTAACTGAATGACAAAACCTGTTAGATGTAATGGACCTAGAACAAGGTTGGAGAATATGGATTTGGGCATGACATTAATTGAGGCTCCTAGGTATATGAGTGAATCATCAATGTTCGAACATCCAATTTGGCATGGAACCGTAAAGGTCCATGGATATTTGCACTTTATGGGAATAGACTGCTGGGTGGAAACATTTTTGAAGGTCCTAAGTTGCCTCTTGTGGGTACACAACTCCTTGAGAAACTTGGCATACTTTGGAATTTGTTTTATGGCATCTAAGAGGGGAATGTTGACTTCAACACGTCTAAACATGTAGAGCATTTCAGGATCAGGTTCAAAGGACTTCCTTGGTTTAGAAACGGCTTGAGGAAAAGGAATTGGGTTCCTAAGTGAAAATGAAGTAGTTGAGGGGATGGTTTCAGGTTCCTTTTCAAGTTTCTTTTTCTTTTCATTTTCTAGTTCAACATTCAAAGGTGGGCTAGATGAATTATCTTTAGGAATATCAATGTGCTTTTTCGATCTAAGTGTAATTTCACTTACATTACCCTTGGGGTTTGGTAATGGTTGAGCTGGGAGTTGGGAAGAATTTGATTGTTGTTGCTGGCTCAGGTGGGATGCAAGTTGACCTATTTGAGTTTCAATGTTTTTAAGGCTAGAACGGGTGAAGGAGGAAAGATCTTCCACTGCACTTTCCCATGGTTGCTTGGAAGAAGAGGCTTGTCCCTGGTTGGGATTGCCTTGATTTTGGTTCTTGGGAAATCGATTGTATTGGTTTTGGAATTGGGAAGGCTCACTAGGATAATGGAATCGAGGAGAAGGATTTTTCCTTTGAGGTTGAGGAACAAAAGGATAAGGTTGATGGATTTTACCAACACCATGACCATAATGAAACTAGTTTGGGTTTTGAGGAGGGAATTGAGGGGGATTAGATTTGGGATTACCATACCTAAGGCCTTAGTTAAAGGAAGAAGAGAAGGGATCAGAGTGAGGTTGGTTGAAGTTTCTAACAAACTGAACTGATAGTTGAGGGTTGGTGTTCCATTGAGCATATGCTGCATTGAGCTCCATTGGTCCAGATGAATTGGATTGATCCTCTCGAAGTTGTGGACATGTTTCAGTTGGATGATATGGAGAGTTGCAGATTCCTAAGTTTTTGACAGGTCCATGAAACATTGATTGTGGAGAAGACGAGGTTGGGGATTTGGTGGCCACATCTAGTTGTTGAACAAGACCTGCAAGTTCACTCATCCACTCGGTCATCTTGTTTGGCTCAATTTTTTGATTATCTTGGGCTTGTTTGAATTGAGCATGTGCTCAAGTATGGAATTTTTGTGTGTTTGCAGCCATCTTACTTATGAGATTTCTTGTAGCTGCAGGAGTTTTATAAACAAGAGCACCGCCACTTGTGGAATCAATGAGAGTTATCTCCATAGCCAATAACCCCTCATAGAAGTATTGGATCAAGAGTTGGTCAGGGATCTGATGATGTGGTCAGGTTGCAACAAGCTTTTTGAAGCTCTCCCAGTACTCATGGAGTGATTCACTTGTGAACTGACGAATACCACTTATTTCCTTTCGGATAGAAGCAGTACGAGAAGTAGGAAAGAATTTTTCTATGGAAATCCACTTCATGTCATTCCATGTGGTTATGGAACTAGGAGGTAGGTAGTAGAGCCATGACTTAGCATTGTCAGCTAGGGAAAAAGGGAATGCTCAGAGTTCGGTTTGTTCTTCAGAAACCCCTTGAGGCTTCATGGTAGAGCACACCACTTAGAACTCTTTAAGGTGGAGATGTGGGTCCTCACGGGCTAGCCCGTGAAAATGAGGGAGAAGATGAATCAAACCTGATTTGATTTAGAAGTCATCTACTATGTTTGGATATTGAATACCAAGAGGTTGGTTATTCATATCAGGGGCAGCGAGTTATTTTTGGGTTTGTTCCCTATGATTGGACATTTCAAATTCAACTGGTTGGATGAGGATTGGTTCTTGAATAATTTGAGTATCTCTGATGTTCCTCCTAAGTTGGCGAAGTGTTTTTTCAATTTCCGGGTCAAACAAATCGGAGGGATTGTTTGGAATACTATGGGGCATTCGGAGATATTTTTGGAAGAAAGAAGAAGACGGGTTTTTCGGTGTGTTTTTTATCAATTTTTTTAAAATTTTGTTGTTTTGGTTTTTTTTACAATAACCAGAATCTAATTACGAAATAATGTACCATCCCCGGAAATGGCACCATTTGAAACGTGAAGCTGATTGTCGCCTCTCGACCGGTCAAGGTTCTGGTGCTCTGCTAATTTGTATAGCAGCACTCAGGTCGAATCCTCGGCGATGGTACTTCGTAATAGTCGATTGTTTTTAGTTGATTGTATTTTGATTAGGGGGGTTTGTTGTAGAGATTAATTGAAATGATTGATTGAATATAATTGATTTAACAAATTGATAAATATTGGGGCGAGTTCATTATTACGGAGTTAAGCTTGTGATATCCTTGAGCTTTTCTTTATATTGCATTTAAATTAACACCCACTTCACAAGTTGTCGTCGATTAGAATTCCTAAGTGTTAATGCTTTAATCCAAGACATAAATTAACTAGGATTATAAAATAAATCAGTAATTGTTTATGGTAGTGTATTTATGGTTCCAATAATCCATGGAAACCACATTCTAAACAAAATATGTCATTAATCCATGACATATTAAGTCCAACAGACACAATGTTAAATTAACGAATACTCATCGAGCAAACACTCTCAATAACATAACATCCCTAAATTTTGACTCACCCCAATGAAATATTTATTCAACCATTTGGGTGTTTAATATTCTGGTTATAATAATTATGATGATAAATTAATAATAGATGAAAAATAAAGGGATTAGAAAAGAGTGGTACGTCGAACACACACACACGAACAATGATGATAATTAAAAAAGATTTTTGATTGAATGAGGAAGCAAAATAAGGGAAGGAGGTTTAACTAAATTTAAACTATGTTAAAAAAATTAATATTAAAATACATAAGGTGGAGGATAATAAGAGATATTGATGAAGAAACTTTCTTTAAAACAGAATTACAAATGAAAAGACTTACAAAATTACAAAAACAAAGAAGACAAAAGTAAGTGAAAACAAAGAGAGGAGGAAAGGTGTCTCAAGTGAAAACATGAGTATGGAAGGTCCTACCATGCCTTTTTCAAGGCTTTGGTCGTGCCAATATGTTCTCCTCTCTTCTGAAATGCCAACCCTTTTGAAAGGAGAGGAGGGGATGTATTTATAGCCCAAGGTGGTGGACTGTTTACATTCCAGAAATACCCCTCCACTTGGCTGGCAGATATGGACATCAAGACAGCAGAATCTCAAGCAATATCCTGCTTAAAAATTTTAGATAATAAAGTTGTATGACTACTCTCAAAATTTAGGGTCATGTGTACTTAATTATCAAACGGTATGGATGGCTGATTAAACAAAGTTAAACAATCCATTTCAATCCAGTCTTTTTGAAGTCCAGAATGTGAAAGGGTTTTTTGATATGAATATGCCTTCAAATCCAAATGGGTTATTCAAAAAAGTCGGCCACCTATATCTTCTCTTTCACACTGAAAAATATCGGATCAAGTTGATGCTTAAATCATGAGATATGTCATTAATACTATATATATTTTAATTCTCATCTAGAATGGTGGGCTGGACTTCAGAGCTTCATTTGGGCCCCTTGTTCTTAGCTTTGGGGCATGAAATTTTTATCCAAGATGAAATTTAGTGTCCCCCGAATTATGGTGGAGAGTTAATGTTTTTGGACTTCTGGATTGAGCTCAGTAAATCAATCTTCAGGGATGGTCCAGTTTGTTCACAGATTCTTTGGTCTAGTTTGTGAGGAACATATGAGCCTTCAAATGGAAGAATGGGTCATGGTACCTTCTAATGAAATGTTGTATATTGAATCTAGAATCCTAAAAATCCGGAAACACACAATTTGGATCATTATAGTGATATTTATTATTAAAACATTAAACTTACTTAATTGGACTACTTCTAAAAATGCTCAAAAATTATAGTTAATATTAAAACATTAATATTTCACACAAATTATGCACATTTCAATTAAAATAAGTAAAGGGAGTATATAATAAGTCATGAAAATATTAATAACATCAGCCATAGTAAGGAATAGTATGCATTGTGGTTATATCTAGAATCAGAGTCCGTGTAGTTCAGCTAATTTGGTCTTACACCCTGATGTTTCCTTAATATGATGCACATATCATTTATGCTGCATGTCAGGCCATACACTATAAATATCCCTAGGACTTATAGAGTCTTGTGATGAAAAAGATATGATCATTTCACCTCCATAATATCACATGATCTATGCTTGTTGTGAGAAATAAGGGATTCATAATTATTAGCCTTATTTCTTATGAATGTAGGACTTATGTATTGGGACTACCCATGGGATATTTTAATATGAATCTAAGGAATTTGTAAGTTATCTTACTTATACTAGTTTTGGTTGGAATCAGTGTCACCATAGTTGTTTTGGTTAGTGTTTACAGGATGATGTGGCCCTAATTGACTGAGGAATACACACTACACACATACAAGGTTACTAGGATAAGGGATGCCTTTAATGATTGGGACTTACACAACAAGGAAATTAATGGTTATCATGTATTGGGATTCCTTAATTAATCTAGACTACTTTTCTGCCTAATATTCTTTTCATGGATTCTTGACATGACTTGATCGTTTTCCTGACAAATTAGAGGACGCATATATATCATGTCAAAGGGAAATCATATAATCTAGTTAATCTGAATAGGGTACATCACATAATACGAATACTTTTTATATGGTCTATTTCATGGTAATAGATTAATTTTCCATAGGACATCACAAGACCTAGTTGACTGATCATATAATCCATTGTATGATCCTGGATGACTTGCTCAAAAGGTGTCACATGATTCAGTAGGCTTGCCCAGGTTTCATCGCAAAAGGTGGCTGACATGCTTAAGGGTCACCATCAAAGTCAATGAGATGCATGTGGAGGTTAAAATGTTATCCAAGATTAAAAAGTATGTAAGATATAATGAGACCAGGTTGGCATGCCCTGAGGGTATCATGAGTGTCTGTTGACTTGCCTCAATGTTATCGTGAGACTCAGCTTATATGTACTTGTGCCACCCTATGAGTCAGGGAAAATTTATAAAGAAAATTGAAAGGTTTGGATGGTGACTTTATAACGCTTCTAGAGATTATGGTTTCATTCCATGGGTTACCACATGAATTTATTTGATATATCTGAAGGACATCTCATGATTCAAATAGTATACCAAACGATTGTTCCTATTTCTAGGTGACATTTCTCAGTGTTGTTGTCTCTCATAAGTGGTTCACTTTAAGTGAAATAGGATCATCCTATATTTTTTCTACATAAGTCTATAATATTTTATTCTTTTTTATAACCCTTTATTTCAAATGTCAAATAATTTTCAAGTGTTAGCTTATTTAAAGTCTCGTTTGATCTAGAATATGTGCGGGTTACTCTTTGTGTGACCTGTTTGGGATCCCTCATGTGATCTATAATGATCAAATGATTTAATTATGAATTTAGCTTGATTTATCTGGATATTAATTGGTTTTTAATAGTTGAGAGATGTTCCAGTAATGAGATCAGCCGCTCTATGAAATCTGCTCTCCTATCAGGGTGTGGTTCCAAGGAAAAGTTTTTTTCTCCCAATGCTGAAGGAATAATTTTTCATGATGGGGTGTGAGATTTATAAGTCTCACCACGATTCTAATTATAAACTTTACACATCAAATATGGCTCAAATCATGGATGGAGTTGGTGGAGGTATTCAACGATACATGTCTTCATGATGTCCCATGCGGAATCACTCTAGGGGCGTCACATGTCTTTCAGTGACCGCAAAACCATCTCATCAACAATGATTTATTGGACTATATCCAACTAATGTGATCTTTTTTGATCATGAATACTTTACATGGGTCTTTCATATTTTCAAGTTGACCTGTTCAAGGGCCATCATGAGATCAGGGATCATGATAGAAGTCCTTAACATCATCTTAAGTGACCTTTTTGGTGTTTTCCATGAGACAATGATGGCCTATCAAGAGGCCTTCACGAAATCAACCAAACATGTTGAGGGGTCCTGAAAGAATTTATTTTGGACATCCTAAGAATGTCACCAAAGTTTTATGACCTTGAGTGGCTCCCACCTTTTTCCTCTAGATTTTTTTTATTGATTTTACAAATGTGGGGAATCTTGTGAGGTTATATGAGTGTTGTCAAAGACAATCACTCCACCTATTGGTGATGCATCATGTGATCAGTAAAAGTTCTTATAGATATGCATAATAATTTCATGGAAAATTCCACTGGTTTTTTACATAGGGATGAAAATGGGGAGTGTGAGGTCTTCTGGATGTACCCGAGGGACGTTGCATGATGGGGATGACATGGGAACTGACTTTTTCGAGATGAGGCAGACATGTTTTTGGGGTTAGCTATGTCTTGTGGATCTCCATAGGCATGTTTCCTGAATTTTATGACTAAAATAGGCTACTACCTCCCTTATTTTTATTTCATTTTTTTATTTTAAAAATTATAGTAATCTCATTAGTATTCTTGATTGTCGTCAAGGTCAATTATTCCCCCCAATAGTGTTACATCACAAAAATTTTACGACTGCAAGAGGCTCCCAATTTATGGATATTTTCCTCCCATTTTTGATGTAATTTTGAATGGTTTCGCAAGCATTCACCAGTTTACAAGACACATGACCAGGGGGAGATTATCTGGCTACCCCGAATGATAAGTGATTGTCCAAAGAGCCACTGAAATGTGGAAGTACTTTGTGAAAAGGTACTTCATGGGATCTTCCATAGACTATGAACTATTCATGGATAATTTGAGCGGCCTTATGATGGTAACATTATTTCATGTCTCATGTAGGGTCATGAGATCTATGATTATTATCCATATTCATGTTCATTTTCTTTTTTGGGGAAAATAATAAAAATATCCAGGTATATCTTCCCCTTTGAATTTATTGAGGCTCATTTAGAGGGCATCAAAAAAATCATAATAATAATAACATCAAAGTATATTTATGATACTAGATTTGTTATTTAAGGGTAATTAAATGAAATTAATAGGATGTAGAGGAACATATAATCTTGTATGTTTAAGTAAAAACAACTACCTCTTCTTCGGCATACTTCCATTAGATATTGTCTTCAGTGTCTTATGGGTGGTCTTATGAAAGGGAAATAACCTCAAAAAATAGAATATGAATATTTAGAATACGAATTTGTAGGGTATTTTGATCCAGAAGGCTTAATGATGTGAATAGAACAGACAGTAGAGAAGTCATTTAATAATTGAGGGGATGGAAATTCATGGATTTTCTTGAAGTATTAAATTAATATGAATTATTTTTCAAGCCTAAATAGAACCAAATTGATAAGATTATAAAATAATATGAATATAAGTAGAAATAATCTCATAAAATAATTTTTTTAAAATCATTTGTATGTTTTTACCTTTATCATATAGTTCTATCCCCTAGTTATACATTTTTAAAATTATCTTAAAATTAATGTTTTCAATGGTTTTAAGTGTTAATAATGTTATTATTAAATAAAATAAGACCCATTACTGGAAGAAACTGTGTGTTTAGAATAATATCATATTAATGTTTCTTAATATTACATTTTTATGAATTTTTATATCATTTTAAGAAATATTATTTATTATAAAATATTATAAATGTCATCATGAGAAGTATTCATTTAATTTGGCTTTAAATACATCATGAAAAAGATAGATTTACAATACAATAATTTAAAACAATAATATATATATATATATATATAAATAATTTAAAGAAAAAATTCTTTGAAATTATATTATTTTTATACTTTTTAAAATACCTTATTTTATTTTTTAATTAATTAAATATAGAATGTATCGGCGTTGTACAAATATTTAAGGTAATTAATTCATCATTGAAAATTATAAATAAATTAATATGAAAAATAAAATTCATTTATGATCAAATTACTGTTTATAACCGAACATAACATAATTTTTATCCATAATTTTAAAAATTAATTCTAATAGAATAAAGATAATGAAATTTTAGATTTTTCATTGCATAAACTTTTATAAAGGATAAAATCATGATGAAATGGAAAAGGGTCAAATATTCTATAATATAATTTTATGGAGGATCATTATTTAGTCAATATCATTTTATTTTTAACCTAAATTAACTGATTTAACATTACCGAGGTAACATAAATATTATACAGATACTATTCATAATGATAAGAAATAAATGTGACCTATTTTCCAAAATTTAAAAAAATAACAAAAAATAAAAAATAAATTTATTAATATTAAATTCGATGAATTTGAAGAAATTGATTTTATATTAAATCAAAAAACACAATGAAAGTAGTTTTTTTAGAAAAATGCATTTTAAGATGAAAAATATTTTTATAATCATTTAAATAAATGAAGAATTCTTGTGAAAAATATTTTATTATTAATAATATGAATCAGATAATTTCAATTTTAAAATATTTTAAAACAAAATTTTAATTTTTAATTTTTTGAAAAAAAGATACAGTTTTCAATTAAAAGTAGTAATTTACACTTTTCCATGGAAAATAAATCTTCCTAGAAAATTATAATAAAAAACCCTATGGAAATTTTTATATGAAGATTTTAAAAATGAATATAATTTTAACAATTTCTTTAATAGTATAAAAAATTAATTATTTTACTTTCTCACAAAAAGAAGTAAAAATTAATTTTGAAGAAAATGTATTTTTGAAGATTAAAATGACTTTACTAAAATTAGTATATTAATTTCATATGAATTAGAAAATATATTTTTATAGAGTATAACGTTGATGCTTATTTTATTTCATGGTTATTTCTATTCATAACCACTAAATCGATAGAAAGATTAGTATAGTTATATTGAAATAATAATATTTTGTGGTTTTTTAAAACTCAGTGTTGCATGTTGTATATGTTGTTGGACATTGTGTTATTTTAGAATATCTTTCTGTTATATTCCACTCCTTAAATAAATGTAATATTATCAATTTAAACTATTTTTTCGGTAATCAAGGGTTTGAAATTTTCAAATACCTTTTAAAAAACCCAAATAATTTAAAAGGATTAACAAATTCCACCTAAAAAGTGGGAGAGGGAAATATGAAGGTAATATAAAATAAAAAAAATATAACATTAAAAATAGGATAACATTAGTGGGGAAACACAAATATATATATATATATAGAAGAGAAAACTAATTCTGAAGGAATAAAAGAGAGTGATAGAGAACATGATTGGGAGAATGTTAATGAACAAAAAACAATAAATATATAATTGGATAAAAGACAATAATTTCATCAAAAAATCATAATAGGATAAAATTTTTATTCTGAGATAATATTTTTAGGTTTATAGGAATTAATTTATCATTTATATTGAGAACCTAAAAAAATATACAATCCTAAAATGTATAATTTCATCCATTAATCATCCTTTAGTGACGGTTTGTGGTTTTGTGGAATTATGAAAACATGTTGTTCAAATTTCTTTTTTTCATGATTTTGAATTTTTGATTTTAATGTATGTCTTGTTGGATTTATAGAAAAGTTATTGTGGAATGGTTTTCAATAAAAATGTTGTTTTATTGAAATGGATTTAAATGGTTTTTAGTTATGGTTTTTGTATACATGAGTTGGTGTGAGTTCATGATATCTATGTGACCCAAAATAAGGGGCATGTACCATTAGGCACAAAAGGGAGTGACCCCGGATTTGGGGTGCATGTCACTAGTACACAAGAAGATTTTAAACTTAGCAAGGACTTAGTAGATGAATGATAAACCACTCATGTCAATTGAATTTTCACTAAAGAATTCATGTGTGGGAATATGTGTGAGTCACGTATTTGACATGAAAAAAAGGATTTTAAAATGGTGTAAATATGTTTTTGGTTGTTTTTCATGGAAATTTTTTTTGGAAATATTTTTATAATCTGATATAAACTATTTTATTTTACTTATATAAATAAATTTATATAAATGTTTTAACATGTTCTATCCTAGTTGCTTGAGTATGAATGTCATTTGTTGAATTCCTATCAAGCTTCATTACTCACCCATTCATTGGAACTTTGGTACTTTTGGAAATATATTTTTGTCTATAAAAATGAGAATGGAATGTATCAAATATATTTTTTAGTAATTCTTGATTCAAGGGAATTGTTTTTGGAGTTGTATCTTAGGGATTTTTGGGAATTTCTATGTTGGTGTTTTTATAGTATTTGAGAATTTTTGGGGTTTTCATCCATTTTTTGTTGATGTAATGTTGATTTCTGATTGATACTCTGATATATAGGGTTTATATATTATACTTTAAATTTTATTACATTTTTATCATGCAACATATATTAGTTTTGGTTATGGTATGTTTGGTGATAGTCATATAATTTTTAAAGGTAAAATCATCCCCCAAGTGTATTTAATCTATCATCATTTATTTATAGCCTTTCGATTCTTGGGGATGTCGCCTAAGGCCATGTAACAATTCCACATCAACTTAGTCAATTTAAGAGGGTTAGGATGTTAAAATTGGTGTCATCTTGGGTCGTCTTCAACTTTCAAATTTGAATAGTGTTCATTAGTAAAAATCATTTTGGTAAAATGATATTTGTTTTTTCTCTAGTGGTTTAAATTTATTCTATTTTATTCCTTGAATTGGGATGGAATAAATGTGTAGGATTTCTAGGACATGTAATGAAGATCAGAAAAATATGTGGCTCATTTATTTATAATAAACATAATGTTATATAAGAGTTGGGTACAAAATTATTTTAGAGACACATATAGGAATTGTAAACTCATTATCATGGGATTATCCAATGAGAAGATCATGGAATTCATTTATAGAAATGGATTTCCACTAGATTTTCAAATTTTCTTTGGAGTAATGACATGTGATTTGGTGAAAACTTGTTTATTTATGAAATATCATGAAATTTATTTCAAATTTGATATTTTGAAAAGGTTCTGGTTTTGTTATTTTAAAAATGGTGTCATTTTTTAAAAGAATGGTGGAATTTTAAAAAATGGTTTAATGTTGATTTTTTTAAATTTTTGAAGGAAATGTTGTGACATGTGATATGTTATAATTTTTATTGTTAATCATTTGGTTTCTAGAGAGTGTGACTTATGGTTTTTTTATAGAAAATGGAACACAATAGGTGTAGAAGAAACTAACTAGAAGAGGCTATTGGTAATGTAGTTTCACCAAATCCTGATGTGAACCAACACCTTGTTCAATGTATTTTCAATGTGTTTATAGATTTAGATAATGGGAACTAAAGTAATGAACCATGGTAAGTGGATCATTTTATTTAGTTCCATAAATATAATCAACCCATACTTTGGGGTGATTTGAAACCATAGAAGGAAGATGTGTTGATGAATAGGATGAATAGAATA
Organism: Viscum album; assembly: GCA_963277665.1. Lineage (NCBI taxonomy): Eukaryota > Viridiplantae > Streptophyta > Magnoliopsida > Santalales > Viscaceae > Viscum > Viscum album. The sequence goes on from OY728137.1 coordinate 1,911,532,260, forward strand.
TTTGATTTAATATGAACACAAGAAGAGATAAAAGTCAAATTGGAAACATATATGCTATAGGATCTTGCACGCTAGTGGTGGGATTTAGCAGTTCCAGCTAGGTTAGACCGTGGCCTTTCTTGGGAGGAATTTGAAGAATTTTTCAAACAATAATTCAATCCTCATATGTTAAGGATTTAAATAATGAAAAAAATTCATCATGAAGCTAGAAAAACTATTAGAGAAAGATTATGTGGCTAAATTTATGAAATTAATCCAAATTTCACCCGATGTTCCTATTAGTGCTTCTTTGAAGGCTAGAATTTTTTGAATCAGGGATGAGGCATGATATTCTCTAAATGATTTTAATGATTTGTATAACTAATTACACAAAGGCGGTTAATAGAGTGAGATTGGTAAAAAGGAACATATCTGGGGATACAAGTGGAGGACGCATGGTGATACCTCTGGAACTTAGTGGAAAATCTAATGCTGGGTAAAAGAATAAGGGAAACAACTATTTACAAGGTAGTCGAATGAATTAAAACCATAATCCTAGATTGGTGAATGTTCCATCATATCCCAAGATAAATTATAGATGTTTTCAATGTGGTTTGGTTGACCACATGAATAGAGAATACAATACACCACTGATAGCATGCCACAATTTCAAACAGATTGGGAATATTTGACGTTATTGTCATAGTTCTTTAAGGTTAGGTGTTCGAAAAATTTATTATGTGTTGTAGATGTCATATAATTTGATAGGATGAGGGACGAAGCATAACTCTAATAATCAGAATCATGATATCCATGGAGATTCCATGAATACCATGACTCCTCAACAAGGTAAATCTCAACAGAAAAAAAAGAAAATAGAATAGTGAATAAGATACTATATAGATCAGAGAAAGTTATTGTGGATGATTAATAAAGACCATGAACTACTATAGGTATTAATATTTTTTAATCAACCTTTATATTTGTTTTTTAAATAGTTACATCCATTTTTTTTTATTTTTCCTCATTGTTTAGATTTGTTAGGTTTTTATGTTTAGTTGATGCCTTCTATTATGATACTTAAAACTCTTCTTGGTAAATTAGAATTTCAATCCATTATTTGTAGATAATTTTATATAAATGTGGATAAGGTAGAGTTGATATAGGATTTCTCTATGCTTGAGATAAATTTCTGTGATAGAGTCATGGGTATATATTGGTTAATAATGTTCAAGGTTCACATTGGTTGTTATACTCAATGGGTTAGATTTATAACAAATAATAGCATTGAACAAATCTTTAGAGTGAAGAATAATGTAAAGGCACGTTCAATGGTTTTTTGGATGCCTATGTTGGAATGATATCATTCGAGTTAGAATTTTTGAATTTTCTATTAAAGGAATAGAATGATAATAACAGTTTTCCAAAAGGTATTGAACCGTTTGTGGATGTTTTCCCAAAATATTATCATTTTTCATACCATAAGAGAAGTGGGAATTAATATTAATCTCCTCATGGGGACCAGTCTGATTTACCATCAATCATACCTGATATAAAAAAATACAATTAAATAAATTTAAAGCATATATAGAAGAGGTGGAATGAAAAGGATTCATTCGGCCTAACATGTCTCTGGGGAAAGCAATCCTCTTGTTTTTTAAAAAGGTTGATGGAACTCTTCAGTTGTGTGTGGATTATAAAAATACTAAACAAGTTACAATAAATAACCAGTATACACCTATAATAATTTATAATCTATTTGATCAATTTATGGGAGTTCAATGGTTCACTAAGATTGAATTATGCTCAAGATATCACCAATTATGGATTCAAAAGGGATATGTTGAAAGGAAAACATTCAGAAGTACATATGACCATTATGAATATGTGGTTGTGCCTTTAATTCTTATGAATACATCATCGAACATTATGTAATTGATGAATATGATGTTTTTGAGACATCTGGATTCTTTTAAGGTGGTGTTTGTGGATGAAATTCTTGTGTATTTCTAGACAGGGGATGAGCATAAGAATCACATTGAGAAAATGTTGGGAATTCAATGAGATCAACATTTGTATGATAAATTATCAATGACTGATTTTTTATACAAGATTTATGTTTCCTTGGCACTGAAAACTAGGAAATAGTTGTTTCAATGGATATTGAAAAGACATAGGCTATTAACTATTGGAACCCCCCAATGAATGCCATCGAGATACACTATTTTCATGGCCTTTATTATTTTTATCAACTCTTTGTTCGTGATTTTTAATGGAAAGATTCACTTATAAAATTTTTGACAAGTAATTTATTATCATTATAGTGGAATGAGATATGTAATAAGTCCTTTCATGTGAAAAAAGATCATATTACATCAGTACTACTCAATATTATTCTAGAATCATGACAATGGTATGTGGTGTATTGTGATTCTTCTGAAATTTGGTTGGGATTTGTTATAATTCAAGGAGATCATGTTTTTTCTTATAGATTAAGGTAGTTACATTTTCATGAGAAGAACTTACCAACTAACAACTTGAATTTATACTCAATAGTCAACTATTTCAAGGCTTGATGTCTTTACCTATTTGTTACAAAATTTATAATGTTTTCAGAACATAAGATCTTCAAACATATTTCCTCAAAAAGAGGTTTGATCCAGAGAAAAAAATGGATGGAGTATCTGAAAATGTTTAACATTGACTATACGTATTAACATGTTAGATGAAATTTTGTAGAAGATGCATTAAGAAGAAATTCATACGGTTAGTTAGAAAAAAAGGTTTCTTATCAATGGAAACTGATGGTGGTGATAGCTAATTTCAACATAGAATTTGGAGACTGAGGAGAAGTTGTTGTTTTCCTTCGAGTTTATATTGTTCTTGAATAGGTTAAGATGGTTAAAGAGGCACACAAAATTGACTTTGAATGTGTTTTTTATGGTCAAAACTCTATGGTGGGGAGACCATTAGGGAATGGAAGTTGGATGTCAGTTTGATTTTTTGGTTTCGAGATCAGATGGTTTTAACTACGTCCTTTAGGAACAAATAATTCATACATACGCCCATTCTAGATGGGATGTTCATCTTGAAATTTAGAAAATATATAAGGTATTGAAATCATATTTTTAGTGGGCCGGCATAAAATGGATTGTTGTTAAGTTTTTTATGATATGCTTAGGTTGTTAGCAGGTTTGAGAATAATGTCAGAGACCAATAAGAATGTTGTTTTTATTACATATCCCTATATTGAAATTGGAGTGGATATCATTGGATTTTTTGATAGTTCTCTCAAATATGGTGTTTAAAAAAAATAACATGGGTGATCATGGTTTAACTCACAAAGGAGTCCCATTTATCAATATTAGTGAATATCATACAGTGGAGGAAATGTCAAAAATATATATTTGTTAATTGGTAATGAGGCATGGTGTACTAGTTTTGAGAGTATCAGATCAAGATCTATGGTTTATATCTCATATATGAGAATCCTTACAACATTTCCTTCGGAATCGGTTTACTTTTTGTATGGTGTATCATCTATAGATGGATGGGAAATCCGTAATAATAACAAAAATGTTAGAATACATGATGAATTTTGTGTAAAGGATTTTGGTGGCTCATCTGGGGAGCAAGTTCCATTAGTGGAGTTTTTATAAAAAAATAGTTATCTGGACATGATACATATGGTGCAATAATCAGAATTTTCACATGCACTTCCTTTGTGAAATTGTAGTGTTTAAAGGGTTCATGGAGGCAATGATGGATCATTTCAATAGTTTTCCAAATTTCTATTTTCTCATCGGCATCAGTGATTCGAGGGAATTGGCATTGATGATTTAGGGGAGTCGGCATTGGTGAGTCGAGGGCGTCAGCATTGGTGAGAGACTTGGGCATCAGTGAGTTGAGAGCATCAACCTCAGTGAGTCATGGACATCAACATCGGTGATTTAAGGGTGTCGACATCAGTGATTTGATGGCATCAGTGTCGGTAGTTCAATGCATCATAAGGTCTGGGCGTTGGTAGGTCGTGGGTTGGGTAGGTCATTGAATCAGTAGGCCATGGCATCGGTTGATCCACATTAGTGACTCAGTGTCGGTAGGTCATGTCGGTAGCTCATCTGTCGGCGACTCAACGTCAGTGACTCACCAATCAGTGACTCAATTCCAATTTTTCACAGTTTTTCCAGTTTCACCCATGTTACATTTTTCTCTTCATGAAATGGTAACCTATCAACTCTCAATAGTGTGTTGGTATCTCGTCATAGTTTCGGAGTGGAATTATTAAATTCCTCGTATGTCGTAATGTTCCACCAGCCTTGTAACCATAAAGCTGTGTTGTCAAACCATGATCTGATTTTCAATCACTTTGAAATCATTACTCATATTTTCAGGATCTCTCCCTTTAATAAACTGAGATTTCTTCTTTCCTTCATCTTTTTCAATTCCCATGGTGTTACTATAGCCTAACTCCCTATATGGGTCGTGTGCCTATGCTAGAGCACTCCAGGTCAGAATTTTTGGAGGTTCCTACTGCTCGTACAATTCCCTGTTTTTGGCACAAGGAAGAACATCGATCCATTGTTCATCTAGTAGTGAATTACTTTACTAATATTTAACTGTTCATCATGCGTGGAAGGTATAAAAAAGAATCATTGGGAGTAATGGATGAATAATCTTCTTAAAAACATGAAATAGAAAAGAACTGGATTTGATCAAGAGACAAAAAGGGTAAATAAAATAATAAGAAGAAATTGGTTTGATGTGGATCACTTGTTTCATCTATTATCATTAATTCATCTATGGATTGTTGTGGCTATAAAGCCTTTTGAACATCATGGTTGTTGGTGGCCTTTTCTTGCGCACTTGTGATGTTCAGTTTTGTTGAGATTCATGAATAATTACTGTAACATTAATTTTTATAACCACGTACACTAGTTAAATAAATGGATTCAACCATGATCAATCCTATTGTGTGATCACCCTGGTTATAATTAAGGGGAATTAAAGAAACCCTACTGGTTATATCAGAATATATATGAGCATAGTGTTGATAAGTGTGGCTTAGTGCTATGTTCTGTGGAGTTTTCTAAAATTATGTGAGTTGTGGGGGCTACTGTTGGGAGCACAGTTTTGTGTACATGGTTGGGAAGTGGAGTGGGATCTCTAAGAAGGGTGTGGTCTGACTGTGCAGTGGGGCTGAGTTTAATGGTAGTTACTGTGGGCTTTGTGCGTGGGGTGGTATAGGTGGTGAGTAGGCTTATTAGTTTGAGAGGTTGATTGATTGTGTAATGTATGAACTTATATGTAGTTGAACTACGTTTTTTGTGTTGTGGGTATTGAATGGCATTAGGAAGAGGGATTATAGTGTGGTTATGAAATTATATGCAGTGGTTTTGCAATTGTGAATTTTTGGGTTGTGAGGATGTGGATTTGTGTTGCGAGAGAAGGATGGTGAGGTAAAATTTTGAAGAGTCGTTGTAGGAAATAGATGAATTAGTGTCTCGAAAGATGTGGTGTTGGTGCAGTGGAACATTAGTTTAGTTTTTAAAATTTTCTGTGTGTGGTTAGGGTTGATAGTTTTTTTAGTGATGGAACACATTAAATTGAACCCCTTAATTAAAAAATATCAAGTGGTTAAAGAAAAAGGGGATCAGTTTTTCTTTGGCAGTGTCAATTGCGTGGTTTTGCATATATGGGTGGAAGCGAATGTTGTTCTGAGTGGGTTGGTTGTTTGTTTTAAATCCCATAGGTTGGATTGAGTTTCTTTTTACCTATATATATATATTTAAATTTTATTTCCATGTGATTTATATACACACCCCACCCATGTTACACTCTTTGTCTAGAACACCTCTATTTCATTGGGAAGAGTGTCTTTCCCAACATCCTAGTTGAAGGATGGATGGATAGTTACAGACTTTCTTCCTCAAACCTACATCTAGGTTCTTACTGATTGAGTGTATCTTGGAAGGATTTATTTAATTGTGGCTTACCATAGTCCATGATTTTTTTATCAAGGGTTGGTTTTAAATAAGTGTCCTAGGAGTTTTCAAGATAAGATTGTTTTCCCAAGTTTCATTGGGATGACTCCCAGGAGTCTTTGGGCGGGAGGTGTGGTTGTTATGGCCCATGTGTTTTCTAGCAATATTGTGTGTGGTTTGAGGCCCAGGTGTGTGCGGTCGGGTTGTGAATGTGGGATTTCATATGGGAGGAGTGGTAGTGTCAAGACGTTAGCCATTATTATTGAGTATTTAACTTATGGGAAATTAGTGCGGGGTACCCAAATATTGAGGTGCTTATACAATTACATTACTTGAATTTTGTTATATGTTTATTATGCCTTTGTGATGCTGAGATGGTTAGTAATACATGGTAGGTTCTTTGAGATTACTCTATTTTATCATAGGGACATTCGTATGTTTCCTCAAATGTTCCCATGTGCCTTTTGATTTTCCTACTGGGAATACTTGTATACTCACCCTATGTATATAAAACTATTTTCAGGTTTCCTAGAAGACATTGAGGACTGTGATGAACATTACTTCCTATGGTGTTTATATTTGTTATTGTTTCTTCTTAGTCTATTTTCTTTTGGAACTTTTCATTGGAGTGTTTTTTACCTTTCATCAATATTAATTTTGAACATGCATGTGGAAAAAATGTTTTTTCTTCACTTTTACTTTTGGTATTTAGAGTTTCTTGTGATTTACCGTATTAGACCTCGATCCTATTATATAAAAAAGTAAATTACATTCATATTAAATCATATTATGTACCCTTAGTACTAGTCCCCACTCTTTGGAATGTTGAGGGCAGGACTCAGGGGTCATTATCTCTCCCTCAACATGATGAAGGAAGTGTCTGGCAGTTTTCTGTTCCTTCCATCATCTTGTAGAAGGTGTTTCGTAATAAAATGGAATCAAAGGGAGGTTTCAGGGGTTTTATTGATAGGATAGAGTTTGGAGTTAGTAATATTGTGGATTTCATGGGATGGTAGGTCAATGATGTTAGGAAATCATGGTTCCTGAGATAGGTTAGGGAAGACCGGCTAGGACACATTATTTTAAGGTCCCTATTGATCCAATGAAAGGACTTCATACCTACTAAAAGACCATTTAAGTCTACACCAATTGCATAGTATAGGCCCCAAAAAAAGTACATGAATCATAATGAATTTTTTTATTGTGTGCCTTGGGTGTCAAGTAAATATTAAATAATAATGAGTTAAAACAAATTTAAATGAAAATTTTCACACTAATCAGCCTTATGAATTCCATGTTTACCTTTTTAGCTATGCAACCCAGATGTCATCCCCAAGTGGTATGAGCAGTTGATGCCCCACATATTGACCAAGTTGATCAGTAGTGGGACGATCAAGAGGAGGAGTATGACCATTGGTAGAAGACACTTCGTTCCTTATAGTTGTACACTCTAGGGATGCATGAGGGAAGCATCTCAAACATGGAGATTCCGAGTTGGATCAAGGGGAGGTTAATGTATTTCAAGATGGTACATGCTCTGACTGAGTACTGGGTTTCCCTATGATTCATCCATATATAAGGTGCAGCATGTCAGGGGTGGAAACATTACCTCAGGGACAAGGAGGAAACTGAGGTGTCATGGGATGACTTTGAGAAGGAGTTCTGGGAGGAATTCTTTTCTTCAACAATAATGAATGAGAAGAGGTAGGAGATATTCTCTCTGTAGCAGGGGAGTATGTCGGTAAGGGATATAGGGGACATGTTCAAGGATATCTTGTCCTTCACAAATAATCTCTTATAGGATGTGGAGTCCAGAGAAAGGTGCTTAGAAGAGGCACTCTGACCTTTTATCCAGTATTTTGTTACTCATTTTACTTTACCAAAATACATAGAGGTTTAAAAGAAGGCCTAATTAGTGTAATGGATAAAATCACTGGGATGTGTACTGTGAGAGGGGAGCCATCCATTTTCATCAAACGGGAAAGCTGTCAGGAGTAATTTTTTGGCATCAGGGCCTTCCATGTTTTGACCAACGGGAAGCAGACCTCAACAGTTCTAGTTTCAGTATTAAGATATTCTCCCTTTACACATGGGCCCAAGACAATGGTTACTTGTTTGTGGAGGCCACAATAATATTTTGAATTAGTACCCAGTTTGAGTATCATATGGTGGGGGTGGGTTGGTTCTATGTCCACCTCAGCAGTAGCAGTTGCTAGTCAGGACCTTCCAAAAACAGGAGTAGTGAGCTCCAGCTCCATCGAGGGTAGACGATGATGAGCGAGGCCCACCTTAGCGTTCTCCTCATCGACCTTGATTGGGACTTGGTTGTGGAGGTAGTCGGAAAAAGATACGTAGAGGAGCTGGGTTTGGGTAGTTGCATGCTGAAGAGGTAGCAGTTCCAGTGGGGACAATGTTTGTTTGAGGTACGATCAATTTGTGTTGTTCTCTTGGATGTTATTTGTTTGATTCAGGAGCCTCAAAGACTTTTGTTTCACCCTGTTTAGCCCAAGCTCTAGGGATATATGTATAGACACCTCCCATGCCCCTGGTTTCGTGCACTCCAGCTAGAGGTCAAACTATTTTATTTTTTGTTTATTGAGGATGTACACTGATGTTGGGACAACCCAAGTCATGTGGTGATCTTTTTCAATTATAGATGAACCCATACAATGTCATCCTATAAATCGACAGGTTGTTTTATGTGCATTCTGTTATCGACTATTTCTAGAAAAGGGTCATTCTCTCAAATGTGGGAGGTCGACAAGTAGACTTCATTGGAGGGAGAAGTTTTAAGGAGGTCTATCGACACGTGGATCATTATAATTCAATATTAGATGATATATTAGTTGAATAAAAATATGTAGAGATGGTGGATGTATTGGGGTTTCTAGTTACTTCCTAGACGTCTTCCATAGAGAGGTTGAGACTCAACCCCCTCAACATGACGTTGAGTTTGGGATAGACTTGCAACCCGGTGCCCATAATATTTCGATGGATCTCTATCAGATGACACCTTCTATGTTGTGGGAGTTGCAGATTCAAGGTGACGAACAAATGAAGAAGGTTTTTATCTTATCATGTCTGTCTTCGTGGGGTGCTCCAGTCTTTTTTTGTGAAGAATGGAGATGGTTGCCTATGACTATGCATAGACTATCAGAGGCCGAATCAGGTGATAGTCAGGAACCGTTATCCACTTATTATGATCCATGAAATTTTGGACTAGTTAAAGGGGGATGGTTGGTTCTCTGTTATTGAACTAAAATCTAGATATCACTAGTTTAGGGTAAAAAAGGGTGACATCCCAAAGAATTGTTTTAGGTGTACGTATGGGCACTTTGATTTTGTGGTCATTCCATTCAGTATCACAAACTCCCCAGTTGTGTTCATGGGGCTCATGAACTCTATTTTCTATGAGTACCTGGACTGGTTTGTTATTGTGTTCATCGAAAATATACTTATCTACTTGAGATCAGAGGAGGAGTATGTCATGCATTTGAGGAATGTTCTGGAAGACCCCCGACACCACCAGATCATTGATAAGTTGTCCAATTGAATGTTTGAAATGTAAGAGGCACACTTCCTTGAACACGTCGTGTCTCATCAAGGGTAATATTTAGACCCTTCAAAGGATGAAGAAGTTATTTATTAGATATCACCATAGAATGTGGAAGAGGTTCATAATTGTTGGTGTCTGACGGGCTATTATAGGAGGTTTGTACTCAACATCTCTTGAGTTGTAGATCCATTGAAAAAATTGACCAGAATGGACCATAGGTTCATGTGGAGTGAGAAGTTTCAAGCATATTTCATCCTTCTGAAGTGGAAGATGATCAGTTACCTAGTGCTTAGGATGCTAGAAGATGTTGTGATGTTCGAGGAGTTTTTTGACGATTCCGTCTTAGGATGAAGATTTGTGATGATGAAACATAGAGGAGTAATCTCTCATGGGTCTAGAAAATTATGTCCTCATGAACATATTAATTCCACCCATGATCTGGATATTGTAGAGGTCATGTTCTCACTGATGTTGTGGTGGTACTACTTAATTGGGAAGTACTTTGTGGTCTTCATGGATGACAAGAGATTGATGTATATATTTTCCCAATGAGAACTAAACTTACGGTAGTGAAGTTGGGTGGATTTTCTCCAGGAAAATGGCATCAAAATATATTACACCCCGGGAATGAAGAATTTTTTGGATGATCCAATGATAAAGAATTCATAGAAGGAGATAGTTCAGGAATCCAGAGATGCTTGGATGGAAATGGAAGATTTGGTCACTTTGCTCCTAGTTGCTAATGGGGATTGTGGAAGAGGGTACCTATTTTAGATGACAGTGTATCCGTCCATGGTGCAGAAGGAAGAGGAGTCTTAATGGAGAGGCTCATAGGCTAATGTGATGTGTTATCATGTTGTCCAGGATGATGCTCTGGAGGTGTGGTTGTAGGATAGCTAAAATCAGATGTTGTTCCATGGGATGCTATTTTTCCATGTGGGAATGCTCTGGGGATTTCTCTGTCAGTTCTATAGCTCACCTAGAGGGGTGCATCTATGAGTCTCTAAGATGTACCAAGGCATGAGGAAACAGTTTTGGTGTCCCAAGGTGATACGGTAAGGGGTGAAGTTTATGTTAGAATTCCTTGTGTGTTGGCAGCGGAGGGCCAAGCACCTTGTTCTTGGCGGTCTGTTTCAGCCCTTAAGTGTTCCTGAGTGGAAGTGGGATGAAATGTAGATAGATTTAATCACTATGTTACCAAGATCATACATATTACGCGTTTCCCGTTGGTTCTTAGTGTACCGGTTGACGATGTCAAATAACTTCATGGTGATTAAGGAGTCGAGTGCAATGGAAGCCTTAGCACAGAGGTACATAGGCGAAGTGATGCAACTATATGGAGTTCCAATATCCACTATCATAGATTGAGATACCCATATCACATCGTGAGTCTGAAGGGGATTGAAACATGCCTTTGGAAAAAAGTTACACCTCAGCACTGCATTATACCCTCATATGGATGAAAAGACTGAGAGGACCATCTATACAATTTAGGATATGTTGTGGACGTATGTCTTGGACTTTAGAGGGTTGTGGTTATGAATCTTTTCCCTTGTAGAGTTTTCATATAATAATAGATATCACTGTACTATTGGAATGGAACCATTCGTAGCCTTGTAAAGAAGAACTTGTTGCTTAACTATGTTCTGGATAGAGGTAGGGGAACCAACCCTTCTTGGATTTGAGGTAGTAAAGAGCACAACCAAGAACATTCAACATGGGCATGATTGGATGAAGGTAGATCAGGACTAGAAAAATTCATATGATGATCATAGGATGACACCCTTAGAGTTTTAAGATGGGGACCAGTTGTTCATAAATGTCTCCCCTCAGTATGGATAATGGAGGTTTGTCATAGGAAGAATGATTTCTCCTAGGTTCATCGGACCATTCGAGGTGTTGGGATAAGTTGGGAAGGTGGAATATCAGTGGGCACTACCACCATGGTTAGAGAGAATCCATTATGTCTCCCTTGTCTCTTAGGTTTGTCGGTATCTACAGGATGAATCCCACATCCTTGACTTGGGAGAGCTGGATATCGGGGACGACACAATATTCGTAGAGCGATCCGTAAGAATCGAGGATGGTGAGGAGAAGGGGATGTGTGGATGGACCATTGATTTGGTTCGTGTGTTATGGAGGCATGGTAGCCTAGAGGAGAGTACATGGGAATGGGAGGCATAGATGCACGACCAGTACCAGAAGATGTTCTGAGTTGCTCTTGTTTTTTTTTTCATTTTCCTTGTTTTTGATGTGATTCTTGACCTAGATGGGTGGGTAGACAAATCTTAACATGTTATAAATGTCTTGGTGTGTATCCTTGATATTATTTTTTTAAAAATATTATTATGCCACACTTTATGACACTATTTTTTTAATTGATCTTGTGCTAATGTTTTTTTATCTTGGATCGTGTTCAATAATCCTCTTATGATTCATGTATTATGAACTGCCAACATTTATTCCACGAGTCATGATTATGATTTAATAATTTAAAAGTATTATTTTAATTGTTTTAAATCACGTTATAACACATTTTATGAATTTTTTATATTTAAATCTTCACTGATATCTCCTCTAATTACCCAAAAAAATCTGATCTAACCTTTTATTATTATTTTTTATGAATCATATGTTTAATAATTTTTAATATTTTGGGCCTATAAAGGGTGTTAATTTTGAAAATTTTCATGTAATAATTTTTAGATGTATTATGAATGATTTTTTATGTATCTATGTTTTCCAATGACACGAAACCTTTATGGTTCCAGAAGAAATCAAAATTTTATATAATGAATATTCATACAGTAATAAGTAGTATTTTTTATGGATATTATGCATCACTATATAATGGGTTATATTACTTATCTCCTTCAGAACTGTTGAAGAAACATCCTGGGATACCATTAATAAATATAGAAATACTTGAACTATTAAATATAAATTTAATAATCTTGATATAAAATATATAAAATCAATGAATGAAATGGATTTTCTGGATGAATCTCTAACAAGGAAGATCATATGGTTTAAATATGTCTAGTTTTAGGGAAATATTTTCATTCTTATATTTCTTCAATAGTATATATATACAATTAAATAGTATATAAATGAATACCTAGATCTTACATATGTGTTTAAGCCAAAATTATTCACAAAAAAATTAGAATTTCTATATCTGCATGCCATAGAGTTAGTATTTTACCAATGTCCTTTGGAAAAGTATTACCAACCACAATGTGTATACTGTGTTTGATACAAAAGGCATGATATTCATGGGAATAAGGCTATTAAATTTTATGTTTTTTTCCAGTGGATATGAATTCCAAGAAAAAAGTACTTACTAATATATGACACACTATCATGAATGGTATCAGAATATAAATTAGAGTATTTCTTTTAAAACCTATGTAAACTCATATAACTAGTTTGATTTGTAGTATAAATATTATCTTTGATATCATCAACTAATTGTATGTTAGTGAAAAGCTCATTATACATTTCAGTAATGGCGTAGTTGATTATATCAGATAGATTAAAATTTATTGGGGTTCTAAAACCAAAATTGAATATTTTAGTGATGTAGTTAAACTGTAAACTTATGATGAAATGATTTGAGTGAAATAGATCATTATTATGTGAAATTGATGTGATTTGATTTCTCATACATTTTCCTTATAAACAAGATATAAGAACATATATTTTACACCCTCCCAGATAAATTTATTGGTGAGTTTCATTTGGGTGTCATTATGTTGGGGAAAATGTTAAGGGGTAGTTCTATTCTAGGAAACATTTAAGTTGGTTTAATATTAGGTAATATCATTATCAAAATTTTAAAACATATCCTTTCAAAACATTCAAAAAATAGTATTAATCTTCATTAATATTCATAGAATTTTTTTAAGAAAAATTCCCTCATTATTTTAAAGGGATGGATTTTCATATATTCTCTTCTATTCATTTAATGAGAACCAGGAATTATTAAATTAAAAAGTGGAAAGCGTAGAATCTCTAGATTCCATTTGAGTGACCATTCATGGGTTTTTATAGGAGAATATACATGGAAGTGACTTATTGGATAATCTTATATATGTTTCATGTACAACTAGTTAATGAAATTATCGATCAATTTTACTAAATTGTGTTCAATTAATAGTGCTCCTGGACGTGGAAAATTCAGTACCCACTAGTTTCTTGTTTGTGAAGAAATACATATCAATAAATATTATTAACTATATGGATGAAACCATGAGTAATTTACTCATAGAATTTTCATTAGTGTTTATCACATAGATAAATCCTTTTATATGAATCCAATTCTCCATAAAATTTGACAATATGTTATAATGATCATCCCAATGGTTCTTTATTTTGGTATAACATGAATGTGCATTAAAAATGATACTAAATTAGTGGATTTCCCATTCTGTTTTTTAAGGATATAAAACTATTGTAAAACATAGATTATATAGGAAGTAGTCTATTTATTTTAAGGGACCCAAAGAGTTTCAACCATTCGATTTCTTGTTTTATGGGAACCCAAATCATAACAAATCATAGAAAATATAAAACAAATGTTGTTGAAAAATTAAACCATAGGTTCACGTATACGTATAAGAGTAATATTACTATTTTTGATTAAATTACTAAGGGATGACGAGGTTTACTTATTATTGATCATATTGATGTTGAAGAATAGAATGATCATTTGTTAGAGATAATATCACTAGTTTAGGGAAAATTATTCAAATCCACTTTATTTTAGGAACTTTTTCCCCATCCTCAAACATTCATATGAGAAAGAGTACTTGTATCCTTTTCTATGTCTTTCATATCAGTTTCCAAATATTTTCTATGAATGATATAATCATTAAATACTCAAAAAAATTTAAATTTATTTTCATGAATCAAATTTTCAAATTAATTTTTATTGGAAGCAATAGAAGATGATTCCTTTCTAAAAGTTCTATACTCTTAATTTTGGTAAGGAGTTTTATCATACATGACACCACATTCAATATCCAAAGGTAATAGTTTTTCACTTGAAGGTGATTCTATCATTACGTTGTCTTTCCCTATCTAGAGTGTATGATTTCCAAACATTACAATATTCAGTTATATCCTCCCCTTATATATCATCAATCATATATTACTTAATTTGTATTAAGGAGAAACTCAACAACTTGTGTAACATATGTGGGAGTTGCATGCCTTTTTCAGGACCATTATCAAAGAGATCCTTCCTGAGGATCATAGATAATTTTTTATGGTAAGGAAAATATCATATCCACTACCACTAGCTTTAAAAATGTCAGAGGGGATTTATTTCAGTATTGATATATAAGGTTAATAGAAAAATTCATTCCATTTCCTCTTGATCTTTTTTGAAGTAAGATCATCAAGCCTCATGACATTACAAATATTAAAAATATTATATATTGAACAATTAGTAATTAAATGAAAAATAATATTTAAATAAATTAACAATATAGGTGACTTATAATATAATATTGTAAAATTGAAACTATTGTCCATAGTTTCGAAAAACCCTCATGAATAGGAGTTGTATAAAGTATAATTTCAACAATAATCTGGTCATAGTTAAAAAAATATTTATCTTCCATTTCTTCAATACATTGTGATGGGAGGAATTAATGAGAATATAATATATCAATTAATTATAAAGTCAATACATAAATCTCAAACTAGGATTTTGTGTGAGAATTTTTGACATTTAAGGTGTCAAAGTTTTATGACTCTCCTAAATCCTAACAATACTAGATTTTAGTGACATATATTCAAAACAATATTCCCTACTCCTAGGATCATTATTTGAGGGGAAAATGTGGTAAAATATTTTTCTTATTGATGTGGTCTTCCACTCTAAAAAATATTGATCTCAGATATATGCATAGAAAAGTCATTGAAACTCCCTGTAGATTCAAATCCTAGGAGAATATGTCACACCACAATTAAGAATTTACTTAGGTCTATTATTTTATCAATTAGTACATGGTTTTCAGAAACATCACCAATAATTACCTTCTATATGATGAAACTCACTGAAAATATGTTGAGAATACATAAGGAAGTACCTGAACTCACCTAAATGTAACCCAAGAATTTGTTATCTTTATCGTCTCTCTATTTCATTAAATTAGGTTATATTTCTCTAACATTTATTTACATATATAGATTAAATGTTTAATCATTCCCATAGATAGTGGAAACAATTAGGGATGGAGAAGGTTAGATACTACCGTTAATCTTGAGTTCCTAAATAACATGGTGGTCACAATGACAACCAACTACTTTCCCTCGACAAATTTTTATATAATAATAATAATAATAATAATAATTTTATCAATTTATTTATAAAAAATTAATGGAATTATAATTTTTTTTATAAATAATCAAGTGCAACACAATGTAGATGATTTCCTGGTAAAATCTACCTAAGTAAGGAACAAAAATCTAATGATTACATTCAAACCAAACACATCATTTCATTAAGTCATCCCAAACCACACATTATAAATATACGATCATCACCGTTTAGAATATTAGATCAAACCATCAGTAATCCAAATGTATAGAACATCCTATTTCTTTATTGGTTCACCAATCTCTACTACCCACTATGATATTTGTTTCTCTAAATTAATTTTTTAATACATTAAAAATTAGTACATGAAACAAGATATAATATGGTTCAGACTCTTCAAAATATAAAAAATCTACTAAATATATGAGAAATATGCACACAATAATTAATTACAAATTACTTATTTTATTGGATTGTTTTTATAATAGTAATCCTATTTCTAGGTAACCATCATATTTAATTTAAAACACATTCACAATTCATTATAAGTCAAAAATATATCAATAAATTTAGGAATAGGTAATTATATTCTATAATAATAATAATAATAATTTAATTATATTAAATGGAATATTACAAACAACACTCACATACCCAAGGGATAGCATGGTCGGACCATAAATCTACACTAAAGTGTCGGTCCACACCTATCTCGCTCATTATTACAAACATTGTGAATGATATGTGGATCAGTTTATAATATATTAGCCCATATTCCTTAATTTTTAGGTGGTTTGAGAACCATTTGGCCTATATTCCCTTGAATAATGGTCTAAAGGTCTATCATTATAAATAGTACTAGTTTCATTGTAACCCACCTCATATAATGGGAATCTACTACAAAATTTGCAGAAAAATATCCTATGATAAATATATAGCATATAATGTTTTACTATAATAGTAAAAAAATTAAACCCTAATAAAATTGGATTAATGAGGCATTAAACCCCAAACTAAAAATGATTTCTAGATAGGGGTGATATTGCTCTAGAACCACCTTATTGACAAAATAAAAAACTATAACGTCAAAAATAACATAAACAACCACTGTAATGTCTCTTAAATCCATGTAATTTCTTTTGATAATTAAATAGGGTAATTTCGTGACTAGGCACTAAATGAAACACGATTCTGAGTCCTCGAGTGATCAGAATGTATTTTTCAAATATTTTTTATTTTCATTAAATAAACATTCGAGTGGGTTTTCCTAAATCCCAAACTACTACCCAGATAAAAAATTGGAGGGAACAATTGAGCTCAAAGTGTTAGGATTCACCTTTTAAGAGGATAAAATCGACCGATGCGGGTCGACTAAAAAAGATAGTTTTTGGACTTTTCAGATAAAAAATAAAATAACTTATAAAAATTTTCTATTATATTTTCTTCTTTGTTACGCAGTGACTCATTAGCGCTGCGGTGGAGTGATGAGGCAATGTGGAATCTGAATAATGAACATTATTAATGAATCTTCATGGTTATGCTACAACACCCACACCCCTTCCTTATTTAATTTAACACACAATTTTATGTTAACAAACAACCTTGGAATTCTTTTTTTGTACGACGAAGGAATCATATCCAATGACGATTGCCATAGTATTAGATGGTAGTGAAAATGCCCTTGTAGAGTAGATTCATGGTCAGAGATCATTTGATGAAGAAGAACATTCATCCTTGAGAAATCTCATTTCCAAGGTAGGGGGTTTTCATATTTATTTTTCTTTCCCCATTATTATATTTTAGAAATGAATGTGAACCAACCCAAAAACAAGTTGACCCACATTTCGATCGTTCATGTGGGATGGTTATTGATGCGGGATAAAGGGGATATATATCTTAGTCATTATTACAACTTATATTGGTTCTACATGATCTGGCTAATAATAATCCATGAGGTTCAACATGAAAAATGACCTGGATCATTCTTTGAGGGTTTTATAATGCGACTCCTTCCCAAATTTTTTATTGTGTTCTTTCCATTCGTTGTAGCGCAACCATGGTGGCACATCTTCCCGCAACACCAGGTGAGAAGGGTCATATCACAATGCCACAACACCCAGCCATGACACATAGCCCGCAACAAGAACAGGGATCTTCCGGCATGAAGTCCGATGGTAGGAAGGAAGTAGCGCATTGGAAACACTATGCGGTGGTGATATGGGTAGCCAGAATGGAGGCTAACGGCATTTAGATGCTTCCACCCGATCGCGTAGGAGGTTCCACATAGTGAAAATTTGTAGTCTACATGGGAAAACCACATGGTCAAGGATGAAACACCACCCTGGCATCATGTTTCTGTGTAAACTAGATGTTGCATGGTGTCCGAGCTAATGGAGAACAAGCCCACTGATGCAGGAAGAATAGATTGGGCTATTGGGCGGTGCATGCTAGGGAAGAACCAGATCACCGATGTGGGATGGACCGAATGGGGGATCGAGCTGATGGGTGGACTGTCTGGTTAGAACAGGTCTAACTAAGTTGGACTGGACCGTATGATATCTAGGTCATTGGGAGACTCAGAGGGTTGGACGCACGGTCGAACAGGGTCAGGTCCAACAAGGTCTAATGGCCCTGGAAAATAGGCAAGGCTAGACCGGGTCATCTCAAACCCCTCCATGTTAGGTCAGGTCTTCCAAAAATGGTTGGGAAATCCAGGATCTCTGGTTGGGTTGGTCGGGTCGGTCCAAACAAGTCGGAACAGGCCAATACGTAATCGGTCCCAATTTACTAAAATGACAAAATCTTTCAGACCAGGCCTCTGATTGATGTGCCATCTATGAAATTGGGTCACTTATGACGAGATAGATCTTTGGATATACTCTATGTAAGATTTTGATAGATTGATGGATTGATGAGTAGAACCTCCCATAGTTAAGCACACTAGGAAGCATGAATCCTATAGATGGATGTGACAAGAAGGACATGACGAGCAGTGATTCAGATTTCTAGAAGTTGAGTAGAACACAGTGGTCCAGTAGCTCAATAAAAATTAGTGGAGTTGTAGTGGTGAAAAATTCAATGGTCCAATAGACAAGTGTACCTCATTGGTCCAACAGCCGAGTAGACCTCAGTGGTCTAGTAGCCCAGTGGACCTTAGTGGTCTAGTAGCAGAGTATACCATAGAGATCCAACAGTTAAGCATATCTCAGCGGTCTAGAATCCATGCATTTCTCAGTGGTCTACTTGTGGAGAAGACCTCAGTGGTCCATTAGCTGAACAAACCTCAATGATTCATCAGGGATGATCCCCTTAGTACTACTAGAGGATTCATCTTTACGAATCAGAACCATACTTTCTATTCTTAAATTATAACTAGTGTCAGCTATCATTTCGTTGTGGCCTTTTATTGTTCTCTTTCTTTGTCTTCTTTCCTTTTTCATTTGGGGTCCCTTTTAAGTATTGTGTTACTCACCCCTGGATGGGATTTTCCCACACATTTCTTGTCTCGTATGGGTGATCGATGATTTGACAATGACCATGGAGGTAGGGGACTTGGAGGTGCTAAATGTAATGGGTTGAATGAGTGTCATATATGGATATAAGAAACTACATTTTAGGTAGGTTCTATAGAGAATTCACTAAGGAAGTTGACCTTTACACTCTGGGTTTGGGATTATATTATACACCCTATGTACATTTAGTTTTATTGTACTCTCAGTAGTTATCTTTCTGACAGTTGTGGTTTACTTAGTGTTTACATTCCACAGTTTGAGCTTTTTACATGTGTACAGGTTTAAAGTAAAATTCCATTACTTTTGGTATATGCCGATTTAGTGCTAGTCCCCATCCCCTGGGCCATCGAAGGAGGTATTGGGGTAGTTACAGTAGGGGCCCTAGAGGACGAGTTATGACAATGTGGTATCAAAGGATGTCAGTTCTACCAGAAAAACTTATAGGCTGAATATTTTTATGGGGAAATAGAGTTAAGGATGTTGAGTTTGGATTTCAGGTCTGGTAGTCCAGTGTTGGGGTACCTTCCAACATATATATACACGAGGACCCTGGGTTCTTCTTTCCGACTCGATACATGAAAGCACTGGTTGAATAAATCTATAAATTTTTTCTAATGATATTTCCGAGTTAGAGGAATCTCACTAGGTATAATCTATTAATCATTATTCATATTTATCTATTTAAGGATGGATCCATTTAGAGAGCCAACCACAATTCCATTGTGTGACCACAAGTATGGTCCATAAAGTTATAAGGCTTCGGTATAGGGACCGTTGGCTGAGATGGTACCTTAGAAATGTTTCCCAATGATACCAATGGTAATCAGTTATTTGTAACAACTAGTCATATCGGTAGGGGATACACATAGGCTCAGTGACATACATGAGTTCCATAGGTAGAGAGATCCCTGGTTTAGGGGATAGATAGATCCTCAAGTCGCTGAGGATTGGATGGAGGCACAGACATAATATTTCCACTTAGTAATGACGAAACATGAACATATGGTGGTTCTAACTACGATAATTTTGTGGGGCTCAATAGGGATGTGGTAGAGTTTGATGATCCAGACGCACGAGAAGGTGACCCTCACCATGTCTTTAGTGAGGAGTTCTTCCCCATGACTTTGTGCTCAGCGCACATACAAGAGCCGCTTCACTTATAATAGGGGATCCTGACAGTGGCTCTATACTCTGTGAGGATCAACTACCTCTTCCGTTACTCAACATATATGGTACAAGACCCCTTCTGAAAGGCCCAAACCTTTGTGTAGGGACTCTAACAATAGATCAGGTCATCGACGATTTACCTTTTCATCCAAAAACAGGATGGGGTGCCTGAGAGAGCTTTACTAGTGGATAGCTTCCTCACAGAGCATACATCAATGGTGGTAGCTTCCACTGGGTGATATGTGGCTGATTCATCCATGGCAGGTAGACAATAAATAAATCAGAGGAACATATAGTCCATACCATTCGATGGATGACCCTAGGACTCAGGGACGGTATTACGAGGCTCTCGGGGAAGAGGGATTCATCAGAAGATAAATGTATGCTACATATGTTGTGGGCATGGACACATGGATCCAGATTTACTAACATGCCATGAAGAGGAACGATATTCGATCAAGGGACCACTGAGGTAGTGGAAGAGATAGGAACATGGTGGTCCACCAGGCGGTAAATTTGAAAGAGGAGAGGGAAGAGTGGCTGAAAGTTGGTGTAGTTATGAGGTACTACCACCACCAACCCTAGGTGGTCTACCATGGGATCCAAGAGTAGGTAGAAAAGGGTGTTCTCAGCTTCATTCCATTGCAGACTACTGTTCCAATGTCCCAGATATGATACAAGGTATGATATATGTATTCTCAACTTTAGCTGTAGTTCATATAGAAACATGTTCCAGTCACTCTTACCTTGCTGTAGGCCTTTGTTGTAGCTCATAGATTCTGATCATTTCATTGGCTCGGTCCTAATGATTTCATACTCCTACAGGTGTGGGTTCATTGATCACACAGTTGCGATGATAGTGTGAGTTTAATCTTGGAGGTGATCGCTTCTACTAGGATATCCTAGTAGTGGCGTTGAGTCCTTACGATGTAATCCTTTGTATGGACTAGCTATCCTCTGTTCATTCATTGATCGACTATTTTAGGATTATAGTGCAGTGTGTCCGTAGATATGGGACCAAATTTTTGTTCACTGGTGAGAAGGGATCTCTTGTAGTGGACGGTAGACTCAAACACTGGAGGGTGAAGCCGATCACTCATCAGTTGGATAACATGACCCTCGATGCTGAGGATGAGACAAGTCCACAATTTCATATAGTGGTGAATGAGTACGAGTACATATATCTAGAGGATATTCTAGGACTTCCACCTAAAAAGAGATGTAGACCTTTGAAGTGATCTATACCCAAAGACAACATTGATATATACACATATGTATCAGATGGCTCCCACAGAGCTTCAGGAGAGGAGGGAATTGTTATATTACTTGTATAGTAAGGGGTCCTCAAGGCCCATTGTTAAACCATTTCCACCATTGGTTTTATTTTTCAAAAAGGAAGAAGGAATATTAAGCCTATGTGTTGACCTACGATTCCTGAACCATGTGATTATAATGAAATATTATCATATACCAAGTATTGATGACCTCTTCGATCAGTTGATGGTAGCAGGATGTTTCTCTATGATAGATCTCAGATCAGGCTATCCCTAGCATTGAGCACGAGATGAGGACATCTCAAAGATGCCTTCCAAATGTTGCAAGATCCATTACTAGTAATTAGTGATGCAGTTTGGCATGGATAAAGCCCTCCTAGTTTCCATTGGACGCTTGAACAAGGTCTTCCTACTGCACATAGACATGTTTTTGGTGGCCTTAATTGATGGAATCTTTGTTTTTTCAGCGTCTAAGAAAGAGCACGGGATACACCTGAGGATGGTTCTAGAAACACATTCAGAGAACTAGATTATCATAATGATTTATAAGTGTGAGTTATTGATATAAAGGTTCATTCCATGAGACATGTTATCTCAGATGTTGGAGTAATGGCGGTTTCAATGATGTTCGAGGCAGTTCCTTCTTTGGAACCACCCAAGAATGTTACTGAGGTGCGATGTTTCCTTGTGTTGGCTAGGTACTATGAAAAGTCTGTACCTGACTTCCCCAGAGTAGTAGAACACATGAAGACATTTATAAAGAAGGTAAAACCCTTAGTGTGGACAAAATGATTCAGTATAGCTTTCAGGAACTAAGGCATATCTTGACGAGAGCTCTTATTTTGCGTCTTCCAATTTAGGAACCAACTATGTTGTGTTCTATGACCCAACAGGAACTGTGCATGGATGTGTACTAATACTGGGGAAAGAAGTGATTACATATGGCTCACAAAAATTGAGATATTATGGGAAGAACTATGTGAATCACAACTTTGAGTTGGAAGGGGTAGTTTCCGCACTACTGATGTAGTGAAACTACCCTATGGGTGAACGCCTCATCATATACTCTAAACAGAAGAGTATCAATTATATATTTTTCTAATAAAAATCTAACTCTGATACAATGATATTGGATTGTGTTCTTTTTGTACTATGACTTTGAGATAGTCTATATTGTTAAGAAGGGGAACATGGTGGAAGATTCTCTCAGTAGGAGATCAAGTTCACAGATGATGAATGAGGCCTCACAAAAGATAACCACGATTCATATATCCATTGTGGATATGGAGAATACATGTTTTCTTCATTTTATGGTAGTTTACCCTCTAATCATACAGAGAGTCAGGGAGGTGAAACCCAGAGATGGCCGTTGCGAGTCTACATGTACCCAGATGTCCATAGAGAATTCCCCTGAGGGATATTATTAAGGTGGGGAGCCCATCATACTTTTTAGAGGATGCATCATAGTACTAGTGGTTCTTTGGGAAGGAGTGTTTAAGTTGTTACATAAATTCCCTTTGTATGTAAATCTAGGTTGTGTGAAGGTGTATTATGACCCCTGACATTAGTACTGGTGGATGGGGATAAGGAGTGAAGTGACAAAGTTTTTCGTGAGAAGCATCACCTATTAGTATGTGAAGAATGATCACTAGGTTCTAGTAGGTTTGACACAACCCCTCAAGGTATTAGAGTGGAAATTGGGATAGGATATCTATGGGCTTCATGACGGTCTTACCACATACATTAAGGGGGAACGATACCATCTTAGTGATTGTAGGCATACTCACCAGGTTAGCCTGATTCCTACTCATTTGAGAACATGGTTCAGTAGGGATCTTGTGATGCCTCTATGAGTAGGTGATAGTTCAACTCCATGGATTACCATCTACAATAGTATCACAACATGATTCATGCTTTACATCCCTTTGGTGGAAGTGATTAGAGGAGAAATTCGGGACTCAAATGTGCTTGAGCATAGACATTCACCCACAGATGGATGTTTAGATGGAGTGGACTATACAGACATTAGAGGACATGATTCATGCTTTCATTCGTGATTTTGGTCGCAATTGGGAGGACCACCAACCACTTATGGAAGTTCCAAACAACAACATATACCAGTCAACCATCATTATGGCATCGTTCGATGCATTGTACTAATGACCATACAGGTAACTATTATGATGGAATGACCAAGGGGATTTAGTACTCATGGGTCCAGAGATGGTATATGCTACCACTGAGAATGTCCACGTCATCTAAGAGATAATTAAGACCACACAGAGGTGAAATAAGTCCTTTTCTGATAGGTGATGGTGACTCTTGGGGTACAAGGACGGGAACCACATATTTCTATGAGTCACTCAATGATGAGGGATATAGAGACTAGGCATGGACAACAAGGTATCACCAAGGTTCATTGGACAATTTATAAAACCGTGTAGAGTGTGAAAGGTGGCTTACCTCTTGGCTCTACCTCTGTAGTTAGAGAGGGTGTATGATTTCTTCCACGTATCCCAACTATGTAGATACATGCAAGACCTCTCTCATGTCATCGACCATGGAGAACTAGAAATTGAAAATAAGGAAACATTCATGGAGTAGCCAGTGGATGTAGTGGATCAACAAGATAGGATCCTTCATGGATGGTTGATTTCTATAGTGCAAGTTATTTGGTAGTACAGGAATATCCAGGGGAGCACGTGGGAGTTGGTGGCTCAGATTCATGCTCAGTAACCCCATTTTTTGATTAACCCTAGTTTTGGTTTACAAGAACGTGAAGATCTAAATCTGGGAGTGATTTAATGTCTTGGGATTCCATGTAAATTTATTTTGAAAAATAAATGGGATTATTTTTATACTAAGAACTGAGATGACACATGATTCTGAGGCCTGGAGTTTCTAGAATTAATTTTCAAACAATTTTTAATGTTTAATAAATAAAAGTTCAAGTAGGTATTTCTAACATTAAACATGTTTCGGGATAAAATATTTGAGGGCACCATTGAACATAGAGTGTCAGGATTCACCTATGAAGACCCTAACATCAACCGGAATGTGTCGATCAAAAGATATAGTTTTCAGACTTTTCTAAAAAAAAATAACTTAAAATGATATTTTATTATATATATTTTTCATTACGTAGTGACACGTCAGCAGTACAGTGCATAGATTAAGAGATGATAAATCTCATTAATGATCCTCATTACTGAATCAGTGTAGCAAGACTACAATATACACATGTATTCCTTCATCAATTAAATTGGGAATTCGTGGTTGACAGGCAACCATTGAATTCCTCTGACAAATGATGAATGAATCCTCTCCAATGACGAATGTAGGTGTATCATACGATTATGAAGACACCCTTGGAGAGTGGATTTGGGATTAGAGATCAACATAAGAAGATGAAAAATTACCCTCGAGAAATCTCTATTCCTAGGATGGGGTGTTTTTCTGTGTGATTTTCTTTTCCCCTTTCAGAGAGTTTAATGAAGAATGCAGACCAACACACGAACAGGTTGATCAGTGGATAGATCGTTCATGTGGGATGATTAATGATGTGGGATAAAGGGGATATTTATCTTAGGTATTAATCTTCCTTATTTTGGATCTTCATGATCTTGTTAACAAGAACACATCTGGGTCAACATGAAAAAAAAACGTGGATTGTTTTTTGTGTGTTTTTTTGTGTTGTGAATCCTTCCCGAATTTCATCTTATGTTCTTATTTTTCTTCCTACTAAAACGGTGACAGTGCATCTTCCCACTGCACCAGGAAAGAATTTTCATTACTAGGCAGCTCGTATCATCAGTGAGAGGCTGCAAAATAAGGCCACGACACCCAGCTGTGGTAGTGGCACATGGCCGAAACACCCAACTGTGGAGACAAAAGGGGCTAGCGGTAGGTGGACACACCCACTTGGATACATCAGAGGTGCCACACGGCCCAAATATGAGGTCCGTGGACCGCCTCGATCCATTGGACATGGGGAAGACCGAGTCTGTGTGAGCGGACTAGCTGCTCGAGGAGGCGGTGCCACCTTGGCGTAGGGTGGTTGTGTGAACCAGACACCGCACGCCATCCAAGGTGGAGGAGAATTGGCCCACCAATGCGGGGTGAGCCGGATGGGGAACTGGTCCACTAGGTAGCCTAGCTGATCAGAACCAGTCCAACAAAGTCAAACTAGATTGGATGAGAACCTTATCACTGGGAAACCCGGTGGGCTCATCCCATGGCCAAACTAGGCCGGTTCCAACAATTCTTAATGGGTCCGGCCAGTAGCCTATGATGGATCGGGTTATCCTAGACCCAACTAGGTCTAGTTGGATTGGTCAAAATGGGTTGGGTCATGTAGGAACACCAATATGGGTTAGTCAGGTCGGTCCTACCAGGTCAGACCGAGCATATATGAAACCAACCCCCGTTACTTATAATGCCAATAACTTTCAGACCGAGAATTTTATTGACGCATCATCGATGTCATTGGGACCCTTGTGATGAGATAGAACTTTGGCTGCACTCTATGTGACACTTCATGGCAGTTGAGATACAATCGATGTTATTTGGAGTAGAATCTCCTGGAGTCCATCACACTATAGAGAAGGAATCCTATGTCTTGTTGTGACATGAAGAATATAAAAAGTGGGACCTGAGTGGTCTAGTAGTTGAGTAGACCTCAGTGGTCCAGTAGCTGAGCGGACCTCAGTGGTCCAGTAGATCAGAAAACTCAGTGGTCCAATAGCAGATAAGATCTATGTGGTCCAAAAAATGAGCAGACTTTAGTGGTCTAGCTGCCAAGAAGACGTGAGTGTCCCAGTAGCTCAGCAGACCTGAGTTGTACAGTAGCGGAGCAGACCTTATTGTCCATGAGCTGAGGGGACCTCAGTGGTCCAGTAGTTGAGTGAACCTAATTGGTCCAATATCAGAGTGGAGAAAAGGTGTTCAGTCTCCAATTGAACATCAATGGTTCAGCATATGAGTGGAACTCATGAATTTTAATCATGTAAGAAGAGACCAAAATACTGGCGACCCGTGTGGGAAAACGTTGTTGTGCAATGGAATACCCCCTAAATTCAAATTTTTGGTGTGGAGGGTGAAGAATAATGATTTAACTATTGATGGTAATAACCAATGTATGGTCATCAACCTAGCCTTCAGATGGATGTGCTGCAAAAAAAACAAGTATCGATGGAAAATCATTATTTTGAGAGAGAATGGGCAAGCTTGATCTGGAAGGTTTTTGGTATGTTTTTAGGATGGTAAGACCAAGGCGGGCAGCATTATAACATCTATATTTGATATTTTAGTGGAAGTGGTGATCAATGTCTTGAATGGAATGGTTGAGAAATTATTCTGACAGTGGGTTGTTGGACCCTGTGGAAAGCAAGGAACAATGCCCGCCATAAGAAAATCAGTATATCTCACACTATCACCATCATTAAAATGAATAAAACATTTCTAGACTTGATCAATCTATGTACAAAATTAAAGGGAGATCCTTCATTAAGACCCCTAATCTCATGCTTGCATAATTAGAGTGAGAGGAGGGATCAGGGTCATTGGGTTCGTTGGATTCCCCTAAGTAGTGGGCTAAATCTCAATATGGATGATTCACTCATGGTAGGGGAGATGAGAGGCGGTAGAGTAATAAGGGATTTGAGGGGGTAATTTGTTGCAACTTTATAATGTTATTATGGAAGAGGTGATGTTCTTCTAGCCGAGACCAAGGCTACAGGTACATGTTTATATTTATGTGAGAAAATAAAAAGAAACATGAAGTTGGTGGAGATAGATTTTTTTCTACATTATACAGCGTTAACAGGAAGTGGTAGTTATCCCTAGAACATATATTATGACATTCTGAAGTGTAAAAAGACCTTGGGAGCTCATAATATGGTCTCCCACTCATGGAGAGAGTGGAATAAGGTAGCTGAATTCTTGGCTTTGCAAACATCCCCAAATCAAAAGTTTTCCCTATTTCTGGGTATAGGTTCCTTTCCTCCCGCTATCTTAAAGTTTGTTATAAATGATTCTTTCGGTCTTCAATACATTAGGCCCCTAGGATGTGACTTAATTTTCATTGTTTCATTCCTAAAATTAAATAAAAATTATAGTTTTCATGTCATTAGGGATGATCCTCTTAGTAGTAAAAAATGATTCATTATTAATAATGAGAATCTTACATTTAATAATTTGACTTATACCTAGTGTGATATTTCATTATTTTGTGGTATTGATTTCTGTTCTTTCTTTTGGGACTTGCCTTTTTGGATTTGGTTCCCTACTGAATGTTGTTTTACTCAGCCATGCACGGCCTTCACACGCACCTGTCATGTCTCGTGAAGGTGATTGATGCTTCAGCGGAGACCATGGTGATGCAGGGCCAGGTGGTCATTAGTGAAATGGGACATACATGTGTACTTCTATGGCTACAGGCAACTACCCTCCACCTACCCTTTTGGTAGGGTTTCAAGAAGATGGACCCTATAAGCTGTACATTACATTCTAGTTTTGGGCTTTTATTCTGACCCCTTTGTACTTTCAGTTTTATAGTACTCTCAGTAGTTGTCTCAGTGAATATTGAGGTTTATATTTTGTTTACTTTCCATAGTTTGATCTTTGTTCGTGTGTAGAATTTTAAATTAAAAGACTGCCCTTTTTGGGATATGCCTATTTTGTGCTAGGTTCCAGCCCCGGGCCTGTGGAAGGAAGGCTTGGGGTAGACACGATACGAGCCATGGGGTACTGGTTGTGATAACCACAAAGATAACAGTTATATTCATAGTAATATTATTATGAAAATTTATAAACCACGATTATGGATAACCAAACACAAAGTCTCTTTATTAAATAAATAGAAATATAATAGAGTAGATGCAAGTGAAAGACATAGTGTCATTTATACCACAACTGAAAATATTAACCTCTAATGGAAGAAATTAAAACATTCCAATATGTAATGTTATAATAGCATGATGTACCCATCATCAACTATCTACATACAATAATATTTTATTACCCAAATGGGAACCACCTCTAAGTTAAAATTTTCACTACAGAATGGTTACACCATGCTATTTTATGAATTTTGTTCTGAATATATTTAATGTTTTCTATATTTTTCATTTCATTAATAAAAAATTTTATGATTCATTACATGCCTCACTATGTTTAGATTGTGTTACAAGAAACAATGAGTTTATCATGCATTACCCAAAACACCAATTTTAAACAAAATGTGACATAAAATTAAAATATTATTATTTAATATGATAGTTATCAACTAGCCATTAGAATGGAGGGTGTGAATAGGATTAAAGAAATTATTAAAATATATGGTTAAAACAAGTATATATAATTAATTCCATAATAAATAATTAATTATAAATGAAAATAAAAACAATTTTAAATAATCAGAGTCTTCTTATGAAAAATTAATTTTATGCGCACAACTATGTTTTATCTCCAAAAAATTATATAAATCACATTTTGTGAATTATTTTAATTAAATCCATATATATTAAATATTAAATAAAATTCATAAAATTTATCTACTGTTTATTTTATATAAGATATATGAATAAATCTGATATTACGCTTAAAATTTTATTTTTTTAGATAATCGGTTTTGTTTCCTTTTACAAACATTTATGTAAAATTAATTTTTTCCTATTTTATAAAATTTATTTGAAAATATAAAATTATATTTTGAAATAATCATGTTAAAATTTTATTATGGTGAAATTTTGGAAATTTTCTACTAAGATAATTTTTTCAATAAACTTTGAAAAATAATTTTATTTATTAAGAAATTTAATATATTTTAAAGAATATAGAAACATCATAATTTTATAATTTAATTTGAAATGAAAAATTAGTTATATTATATATCTATTAAACCAATTTTTTTCTATAAGAATCTATTTCAGGTTGAAATTTATTTTTAAATCTTTTTAATATTTTGAACATTTTTAATTTGAAAACCGTTGTCTCATCATATCTCCATGATTAACAAGAAATTAATTTTTTCAACATATATGAATGTAATTAAATATAATATAATCCATAATTTCAATTAATATAATTTATATTATCTATTAATGTAGTCTTAATTTATTAATCATAATAAATAGTAAATATTGTAAAAAAATTAATCGCAGCGATGGTAAGAATGGGATTATCAAGTGGTAATGCTGAAATGTAAAGCATTAAAAATTACACAAAAAAATTAAAAAAATATTGTATAGGAAAATTTAGACCATATATCTTATTTTTTTTTCTATAATTTACTTTTTTCTATTTGGAATGTGAAAAACTTGGGTATACCTTTTTCTTTTAAAAAATTAAAACTTTTCTACACACCTTAATTATAAAATGCTACCCCCTGACCTCTACCTTTTACACATCCATAACCCTTTGGTTTGGAAAATACCTTCCAAAATCATGTTCTTACTTCCCTCCCCTAATACTATAAGACTTGTTTAATTTATAAGTCCAACCAATAAATCCTTTTGTGGCAAACCAATACATGTTGTCCAAAGAATTGCTAAAGATCATTGAACGGAGTTTTATTTTATTTCATCTTCGAACTCATTAAATTTTTATCCAAACATAATTGTAAAGTAAAATTTGTATATTCCAAATATTTATATTCTATTATTTTGATGTAATTACCTAAATATGTCTTATTTTTTATAAAATGAGTTACAAAATCATCATTCATGTGTACGGTGGACTACCACCTCATGAATTGATGTTATTTTTTATCACCACATCTCATTGATGGATATGATGATGTATTTATTTTTATATCTGATATTTACGATATTGTTATTCTTCTAGAACCATTATATTAAGGGTTAATTCTAACCTTATATTCTATAGGAATATGATAATGTTGTTCATGTATAAGGAAGACTATCGCCTCATGAACTTTTGTGATTTATTCAGACGTTACATGGAAGGTAATATGGACGTTTTAATGAAATTATGTGATTTATATCAAATAAGAATTATTTTTTAATAGTAATATACCGTTTTCATTATTTAATATTTCTATATAGAAGTTGGATATGACGGTCATGCATATATAGGGCATACCATTTCCATGGATGGTGTAAATCTTTTTCTATCTCTAATTTTTTTTTATTAATATAAATACATTTAGATTGATAATATTGTAAATTAATATCATTGATAAAATTTTACTATAAAGGAACCATTAAAAATGTATGAATGAAAAAATAAAAACCAATAAGAAAAACAAAGATGTTATTGCCCAAAACGTGACATTTCCATTGAATTTTTAATAAATAGGTAATGAAAGGTCATAATAAAATAATATATGTTATGATATATAGATGTATGGTTTAATAATAGATTTATAATAAACAAATATTTATTATATAGGAGGGTGGAACATATATTATGTAATTTGATATGTATGGTTAAGTATTTTCATTCCCTATTTCTTATTTTGTGTGCCACATGACATAGTCACCATCTATTTCTTTAATATGAATAGGACGTGCATCATAGTGAGACCAATTTGAAAATTTATTAACCCACTATCTAATGACAATGATTTTATAAGGGTAAAATAACAAATAGAATGTCCATAGACACTAGTAATATCCTGTATATATAATTTCCATGAAGATAAGTTCTTTTATAAAATTAACAATTAAAAATTTTAATAAGTAAAAAATTATTTAAAAAAAATATTATATTAAATATTAATATCAAAGTGAACTAAATTAAACTATGTATAAAACTGGTGGTGATGAATGTGTCAGTGTCGTAATATTCATTCATTTTCATTAAATTCCAATAATATTTTTTCCATATTAAACTTATTTATTTATTTAAATATAACTGATTCCAAATTTATTCAATATATTGTTAGGTATCATACTCTAATTTTATACATCATTCTAATTTTCACACAAAATCTTCTATAATTTTTTTCTCTACAATGATGAATAATCCTATCATCACATAAGAACGGAATCACTTATTTAAATACCACAAACTATTTCCCATAAAGTGGAACTATCTATCTATGCCATGTTCACACTCATGAGGTCAATTATTAGGTATCACTCATGTATATTTGAAATATTATAGATAAAAAAATTTAATTTTTTAATTGATATATTTATTTTTTCGGGATTCAATAACATGGGATTTCGGATTCCATCACACACGCAATTGACTGCTAGAAAAATAAATTCCTTAATGGTATTTGGTACATGATTACTTACTCAGTATCACATGAATGGGCCCCAAAGCAGGTGTCTGGATATCAAATGAAAATTAATTCAGACAGAGATATAACTAATTAGTTAAAAATTAAAAAATAATTTAAAAGTAAATAAACCATGGAAATAATATATATCATTCAATTTCATTAAAGTGTATCACTACTATGACAAAATGAAAAGTTTCCTGGAATTATGAAAACAGGACACATAAAATAATAATAATAGAATATCACCTTGTTGAAATTGTCATAATTAAATATTTCCAAATAATAATCACCCCTCTACTTATCACCACAATAAAAAAAAAATAATTGGATCCATTTTCTATCACTTCTTGTAGATATCATACAAAAAATTTAAATAATATGCAACAGCACACCCACCCAAACTAAATGTGTGAAGTCGTGCAGTGGAAGCGTGCCATGATCTTCATGTTGTCTAGCCCCCTCAGAAGAGGCTACTGGATCACTAGTAAGGGAGGTGGAAACAACGTCAATTGCTACATATGATGGAGGGGTGGCTGCATAGTGGTGTGTAGGAGGATAAATGCATGGATAGTTCTCTCAAAAAATATAAGGAAACCCTTATGATGGGGTGTCGCTATAGAAGAAGTACAAGGCCCATGTGTCTTGGTTGATAGATAGGGTCATCCATTTTTTTGATAGAGGAGGAGGTTTCTATGATGTTTTTCAGTAAGAAAGTTGTTTCCCACAAGTTTTGATGTTGTAGTAGATATAGGTAGGAGGTCTAGGGGAAGATGTAGAATCATGTTGGAGAGGAGTCTACCTCTGCTAGTAGTGGGGGTGGAGGCCTTTCAAAAGGCTTCGGGTGTGCACGAGTAGAGGTATGTGGAAACATCTATTCGATGTAAAATAGAAATCTTACCCTACTGGTGGCGCATTGCAATATAAAAAGATGAGGGATATGCGGCCTGGCCAACAAAGGTGTCCATACCTGAGTTATTTATAGAATAAAAGGTGTCTTCTTCAGTATGTAGTGATTTAGAAGGGTCCCACGATGTGTGGTTTTGTAATGGGTATATAGCGGAGGTTCTTTGGCTGGTGTGGTATCTTGCAGGAGAGGTGGTTTACTCCACTGGGAGAAGTCAGAGAGTTTGTTCTAGTGGATGCTTCTTCACAAGGTGATCTAGGGTTTCCCATCAACTTTTATGAAGATGAACACTTTGATGATTAAAAAAGTGGAAAAAAAGTTCAAATTCAAAAATCAAAAATTAAATCAAAATACATAATTACCTAAATTTCATATGTTAAATAATAATAATATTTTTATTATTATTAAATATAATGACAATTGAATTTATAATAATAGTATATATATATATATATATTTAAATACTATCTTACATGTTAAATTAAATTATTATAATTATACGCATAATAAAAATTATACTATTAAATGTTTATCTAACTTAATAATAAATATGAAATCACAAAATAAATAATACTATTGTAAATATTAATAAATTGTATAATGTCGTATAATAAATATATAACACTAATATAACATATTAATATAATTAATAAAATATATTCATAAACTAATAATAAAAAAATATTATTTAAACTGATAAAAATAATAATAATAGTAGATATTAAATGGTTCTAAAGTATAAAATTAATTAGAAAAATTAATAATAAATAACTAATATTAATATATAATTAATTACAAGATACAAAAATAACTTAAACACTACAAAAACTAAAAAAATAAACTAAAAATACTGAAATATTTTAAAGTATTTAAAAAAATATAATTTAAAAAATTATAAAAATAAATTCAAAATCCAAGTACATAGAATCCACCAAATATAAACTTTACACTCCTAGGAAAAATAATAATATGTAATAAATAAATAGTATTGTAGAAGAATCAATTCATAAAAATAACAATTTTGAAATTTATGAATCAATTTTACCCAGAAAATATCATGTTTTTTTAATATACTAATTTTCAAATATTTTTTCACTTCCAATAAAAATATTTTTATATAATTTACTAGCACTCATAAATCATTTGACCGATATAATCATCTCTCTCATGAGTCAAAAAATTGGATCAAATCTATTATCAATTATCAGACACATGAATGCTTTGTAGAGGCTTTCTAAGAATTAATGAAAAAACAAATCATGAGGACATCACATTGAGATTAAATGTCTCTGAGAAAATATGATGGTATTTCATAAAAAATGATTTTTAATGGAAAAAAGAGGATTTAATATTGAAATAAATTCCCAATAAATGTGAATATAAATGTCTCCTTCAAAATCCCACTACCCCACTTTTAATAAAATTCATATAACCAATAATATAGTAATCTGATGTTAACATTCTTTATTATTTAACTTTTATATTACATTTTCTATTTTGTAAGACAAAACTCAGTAAAATGAGTATGGTATAAAAATAAAAAATTGTGAGTATCAACTCCAAAACCCTTTCAAATAAATTCCACACAAAATCCCAATAAATTCCAAACAAGTAACATATACATAATAAATGATCATTGAATATAGTTCATATAGAAAAATCTTTGTCTCCTGTCATAATGAGTCATCAAATTTATTGGTATACTTAATGGTGAGGTTTCCATGTAAGGACCACAAATATAATCATTGTTGGAAAAAATAATTCTATATTCCAATATAAAAATGCTGGTGAAACATGTGGCTACTATGAAATAAAACACATATATTCATGATATGATATTGTTGATCCATAATAATTAAAGGAATCAATTACTATCAAACAACCAATTCTATGAATAAATGTATCCCCCACACTCTGATTAAAAATCATTAGGAAAATATTCATAATCAGAGGAAGTGGAGGGTATAGCTTGTGGGATCATCTAAAAAAGGATTCATTATGGATTCTTAGGGAATACGAAATAGAAAATTCAAGGTTCGATCAATGGGACAAAGTGGATAAATATCATGGAAAAATTCCTCACCTAACTTAGTGAAACATTCCAAATTCCTAACAATTTCATGAAAAACATGGAATGTTTTAGAAGATATGAAATGGTTGAGATTCTATCAAGAAAAAGAGAAAAATTCAAAGATTAAAAAAAATTTAGAATATTCATGTGTATGGAAATATAAATATAAATCATGTGATTTAACAGACCCGGGAGAAAGGTGGTGTTCGTTTGACTGGGTTATGGAAATATACATCTTTCTTATGGGTTCAACAATGATAGAAATGTTAGTCTTTTAAATTTTTAAAATTTTAAATTACTAATTTTTAGTTTTTTAATTGACATGGTGTTTTTAGAAGAATAATATATAATATAAAATAAAACCTTCATTTAGAATTTCATATAGATGAGGAAATCCTTCATGTATCTGATGATGCTCCATAAATTATGTACCTATAAATTCAACACATGTATAAAAAATAACCAAACCATATCACATTGAAAAAAAATCTTAAGTAATATTTAGTTTATAAAAATAAATATGATGAACTAAACTTCCCATAACTGTTAGGAGAAAAAACAATGTGGAAAATCGATGCCATTTTATAACATAAAATCTAAAAGAATTAAAAATAAATACTATCAAAGATAAACAGAATGATGATGGTTTTATACCCATTGATTTCTTTGTTTAATTCTTCATTATACTAACATAGATAAAACTACACTAAGATAAAATGATAATTTAGAACATGTTACAACTTATTTTTTTGGAAGGAATGTTGAATTCAATTCTAGAAAAAGAAATTTTCATTGATTCTTTACAATATCTCATTGGAAACATGTCAGAAAAATGGATGGGTGAAATGAAATAAAAACATCCAAGATCATAATGGATTTAATATACCTTTTATGGAGGGTAAATAACTAAATAAGTGATGTTTTATCAAGGGGAATGATCCTAAAGATTAAGAAAATATCATTTTTGAATTTTTAAAAGGGAAGGAATTCCCTTACCAGAATCATTCAGTGGTCATATTTTATCCATCGTGTATGTGATTATCGTATTTGAATTGATTATATATCCCAATAAATTCATAACTTCCAAATATTAGGACATAGAAATCCATTGGATTCAAATTCAATTCATGCTCCACGGTTTCATTTATTTTCCCTAGATCTTCATTATTATTAGAATCTGTGGGAATTTCATGTAATGAGTTCTAAACTCTATGAATGGATCAGGTGAGGTGGGATCAATTAGAGAAGAATAATACATTTTTTCAATAATTAAATACCTTTTAAATGTTTTTTCTATAATTCCCCTGTTATTTTTATCCACTGAAACATGTGTCACCATGAAATAATGATCCTCTAAACAATCCCATCTATCCATTTTTCTATAAACTTATTGGTATTCTATGCCATAATGAGGATGTATTTTCTAACTCCTGAAACTTTACAGATGTATCTATTTTTAAAACACTTTGGACTCTCAAACATTTTTCTAAATAGGATATTCAATGACATTTTATGTGAGTTTCACTAGTATGTTTTAGTTCAATGTTTTCTGGATAAATTCTTACAATATCACATTAAATATATGTCCATGTTCAATGTCATATTCATACTCCAATGTCGTGATTTTATATACATCAAATTAATCCATTATCACCCTAGGATGGAAGGGTAGTGAACTCACATATTAAGAACATGAAATCAGTTTTTTAATGGACCATTATATTAAACAATTTGGAACATTGAGCGATCATATTATTGAAGTGTGGGTATATTGGAAAAATCAAATTTTAATCTGTAGGAGTCATAAATTGTATTAAAATGAAGGATCAATCCAATTATACATCTCATTAGAATAATATAATGAATTTTTTTCAAATGGAACCACTACTACAATTTCCTCAAAAGAATTATTATGAATTTGATCATTGATCAAAAATGAGGTTTCTGGATGGACATGATGAGTAAGATGATTTTATAGATTCATCATTTAATTTTTATGATCTTGTGATTAATTTTATAAATACTTAATTAATGAAAGAATAATTTAATTACATTCATCAAGAATTTCAACATGTACACAATTATTATAATATCATGTTTTTATCTTCAGAATAGAAATTAATTTTAAAATTATCAAATTGTTGGTAGAAACTACAAGTAGAATATAGTCAAAGATTCTCACATGGATAATGACATTGAATAGATTAAAATTCATTAAAATAAGTATAATTTCCTGGATATCTCATGTGTGGTCTAAGGTTTTATTCCATACCTTGAAATATTGGTGGGTAGGATGGGTATTGGCTTCAACTGAGTGGGGCAGCCTATACCTTTTTAAACATCTGGTGTCTGTATTTTTTCTGAATGATAAAATAAACAGCCATAATATATTTGAATTTTTTTTGTTCATTGTTAATTTTTTTCCACTAAATTTCCCTTTATAATTAACCCATAATGATACTATTATCCTATGATATAGTTCTTGAAATTTGGCATTCCCATCACCACATGTCCAATTTGAAAATTTATCAACCTACTATGTACTTTTAAAGTGATGAGGATGGTCGATCCCAAGAGAGACTATGTGTAGACATTAAGAATATCCTCTGATAGGTTTCTTTATGAAGGAAATCTATTTAATTTGATTACAAATTAAAATTTAAAAAAAATTAAACAACTATTTCAAACCAATTAATAAAATTATATAAAAATATCTAAACAAACTAAAATAATATATGGATGAAACAAATGGTGATAGAAGTTCTAGAGTTGTGACATTTTTTCAAATGAAATCAATGAAAATTATTTAATTTACAAATCTGTGTATTTATTTTTTTAATTATCATTGATTACATATTTAATAAAAATACTACAAGGTATCCCTATTTGATGTTAAATAATATTATAATTATCATAAAAATTAATCATTAATTTGTTCGTTGTCCTAACTAATAATTTGTGAATAACTAATGCATTCAATAACATGGTGAAATAGAACAACCCGTTCCTCACAATGTAAAAGTATTTATATGCATTGGGTTATTTAACATTAGATCACTTATTAGGTGTCACTCATGAATGTTTCAAATATACTGAAAACAATATATTATTTTTTCAATTAAAATATTTATTTATTCAGAATTCCCTCTTGTGAGATTTATGATTCTATCACACATGTGATTGACTTCCGGATAAATAAACCAACTATTTATCTCATTTATATGATTACTTATTAGGCATCACACGAACGTGAACCAATGAATATGTGTACATCATAATTTAAATTCATAAAATGTTTACATTATTATATAATCAATCATCCAATAAAAATCTATTTTAAAATCCAATAAAACATAGATATAATATAAATAATACTATTTCAATCAAGTGCAACACAACTTCGACACTAATAACATTATCATGATTTACGAAAACACCACACATAAAATAACAACAACATAATGTTTTCATTTTCACATTCTCATGATTGTCACTGTAAACTCTTATAGATGATTGCTAAATAATAATCATACCACTACCAATCACTACAATATTGGAAAAATAATTGAATCTATTCTAAATCTTTCTATACATCATCGATCAACATAAGAAAATATAATATGTTTTGTTCATAAATATCACATTTATGATAAAAATCATCGACAACGATGAACCCATGATAATCGAATGTGTGAGGATGTGCAGTGGAAGCAGTTCGATGGAGTCCTGGTATCCAAATCCCTCAGAGGAAGCAAATAGGTTTTCAAGAAGGGGGAGGCATTTCCCTAGGTTGATGCTACTGATGGAGGGGGGAAATGTATGGTGGTGTGGAAGAGGTGAATTATAGTGCCATTGGTCACCAATAAAAATGAGAAAGGAGGACCTGGTGGTGGTGTGTCACTACCGTAGAAGGATGAGGCATGCAGATCCTAGCTGATGTAGATGGCCATCAATGGGTTATTGATAGAGGAGGGGGTGCTTGTTTTGGTTTGCAACAAGAAAAAGGAGTCCCACATGGCGTGGTGGTGAAACTGAGAGAGGGAGGATGTCCGACAATCGATGTATTAACCAATTAGAGAGGATGTCAGCTCTAGTAGCATAAGAGGTGGAATCGATTTGTATCGCTACTGTTTCATAAGACACTACTAGAAAAGATACCTTTAGGAACCTCTAAAATATTTCATTAAGGGTATTTATAGAGCACTCGGTGACTACCACTAATAGGCACATTTTCTTCATTGGTAAAAACTTTTATCGGGTTCCATGGGATGCCCTTAAAAATCCCACCCAAAACAATTAAAAATCACAGATTTTGATGTTTATCATCACAAACCTACTACGGTGCTGCTTGACCATGGAATCTTTAGCTACGGTGGATCCATAGTGATCTAAAACTATTTTAGTGGTGATATGGAGCCCGAGATGGAAGGACTTCAGACGAGATAATTGATAGGGGGTCTGGGTCACCGACAGAAGAATGGAGGTTCATCGGGTGGGAGTGTAGGGGCGATGACCTGTGACATGTGGAGTGGTGGCGTAGGGTTTCAAAATGTGAGAGGAGATGAAAGTGTATCACTAGGACGAAAAAAGTTTAGAGGGAAAATACCTACCTATTTTCATCAACAGAGACCTCCAAAAGCGGTCGCCCAATTCCATATGTGCAAAAACCCTGAGATGTAGTTGTGGGAGGAGTTGTGTGTGGCCAAATCACTCCAATTTATAGGAGGAAGGTTTCCCCGATAGTGACGAGTCATTTTAGTATAATTAATATGCACGCATGTCCTAGAAGATTTAGACGGCCATAGATGAGTTTTAGATAGTAGAAAATGTGTCTGTGTTGGTTTTCAATGAGCAAGAGG
This sequence comes from Viscum album, assembly GCA_963277665.1. Classification (NCBI taxonomy): domain Eukaryota; kingdom Viridiplantae; phylum Streptophyta; class Magnoliopsida; order Santalales; family Viscaceae; genus Viscum; species Viscum album. The sequence continues at coordinate 1,911,572,146 of OY728137.1, forward strand.
AGGAACACACTGTGTGGTGTTTCATTTGATAGAGGGAGGTGGTCAGGTGGTTGACATGGTAGGCTACAAAAGAGGAGGCCACGTCCCATGGTAGAGGGGGGTGTAGGCAGTTTTGATGGAAGTCAGTGCACATGGGGCTATTGGGTGTCCCACCACCTATTAAGAATATGACCGACCTAGAAAAGAAAAAAGCAGAAAAAAGTTCTAATTTAAATGTAATATTAAATCAAAATACATTTTCATCTAAATTATATATGATAAATAAGAATATGAATAATAGTAATAATAATAAAAAAAATTTAGTTAATAAGAATAGTAAACTACATAAATATATATGTTACGTATTATCTTTCAAGGTTAATTAAATTAATATAATTATACACATAATAAAAATGCATCTATTAATTATTAATATAATGTAATAATAGTAATAATAAACTAAAAATTACCAAATACCAATATTTAAAAATTAAAATTTTATAATTATGTATAAAAATGTACAATATAAATAACAAAAATAATATAATTTCTAATACATATTAATAAACTAATAAAAAAACTGATAATAATTAAATGTAAAAAAATTATCATAGTGTTTTATATTAACTTTTAATAATATATAATATTAATTAATGATGATAATAATAATAGATATCAAATATTAATATATAAATAACTAATAATTTCATAAATTTAAAAAAAACTAAATAACTATGAATATAAATTGTAAACACTAAAAATTATTAACATATTTAATTTAAACTAAATTAAATTTTATTAGAGTAAAAGATAAATTCAAGTACACCAATAGTGTATTTCATTCCTATGAATTTATTCTTTGTTCCATCTCATGCAAATTATTTTTATTTACACATCAATTTTAGGATCTCCCTTTCTTGTGGTTTATGGTACAAAAATTACTATATTAGTAAGATTTGTATGATACAATCTCATCTTTATCATTATTTTTTATATTTATGCTTATTAAGAGAATATTTTATGATTAATCTCTCATAAAACTCATGAAATTAATTCCCCTGTATTTATGTCATGAGAATACATCGCTTCCCTTCATTTTCCTCTCTTTATATACTCAAGAGTCCAAAATAATTTTTTTAATTAAACCCAACCTTATTTCTATTGTCAAATGAATATATGTTTCCTTTTAAAACCATGTTTTTTAAAAATATTGTCAATTTTTTTAATAATAAAAAATATTTATTGACAACATTTTTACCGATTTTTTACCTTTGAGTTTTTTAAGGAATATTCATGTTGTTTTGTAAATAATTAATGTTTATAATTTACTAAAAATATGAATGGAATATACATTTAAACGGGTAAATAATGAAAAATATTTTAAAACATCATTAACAAATCATTTATTAAATCCACCTTATAATGTTTCAAATTTTATTTTCAATACAATAATTTTTATTTTTATTTTATAATTTTAAAAGTTTTCTAATGTAGATTGTATCTATCCATCAAGAATGTTTCCATGTGATCTTTCGAAATATTTTTCCTATTAATATGAATTAATTTGATGTTACTTGACCCGAATGGCCCCAAGGTCTTCATTTTTTATTGATTTTTGATAACTCACCTTTCATGGGATGAGAGGGAACCATTACAAAGCCCGTAAGCTCAGAGATTACATGGATCATAGGCTTAGGAGATTACATGACTTGAACGTCTTATAGAATTTGTCCAGACTGTCTACAATGAATTGCCCATCCCCAGCATCTACATCCTTATAGTAGCTCTCCACCTTTGCCTGGATGTCTGGGTAGGCTTCCCATGCAAGCACAGAATGGTCCCATTGGCATATCCCTACCCTCTCATTCTGAAAAATCTATTTGGATCTACTCTGGTGAGTGCACCTGCTCTGAATCCTATTGTGGGGCTGATCCTTTTTATTGTAGAGTCTGTCTGTGGAAACTTCATGTGGCCCAAATTCTTTGAGGTGGCCTGAAGGCCTTAAAAGTGGCCCGAAATCCCTACTGATCTGAAGGACTAGGTGGCACAAAATCCTTAAGGACTCCAAGGCCAAACTGGTGGCCCAAGGTGAATAGTTCAAGTTGCTATAGTACTGAACAGTGCCTACTAGAGTACCACTATAGGAAACAAGTGAACCCACATCCATAATAAATAATATAAGATATGTCCTGATTCAGTATTTTAATGGTCTGGGTATATAAACATAACATGTGAATTTTTTTATAGTCATGATTGTTCCACACTTTTATCAATTGGGCCTATTGTTAATGATTTATTTATGATTCTTTTTAACTTTTAAAATACATATTTATTAATTTATAGATTTTAATTCCATGACCTAGGTGTTTTACCTAACATAGGGTTGGTATGATCTCCCAATGTTATGTCCATGATCACATACCATTATGCATATCTATGTATTTCATATGATCATAAATCGATATCTCATATGTTAGGCCATTCTGAGAATCTAAGCTCACCCAGTCTTATGATTCCTTACAGATGTTATAAAGAAAGGATTAGGTAGGGAATTATTCAAATGAGTAATATGTGTGAAAATATTTTATGGGAGATGTTGATGATCCTTGATGACATTATAATATTGTGTTTCTGTTCTCCAAAGACACTAAACTATCATTGTCCTCAAGCATGTTTTTATGAAATGCCTTGAAAATTAATAGAATAATATGTTAAATTTATGTATAAAATAAGGGTTCAATGTAATTATTATAATATTGTAACACCCCGAGCTTCCACGATACGATTCTCTTTCAAAAATGCAATAGCTTGCATTACACGCAAGTTTGAGATTCTTACACACCGCGACCAATAAAAATGGCCATTATTAATAGTAATTCCCACTTTTTGAAATTATATATATTTTATATTTCAAAATGGACTTCATTTTTGGATTCGGAATATCGAAATTAGCCTATGTTGAATTTTTTATATTTTTCTGAGAACATCCAATTTTTTATGAATAGTTAAAAATACTTAAAAACATATTTTTTAATCAAAATAATTTATAGTGGTAAATTATACTATTTAGTGGTTTTAAAGTGTAATTAGAATATAACATTCCCATTTTATCCAATGGTGGTCATTAGAATTAATTTCACTTTGAAATTGGACATAAACAATTGTCAATCTTTTGATATATATTGTTTCTTAAAAACACGCTATTTGTTGTGACAGTGTGAATTAATTATAAAATTAATTAATGCAACTTATATGTTTGGAATTTTTAAAATATATATCATTTTTTAATTCGGAATATCAATTATATCTTAGGGTGAAATTTTGGCATTGTTCTGAAAAACTTCAATTTTTGATGAATAGTGAAACCACTAAGTGGTAGTTAAAATATTGATTTTTCGTTTAAATGAAACATTACCACTTCTGTGATTTGATTTTCAAAAATCCAACATACATGGTTGTCATTAGGAAGTAAAATGTGGTTCAATGGGATTAAAATATTTTTTGGTGAATAGTATCTTTTATGTTTAATTAATCGTGATTAAAGGTAATTAATGTAATTTAAGGTAATGATAATGTTATAATAATATTAAATGATATTTAAACCTGTCCTACCACTATTGGATAAGTCATGGACGACCAATACAATCCATGGGTCAACTTGGGGACCCCATGGAGGCAATTTGGTAGGAAAATGACATTAAAAACTTTTTATTTAATGTTCAAATAAAAATGTCATAAACATGAGTTATTTTACTAAAACAAAATTTAAATAGTGTTATACAAGTCATATTTTTGACTATAAATTATCATTAGAGATATAAAAAGATTTCCTACATCATGATATTTTTTTAAAAAATTTTAGACATTAAATAAATTAAATTTTTAATGACAGCATGATGATGCAGCGATTACCTCATTAATTAACGATTTTAATAAAATGGAAGGATAATGTAAAATATAAGAATTGAACTTGTCCAAAGCCAATTGTATGAGTATATTTCGAGCCCTTATCACCTTATACTCTAAATATATAAGTGTGGGATCTTTAAAATCCGAAACGCATTATATAATAAAGTAACATTTCATTACTTTCCAAGAGTGCCCCTCCTCTCCTCTTATAAAAGGCCCCCACAACTACCACCTTATTCACACCTGAAAAGCCTTTTGGCTCGTCCAAACTCTACCCAAATACTCTACCAACATCCATATCTTACTCCTAGAAGCCTCACATTGGTCATAACTCTTCCCAAGGAATCATTTGGATCAAATCAAAAAGAGTTACCTGATTTAAAGGTAATGTCTTCTCTTATGTTCTTTTGTTTTATTTTGCTTCTACAACCCCTTAAACTCTTTTTATTACTTAATTTTGTAACAAACCAAGTATCTCCAATATACTAGGATGTTTTTATAATAAGGATTAGAGCTAAACTTACACACACCTACATCTAATGGTTAAAGAACATACTCTTTCTGTGGATGGTGAATTTCTGCCTCACGAAACGATGATTGTTCAACACTAATATAACACCTTAAAGGTGGAAATTAAGTTGTCAATATATGTATATATGATATATAATATGTTTATGTTTTACTTAATCTTCTGTATTTTTCATTTATTGCATACCTTTATGGTTTCCATTATGGGTAAACACGATATTTTCATTTTAGGAAATGCGGACTACCGCCCCCTCAAAGTGATTTGAATCGTTAATTCCATATGTGGGATGTATAAAGGATGGAGTAAATGGTATTATACATTATATTATACTGGAATTATATTATAACTTTATATAATTATATCTTCATTCCATTAAATACGACATAGAAATGAAAGTAGCATTCATGCGTACGTACTGCTTACCGTCTCCATGAACGGTGCTTTTCATTTCTTACCTCTAAATGTTATGTAATATTATAAATGCATTTATATACTGGATATATATGATATATATGATATCTACATAATGAATATTATTCTGGATATAATGGATATTTCACCACATGAACAACTTGTAATTATAAGAAGTTTATTTTTGACTCCAGTACCAAAGATCGACAAAACGACCGTTATTAACTTAAATAATTAATTAATGTTCATAACTTGGTAATAAGTGATATAAAATGAATAATGAACTTGGAAAAGGTTCTTAAGCAAGTATAAATTAACTCTAGTTTATTTTTCAGGAGGTTAAAGAACGTTCGAGTCAAGTCGGACACGAGGTAAGGGAACTTCTTAACCCAATTTCCATTCTCTGGGTTAATCTCCTACTATAAAATTATGTCATTATATTATTATGTCCTATATTGTATTTTTACATTCTTTATGTGTACCTATAGTGAATAAAAATAATAGATCTTTTTTATTTAAAAAATAATCTTCGTATTGTACTTCGTCTCAATCTCCATTCATTGAGGCATATTTTGTTTTATACAAAAATTTCTTCTATATGGTGTATAAACCCCTTTGACTTTTACTTTTATTCAAAAGGAATCTATTTATACGAAGCATTTTTCCTAAAAGACAAAAGGAATGCTTTTTTTCTTACGTATACAGCGACAACGACTTCTCCACCGCCGTGACTATTATATGAGTTCCGGCTTCCTCTACAAGCCACAACTTTTTTTTAAAATGAAAAATAAATACCATGTTTTACTATTATTTTATTTTTAGTATTTAAAATGGTTTTGATAAAGTTTTTATTATATCAATGTGTTGTATTGATATCTTGTGATTTAAGTGTGGATGTCTTATGATTCCTTTATGCATGTTTTATGTGATACAATTATGTTATGGTTTATGATATGTTTAAACCTGTTCATATGAGGAATGAATTGGACTTATTAAGTGACGGGTGGAGCCCGCTATAGCTCCTCGATGCATCGGCATGTCTCATGAGACAAACTAGTGTCTTGGCACGAGGCCTTGACAAAATCTTATTATAGACATGGTACGAGGCCCTGTCTACGTGGTTATGATAGTCTGGAATTATGCATTCCATCATTATGAAAGTGGTTATTGATATTGCATTTAATTATTCAACCAGTAGAATATCCATGTGAATAAGTAAATGGCATTATTTCATTTTACTTCTTCCATATTATTTTTAAGTTCATGTTTAAAAGGATTTATTTTCAGTTATACATTTCCTTAAATGTTTATGTTTATTTATGAAAGCTTCTGCTATATTGTTATCCTTACCGAGCATCTGAGCTCACCCCTTTCAATGTTATAATTTTTCCAGGATGTGAAGAAGTATTTTATTAATGATCTGTAGGGATAGTTGGAAGGGGATATGAGTGTGTACTATGGAGGCCATGTTATTGTAGTTTTTCTCTTTATTATGTAATGTAACATTTATGAATATATCTAGTGTTTCCAAGGCTACTAAACTAATCGGTCTTTCGAGACATGATCTTTTGTGATCATGCCAATGTTACGCAATAATGCACCGACTCTGGGTAACTGGGGTCGGGGCGTTACAGTTGGTATCAAAGGAAGTTTATGAGTTTTCCGAGAAATACATCCCTATCTGGATATAAGTAGGTAGAGGCGGCTCTGGAACAGATGTACCTAGGGGTAAAACCCGAAAACACCGCTTTGAGCTAGACTCAAACGAGAACTAGTGCATGACAAGGGGCCTTGTTACACTCTTGGTTATTACCCTCCAGGGGGATATGTTTAGGATAATTCTCATTTTCTTTACAAACCATTATGAAGGGATTATGAGTATATAATTCTTCAATGAAAACATTTTTACGATTATGGATTATATCCATAAATAGTTCAATTTATGTTAAGTGGTTTACAAGTATGGAATTATGTATTTTAATTCATAAACTAATCTAGTTTATGCCATTTTTTAGAAATGGTGCATAGTGGGAGGATTGGAAACCGTATCAATGCACACACTCCATGTAGGGATTTACCTCCTGCTCAAGATAATTATTGTGGATCTGGAGATACAACTGGTGCTGATCAACTTATTACCATACTGGGACAAATCACTCATGATCTGAATTATAACCTTACTCGTATGGAGCACCCTGATCTGCAACGTGGAGGATCAATGTTAGACCGCTTAATGAGGAAAAAACCACCAACATTTAATGGGGGTACAAATCCATTAGTAGATGAGAAATAGATAAACTCATTAGAGAAAATATTCCACACACTGGGGAGTAGTGAAAGGGAAAAGGTTATAATGAATGTTTATTGCCTCACTGTAGATGCTGATCAATGGTGGTAATTGATTCAAAATACAAAGGAAGATGAAGAAGTATCAAGTATGGAATGGAGTGAGTTTAAGGAAATTTTCTTAGAAAAATACATTCCACATGAGCATCGTATAGATATTGAAAGGCAATTTCTGAGTCTGAGGCAGAAGGAGGATGAGAATGTCGCAAAGTATGAGGCTAACATTACAAGGTTAGCGAGCCATGCTGCAGATTATATAGGTAACCCAAGAAGTACGATCGATCGTTTATTTGATGGGTTAAAACCATTTCTCCGTCGATCCTTAGTCTCACAGTCTTTCTCATCGTACGAAGATATAGTCTCGTGTGCTATCAAGACAGAAAAGGAATTCTCTAAATCTTATGACAATAAAGTAAAGCAAGAGAAGAAGAGGACGGTGGAACAAGAAACAGATAAAAGGAGAAAGGGAAAGAAGGATTTTCAATTATGTGAAAATTGTGGGAAGAATCACCCCAGTGCTTGCCTAAAAGGAATGAGAGTTTTTTATAAATGTGGAGAAAAAGGTCACCAGGCTCGTGATTGAAAGGGAAAGAAAGAGGCTATCAATGTTGAATGATACAATTGTAGGGAAATGGGGAATTATGAAAATGAATGTCCTATGCATTAGGGAAACTTTCCTCAGAAAAGGACAAGGGATCAAAGACAATCTTATGTTGTTACTAAAGATGAAGTGGAATAATTAATGTATTGGCGCTTTTGGACTCAAGGATTATATTCTGGTTATAAGAATAATGTGATATATATAAGGATTGTACTACAGTAGTTTTTTTTTCATTAAATATTTAATATGATGAAGGTAATCATATTTCTAGTATGTGACAATAAGAGAAACTTTAATTTGTTTGGGGAATCTAATGTTACAATTGATTTTAGAATTTAGAGACCTTTTAGAGAAAGTCTGGATAGAGGAATTTTGGATAACTATAATGGTTGGAATGCATTAAGTTGAACTTTGGATAGTATTGTTTAAGGGTAAAACATTTCTGAAGATTATTTTAGGAATATTATACTTTTAGGAAAAGGAAAACCTGCAGGTCAGGGGATAACCTGTCACGTCGGACAAAGATGTAGGAATCGAACCCATATCCAGAGTGCGACAGGCCTTTATTACCTACCACTATCCTATAGGAAGTCCCTGGTTATTAAAAAATAGTTTTCCTAATCTAAATGGTATGTGGTAATATTTGTAACCTTATAAAATTAGGATAAATAGAATATTTTTGAGTTGTGTTACCATTTGGAGTGAAAGATGGGTTCGTGGTAAAAATTTAATAATGAATGAAATCCTACATGGCAAGTAAGTATATTTCCTTACGTTCTTAGTAAATCTCTTAAATAAATTCCTCAAATTTATGAAATGTAACTTAAAACAAAAATGTTGTCGGTTAACTTTTCCAACTGGGGATTCAATGACCGTTTAACTAATCACAAGTTTGTGATTTTCTTGTGGTTAAACTTATCCTAATCCTGTTTTCTACAACTCTCTGTCATACCTTCATGGTTTTTTTTTCATCCATATCCATATTTTCATATAATCCTAGTATGGACTATCTCGGGTGACCTTTGTACTTATCTTTCTATCTTTTAAAGTTATATTTTTATTAACCTTATTTCCGTTGTGGGTTTTCCACAAAGGTATTTCCTATCTTCAACCTTTTATTTTCATATAAAAATTTCAAATTGCGAGGACGCAATTTATTGAAGGAGGGGAGAATGCTACACCCCGAGCTTCCATGATACGCTTCTCGTTTAATAATACAATAGCTTGCATTGTACACAAGTTCGAGATTCTAACACACCACGACCAATCAAAATAGCCATTATGAATAGTAAAACCCACTTTTTAAAATTATATATATTTTATATTTCAAAATGGACTTCATTTTTGGATTTTGAATATCGAAATTAGCCTATGTTGAATTTTTGGTATTTTTCTGAGAACTTCCAATTTTTTATGAATAGTGAAAAATACTTAAAAACAACATTTTTAATAAAAATAATTTATAGTGATAAATTATACTATTGAGTGGTTTTAAAGTGTTTTATAATATATTTTTACCATTTTATCCAATGGTGGTCATTAGAATTAATTTCACTTTGAAATTGGACATAAACAATTGTCAATCTTTTGATATATATTGTTTCTTAAAAACACGCTATTTGTCGTGACAACGGAAATTAATTATAAAATTAATTAATGAAACTTATATGTTTGGAGTTTTGTAAAATAGACATAATTTTTGAATTCGGAATATCAATTATATCTTACGGTGAAATTTTGGCATTGTTCTGAAAAACTTTAATTTTTTATGAATAGTGAAACCAGTAATTGGTAGTTAAAAAACTGATTTTTCTTTTCAATGAAACATTACCACTTCTATGATTTTATTTTCAAAAATCTGACATACATGGTTGTCATTAAGAAGTAAAATGTGTTTCAATGGGATTAAAATATTTTTTTGGTGAATAGTAACTTTTAAGTTTAATTAATATCGATTAAAGATAATTAGTGTAATTTAATGTAAAGATATTGTTATAATAATATGAAATGACCTTTACACTTGTCCTACCCATATTGGATGAGTCATGTATGACCACGAAAATCCATGGGTCAACTTGGGGACCCCATGGAGACACTTTGGTATGAAAATGTCATAAAAAACTTTTTATTTAATGTTAAAATAAAAATGTCACAAACATGAGTTGTTTTACTAAAAAAAATTAAATGGGGTTATACAAGTCATGTTTTTGACTATAAATATTCATTTTAAATATAAAAAGATTTCATACATCATGAATTTTTTTTATAATTTTTAGACATTAAATAAATAAAATTTTTAATGACACCATGATGATGCAACGATTACCTCATTAATTAACGATTTTAATAAAATGAAAGGATAATGTAAACTCTAAGAAATGAAATTGTCAAAAGCCTATTGGATGAGTATATTTCGAACCCTTATCACCTTATACTCGAAATATATAAGTGTGGGACCTTTAAAATCTGAAACTCATTATATAAAAAGTAACATTTCATTACTTTTACAAGAGTGCCCCTCCTCTCCTCTTATAAAAGGCCCCCACCACTTCCACCTTATTCACACCATCAAAGCCTTTTGTCTTGGCCAAACTCTACCCAAATACTCTCCCAACATCCTTCTCTTACTCCTAGAAGCCTCACATTGGGCATAACTCTTCCCAAGGAATCCTTTGGCTCAAATCAAAAAGAGTTACCTGATTTCAAGGTAATGTATTCTCTTATGTTCTTTTGTTTTATTTTTCTTCTCCAACCCCTTAAACTATTTTTATTCCTTTATTTTGTAACTAAAAAAGTATCTTCAATATACTAGGATTTTTTTATAATAATTATTCTAGCTACACATACACACACCTACATCTAATGGTTAAAGAACATACTGTTTCTGTGGATGGTGAATTTCTACCTCACGAAACGATGATTGTTCAACACTCATATAACACTTTCAAAGGTGGCCAATAAGATGTCACTATATTTATATATGATATATGATATGTTTATGTTTTACTTAAGCTTCTGTATTTTTCATTTATTTCATTCCTTAATGGTTTCCATTATGGTTAAACGTGATATTTTCATTTTAGGAAGTGAGGACTACCGCCCCCTCAAAGTGATTTGAATCATTAATGCCATATATGGGATGTATAAAGGATGGAGTAAATGGTATTATACATTATATTATACCGGAATTATATTATACCTTTATATAATTATAACTTCATTCCATTAAATACGAAATAGAAATGAAAGTAGCGTTCATGCGTACGTACGGCTTACCGTCTCCATGAACGGTGCATTTCATTTCTTACCTCTAAACGTTATGTAATATTATAAATGCATGTATATACTGGATATATATGATATATATGATATCTACATAATGAATATGATTCTAGATATAATGGATATTTCACCACATGAACAACTTGTAATTATAAGAAGTTTATTTTTGACTCAGGTACCAAAGATCGACAAAACGACCATTATTAACTTAAATAATTACATAATGTTAATAACATGGTAATAAGTGATATAAAAGGAATAATTAACATGGAAAAGGTTTTTAACCAAGTATAAATTAACTCTAGTTTATTATTCAGGAGGTTAAATAACGTTCGTGTCAAGTTAGACACGAGGTAACAGAACTTCTTAACCCAATTTCTCTTCTTTGGGTTAATATCCAACTTTCAAATTATGTCATTATATTATTATGTCCTATATTTTATTTGTACTTTCTTTATGTGTACCTATAGTGAATACACATAATAGATATTTTTTATTTAAAAAATTATCTTTGTAAGGGACTTCGTCTCAATCTCCATTCATTGAGGCATATTTTGTTTTATACACAAATTTCTTCTATATGGTGTATAAACCCCTTTGACTTTTACTTTTATTCAAAAGGAATCTTTTTATACGAAGCGTTTTTACAAAACGACAAAAGGAATGGTTTTTTTTCTTATATCTGTGGTGACAATGACTTCTCCGCTGCCATGACTATTATTTGAGTATCGACTTCCTCTACAAGTCATAACTTTTTTTAAATGGAAAATAAATACCATGTTTTACTTTTCTTTTATTTTGGTATTGAAAATGGTTGTGATAAAGTTTTTATTATATCAATGTATTGTATTGAAATCTTGTGATTTAAGTGTGGAAATATTATGTTTCCTTTATGCATGTTTTATGTGATACAATTATGTTATGGTTTATGTTATATTTAAACCTGTTCATATGAGGAATGCATTGGACTTAATAAGTGACGGGTGGAGCCCGCTATAGCTCCTCGATGCATCGGCAGGTCTCATGAGACAAACTAGTTTCTTGGCACGAGGCCTTGACAAAATCTTATTGTATACTTGGAACGAGGCCTTGGCTACGTGGTTATGATAATCTAGCATTATGCATTCCATCATTATGAAAGTGGTTATTGATATTGCATGTGATTATTCGACAAGTAGAATATCCATGTGAATAAGTAAATGGCATTATTTCATTTTACTTTTTCCATATTATGTTTAAGTTCTTGTTTAAAATGATTTTGTTCAGTTATACATTGCCTTAAATGTTTATGTTTATTTATGAAAGGTTCCGCTATATTGTTATCCTTACTGAGCATCTGAGCTCACCCCTTTCAATGTTTTAATTTTTACAGGATGTGAAGAAGTATTTTATGAATGACTTGCAGGGATAGTTGGAAGGGGATATGAGTGTGGAATATAGAGACCATGTTATTTTAGTTTTTCAATTTATGATGTAATGTAACATTTATGAATGTATCTAGTGTTTCCAAGGCTACTAAACTAATCAGTCTTTTTAGACTTGATCTTTTGTGATCATGCCAATGTTACACAATAATGCACCGACTCTGGGTAACTGGGGTCGGGGCGTTACAAAGATAAAAGGATTATTCAATATCTAGAGATTAGTATTAGAAAAAAATGTAGTGATATCCCGTGAGACATGCTTATATATTTTCTCTAGGGATATTTATAGGTGTGCATCTAAGGAAAAATCCAAGGATAATTATAGTTATAGGAAATTATCTTTTAATTTTTTTAAATGATAGAGAAAGGGGTTTCCATACAAATTACATCCTTGTTTTGGTACTACAAGTGGATGTTGCTCTATAATAAAAGTGTGTATGGGTAATAGAAACAAAATGTGACATTGAGATAGAATAAATCATAACCCGATGCGCGATAATGTTCCCTACAGTTTCATGACTTAGATATCATATATATAATTTTTCTTGTTTATGTGGCTTTCCACTATGATTAATGTTTCTCAATCTATTATCTATAGTTTTTTCAATGGCTAGAATAAGAAGTAACCTTATTAATATTGAGTGAAATAGACTATGCAATTATTTTCTTCTCAAAAAAATAGTCATTATGGTAGATGGAATGAAAAATCATATTTCTATTGTCACAAAACATTCTCAAGATCTGAATCATGATGAAAATCCAAATGATCCTAGGAGGAACAATGTTTTATCGAGTCCATTATAAGGAAACATCTACATTAGTTTGGAGGTTATATGATCCACTGGTTGCTAATAAATGGATCATTACCAATGAAAATATATTTTTTATTCTTCAGTTCTCGGAGCATAAAAAATTAATTTTGAATTTTTATTTATTCGATGTAAAACTAGATTAGTTGAGTACTCTTATTATGAATACATGGGAATAATAAAAAATTTCATTTATGGAATGTATATAGTTTAAGTGGATATTTTTCTCTGACCAGTTCCCTCTTATTATACAAATAAATATGGATAATACATTCCATGATCGTAAGAAAAATAATAATGAATCTTTTGGTACTAATGACACTATATTAAAAATAAAATCAAGTAACACTTTTGATTTAATCGTCATCCTTGAAACTAAAATTGATTGATTTTTTGGTGGACTAAATTCATTTATTTGAATGAACATATATATAAATGACTATAGTAGCTACAAATAATTTCTTCGATGTTTAGAAAAGGTAGATACAGAAATGGGATATCCCTCCATTCCTATAGTTTTGATAAGTAATGTAAGATCAAGTATTAGGAAAATTAAAATGATAATTTTTTTGAATGATTGGTAAACCAGAAATGTTGGAACAATAATCAATTTAATTACCTAATGTGAATTGGGAGGTTCCCTAAAAATCAAAAGTGTTGGGTTAGAATAATAAAATGTAACACAGAATGGGGTGAATTTATTATTTTCAAAAAATCATTCACAGTTTTGTATTATGAAACAAACTGTGATTTATGTGGATAATTAATTCTTTATTATGTATGAAAATGAGTAGTATATAAAATAGAAATAAATAAAATAACTTCTTATAGTGGTTAGGGGCCAAAGATCTTCTATTCAACTCCACAAAACACTGTCTCTATGAGCGTGGTGATTTCACTAGAATAGTCCTCTTATAAAATGACCATGAATTTGAAAATGATAGCATGGATTTTAATCCTTTACAAATAAGACTAATAAAAAATCCTTTTGGTTCTATAACAGTGAACTAGTTATCCACATATTAGATCAAGAAGCTGATAATCTACCATAACTGAGTATGAGTAGTTCAAACTCCAATAAATCATAGATTCCGACTTGTAGACTCGGGTTGTTTGTCACAGTTGTAGAAACACCAACTGACAGTAGATAGATCTTAATATTTATAAATAAAAGTCTACTAGAATGTAGATTTATGAAGTGATCTCAGTTTCAAATGATATTTTAATAATAATGATAACTAATAGAAGCATTAATATCACTGTTGAATGAGGTATAACATACATGTATCCAAAGAGTAGTATCTTCTACAATTTTGAGCACTCATTGCATGAACACTTATGAGAATATATTCACTAGAAATTAATTTAATGTAAAAAATGTAACTTTAATATCCTTTATCTTGAAACGATACAGTTGAAAAATATATGTAGAATAAGGTTTTCTTTGATATTCTAGATCCAAATAAATAACCAGATTGATTTTGGAAATTCAAATTTCAATTGACCAAGGGAGTCATAATATCCCTTGGAAACATGATATATTTTCTCTAATGAATATGGCTCATTGAAAAAATCATAACTATCAAAGAATAGATCTATATTTACGAATCAACGATGAAAAAATCATAGATTGAAAAAGTTTTTTCAAAAAATTTTAATTGAACACACAAGATAGGGTTGAACTACATAGACTATGGTTCCTTTGCGTAGCATAGGGTTCCTACCAATGTTTTGTTCCTTAACCCTGCTATCATCATCATGTAATGTAGGGAACCTAAGTAACATACTGATGATAATAAATATCATCACCTTTTTAGCGTATGATTCCGTACATAACATTTATTAATGATACGTTCAGTTTAGGCAACATAGTGTATATGAAGTAATTCTCGACTCCAACATAGGGTTGTCGATCCATTCGTTTGATAAATCTACGAATGCAAGGATGCCTATCCAAACTCAAAGTGTTTATCATAGTAGACGGATGATGCAATACGCAAGTGTTAAATTCCTAGCATAATGTAGGGATAATGAACCATATATTTATTTACCGAATACAGAGTTTGAATCAGTATTTCTAGATCAATTCCTGTAATGCTAAATTTTTTTAATTAGAATAAAAATCCAGGAAACTCACTCAAGAAAACCACATTAGAAAAAACAAGGGTATTTGTAACAAATAAAATAATCACACATTATAGAGTATTTTTTAGACAATACATACCTAATAATATCCCCCATTGTTATGAACCAAAAAAAAACATAACATAATTCATAACATTACATGATGAGAATATAGGATTTGTAAACACAAAAATAGATATATAAGATACTTTTATTTTTTTGTAATATTTTGAAATGAAAATATAAATTTTCTAAAATGAAATTTTTAATTTTCAAAATATTCACCCCTATAGATATTCTCCCCTTTTCTATACAAATATTATCTACCTTTCTTGATATAAAAAATATGGTCTGAAAGAAAAAATGATATAAACTACAGTTAATGTAGCTCATAATTATATATGAATAGTTACAGTCACTAGTATAAGAGAAATAAATTTTTTTTTTCAATGAAATAATTATATTAATTAAAAGAAAATAAATCTTAAAATGAATAAACCAAATGGAGTTTAAAATGAATTAAAATGTTTTGAAAATAGAGTGTAATCCACAAACAACGAAAGGATTCTTCAAAATGAGGAGTTATGATCAAAATCACAAGAGGTAGAGGGTGTAAAAAGATGAAAAATAGCTTTTAAAACACCACTAATATAAATGGGATTCATTAAAAATCTCTGAAAACGGTTTTTGAAGACTTCTGAACACTATTGAATAAAATTATTTGATTCATGATAAATATTCATATTTTCAAACAAATCAACCTTTATAAACTCATTCAAAACTTTCTCTAATTGAAAGAATGATGTTAACATATCCTTAACCTAGTTAATCATTAATCCCATCCAAGATTTATTTTATGATTGTTGACTAACCAGATGCCTTTGATTTTATAAAATAACACCTAAACGAAAATTAACACACTAATGACATAAAATCTATCATTGAATCAGCTAGAACTGAAGTAATAACTTCAAACCACCAGATCAGGTCTAGCGATGTCTATTGAGAGTAGGAGGATGCATGACTGATTTCCCTGAGAGATTGAAATATTTTCACTATCATTACCTATACTAGTAAAAATATGACTTCTTTATAGATTAATATTTTAGAAAACTAAATTCTCTATACATTTTCTGATAAAATCATGAAGGTCTCCAATAGAAATATGATTTTCTTCAAATTGCATTAGATAGAGATTATGAGCCTCAAATCTAATCTGGGCACTGATGAAATATTAAAATCCTCAAACACATGTTTCTCAACTTCCAATTCCTTCCATAGAGACAAGATATGAGCTTCCAACATATTCAGATTTATTACCAAAGATTCATAATGAGAGTAAGAAGATTTTGGAGATTGAAACCTTACTTGAAAAACTCCTATCAATTCAAAACTTATCTCTTCATTTCCTCTTGATATATCTCTTAAGGAAGATACTCTTATTGCATCATTATGTGGTATAATAAGAGAAATAATTTCAGGATATGGTAGATCTTCCATGTGATGTTCTTGACTTTATGCCTTTCAATAAACATGCTCAACCACTAGAGTCCCATTCTGAAATCTGACAACAACTTCATCCAATGATTATGGAATGTCCACTAAAATTATTCTTCTCTTAAACAGTGTTTCTTATGACCTTGATTATATTTATTTATTATTCATTTATGAGAAAGATTCTACTAAATTAGTAATCTGATGCTCCACCTATGAATCTGTCAATAACTTATGTTGTTGTTCTCCAACAAAAGGAATGAGACGCTTCCAAGACTTTCTCCAAAAAAACCTAACTTCTTTATAGCCCCATCATTTGAGACATTTTTTTGATAACTTGTTTTACCAAAATACATATTAAAAATTATTCATTTTATTTACAAAAACAAAAAATTATCCTTACATAGGGAAAATATACCATATCGACTTCCTTTTAGAAGAATTGTTTTGAATAACTTATCATAAACCGATGTAAATTGGACTTCCTGTGTTTTAAAAACAAAAACAGGACATGCATGTCTAGATAAAGAACATTTTCTTTATTATAAGTCAATGGAAACATTATATATTGAATAAATTTCATTATAACATAGGGATTAAGATTAATTTAATTTGTCATTACATTCTTTATAGTGATTGTTCCAGATAAACGGTAACATAATATTCTCTAATATATGTTTTCCCTTACCTGTATTATTAAAATCACACTGAAACCCCCCTCATAGGTAAAACACAAAAACATATCCATTTCCAAAAAAGAAATAATAAATTCATAATCCTTAATATTAGAGATAATTTTATCTTCATAAAATCCAAGTCCGGATGGAGCATTAATACATAATTATTTTACATCAATGTCTTATACTATAGGAGTGTTTCATTCACTAAAACTAAAACTTATAACATGAAATTTTATGCCTTCCTTGAGTGAAGGATTTTGTTATTCTGGATAATAGAGATCGATTACCTTACCTTGGTGCACTATGCGATGAAACCCTAATGGATAAGTAGCCACATCCACCTCAGTATCTCCATATCTTCAATATTTTTCCATATCTAACAGATTTTGAGTTTTAATGGATTGATGGTTTATGTTTTTAAAAAATGGAATCAAGAGAGAGAGATAGACACTCTATACTCTATAAACTAAAGAGATGTAAAGTTAATGACTGGGAGATAATAGAAAGCATTCTCTTGCGGATTAAGGATGTACTCATTATGTTTTTAATTTGAAAAGGAATAAAAAATAAAATTCATTTAAAATATAACTAACAAGTCAAAATAAATAATGGAAAAATATTATATATAAAATATACAGTACATAAAATATAAAAAGAGATATTAAAATAAAATAAATTAAAAAACATTCATTTAAAATTAAATAATCCTTACACCCCCGTAATAAAATAAAAATTAGGGCAGGGAAGTGGTTTAGTAAAAATATCAGCGAATTGATATTCAGTATTAGAACATTATATTTATATAACTCTTTAAAGGGAATGATCTATTGAAAAATGATTCCTTATATCAATTTTATTTGTCCTAGAAGACATATATGATTTTTTGAAATATTCATTGCACTAGTACTATATCATAAAATATGTTTTCCATTAAAATTTATTCCAAAGGATAGTAGGGTTGTTTGGTGAATGTGTGATGTGGAAGTGGTATTTTAATGTGAATGTTTTATTTATTGGCTTTCTGAACTTTTCTGAACTCAAGAGGGAAACCCAGGTATCTAGGTGGGTGGACATGTACTAGTATGCTAGTGATATCATTGGGTTTGGCCTCAGTTTCATGTAGAATGATTAATGATGACAAAACTAACTAAATTATTGTGATTATGATTTTGGGGAACCACTATGTTATTGGTGTGATCCCTACTAGTGTCTCATGTGCACGAGAATAGATATTATGTTGGTTACTTTCACCGATGTACGAGGTACCACATAACCTTATCAAGGAAGTTCCCAGGGGTTATTTACCATTTCATGTGCTTATTAGAAACTTAATACATACCATCAGCAGATGGTATGTTTGTCTGGAAAATTCAATAGCTTTGGTATTTCACTTAAAAGTGATAATTATTTAAAATAGCATACATGAAAACTATTTTTAGTTAAATTTGAACCTTTTAGAAATTTTTACTAGGATTTCATGTTTTGAAAACTTGTATGTTTTTTTCTTTGAATTTGTATCACAAGGGATCTATTAGTGGTGGTATACTGCATGGATTTGGATCACACCCTACTTACACCTTTGGGTGTAAGTACACATGGTTAGTTTTGTCATAGGTTTGGGTACAACTTTTATTCCAATGGTTTGGGTTTTTCATAGTCCATCGTGATCCAGTGTCATAGAGATGGGTTGAGGACATTTCCTCTTTCCATGTGGATGTTCATGGGTAGTACATTATGGTTTTTTACCTTTGTATTGGCCTTTGAACATTGTTTTAAATGGTGTAACTCAATTATGAAATTTTATAAAATATGTTTTGGTTTGAAAAATCCAAATTTGGTTTATTAGATTTTTTTGTTGTTTTATCTTTATAAACTTAGGTAAATCGTTCCCAAACATTATTTAATGATACTCGGCCACTTGTGCTAGACAATGGGGATCAGGAATAGCCTTCGGTCATTATCATTGGTTGGGTTGAATCCAGGTTTTGATGGACATTAGGTTTGGTTCGTTACACTTGCCATGAAATTTAATCCCATGAAAATGTTAAAAATTATTTTATCAAAAAAAAACCCACATAGGTTATAAATATAGATTAAAATTGATAAAAAAACATTAAAAAATAATCAATGTATTTTAATTGTTCTATATGATAAGGAAACCTGAAATTAATTCAAATACAGTTCATGATAGACGTTGTTACCTTTGATGATGAACACTCCCCGAGAGAAGATGTGACCACTACAATCTCTTCATAAATAAATCCTCATGATTCATACAATACAATCTAAAATAAAATCCCACACAAATATTTGGGTTTATGGGAGAAGAGAAATCAATGGAGAATATATTAATAAAATAAAGAAATAGGTTTGTAGGGACTTACAATGGAAATATCCACATGAATATATGTTTAAAGGCATGAAAAATTTGAAGGAGGATATAAGAGACATTTCAAGGGAATTTATCTAGTTCATTCAACCAAGAATGGGAGAGAGTAGATGGTTGGATGCTTCAAAAAGAGTGTTAAAATGGATGTTCACTTTTTAATGAATCTGGGTAGGTTGCGTAGTTAGGAATCACTGTTTTCTAAACCATGTACCAACTGTTTGTATGGAACATCCTTGACAAACCCTTCCTTATATAGTTTCTCTTGGGCTCCAAATAATTTGAATAACATTCTAAAATCATTCTAGGTAACACTAAAACAATATAGATGAAATTTTTACACTTGTCGCTTGGTTTACCACACCTTTCATATGTTATGTGTTACATCATAAACTCAACAGAAGTCCCATTCAGTTTTATCTAGGGTACGCAAGGTTATAACCTAAATGTGTTTTACCCTATCTAATAAAAGATAGAAAAATAAAAATGCACATGAGAAATTTCTATAAAGAGGTTTCATTATGGATTACTCT
The DNA here is from genome assembly GCA_963277665.1 of Viscum album. Classification (NCBI taxonomy): domain Eukaryota; kingdom Viridiplantae; phylum Streptophyta; class Magnoliopsida; order Santalales; family Viscaceae; genus Viscum; species Viscum album. The sequence continues at coordinate 1,911,592,653 of OY728137.1, forward strand.
TAAAAAATTATGACAAATGTTCACATTAATAAACACACTAAATTTATATTTTTTGGGATAAAAATCAAAAGAAATCTGAAATCGGACTCAAAATCATAACCCCTCTTGATATACACTTTCCATTGTCTTGAATGGTGTCAAAAATCACCCCACCATGAAACTGTATTCTACTAGAAAATCATAGCCTAATGTAGAAGTAAAAAAGAGAACATAATTTAAATTAACTCCCAATAAGTAGGATGGGTCCTGAAACAACTAAATGAACACTAAAAAAACAAAAACATCCCCAAGAAAAAGCTGATAAAATAACGGTTATAAATAAATTGAGACTGAACATAGATATACCCAAAATTTATAAATAAACTAATATCATGGAATAACCAGAATAATATTCTATTAAATATGAAAACAACACTGAATATCCATGTTCATAAAATTATTAAGGGGAATAAACAAACTCCACCATCCATAGCCAAATAACTAGTTGAAACCCAAAAGGAGATCACTACTTCAAGAATATCCCTAATGAACATCCAAACTAGGTCAGAAATATATGGCATCCAAAGAAGGATTATAAAAATATAAAAAACCCATGATACGTAATGACAGTCCAATTACCTAAGGATCACATTCGACAATTGAGGGTGTTTAGATCCCAATTTTAGTGAATAACGTCACACTATTATTCCAATAAGAAAAATGTCCTAGTTATATCCATCACTCAACTAGAAACAAAACTACAACATCATTTACCCATGTATTCTCTCCTATTTCCTTCCATTCTTGAACTACCGAGAAAGAATCATCCCATTTTCAACAGCATAAGGGGCTAATAACAAACCTCATTAAGTGATGTAGCATTATAAATTACTAATAGGAACACTACCTGTAATGGGATACTAATGTAGAACTAATGAATTAATGAGCTAAGTCCCCTTTATGCCAAAACATCTATAATCTCAATTAGAAAAAAATTCAAAAAATTATTTATCATCCAATAGAGACACAACCAAACACCCAAAGGATACTCCAAATTATGGTAACTCATCATTTAAACCTTGTAAACTTCTATTATTGAAAGTGGAAACATTTTCAACTCAAGCTCACATAAAATTTCAAAGGAAAAATTTATCTTCACTTTTCTAACAATAAAACCATGGTTCATGTGTCTCAACCACTAGACCCAACAATCTCTAAGGAAAGAAATAAATAATAAATAACTTAAATAAATCTAAATCACTCTACCCAAAAAATTAAAACACACATGATTATAAATTTGTATCGAAAAAAATTTAGGAAAAGGGGGAATAACCCCTACTAAAAACTCTCTACATCCACACTTATAATTTTTTAGAAAAATTCATTAAACAAAGTGAAATATAGACCGTCACATTGTTATGTACCCTAAATAACATTTGTAAAATGAAGGAAATATTAATTTGTTTTACTTCATTAATTTAAAAGAGAAGAGGCAAAAATTTTAACATCAAAACAAAATCCCATTATTGAAACGGTAAATTTAAAAAAATTTCAAGACTAATTTAAAAAAAATATTTTTTAAACCAAAACACCATTCATGGTTTCAAAATAAAACAGAAACATCAATTTAAAATAGTTTGGAAATCACATACCATTTTGAAATACACTAAAAAAGAGTAAAATCCAAATTTTTATGACAATATTTTCCATTAAAATAGGAATATAATATTTTAATGCCTCATGTGTAGTTTATTTTAAAAATTAATCACACATATATTTTCCAAGAATTATTAAAAAATAATCTACTTTAAATTTTTTTAAAGAAACCATGATCCCTTTTGAAAAAATACCTACAACCTTTATAAAAATTATAATTTTGAAATTTTGAAATTATTTTTTTCACACACAAAAATGAATTTTAAATCACATGAGTAAACCTATAAATAGTGTCATAACACAAGGCTCAACTAAAACTAAATCCAAAAATACCAAAACATCACAATACCAACAGTAACACTTCATCAATTTCCCTAAAACACAGTAGGTAATACAATAATTAAGCAATCTAAATTGAAAAATTAACTGAGATATGGAACTATGGAATAATTATCAACATGCTTGATAGACACATTCCTATGTCGTATTGGTACATACATTGTATTGATCATCAATAATTCGGTTTTCAAATGGTTTTTAGGGATTCCAGACCAACTAAATATCCTGAATTCCTTCATCATCATGAACCCAAAACATCAAAGACATCCTCCAAGGAACCTCAATAAATACTGATGAGGATCAAAGAAAAATTTCCATAGAAATCAAACTATAATATAGTAACTCCATAAAAATGGGAAAAATCAAAGTAAAAATCCTAAATTCCCTAGGAAACACGAAGGATAGGGTGATAAAGAGCTTGAAATAATCTACAAATTCATACTTATAAATTCCTAAAAACATATTTCCAAACAACCAGCACCCAAAATAAAAAAAGGGTGTTCCAAAACAAATGACTCACTGAGAACCTAATCTACAATACCAAATTTTAATGAATTAGAATTGGGTGCAATCTGACATTTCTCTAGAAAAAATCTTCCATGTGGACCAAAGAGTATTCAAGACCACCAAGCATTGGAAAAAAGTGGATATTAATCATATTACAAACATTGGTAATCATTTCATTATAAAATAAAATAGGTAAATATTAAGTTTAAATCAAATGAAAAAACTTGTAACCGGGAAAAAACATCACTCAAAACTCCTTCAGGATACTACTAATACATAAATAAGAGTAAAAGATAAATAGATACCCACAAACCATTGGGTAAAATTCAACTGTCCAAACAACCTAAAGGAAATAAACTAAATTTAAATCCTCGTACTAGCTAAAATTATTCACCATTAAATCCAAGGCCAACATCCATCTATACATCAATACCAATGGATAAAACGTAAGTGCAAAATGATAGAACAAACATTAACCTTTGAAATATAGGTCTGATCTAAAAGACTAGTTGGTAAAAAACACCATTAAATCGATGAAATAAATTTCGTAATACTTCTTAAAATATTTAGTTTTAAATACAGTATAAAAATATACATTTTCCATTGGAATTTACAAAATCACAAATAAAAAAACAAAAATCTGGGAAAGAATTTTTCTAGTATTTTCATTAAGAGAGACCTGCCATATAGAAAATAATTTCCCTAGGCAATACATGTGGTCCAAAATACCACTTAAATGTTATAAATTAAAATCTTTTTTAAAAACCTCTATTAAAAATATGAATTTACAAACAATAAGTTGTTTAAAACTCTAAAATGATTTTCTAAATAATGGTTCAAAAGAAATCTATTTCAATAAAACTAGGAAGAAAAAAACATAAACAACAATTTCAAAACTCACACAAACTCGATGTATCAAATAAAACCTGTTCTAAATTTTCCAATTTGAAGAATGTTTTAAAACTAATTTTAAGATTCGTTTCATATAAATTAAATTCACTCTTTACTTTTTACCTTCTTCCAGATCCATCCAAAAATCCTTTTCAAAAAATTTAAAAAATCCCCACAATGAAGGAAGAATTCATAGAGTCAAGTACTACAAAATTTAGTAAGACAATATGATGAAAAAATTACAAGAATATGTGTGCTCAAATTAAATTAAAATACATATTTATACAATAAAATAATAAATATAAATCCCTTAAAAGATCATAAATTTGTCTTAGATTATTTTAATAGCAATTGGGGTAAGGATCTAATAATAAAAAAGACATGATCTGGAGATTTTGTACCTCGGATAACACTATTGAACCTTTCAACATCCTTATAATTATAATCAGACTACTTGAAGATTAAATTTCTAGAATGAATTTGATTTATATATCAATGATTTAGTTTTCCATTGGAATGATTTTCCCAATGGATCCATGATGTTACTGTCCAATGGATTCCTTCCCCCATGGGATCATATATAAAAATAGATTTATAGAATATATTCCTTATAAAACATCTGATATATCCATCTTAGAGTATCTAGGCAATGATTCCCTAGTCAAACCATTGTCTCCACTAGGGTTTTCCCGTAGACACAGATTATATAAAATCTACCCAGGACTCCCATGTAGAGTCAAAATTGAGGTGACAAAAATCAAATATTTCTTTACTCAATTATATAACATATTAAAATAACTAACACAAAAACTGTCATGTAAATAATAACCTCTACTATATACATCCAATAAAATAACATTTAAAATTACATCAATAATAAACTTCCTATAATGGGATCATATGAAAAAATATGTACAAAAATATAATACAGGTTTAAGAGGGTTTCACACCTTTTTAGAAAACTATTTTTTTAGAAAAAAACATTTAATATTTTTAAATCACTCATGGAATTCAAATCAATTTCATCATTTACAAAAGCCTTCATTATTTACAATTGGGATCAATTTTATTAAAATTCCATTGAAAATAAAATAGAAACTCACTTTTCCCTTTAAACCACATTTGAAATGTATTCAAATCCATTATGAGTTTCAAAATGAAATAAACATGGGAAATCAAACCCTTTTTAATTCATCCACCGCATTTTGAAATCAAAAAATATTTAAACACCACAAAGCATTGATATAAAATTCATATATTTTTATAAAAATGTTTTAAATAAAGAACACAACGGTTAAATAACCCCATCAAAATTGAAAAACCATTTCCATTAATTTTTAACACTTTGGTATACCAAAGAAACACGTTTTCAATCCAATAAATATAAGAATACTTTTTAAAATATAATTATAGTCCTTTTTCCCAGTTATAAAATAAAAAATCATTCATTACTAACCAATTAGTCATTTAAAAAAGGACTTTTAATAGAATATATTCTCATGAATAAGATTAAAATAACATTAACTAAACAAATTATCATAACACAAGGTATTAAAATAGCTTAATGACGATAAATAATCATTTTTAGACAGAAAATGAAAATTATGTATTTTAATGTGGTAAAATAAAAACACATTCTGTGGTTTAGAGGATATCATCCTAAATGTTGTCACCTAATAATTACAACACTCCCATAAGTGAGTATAGTTCATATAAAACATATACACAAACATATCCCCATGATATAGGCTAACATAACCCTAAAACCATCCCACCTAAGGATTTGGTTTCATGGGTGAAGAGAAATTAGGGGATAATTGAAGAATAGTTGAAAGTGTGTGGATTAAGGTCACATACCTTAGAAGAAGCCACTAAAATAAAAGGTGGATAGCTAAAAAATTGAATTTTGATGAAGGAGACACACAAATCGGGGGTTATTGGTTCATTTGAGTGAAAGGGATAGAGAATATAGTGTTTTATTCTTATAAAAAATTTGGTGAAATATGGAAATTAACTTTTTAATGAATCTAAGATGACCACATGGTTTTTTCACTCAGTTTTCCGAGATGTGTTTTAACCTTGTGTAGGAAATTTACATGCCACACCCACTATTTCTCTAGGGAATCACATGGTTGAGAAAACAATGCTCCAAATATAACAGAAAAGACTAAAAAATTGTTGGGTTAATTTTCAAAGTTGCCGCATGGTTTACCCAGACGTCCAAAATACATGCACTATATGAAATATTCCATAGAATTTGTACATGGATACTCCTAAGAGATACATTGTTTGGACATAACGATGCACTATTCATGATGAAAAACCACATGTAGAACAAATGGTCATGTAAAAATATCTGAGAATGGGTATCAAAATAGTTTCCTAAAAACTATTCATGAAACCCATTACTAATAAGAGAAAATTCATATTTTCGTGTTTTTTGAAGATAACCCATGGAAATTAAAAATGGGATTGAAATCATAAACCCATTTGAAATGGACTATATATTGACATGGTTGGTGTCACACATGTTCCCCCATCCACCTACTCATGGACCATGGTTTCAGAAGCTTCTCCAACTTTTCTTTCATGTTCCATTAACTCCCCCACTACTAGTAATGCATAAATAGTGATAGTAAATTCATAATGTACATAAAAACTGGATAGAGAAAGGAATTACACAATAATGTTTGACTCTTAAAACATCTAATGTGGGGGTCACAGGTGATTACCACATAGTGGTAACTCAATCCACAAAATTATTATTATTATTATCCCAAAAATAATAATAATAATTAGAAATGATTAAAAAGTGATCCAAATATCACCTATAATGAATTTATTAATTGAGTATAAAAGAGGTACCTATGGGTGGGAAGGGTGATTCCAATGCATAAGATACAAGTTAAATAAATAAGAATGCCCTACATGTTATATTTTCACCTTTATTCATAGTAATATGAAACCTCATTAATAATAGTAGCTATACTCCTCAAAGTTGAATTGTGCCACCTTTAGTCAGTTTTCTTTTTTAGTGATAGGTTATCTATTTCTAACAACTAACTTTGATTTCTCTAAGGAATCCTTTTAATTAGAATCAGGTCCATCTTCAGTTACATCCACTCGGATTCCAGTGTTCTTTCTATTTATTTAATCACCATATTGAGTAGAAAGTATTTTAGAGTAACCAACCACAGGTTGTATCATCTTCAATTCTCCATCACATCCTATGGCTTCAGTCATATCTATTGTGAAGGTGGCATCCTATGATCTAATGAATGTTGAAATTATAGTATAAACCCCTATATATCCTTCACGATTATGTTTAAATCCACACCATTTCATATATAAAATTTAATTCTCAGTCCTTCTAGAACTACCCCTATGATATTAGTATCATCTTGATTATGTTTGATACCCCATCATTGGGTTCAAACCTCCTAAAAGTGATTTTAAGAAATTTTATAATCAATAAAATTATGTTGAGTTTCATATTACTACTTCTAATATAGTTTTTAAATTTTTGAATCACTCCTCATTCTATAATATTCATGTTAGACATCATAGAATATTGGTTTCACATATTGAACACACTTCCTAATATTAAATAGCAAATGAATTGACATATATAATGGAATATTTCTATTTCATAAGACTATCAATATTTTTCACACAAAAATAAACCTTTAACCACTCCCCCCATATAGCTAATATTCCCTCATATTTCTTTATGGTATCTTAGTAATCTACCTTTTCAGTTTTAGTTGTGGTATGTATCTTTTTACATACATTGAAACCATGTATTCTTATAGAGAAATGTGGACACAAAATAACCCTTTACCAATATTTAATCATGTGAAAAATGTTTCTACAAAAAATGAAAAAAGTGTACGCACACTATGAAATTAAATGTAAATATTAAATACATCCATAGGAGGATAGTGAAAAAACTAGTCCATCATGGTAGTCCTCAACTCATCTTTCTCAAGATTCTTTTATAAATTCACAACACTATCCATTTCTAGAAAATTATCTAATTTTTATTGGGATACCAATACTTGATGAAATTTCATAAAGTATATTTGGAAGCTAAAAACCAAATTCTATATTTGAATTCAAACCCATAATTTTTTATATGTATACTTATAATAAAAGTGATTGAAATTGAGATTCCATTATTGTACTATCAATGTACCAAGTTTAAGATTGATTGAGACTAATCTCTAGGATTTTCCTTTGAGATATATAGAGTGGAAATGAATATGAAATATACCACGTATTTGTGATATACAAATCATGTTATAGAATCTATAAAACAACTAAAATTGACTTACTAATTGTTGTACCTTCCATGGTTTCAGAGCCTTTGGAATATACATGTTTGGAATAAGACATTGATTTCAAAAATCAACCCTTTTCAAAATTACAGTTTCTTTGGAAAACATGTTGGAAATGATCCCTTTATAGATTATTATTTTAGTATCAAGATCCCAACATGGATTCTTCATCTATTCTAAGCACACATTTTCACGAGTCTCTTATTCATGAGCCATAGTATTTCCAATAAAAAATCTACCCTTCAATGGATCCCCATGGTGTATTTTCTCGAGATCGATGAATTTATATGTAAAAAATTCCATGGATAACCCTTATTGCAGTGATATTTCTAATAACCCATGTCCTCTCCCATGAATGCCATCATAGACAACTAACACTAATAAAAATAACAATAACAATGATCATAATCATAATAAAACATACAAAAAAACAAAAACAAAATATAATTATATATTTAGTGTTAAAATATAAATAAATACACATACACACCCGTAGATTATGGAGATAGGTTAAAGATTGATTAAGGGATAACATATTCATTTTGTTAGTATACTTTTTCTCAAAACCCTGTATTATTTACAGACTATGGACAGATGTCCTAATGAACAAAAAAGATATCTTTTCTTAAACAATTACTATTTATTGATTTCTATCATTATTTTAGATTCTTATATTCTTATTACAGCTCCATTCTATAATCCACAACCACCGAATCCACCAGTTTCACACCCACATTCTTTGTGTTGACTTTTGATTGTACCTCCCTCACAATATTTTCTATTCACATCACTTAAGTTTTGTCCCATTACAACAATTTTTATGAATAAGAATGTGGATATAATTTAATGATAAATTATAGTTGTGTGTATACATCAACCCTTACAATATAGTGACTAATTTGTAGAAAAACATTGTTATGAAAAATGGACACAATAAATTATCATACTCATTTGATTTATTGGAATTTTAACTATCCAACATGTCAGTCTCTTTGATGACATGAGATTCCATGAAATATAAATTTTTCACATTATATAGGGATTCCATATATTCTCTATATATTATCGATGTTACCATGTTTGATTCACTCTTGAGTATATTTTATACCAACAAGGTGACCCTTTTCATCCATAACTTCTTCCAACCATATTTCATAGCATAGTTAACTACCTAAATTACCTATCATATAACTTATTAAAAAGAAATGTAGTTACCATGTGATTAATTTAAGTATCTCTCGATGAAACCTGTAGTGGTTCTAAAAATCCCACCCCAACCTGATGCGACTGGTTATTACTAATAATAATAACAATAATAATAATAATCATCCTCATCACCATAACCATTCTAATTAATATAATAATATGAAACAATCAATGGTCAAGAACCTTTTTATTAAGGAATGGAGTCTAATTCTTAACTAGGATTTCAGGGACCCCATTACATGAATGTTAGGCAAAAAATTATATTACTAGAATTCTATGAGTCACAAAATCCTTAATATAGGTTTTTCACTCTCATTATTCCATGAACCACAACCCCACAACATTAAAAACTTGGAACCATAATATACCATCACCCCTATAGTTCCGTTTTGTGTTGGTGATAGACATCCTACTCTATAGACTCCTCCTTCACACCACACCACACCAAAGTTTTCCTCCTAGTGTATCCACACTCTACAAAATTTCATGGTTCCCCTCCTCAATTCCAACCACTATCATTTTCCATTCATCATTGTCCTTTGTTCTATGTCATGGTTCCTTCCCTCTACCATGGCCACCATCCTTACACTTGGATGTTCTCTAGAAAGTCATCCATGTCTGAGTATTCTAGGCCCTGAACCCTTGTTAATTTAGTATTACATGGAGGCTTTAAACCTATTATAGGAACAAAATTACATAATCGTAATAATAATAATTCTAATAGTTATAATAACATTTTTAATAATAATAAATATCACTTCTTTTTTATTTCATTACAAAATATGGATTCGAAATGATAAGTTTCATTGCACATTCCTCATTGAATTTTTGAAATGCATTCTAGGTGGTTTTACCCATTAAAAATATATCTATCCAATATATTATAATTTTAAATAATTCAAAAATATTGGAAAATATATTACCAACTCATGATTTTATTATTGTTGTTGGATTACATAAGAACGTGGTCAACCTTCTTTTCATAATGAATTCTACAAATTTTGCTCAATATTTGATTCAATATTAATTTTCTAAATTTTTTTAAATGCTATAGATTTATATTTATCTGGTTCATGTGAGATGAATTGATATGAGTTGATATTATTATATATATTATTGTATCATGATTTTGAAAAATTCAAAATCTATAACTATTTTTACAGCTGGAAGTCTTTTTCACAATAGGATAACAATGATTTTCATCTATTTTGATGAAAAAAAAATGACATTTCAGGACATATTTTCTAGTATCATCCTGGAAATATATATGGATAAAAAACTAAAATATGAGTTCGGAATAAAACTCTAAATGATTTCATTATTTCCCATTTTATTGGTGTCTGCGTCGCTCCCAACAAGCATCCACTATACAAATACATCATATGTATTCCACCACTCCCATATTGGATTGATTTCAAAATTGATAACGATTATATAGGTGTACCTTGTTATATTGGCTATATTGTAATCTTTCAAAAAATTTGAAAGACCACCAAAAAACATGTTTACACTTCACTATCACTTATTTTTATTCAAGAATGAAATGATGGTTTTTATTTATGTTGGGATGTATAGATATGAATTTAGATGGAATAAGATATGGATCAAGACTAAATCTATGATAGTGGACAATCTTGTTAAGAAAAAAAAATAAAAAAATATAGCATGAAATCATCTCGTATCATCGACAACATCCTATATCCTATGGAAGGGATAAATAATATAATTTCACATATTTATAAGGAAGGTGACATATTTTTAGACGACCTTTTCAATAAGGTGGTTTATGATGATGAATCATTATAGAATTTTCACTTGAGTATTAATCGTATGTATTTTTAGATATTAAATGTCTAGTGGGATGTTTACAACTTCCTTGTTTAGGTTTCTTTTATAATTAAAATCATAATATTATTTTAATTTTTTGTGATAATTTTCTTGTATCCATCACTGAGGATGTTCTTGATTTTTAATATTATTCCCCCACTTCATTGAATTATTCAAAATATAATTACCTAGATGTTACATCTACTAAAATCACTCATGAGACAAACTATTTAAATGAAAATATCCACTATAAATATAGAAGAATATATTTAACGAAATATATTATATGAAATATGGGTTTTCAATATTTTAACCTCTATAAATATCTATTTGAGCAAAATAAAAAGTATATATATCTAAATTTGAGACAATATATAGTCAGGATGTACTCATGAGAATAATATCATCAAAATATCTAAGATGAAATATAATGTGAAAAAGAAACATGGTGGAATAGGAATCAATAATATTATATTCTTCAATAATGATCTGACTGAAAAATTCTCATAATATCTTCTATCTAAACCCAATGAATTTTATATTTTTATTAGGGAAAGAATCATAAAGAGGATTTAAAATGTAGACATCATCCAATTTACAATTATTTTTTAATACTATTTGGGATGATTATGAGAAATTCATCCCTTACATTAAATGAATTTCATCAAGAATATCTATCTTTATCTTATGGAATTGTAAAATGGTTAGTGAAAATATCTCATAAACCTATAATTCCCCATAATATGTTGATAATATCTGTATTTCTAATGAATTAAATAGTATTTGGTCATTGGATTTTATTTATCGAGAGATGTTTTTTTGAAATAATTAGGGCCTTAAAATTTTTCATATTAATAATCCAATCATGATTCTTCTTCGAATAATATCTCCCATCACCTTGATATATTACATTTATAAGTGTAGTAACAATAATAAAACATCAAAATGGATGAATAAATTTCAAAGGAAATTTATCTGACCAATAGATCCTAGAAAAGTGAGGATAATTATGAGTATGGGGGAATTATAAATACTTGTTTTCATTATGAAATTTTCTTACAAAATCAAACACATACGATTAATTAGATTCTAGGTTAAATTCTTGTAAATTTTATTTCCATACTAACACATATAAAACATGACATAAATTAAACACTCATAAGTTTTTACAAGGTTATACCTTGTTGTGAAATCGTACTCCTTGTTGTGTATTACTATTGTTGAGTGCATTAATCTTATTATTGTTTTAAAGCTGTACTGATTAAAATTGTATAAAATTTTCACACAATATTAGAGTGGTAATTATTCACATAAATTTATAGTAATTCTTGGAGTTGATTAAACATAAAACAAATATTTATTAATATTTTTACCTTCACTCTCAAATGAATAAAATATTTACTAATCATTGAGATTCCTCTGAACCAATTGTATATCTTAATCTAGAAGTTACATGACATCTTGGAAAATAATATTTTAATAGAAAAAGATAATCATTTCTCTTATAAATTCATAATGACCAGTCGTATCATGAGAGGATCCATGCCTAAATTTATTTTCATCCTCTTTAAAAATATACATCTATATAAAAAATAATTGGATCATATTTCCTTAACCTTCAAAGAAATATGAATATAGAATATGTCAATATTAATAAGATTATAATCCTTTGATACATTATTGTATCATGAAATCTCACATAATCGTCATCCACAACCACATCTTTCTTCATAATATAATTCTTATAATATAAATGGAAACCATATAAATTTAATTTCCATCAAAATACTGAGGAATATATCATGTTAGGTATTATGATATTCTAATTAAAATTGTTCAATATATTCCTAAATTAATATTCATTTATAATCATTTCAATGACCATTATTATTTGCATTTAAATCTCCTATTAAGAAAGGATATTTTTTATTCTCTAAAAAAACCACCACATCCGAAAATATGCAAACCAGTCACATGCTTGGAATCATGGAACATTTCTACGTGGACCTCCTTATTAAACCATGAATATATACATCATCATGGTCACATGTAATGTGATATTGAACAATCTATTATTATGTAAATATCTCATCATTAATATATTATCTTCATTATTGGCTAATTATCCTTCCATCATATCTTTAATTATGATCAAATTATAAATAATAATGTTTTTCCATGAAGATCATAGTAGCAACATCATATTATTTATTTCTCTCCATATAATATTCAAATTTTGGAAACATTTATAACTTCAGCCTATACATATAAAAAATATCATATCATAATGACATGTTAAAAATGGTTACATGAAAAAAAAACATTCCATAGGATCCCATACTTTTCTATAAATCATTAGTATAGTTGATTTTAAATAAATCATACTATCTTTTTATGTCATGCCTTCATGTAATATTTTTTTTGTGGTAATATATCCATAATTTTCCTATGTAGAAGAAACTAGTTATTCAATTTTCTTAGCTCCATTGCAAAATCAGGAACATTATCCATAATTTCTTTACGTATATAAAATTGGCTATGTGAATCGTTTGAAAATTTGATTTAGAAAATATCACTGGAAGATTTGATATATGGCATATCAACTAAATTCACAAATTACATAAACTAGATAAATGATTAAAAATAGATGTATGGATCTATAAGAGTCTATAATTTAACCAAATAAACTTTTCTTCTATTTTCAAATCCCCCAAGATTTTATAAATGTAATGACCAAATACTATAATACAAGTTCTCTTATAATTATGTAAAAAATGTTCAATATCATTCCGAACATTGAATAAATAAATCACATGAAACTATGATATGTTTAGACCTTTAAAACAAAGGAGTTCAATTAATTGGTTTGAAAAGAAGTAACTAAATTATAAAATATGTTTATATATATATTTATACAGATAATAGTTATATTATACATATTTCAATAATTCAATATTTTACTCATGAGTATTTTTTGTGATCTAATTTTAATAAATAATGTAACAAATACAATTTAATGAGGGTTTTGAAAAATAATTTTAATGATTAATTTTTGGACCAATAGTGTTTTATAAAGATTTATAATAATAAAATTTTATATTTTAAAATGTTATTTTATTGTAAAATTTTCCCTTTTTGAATTTTATAATTTTAATTAATGGTTAAAATTTGAGGTTATAAAAATATATTTTTTAAATAAACTTAATTTTTGGATTTAGAATTTCAATATTAGTCAAAGATTAATTATAAATGAGAAAAGAAATAATTTTGTAAAATAATGTTATAATTGTATTTATATATTACATGAATATAGATAACCACTCTTTACAAACATTAACAATACATAACTTTTGTAGAATACATAAACATTATACAAATAGACACAAGAATATCGTACAATTATAGTGTCTTTAGAAGCATGGAAACATAAACATAGGTATATAAATGAGCCACATTATCTCCCATTAAGGGTTTATTAACTAGAACACTTCTTAGAAACATCCGAAATTATTCATATCTTTACAACATTGGGGAGGAAACAAAAAAATGGTGAGTTCAAATTCTCAATAAGGTTATGAAAGGGAGACATGTAAGCATAATCATGAGCATAAAGTTATGAGAACATGATCATATTGATAGAATATCATACCATTAATTTCAAAGATCATAAAATATATCATGGAATAAAAATTGGTAGTTTATAAGACATGAATCATAATTAAATAATGATCATAGGCCACAAAGGAATAATATTGTAATATGACATGGAAGAATGAAAAAACATAAGAATGTAATGATTTCCATAGTACCTAATACGTCACTACCAAGACAATCTTAGTGAAAAACGTCCTTTACTAAATCGGGTGAACCCCCATTGTAGCCTTATATTACTGAACGACGTGAACCCTCATTACAATCCTATATTATTGAACCGAGTAAACCCTCACTCCATCCCACTATTAATTAACCATGTGAACCCTCGTTCCTGCCCTGTCTTTGTCATGACATATAAATCATTACCCAATGCATTAGAGGGTGATATTGGTCACAACCATTCCATAATGAAATCATGCGTACATGTGGAAAAATATCATAAATAAACATATCATCACCCATGGAATAAAATGGTTACAAAAAATATAATAATTAATATATAAAGATATATGTTTCATAATCATTTCATCATAAACATAACACGTAATATGAATCAGGTTTCAAAAGTATATAACCTATAAAAGGTGAATGGGTTTAATAACATCAAGCCATCAAAAAATAATCCATTTTGAGAATGAATATAAATGGAGACATCTAATAATTCCCCATAAACTCATTATTTACACCAATGGGTTTCATATTAGATGAGAAATCATTTTTAGAGATCTTTTTAAAACTTTTTTTTAGAAAAATATCCTTTCTTCTTTGGGATTTTTTTACTACATAAAACCTTTTGAAATTTTTTTATTTTAAAATAGATTTAAAAACATATAAATGATGCTTAAAAAAAATAAAAAATTTATAAAATCCATTTTTACTTGATAATTATCATCAAGGATATTTTAAAAACATTTTTGAAAAAGGTTTTTTGAATGCAATAGATTTTTAACAAAAGATAGAGGAAGTCAGAGTTTACTAAAAACATTATATTAAGTACAAAAGAGTCGGAAAATGGAACTAAAAATGATTATATCTTGAATAAAATAAGGATAAATAAAATCATTAATATTCTTGAATTATGGATCATAATAATTCATCAAAGTTATCATAACATAAACAATCTCAAAAAAATGAGGAGATTTTCTCAATAAACTCTTACAACTCTGTGACATGGGATCATACTGTAAATAAAAAAAGGAAATTACTAAACCATAATATATCATAAAAATAATTATATTAAAGATATAACATGTATTATTTAAGTATATAAACCATGAATAAAATTTTAGGTCCATAACAAAATACGACTATCAAGGGAAAAAACTGAGACTAAACAGTTTTGTCGATTTGGTAACTTTTGAAATTTAAAACCCATGAAAGATGTATAATAGAATGGATATTTGCATACCCATAAATTAATGTAAATTATACATATAATTAAACAATGATAACTATATAAAACACACAAATTTAATTTGTGGAGAACATAGCTTGTATGTCAATGAAATTTACATTGAGATAAATATCCCCTTTCATTGTGTCTTGAATCTCTCCATTATAATACAAGATTCTTGTAATATAAATATATTTTTTTATAGATATTTATATTATTAATATTATTATATTTATCACAAAATTATTTTCATTATAACCTAATATTTCCCTCTTGATAACGATTCTATGTTGAGGTCTCCCTTCGGGTAAAATTTACTTTCTTTTTTATATGTGTCTTAATTGGTTACACATTTGGTCTATATACTTATATCATGATTATAGAATGAAATTAATTATATAATTATCATGTATATATTTTATATTCTTATTATAATAATTTATATCATAATAAATTACTAAATGGAATACACTGTTTAGAGAGACAATAAGTCGTACGTACACATGAACAATGTTTCCACTTTTATTGTCATTTTGAAAGAAAGTATATAAATTACATATATATATATATATTAATTATTATTTTAGAATCATAAATATTTTATATATATCATATAATTTTTTTAATCTCATTCCTAATACATTATATTTGGTGTGGGAATGAATCGCATCTCTTTGTGGGGGTGGTAGTCCACACTTCCTCAAATAAGATTATCGTAATAAAACCAAATAGAACGTAAAGAGATGTGTGTTTTAAAATGAATATTGAAACGTAAATACAAATTAAATTTAATATGTTACATATATAATTTTATTTTCCATCTTAATGGTCACCATGATTGGTGGTAAAGGAGAAATGAACAATCATCGTTTCGTGATGTATAGTTCACAGTATATGGAACAATATGTTCAACATCCATTAGATGAAGGAGTGTGTAAGTTTAATTCATATTATTTGAATAAAAAAAATAATAGTATATGTATGATACTATTTTTTTCATATTATAATGGAATAAATAGTGTGTATCTTTGGAGAAAGAAAACAAATGAAAAGAGCTTGAGAGAAGACATTACCTCTTAATCAGGTAACTCCTTTTAGTTTATGGAAAAAGACTTCCTTGAGATTCTTTTTGACAAAATGTAGGCTTTGAGGATGAATGGAGGACTTTTTTAGGATACTTGGGACGATTTTTTAGTAAATTAAAAATATTTAGATGGGCGATGAATGAGTATATGTGGTGGACATTTATAGGTATGGAAAACGACTCAATTGGAATTTCTAGAAACAAGTTAGGTGTGCACATGTTATTACCTATCATAGTTAATAATAAACAAACAAAACAATATACTTTTAGTTTTATGGACGCACTATAGAGAGAAAATGGGTTTGGTACACGTTTCTAGTTCATATGTAATCTTAATATAAAGGATTAGTCCCTAATTAAGCTTAATTTGGCCTTAACAGATGTGTATAATTTTAATTACTTTTACTAATCATTTTGTTAAGAAATGAACATGGTAATATTATACTCTAAATATTATATTAAATATAATGTTTTAGGTACAATTTTTGAAATTCAAATCCCAGAAATTAATTTTAGTGTTAATCCCACATACGGGATAAAATTACATGGTTTTCAAGTAAGAAAAAGTTCAAAAGTCTGTAATGATTTTATATTCAGTTCCCAAGTTAACTTGATTATAATGAATTAAATTGTATTAATATATTTAATATTTATCTAATTTTACCTTAGAAGTATTTATAATATATATTATAATTAATAATTAATTATAAAAATAAGTTGTTTTTAACTACAAAGCATTAATTTTAACCATCCATCAAAATATGATGTTTCTCAAAAATATCCCGAACAATCACCTTAGGATAATTTAGATATTATTATGAAAAAATGAAGTTTATTTTATAGATTTACATTCTTAAATGTGTCTAAAATTAATTTTATTATTAAAATCAGTCCATTCAAGAAAACAATTTTTTAAAATAAAAGGAATTTAAGAAATAATCTCATCATTCATTATCAATGTGTTTTATTAATATAAAAAAATTATAAAATTAATTTGGAAATATTTTATTACTATTCTTATAATTATGTTTAATTTTTATTTTATAATTTTCTCATTTAATTTTATTATGTATATACAAGAATATGTTTCATAGAAACTCATTGTTGCGTGCATCATATGCAATGTCGGTGTTTCTTGTAGTCCAAGACAAGTTGTTATTTCTTGTAGTGTAAGTCAAGTTGGTATTTCTTGTGAGTGTAATTTTTAACATAGTATATATATATATATTTAGTGTAATGTGAAAAGATAAATATCAATTAGTTAAATTAATTCAAAAAATAATAATTCACAAAATCGTGGAGTGTTACATTCTAACCCCCTTAAAATGAATTTCTCCCTTGATATTAGTCTAGGTTATCAAAGGTTTAATACATTAATTTTTTTCCTCATAGAAACCCTCATCATAGAAATGCGTTCTAAAAATTTATTTAAAAAGGAAAATTTGAAACCAAAACGGTTACCAAAGTAACATATAACTAGGTTTACACAAAAGAGATCACATGTTAGGTGTGAGGATTAGACATAGAGGAAAAGATTAAATATTTATACAGAGTAATGGAGGTCATCAATCAAAAAAATTGAATTTTAAAATGAATTTTGAGGAACTCAATGTCATAAATCTGTGATAATTATATAATCCATTGGTTCAACAGAATTTATGGTACTAGGACAACATTTTTTTGGCATCACTTTTAGAATGTTGAGTAATTAATGATAAATTTAAAAAAAAATCATTCTTGGTTTGTGATTTGAAAAATTTACTAAAAATACATTACCACAAGGAATTAATGACTAGAAATTAACTGTGATGAATAAAACACAATAATAAACTTTTAATGGATCATAAGGCCCATAAATGAATAAAAAGTCTCACTATTTGTCCATAAAAAATCGACGTGCATTAATTTAAAAAATTAACACAATAGGTTCATCATTAATATTTATTTTACAAAGATTAAATATACATGAACCAGGATATCATATAGAATTGTGGTATGCATAACACCCTTACCATCCTTCGATCATAGGTTCAAGACCTACGGCCTTTCCGGACTTGACTAGTTGTCACCCAACATACATGATGTCCAGTTTTAAAACCACGCTAATATAATATATAATATGGACATGCATTAAATATGTTTAATCACTTATTAGACTTTTATACATGGTTTTCAACACAAACTCAGTTCACAAATACTTCCAATTAAGATTATCATAAACTTCTCAAAAATATGTAACCTTATAAGCCTTATTAAAGGATAAAAAATCTAAATAATTAAAAATATGGTCATGAAATTATCTTCACATTGATTCTCGTGTATAACAGAAAGTAGATCTTGGTTTCCATATTCCAGACATGTGAAGACCCTCATAATATATTTTATTGAAACACTATAACAACATGAATTTCCATAAATCCAATTGGAATACATGCATTCGTCCAGATTCCAATGATTGTTGGATTTTCTCATTAAATCCAATAAAATTGTAAACTTCATTAGTGGTAGTATAAACCACCAATAAAAAAGTCCTTACTTATTTCCAATGTAATAAGTACAACCCAATTAACTTATCTATATCACACATATCTTTATCAATACATTGTTATCTAAACATAAAAAACATATTAAGGGATACCTTCCCTTAGTTAAAATATCAACTTTTCATTAAATCGATTCACCTATCCAAAATAAACATTTAAATATTAGGCAAAAAAACATATGTAGAAATATTTTTCTATATTTCATCATTCATAAATTTTAAATCCTAATATATAAATACTTTGATTTCATAATCCATAATTAATAAAAAATAATACCTTTTTCCTTTGACATTTCATCCTTAGTCTCATCACCATATACAATATAACCATTACTCACACCACCTTCCTGATTCTCTTCAGGAAAATTCTTCATGGAATATTAGGTTGCATAATGACCATATTTTCCACACTTAAAACAGTTAAACATTAATATTGACATAGGGAGGCCAAAATTACCATCCAATCTGTTAACTGAAATCTATATATTTCCTTTATAGTCACTTCGTTTATGTCCTCTTCCACAGTCTAAACACCTTCTTGTTCCTTTGAGACATTCACTCAGGTGATTCCTTCAAAATTCTTAACACAGTGGAAACCAAATCTTATTTCCTCTTTGGTCACCATTACATAAACTCTCAGTTAAATCCATCTTTATCTTCCTTAGTGAGTACAACAGTTGGTTAATGTAAACATTTTTAATCATGTTCCATGAAAATAGAATATGCATGATAACAACATCATTCACTCTAGGTATCATGCCACCTAACTACCCATTTGAAAATACTCCATGACATTCAACATTAATATAGTTCCCTACAGTTATTTCCCTTGACTAAAACTCAATGAATGATGTGAGGATTATTTATCATATAAGAACTTCATATAATCATGAAAATAACTACTTATAATATTTATAATTCATGAAACCCTCCATAATCTGTTACACCTTGGCTTTATCCATTGTTATTAATAGCATAATATTATCTAAATCCTTCAGGTTGGTTTTTGAAGAGTTTGTTAATTCCAACAGCACATCCCCCGAGAGTGTCAAACTAGATGTGTAGTATGGATCATTGTCGTGTACTAGATTACCCTGATTCATTCCCATAACATCTTTTCATAGTTTTTATCATATGTAAATCTATTTCAGAGCCAGATCCAATTTTAGTATCTAGAAAACAATTAATTTCATAGAAACCATTAACTCCATCTTTTACCAAAATTCCAAGACATTTTCCCAAACGTTAACTTATCCATATACTTATCCATAGAGACATCCCTATAAATACCCTTAGATATATACCTAGTTATATCACTAAAGTTTTCTCATACTAGTTTCTAGAGATTTATTAAACCTTTCCTATTACCAAATATAATAACTCGCACTTTAAAAACATTAACATTACATAATTTTGCCGAATATATAAACATTATTCAAATAGACCCAAGTAGACCATACTAGTATAGTGCCTATGGTAACCTAGAAACATACAAACTAGTACATAAATGAGATACATTATCTCCCACTATGTTATTCAAGACTAGAACCTTTATTGGAAACATATAAAATAATACATATCTTAACAACCTGAGGAAGGAAACACAAAAAACGGGTGAGATCAAATGCTCAGTAAGGGTAAAAAAGTGATACAAGTAAACATAATGATAATCTTAAGGGTATGATAATATGATCATGAAGATATAATAACATACCCTGCATTTCAAAGATCATAATAGAGATCATTTTCTAATGATTGGATATTCACAAGACATGAATCATAATGAAATAGAGGGAAAATGCCATGATATAATAATATAGGGAAAAGACAATGAATTGTGGAAACACATAAGAATATAATGATTTCCATAGTAGTTGAGGCATCACTTCCACGACCATATTAGTGGACAAAGTCCTTTACAGAACTAGGTGAACCCCCATTCCGGCCATGTGTTACTGAATAGATTAATCACTCTTTCTAGACCTTTATTAATAAATCGATTAAACCCTTGTTCCGACAATGTATTACTGAACATAGTGAACTATCATTCCAGTGATATCTATCTTATGAGATATAAATCATAACCCAATGCATTTTAGGGAGACATATGTCCTACATGTTACGTTATAAAATAATACATATATTTCCATAATATCATAAATGAACACATCATACCTCATGAAATGAAATTTTTATCAAAAAAATATCACAACATGTGGAGATATAGAGGTTTCATAATCATTTCATCATTAAAATAAACCGTGAAACAAAGTGGGATTCAAAATCATATAACCCATGAAAGGTAAATAGGTTTCATAACATCATTCCAACAACATATAATACATTAATAGAAATAATATGAATAGTTACACTGAATAATTCCACATAAAGGAATGATTAACACAAATGGGTGTTATCTTATATGTGAAAAAGTTTTATAGATCATTTCAAAACACTTTTGTGGAAAATATTCTTTCTTCTATGAAAATTTATTTTTCTAACATAAAACCTTTTAAAAAAAATTATTTGAAAATAGCTTTAAAATTTTAAAATGGATTCTTTTAAAACAATAAAAATTTTAAAATATATTTTATATTGAGAACAATATTCAAGGATATTTTTAAAACATTTTTTAAAACATTGTTTTTGAATACAATAGATTTACAACCAAATAGAGAGGTGGTTAGATTGTACTAAAAAAACTTATCTTATATAACAAAGAGTGGAATCATGGTACTAAAAAAGGAGAATATCTTCAATGAACAATGGATAAGAAAACTCAGGAATAATCCTTAATGAATTAACGATCTAATGTTAAGGTTTCTCTTCAGGTAAAATTTACTTTGTTCTCAATATATGTCTTAATTGATCACATATTTGGTCCTTATACCTATATCTTGATTCCATAATGTAAATAAGCATATATATATATATATCCAGTATATTAATATTATAATAATTTTAATCATTAATTAGTATAAAATAGAATACCACGTTCAGGGAGACGGTAAGCCGTACGTACGCGTGAACAATGTTTCAGTTTTTATTGTCATATTGAAAGAGGGTTTTAAATGAAATATGTATATATATGTATTTATGTATATATATATCATTATTGAATTGTCATTAATATTTCATATATATCATATAAGTTCATTAAACTCATTCTTAATATATTCCATGTGGTGTGTTAAATAATCACATCACTTTGAGGGGAGGTGGTCCATATTTCCTCAAATTATATTACCGTATTAACACCAAATGGAAACTAATGAGATGTGTGTTGTAAAAGGTATAAAAAAACTATATACATATTAGTAATAATTCATGACATATATAAATATATTCTTCATCATAATGGAAACTATGATTTGTTGTAATGGAGAAATGAACAATCATCCTTTCGTGAGGCAGTAGTTCACTGTACAAAGAAACAATATCTTCATCATCTATTAGATAGATGTGTGTGTAAGTGTAGGTCAAACAAATTTCTTAAAAACATACTAGTATATATAGAATACTAGTTTTTTCATAGAATAATGTAATAAATAGAGTGGAGGTTTTGGGAATAAAAATAAATAAAAGGAGCTAGAGATAAGACATTACCGCTTAATCATGTAACTCCTTTTGGTTTACACCACAATGATTCCTTGCGAGACATTTTTCGAAAATAGATTATTAATGGTATAAGTATGGATTTATTGGAGGCCACATGGGAAGATAATTAACAAACATAAATGTATTGATATGTTGGGGTAATGGGTAGAGGTGGTGGCCTTTTTTAGGGAAGGAAAAGGACTCACTTGGAATTTTTTGAAACAAGATCGGTGTGCACATGTTATTACCTAAAAAAATGCATACCCCAAAAACCCAAAAAAATATTGGAAGGTGAATGGTCATAGAATGGATATAAAATTATTGTTTTATAACTTTTAAGTTCATTCAGGATCTTAATTTTATGGTTTAGTCCCTAATGAAGAATTATTTGGCCTTAACCGATGTGATTAATTTTAATCACTTTTACTAATCATTTGGTTCAAAATTTAATATAGTCTTATTAGACTCCAAATATTATAATAAATAATATGTTTTATGTTATATTTTTAAAATTCTATTCAAAAAAGAGGAAAAATTGAGATTAGTGCTAATCCAATAGGTGGGACGAAAGAATGAGGTTTAAAAGTAGAAAAAGGATAAAAAGTTTGTTAAGATTTTATATTCAGTTTCAAAGTGAAATTGATTATAATGAATTAATGTGTATTATATGATGTAATATTTTTTTAATTTGACCTAATTTTTTTTAAATATCATTTATCATTAATAGTTAACTAGACAAAAAGGAATTTTTTAACTAAAAATCATTATTTTTCACTATTCATCAAAAGATGAAGTTTCTCAGAAAAACAGAAAAAATTACCCTAGGCTATTATCTATGTTATAAATGGAAAAATACTTTTTTTTATAAAATTAATTTTATAAATGTTTATAATGTAAATATAATGATTAAAATCGGTCCATTATAGAAAACTATATTCTTACCATTAAAGGGATTTACTAAAAAATGTCATCATTCATTGTCAATAAGTTTTATTTATATAAAACAATTATAAATAATATTTGGAATTTAGTTATTAATGTTCCTTTAACTAGGAATAATGTTTTGTTTATAATTATCACATTACTTAATTATATCTATATAAAAATATGTGTCATAAAAACTCAATATTGTGTGGGTTGTACTCCATGTCGGTGTTTCCTGTTCTGTAAGCCAAATAGGTATTGCATGTAGCGCAATACATGTTGGTATTCTGTGTGAAAGGAATGTTTGAATTATTGTTTTAATATATATATATCTACTGTTATGTGAAATGAAAAATATTGTAAGTAGAAGTTAATTTCAAAAAAAATAATTGACAAAATCTCAGGGTGTTACAATGAATTTTATTACATTATTATAAATTTTTATAATCGTAAAAATGAATAAAAAATTTTATTAGAAAAAATATTAATTTTATAATTTAAATTATGATTATAAAAAAAATTATATTTAATTCATAACATCATATATGATATTTCAAAAGTTAATTTATATTTTAAAAAAATTGTTTTGATTTAACATATATTAAATAATTTAAAATTAATTACTATCACTTATATAATATGAATAAATAAAAATAAATTCCCATTTATGATTAATATTTCAAAAAAATTATTCATATTATTTTTTGGTATTTTTCTAAAATAATTTATTTTTAAATGAATAATTAAAAGTTACAGTTTTTGGAACTTTGTTGAATTTTATAATTTATAAGTATATAAATGAGTCATATAGGTCAAAAAATACATTATATTGATCAAATATATATGTTAGGAATATTTTTTTTAGAATTTTTATGATATAATTTTAAATTTATAAAACCTTTGTTTAATCTTATAAAAATGTAATATTTTAATCTAAATAAAAAACTAATATTGATATTTTGGTAAATTATATTTTGAATTCATTTTAAGGCCACATAAAATTTATCATTTTAATAAGAAAATTATTTCATGGAAACCATGAATATTCATAATCATCTCCCATTATTAAATTTTAAGCAAATAATTAACTTTTTCTGTGAATTATTTTTACGCTATAAATACATTAATACTAAAATTAATTATTCTTACTCATTAAAATTTATTGTATAAAGTTACTTTCATATTTTAACTAATCATGTTTAATGTATCCAGTAAGGGTAATTTTATTTTATTTTTCAAAAAAATGATAGTTTTCAAGGGTGATAGTTGAGTTTATGTGAAAAGGTAAATTAGGATAAATGTAGGTTATCATATTGTTAGTTGTTAAAACATGTGAGAATAATGAGTGACATTTAATAGTGTTGGGGGTTAGAAATATATATTTCCCACACAACATTATTCCCTATTTTTGATCGTTGTTTCCTTGAATAATAGAGTGATATCATTCCTAAATAATGAAATTTTACTGAAGTTACCTTCTTATCACTTATAAAAGAATACCAAAAGCCCCTTGTTTCTCAAACCATTCAAAAGAATTTACTAAAAAAATATCTATTCTACTCTCTCCTTAATGCTTCTTTCATTCCTTTCTAGACGTGGTATCCCAAAGTGCCCAAGATAAGGAAATGAAAAGAGTTACCCAAGGGAGAACTTCATCAGGAAAGGTAATATTCTTATCCAAAATTTTCTATGTTATTTTCGAATTCTAATCCAATAATGACACCTATATACATTAAAGTATGATAACATAATAAATGTTTCTAGGATTAAAATTTTTTAAACGAATGGAATATCCAGTTTAAACCATCCTCTAAAATAAATGAGAAAAACAAAAATGTCATCATGTGTGTGTACAGACATCCACCTCAAGGAACAACGTGTTTAAAATTTCCTACACCACATTAAATTTTAGGTTCAATAATGATATTTAATTTATGAATATGATATATTTATCACCTTTAATTTTATTAAATAATAATATTGTGAATTTTATATATGTGACTAACACAAAATGGTATTAGTAACATTAACCATAATAAATGGACTTATCAAGGTTCCTTTATAAATTTTAATCTATAATAGTGTAAAATATGAAACTATATAAGTATTATTATAGTAGAATAATTATGTAAATAAGACTCCATAATTCTAGATAAAATGAATTTCTTTATAACACCTTTGACCATGGTCAAAAAATAGAAAATTTTAAGACAAAATTGTCTTTACAACCTTGAGTATCCAACATAAGTAAAATCAATATTAAAAATAAATAATAAAAGATAATAATACGTCTATTGAAAATTATATATATACGGATACAATTTTTGGTATGTTCCTAATTAGATTATTTTGATTATTTAGGAAGTTAGATACATGCATTAAATGAGTATGAAACAAGGTAAGGGGTTTCATATAAAATATTATTATTCGACATATGTTATGTATTATGACCCAAATTTATTTTATGTGGGGTATATAGAACATAAATAAGTCATTATATTATTAAATAAATTTTTTATTATAAATTTATTTGAATTAAAATCTTTCTCATTCATGAATTTTCGATGCACCTAATGTTGTAATGGATCGATATAAATTACTCTTTACCGAGCCATTCCTTGATGTTATACACTAATATTTCTTTTTATGGTGTAATTATATCCCCCAATACATAAAATATGTTAAAGTAATATTTAACATGGTAAAATAAATTCAATTTTTTTCCTTTTTGATTGTGCTAATATGTACGTATTTCAAAAATATAAGAGTATATTTTAATTGTATCGGCTATATTGAGTTATAATCTTTATCCTTGAGTTATGTCTTACATTTAATATGGTAAACCCTATTTATATTTTGACAGAAAATTTTTATTCAAATATTAATTAATAATATGTTCTAATACTTCTATAAAATGAAACCATATTAATAATATGTCTCAATATCTAAAAAAAGGTTTCCCCTCATTTCCTATAATTTACCTTTCCCACCAATGATCTCTTTCTTATTTTTATAAAAATTTATGGGTTATCTCATGTGACTTTAATAATAACATTATTCTCATTTAAAAGGGATATTCATAATCCATTTTTAAAATTTTAATTACAATAAAATAATTGTAAATGTTTTTCCTTCTATGATCGTTTGTTGGAAATTCCAAATATCCATCAGATTACGCATTATCATTACTTTTCTCCCTTTTATGATATTTTAGGGACATGATTTTTTTATAAACTCCCTTAAATATATACCTTATTAAATATAATTTTAATTTCTAGTTGATACATGTTTTTAGTTACATTTAAAATTTTAATTTTTATACAAACCTAATATAAGATAACATTCATATTTATTTATTTATATTAAGAATCACCAAAGTAAAAAAAATTTGACCATGAATATATTCTAAAAACCCTCATTATTTTTTAAGAAACCAATTTGTTTAATAATTTTTTTATAAAACATTATGATATTTCCTTCATTAAAAATATCCTTTAAGTATTTTATTTGGAATCATGAAATTTAATTAATTATTTCTTGATAATACTAATGATTTATCATTACATTATTCCTTTAATCATGACTATGAATCCCACTTCACTATCATCAGGTTGATCCTGATTAAGATTAACTTATGGTTTCCTTTACTCATTTAATATACATAAGTACAATTTTAATTGTTTATTGGTTTGTAATATAATTATATAACACTCCAGTAATGTTGTTAAATCATTATATCCCATGTAATATTACGTATGAGATTATAGAGTGACCCTAATACACCATGAGAGTTTATGAACTTTGTATGTTGTATGCTTTGTTAACCTAATAACACTACGTTTTATTAAGGATGTGACCAGAATTATATATCCCTTCATAGAATTGGATAATGGTTTATATATCTTGAGTTTCAATGAAATGAATTTTTTATTGACCATAATATATGATTATATATTGTCCAGTATGATTATGAGAATGGGGAGTGAAACCAATCCTCAATGGCACAATGTCTAATTTGTTAGGATGGTCATGTGTGTGAACCATATCATATGTTTATGATATCATATTTTATGTTTTTTTACAGAACTTTTTGAATATATATAATCATTACCACATTCCACATCTCAATGTTTACGATCATCCTCTTTATGAAATCATTTTATGCCTCCTTAATCTCATGTAATGGTTTATTAACATGTTTATTCTCTTACAAGGTTTTCTAGATAATCTTTTCCTTGTGGATTTTTCAAGGATATCCTATATAGTTTTAGAATAACGATGGAAGGTATGATCACTATGTGGAGATATAAATAATGATTATTTTTTACATTAAATATTATGTATTATTTTATCTAATCATTTAAATATAGTAGTCTGATAGACCATCAGATCATATTTTTTAGAAATTTCTATTTTGATTTTTGAAATAAATATTTTTATTAAAATATTTGGTCACTATAGATTGTATTAGAAGAATGATGTGTTTTTTTTTTTGGAGATTTGGATAAGATAAAACTAGTGAAAACCATGGGGATTTTTTTAGTATATGATAGAATCGTGTAATTTTTTGTAAATTATATATTATGTAGGTTTCTTAGAAATCCCACCAATGTATGGATACTAGAATATGGATGTGGTTGTACCATAGATTAACCTATTTGTAATCACCAAAAAAGGTTTATTCATAATTTTATATATGGTAACATTAATTCATGATGATTGGGATTAATACTACAAACATGGTAAGACACATTTCAGTGATATAATGTTTTTTGATCATATACTATATATAAACCATGATGATGGATTAATTTTATAGTTACTTTGAGGAACGTTGTTGAGAAGTGTATGATAACATATCTAAATCTATCTTAGGGTAATGTAAGATTCATATGGGTTGATATAATATAATTATTGGATAATTTGATGATATATAAGTGTAAATGGTTTTTAGTTTCAGTCCATTTTATGATATTGTTTATGATAGTTCCCTGATGTTGTTAAATTTTCATCACTCATGTTAATCCCTTTTATTCATTGTAATGTTTATAATGAGAAGGAATTGGGTTTAGAATTGGTTCAAGGGACAATGAAGTCAGTGTAAAAATCATCAACCCTTTTATGGGGGAGTTATTTTGGGAAATATTATAATAATTCTTAACCATCTTTGGTGAAATATGATTAATGATGTGAGAATATCTAAAATATTGAATTCGTGAATAAAGAGCACGATGGAGCCTCAAGGGAAGTCATGTGATGAAAATAATGATGGAAGTAAAATTCAAAAGCCTAAATGATAGCAATGTCAAAAAAATATCTACTGGAACTACCTCAAGTGTATTGGAATATTCTTTAGATGTGTTAAAGTAGAGCATCATGTAATAAGTTATTGAGGGAAAAAATGATACAATAAATGGAGATAATGTTTTTTTATAAGGATCCTCTAAGGGTTTGATGATTTAGATTTGAGTAATTTGGCCACTATGCACCCTAACGCACCAATAAGTGTGTTAATGTGTAAATATAACACTAACCACCACCTATATCATGGGAAAAAGAAAAATCATTTCAAATGACTATTTTTTAGGTGGATAGATATTTTTTACTCTATATATGTTTTGTATTATGTCATGAAATATTTAACCTATTAGTTATTGAGATATGAATAAAAAATATCTGTTTTATAATTATTATATTAATTTTATATAAAACATCTCCATCTGTTCAGGAAGGGTATAACATATAAATTTATTTCTTTTTGACTTATTTGGATTTTACTAGGAATAGTCTCTCTCCTTTTACCAAGGCCTCATATAAAATTTCTTATAGGGAAATATTACATCATATAATAAATTAATCCATGATAAACTACCAGTGTATCACTAATAGGGATATCCCTATTGAAATTACTTCAATCATATGAGTATTAAAAATAAAATAAAATAATTTATTTAAGGTAGGGGTTGGTGTGTGGGTATATAACTACCCATTATTTAACATATGTTTTCTCTTATTTATGTCATCTATGTTTATTGGATTTATCCACAAGAAACATAAAACTAACATGAAACTATGTTCTATTTATCCCATTAAAACATACCCCTTCAATTAACATGAATTAATTAGTATATATAAATTAAGAAAATTATTAATATATATAGTGTTTTTAATAAAAAATTACTTTATTCAATATTACTTTTAATATTATTTTTTGTGTTGTTTTATATTAAATAAAAAAAATTATTATTAAATGATGATTTTAAAATATAATATTTATTGATAAATTCTAACTTAATTATAATTTAATAGTTATTGACAATAAGAACAATTTGTATTTCAAAAAGATATATTACTATAAAAATAATTTTTTCTTTTATTTTGTAATATTAATTAAAAGAGAGAATAAAAAATTCTATTAATTTAATTTTAAAAAATAAACATCATTTATGGATTCAGAATGTTAATATTTTCTAAAGATGATTTTTTTTATTTTTATAAACCCTATTTTTTAGGTGAATAATGAAAAATTCCATTTTTTTTAATATCATGGATTTCATGAAATTATTAGTGTATTATAAATAATTTTATATTATTAAATCTTTTTATAAGAACAAATTTGTATTTTAAGACAAAATTTAATATTTTAAAATTTTTTGACTTAATTTAAAAAACACATTTTAATCATTTTATAAAATATGTAATATTTTTCAAAAATATTGTTTTAAATACATTATATATTTACTATTCCAAAATAATTATTTATCACTTTTATGAATTGAATATAAAAATAATGAATTATTATTTTAATATTATTGTTTTGGATTTATTTCTATAATAAATTATTTTTAAATAAAAACTGAAAACTATATTTTTTCCAGAACACTCTGTTTTAATAATTTATCATTATATTAGCTAAAATTTGATTTTTATTAATATTTTCAATTAAAAAAATATTTATAAATGCAATAATTCTATGAATTTTAAATATATAGTTTTAAAGTTATATGATATATGATTTCCCATATAGAAAAATTAATATTTTAATTTTAATAAGTAAACTACTATTAATAGATTAGAAAAATAAATTTTGGATGGATTCGAAATATTCATAAAATTTATTTGTTCTATAAAAAAATTTATATAATTGAAATCCTAAAAATTAATAATATTTTTCCATAATAATATTTTATACTAAAAATAACAAAAAATATTTTTACGCGTTATATGGGATAATAGATAAATATATTTTTCTAAATTATAAATTTTTATTATAAAATAATTTTAATACTTAAATTATAATGTATAATGTTTTATAAAGGTTAATTTATATTTTTTCTATTAAAATAATATTTCATGAGTGAAATTGGAGTTACCATGTTAAGGCGAAATTAGGGTAAAATTTATTTAACATTTTGAATGTTGAAACAATATATGGAAAACATTTGTGATATTTGATGGTGGAGGGAGTTTAGACCTTATATCTAACCCCAAAATTTTGTTTCCCATTTTTTTGGAAACATTGTCAATGAATAATTGAGTGATTTTTTTGAGATAAAATGATTTTTTACAAGAGTTCCCTTTTTCACATATAAAAGGTCACAACTACCTCCATATTTCTACTCCCATTCCAAGGCCACGGTTCAACCGAAAGTGTATCGATTATCACCAAAAAACTATCCCCATTCCTATTAAACCATTTCCACACCAAAATAACATGTTATTTAGTCTTAAAGCATTCGCTAAAGGGGAAATACCAAGGGATATTCGACTCTCTTAACCTATGTTTTTTATGTTTATCATCTTCTACCCCAAAGAACCATATATTCATGAAGTTATGATACTATTTTTTTACTATTCATAAGGGTTATTATAGTAATTTAATATCCATTATATACTTTCCTCTCATTTTGTTTAATAAAATGAATAAATTTTCATGTGTGTGTGTGTACCACTACCTCCGGGAAAGACATGTTCAATTTTCCACCACTACCATAAATTGATGGTTCAAAAATATAATTTAATTAAATAATATGATATATTACACATTATTAATATTTTATAATAATTATATTGGGAATCCTATATGTGTGACTAAATAAAAATGGTCATAGTAACTTTAACCTCTATAAATGGGCTTATCAAGTGATATATTTTAATTCAAAACTATAATGGGATAACCATTGGAACTATATATTTACGGTTATAATTAAATTATAAATGATAAAAAAATCCATAACATATGAGATAATGAGGTTATTTCACAATACCATTTATCATGTTCAAAAAACAAAAAGTGTTATGGATAAATTAACCAAAAACCTCCAAGTAACAACCTACGAATAACTTACTTAAAAAATAAATAATAACAGATTTTAAATGTCCTTATAAAATTATCGGTACATGGATATAGTTATTTGGAATATTTTTAATCAACCTAATTTGATAATCTATGCACTTAAGTCCATGAATAAAACAAATCTAGAACACAATAATGACTTTTACTTCAAATTCCCTCCTATAAGACATGTTATGTATTATATAGACAATTTATATTTTAAGGTTTATATAAAACCGAATTGAGTTATAAAATATTCAAATAAAAATTTTCATTTTATTTTATATATAATTTAATGATATCCCATTCAAGTGGTTTTTATTATTCTCATGTTGTATGGGATTGCATCTCAATCCCCTTCATTGATACATGCTTCAATATTATGCACCAATATTAATTTTAATGGTGTATCTATACCCCCCAAGACATATAATATAGTTAATTATGTTTTAACCTATTAAATTCAATTCAATTCATGTTATTTTTTGTTGTGGTATAATATTGATGTATTTATTAAAATATAAGGGTACTTCATTGATCAATATTCTTTATTTAGTTATAGTGTTTCTTTTTGATTATCATCTTTCATTTCATATGGTATACCATATTTCTATCTTTTTAGACCACTTATTATTCAAATAATTCTGATTTATGAGTTATAGTAATTATGGAAAATGAAACCATATTAAGAATGCTTCTCATCTACTTAAATATGAGTTTTCCCTCGTTGACCATAATTTTTTGTCCCATCAATGTATTCCATCTAATTAGAAAACAAATTATATGTTATATCACATGACATCTATAATTCTCTTTTTATATTTTTAAAATTATTTATCACCATCAATTATTAAATGTGGTATTTCAATACAAGTATTTTATATTGGGTTTCCTTCCATGATCATTTATTTAGTCTTCCTAACCACACTTATATTACACATTTTATTTTATTTTTTATATTTTAAACATTCTTATTCCAAAAAACATGTTTACTATTTTTATATATTTCCCTTATAAATATAATTTGTCATTGATCTATTTCATTTTTTGATTTATTCATGTTCTTAGTTTCCTTTTCAGTTTTGATTTTTATTTAGACCCAATGAAAGGAAACATTTCTATGACATGTTTCATGTTCTGAACCACCCTAATAAATTTGTTTGAATACAAGAATTAATTCAATAAAATTCCATTTTTTTCATAAAAACATAGTAAAATTACGGGTTTTTATAAACCAATAAGATATTTTATTATTAAAAATACCCTTTATATATTTTGTAAATCCTTATAAAAGAAGTTCATTTTTATTCATTGTTCTCTATATCATTCTCATGTAGTTTATACACATCACTTTAATGTAAAATAACTATGTATACATTACAATTATGAATGTTAAAAAATTACTTCCTTATTCTCTTGTAATTTTTTATTTAGTATTGTATTACGCCCTCAATACTAATTATTAAACCAAATTACTTCTCAATGTTTTGTGAATTATTATGAATAATGTATAGTTTATTTACCTCATATAGAATGTATTTGTTTGATTTTAATTATGAAATGGGTGTAAACACAATTATAAATCCCTATGATTCTATAGGAAAAGTTATATATTTCATTGAATATTATTTATAGAATTAGAAAGTGAACTTCTTCCAATGTGGGACTTTTTGTCATGACCTGTCCTCGGGGCATGTTCCGGGACTACCTCAATCCCGCCTTCCATAGGCCAGGGGCT
Organism: Viscum album; assembly: GCA_963277665.1. Lineage (NCBI taxonomy): Eukaryota > Viridiplantae > Streptophyta > Magnoliopsida > Santalales > Viscaceae > Viscum > Viscum album. The sequence goes on from OY728137.1 coordinate 1,911,626,662, forward strand.
GGCGACTAGCACCAAAGGCGTAATCCCGGTAAAAAGGGATGGAATTGGCTTTAAACCTGTAACACACACTATCTAAACACAAGTTGTAGAAGCAACAATTACTAAAATAGAAAATAAAAGTGTGCTGAAAGTTTGTGGGCCAGTATAAAAATCCAACTGAACAATAATTACATGTAAAAAGGGAAAAAACTCTTTGATTTTCCATTGTGGAATCCTATATGAAGGGTAGATACCGAAATCGTACAACTCATCCCTACGGTACGTCCCGTCCAGTCTAGCTCTGAGCAGACTCTTGTCCATCACCCTCAACCGCGATAACTGTTGTCTGTTGTCTGCACAGAACACAACAAGGTGCAGGCAAAGCCCGTGCAGGGGTGAGTATAACAACACTCAGTAGGGGAACCCGAGACCCCCGAAGGTCTCCCAGAATCCAGAAAGGATTAACCATAGTAGAAATCTACAATCACGAAGTATCAACAAACCCTGCTTAGGTATATTCCCATGCACATATCTACGTTTTCAATCATAGCCCGCCTCCAACTCTCGATCCCAAGCACAAACCATTCTACAAGGAATTAAAGTCAATCACCATGATGATAATGGATGAAAGACTTGAATCAGCTCACACAGGTATACATCTTTCATAGAGTGATAGAGATGATCAGATGTAGTCCCTAATTCATCTAAGCTATCAGACCCACATGGGATACAGGACCAGCTAAGCTGTCGGACCAACATAGGATACAGGACCAGGTATTCTGTCAGGCCCAAATAGGATACAGGAACAGAAGTCAGAACTGTCAGACCCATGGAGGATCCTGGTATAGTAGTCATCGTTATCGAACCCACAGAGGATTCCGGTATATTAGTCATCATTGTTGAACCCATAGAGGATCCTGGTACAGTATCGTCGCTGTCGAACCAACAGAGGATTGTGTCATCTCAGTCGCATCCATCCCTCGGGTTCCTGCATACAGCACGCTCGATTTCGGGAGGTTCCACTCCTCGAGCCATGTTTCAATGCATCAACTCTCACGATGTCCTGAGTTGATGTTTCCCTTATTTCCGTCTCATAATAAGGAACCAAATGTGACAGACGGTGTTTCAATCGGATGACCAGTCTAAGAGTTATTGGCATTTCTGTTCCAGGGGCCTAGTTTGTTTTTAGGCATAAACCAACCCCGCCATACCCCAACTATATCCAAACCTCAATCAGGGTATGTCAAAAGTGTCGTCTCACTCCAGGAATTCCATCCCCACATGAGGTACGTCAATCAGACACATGTAATCTAGATACTGGCCAAAAGGTGTAAACGGCCAAAGCGGGTCCGGGTCCGATCAGACCCAGTCAGGTTGACCCAGCCCGACCCGATCAGAATTGGGGTCTGACCCAGACTGCAGGTCTGACCTGGTCAGAGGAAGCATCCCATTCCGAGGGGATGTCCCGACCCGAAGAGACTACCCAACCCGAGGGCGGCCCGGCCGAGGGAAGCCCGGTCGAAGGTGGCCTGGCCTGGCCATGCTAGGGGGGAGCTGCGCCCCCTGGCACACGAACGGCTTAGTCCATTGGGTAGAACCGAACCAGCACCCTGTGGTGCTGGTCTCACCCATGTGGGACCCGATGGGGTCCCGCACCTCCCAGCTGGTTGCTCGGGCAAGATGCTCCCTATCATCGGAGCGACGTGACGACGCCCCCAAACCCCCCACCCCTCGCCCACGGCTCGGCTCGACCGCAGTTCCTCTTTGCAAATATGGCGTGACAACACCGTGCTTCCTCTGCTGTGGCCCGCCCTGGCCGCGACCCTTCTCCGGCGCGGTGCGATGGCACCGCGTCCTTTAGGCTCCACCGCCACCTGCTTGGATACGCCTTTTCTTTGCATGGTGCGATGGCGGCCCTTTCCCCACCGACCTCTTCCATGATCTTCCTCCGTCGTCAACACAATGATAACAACATCAAGGGGCGGAGTGTTAGACCATGTTCGTGCGGTCTGATCCCTCCTCGTTATGTTGTTAACATTCGGCATCAAGAGAACAACACATGATGAGGAAATGAGAGTATAACACATACATAAAAATAATCCAATTTCCCCCTACATCAATTCAAAGTACATCGTCGAAGTCGCAGAATGAGGGAGGATATTGATTCGTTGACATCGGGAAATGTCCGAGGATGAAGCATCGTCAATGTTCCTCGCGATGGCTCCTTCCCTTGCGTCCTAGACGAAGATCGAAGATGGTATAATCATTCTTCATTGATGAGGAGCATTCTTCGTCGAGATGTTGATGTTCTTCCAAGAGTTCTACAATGCTCTCCAAGGATTATGCCAACCCCAAATAAAATAATATGATCTCTTATTTTAATGTTTCCATAAAGAATGAAAAATAATTCAAAACACTCAAATTAATTTATTATGTCATTAATTAAATTGGGTTGTCACCATTAAGGGGGACTCCAAGAGTGTCCCCTATTAATGGGGATCTCAAGGGGTTTAAAGGAAGGTTTAGAGGAGTTAAAGGGTTTAGGTGGGCCCCACCCTAAAATATCCTCCCAAGGGTGGTTAGGGTGTGGTGGGACCCACCACTAACCTCCACTTGGTGGAATTAACCACTATTCAAATAAAAATGTGTTACACACATTTTAATTTCATTTTAATTTGAAACCCCACAAAATTAACTCCCAAACTCGATAAACCACAACTACGGTAAAGGTCTCCTTAAGTGAATATCGGTGCTGCCAGTTTAACGGTGCCCTCAGATTTCAATTCCAAGCACTACTTCAAAATATATTAAATCCCGTATGTATGTTACTGAACGTACCTAACAAAACATTTGAAATTGATTTCGGGCACACCGGGCCTCGATATCAAGCGCTGTCAGAAACTGCAGATTCCTAAAAATTCAACTATTAAAAAAAATTCCACAGATTTTCCATGTCTCTACATTCTCCCCACATCAGGGATTTACGTCCCCATAAGCTACAACACACACTAGGAGAACAAATGGGGGTACTGAGCATGCATCTTAGCCTCCTGCTCCAATGTGCTCTCCAGGAGGTTCCCATGCTTCCAGCGAACACACACTAGAGGTATCGACCATCCACGCAGGACCCGCTCATGTTGATCCTAAATCTCCATTGGATCCTCCATGAATGTCACCATGTCATCTATGTCCAGCTCCCCAAGCTCGATGGTGTGGGATGGGTCGTGCACGTATCTCTTCAGCTGAGATACGTGGAAGACGTCGTGCACCCGGTGCAACTGAGGAGGAAGAGCCAGGCAGTAAGCCACCTCACCTACTCTGCTAAGGACCTGGAAAGATCCGTTGAATCGTGGAGATAACTTTCCACCTCGGCCAAATATCTGTAGACCTCATCGTGGTGAGACCCATAGAAAGACGTGGTCGGCATCCTCGAACTCCAGTGGTCCACGTCTCTTATCATCATAGGACTTCTGCCTGCTCTGTGCAGTCTTCATCCGCTCCTTGATGATCTGCACCTTCTCTGTTGTAGGCTGCACTATCTCTGGTCCTACATGAGGTATGTCATGACCCATCCCCCGGGGCCCGTATCATGACTACCCAAAGCCCGCCTTCTATAGGCTAGGGGCTCATGACTGGCACCAAAGGCGTAACTCCCTAAAAACTGGGAAGGCATTTCCTTTATAAAACGTAAACACACACAACTAGAGAACAAGTAGAAGCAAACACTAAGTAAAGAAATATAACAAGTGTGATGAAAGTACAAAGGGGATGGCAGAAAGGTACAACTACAACTGAAAGTAAAGTACAACTAAAAATACAACAGCTGAATGGTGAAGCAGCTCCTGGATCGTCCTCTAGCTTCCTACCTATAGGGTAGGTACAGATGGCCACCTCAGCTCTCCACGTCTATCTGTTACCTCCAGTTACCGTCTCATCGTGAAGTCCACCTCTGGGTACCGTCCAGCTCTAGAAGCCTCGTCCACGACCAGTTTTGTCTGTCGTCTTCAACCAACACAACGAGGTGCAGGAGTAGCCTATGCAGGGGTGAGTATAACAATACTCAGTAGGGACCCCGAGACCCTCAAGGTCTCAATAAATCCAACAAGGATAAACCGCAAAGAAATATCTCAACAGATAACCTTTACTTAGGTATATGCCCATACACATACATAAGTTATCATGTAACCCATATCAATCATGAGGAAAACACAAAGGTCATTGACTCCGCTCAAACCAAGATTTTCATTATCGAAACCACAACTGCTGGAGAACTCCTCCTCTGTCGAGTACAGTGGACATGTCACGACTTTGAGGCGGTACTCACTAACCTTAGACTGCAGAGGTACTCCTCCTATCAAGTACCACAGGTCTACTGCCAAATACCGAGTGCTCCATCCGCTATGGGACTGCCGCCAAATACCGGGCGCTCCCCCTTAATAGCCTACAGAGGTACTCCTCCTGTCAAGTATTGTGTGTCTGCTGCCAACTAACAGGTGATGCGTCCGCCGTGGGTCTAATCTAATCACTCCAAGTCGAATCGGTCAAACAATCATCAGGTATACCGCTACTAGGTCTCCGCACTCCGTACGATCATCTATGGGAGGGTTCGCTCCACGAGCTACTGGTCGTTACTTCCAAGTGTCACGAAGTCTCAGGTATAAGTAAAACAAAGGACCGCCATTTCATAAAGGTCTCAACGCAAAAGATGGCGCCTCAATCGGATGCCCGGTCTATGAGTTATTAGCTTTTTAGTCTTGGTGGCCCGGTTGGTTTTGTGTACGAACCAACCCGACCGTATCTCAATAATACCCCGGACTCCCATGGGGTATACTCAAATGGAAGGATATTCTCCAAGAGTTCCAGCGATGCTGATGGTTTTACCAATGGACATCCAGTTCCAATGATATGGCCCAAGAAGATAATGGGTCAGTAATGAGCTCGGGTCTGGTCCGACCCGATCAGACCAACTCGGCCTAACCTAAACTGGGCCGACCTGGTCTGGGTTCACCCGGTCAGACTCACTGGGTCTGACCCAGCCCATTTTGCAAGTTAGCCTGTAGTGTTTTTACCCGGTCCACTCGGCCCGACCCAGTGGACCATGAGGGAGGTTCAGCCCGATAGTCGCCACATAGGCGGCTCGGTAAGTCATCTTGGGAGACCGGTCCGGTTCGACCAGTGACACCGCGGGGTCATCACAGGCCGGTTCAGCAGGCCAGCGACCGGGAAGCCACCAGGAGGACCGCGGAGGGCGCTGGTGGGCCGGCTGGGCTCCGGGCAGGTGGCGGGTGCACCGGGTTGGGCACATGTGCGCCAGGCAGGGTGCCGAACACCGGGCAGCGCGCGAGGGCATGCCGGGTAGCATGGCAGGGCGCCGAGGTGCACCGGTAATTTCATCATCAGGGGCGCCGGAGGCGCCGAGCAGGACACAAGAAAGGGTGCGGGGGCATCGGGCTAACTCTGCAGCATGCTAGGGGGTGCCGAGTTGCGCCGGCAGGGCGCTAGGGGTCTCCGAGCTGCGTGGGAAGGGCACCGGGGTGCGCCGGCAGGGCACCGGGGGTGCGCCGATAGTGCGCTGGGTGAGCTCCAGGGAGCCGCGGGGGTGGCACAGTTCACGGAGTTTGCGGGTATCATGGACATTGTTCGTCGCCTTCGTCGTCATCACCTCATTGACAAGCGGTCATGGTTGCATCACAAAATGAACAACGGAGGGGTCGGGCCACATTGGTTTGGCCTGGACCCTTCGCGTTTAGGGTGGTAGCAATAGGTTCTTGCCAGTATGAATCACAACAACCACCATTCTTCGTTTTGAAGAAAGTAAGAACATGGGAAAGGTTCATACATTAAATAAAATAAAACCCATACCTCTTGCTCGTCGCTCGTTGGTGGAGTCGCGGAAGGAAGACGATGAAGACCGTCATTCGTCGCATCCACCACACATCCCCAATTCCGAGCTACGTCGGTTCATTGATGATGTTGCGGATGATAGGTGTCTAGGTAAGGATGGTCCAAGAAGAATCGTGTGGAAGATCATCATTGGCGTTCTTCACATTCTTCTTTGGAGAGGATAAGATTTCTTCAAGTGTTGGGCATCGCGATACTTTACCAGCGCTTTGTCGCTTGATGAAGCCATCCCAAAACCTTCTCCCAAGCTCCCTATATATATAAGAGTGGGAGAGGTATGTAACCATCGTGGAATTTATGATGATTCATTTATTTGGAACCTTCCAAAATTCCAATGACACAGTTTTTTAATTTAAAAAAAGGGAGTCTGGCGAATTAAATTTTTTTGGCGCAATTTAAGAGGTGCATGGGAACAACTTTAGAGGGGAGGATACCAAGAAGTTTCCCCCACATGGACTACATCAAAACATATGACACAAATTAATTTTAAGTTGACACATAAAATTAAGTGACAATAATTAATTTCATGTGGACACATAAAATTAACTGACACCAATTAATTTTACGTCGACCCATAAAATTAATTGAAAAAAATTAATTTTACGTCAATTCATAAAATTAATTTAGAGCAATTAATTTTACGTCGACAAACAAAATTAACTGACAACAATTAATTTTATGTGTCGATGTAAAATTAATTGAGGGTATGCCATTTTTGGGTTTTCTCATAGGAGGCATGCGCTGACTAAACTTAAGTCACGCCTAGGGTCAACCCACCATCCTGAGCATAATCATGCTCTCGTATTTCTGATTTGAGTAACCATTTATGAGTTATTCCACTTTTTTAGGAAAACTGCTTAGGCGTGTTAATTTAAGCTTAACAAAATTTCAGAAAAATATTTCGGGCACATCGGGCCTTAGAATCAGGTGCCGTCAGAAACTGCATACTCATAAAATTTCAAATAATTTAAGGAAAAAAAATTCCTTGAAATTTACGGGCGTTTACATTACTACCACCTCGGGGCTTTATGTCCCCGTAATGCTATAACCCAAACTAGGTAAACTAAAGGAGGTATCGAGCACGCATCTGAGCCTTCTACTCCCAAGTGCTTTTCTGGAGGTTCCCGTGATCGATTATGTGGGTCAGGTAGTGCACATACCTCCTCAGCTGAGATACGTGGATGATGTCATGTACCCGGTGCAACTGAGGTGGAAGGTCCAGATGAAGCGCAACGATAACTTGCCGCCCCATCCAAATCTATGTAGTCAACGTCGAGGTGAGACCTGTAAGATAACGTGGTCGCCATCCTCGCACTCCAGTGGTGTCCGTCTCCTATTAGCATTGGACTTCTGTCTTCTCTTTGCAGTCTTCATCCGCTCATGGATGATCTGCACCTTCTCCATCGTAGCCTGCACCATCTCTGGTCTTACAAGATCTGGTTAGATTTCCCCTTTTCTGAAAAAGAAAATCTGGTCTCATCCTCTGGATGAACCACTTTCTTCGCCTAATACAGTCAATCCTAACATGAATGGTACAATTAATGTCTTGGATTACATCATAAGGCCTCGACGATTCTACCAAGAGATCCAACCGTCACTCTCGCCTCCAAGGGTTGAGTCACACTGTTGGCATCAGTGTGTGGTCACTAGGTCTCCTCCAGTAGGAATCTCGAAAGTGAGGGTCAAGTCAACTGTTTTAACTGGATCCTCATAGTATCAACCACACAAAAGGTAAGGAGAGTAAATTTCACATGGACAAGTTCCTTTTATTACTGCATCTCAAGTAGAAAGACACACAAAAACCACAAAGAAAAACAGTATGGAAACTAGAAGCACCAAGAAAAAAGGCCTCCAAGCCTGGGACTAGTCCCGCTTCTATCCACCTGCTTCTGGAACTCCATAGTCATATGCTTCAGCTGCCTGAAGTTGTGCTCTCCCATGTCTAGTTGCTCCCTACGGTCGGGGTGGTTCTCCTAGTGGCGGTGGTGGAATCACCTTGAAGCATCTTCCACCACCAGCTGCATGGCCAACTCCTCTGCCATGGTCTCATGCTCCTTGCGGTCCGCCTTGATTGAACCTCAGCCATTGCCTGGGAGGTCCTTCATCTATCTACTGATCGTCTATATGACGGGTCGGATAGTCACGTGCCATGTGACTAAGCCCGCTGCAGGAGTTACACTGCCCACTCCTGGCATGACTGGTTTTTTCCCCACTCTGGTTACCTCGCACAACTGAACCTGAGTCGTGCAGTCAGCCACTGGTGGGTCTGGCCCTTTTGGTACTCTATGTCGTGTGTCTACTGTCAGCTACAGAAGACTTCACTGCCAGTCGACTAGTGGTCGGTCCTACTACTGGAGACTGCTCAGCAAGGAAACTCTCCACTAGAAGGGTTTATTCCAATACTCTCGTCTGCCTCAGAATGTTGTGGGAGATAACTAAATCTATGATCTCTCTCCTGAGTCCATACTCAAAGGTCCATGCCCTGAAGAACGGGTCTCACATCATATCAGTGGAGTTGTGCGAGAGGTATGTGAACCTCGCTGAGTACTGAGATACACTCATGCTGCCCTACTGCAGTTGAAGTAGCTGCTGTATCTGCACTGCTCGAAGGGTGGCTGGTAAAAACTCTACCTGGAACACGCTCTCAAAGTCTGCCCATAGATGTGACGCCTCATCATGCATCTGGAGCATCATGATCTACCATCTTCCTAGTTCTTACTGAAAGAGGCTAGCAGCAAGGATCTCCATGAAGTCCACTGGTGTACCTACTAGCCTGAAGACTCTCACCACAGCCTCCATCCAATCCTCAGCCGCCTGTGGGTCTGTCTCTCCCCGGAACCTTGGTGGCCTCTGGTGCTGGAACCCGTGCAGCATGCTCAAGCGGCTTGCATCACCTGCTGCTGGGGCTGGTGGCATCGATGGCCCAACGGGTGGCAGTACCGTTGGTGCCTCCACTCGTGCCTCAACTGGAAGATGGCCCTGTACTGAGGCCTCATCGCTCGGCGGACTGTCAGTACGTTCAACTCTCGGGGCTCTAGCTGGTCGTCTGCGGGGAGGCATCCTGAAACAAACAGATGCAACATGGTCAAAAGACTATACCTGGTGAGATGACCTGGTTTGAGCTGACTTAAATAAAACTTTTGGAAACACACACGCAATCCGTGTTTTCATGCACTGAGTTGGAAATCATAAGTCAGGGTCCTGGTGTATGGATACGTCGGCTGGCGCACTAACACTGGACTCCTTGAACAGAAAAACACACTCAGTACAATTAACACTATAGCTTTATAGAAATGAAAATATCAGATTCCTAAGTTCTACGGTAGAACCGACTCCTTTGATACCAATTTGTCATGACTAGCCCCACGGGGCCCGTATCGTGACAACCCCAAGCCCACCTTCAATAGGCCAGGGGCTCGCAACTAGCACCAAAGGCGTAACTCCCTAATAACTGGGAAGGCATTGCCTTTATAAAACGGAAACACACACAACCAGAGAACAAGTGGAAGAAAACACTAAGTAAAGTAATATAAAAAGTGTGTTGAAAGTAAAAAAGGGGCCGGAAATACAATCGCAACAGAAAGGTACAACTACCACTGAAAGTAAAGTAGAACTGAAAAGACAACAACCGAATAGTTAAGAAGCTCCTGGATCGTCCTCCAGGTTCCTACCTATAGGGTTGGTACAAGTTCACAACTCAGCTCTCCACATCTGTCTGTCACCACCAAGTACCATCTCGTCATGAAGTCCACCTCCGAGTACCGTCCAGCTATACAAGCCTCAACCACAACCAATGACGTCCGTCGTCTGCAACCAACACAACGAGGTGCGGGCGTACTCCGTGTAGGGGTGAGTATAACAATAATCAGTATGGACCCCAAGACCCTCAAGGTCACACTAAATCCAACAAGGATAAACCACAAATAATGATCTCAACAGATAACCTTTACTTAGGTATATTCCCATACACATACATAAGTTATCAAGTAACTAATCTCAATCACATGGAAAACACAAAGTTCATTTACACTACTCAAACCAGGATTTTCATTATCGAAACAACAAATGTTGGATAAATACTCCTCTGTTGAGTACAGTGGCATTGTCATGACTCCGAGGTGCTACTCACTAACCTTAGACTGTTGAGGTACTCCACCTGTCAAGTACCACAGGTCTGCTGCCAAGTAACCCATTTCCGGGTTTTCTCACAGGAGGCTTGCGCCGAGTAAAATTAAGTCATGCCTAGGGTAAACCCGGCATCCAGAGCATAACGGTGCCCTCATATTTATGATCTGAGTAACTGTTTAATAGTTATTCAACTTTTTCAGGAAAACATCTTAGGCGCATTAATTTAAGCTTAACAAAACTTCAGAAAAATATTCCGGGCACACCGGCCCTTTGAATCAGGTGCCGTCAGAAACTGTGTACTCATAAAATTACAAAGAATTTAAGAAAAAAAATTCCTTGAAATGTATCGGTCTTTACATGATGACTCCCATGGGTCAGTCTAGCAAAGAGGCGATCTACAAGGTCGGCGATAAGATTCCTCGTAAGGTGCCATCCTGGTGGTGGAGTGGTAGCTATTGTTATACGCAAACACTACCAAGGGTAAGTGATCCACCCACATATGACCGAAGTCGAGGAAACATGCACAGAGCATGTACTCGAGAGTTTGAATGGTCCTCTCAGTCTGACCATCTGTCTGAGGATGGAAGGCGGTGTTCAAGAGAAGCTGTGTCTTGAAGGCCTCCTGCAACACCTACCATAACCGGGAAGTGAAATGATCATATCGATCAGTGACGATCGTCGGTGGCACACCATGAAGCCATGCGATATCTGGTATGTAGAGGAATCCCATGCTCACTACTGAACCTTGCTGATCGGTAGGAAGTGGGCCGACTTGGGGAGTCGTTCGACAATCACCCATATAGGGTCGTGTCCTATGGATGTACGTGGAAGTCCCATTATGAAATCCATGGATATCTCATCCCACTTCTACTCTAGAACCTCTAAGGGATGAACTAATCCTTCTAGAACTTTGTGCTCCACCTTCACTTGCTGACAAGTGAGGCATGTCAAGACAAACTCTGTTATAGACTTCCTCATACATGGCCACCGGTGTTGTCGTCAGAGGTCCTAATACATCTTCTCCACTCCTTGATGTACTGGTAAAGGAGATGTGTAGAACTCCCACAACACTTCCTCCTGAAATGAAATTGGTACCCTGGTACATCCTTTGAAAAGAATGATGTGTTCCCCACCTTCATAAAATCCATCAAGGGCCTACCCTGTGGAAATCTGAGCACGTCATGTCTCGCAGTCAACATCCTGACGTTGTGCCTCCATGACTTGCTGAAGAAGTGGAGGTGTGACTGTAAGATACTGCAAAATGGTTGCTCCATCTCTATCCACAAAGGATATCTGCAACGCGGCCAACTGCTCTGTCGCCTCTCCTAGTAGCTGAATGCCTGATCTCTTACTAGGAGAATCTGCTACAAAGTTCCCCTTCCTAAGAGTATAGACTATCTCGAAGTTATAGTACTTGAGGAACTCAAGCCATCGTTGCTATCTAAGGTTCAGGTCCTTCTGTGAGAAGATTTACCAGAGACACTGGTGGTCAGAGTAGACTGTAAAACATTCTCCCATAAGATAGTGTCATCGCATCTTCATGGTGAAGACCACTACAGCTAACACTAGGTCATTGGTAGTATAGTTCTGCTCTTGCTGTCTCAGCTGACGAGAACCATAATATATCACTGCTCACTCCTGCATCAGGACACACCAAAGTCTAGTCCCTGATGCATCGCAGAAAACTACGAATCCAATTCCCTCCTCTGGTAGCCTTAACTTGGGTGCACCTGTAACCCTATTCCTGAGCTCTTAAAAGCTCTACTGGCATATTCCTAACCACACGAAGGGTTTCCCCTTCTTCTTCAATGATGAAAGTGGTGCTGCAACTCTGGAGAAATCTGGCACAAATCTCTGATAGTAACTAGCCAATCCCAGAAAACTTCATACCTCCATCACACTCCTCAGTGGCTCCCATGAAAGCACAACCTCGTTCATCACTATATCTACTGCAACTCCAGCCTCCAAGATGACATGTCCCAATATGTGAACCTCTCGAATCCAAAACTGTCACTTAGAGAGCTTACCATAAAGCTGGTTCTCTCAGAGTGTGTCTAGTACTTCCAGCAAATGGTAGGCATGCTCCTCCTCAGTAGTCGAGTAGATCAGTATGTCATTGATGAAGACTACAACAAGTGATTAAGGTAAAGCTGGAAGATCCTGTTCATGAGACTCATGGACATTGCTAGAGAATTGGTTACACCGAAGAGAATAACCAAGAAATCGTAGTGGCCATACCGACACATGAGGTCCATATTCTTCACATCCTCATCTTGAACTCAGAGATGGTGATAGCCTTGCCTAAAGTCTATCTTCGAGAAACATCATGCTCCCTTGAGCTGATCGAAGAGATCGTTAATCCTTTGGAGTGTGTACTCATTCTTAACAGTTACCAGATTCTTGCGATGGTAGTCAACACATAGTCACAAGCTCCCATATTCCTTCTCAGCGAACAAAATCAGAGATGCCTAGGGTGAAACACTGGGTCGGATAAATCCCTTCCCCTAATAGTACTACAACTGTACCCGTAGCTCATAAAGCTCGGCGGGTGCCATCCGATATGCTAGAGTAGATATTGGTGACATCCTGGGGTACAGGTCAATGTAGAAGTCTACCTCCCTGCGAATAGGTATTCCAAGAACATCGTCAGGGAAAACATCCACGTACTGATCCACCACAATAGGGAAACACGGACTCCGCACATAAACCGCTCCGAGGATGAGACTAGCCGACTGATACGTGATCGGTGGAGCCCTCCACTATGTAAGTCCATCCTGTGCTGCAAAGGCTTCCTTCTTACCAGTGAAGGTGAACCTGGTCCTATTAATGAGGATACACCACACATTGTGCCTAATACAGTAAATATGGGCATGAACCGTGGATAACCAGTCCATACCCATGATGATGCTGTAAGGCCTCGACGCCGCTACCAGAAGATCCCAGCTGAAGCTCTTGCCTCCTAGAGTAAGCTCACACTGTTGTAACCAGTGCGTAATTGTCGAGTCGACTCCCATAAGAGTCTCTAGTATTAATTATCGAGCCGACGGCTCTGTCGGATCACCGAGCTCCAAACAAGGTCAGTGAAAAAAAAATGACTCGCACTTGTGTTTATAAGTACTACAGCAATGGTGGAGTAGACACAGATAGTACCTCAAATCATCTCAGGTGCACCGTGGTCATAGGCCTCGACTACCTAGAGCTGAGACCTCCTCCTTCTGCCAGCTCCCTATGGTTGGGGTGGTCCTCCTAGTGGTGGTGGTGGTGGTAGAGACTCGAAACGTCATCGACCGCATGCTGCTCGGCTAGCTCCTCTGCCACGTCTGCATGCTCCCATCAGACCACCATAGTCGAACCTCTGCCTCTACTTAGGAGGTCCCTCTACTGTCTGCTACTCATCTGCATCACGGGTCAGGCAGTCACAATCCATGTGGCCCTTCCCATCGCATGCATAGCACTGCCTGCTCCTCGTATAGCTGGCTTTGTCTCATGTGCCCCGCAAAACCGAACCTGTATCCTAGGGTCGACCACCTAATGGCCTGGTCCATTTGGTCCACTACGAATTCTGTCTACTGCCAGAAGACTCTGTTATGTGTCTCCCTGTGGTGGGTCTCTCTACTGGTGACTACTCAGCGAGAAAACTCTCCAATAGAATGGCTCGATCCAGAATCCCCGCCTGCGTCGGGATGCTGAGGGGGATCATCAATGCCCTGATCCCATGCCTCAATCCATGATCGATGGTTCGGGCCCTGAAGAATGGGACTCACACCATATCTATGGAGTAGGGAGAGAGTTCAGTGAACCTCACTGATTACTGAGCTAATATCATGATGCCTTAGTGCAGATGAAGTAACTCCCGAATCTGCACCGCATGAAGGGTGGCTAGAACAAACTATGAGTGAAAGAGACTCTTGAAGTCTGTCTAGAGTAATGATGTCTCGTCATGCACCTGAAGCATTCGTCCCCACCATCTTCTAGCTGGTGCATGTAGAAGACTCGCGACAAAGATCACTATGAGGTGGTTTTGTGTCCTTACCAATATGAAAACTCTCATGACAGCCTCCAGCCAATCCTCAGCTACCTGTGGGTCCGTCTCTCCCCCGAACCTGGGAATTCTCTGGAGCTGGAAATCATGCAATGCACTAAGATAGAATGCATTCTTTGCTGCTAGAGCTGGTGGTATCAGTGTCCCAGTGGTGTGTTGTACCGATGGTACCTCTTCTGTGTTGGGGCCCTACACTGAGGCCTCATTGGTCGTTGGGCTACTATCTCGTACGAAACTCGAAACCCTAGCTGGATGCCTTCGTGGGGCCATGCTTTAAAGAAACAGATGTGCCATGGTTAAAACAATATACCTGGTGAGCTGACACAACGTAATCACGAAGAAGACTTTTTCAATGGAAACACACACGCAATCAGTTTTTTCGTGCACTGAGTCGAAAGTTAGAAGTCAAAGTCCTAGTGTATGGATACATCAGCCGCCGCACCAACACTGGTTTCCCTAAACTGATTACCACCCCCAAAAAACATAACATTTTTACAGTTAAAAGAATAAGAGTCCATGTTATGAGGTAGAAAAGACTCCTCTGATACCAATTTGTCACGACCCGTTCTCGAGGCTCATGCCGTGACTACCACAAGCTCGCCTTCCATATACCAGGGGATGGGAGAAGCACCAAAGGCGTAATCCCGATAAAAAAGGAAGCCATTTCCTTTAAACCTATAATACACACTCTCTGAACACAAGCTGTAGATGAAACAAGTACTAAAATAAAAATGAAAAGTGTGTTGAATGTAAGTGGGCCATTATGCAAACCCAACTGAAGAACATGTACAAGTACAATGGGAAAACAACTCCTGAATTGTCCACCGGGGAATCCGACCCGAAGGGTAGGTACAGAGCACGAAAAACTCGTCCCTGTGGTACGTCCAGTCTAGTACATCTCTGAGCAGCCTCCCGTCCATCACCCTCAACCTCGATCAATTTTTTCCATCGTGTGTACAGAACACAACAAGGTACAGGCGAAGCCCGTGCAGGGGTGAGTATAACAATTCTCTGTAGGGGGCCCCAAGACCCCCGATGGTCTCCCATAATCCACAAAGAATAAACCACAGAATAAAGATACAATCACAAAGTATCAACCAACCCTAATTAGGTATATGACCATACATATACCTATGTTTTCAATCAAATTCTGGCTCCAACTCTAAATCCCAAGCACAAAAAATTCCACAAGGAAGTACATTCAGTCACCACGATGATAATGGTTGAAAGATATGAATCAGCTCACACAGGTATACATCTTCCGTAGACTGATAGAGATTATCACATATAGTCACTGATTCATCTATGTTGTCGGACCCACACAGTATATAGGACCAGCTAAGTTGTCGAACCCACGTAGGATACATGACCAGCTATTCTGTCGGACCCACACAGGATACAGGGACAGAAGTCAGAATTGTCAGACCCAGGGAGGATCCTAGTAAAGTAGTCATTGCTGTCAAACCCATGGAGGATTCTGGTATAGTAGTCATCGCTGTCGAACCTACGAAGGATCCTGGTACTGTATTGTCGCTGTTGAACCCATAGAGGATTATGTGATCTCAGTCGCAGCCAGCCCTAGGGTTCCCTCACACAGCACACTCGATTCCGGGAGGGTCCACTCCACGATCCAAGTGTTGATACATCAAATATAACTATATCTTGAGTTGATGTATCCCATAGTTCCATCTCATCATAAGGAACCCAATGAGACAGACGGATCGTTAATCGGATGCCCGGTCTGAGAGTTATTGGCATTTCAGTTCCAGGGGCCCGGTTGGTTTTTAGGCTTAAACTAACCCGACCGTACACCCAAATTCATCCAAACCTCAATTGGGGTAATCCAAAAGTATCGCCTCGCCCCCAATAATTCCATCACCATAGGCAGTACGTCAATCGGATACCCGTAACCCTATATACGGGCTAAAAGGTGTAAACGACCAAAGCGGGTCAGGGTCTGGTCCGACCCAGTCAGATTGACCCGGCCCGACCTGGTCAAAACCAGGGCCTGACCCGTGTTGTGGGTCTGACCCGGTCCGAGGAAGCATTCTGTGCCGAGGGGAGGGCCCAACCCGAAGAGACGGCCCAACCGTGGGAGGCCCGGCCGAGGGAGGCCCAGCTCGGGGGCGGCCCGACCACGTGCGGCCCGGCCGTGGGCGGCCCGACCGAAGGCGGCCGGCCTGGCCGGCTCCAGGTGAGAGGCACGTGCCCCCCTTTCTCTCAAACGACATAGTCGTTCGAGTAGAACTGATCTGGCACCTAGTGGTGCTGGTCCTGACAACGCGGGACCCGACAGGGTCCCGCACCTCCCGGCTGGCCGCTCGTGCCAGCCGCTCCACATGACCAGCGTGGCGTGAGGGTGTCGTGCCCACCGCCACGGCACGGTCCGGCCATGGTTCCGTATAGCCGGCATGGCATGACTGTGTCATGCTTCCTCCGATGTGTCCCTCCCTGGCCACGACACTTCTCTAGCACGATGCAACAGCACTGTGCCCTTCTGGCTCTCCAACGGCCCATATGGCCGTGGCTTTTCTTTGCGTGGTGCGATGAAAACCCTTGCGCCGCAAGCCTCCTCCATGATCCGCCTCCGTCATCAACACAATGAGAACAACAACAAGGGGGGAGGTTTGAACCGTGTTCGTACGATCTGAGCCCTCCTCGTTACATTGTTAACATTCAAAATCAAGAGCACAACACACTATGAGTAAGGAGAGTATAACTCGTACATAAAAATAAACTAATTTCCCCAACCTCGATTCGAAGTACGTCATCGAAGTCACGGAAAGAGGGCAGACGTCGATTCGTTGACGTCGGGAAATGTCCGAGGATGAAGCATCATCGACGTTCCTCACGACTGATCCTTCCCTTGTGGCTTGGACAAAGATTGAAGACGATATCATCATTCTTTGGAGATGAGGAGAGTTCTTTGTCGAGAGGTTTATTTTCATAAAAGAGTTCTACAAAGCTATCCAATGATTATGCCAACCCAAAATAAAAGAATATGATCTTTTATTTTAATGTTAGAATAATGAATTCAAAGGAATTCAAAACACTCAAATTATTTAAATATGTCATTAATTAATATGTGTTGGCACCATTAAGGGGGAGTCCATGAGTTTCCCTTATTAATGGGGAGTTCAAGGTGTTTAAAGGGGGGTTTAGAGGAGTTTATGTGTTCGTGTGGGTCCCACCCTAAAATATCCTCCCAATGGTGGTTAGGGTGTGGTGGCCTCCACCACTAACCTCCACTTTTTGGTTTTATCCACAATTCAAATAAAAATGTGTTACTCACATATTTATTTAATTTTAATTAGAAACCCTAAGAAATTATCACCCAAACTCGATAAAACGCAACTGCGGAAAGGGTCTCCTTAAGCGAATACTGGCGCTGCGAGTTCAACGGTGCCCTTAGATTTCAATTCAGAGAAACTCTTCAAAAAATATAAAATCTCGAACGTACATTTACAGAACGTACTGAACAAAACTTCAGAAATTGATTCCAGGAACACCGGGCCTCGGAATCAAGCACCGTCAAAAACTACGGATTCGTAAAAATCCCATGTATTAAAAAAATTCCATGAAATTTTAAGGTCTTTACACTTTTTCCACTATATATGGTGCATGATTAGTTAGTCTAACGGTGTTATCTTATTCGATAGGTTGTACTAATATATATATACCTCAAACACATTGTTTAAATCATTAAATTTCATGATACACTATGTAAGGGGTTAATGATTGAACCTAATCCACTATAAGATATTTTTACACTATGTTTATGGGAATGTGGAGTGAACCCAATCAGCCAGGGAAATTTTTCCACTTAATGATATTGATCATTGGAGTGACAATTTACTTATGTTTATGATGTATTTTTTTTTGTAATTTATGAATTTTATATCCTTATTAAATCATTTCCTTATTCTATGTCTTCATTATTATGATTATCCTATTTATGATATCATGTTAATCATTTTGACTCTAAAGTTATTCTTTATTTACAGGTTTATTCTCAAACCAGGTTTTATAGCTCAGTAATTTACACATTTAATTTCATTAGGATATCCTATATTGTTTTATAACATCAATGTGGGTAATTAGAACTATTTATACTCTTAATTTAATATGAAGTTTTTACATTAAATATCATGTATTAGTATTTTTAATCATTCAATGAAACTAATCATATAGATCATTGATTTGTAATTATTCAAAAAGTATATTAAAAAATTTGAACTAATGTGTGTTTAAGGATTTGGTCACAATATATAAAACATCAAAATAATTTAAATATTTGTTAGATAGTGAATATTTACCCATATACGTATGGATTTTATTATTTTGAAAGATCAGGTTATCGATCGTTACACTTTGATGGTTGGTTGAAAAAAAACACATTCAGAAATTCAGTGGGAACATAAATCTACACAATTTTATTGATTGTAATCCCATGATAATTGTACTTTATAACTCATTCATGTGACCCAATCAATAAATATCCTTGATAAAAAATTCTGACACCACACAATAGGTTAGAGTATTCTATTTGAGGAATCAATATTCCTCATAGACCAATATAATAGCTAAGTAAAACATTTTCTCATTCATAATGAGGGTACTTAAATGATAATATAACACCACAATAATAAGGATTCATGAATATTAAAATAAAACCCAATTTTATTAAATAAAATAAACTTGAAAATAAAATAATGATGAGAATATATATCTTCCTTCTTAGTAGTTGTGGTACCAATTTCAAAAAATTTGAAAAAATAATCCCAGTTAAGGATGGAAAACACCAAATCATTATTAATGATATATAATGATAAACACCAATTTTTATCATCATGTACTAAAGTACAAACATATTATTATTCATGGTGATTATGTTGGCTACCTGGTCATGATTTTGAATAAATTCTTGATTGATGTCTTTATTGTCTCCCTTTTCATGAATGAAATGATACCTGATTCTAATGTTTATAGAACTTGAGTATTGTAAATAATTTTTATAGAGGAATATTGATAAATATTTTTCACAATGAATTTTTATATTTCTGAAAATTATAACTCCAAAATATTCTATAATTTTCATTATCTAAATAATATTTGTAGAGGAACTTGTGGTAGAAACATATTCAAAATCAGTAGTACTTATTGTTGCTTAATTATGTTTGATGTGGTGAAAAATCACTGAACGATATAGAAATTAAAAAATGAGGACATAATCTGATCTTATATCATCAAAATAACTTACCAATATGCATTTTAAATAATATATAGATGGTGATTATTTCTAATCTTGTAAAGTATACCATAGATCATGGTCCCATTGACATACATTTGAATCCTTTTAGAAACCATACAATGTGAATCATGTAGGTCACCCTAACAACATGGAAACATATTCATATATTAATAATTATCTTTTCAAGATGGTGTAAGTTTAATTGGGTATCTAATAAATCATTTTAATTTACTTTAATTTACAATCACACCATCCTCATATTTTAATAGTTTTAGTCCCTATTAATTTTTTGTATATATAGGATTTCACACATCAATTTAAAACATCTTCGATGAATCTCTTGAATAATTATATTGGGAAAGAAAGCAATGATTTCTTGATATAATACTAAAAATTTTAGAATATACCTTAACACACATTGAATGGACATATCAAACAGTTTTTTTATTTGGATAAAAAATCCTTTACATGCCTTCACATGATCACATACATCAATAATATCATATTTATAACAATAAAAACACGTCAAACTATATTTATTTCATTGATATATATATATATATATTTATCTACACTGACTTCGATAAATATTAATTATTTCCAATAGTTGTAAAACCATGAATAACATGCACTTATGGATTGATTTAAGTCATAATAACATTTCTTCAGTTTTCAAACTCATTTTTCATCATTTACAATTAAAAAAAGAATTGGGTTCTCGACATAAAAATTCTATAATCAAAATCCATTAAAAAACATAAACATGAAACCCATTTAACAAAAAATATTTTCTATAATTTTTATTGTCAAATAAATTCTTATGGCTAGAAATATTTCATCTATAGTAATGATCTATTAAAAAAACCCATCAACATTGTTGTACTATTTTCACACAAGTATTGTTTTTCCATAATTAATTTTTCATGGTCATATAAAATAGTTATTAAAATCTAATTGATTCCTATAATATTTCTATTAATAGGACTATGAACATATTCCCATGTGGAATTATACTCAATCTGATTTTTTCCTCATGCACAACTAAATTACATTATTTAGGATTAAAAGATACATCAACTAGATGTGTCTTGACATGTAAATTTAAAAAATTTATTTTTAAACAACATCCTTTTTTTCTAATGTATAGGGTTAATTGACTCCCATTAGTATTCTCCACCTCCAAATGTCTCCTCATATTTTTAAATACTTAGTTAACAATATCAGAAACCCCTCTATAATTATATATATTATTATATCCAACACCTCTTGAAATAGTTTCAACATCAGGTGGTTTTTCCATAATATATAAAAAATCATGCATGTTGTTTCGATGATATTCATCACAGGAAACTACATAAATATATTGCTATATTGGTAGTTTTCAAATAATTTTTGATATCAAAACTCTCAACAATTTTGTGTATTTTTTAACCCAACATCTATATTCATTCCCATTCAATAGGTATCCAAGAAACATATCATACATACCTCATCAATAAAACTTCTTTTAGTTTAAGAAATTTATTTTAATGATGTTAGATCATGTAAAGACTCCAAATTAGTTCTATTCTTGAATCATGTTTTACCATATCCCATGTAAGGGAATACTTTTATTTTTCTCAAGATGTATTAATTTTGAATATGTACAACTGTGATAAAATTCTCCCTCTAAAAGAACTACAATTTTTTAACTATTACATGAATTTCTCTCCCCATTTAGAAAATTTTTCTGTTAATTGTTTCAAAATCCCCATTTTTAATGGTTTTTAGGATGTTTTATATTGATGTTTAACCCTTTACATTAAATGGTTGGATTCAAGATCATTTCTAAGGTAACATTTCCCATTATCAGTTTTGAATTTATTGATTTCTATACCATGTACTCTATCAACATCACATCTTCAGATTTTTAACATGTCTACTAACTATGTAATTTCTCATGAATAATACTATTTCCATTCTTTTATATTCATAAATGTGTGTGCTACAATATAACTTAACTATTTTTGACTTTTTTCATGTGTCTACAAAAAATTGAGTGAATTTATTGAATATATCTTATTGGGTTTTTACCCATTTGGGTCTCTATATAACAATTAATCCATTTTTGAATGTGATAAAAATATTATATAAATATCAATTAAATTGAGGAAAATACCTTGAAATTTTTTCTTTAGAGATATTATGGAAATTTTTTAACATTTTTATATAATTATTTTGTTACATGTATTATTATATTATATAGTACTAGGATAACATGAATTACTAGAATATAAAATCTGAAGAAATTCCCACTTTTCCATCCCCATGTATTAAAAATCCTTCTATATTCAAATATGTTAATGAAGCACACATCCATATTCAATGTACTCTTTTTAAATCATCACAAAACTGAATTATCCTTAAAATATTAATCTTGATATCTCAAAAAAAATAAATACTAATTTAAATTTATCATGTTGGGTTCAAACATAGTTGAGAAAATTTATTTTATTTTTAATGAAATTTATTTTAGAAAGGACTCAACCCCACCATCAGGATCCTAAAAATCCTAAAGATATTATAATCTTCTATCATGTGTGATGATCAACCACTTTTGGGAATATTAGGTTTGATACTTTTCTAACTTTCATGGAATCCTATTTTATTATTGAGTATTAAAAATTATTTCTATATTGAATTTTCTGACCTTCATTAATATATATTTTTTCATAGAATATTGGAAAAAACTCTATAGAATTGTGACCTTTTTCTTCACACCTTACAAACACATACTCATGCCCTTTAGACCTATTTGAGTTAGGAACCATATGATGATTTTCATTTCCTAATTTATGATTTACATATTTGTTTATTATATATTTAAAAGCCACTTCCTCACACTACAACCCTCAATGTTTAAAGGAAAAAACATGTTATAAGATAAAACATACACTTTGTGTTAAAATTCATCATATCAATAATAGTATCATTTGAAGAATATTATTATAGAAATATTTCTAGTGTAGTTATTAAAATCACCATGCCATTTTGACATAATAAAAAAAATTTTTGAATATATTTTGGATTACCTTGATTCATCACGTTTCCCCCATTATCTGAACTATTTAAGACTTTTCTAAGGGTATATTTCAGTACATATTTTATATATTGTTTCAATTTGATATTTTACAAGTATGTTAATTCTGTAATCAATCTTTAAATTTTATTTTTCATAAATTACCAAGTAATCAAAACAAGTTTTTAGAGTGAATAACGCATCATTTAAAACAATAGTTTTTACAAATTAAATCGTCAATTTTCCAATGGACTTCTCGTATTTAATAATTAATTATTCAGCCTTCTCAAGTTCTCTTTTTTGAATAAAAATTATATAAAAAATTTTAAATATTATTTTTCATCTAATTTCAACTTAACGAGTTTAATCTATTTACTTTTTTCATTTCAATTTAAATGAGACCCATCTTTAATTTTCATGATATCATAAAATTTTTTATGAGTCCTTTTCATTCTATCATTATTTTGGTCATGCATTCAGATAAATAATTAATGAAAGGTCTATAATAGTCAAATTATATTTGCATCAAAATCCCATTATTATCCACTACTCATTTTTTATCCAACACCTTCCAAATTGTATAAAATGTTTATGTATTTTCTATCTCCATTACCTTCAGAATCACTACATGAAGAATAGTTGTATAATTATTCTTTTCATGACATGCTTATATATTTTCCATATTGATGTCTCATTTTATGTTCTAAATATCATATATGGTGAAAATTATTCTCATTTATCGGGTCTTATATTTCTTTCGTTAATAGGTTTCTTAAAAGAAAAGTGACCAATTCCACAAAATTTAAACCGCTTAAGTGGAAGCTTTACATTATATTTCATTTTCCACATTTTAATATCTTTATTCAAAAGTAATATAAATTTTTTATTCATATCATAACTCTCATTATATCCATATAAATCACAAAAATGTTAATCCTCAATTTCTTATATCCTTAATTAATTTATAGTTAAATAGTGTGTTGTGTAGTTTATCAAGTGATATATCCAGAATAACTTCCAATGTATATATATTTCAGTAATATATATATATATGTAAACTTCATCAATTTTTTTTATCATGGTTGAATCTTCATGTTGGTATCTCAACCCTCGGATTTGAAATATAATCTCATTAACCCTATTGAAATAGTCATTAAAATTATCCTCTTAATCAATTATAACATCTTTAATGTATACTATCATGGTTTTAATTTTTTCTTATTTTGTCTTTAATTCCCCCTTATACATATTTTCACGATTATCCCAAATTTTCATAGATTATTATAGCCATATCACCATGTTTTAGGATTTTTAAAAAATGATGACAGAATTTAATTTCATTCTTTCCATTTTCATATATATTTATATTGGCTAAAAATGTCATATTACAAACCCTAGTAATATATGGACATCCCAAAAATATAAAATAACTCATGTGAAGTCCCTATGAAAGAAAAAAATGTTTTATTCTATGCTTTAACACATGATAGTTATTTCTTTAAAAAATCTATTCTATAAACCAAGTTTAGATTTTCCATGATAAATTAAATGGTGTAGAATCCTAAGAGATTATATTTTCCTTCACAGATTATTCCATTAAAATTAAACCATGTGACCAATTAGTTTCTTGATTAATCTATTTAGGAATTGATTCCATCCCTATATGTATAAAATTGGAGAAACCATTATGAAACATTTGTTTTTATAATATTATCCATTTATGTAGGATTATACTCATTTCCATGTCTTACTATTGTCCAATAGATTTATTTTTTATTAATATTATAATTTATTTACAAGAAATTTTTAAAATTCAAGAAATTTCTTTTAGATGATTTATAAAATTACCTTCATATGAAATCTTGATATTGTTTAGAGAGGAACCACATATTCTTCAATAAATTTTACATCACTCTTCGATGAATTATATATTCACTGATCATCAATATGATCCATTATAACATGTATAGATACTTATAAAAGGTAATAAGATGTTTAAATGAATGGTCATAATAGTTTCATATCATCATCCCTTTTTCTCATAAGAACATTTTAGTGTGAGAGAAAGAATAAAAAATGATGGCTTATTCCTCCAAAGAACAAGTTTATAGATGAAAAATGTTCAGAAAAACATTCCTAAGCCTTCTGAAAATTATGAATAAATAATAGACTCATCTTAAATGTCTTATAATTATTTAATATAGTAGAATACAGAGAACACACATAAAATTTCCATTAATAATTACCTTTTTATTCATAAATATATTTTTTATATTATATATTCAAACCCATTGAAAGATATTTATATAATGATATTTGGAAAAAATCTGTTCATTGGAAGTAGGATAATATAATTAAAATTATATATTAGTTTCCTAGTTGATTTCACATTTTAACTCTTTTCAATTTCCATTTATATTTTTTAAAACTAATTCATGACATCTATTTTTAATCTTATTTTATTAAAAAAAACTCGTCATGAACTATTTTAAAATCCCATGTTCAGGGAAGCCTGAAACATTCTCACATACAACTAATACATGTGTTGTTGACATATCCGTCATTGTGGTTTCATTTTCTATGATTTATCACCATCTCTTATGATGTGAAGATCTCATCTTAGCCACATTACATCCTCACATAACTGATTCTTCTTAGATTATAACTTAAATCATGATAACAATATTGATCATAATGTTCTTTCCATTAAGATAATATAAATATAATTTTATGATTAATTTTTCTCCTAATACTAAAAAAATAGAAAATTATTATAATTTTTGTTTTTAAATATCCTTGAATCTCATACATTGAAAAATTGTGAAAAAACAACTTCATAAAAATGGGCATGTCATAGATTCCCATATGCCACTTAAAACCACCTATGTGGTCTACATAAGATATGACATGGTATCATATTATGCTTTCCATTATTTTAATAAAAATTATATATGATGTACTATTACACCCATATTTTTTCTGATATGTTTCTCCTTCAAAATATTTTATTTCATTGAGAGCTTTCATTACACGCATCATAGATTTTAAATAGAAGATGATATTATAGTAAAATACTATTTTCTAGTATGTAATTTATTTTCTAGAGATTATATTGGTTAGTATGAATAAGAATAAAAATTTTAAAATTGATTTTTTCATATGTATAAAATTAATTCATTTAATATTAATTGAAAAGAAATTATTCAATTAATGATAAAATATAGTTATTTTAAAAAAACTATATATATGTAAAAAATACATTTTTATCATAATATATAAAATTAATATATATTTAAGATTTATTTTTTGTAAATAATTTAATAATATATTCAATAGAATATTTTATAATTTATTTAATAGTTTTTACATGGAATGGAATGAAGGTAAAATCAGTTTCATGTTTAAAAATGAATTTTCATAAAAATGGTTTTGTTGAATTTTCACACATATTTAAAATTGAATTTGATACAAGAAATTAAATTTATTAAAATTTAATACATATTTGGATTCATGAATGTTAATATTTTTTAATAATTCTAACTTAATGTTTTGTCATTATCAAATGTGGCTAAGGTAAAAAATTATTTGTGCAGTTAAGTGTAAAAGGGGATAACGAGTGGTTATTCTAAAGTGATAAAGTTTTAAAGAACAAAAAAATATAAATACTATTGGATGAATATATTTCAGTTATATATAATAATATATTTTAAATTTATCCAATCATGAGTCCCTTTATAATGAAAATTACTATATTATATGTTAACATTATTAATAATTACAATAGTGGGACTCCCATCACATACAAAATTGAACCCCCTATTACCTATTATAAACAGCACACTATCCCCATATCTCTACCAAAACCTTAAAAATATCTTATAAACATACATATAGACATCATGTAGTTTATTATTTTATAAAAATATTGACCCAAGTGTTCTTAATAAAAAAATCAGTGGAGGTTTCTCATCGAATAGATATATGTTCTTATCAATAATTTTCAAGTTACATTCTTCTTATACTTCCCCTAAATAAATTATAACCATCCAAAAATACTTGTTCCAATTTCATAAATATTATAATATATTATTACGATTATGGGATAATTATTTTAGTCCTTTTTACATCAAATGGGTAATGAACGTATCACTCATGCATATGTGTGGACTACCACTTCCATGTAGATATATGGTTTATTTTATATCAACATAATAATTGGGTAAATATTTGGATTAATTTAATGTTAAAATACTAAATTTATTAAATATTTACACTTTTTATAAATATATGGTATTATATAGCTTCTTACCTTCTCGTCTATTAAGAAATGATTATTTCGTTCATGCGTACATGTGGACCACCACCTCCATGAAGTGATGTGCCTAATTTTAACATTTTGGATTTAAATATGTTGAAATAAGGGTAGATTTAATGAGTATATATTCTATATTTCTTATATAATAATTATTTTTTTAATGATTATGTTAAATTTATGTTTCTTTCATTATGTCCATCGAAACATGGAAGCATTAATCATGCGTAAATATATAATATCACCTCTAGAAAGTAATGTAATACACTTATCATCAATGCATTTTATGAATCATTATAATAGTGAAATTATGGAATAAATATTATAGGTATTTCATTCCAAATATAAAAACCCCAAATCTAGAACCCTGGAGGTGGTTTATATTCTTTTACAATGGTAAAAATCAATATGATCTCAAAGGATAAAATCCTAAAGATGACTACAAGTATAAAAATGGGTTACATGATATTGAGAAATAAGAATACCTCATCTGAAAACTTGAAAAAAATTATTATTCTTCTAGATTTTCTTTTTCATTTATATGACTATTTATAGTTTCCTAATGATAGGTAAATAAAATATAAATTTTTTATCTCAAATTATTAGTAAGGGGAAGCACATAGTGGAAACAATTATAGATAATACATTACATATGAAAAAATAAACAGAGTTCTTCCATATCTAATGAAATAGAAATAATAAGTAAATCCTCAGGAGAAATATATATTAAAATAAATGATAAAACATAATTTGAAATTATTTTAATTAATAAAAATGGAATAATAAATAGTGACCATACCATTCAATATTACATATATAAAAAGAATTTCATGAAATGAAGAGAAAAGAATGATATTTCTCTTACCTTGAAGATTAGTTCCTAAAACCTGTGGATAGGGACCTTGAGGACCTGAGGACACATTGGTATGAATCATTTGGAGGTAAAAATATTAGTGATTTGTGGATTATGAATTTATAATTATTGGAAATGATGAAATGTGTGGGTATTTATAGAAAAAGTTGAATATTTTTTTCTTAATTTCTAAATTTATGATTTGGAAACCTTGGCAGTTATAAATACAAAAACATGATTTCTCCCATTGTATTTTCTTATATAAATGGAATATTGGGATAATATATATTTTATTTTAATCCAAATTATTTGAAAAAAATTTTATGTTACTTATTTTGGAAAGGAAAATTATAATTTTTAAAATATAACATATTTAATGATAGTGTTTCCCTTTCACAATTTGGAATGTAAATAATATATTGTAAATTGATTAAAATATATTAAAATGTTTTATTTCAATGAAGTAATATATTATATGTTGTTTATTGTTGTAAATTAGTTATTACATCATTATAAACAAATTATAATGGCATTAAACATACCAAAAAACTCATAGTGTTTTTTTACTTTTCCCAAAATAATATTGTATTTTAGAAAATTCTCATAAATTCAGCCTAACAAAATTTTGATGTTATAATTTCAAAAATGATATTTATTTTATCCTAATTATTCTATTAATATTATAATTTTAACTTCTAAATATATAATACATTATTTTTTTAATATAATTGTGGATTGAAAATGCATAGTAAAATTTCGGACAATTAAAAAATTAAAATTATTTTATCATTTATATTATAATATGATTGTTTTTTTCCATAATATTTAATCAAAAAATAATCATAATAAATTATTTTATTATAATAATTTATATATTTTTAATAATTATAATATTTCTTTGAAAAATCAATTTATCAAAGTCGTTATATTTTTTATTAAGAAAAACTGTCGTTGGAAAGGAGTTCATGGAATAAAAATTAAATTGATACAAAGGGATTACACTTTAATTAACTAGTTTGTAGACAAAAAACCCGTTATAACACCCCAACACGAACTAAGGGTTAGGTGTGAGATAGTGATAGATTAATTTTGTTTCTCTACTAACATCTCCTCCAAGAAAAATTCTACTAACATGAACTTCATTCATAGACGATTTCTTATAATTTTCACATATTGAAGAACAACTTGGGATGGTCTATGAAAGAATCCCAGTTCTGCTACCTCCCTATTATGTTCTAAAAAAAATCACTTTTTACAGTATGACCCTACTAGTTGAGTCCATATTTTATCCATTCTACATTAATTATCTTTTGTAATTTGTACTAATAATAACTAATTATAACAATAAGTTTTTTCATCAATAGTATTTTTTCCAATATTCCTATTGACCAATAGTAATTGTTAACCAATTTTCGTAATACAATTTAAAACTATAAGGAATAATGTAATTTTAAACCCATTTCAATATTTAATAGATATGGTTTTGTTGAGTGAAAAAATAGTCATTTGATACAAATTTTCTCATCAAATAAAACTCATTAATAAAATTTTGGGTCTTTTAAATGGTTAGTGTTGTTGAATGAATAGATATTTTTAAATTCAACTAGGAAATAAAGAATATAACCATCTATATTTGTATCTATAATACCCAATATAAATGGTCTATAGACATGAGAAAACCCCATAGTTTTCAGCTCATGCTACTGCCATACTTTTTGTGGAAATTGGACTACCTATAGAAATAAAACCAATTGCCTTTTACATGGAATAATTGGACATTGGTAGAATTCCTATATTCATAGGATTTATCTATCACCATGAACCACGACTGTTGTGATGTCTAATTTAAATATAATTGATTATTACTCTATTAATCAATTAGTCAAACTATTATTTTAAAACACACTTTACCAATTTAACACATCATATTTTGATACAGTATATATAATGAAATATATATTTATATATTGTAAAATACAAATTATTATATATATTAAATATTTAAACATAATATATATATATGAAATATTTAATTTGATAAATTGTGATCTCATATTGATACCTATACCTATATGGGAATAATTTCTTATGAATGTAGTGCTTTCTCCCAGAGATCTACTGCCATTGGCATTGTTTCCATTGGTAGTAGTTCCTTATATATGTATATATATAATTCCCAGCCTTAAACATTTTATAATCATGAGTTAATTCAATAAATCTAATTTAATTCACATAAAGGATATTTTCTATTTTAGAACAATAGATAATTAAAATGTAACTGATACATAAAAACTTAAATATTTAAAAGTATACATGTTTACTCATTGTCCATTTTTAACATAAATCAAAAACTTTTGAAAAATAATCATGGTTTCGTTTCATGTATGAACTTCATAATATTTTCTTCATCCCATCATATAATATATTCTCCATATAATCCTATGATAATAAATTTTAAAACATATGATGAGAAGATAAGGCATAGTAAGTGATACACAAAGAAAGAAAATAATTATCCTTGTGAAAACATGTAAACCCTGAATACATTATGATAATTAAATACATTTCACCTTTAAGAAGTAGTAAATACTCATCACTGAAGATAATCTCATTTCATAGGCTTTTTTTAATCATTATATTACCATATAAACCATTGAAAGAACCTATAAAATATAAATATATCTACGGATATATTCACACTTAAATGGAATAACCAAACTATTTACTTCTAAACATATCATTCTTTCAAATGGAATATCCATAAAAATGAATCTAAACCACAATGAATTAGAGGTTATAAAAAAACCACCCATCATTGATTTTTACAGAACCACTGGTCTTTATTTTATCACGTAACCACGTATATTTGGATTACCATGTAACAATGCAAATATGTCTATGAACCATTATATTTTCATAACACATAAAATATTTCAATGATCGACATATGACACAAAATATTTCATTTGCAATCATAAGAAATAATATTAGGAAATTAAAATAGGAAATTCACATTCAAAATAATTTTAAACAGTAAAAAACCAAAAGTGAATAAGGGATTTAATTTCCTTTTAAAAACATTAAGGCTTATATAGAAATAAAAATATTGAATAATTATTATGGCGACGAGAAAGTTATTGTCTTCACAAACATTAAAAACATTCATTTCTCATTTTGTAAAGAATGATAAAAACTTTGTATAAAAATATTACTTTTGAAAAAAATTTAATTAAATTAAATGATAGACCTAAAATATCACGTATAATACATTTTCAACCATATAAATATTTAAATTAATTTTATGAAGAAAACATTTGATAATTAAATCATTAAAATTTAATGGTGTACCATACGAATTTGACCAATTAAACTTTATTCTCCATTAATTAATAAATTTTCCAAAAATACTAAATAACATTAGTATAGATAAGATATAGATATGAACTTTTATAGTGGTTGTATGTACACCAAATTAAAAATAAAATTTTCATATTATCAAGAAATGCCTCAATGAAAGGCGATTGAGATGAAATCCCTTACCCTGACTCTGACTCGTCACGTAAAAAATTTTGATTCTTGTATAATAATATAAGGTTAATTTAAAATTTATTGAAAACATATTGTGGTTTATTCTTCTTTATATACCATTTATTACAATGTTAAAGAAATTATATAATTATTTTAGTACATATTAAATGTTTTATCGATATTATGTACTTGAGATGAAAATGATCTTGTAATGATGTCAATAGAGCATGAGTTAATTAATTAAATCAGCTCTAAAATTACATTCATGACATAATAATCACATTTGTATATCAATTATACATTTATAAAAGACATCTATTTTTATTATGAAAAATGAACAATGTAATAATCACGAAGACGGTAGGTCGTACGTACACATGAGTAACATTTAAATTTTTCATTGATCATTATAAAAAAAGCTAATTACAGTTTTATCATTAAATAATGATAATAATATAATTAAATTTACAGTAATCAATTAAATATACATATATATATATATATATCATAAAAGTGACTTGGTGAATAAAAATGATTCACATAACTTCGTGGAGGTGATAGTTCACATGTACACACAAATGAAATTATCAATTTTATGTGAATGGAAAGTTATAAAATAATTGATCTATTATTTTCTTATAATGAAAAATATATCATAAAAATTATATAAATACATCAATTCTATCATTATGACCATTCTCCAGAGATGATTATGCAAAAAAATTATATTGGTTCGTGGAGGTGATCATTCATACGGACGAACGAACGACTAATTACTTTACAATTTGATGGAATTAGATATGTATCTATGTGATAAAATTAAGAAAATAACATCTAATTATATTTAGGACATTGTAGTTATTATTTCACATAGGAAGAAAAATATTTTAAGTAAGTTGTAGATGAAATAAAATACAAATACTTAAAAAAATTATACATCTTCTTCGATTGAACACATTTGAAGAACATAATAATACTTATAAGAAGGGTGTTATGCAAAAAATAATACCTCAATAATATGGGTAGGTATTATAGAAATGGGTTGTGGTAGATATCATCCGACCCATTTTTTTTTAATTGTGAGTAATAGAGATGAATGAGTGACATTTTATACGAGATGAGAGGGGCACCCATGGAATTATTAAAAGTATTAAATAAATATAAATTCAGTTTCGATTCCAAATGGATCCAAATTAATTTAGTTATAATATGATATTTGTTTAAGTCGAAATATAATTATCCAATACTAATTAAACATGTTTTTTTAAATTCTTTAACACTTATCTGGTTGTCTATACCCCTTTTAACTCTTAGCGTTTTATCTAGTAATTTACACTTTGAAAGTTTTAATAATTAAAAAATTATGCCAAAAGACTTGTGAATGAGTCATTAATGACATTATTAGATTTCTATAATGTGTTTGGCCAAATATAATATTTTATATAATTATAATTTCATTGAATTAAAAATTTAATATTTTAAAAAAATAATTATGTTACTTTTGACACTATTCATAACATGACTTTTATAAACACATAAAAACACGATTCCTTCCAAAAAAACACGTTAATTATATCAAATAATTTCATAGAGAACCATAAAATTCGTTTATTACATCAAATATTTCAAATTATATTTATTTAAATTTTATTAATATCATTTATTTTATTCATTCTTTAATAAATCAATTACAACATCATCATTGTGTCATAATGAAATATAATCCTTTGATGTATAATTATTAGAAATAAATTAACATGATGTAGTTAATATAAAAATATTTATAATTAATATTTATAGTCATATATATCACTTATTTAACCCCATAAAAAATTGTTTTAATAATAAGAGACGTTATTATGATGTATTTTCCTTCACTTTAAATGAAATGTAATAAATGTCATAATCCCACCCAAGTGTCTTAAAAAGGAAACAATTATGAAAAATATATTTTATTGGTTTAAAATAAATCATCCATAAAATTTATTAAAACTCTTGTGTTAGTTTTATATTATTATAATATTATTTTTAACTTCAATTTCCCTATTTACCTTTTACCATGGTAAATAAAATACCTACAGTTACTATTCACCAAATATTATATGGATCCTATTAGACCACATTTTTCATAATTATTAAAACCATGTATGTTTTTTCTTCGAAATTAAATTCACATAAGTTTCAAAATTAAAATTAAAATTAATCTCGTTGTCAGAATGAGAAAATGGAGTTTCTATGTAAAATGCTCGAAACATCGCATATTTTTTCTATTCAAATTGAATATGAAATTTCTTCCAACAAATTAAATTAGATTAAATAATAAAAACATAATATGATGACCATTAAAAAATATTAAAAATAAAATATAAATATATAAATAAATTAGATGAAAAAGTGATTTTGAATAAAATTTTTGTGTTTTTCACTATTCATTAGAAATGAATTTTATCGGAAAAATACCAAAATTCACCCAATGTAAATTTTGTTATCCTTATTCCTAGGAAAAGTTTTATTTTTTCGAATATAAAAAAAGTTTCAATATATACATATAAAATGGGTTCTCAATCAAAAGGTGATAAAACTACAATTTTAGAAAAACACTAATTTTATTTGTAAAATTGTATTTGTTTATATTTAATGTCTAGAGAGCACATAAGATGAATTTTGAAATTATATTGAATTATTAAATAATTAATATAATAAAAAAAATACTAGTTTGATTTTTTTAAAAATTCAATTATTCATAATTAAATAGTTTTTCAAAAAAACACTTCATTTTATATTCAATTGGGTTTTTTTAAATTTCTAGACAATTATTTAACAAATTAATCATTATATAATCCTATGTTAACCCTATTTTCATAATTTTTTTAAAATGTTTCATTATTTCTTTTCTCATTTCTATTCAATATATATAATAGAAAATATTAAAATGAATAATATATTATTTTTCAATATAATTCTGTATTGTGTGCAACGTCAGATTTTAGAGAAATCCATTGTCGCATGTTAGGTAAAATATGAGACATAACATCCCTTTTAAAGTATAAATACTATCTAATTAATAAATATAAATAAATATGAATTTTTTTTCTATAATTATATGGGATGTTACGTCCTTGAACACTTTTAGTAATTGTACCCTCATTATTTTAAATTTGGGATCGGTAACTAATGTTTTAATTTTCTTAATTACTTCATTGAAATCCCACATTAGAAAAAACACATTAAAATTTCAACATTAAATGAAATAATGATTATTATATAAGTCACCCGAGCTTACACAGACTATGATTCCATATGGGAAAACGTGGATATAGAAGAAAAACTACACATCATGTTTGGATGCAGAGTGATAGAAAGCATGACCAGGAGAAAGCTAAGAATCAGAAAACCACAAACATGGGATGGGTTAAACGGTATTTGAGTTCATATTAGGAAAAATTAATAGATAATTATTTTTTTATAAGATCCTTTTTATCATGTTTTTTAACTATTTTACTACATAGAATAAGAACATAAGTAAAAATACATTCATGACATGTAGAGTTTCATAAAAAAATCAAATTCCCCCACAAACACATATTTTTATATAAATTATTAGTATTAATGTCGAAATTCTCACACCTGAAACATAGGAATCATATTCTATAGAACCACATAATATGAAAAAATATTAATTATATATTTCTCATCTGTTGAATCTTTTACTATAAAAAATGATTAGGGTATGATAAAACAATTCTCCAAAAAGAATAGACCATTTTATGATGAAAAACTAATTTTAATCTACAACATTCAACTATAATACCAAAAGTACAACATAAACCATTAACCAAAAAAACTATTTTTGAAATACATCTAAATAACTCAAATTTATTTTGAAATACATAACATATAATAATTTGAATACATAGTCTGTTATCTCAAAAAAACATAGATCACACTTAAGGTCGCATACCAAAAATGTAATATCTGAAATCACAAATTCTCAAAGATAGGTAGATATTTTCTATAAATAACCCAAGTCACTATAAGTCAATAATTCAATCATAGAATCCTCTTAAATAAATTTCATCCATTATTCCTCAAATAAAATCACACGGTATTATATTTTTTTGAGCTATATAGGGTTCCCAAAATAGTGGATGTATTCCAAAATAACATTTATCACTTAATACCCAAATCATTTTTCCTGTACTAAGGATATCCATTTTATAGAAGTTATGTTCCATAAATAAACTTATACTTATTATATAAACTCATTTAACTAAAACAATAAAAATAAATACAAATCATGGAATTCCTGTAGGCCAAAGGTAGATGATAATGCCTTGTCTCACATTAGTTGTGGGTTCAATTTCCCCAACATTGTTTGGCATGATGGTTTGCCACCGTTACTGTTGGTATTCAATTTCAAAATATTATATAAATTTATAAAATTACCAAAATAAGGTAAAATCATCAAAACAACCATAAAATGAATTATCCCTAATGTTTTTACATACCATTCATTTTGAAACCCAAAATGTAATAACCCATAATTAACATAATGTAAGAAAACATATAGATGATAATGGTTATCCATACCTTTGAAACTATGTCCACACAAAGAAAATATAATTCATTGTCAAATAATATTTTTAGATAACAAACATCAGGTTTACACATACTAGAAACATACATCCAATGTATTCCCATCCTTAAAAGTGTATTAATGATATTAAACATTTCATGATCCATAGATCTAACATAACTCTTCAATTCCATATATATAGACATATTAATCATTCATAATTTTTTGTGATCCTTTAATAATTATTCTATGTATTTTTCCTTAATACTAATTTCCTAAAAAACATGAATCATGTACTATGATTAAATAATGAGAAAACAACAGTTAAGAAATAATCTATACCTTTCATAGGTTATTTTCAGTTTCCCCATCTTTAATTAGAATGGAATTTTGTATTTCGAAACATATATTTTCACATTTACCTGGATCCCACTCACGGAACATCTTCATAGGACATATATTTTCATAATGAGCATAGAACCCACATTCAAAATATTCAATTATTAACATAGAAATAAATTCATTCCCTTTTTAGTATACAAATAAAATGATTCTTTTTCCCTGGGATGGTTATTACTCTATGACCTTCATTACCTCATCTATAACAGTTTCACATCCCTTTAAAACATTTTACTAGGTGTTTCTTTATGCATCCTGAATAAAAATTTCATTTAATATTCTTAACATTAGAATTATTACATTATATTTCATAGTTATGTATTTATCTTATATATGATTCACTAGAAAACCGACCGGGGTTCTAGAGGTTAATCATGACTATTGATAGCTGGTTTATAATATCCATGAGTGTTTTCATTACAGCACATATTTCATTTAGTATCATACTCAGAGAACCATAATATTTTCCTTCACACCCATTGTTACTTTGGTTCTTGGTCGATCCCTCTATTTACTAAAACAAAAAAAAATTATTGTGATTATATGAATAAAATCACTATATATTATATTATGAAGAAGATAAACACTGAGATTTATTTATTAATTTTGTTTAAAACTCATTCAATTTATCTAAAATAACTGTGGATATTTCTATTACGCTAACAATTGTGCTTATATATGATTTTTTATGCATGAATATCACCCTAACCACTAAAGTTATCTAAACTAGCCTTTGATACCAACTATAAGGCCCCAATATTAAACATTACATAATCTTGAATTAAGTCAAGAATTTTAATTTAATTCACATAAATGATATTTTATGGTTAATAAAATTTGAAAATTAGGCCATAAATCATAGATAATGACTTAAATATTACAAAGTAGACACATATATCCACTATATGTAATTTTCATAAAACATAATCTTTTAAAAATGAAACATGGTTTCATTTCATGTTTGAACTATATAACATTTCCATGATCCCATCCAGGACCCTATTATCCTTTACATCCTATGAAAAACAATTGAAAAACATGGGATGTGGACAAAATATCTCAGTTAGGGATACACAAGGAAAGAAAACTTTTATCCTTGTGAGGGAAAATAAACTATGAAAATCTTATCACATGCTACTACTTTTAATCATTAAGAATTTATAAATACTCACAAATAAATATAAGAACATTTATTACCCTTTTGTAATCAATATATTACCATAAAACACATAGAAAGAACATATAACATATATATGTAACAATGGAAATAATCATAAAAAAATTGAATAACTGTACAGTCAAATTCAAAAGATATCATTTTTTCAAATTTAATTACCATATGACCCAGTTCTATCCCCAATGCATTGGAGGTTATAATATAACCAACCATCCATGGTTTATCACAAAACCACACATGTTTAGTTTACCATATAACCATCAGTCTCTGGTTTATCATGTTTCCACCCTTCTAATGTCCAAGTACTATTATATAATCATCACACAATAAATATTTTAGTTATCAACATATCACTCATAAAAGTTAATTTTCATCCACAAGAAATCATTTCAAGATATTGAAATATGCAATCCACATTCAAAATCATTTTCAATACCAAAACACCACAAAAATTAATAATTCATTTATTTTCCATTCAAAAAATAATATCTTATGTAGGATTCTAAATATCAAATAATGGTTATGATGGTGGAGATGTCGTTCTCGCCGCAAACATCAAAAAATGTTTCTTTTTTAATTTTTGTATATAACGTTAAACAAATCTTATAAAAAATTTTCTTTTGAAAAAATTAAAATTAAATTAAATTATATACATAAATTATAATGTATAATCATTTTATTTCCTCATAAATATATATATGTAAAAATAAAATTTTGAAGAATGTATTTGATAATAAATTATTTAAATGCTCAAGGTGTCCCATACCTCCTTGAACATTTAAATCATAATCTCCATGAATTAATAAATTTAACCAAATATTGAAAAAAAAAATTATGGATAAAATATACATATTAAATGTCATAGTGGTTTTATATACACCTAATAAAATAATAACAATACATATTATCAAGAAATTCCTCAATGAAAGGAGATTGAGACGAAATCCATTACATTGAGTCTAAATCATCCCACACAATCCTTATATTCATGGATAACAAACATTGGATAATTTATACATGATTGATAACCCTTTTCTAGTTTATTAGTCATTTATATCACTTATTTCTATGTTATAAAAATTATATAATTATTTAAGTTCATATTGGATGTTTTTTCCATCTTTGGTACTTGAATTGAAAATGTACTTAATATGATGTCCATAGTCCATGTGTTAATTAAGTAAATCATATCCAACATAACATTAATGACTTAATAATCACTTTTATAAATCAATTATACACATGAATAAAACCATTTATTTATTGTATGAAAAATAAAGAACATTCTAATCATGGAGATAGTGGGCCGTACATACGCCAAAGTAACATTTTCATTTTTCATTGATTATTATGGAAATTATGTAATTAGTAATTTATATTTATATAATGATTATAAAATAATTAAAATGAAAATACTCATTTAAATATACTTATATATATAATAAAAGTGAATTGGTGAATAAAAATGATTCACATTGCTTTGTAGAGGTGATAGTTCACATGTACACACGAGCGACATTATCATTTTTATGTGCATGGAATGTAAGAATTTAATTTTTATTTTATTATGAAATAATGATAATTAATTAATGAAAATTATATAAAATAACTAATTCTGTCATTATGATCGGCTTTGAGATACGGTTATGGAAAATGAATTATGTCGGTTTGTGGAGGTGATAATTCAAACGTGCGCACAAATGATTGAATTTCTTCCCATTTTATGGTAGTGTATATGGATTTAGGTGATGATATTAACATAATAAAATATCACAATAATGTGGATACTAGAGTTATTATTTCATATTTTAATAAGACAATATAAAATAAGTAGAAGAAGATATAAAATAGAAATACTCAAACAAAACGATAACTCTTCTTCGGTTGATCACATTTGAAGAAAACATTGACACCTGTAAAGAGGGTGTTATGACTAAAATAAGGCATGAACAATGTGGGGAGGGATACTAGGAAGGTTTTTGGGTAGATCAGTGGCGAACGAAAAGTATTTTCATATGTGGGTAATATAGAGGAATGTGTGCCTGTTTATATTAGAGGGGAGGGGTACCCATTGAATTATTAAAAGTATTAAATTAATATAAATTCATTTTTTATTCCAAATTGGTCAAAATACAGTAATTTGGAATATTATATGTTTATAATTCTATATTAAGTCATCATATAATAATTATAGAAATTTTTTATATTTTATAATCCATGTCTATTTGTTTTAATTCCTTTTTACTCTTACTATTTTATCAAGTCATTTACACTTTGATAGTCTTAATAGTTACAAAATCATGAAAAAATTATAATGAATGAGTAATTAATTAACTTTTTGGAGTTATATAATATTTTTTTACTGAATCGTATTTTTTTAAAATTTTATCTCATTGAATTAATTTTTTTAAAATAGGAATTGTCTAAATGTTGACACAATTCAATACATGACTTTTTAAAAAATCACAACAACTTGATTAATTGGAAAAAACTATATTAACATAAAAATAAAATTTCATAGTCATCCAAAAAATTGTTTATGGCATAAAATGTTTCAAATTACATTTATTTTATTATTATTAATATTGTTTATTTAATTCATTCTTTAATAAATTTATTACAGGATCATCATTGTATCATAATTAAATTTAAGCATTTAATGTATAAAAATAATAAATTAATTACCATGATTTAGGTACTTTTTTCATATTTCTATGAAATATTTATAGTCTATGATATCACTTATATAACACCATATTAAAAAAATAGTAATAAGAGACATGGTTATGAAATATTTTCTTTTACATTAATTTTAATGCTATAAATGACATAATCACACCCAAGTGGATTCCACGTGCCTCAATTTTAATCCAAGGATTTTCTTGGTATAGAATAAATCAAAATTAAGAGTAGTAAATTTATTATGATAATTTTATATTATTAAAATACTATTATTACCTTAAATTTTTCTTTTATGTTTAATAGTGGTAAATAAAATAATTAATATTTGTATTCACTAAAAATTATTTTGACCCTATTGAATCACATTTTACAGAATTATTACAACCATGTATCTTATTTCTTAAAAATTAAATTCACATAATATTTAAAATTAAATTTAAAACTAATCTTGTTGTCAAAATGAAATATGATTTTTTAAGTAAGGCGTCCAGAAGTTCACATAGTTTTTCTATTCAATTTCAAAATGAATGTTCTCCAAATTAACTGAATTTGAATAAATGATAAAATACTAATAAAATTAAATTTTATTTCAAATTAAAAGATAAATATATCGTTATATATATATATTATAATAAAAATTTGTTTTGAATTAAAATGTAATATTTTTCACTATTAATTACAAAATTAAATTTCTCAGAAAAATACCCAAATTCATACAAAGTAATTTATGATGTCCTTCTTCCAAATATGAAGTTTATTTTTTCAAATATAACTTATAAAATTTTCATTAACTTTATTTAAAAAGGTTTTTTTATAAAAATGTAGTAACCCATCATCTTTAGAATTAACAACTTTTTTATTCATAAAACTGTATTTGTTCTTATATAATGTCTCGAAAAAATTTAGATTATTTTTAAAAATTATATTGAATTAATATTTCATTAATAAAATCCAAAAAGAGTGATTTTATTATTTTATGAACATAATTATTCACAATTAAATATTTTTTCATAAAAACTCATCCTTTATATTTAGTTGGTTTTTATTTACATTTCTAAATAATTATTTAACCAATGAACCATTATATAAACATATTTAAACCCTATTTTCATAATTAAGTTAATATCATTCATTCCCTCCATTCTAATGGCTATTCAATAACTATAACATAAAATTATAAAATTAATAATATATTGTATTTTTGGAAAATGCAGTCTAGTGTGAAATGTATGATTTAAGAGAAATCCATTATTACTTTCCGAGTAAACTATCAGACATAGAATACCTTTTAAATTATAATTAATATCTAATTCATAAATATTAATAAATATGAAAAAGTGTTATTCTATAGTTATCCAAGATGATACATCCTTCCCCATTTTAGAAATTCTATAATCTTAATTTTAAATTTGGGCTCAGTAACTAATGTTTTTCTTTTCCAAATTATTACATTGAAATCCCACATTCGAAAAAGCTTAAACAAAATGTCCACTTTAAATGAAATAATGTGAAGTACATAGGTCACATGATATTAGACATAATATTATCCCATGTATGAAAACAATTATATGAAAGAAAAATTGACCATCGTGTCATCATGGAGAGTGATAGGAAACATGAGAAGTAGAAATTTAATAATAAGAAAACTACAGAATTTTGATTGGTTAAACGATCTTTGAGTTCATAATAGAAAAAGTAAACAGATAATGTTATTTTTTCTAAGATCAATTTCATTGAGTTGTGGAATAATTATAATACATAGAAAAATAACATAAGGAAATATACTTCCTTAGAGTCCTCCTCTAATTTACGTATTCCCATATAGGAGATTTTTAATACGACTTCACCGAATTACGGTAGAAAAATAATTCATAATAGACCATTAATCTACAGTTCTTAAATAAGGGACTATAAGTTGATGTGACATTTATTTTTTCCTTATGGTATGTTTCCACATGAATTTATTATGAAGCATTTGTAAAATTATGTTTAATTAAACATTTATTTTGTTAAATAAGAATTAGAATCTATGTTTCATAGGATTAGTTGTGTGTCAAGAGTAGATTTTACCATGTGGCTCTTTTTTTATGTTGTTATAACATATAGAGAGTTTGGAAACATTTATTCAAATTTGGGAAATGAAATTTGAATTTATTTTTCTATTATTTGGATTATGTTTATATTTTAAATAGGTTCCCATTTCCTTATTTGTGTTCTATACAAAATTTTCATTTATTAAAAAATTATCTATTGAGGTTGGTGGCCATTAAATTATTAAATATCATTTTTATTTGGATTTATTTCTATTTTTTCATAATTACTTTTATTTATTGCATCGTTACATGTATTTCAATATCTCACCCCAAAAATTTGGATGGTTTCACTATTCACTATTAGTTAAAAAGGATTGCATATCTTTCTCAATGGTTCCCCGATTATGTCAGGGTAAAATGTGCCATTATGACCTTATTTAATGATAATTTTGTGCTTTGATTTAGATTTTCAAGGAAAATTGAGTTTTCTTTATTAATGGAGATTTAAAAAGTGGTTTATTTATATAAAAAGTATTTCTAATGGGGATAGTGTAGAATAGAATTTAAATATTAGAAGAAAGGTTTAATGTGTTTTTAATGGGAATGTGAAATTAGTTTTTGATTTTCTAAATAATATTTTAATTTTGATTTTGGACAATTGTTCTTTTTTAGTAAACAAATAATTTTACTCCTTTTATAAATTATTTATATTATTGATTTTAACATTAAATCAAGAGGAATTATAGAATTTCTTGTCTTGAAAATCTTTTTTATGTTAGATCTCATTTGAGAAACACTCAATTATTTTAGTGATTATATAATGATTTTTATACCTAATAATGAATTCTTATTATATTGTTCATGGTTCATGGTGGTATATGATTATATAGGAATTCATTACTATGTTGTGAAATTTATATGAAGTTTTTTGGACTATCATGCATGTAGCAGGGTGAGTTGTACTAAAAATGATCTTCTTATAGCATCCAAATTCAAAAGTTTGTCCAAATTGATGAAATTAACCCCATAGTGGGTATAGAGAGGAAAATGGGTTGGGTTAATTTGAATTTATGATATTTATATGACATTATTTTGTGATTTAATCATGTGTAAATTGGTCATATAGTTAGTTTTTGGTTCTTAGTTAAGGGTTGGGTAGGCGTGTGTACATGAATATGGGTTTGGGTAAAAAATACATTAATTGGAAAGGTTTTCAGTAAACGATAAAAGATAGGGTAAGAAAACATAGAGGGGTAGGTTTTTAAAAGCCCATGGTTTATATTTTTGGGACCCTAATGTTTGAAATATTTCTTGGTATAATGGTAGGACATTTGAGATTTCTTGATTGTTGGTATTCATATTAAATATTTATTTATATATTGACACTAATGGTTATGAAAATTTCCTAAGAGAGAGGATTGTGGTTCTTGATGAGATGGAAATGAATTATAGATATTGGTTCCATTTTATGTGAGATGTCGAAGCCTTATTTGTTTCTGTATGTCATCAATTGAGTGACATCAGGTGAAATAATATGTTTTTATGATTCCACCCATGAGTGGGAAGAAATTTTTTGATATCTTATTTAAAAATTTAATATCCTAAATGATAGATAATGGTATTTGATGTTATTGTGTGTAGTGAAAAATGTGGTAGGAAATGGTGTATGTTGTTTCCATTTGGACTTTATTGAGTGAGACTGAATGAGACAATATATTATTTTTTGGCCTCCCCTAACTATTAGGTGACAATCCATGTTTTCAGTATGCTTCCTCCCATAAGTTATTGTTGATGTCTTGAAATATTGTTGTTTATAATCTCTTATGTGAGAGGGGATGATATGAGATAATTATTCATGACCTCTTACGAGTGAGAGAAGAGTTTATGGGAATCGATATATGACCAACCCTAAGTGAGAGGCTATGGTATAATGCTTGTATATGACATGATATAAGATATATTGTGATACCGAACATTAACTGATAAGGTATCAATTATATTTAAAAAATTATAATAGAATGATAAGAATCTATTCATTCTTTCATTAGCCGATATAGATGGATTATGGAGTCTTGGGGTCCTGGACAGAACACAATGACCTGAATCATTTTCTTATAAATGAATCTTGTGTTATATTCCTATACATGACTATTTAATGAGAAAAACATGAAAAAATATATGTTTCTCATGGTCATTAACATGATCATAGTAGTGCTCACTTTGTGTTGGTGATTTGGGAACCCAAATGGGTAATTTCATTCAACCACTAATAGTATAAAAAACATTTGTGTTATTATATGGGTGTATATGTTCTTGTTTTATTTTATGATTGTGTATCTCTTGGATATACACATGTGGTTTAGATTTGGGAAATTATGGAGGCAATGTTTTTGGTAATATGATCATGTGAGTTGGGTCATGACCATTGTGGTTTTTTATTTTCAAATTTATTTTTCATTTGTATCTTCCCATGTTCCAAATTTTCAATTTATATTGATTATACTTGTCAGGTATATATACTAGAGGTAATTTTTTATTGTGATACATCATATTAAATGTTTAGTTATTTTATATGATGAACTAAGAGGGTATCTTATATCCATATTCATGTCTAATATTTTTGGGAAATCTATCATATGAATGAGTCATGTTTAATTTTATGTAGGTTCATACAAGGGATCCGATCTATTAATTTGAGAGTTTAGTTTT
Organism: Viscum album; assembly: GCA_963277665.1. NCBI lineage: Eukaryota > Viridiplantae > Streptophyta > Magnoliopsida > Santalales > Viscaceae > Viscum > Viscum album. The sequence goes on from OY728137.1 coordinate 1,911,671,290, forward strand.
CCAATGATTCTTTTATTCAATTGTTGGAAGTTGAAAACATCAAGAATACCGGGTGGTATCACTGACATCTATTTGCACACATTAATCTAGTTTTATTCTAGAAATTTGGTTTAGGGAATTATATTGATTTATCCTTAACTTATTTTAATCATTGAGTGTTATAGGTTATAACAAAATATTCATGTTTTCAAGGGAAGGAATTTATACCACCTTACCAAATATGTTCATAAGATACAAAATGAGTTTTGTATTCTGAATGTACCATAAATTATACCATATATATTTTTATACACTATGTGTTTATTATAATTGGGTTCATGTTTCATAGTTTTATTTCCTTATTTCCCAATGTAAGGAAATTTACTTAGCCTAAAACCCCCATACATAGATACATTTCCAATGGTATAATTTAATCTGTGTAATTCATAGGGGAGTTGGGTATGTTATTGACCATGTGATTTGATCATTTTAATAAAATATGGGATTTTTTATCTCATATGATGAGTAAAACATATTTTAATAACTCACATAAATTTTAAAAATATTTGTTATCCTCGATAGCATAGAAAACACACAATACTAATCTTAAAAGAATCACGAAATTTTGTTATTTTAAATATGAGTATTTTAACATAGCAGTTAAATTGATAGATATAAATAGTATTAAATAAATTAATATATATATATATATATGTATATTTCATATTGAATATAATTTTTTATATGTTCATTCAACTTTTTGTAAAGTAATATTATTCAAAAAAATATCTTCTTGCAAAATGATTTGTATTCATTTTTAAGAGAATATATTATAATTAGTTTCAATAAATCATATAAATTTTTTCTTGAAAAATTCACATAGTTATTGAAATCTTCTTATCAAATTTAACTGAGTGTGGGATTTTGGGTTTTCTCTGAAAATATATATTTTTCAATGAATAGTGAAAATAACAATTTTTTTGTAAAACTATCATTTCTTATCAGAAAATAATGCAATTTTCAACTAATATTACAATTTGAATTTTATTTCATGTATAATATGTGATAATATTTTATATTTAATCTAATTAATTACTATGAATCATATTTATAATGGTTATTAGTATAATATTGTTTTTGGGATTAAAAACCAATTTTTTCTGAAAACTTTTTTAAAGTGCACGATGTTTCTAAATTTTAATTGGTTAAAATAACCCAAAATAATGAATAATTTATTTATATTTATATAATACATATCTATAAGTATTAATATTAATTTATATTATTATTATTTTTAGAAAGCTTGATAATATAAATAATCTTGTGCTAGAAAATTTAATTTCATTAAAATCAATTTTTCTATCACGATGAAGGCTTAATTTTAAAATAGATTATGAAAAATATATTAACTAAATTAGTTAAAATGGAACTAAAATTCTGAATAATTATAATTTATTTTATCTAATAATGTCTAAATAATTTTTTCATAATAAATAGTTGATATAGTAAAAATATTTTACTGCGGTTAAAGTTGAAACTGGTTTACAGAGGTGTTGAACTGAAATGTAAAGGGTTAAAATAACATAAAAACATTACTAAATTATATTTATTTTTTATATTAAAACCTATATGATAATAATTATAGAAAAATACCCATTTATGTGCTTTTTTGGATGTGAGAAAAATGGGTAAACGATTCTATTTTCAAAATTATCCAAGTGTGTCCTCTCCCCACTTATAAAAGGCCTCCCCTTCTCTTCTCTAATTCACACATTCAAATATATTTCTCTCATAAAATACCTACCAAATTACCTTCTATAATACCCTAAAAATGACTTAGATATCCCATTCTCATCATAAATACATCCTATGAATGATTTCGTTAATAACATAATGATGTTGTACGAAGAAGAGGTATTGGGATTAACCGAACATTTTTAATTTATTTTCTTTGAAACCTCCATAAAATATTCATAACTTATGGTGATGTAATAAAAAAATATTTAATATATAATTATATTTTAATTTTGAAATTTAATTGATATCCTCTTCCATAAAATGGAAAATGAAAACATCATTCATGTGTACAGTGAACGATCACATCATGAACCGATATAAATATTTTTTCACTATCACCTCTCATGGCTTGTTATAATGATGGTTTTAAATTATATAAATGATAATTGTAACATAATTATACTTAATTAATAATTTTATGACATATTAATTGTTACATTACATTTTTTAGGGATACATAAATGTCTCTCGTGTGTATGGAAGACTATTCTTCCTAAATCGATCTGATTCATTTTACAGTAATAATTTTCAGAGTAGGTTATAATAAATGAATTTATGAATATATGTTTTATATATAAGTTAATTATTATATTTGTGATATATTTGACATTCATAAAATATAATATTTCATTTTATTTTTACATTTCCATTCATTGATAAATGATAACGCCATGAATGAGTACGATTGGATTATCATCTTCAAAAAGTGATGTTGTTTTTTTCATCACCAAATACAATGGATGATATATATATATATATGTATGTATTAAAATAAATTATATGATATTCGTGATATTTTAATTATTCTATAATTTAAATATAAAACATATATTATTTATATAGTAATTTCTGATAAATGGAAACATTACTCATGAAAATCTATGAACTACACTCTCCATTATTTAACATAGTTGATTTTTCAAAACCAAAATTCACAATTGGTATCAAAATTATAATTTATATATAAGTATTATTATTATTTCTAAAGTATTATTATGGTTATGATCGAATAATTACCTATTTACACTTTTTCAATTTACTAAATCAATTTTGAATGAATGAATGAAATTCTCTTAAAACATATGACATGGAAATAACAGGTTAAGTATTTAAATATTCCATTAAAATAATTAAAATAAATTATTTATTTATAATATATTATGAATTAAAAATATTTTCAACAAAATAATTATAATTTATATATGATTATTATATAAGAGATAAATTATAAACATGGAAAGTATGGACTCAAGGTGAGGGACTTCATCTCAATTTCCATTCGTTGAGGTCTATTTTAATAACATGAACCTAATTTATTTAAAATGATGTATATAAACAAACTTTTACATGTATTATCAAGAAAAAATCATTGATCGTGGAATTTTATGTTTTAATTTTAATTTTATCATCTAATGGGATTTGAAATTAATGTTTCAAAGGGGTAAGGAATTTAATAACTCAATTAATTTTCATTAGTTTTTTATTTCTTCATTGACTTTGATATTATAAGATTATTATTTTTAGTGTAGTTTTATTATATTATGTTTTATTTATACTTTTGTTACATGTATTTTTATTTGAGAGAGATAATAAATTAAATGACTATTTCACAATTCTGCGTTATAATCCTTTGAAGGGTTGCTTGTCTCAAATTTACTTCTTTAGGGAATATGTTATTCTATACACCTATTTTATATTATGATATATATATATATATATTCATATAGTTTGATATATTATATCCTGAATATATATTTTTTAGGATATTTAATATTTCATTTAATGTTATTCTTTTATAAGTATTACGATTGAAAATTTTAAAAAGTGGAAAAAGAATTTTCTTACAATATCCTTTTAAATATGGGAAGTTTATGCATCAATTTACAATTGAGAAAACTATTTAATAATTTTCTAACAAACCCTTTCATTCTATTATCTTTTACTTATTCTTGAAATATTTAATTAATAGTAAAAATTACCTCCATTAGTTCATAAAATAGTTGCTAATTTTTTAATAAAATATTAAATTGTTTCTATGTACAGTAGATAATCTATTTTATTGTAAAGGAATGATTAAAAAATATAATGTTTTATTTTTATTTTTTAAACTCATTTTTAAATTGAATTATATTTTTAAAATTTTTTATAAAATGAATCTTCCAACAACTATCCAAGCATTATATCTTTTTTAATTCTCTTACAAAAATATGAAAGGAAATTTCGTTTTTTACATATTCATCATGAATGGAACATTCCCCCCTCATGACAAATAAATTTTTTAATGAGTAATATTTTTTTCAATGTTTATTTTTGAATAAAATTATATTTTAATATTTTAGATTTTAAATAATTGTTTTCGTAAGGAAAATATTATTTTCTACAAAAAAAATATTCCCTATGACCATTCAAAATAAATTTCCATTTAATATTAGAAAAATGTTAAACAAAAATTCCATGTGGAAACCCATCACATCTAGAAAGGCCACTGTTCTTGTACCCACAATCAACATGTGAAAAGGACATAATGCCAACCACTAGCCTATGTAATATCCTAATTAGTATGACATAATTTTCCCCTCAAATTATTTGATGGAGAATGATAAATTTTATTTTGGGATAATATGTATATATATATATATATCAAAGAGATTGAAATTAGATTTAGTGATTATTTTCTTAACGTTGTTTCAAAAGAAATTCATGATTTTGGAAACCCAATATGAATAAATTAAACAAATCATTATGACATTTTATTTGATGAATAATTGTTGACTTATTTTTTTCTGTATTGGTGTTAATTAATGTTATTTAAAAGTATTAATAGTATATATTTTATATTATATTATTAATTAATAAACAATATGTGTATAATACTTTAGAAGCGATCGATGCTATTTGAAGATAAATGTTAAATCAATTTTAGAATAATATATGATCAGACCATTATTATATATTGGTCATAGTCAATGATATTTTGGATAATTTTATTGATTATTATTTATAAAATGATATATGAATATAATTGGGTGTTATGTTTTATATCTTGGATATTAAAATTGCATATCATAATATGATGGTTTATTTTGGGAATTGTCTTACCTTATTCAAACCATTTTGTATTGGGATAATTTATAAAGTCATAAATAATTTCAAGTAATACTTCTATGGTTTTGGAATCCAATAAAATTACATTTTTGTGATTCATGCATGATTTTTTTTCCCAAATACTCTTATTTTGGAGAAAAATAATATATTTTAGTAAAATTTGTATAAAGGATGATATTAAACTTATCATGTAACTATATTTTTATATGCTCTAAGTATATACATTTATCAATTGATAAACCCTTGAAAATGATCCTCAAAATTAACATTTTATATTTTTATGTTAATTTTCAAGGAAATTATGTTCTATTGTATAACTCTTTGGTTATGGGTTTTGTAGATATTGAATACCTCAAGGTCATTAACTTTCCTGTAATCAATGATCTCTATCAGTATTCATCATTAATTTTTAATTATTCTATTCATATATCTCATAAAAAAAATCACTTCCCACCAATCTTATCCAATTTTGAAATATATTATGTTTATTTCTATATTACCTTAATTATTTCTATTTCTTTTATCAAGAGGGTATTTTATTGACAATATTTACGATGCTAGTTTTCAAAATAAAGTGTTTTCAATTGTCAAAACATTAATTATCTAGATCGTGATGAAATTGGAATAGTGAAGTTTATTAAGTGGGGGATAATTTTACACCAATGTGTTTTAAGAAATGAATCTATGCTAAATCACATACAATACACACAATAATTAGCATTAATAAATAATAATATAATATTCTTATAAATATGACCATTATATCCAATACGTTAAATTTTTTAGTATAAAAAATATTGTCTTTTTTATAATATATATATATATATATAGTTACTAATCAATATAAATTTATTAATAAATTCATAGTAACTAATCATTATATGTTTTGTAATGTATGTTTAATTATCAAAAATACATATTCATTAAAAATGTTTTTTTTTGTTTCTATAAAAAATATTATAATTAATGTATAGAAATTTTTTAATAATTATTTGAGAACGTGATTTTTTTTAAAAAATAAGCATAAAAAAGTTACATAGGGTAAAATTTAGGTTTTTTTTCTAAAAATATGGATTTTTCCAATTATAGTAAAAACATTGATTTTTGGAAAAATCTCATTTCCTACAAATAGCTTAAATAATTGAAATTTTCCATTATGCTTTAAATTTTATTTAATTTGTCATAATAATTATTTAATTATATTTCATATAATTAATTATATTTATTTTATATTTATACTAAATTTTAGTATATGTTTAATTTTTGTTTAAAAATGTATTTTTTCTAAATGATGTTTTTAAGTGCATAATGTTTCTCCATTTAATTAATTAAAATATCACCTAATGTGGATATATTTAAAATATATATATATATATATATTATATCTATAAGTACTAATTTAAATTGATATAATTATTATTATCCGTCATAGATCTACAATAAAATCATCTTATGATAAAAAAATATATATCTTGAAAAAACAAATTACATCATGTTTGTCAGTTATATTTAAAATTAAAATATACCACCTCATTGAATATATTTTTATAAAAATGATTTCTATATTTTTAATCATCATAATTTAAATTATATTATATGTTCAGCTTAATTTGTTTCGTTCTGTATAGTGAAAATAGAAAAAATATTTCACCATTCTTAAAGTGACACCGTGTTGATGAGGGGATAAAATAAAAACAATACGGGTTAAACTGTCCAAATAAACATATATAAAATATACATTTTAGCCATATTTATACATTAACTCATAAAAGGATCATTAAAAGTTCATATTTTTGTTGTTTTTAATTTAAATAAAATGGTTACACCTTTTTACTTTTAAAAGATTCTAAGGGTTCCCTGTCCCACACTTATAATAGGATACCCCTTCTCCTTTCGCCTTCACACCATAAAATCATTTTGGGATAGAAAATAACATTCCAAAAAATTACATAGTTATTTAACCATAACTTAGACACCTTTTATTTCATAAATCCATCTTAATAAGGCTTTTGAGGTAACCTAATATGTTTATCTGAAGAAGAGGTATAAAACATAATCGAGGGTTTTTATTTCATTTCATCTTCCAAATACATAAAATTTTATTTAATTATGATAAAATAATATCACAAGTATATCACATATTTTTATATATTATTATTTTAATAAAATAACCAAAATCAATCTTCACATCCATCAAATGGAAATCTAAATCAGCATTCATGAGTACGGTGGACTACAGCCCCACGAACATATTTAATTATTTTTTCTACATCGCTTCTCATAGATTATTATAAATAAGTATTTAATGTAATTATATTATATTTTTATAATAAGTTTACTTATATAATAATTATATCACAAATTCCTTATTACTTTTCATTACATGGGGGGATACAATAATGTCGATCATGTGTACAGCTGACTACTGTCTCGTGAAGCGATGCATATCATTTTTCACCAACTCATTTTCATGAAGGTTAATAAGGATAAATTTAATTTATAAATGTGATATAATTGAAATAACTAAAATATTAATTATATATTTATCATTATTAAAATATAATTTAATATTTATGTTTTACATATCCATTTATTGAGAAATGAAAACATCATTTTTGCGTTTGAATGTACTACCACATCTATGAGGCGATGTGATAATTTTTTCATCACCAAAACCCATGATGATGTATATATAACTGAATTGAATGAAATAATATGATACTTTTTATATTTTTTCATTTATTAAATATTATATAATACTTTTATTATTTATATAATCATCATTGACAAATGGAAATGTTACTCATTTTTACGCATGAACTGTCATCTCTATGATAGTAAAGTGGTAAATTTTTTGAGATGATCATTAATGATTACTTTTAAATGTTTAATTTATGTAAAATGGTGAATATTATATCTTTATTATTAGTCTATAGATTATATAACTATGAAATCATTATCCTTTAGCAAAACAATAACTTTGTTTTTAAAAAATTAAGAAAACATCCTAAAAAATGACATGGACTTAAATGATTATGTATTTCTAAAATCATCAAAATAAATGAATTAAATTATTAAAATAAAATTTTTTAAAACTAGAATTTTTTCATATGAAATTAGATAAATTATATGAGAGTTTTATAAATGAGTTAAATGATATATAAATATTTTCTCAACTCAAGGTAAGGGACTTCATCTCATTTTCATTTTATTGAGGAATATTTTGATTTCATGTTCAATATTTATTTAATATAGTTTATCTACCCTATTCACTTGTAGTCTCCTGAATACTTTATAAAAAATGTTTTTTAATATTCAATTTGAATTATATCAACGGAGAGGATTTTACATGAATGTTAAAAAGTGGTAAAAAATTTCATAACTCATTTTATTTTAATTGGATTATAATAATTATTAATTTTCATTTACATTATCAGATTTGGTCTGTGATGATATTCTATTATCTTATTTTTTATTTAAAATTGTTTTATTTGATTTTTTATTAGATACACATAATCTATTTATTGATTAATTGCCACTTCAATATTATGGTCATTGTAATGTTTTCTTATCTCAAATTTTCTTCATGGTGAAATATGTTATGCTATACAACTATATTATTTTCTAAGGTGTATCTAATGGCTAATTTATATATTATATCATGAATTTCCTTATTTTCATGAATTATAATGTTTCGTTGGAATTTATTCATTCAATAGGCTTGTTATCAAAATGTTACCAATTTGGAAAAAGCATTATAATACAATCTCATTTTTTATTATAATTATTTGTACACTAATTTCCATTAACAGAAATTCACTAATAACTATACAATAATGCAATTTAATTTTATTATCCCCAATTTATTTAGGAAATTTTCATGTAATATTACCATTTTCCTTGATTTTTTACTTAAAATGGTTGGGAAATTGTTTTTATCAAAACATGACTTTAATCCCCTCTTCAGTCCAAAATTCATTTTCACCCAAATCAATGTTTTATTAAAATGTTATAATTTTTATGTATTATTATTTAATGAAATTTTTATCTATAATTTTATTTTTATCAAATTTTTTTAATGAAATCCACCTGACATATTCAAAACAATCTAATTTTTTAATTTTCCTATAAATATGTGAAAGTAGGCATTATTTTTATTTTATATGGCCGGAATGAAACATTCTGCTGCAATGATTACAAAATTTGTTAAATTATACTTTTTACTTTTTAATGATTGTTTTCAAATAAAAGTGTTTCGTTAATGCTTGAAAAATTATTATATTTTAAATATAGTTTCCAAAATTTAATGGTTATTTTACTCAACAAATGTTCCAAGTGGTCATTTAAAATAATTTTCCATTTAATATGAAATCATTAAATGTTATTGAAAGTGAAAGTGCTATTTTCCTCATGAATGTATTAATTATATTCTAATGGTCTATCCATTTATCTTTATCAATGACCTTTTATGTTACTCATTCCCTACTAGGATACAATGAAATGATACGATCCTTATTATTTATCTGAATGGATTATTTTTCTCTCAAGAGATTCTCATGGAACCCATTTCATTACCAAGATTTTATTAAGTTATAAAAGGGATAATGATAATTTTAGTTTTTTATAATAAAATTAATACATATTGTACATTATTCATGTTGTGGTTCATAAAAATTTCTTATATGAAAGGTTGATCCCCATTATAGCACATGGGTGATCCTTATATTAATTATATATTTGGTGATCCCAAATTCCCCCATGTGAGCCAGATATTATTTCTTTGATGGGTGCATCGAGATTTATTTCCAATAAAATTGGTAATATTCCCCTTAATTAGAGGTAATAAGTGCGTAGTTGATGAATTTTCTCTCCAATGTATTTAAATAGGATCCAGATAATTCAAAAATGGGTTTAAAATGGCGATGAAGATAATGTTCCAAAGAAATAAACAAGTATTCCTTATTATTTATATTATTTTTATGAATTAATTTGATCATTATTGAAATCTTAGGGTTTATAATTATTGATAATAATTAATATTTCCTTTATTAATTCTTTATCCCTTGTTTCATGATTGATGATCCTACTATAAATGGGTATGAAGACTCCCATGTTATACTCATGCACATTTCATGTGTCATCATAACCTTATTCTCATCTAATTATCACTGATGAAATTCAATAGGTAATGATTATGTTTACACTTATTGATAATTTTATCACACCCTTATTACATTTCTTCTTTAATAGGTTTTTAGAAATGATGATAAAAATTTTTTTATAGAAAGGTTTCTAAAATGATGAAAATTGTAAAAGATGTTGAAGTCTTTATATGAAATATAAAAAGATTATTATAGTGTTTAAAATAATCCTTTGAATTAATATGTATTGTTTGGGTAATATTTTTTTCCTAATTTTATAAACCATTAAATATAAAAGGTATTTGGTTATTTATGTTGTCCAGTTTTTTTGATGTTCCATGTTTTGGATGAAGAAAATAAAGTCACAGTCATTGGTATCAAATATATAAATGAAATGAAGAATCATTGTATTTTGGAGTATGTTTTTAAGAATTTTATACATGTTTCTATTCTATGATAGAAAAAAAGAGTGTACGACTATATATAGAAAGGTTATATGATGTTCACATTTATTGTATGCAGGGTATTCCATGAACTTATCCATTTAGGTCAATGACAGATGATGTTTTTATATTTATATTTATTTCATGCTGAATAATTAAAGAGTTTGTTAGTAGTTATAATAGATTGATATACTTTGTGTCGAATGGTATCTCGACATCTAGGAAAATGGGGTCATATGGAAAATTCATTTTTATATATGATACAAAAAGTGGAAGTAAAAATTAAAAAACATGTTTTTGATCATTATCACACCATATACCTTCCTTACATTATTAGTTGGTAGATTTATCAAGATATTCCCTATTTCCAAATTCATATGTGATATATATTAAAATTTATCTAACTATATGATATAGGTTTACAATTCGGAATAACATTTTTTTTGAAAAAATACATGTTTTAGGATTTTACAGGTATATCATTTCATATGACTTGATGATATCAGATAATTTTTTTACTAAGCATATAATTTTTTATGCTATAAATATTTTTCAAAGCAAGGATGAGAAATATTGTACAATTCACGTGGTATAAATACATTCATGGGGGTAAAAGAATGTTAAGTATAAATTTTTAAATCTCTTCCACATAAATGGAATCATAGATCATAAATATTTTATATGATAAAAAATTATATTGAATCAAATAAATTTATATGATAAATTCCTTAAAATAATAGGATAAAGGATAAAAATTGTTTATAACCATTAGTACCAAAAAATGATTCAAAACATTTGAGTAAAGTCATTTAATTCTTAATGATAATCTCAGAGACCTATATAAATTTTTTCTATGAAATGAAATAACATATGCGGTTTTGAATTGTATCTCCCAATATGATGCTCTCTTTCCCCTTCCTTCTTTTCATCGAGTGGAACTATCATATGGAAGGAGTTTAGAACATTTTAACTAAATTTTTGGTGTGATTGAGGTTTTCCAGTAGATATATCATATATAATTCTGTCCTTAAAATTATTATTATATTTCATCATCAAATATATGGTTGAAGACAGATGGTAATCCAAATCCATTTTAAGGTATACACATATTTTCTTTATTTTTGTTAAATTTATTTCATTGTATAGCATGGAGATCCCCAATTTGGGTTTCCTTATTATTTTTCATTACATTAGTAATTTTTATTTGATCCTTATAACCATATTAGTTCAATCCAACCATAACCAAATAATGTATAAAAGATGGAGAGAGAGATAGGAAGTATTCATCTATTCATATGACACACATCGTAGATAATGGGGGTATACTCAAATCCTATATTCTTAGATTGGTAACAGTATGGTTACTAAACTATGGGTTTGGTGTAAGATGAACAATAAGATGTAAAATGTATTTATATAAAAAAACATTCTTCCTAGATTCATATAGTCTTCTGATCACAACACCTCAAAAATCACAGTTTTCGTTCACATGACCATTACATCTGAATAACAAAATCATTAACCTCCAACCACACAAAAAGAACTGTATAAACCACAAAAATTTCACACCATCATCCCTTTTATATTTCGATACCCCTTTCTATTTTATCAAATAATTAAATTACATAAGAATTTTTAGTTAAAAAAATTACCACATTTTACTCACATAATATTAATTATGACTATACAAAACAACATTTATTCTGTATAACCCATTCTATTTTCACATTTATTCAATTATTTCAGTTTGTTTCAACATCCCCTGGAAACTACAAGACGAAAAATATGTCAACATACACCCTTGGATCCCACAACATCACCATTACCACTCGCACAATAAATAACTATACTATGATAAATCAACAAGTATTACATAAATTAAAACATTTGACAAAAATATAAATATATGTAATGAAAAACATTAATCTAACATTTTCCCACAACCATATCCAATAAAACAACTAAAAATTTGTAATCAAAAAAATATGAAAAATACCCCATATTACAACTTTGTATTATTTATTTAACAATTTATAAAAAAAAATCACTATTAAGAAAGAATAATAAATTTACATTTCCTTTAATTTGTTACAAATTTTATGTAATTTAAACTATTTTAAAAATATTTCATCATTATAGTAAAAACCATGTGGAAAAAATAAATTAAAAATTTAAATCAAATTTCATCAATAACACTATAGAATAAAAAAATTGTAAACGATATAAACATGATTTGTTAGGATGGTATGTGAATGAGTATGATATACTCTATAATACCAAACGTAGGATCTAAATAAGAATGAGATTCTTAGATACATGAGGGGGGTGAATTGTACCTTTAAAAATTTCCCTAAGGAAATTTTGGGATGGTTATGTTTAACAAGGTTAAACAAGATAATTCACAAGTCCTCTATAAGTTTTATAGACTTTCTTGATTCCGGAAATGTGATTCCAGAAATGAAACTTAACAAAAGTCTACAACTACTATGATTCTACCTTAAAACGTATAGAATTTAACTAAATCGGAGTACAAGTAAGGATGTATAAAAAAGTTATACTTTCCTTAACAATACAAAATTCATAGTGGAAAACAAAGTAATAACACTACAAGTAACATACAATAACTCTTTTAACCCAAAGAGAAGGGTATTCAACAACCTTAGATAAAGGTCCCTTGATATATACTTTCATGAAATTATGTCGTACCGACACTAGGTTAAGCCCTCAATACGAAGATCGGAGTCTGTCTTGCTATCCCCACAAGCCCTCAACTATCAGGTAGTCAGCACCTCTATCTTCCTCAGCAAGGAAGCCCTCATCATCATGGTGTTTGAACCTTTGTCTTCCTATCCCTGGAATCCCTCAATTGTACACATCAACAATCGGAGTCTCACGAAGAAAATCTGCAAAAGGAAAATTTTGAACAAGCCGTTCAAACTTTCTACACAAATACTGAGAGTTGATAAGAGCCTCTCTATCTAGAAATCACTTCAACATCATGTAATCACATATGTCAGAGTTCTTTCAATGTTATATCTTCTTTTCAAATGATCTCATATTTATAGGAGAAGCTCTAACGGTCGGCTCCCTCCTCCAACAGACATATTTTTCCTTGAATTTCGGAGGGACCTGTATACATGTCACTCAACCAATGTTTAGTCAATACCTGAAAGCAAGACATCGTTTTGTAATGAAACAAGTGTAAGCATAAGTAAAACTGATGTTTATAATGTACTCATATAAAAGTTTAGAGTCTAACCAAAATGGAATTCGGAGTCTATAATGAAGAGATATTCAGATTCTATTTTGTAGGAATTCATAACTTGAATTCTGTAGATATTCAGAGTCGGAATTTCATGGAAATTCGGAGTCTGGTTTCACCAGTATTCAGAACTTGAACTTACAGAGTTCAGAGTCAAAATCATAGATGTTTGGAGTTGAACTCATAGAATTTCGGAGTCGAACTCATAGATGTTCAGAGTATAACTCATAGAAGTTTGGAGTCAAACTAGTAGGAGTTCGGAATATAACTAGTAGAGTTTCTGAGTCGAACTCAAAGAAGTTCGGAGTCCATAATTTGGAGTGGAAATTCATGAGAGTTCTTATCCATAATTCAAATTGGAACTACATGAGAGTTAGTATCCAGAATTTGGAGTTAAACTTCATCAGAGTTCGTATCCGGAAGTCGGAGTTGAACTTAATCAAATTTCGTATCCAAAATTCAGAGTTGAACATCATTAGAGTTCATATCCAGAATTTGGAGTTGAACTTCATTAGAGTTCGTATCCAGAATTTGGATCCTAAAACATAATGCTTCATGTCTAAGTATTATATGATTCCAAGGTTTTAAATATGAATCTTATTTTTATACATAAGAAAAATATTGATATGAACAATGAAAACATGGTAGGGGTAAATTACATTGGTAAGGAAATTTTCCTTATAGAAGTAAAATATATATTTGCTTAAGTATAAGGTGACTGTGATTTTCAAAACAATAAGCAATGGAAAAGTCATAAGAAAAACCTTATTGACTCAAAAATATCCCCCTTTTTGGAAAGCAAAAACAACCTTTCGAAAAAGAATATAAGGACTTAGAAAAAATTTCATTAGACTTTGAGATTAAAACTTATCTCCCTTTGTTCATAGATGATGGTGAATAAAATAAAATCCCCCTTAGGCTATGAAACTCTAAGGAATGTATTCTGGATTTCCGGAATGGAGTTTTCATTATCATGGGAATGAAAAACATTGTAATGAGAATCTCCCCCTTACTTAAGGATAGTTCTTAACAGAGAAATTTTTCTTCTCCCTTTTAGATTTTTCCTTCTCCCCCTTTTGAGTAGTTCTTTTTTCCTTCTCCCCCTTTGTGATTTTCAAAAATAATTTAAGGAAATGGAAATGAAATAAAGTATCTGAAACATTAGTACATAATAACACAAGATACAACCAACTAGAGATTTCATTATAATTGAAATAATTTTTACAAGGAAAGACATTACAACAAAAAATTAGATCGGTCTATTTGTCTTCCGTTTCCTTGGGGATTAACTTCTTCAATAGGGGTTTCAGCTTCTTCAAGTCTTTTTGGTCCTCATCAGCTTGTTTTTATAAGGATTTAATCCCTTCATATTGAGCGTTCAGAGCCACAGACTGTGCCTTAAAAATTTCATAATACTTCATAAGCTCCTCTTCGATCTCAATATGGAGATCTCTTTCCCCTTTCCCAGTTTTGAGCAACTGAGTTAAGCTTCCCATTCAGACCCCTCAACTGTTGATTCAATGAATTTTTCTCAAGGGTCATCTTATCCCGAAGATTCTTCATTTTGGAATCCCCAGTGTCAAAAGCTTCTTTTACATCATTCTGAAATTGATCAAGCTCTTCCATGTCATCATAAATTTTATTTGACCATAGAGTGGCTTTGCTGCAAGATTTTCTGTGAACATCATAATTGATTAGAAAATTTCTATGCTCAGTCTCAATCGTCACACACTTGTCCATCACCATGGATACAGATTCTGATTTCTGATCTAGGCTGTGTTGAAGAATCTGGAATTTGGGGTCTATAGTAGGAAAGATCGGAATTGTATCCACTAATTTCTTCAATGATTCAACAACAAAATCCTGTCCAAGTGCTGATGATTCTGAATCATACACCTTGATTGGGGATTTTTCTTCTTCAATTTCCACCAAATTTCTTCTTGAAGAGCCAACTACATCCTTTCTCTTTATTATATCTTTTGTTAGAGTGTCCATAATCACTTTCTTACCCTTATCATCTTTCGGAATGGGTTCCTCATCAGGATACTCTTCCTCACTTTCAGATAGTTGAACTATCTTGTCTTCATCAGGTTTCTCCTTCCCTTGTCCTTCTTCAAGAAAGTTATTCTCATTGCTTTCTTCCTCAGATAATTCATTCTATTTCTCTTCTTTTTTGTCTTTATCATTCTTACCTTCTTCCTCACATCACATTCCGGGAGTGACTAGCTTCGAGGACTTGGCCTCAGATGTTCGGAGTGGTAGATTTTCTGATGGATTTTCCTTCTCTTGATATTCCTCAACATGTTTAATCAAGTCATCTAGATCACCACTATCTTCTTATTCTACTACTTCTTCTTCTTCTACTTCATCATCTTCTTCTACTCTTTCAACAACTTCTCTATCTTTAGGTTTTTCTAGAGTGAAGTAGTTTTTTCCAGGGGTCTCCGGAAATGGTTGAACAACAAAAGTTTCTAGTACGGAAATCTTTTCAGAATCTACTTCAGTGTCTCTCAAAAGGGATTGTAAAACTTCTTCTTCAGACATCTTCTTCTTCATCTTCTTTTCCTTTTTCTACCTTTTCAAGGTATTCATCAGTCTTCTCCCTTAAGGATTTAGCTTCAGCAGGGTCCAATCTGAACTGATGTTCCCTTTCTTTCCTTTTCTCCTTATATTCCCTCCATTTAGCAACCACCTCATGTTGATATGCATTCTGTTTCTTCATCTTGGGAGGTGCAGATTGGGTTTCCTTGTATTTAGAGGTCTTGTCTTTAGCCACCTCTTCCTTCAGCTTCTTCTTCATCCCTGCCTTCTTAGATGGTTCAACATTCTCTACATTTTCCGAAACTTCTTCTGCCTCCTCCTCTTGCAGATCATAAAACTCACCAGACTATTTTGAAAAACTGACTTTCATCCTCTTTAAGGTGTCATCACTAATCTGCATCACATTACAATTACTCACTGTGGAATTGCAAGCAACATTAAAAGATTCAAGACACCGAATAATTAGTTTGGAGAGAAGAGCATGATACATAATAATTTGAGCTTTTAATGTCCCATTATTGATTTTCTGAAATGTAATAAGAATGTCCCTCATTAGATTTATCATTCATAGATTTACCAAGAAATTCATGATGTAAATATCACTTTTCTTTAGGTTATGGTTATCACCTCTTCTCAGAACGAAAAAACCTTGAACCCACAACTGTAGAATCCATTTTTTGGTGGAGTGATGGGAAATCATTGTTGTTTTGTCAACTTAGAGTCCAAGGCATTCTATTGCCTTCACTTTGTTGAAACTTCCCTGAACATCCGGTAACTTATGTGAACAAAATTCGGCTTCACCATCGTATGATAATCCCACCAATCTTGTAGGCTTGGTTTAATAAATCTTGAAAGCCTTTCCATAGCTCATAAAAGAGAATTTTTCTCTGCCATCTTCTTCATAGAAGGAAACAGACTCATAAAATTCTACACGAAAATCCATATAAACAATATCCTGACCCTTTTTCTTTGATATTCAAAAATATTCCCATCCATTTAACTTGATATCATTAGTAATAAGAGAATCATACTTACTAAAAACGTTCGAATGGACCAACCATTCCCTGTAGACTAACCAACTTGAGATTGGTTAGATAATAGACATTTCTTGTGAAGTGTCTTTTACAGACATCTGGAATGAAGGAGCACTAAATGATATAGAACGAGCTTTAAGAACTGAGGTAGAGTTTCAACATGCCAGAGCTTGAAATCGACGTGGGACAACTATCGAGGGTCCCCTTTATATAGGAGATGGTGGTAATCGTTCACCTTCCAAAACCAATATGATGGTTGGAAAACTCTCCGATCTGATCTGACAGTTGAAAACATACCCTAAAAGAAATATTGAATCCAATCTTTTGAGGTTTTAAAAAAATTTGGATTTAAGAAGAAATGAATCCAAAAAATTTAAAAACAAAGGAAACTACCAGAAAGTAAATGTGACTACAAAAAGTTAAGTAAGGAAATCATACCTTTCGAATTGGATAGGAAGATTATTCAAAATAGGAGATATTCTTCTTGAAGAAAATTTGACTACGAAAAACTCATTACAAAAAAGTTTTATTGAAATAACTTGGAGTACCAAAACTCTAGTACAAAACGTATGAGTATGAAAATTCCCATTACGAAAATTCTCATTATGAAAATTCTCATTACGAAAATTCTCATTACGAAAATTCTCATTAAAAATATTTCTAGTACAAGAACTTCATTAAAAAAATTTCTAGTATGAAAGCTTCATTACAAAAATTTCCTGCACGAAATTTTCACTACAAAAAATTCCAGTACGAAAACTTCATTATGAAAATTTCCAGTGTGAAAACTTCAATACGAAAATTTAAAAAAACTGAAAATTTTACAAAGCTTACAAGGATATGTACTCCCCCTATGAAAAGGATTTTATTACTGTAAGGAAAAAGGTTCAATAAGAAGTTAATGATGGAATATTACCTCATAGTTATCATCCTTAACATCTGTTTAATGTATTAAAATATATCAGAGGGTAATGATTTTGTGAAAATATCTACAAGTTGATCTTGTGTTCCGATAAATTGAAGAATGATATATCCTTTAAGTGTGTGTTCCCGAAGAAAGTGATGCCTAATATCTATGTGCTTTATATGAGAGTGATGTGCAGGGTTTTTACTAAGGGAAATGGCACTTGTGTTATCACACAAAATTTGAGTCTTAGTGAAACTCAATCAATAATCTGTGAGTGTGTGTTGCATCCACAACACTTGAGCACAACAACTTCTAGCTGCTACATATTCAGCTTCAATAGTGGAGAGGGCTACAGAATGTTGCTTCTTGCAAGACCAAGAAACTAATGAATCTACTATAAAATGACAAGTTCAGGATGTACTCTTCTATATATTCTACATCAACCAAAGTTAGCATCCAAAAAACATTTTAAGATAAAATAATTTCCAGAATTATAAAATAGTCCTAGATCTATGCTTCCCTTTATGTAGCGAAAAATTCTTCTCACTTCCTTTATATGAGATTACATAGGATTGAATTGAAATCTTATACATAAGCATACTGAAAACAATAAGTCTGGTCGACTAGCAATCAAGTAAAGTAGACTTCCTATCATAACTATGAAAGATGTTTGATCTAGTGGTTTCCTAGCTTCATCATGATCAAGTGTGTTTAAGGTGCCTATATGAGTACTTATTCTTTTAATTTTATCAAAACCATACTCTTTAATAATAAAATTAATATACTTATGTTGGAATATGTATATTCCTTCTGGTTTTTGAGAAATTTGAAAACGAAGGAAAAATGTTAACTCACCCATCATTTTCATTTCAAACTCAGATTTTATTATATTCGCAAAGGAATGGGTTCATGATTGTTGAGTTGAACCAAATATAATGTCATCAACATAAATTTGAACTATCAAAACAATTTTCTTATCTTTCATTATGAAAATATTTGGATCTGAATTTCCCTTTACATAGTTATTCTGAAACAAAAAAATCTTGTAAGTCTATCATACCAAGCTCAAGGGGCTTGTTTAAGTCCATACAAAGCTTTGGTAAGTATAAAAACATGATCATGATGTTTTTTATATTCAATTCAAGGAGGATGTTCAACTAAAACATCCTCTTGAACATAACCATTATGGAAAGCACATTTTACATCCATTTGAAAAATAATGAAATTGAAGAATGCTGCAAAGGAATGTAAAATACGAATATATTCAAGTCTAGCTACTGGATTATAAGTTTATTCATAGTCTATTACTTCTTGCTGATTATAGCCTTTAGTAACCAATCTAGCTTTATTTCTTATGATGATTCCATTTTCAACACTCATGTTTCTAAAGACCCATTTTACTCCAATAAGAGAAGTTTCCTTAGGACTTTCAACCAAGGTCCAAACATTATTCCTTTCGAATTCACTTAGTTAATCTTACATGGAATTAATCCAATCATCATCACTTAAAGCATCATCAGTGCTATTTGGTTCCAATTGGGAATGGAATGCTAGATGCTCTACATCATTTCTTAGGGAACATCTAGTCCTTACAGGTTGATTCACATCACCAATTATACTATCACTGGGATGATTCTTAAGAAACGAATGATTTGGGTTTTGTAAAACATGTTCATCAATATAGCTTAGGAAATCTTCTGGGGTAAATGTTTCAGAAGTATCTTCAAGAACATTTTCCTTATCAAGATGATTTTTTATAAATAGTTGATAATCAGTTTTTGAAAACACAACCGAGGATGTTGGTTGGGGTTGTTTGAAAACAAAAGGATTAATTTCATCAAATTTGACATGTACTGTCTCTTCAACAGTACAAGTGTTTTTTTAAATACTCTATAAGCCTTTGAAGTTGTGGAGTAGACTATGAAAATTCCTTTATTTGATTTTAGTGGGAATTTTTTTGAGTTATCTTTAATATTAAAAATGAATACCTTGCAACCAAAAACCTTAAAGTAGGAAAGTCTAGGTTTTCTACCATTCCATAACTCATAAAGAGTTTTATTAAGAAAAGGTCTAATTAAAACTTGATTTATAGTGTAACAAGCAGTACATACAACTTCAGCCCAAAAATGTTTAGCTATAGAATACTCACTCAACATGGTTCTAGTTATCTCTTGAAGAATTCTATTTCTTCTTTCAACAACGCCATTGTGTTGAGGTGTTCTAGGTGCTGAGAAGTTGTGATTAATACCTTTTCTACTACAAAATGTTTCGAAATCAGAATTTTGAAATTATACTCCATGATCACTATGAATAGTTTTCAATGGAAGTTTTTTCTCATTTTTTACTTGGGCTCTAAATCCATTGAAATCAGAAAAAGCTTCAGACTGCTTTGCTAGAAAATAGACCCACATAAATATTGTGTAATTGTCAACCAAAACAAATACATAGTAGTTTCTCCCAATGCTTCCAGTTTGTGTTGGACCAAAAAGATCCCTATTCACTTGATGTAATGCATCAGTTGTTGAGACTTTAGTGAATTATTTTAAACTTGACTAATGTTTCTTGCCATATTGACAAGGGTCACAAACTTTTGAATAATTAAATTTATGCTCGGGTAGATCCTTAACTAATCTTTTCTTAGAGAGTTTTCATATGTTTCTAATGTTACAGTGTCCTAAACTTCTATGCCACAACCAAGAATGATCTTCTATTGCACTAAGGCAAGGTAATTCTTGGCTCATAAGGTCTTCTATGTTCAAATTGTAAACATTCTCTTTCCTATCGGTAGAAAGAATAAATTTATCCTTGGAATTGTGTACTAAGTACTTATCATTCATAAAATTCACAGGGTATCCTTCATCACATAATTGACTTATGCTTATGAGGTTGTGCTTAAGACCCTTAATAAATAAAACATTTGAAATTATTGTTTTTCCAAGAAGAACAATGTTACCTATACCAATAATTTCTCCCTGAGTGTTATCTCTGAAAGTTATTATTCCTCCTTTAATCTTGATAATATTTTCAAAATAGTTTTTGTTACCAGTCATATGCTAGGAACATCCATTATCAATGTACCATGTATTGCTGTTGGTACTTTCCCTATTTTCATGAAAATATGAAAAAGTTAGGTTTTCAGAATCTAGAGTTTCTTGGATCTAGAAATTTCAGAAAGAAAAATTGTGGGTACCTACATGTTCTTGGAAAAATAATCCTTATGAAATCATAATGATTGGGTTTTGTTTAAGGAACAATTATTTGTCCAGTGACCACCACACTGAAACTTTGTGCAGAATGGGGCACTTTGAGCAACAATGTAGTTGTTATTAAAAATCTATTTAGAACTTGTGTAACCAAAACCAGAAGTATTCATTTAAGGTTGGATTTGTGAATAAATTTTATCAAAATTTTCATTACCTAGTGTAATGTTTGACAAACACTTAATCAAAAAAAATATTTTGGATTTGAATTTAATAACTAAGTTTTTCTCTTCAAAAACATTTGAACTAGAGCTAGGTTCGAAAACATTTTTCTTATAAATTACATTTTCATGATATTTTGAATGTTTCTTCTTCGCAGAACATACTTCCTAAAGATTTTTTGTAATACATTCAAAATGAGAATTTTTCTTATCAAGATATTTAGAAAGATCTGATATTTCCTTAGTAATAATAGTATTCATATAATTCTCTTTATCGTGTTTTTTCATGAGTTTTGAATTATCAGTTTCAAGATGTTTGGAAAACCTAGAAACTTCTTCATAGGTAGGTAATTTATTATCTTCATCAGAAAAGGATTCTTCATCTATAGAGTTATAATATTTACTATCATTAGCATTTAAAGAAATATTGGTCATTGATTCAGCATTGTGTACCTTAGCCATCAAGAAATGATTATCAATAGGTAGCATGGCTAAAAGACTATGATTGTTTTTTCCAGAAGATTCATAATTCAATGATTCAACTGAGGAGTCTCCACCACTGGCACACCATGTGTCATTGGATTTCAACACTTTATTAGCTTTGAACTAGTAATACCTTTTTCTATTTTTCTCAGAATGCCTTTGTTTTTTTCTCTTAAGCATAGGGAAATCGGGTCTTATGTGTCCAGCTCTCTTACATTCATATCATGTGACCTCTGAATCTTTCTTATCTTTCATTTCCTTCTTCTTGTACTTGGATTTGAAATTTCTCTATCCAGCTATCTTGTTCATCCTTCGAGAAAGGTTTGCTAATTCATTTTCTAAGGACTCAATTCCACTTGAATCGAATTGGATAATAACCTTCTTAGACATGGATCTAGTAACCCTCTTAGTAGTCTTGGCTTTCATATGATTGGAAGTAGTATTAAAAGGTACACTTCCATTTCCATTCTTCTTCTTCACAATATCTGCATCTCTCTTCATTCTAGTCTCATGCTATAGAAGACTTCCAAACAACTCATCAACGGTAATCTAAGTAACCTTTATATTCTCATCAATTGCAGTCCTTTTAGATTCCCACTCATTTGGCATGATTTTGATGATCTTGTCAACAAGGGATCCATCATTTAGACCTTTCACACCCATTTATTGTAGGTAATTCACTATTTTCATGAATCTATGTTGTACTTTTCATATGGGTTCACCATAAGGAAAACTAAAACCATGATATTCATCTCTAAGCATTGCTATTCTAGTCTCAATTACTTTGGATGTACCAAAATGAGTAACTTCATGTTTCCTCCATATAGAATTTTCTTCTTCACAAGAAGAAATTTGGCTATATATTTATTTCTAGTCATTGAACAATGTAATGTATTGAGTACCTTATAGTTTAGTTGGTATTCATGCTTTTTGTGATTTGTAAAGGCAATAACTTCTTTATCAGGAATTTTTTATCCACCAGTAATCATAAAAAAAATTTCAACCCCAGTGTTGATAATGAAAGTATTCATGTGATCTCTCCAATATTCGTAATCATTACCATCAATGATTGGTGGTCTGGTTGATTTAGGTTTTTGATAGAACCAACATTTAAGCCTGCCATCCTTAATAAAAAACATTGGCACACAAACTTGTAGAAGAATAATTCTGTAAACAAAACAAAATATTCCAACCAAGAAATAGATTGTATCTCTAAGAAAAAAAGTGATTCCGAACTATGATTCCGAAAATTATTAATCCTAAAAGAATGAATCCATATTTTCAATTCCGAAAAATATAAATAAAACTTCTGAATCTAATCATGAGATTAATTCAGATGGAACCAATCATCTGATACCAATTGTTAGGATGGTATGTGACTGATAATGATATAATCTATAATATCAAACGTAGGATTGAAATAATAATGAGATTCTTAGATAAAAGAGGGGGTGGGGGTGAATTTTACCTTTTCAAAAAATCCCTAAGGAAATTTTAGGATGGTTATGTTTAACAATGTTAACAAGATAATTCACAAGACCTCTGTAAGTTCTAAAGACTTTCTTGATTCCGGAAAAGTGATTCCGGAAATGAAACATAACAAAATTTTAAAACTACTATGATTCTACCTTAAAGCATATAGAATCTAACTAAATTAGAGTACATGTAAAGAATTATAAGAAAGTTATACTTTCCTTAATAGTACAAAATGTACAGTGGAAAACAAAGTAGAAACAGTACAAGTAACAAACAATAACTCTTCTAACCCAAAGATAAGGGTATCCAACAACATTGGATAAAGGTCCCTTGATCTATACTTTCAAGAATGTATAATTTACCCACACCAGGGAAAGCCCTCAATATAAACATTGGAGTCTGTCTTGCTATCCCCAAAAGCCCTCAACTATCGGGTAGTTGGCACCTCTGTCGTCCACAGAAAGGAAGCCCTCGTATTTAAGGTATTGAAACCTCTGTCTTCCTATCCTCGGAAGCCCTCGATTGAACATATCAACAATCAGAGTCACATGAAGCAAATATGCACAAGGTAGAGTTTGAACATGTTGTTCAAACTTTCTACACAAATCGTGAGATTTGATAAGAGCCTTTCTCTCTCTAGAAATCACTTCAACAACATGTAAGCCCAGATTTCATAGTTCTGTCAAAGTTATATCTTTTTTTAAATGATATCTTTTTTATAGGTGAAGCTCCATAGGTCGAATCCCTCCTCCAACAGTCATATTTTTCTTTGAATATCAGAGGGACCTGTACACGTGTCACTCAACCAACAGTTTCTCAATAACTGAAAGCACGACATCGTTTTTTAATGAAACAAGTGTAAGAATAAGTAAACCTTAAGTTCAAAATGTAAGAAAATAAAAATAATGAGTCTAAAAAAATGGAATTCGGAGTCTATAATGAAGAGATATTCAGATTCTGTTTTTTATGAGTTTGGAACCTGGATTCTGTAGAAATCCAAAGTCTGAATTTCAAGGAAATTTAGAGTCTGGTTTCACGAGTATTCAGAACCTGAACTTACAGAGTTCGGAGTCGAACTCATAGAAGATCGGAGTCGATCTCATAGATGTTCCAAGTCAAACTCATAGAAGATCAGAGTCAAACTCGTAGAATTTTAGAGTCGAACTAGTAGGAGTTTGGAGTCAAACTAGTAGGAGTTCGGAGTGAAACTAAAAGAAGTTTAGAGTCAAACTCGTAGAATTTTTGTGTCCTGAATTCTGAGTGGAACTTCATGGGAGTTCGTATCCAAAATTCGGAGTGAAACTTCATGCGAGTTTGTATCCAAAATTTGGAGTTTAACATCATCAGAGTTCATATCCAGAATTTGGAGTTGAACTTCATCAGATTTCGTATCCAAAATTCGTAGTTGAACTTCATTAGAGTTCATATCCAGAATTCGGTGTTGAATTTCACTAGAGTTCATATCCAGAATTCGGATCCTAAAAAATAATGCTTCATGTCTAAGTATTATATGATTCCTAGGTTTTAGATATGAATCCGATTTTTATACTTAAGAAAAATATCGATACGAACAATGAAAACATTGTAGGGGTAAATTCCTTTGGGAAGGAAATGTTCTTTATAGAAGTAAAATATAGATTTGATTAAGTATAAGGTGTTTGTAATTTTCAAAACAAGATGGAATGGAAAATCCATAAGAAAAACATTATTGAATCAACATGATTAATTATCTTCCCTCATAATTCCATTTAATTTTATCCCTATTAGTTCAATTTTATCTCAATTCATAAATAAAACTAAACAAATAATAATCTATATTAGAATAGAAATAGAATAGAGATTACTGGAATTCCATATATAGAATAAATCTTCAAATATCCAAATAACAATATAGAATAAAAAAAAAATATTCCAATGAACTCATATAGATTCATCCAGCAAACTAAAACACATCGACATTAAATTATTACATCATCCTATTCTCATGAATCAAAAAATCAAACCACTTCTACAACATTATTTGTAAAAAATATTGAAAAACTATAAAGGAAATTATAAGAGAATGTAACCACAGATTGGAAGAGATTAAATACTAGAAGATGAATGAATAATATATCACCATGCCCACATAATATCAAAAAAATTGGGATTCAAGGATACCTTGGGTTTTAGAGAAGGAAATATAATCATAGTTAGTGATAAAGAAGACATAAATTTATAAAAAATAGGGGATCTATGATGGAATTGTATAAAATCACCATACTATAGTGTAGGTTAGTCAACCATTATCTATAAATTATGTTCTTTATAAATATATATAACCCTCAAATTAGATTTTCCATTTCATTAATTAAATATATCATGGATATATATAATAAAATAAATCATTATGACATAGTGGTGGTCCTTTTGTCCCCTTCTTTGATCTATTGGTCACTATGAGATAGCACCTATAAGACATGGAGATTTATTCTAATCTCACTAACCTCTTAGGAATGATCCATGAAATAAGGTTATCCATTCCCCATTACAATCCTCAAGTAATAAAGAAATTGATATTACCATATTCCCCCTGGTGTGTAGAGATTTCATCAATTATCACCCTAGTTCACAAAAACTAAAATAGATAACGCATTTTGATAAACTTAGGCATGAAAAACATTCCATGAAAAATAGCCTAAAAAGAATCCAAATTCAAATTCTAATAAAATATATGAAGACCATGAATTTTAGTTAATCATTACTAACATTGACAAAACCATCACATAATGAGGCCATTATCACATAGTTTTCTCCCAAAAAAGATAAAAAACACCTCTTAACTACTAAACCTATTTATAATTCTTTTCTACCACCTTCAATACACCAGAATGAAATTTTAAATACTAAAAAATTAAAACCTCTAAATTTATAATTTTAGTTCATTTCGATGAAATGATTAATTTTCTTAAATATATTTTGGTAGTATAGGTCCTCATTAGGATATTTTCATAAGGATATTTTGAACATCTGTGATAAATAGGGTAGAAATGTTCCCCTTATTATTTTTAGTATTACTCTAATATATTCTTCTAATGGACAAGAAATAATGATCAATCCATGGTCCTTTTCAAAGTAACGATATATTAATAAAAAATTTAATCTTATTCATGATTCATTATGAATACATAAAAAACATTAAGTCTACTAGTTATGGTGTTTAAATTGATAATATAATCATGATGGAAGATCTGGTGGTTTGAAAATGTATGTTGGATTAGTAAGCGAAGTTTGATTAAATTCCTATGACACTGAACCTGTTGGAATAGATCGAATTTTATATCATGGATATAGAATCCTAGGCATATATATCTCATGAATATATGACAATAGAATATAATCTTGTTTTATGGAATAATAGATGGGGATTTTTTAAATTGATAATGGTTATATCTAATGAATTACATAATATGATTTCAATACTAGTTGCAGGGATTGGAGGAATAGTTTAGACTTAAAATTCTATACTATTTATTTTACATTTGATATTTATGAATTGTAAAAGGCCAATCACACACCAAATCCTATTTTTTTGATATGATATTATTATATTGAGTATAAATTCCAATAGTGAGGTTCTGTTAAAGGTATGATAAAGAGGTAATATTAGAAATTTTAAAGTGTTTTTCTCTAACTTATTTATTAATCATTGTTATATTAAATTTATACCTTCTATAAATTTTATTTATTTAAATATTTTTATGAATTATAATTAATCCTACTATGCAATTGATATATATTTATTTGTTTCATTAAAGTGACATTTTATTCATTATTTGATATCCAATAAAGGATTTAAGGGATATATAACTGAAAGATTATTTTTTATGCTAAACTATTATTTCAATATTTTAGAATTTTATTTTTTTAGTGTGTTTAAAAAAATATAAAATATGATTTATTAATTTTTTCAATACTATAGATTTTTTCTTGGAGAGTTTTGTAATAAATAACACAATATGGGTATATGATGATATGTCCATATTCATATTTTATTGTTATTTTCCTTTTCTCCTATATTTAAGTTGTGTACTAATGGGGATATTAAATTATTATCAATGTTTTTTAGATATTTTTTTATATTAAATCAAATTAATGTCTCGTACAATGTATGCATGTGATCATAATACACCTAGATCATATGAGGTAAAATTATTTCTTTATATTGACTATGATAGATATAAAATGTTTTAGAGGAGAACATATGAGAGAGGGTATCTAATGACGTTATAATAAACAAACTTATTATAGTTTCATTTGGTTTTATCTTTATAGAATATGAGGATGATGCATGGATTATAGTTAAACAAATGACTTAATGAATTTTTGTTGTTGTTGAATTTGGTTTATTATTGTAGTTACATTTTATTTCCGTGAAACACATTAAAATATTATTATTATTATTATTTTATGTTTTCACATATGTTTGGATTGACTAGTTTTTGGTGTCGTATAAATATAAAAGTATTTATTTTATTGAAATATTTATTTTGGAAAAAAATACAGATGAAATGAAATATCAATATCCCATAAATATAACCTATGATCGAAATATCATTATCATTATTTCACTATTGGGATGCGCTTTACCATGGAGATGTGTAATGTGTTTTTTGGGTTGTTAGTACTAGATCTGACTTGTTTCATAAATGTAATTAACATATATTTTAACCTAAATAATCTATGTAAACTCATTCTTAATGAAATATTTTAGGCTTATCTAAAAAATGTGATATAAAACCTACAATAGATGATCTTAGAGGATTGTAAACCATACTTTGAGAAATTAATAATAATTCCAAGAGATTGCGTGAGTTATGTGGAAACAAAGATTGAATCTTGACGTAAGGATAATTTATCATCAATTGCCAAAAAAACTCATGAGAATTTAAAATTAAATGGTTATTATCAAATTATTATTCAATAAAAATTCAAATAGAATTTAATTATTAATTTATCATTGTTATTTGATGTCTAATATCTGCATAACCAATATAGGATGAACAAATATGGGAAAACTATATAGGTGGCTAGTTAAACCTTGACTATAATCTTCATCAATTTTCCATCATGATGTCAATGTTGAGAAATCGAATAATTATAAAAAATATGGATATTGGGGGATTAAAAAATAATATATATCTGTATTCTTTATCTATCGACTACTCTCCTCAATATTACTCTATCCATATAACTCAATTTTTTGATTTTTTTGATCTAGAAAGACCCACTAAACATCAATGTGGCTTGTGGGGGATATGGAGAATGTGAGATAGTTGGTATAAGTTTTTTCTAGCAGAATATGGTGTAATTTTTTTGGTTAAGGTTGAAATGAAAATAAATAAATTATCAAAGTAAAGACTTTATTGTTGTGAGGCAAGTCCATGGTGGTGAAAATGGTTGAATTTGATGAGCATATAGGTTTTGGATTTAACGAAAATGTTTAAACCAACATCGAGTTTACTCCCAATATATATATATATATATATTTATATCTAATATACTCTTTTACACCACATGGTTGTAATACCATGTGGGTCATAACCCATCGGCAAGCCAAGTAAACTCGGCTTTTAGTAGGTTGGCCATGTTTGGATAGTTATCTAGGTCGACCCTATATCGTAAACCAACATAACATGGAGATTGATTACCTCATATGATCTTATATATTTGCCTAAACTATATAGTTTTTTATAGAAAAAGATCTTATTTTCTTACCTCCTCCTTTAGTTTATGTAGAGAGGCCTCACATTGGGTGTCAACCAGACCAACCTTCCTAATAGGTAGGGTGTGTGTAGTTGAACATTCATATATTTCCCCAGATTAAATATCAGTATGATAATAAACATGGGACAATATCCCCCCCATCAGAGTTCCAAATATCATTCCCCTTGGTGTGCGACATGATCTTGTACTTATATATATATTTCCCTTTACGGGTAAATTGATGCTATCATACAATTGAGTAATAGTTATTTAGAATTTTTATTGTGTATAACACTATCATGTTTTATTTTTAAAGTATTATCTATTTTGAGGAATTTTAGATATTTTTAGTTCCTTATCTCGTTTGGTTTAGTGAATAGATTAGTATGATATGATATGTGTAAACTCACATTTCGATACTCCAATAGACATATGCTAATGATATGGTAAAGGCCCCACACACCATACTATGTTTGATACTCCCCAATATATATTTATATTTTGGACCTATAATATTTGTATAGTGATTTTACTCCCATGACCTCAAAAATTAGTAGTTTCATCATAAAATGGATATAGTTAGGATTTACCCCCGTAATGGGGTGGGTTCCTCTATCTATAATATCATTATTCCCTCCAATGAATGGATTTTCTCAATGAGGTATGGATTTATTTATAGCGTTGTAACTCCCAAATCAAACACATGTACAATGGAATGACCTGGGTCTTCCATTATTGATCGGTATAGGTAACATGTTTTTTCATGGAAATTAGGTATTTTGGATTTTTTAGGAATTAATTATTATATAAACATTATGTTACTATCATCGAATGTTTAAGAATAATTCATTGTTATATGTTATTTATTATTATAAAATATTTGGTTCTAATCTAGTTATAATATTTTACATTATTTTAGGATGGATTTTATCTCATTCCTCCTTTTCTCTATTATATTCTACTATGTTTTTTGACTCACCATTAAAAGGATGTATCACACACACTTATTGTGCCATATGTAGATTATAACAACCATGATCTTTATTACACACTTAAACATGATTTATTATATATAAAACTTCACTTGATACAACAAAACATATCAAGTGGTCTAGTGTATTTGGGTCTTAGGAAGATTACATAACAACATAAAACGTAGCACACATCATCTTATTGAAAAATTCCTTTACATGACCACTACATTCTCTCGTACTTAGCGTTGCATGGGATAACTTGAGAAAATGCATAAAAAATGGTCAGATATAAATCCTAGTTAGGGAGTTAAAAAGGAATAAAATTAAATATACAATAAATTTTCGGCAATATTTTTAACAATGGATCCTAAAAGAAACATGAACATAAATTCATGATATAACATGATTAACATAACTTGGGAATGTGGAAACAACATTTAACATGATTTTATCATGAGCCAAGGCTCATTGCACATGGAACATTATTAAACCCTCATTGCACTTGAATTATACAGAGTAAACCCTAATTTCCCTTGATGTATCATGATACAATTCTTTACCCAATGCATTAGATCATTATTAGGTCACACCCTACTTAAAACATTTTATTTCATCCCTAAGTTTGACACATGGCTCATATAACATGGAATCATTCAACATCATAAGTTATTATACAATTAAGAAACATGGAATAAACGCATGAATTTACCATTCAATATGTATATGTTCATAAAGTTAAATACCATTGATAGAGGCATGGGTATGGTATTCACTACACAATGATTTTTTCTTGGAAAATTGCGGTGCAATTTCGGCAGCATAACGATGTGACATAAAAATTCATAAAAAAGGATGATGAGACTTAAAGGGGTGTCTCATCATATTTAAATGAAATTTACAGTTATGGGTTCATATAAAAAAATTTCCCTACCTAATTAAAGGAATTTATAATCATAATACGGATGAATTTTTTTAATGTAAATGAAAAGAGAGAAATTCCATAGAGAATTTCAGCATGGTAACAGGTGTACATGGGAGGAATTAAATGATAGTGAAATGGGTCTCTCATAATTCAAACATAAATTTGGGAGTATGGGAAAGGTGTGAAATCATACCCCAACCATAGTAATTGAAATTAAAATGGTATAACAACATAATGAAATTGAGAGAAAAAATGACAAAAAAGTAAATCCCTTACAAAGAGGTGTGATCTAAAAGGCTTGGGAGAGGCTTGGAGAGGATTAATGGGAGATTGGGCACCTTTATTGGATTATATAGGAAAGAGGGAAGAGGTCAGATGAACTCCAAAGGCTTTGAGTGAAGAGGAATTGGGAGAATGGGTGGATTTTTATAGGGAAGGAGAGTGAATTCTTTATTATTTTGGTTTGGGACACCACACATTAAACTAATCAAAACCAAAAAGCAGCCCATGATTTTTGACCATGGTTTTTTCTAAAGGGTAATGGGAAAAAAATATTTTATAAGGCCAATAAAAGAACTTCTTAAATCAATAGGGTTACTTATGTTGAGATGAGTCACACTCTCAAGGAAAACTATTTAAAAATACAAAATGTTTTATATGACTTGAAAGGTCAACCAAACCTTTGTTAAATAAATCAAACAAACCCAAAATCACATTATTTTAAAGTTAATACATATATTGGCCGAAACTGATGTCTATAGTATTTTATTACACCACTATTGGGTCATTTTGATGTCATAAAACACATTATATATCTAACCGGTATTTAATTTTTACCTAAAAAATTGACAGTCTCAGAAAATGATGAAACATTCACCGTTGGATAATTTCGATGCCCCTATTCCAAAAATTATATTAATTTTGTCTAAATAATTTTCAAAATATTCCTATTTTTACTTTTAAAATAATAACCAACATTTATTTAAAATTCATGGGTTTTGACAAAAACAGCTTTCAAGCCATAATAAAATTAAAATTCCATTCATAAAATTATAGGATAATTTTTATATAATAAAAAGTAGTTTAATAGTAATAATAATATTTTTTAAAGTATTATTTAATTAAAAAATCCATTAATTCTCCAAAATATATTTCTTAGTTGAATATTAACTAAAAATACTATTTGTGCTTTGAAACCCATTTACAAAGTAAAAATAATTAAATGAATATATATTCATTATTATACACAAAAATATTGAAAATATTCATAGTGATAATTTCTTATTACATAACCCCTTATAACACCCACATACGACAAAATGGTAAGGTGTGAATTGGAGACAGACTCCTGGGGCGGCATAGATAACATCGTTTGGGTGGTAATCTCTATTAACTTACACTTCTCCCGTAGTCGGTTCCACTCATGCTAAACAAGTTCAAACTCAGCTTGGGAATGGTCAAGAGAGAAGCCCAATGATTCCACCTCATTTATTAGCTCTGAAAAATGGGCTTCGTTTGGTGAATTCTACTGGATGAGGTCATCACTTCCTTTGTTTGATTAAATTTTATTTGTTAAAGCCCAATATTTATACTAATCATGGAATCACTGTTCAATGACTATATTTTGAACGGTCACAATTCTTAATGACACTTTAAAATCAAAAAACATAAAACAAAGGAAGTTCACATTTTATATAAACACTTTACATATTTATACATTTATTTAGATCAAGAGGAATTTCCATTAATGAATGTTTGGGTCGTTACAATCTTCCCCCGTTAAAAAATTTCTCCCCCAAAATTTTGTTTTCCCACACAAAAAAAGACGTGGGTAACTTTGCTTCATCACTTCTTTCGATTCCCACATCGATAATTCAAACTTATGGTTTCTTCACAACACCTTGACGAGGGGCATTGTCTTATTTTGTAGAAGTTTTTCTCTACAATCTAATATATTCAATGGTTTCTCCTCGTTAGAAATATCATCCTCTAGTTGTACTACCTTTGAAGAGATTATATGTGAAGGGTCTGGAATGTACTTCCTTAATAGGGATACATGAAAGGCATCATGTACTTTTCACATGGTAGGTGGAAGTGTTGGTCGATAGGCCATAACCCCGACATGATCAATAATCTCGAAGGGGCTGATGTACCTAGGACTTAACTTACCTTTCATTCCAAACCTCATGACCATATTCAATGGAGATATGTGTAGAAATACCATGTCTCCAACTTTGAACTCAAGATCTCATCTATGGTCATCTGCATAACTCTTCTGTCGACTTTGGGATGTCTTGATATGTTGCTGATTGGTTTTCATCTTCTTGACCATTTCTTCGACAATTTCAGATCCTATAAGCTTAATCTCACCGACTTCATCCCAACATGTTGGTGTTATTCACCTATTCCCATATATGGATTTATAAGGTTCTATTCGGATTCATGAGTGGAAACTATTATTGTGTGAAAATTTAATCAGTGGAAGATGTTGGTCCCATCCCCCTTTGAATTCCAAAGAACATCCTGTTAACATGTCCTCGTGTTTTTGGATTGTGCCCTCATATTGGACATCAGTTTGAGGATGATAATCCATACTAAAGCTTAGCTAAGTATCTAGCGCATATTGAAGACTCTTCCAAAACATAGTGGTGAATCTTGGATCTCGATCAGATACAATAGATATTGGTACTCCATGTAGCCTTACCACTTCCATGATATATATCTGTCGAAGTTGATCCAATGATAAATCCTCCCGAAGGAAAATAAAGTGTGTAGCCTTTGTAAGATGATCCATAACAACACATATAGAATTGTTTCCTTTGGATGTCTTTGGAAGTCCAGTGACAAATTCCATAGTGATGTTATCCCATTTCTATCCTGGTTGTTACATCATCCCCTTATACTTCTGTCTCTCTACCTTCACTTTCTGACACACTATGAAATTTGATGTATACTCAACTATCTCCTTCTTCATATTATCCCACCAATAATGCTCTCTGATATCTCGATACGTCTTTGTGTTTCCTGGGTGAATAGATAAATTCTACCCATATGCAGCATCCAAAAGTTCCTTCTTCTATTCTAGACTTGATGGGACACATAGTGTTTTCCCAAATCTCACAATTCCTTCTTCATTGAAATTGAACTCTGAGGAATTTCCATTTCTGATATTTTTGACCTTATTCTAAATTCCCACTTCATCCTTTTGATCATTCTTTAACCTTTACAAAATATACGGTTGAGAAATCCTTTGTGAAAGGATTGATTATGTTAACTTTTGTATGATTCACATGTCCATCTTTATCAAATATCTGAATATTGGATCCTTTTCAATTTTCATCAATGATAAGGATTCATGATCCTTTCTACTTTGAGCATCTTCCACCTTGTTCTCTTTCCCAGGGTGGTAATTGATTGAGCAATCATAGTCTTTGATCATCTCTAACCATCATCATTGGTGCATGTTCAACTCCTTCTGTGTAAATATATACTTGATGATTTTTTGGACCGTATATATTTTACACTTATCCCCAAAGAAATAATGCTGCTAAACTGTTAAAGCGAATATCACCGTAGCGAACTCCAGATCATGTGTTGGATAATGTTGCTCATTAAATTTCAATTTCCTATAATAATAGGAAATGACATTGTCATTTTTCATCAATACACATCCTGAGGCCTTCTTTGAAGCATCACTGAATACCAAAAAAAGTTGTCCACTTGTGTGTAATGTGAGTACAAGCACAATGATGAGCCTTATTTTTAACTCCATGACGATTTAATCGCATTCATCACCCCATGAAAACTTCACTCCCTTCTGAATTATCATGGTAAGAGGGTTAGAAAATCATGAAAAATTTATCATAAATCATCCATAATATCCATCTAACCCAAAGAAGCTACAGATATCTGTTATTGATGTTTTCCTCAACCATCCCACTATTGAAAATTTCATGGAGGGATCCACATATATCCCATTACTTGAGATTATATGACCTAATAATGGGACCGACTTCAAATATAACTCACACTTGTTGTAGTTTTCATAGATCATCTCCTTTGTCATGGTCTCTAGTACAGTTCTTATATGCTCTTCATGATCCTCCTTGGTTTTAGATTATATTATAATATCATCTATAAAGACTACAATTTTTTTGAGGTAATCTTTAAAGACTCTATTCATATAGTCCATGAATATTGTAGGAGAATTGGTGAGTCCTAAAGGCATTAATATGAATTCATAGTGCATGTATCTTGTACGAAAAGCAGTCTTGGGGATATCTTCCTTCTTCACCCTTTCATGATAATATCCCGACCACAAATCCATCTTGGGGATGTATTGTGCTCCACACAACTTATTAAACAAGTCATCAATTTTTGGGAGAAGATACTTGTTCATTATATTTATTTTGTTAAGCTCAAGACAATCGAATCAAAGGCACATTGACACATCCTTCTTCTCATCAAAGAGGACTAGTTCACCCCATGGTGAAGCACTTGGTCATATAAACCCTTTATCCATATTATCTTGTAGTTGTTTTTTCAGCTCCTCAAGTTCCACAATCAACCATTCTATATGGTGTCTTAGATATTGGAAATTCCCCAAGGATAATGTAACAACCCGAGATTTTATGAGAAGTATTATTTTTTAATTTATTTAATGTCTTCTTTTGTATGCAGCACCAATATTATCTTGTGCTATACACAACACCATATTAGCCTGCAGTATACACAACAGAATTCTTGGATCGTGTTATACACAATTTCAAGTTCATTTGATAGAAGTTATTCTACACAACATTGAGTGTATATTTATATATATATTCAATGTATAAATGAAATATGGTTGGATTATATTATATGCATCAACAAAAGAGTCTTTCACTACACGCAACCCTGACTTGACTTTCATTACACGCAATCACAACCTTCCTCCATAGCGTGTGTTGTAAGTAATATAGGGTTTCACTAAACAACGATATATGGTTATAATATTATCACGAACTAGTCATTATTAATAGTATTAACTACATTGTGAATTTTATAACATTATTATTCATCTTATAAATTTTATTAAACATTTTATGTGATCAAAATAAATTTTTCAGGTAAAATAAGTATTTTTCAAAAAATTTAGTTTTTCCGCCTTTTAATGGTGCAACCACATTAAATATAGTTTTTGACATATTTATAAGTTATATTTTACAAAATAAACTCATATTTGTAATCAGGATATAAAAATTTACATTGGATAAAGTTTTTATATTTTTCTGATAATTTTCATATTTTAATGAATAGTAAAAACACGATATATTTTAATTAAAAAAACTTTTGTTCATCGTAATAATTTATATGGTTAAATTATAATATTGAATGGTTTTAAAGTATAAATATAATATATTTTCACCATTTAATGTAATGTATATCATTAGCATCGATTTTACCTTGAATTCGTAGGTTAAATCAATTCAATCTTTTGCAATGTTTTATACAAAAACTCGTTTTCTTTCGACAAAGGGATTAATTTTAATTTAATTTCTACAAATTTTGTGTATTTAATTTTCAAAAATAGATTCCATATTTGGAATTAGTGGGTCCAAATTATGATAATAAGCTACTTTTTATTTTTGGGCATTATGAATAGTAACAATGCTAAATTACATTTACCATAGTTAAAGGTAAATCGGGTAATTAAGGGTAAATATAAGATTATAAAATTATCCTAACACCTGAAAGAATCCTATTGGATGACTAAACATAGAAACATATAACCTAAGGGTCGGATTAGATTCATTTAATGGAATTTTTTCAATGAAAATAATTTAAATATTATTAAAACCAAAGAAAGAGACAACATGTCACTTTCTTAAATTTTATATGTATAATAATTTTAATTTAGTGATTAACATAATGAAACTTCGGATATAAATATTATACAGAAAGAAAATAAAATTACCTACATTATATGAATTTATTTATAATTTTTATGGATTAAATAAGTATCATTAAAGGTGACATAATAGTGATGTTGAAATTATTTTATTAAGAGAAATATCAAATAAATGGTTTTAAAAATATTAAAATAAATATTATATGAACTATTTAATGTGCTCCAATAATTTTATTGAAATATATGACATGTTATGAATCTGTTAAATCTTTTATTTCGAACATATATTCTGTATATGTTTTATTTAAATTCAAATAAATGAATAATGTCAAAATTGACACTATTGTTATTTTATAAAAATAACATATTATAAAATTGTTTAAAAATCAAAAAAATATTTTAAAATTATAAATTAAACTTTTTATGCTCGAAAATGCTATAAAGTGTGAAATTATGAAAAATTCACAACACATATGTAATTATTTATAATAATTTAAAATTTAGAATATTATTTCCACAAATAAAATTAAATTGATAAATAAGGATAAATCAAGTTGATAATGTTAAAAATAAATTTATATCATGTATAAATTTTATTGGTTGGTGAGATTACGACCATATCTCATCTAATATTTGGATATGAGTCATTTTGGAAGTTTTTATGTGGCGTTGGGATTTAATATAAATGAATATTTCTTATATTTCCAAAGGTGCCCCTCTCGTCCCTTATAAAAGGGCACCTCCTCCCTCTCATCCTCACACCAATTTGAGCCTTCAAGTTCGGACAATCCCTGAAAAATTATATTCTCCACTTATCTAGAAACATCTTAGAGGTCTTGGTCTTCTTTAAAGACCAATTTTAGTGCCCTATGAGAATGTTTAAATGGGGCACTTCGAGAAAGAGGTAATACCTTCTACCATTTTCTTCAAGTTCCATTCTTCTTCTACACCATATTATTTAGTTGTTTCATTATTAAGTAATAACATAAGTATCCCTCACAAACTTATATGTTATTATAAATATGAAACAAACTTATTTCACCTTCTATCCATCCTACAGAAAACGAAATCACTGTGCGTGCGTACGTACGAAATACCGTCTCCACGCCGTGGTGTAATATGTTTTTCCACCAACAACATACATGGATGGGTATAATGGTGTAAAGAATAACTATATATGCTTATGATAACATCATAATAATTATGATATATTATACCATTCACTCTAATTCTATTCAATAAATATGGGAACGATATCATCGCTCGTGCGTACATACGAACTACCGTCTCCACGACGCGATGAGATTCACTCTCCATGTTAACAATTCAAGAATGATTATAAAGTATATATAATAAGTAATCATGAAATATGTGACATAATAATTATACTGGATTTATGTATATATATATGTATTTCATCTACTTAATTCCATTCAATTCAATAAGGAAACTAAAACAGCGTTCATGCGTACGTATGACCTACTGCCTCCATAAACGGTGTATTTCTTTACATTTATTGATCTAATATATATATATATGTATATTCTAAATATATATTATATATAAATCTTGTTTTAAATTCTGTATGTAAGTAATCATGATCTATGTAACCATATGAATAATTACAAGTTAAAACACGAACGACAAATGAAACGATTTTACCCAAAACGCTACTTTAACTTGAATTTACAAAAGAACGGGTAATATAAAGTCATAAGTGAACAATATATGATATAATAACAATAAATAGGATTCTTTAATAATTCAATGACATTATTTAAATCATTATACATGAGGTTTGGATACATACAAAGCATATCAGACATAAGGTAAGGGATAATTTTGCAAATCTCATTTTTTTATCCGAGATTGCTTATACGTAAGTATTTACTGGGGTTCTTGTTATCATACCTGTCAATGATTTCTAAAAGTGTTTTTATGTATGTTTAATGTCCTTCTTACCCATTTTGGACTTTTACTACATGGTAATTATGGAATCTTTCTTTTACGAGGTACTGTTTGACTTTTCCGGCAAAAGTACGGGAAGAATGTTTTTTTAACTTATACGGCACGAACAGATTTTTACGGTTTTATAAAGCCTTATTTTCATGAAGCTTAATCCAAAAGATTTTATGACCATTTTAAACAAAATACTATTATTTTAAAAGTGCATGGAATTTTGTGAAAAGAAAATTGTTTTTAAGAAGAAAGGATATTTTCCTCAAGATTTCTTTTCAAATGTTTTTTCAAAATCATTTTCCATGTGATATGACATTATTTCATATGTGGATGTTTCAAGTATCATGTCTCTATGATTTACATGGTTTCAATTTTCTTAATATGAAATGATATCCATTTATTTCATATGGTTTATGTGATGATGGGATGATTTTTGTGAAACCCATTTTATTTATTGGGTTATTATGAATGATGTATGTTTATTTTGTGGCACAAGTAAGAATGATTTCATTATGAGATGGGTGGGACCTATATATCCCTCCAATGCATTCGGTAAAGATTTATATCTCATGATATAGACATGGATGGAATGGTCAGTTAATCCGGTTTAGTGTTACAGGACTGAAACGAGGAGTGAACTCAATTAAGAAAGTGACTTTGTCCACTAAGATGGTCTTTGCAGCAATGCCTTGGCTACTATGTAAATAATAACATGTGATGAATGGTTTCCACAATTACATGTTTTATTCCCATTATATTTTATCATGATTGATGTTCCTTTATGATATATGGCTTTCTTACTTCCAAGATTTATGTCCTTTCTCAAGGTTTTAATGTTTAGATTTCATGTTCATGTTTTTTATTTCCAATGTTTGTGGA
Organism: Viscum album; assembly: GCA_963277665.1. Lineage (NCBI taxonomy): Eukaryota > Viridiplantae > Streptophyta > Magnoliopsida > Santalales > Viscaceae > Viscum > Viscum album. Next base: position 1,911,711,248 of record OY728137.1, read on the forward strand.
CTGTTTTATGTTCTATACGTTTTCCCTTATTGACAATTTGAGCTCACCCATTTTATGTTTTATTTTCCCCAGGAAATAAAGAAAGGTTTTAGGTAAGGAAACAAAAAGGGGAAGATCGTTATGGGAGATGTTGAAGATATTTCAACATGATTAGAAGTTTATATTACGAGTTTCCAAAGACACTAAACTATTACAGTCCTTGTATGTCTGTTTTTGTTATGTATTAAGTATTCTGAAAAAGTAATGTAATTTCTATGTACATCAAGCTTGGGTCTCCATAGTTGGTATCAGAGGAAAGGTTTAGTCAACCTTTGAAAACTAGGATGCGAGAACATTAGTGAGATCTCTAGAGATATTTCTAATGTATGTCTAGGGATGTCCCTAAGGTTAAGTATAAGTATAAGTTATAGTCCTAGAATTGCGCTAAACGTCTTCGAATTAAACCTAAGATGTTAGATATTGAAGGTACTCCCCCTTTATTATGTTGTTTTCCCTAGCATGGAATTTGCCTCTCACGCTATTATTTTTGGGTTTTAGACGATGGATGGAACCCGAAGGAATCGTGTTGATCAATGTAATGGAAAATTTAATGATTTTCCTCCTAACAAAACCAATGTCATGGGAGATGGAGTGCAAAATCTTATTTCTATACTTATACATGCTATGAATCATTCTGGACTTTAAAATGAGCAGAGAAAGGAGCAAAATTCTGTTGAATCCTTCCTGAGGCAACATCCACCATCATTCAGCAAGTCTTATAATCCCTTAGTGGCTGAACAGTGGATCAGTACAACTGGAAAGATATTTTCAATTCTACAATGTTCTGAGCATGATAATTTCATCTTAGCAGTATATCGTTTGGAAGGTGATGTTGATCAATAGTGGAATCTTCTCAAGAATACGAGGCAAAGAGATGAAATTGAGTCCATGGAATGGGATGTGTTCAAGAACTTGTTCTTCAGTAAGTACATCCCTCGTATTCTTCGAGAAAATATGGAAAATGAGTTTCTTGAGCTTAAGCAAAAGGATGATGAACATGTTGGTATATACGAAGCGAATTTTACAAGACTTGCAAGGTATGCATCTGGCTTCATCAACCAACCTGAATGTAAAGTTGATCAATTTTTAAGTGGCTTAAAACCAAGTCTTTGAAGGGCAATAGCTATAAGAGACTTCAGTATCTATGAAGAAATTGTCTGTTATGCTGTCATGGTAGAACTGGAAGTTGGGGTAACATATCCATCTCATGGTTTTGACAAGAAACGAAAGATGGAGTTCAAGGAGAAATCTCAAAAAAATGGTGAAAAGAAGATGAATGTTCCTTTATGCTCAAAGTGTGGAATGAATCAAGGTGGAGATTGCCTAAAGGGTACTAGAAAATCTTTTAAGTGTGGAAAAGAATCCCATCGATGAGTTGATCATCGATGTAATGGGAAAAATTTTTCTATTGATGTGAATAGTTAAAAGACAACAGAGAACTCTCCACCAACACTTCAATGGTTCAAGTGCAAGGAAACGGGGCATTATGCTAATAAATTCCATAATCCATAGGTTAATGATGATCAAAATGAGAAATATCTTAAGGAAAAGGATAAAGGGAAGTCTCATGCGATCACTATTTGTGATGTTGAGTATGAAAATGAAGTTGTGTAATGATTAAGTGTTTATGTAATGGGATTTCAAAATAGTATCATGGAATCTAATTTATGGTCTTGTGGAATTTTGGAATATCTATGTATTGGTTTTAAATAATTTTATGGTACCTGTAACCATGGAATGTGATTGATATATTTTTGGAAAAAAGATGATATGCGCATAATGAAGGGATAAGGAGAAAATGAAATGTTTGAGAGTATTCATGAGCTCATGACTGATATAAAGAAATAGTTATATCATGGTTTGAGTATATAGAATTTTGGGGTTTTGGTATGTGGAAAGAGTTAACTTTTGACAGCATTAATGTTTTCACTAAGATTCAATGGGTATTCATTTTTTAAGAAAATACACGATTAAGGTATTCACATGTTTGGAGTGTGACCAACAAGAAATATCTTATATGGGGAATAAATGATGGTATTCACGTACTTGTTATGTGACCCCTCAAGTAATCATTTTATTTACACCATGAGATTGGACAGAAGTATTTTTGACAAGCTTAATGGTTGGAATGAATTAAGTTGTACATCAGATATAATTGTTTAAGTCTATTATTTTTAAATATTATGTATTTTTATAATAATGAAGTTTTAGAAAAAGGACAACCTGCAGGACAGGTGACAACCCATCGCGTCGGACAAGTCTATGGGAATCGAACCCACAACTGAAGTGTGACAAGCCTTTATCACCTACCACTAGCCTACAAGAAGTCCCTGGTTAGTGGAATGTAGTTTTATTTTATTAAGTGGTATGATAAATAAATTATAAGTCCATGTTTGGAACCATATACGATTAATCTCACCATAAGATGGACTTATAACTTTTTCTAACCTTTTTTTTGAAACAGATGGAATGACCAATCATTCTATCACATGATCTGTTAACGCTTCACGAATAACAAATTCAACTTCATTTATTTAAGAGATGAAGTGGAAATTGTTCAATTCATGAACAACAGTGAGATTTTACCAAAATCATGTAAGTATTTCTTTTAATTCATCAACTTTAGGGAAATGATCTTGAAAACCAAAAATGTTTTCCTAGTGCCCTTATATACGGTGAATCAGATGGTACCTTATGTCATCAAAAATCTATGACATTGTTATTGTTGGATTTTTCATAGCCAAGTTCTCTACCACCCTCCATCAGAACATGATTGTTATATTTCTCTTCCATATCCATATTTTCAACTATGTTATCCTATGTGGAAACCCAATGATTAGTTAATTTGGGTAACCATTACGTTTCTTACTTTACTTTCTAAATTCAAGTTTTGGTATTCCTTTTTACAATGTGGGTTTCCATTAAAAAAACATTCAAGTAGAAAAGCATTTATAATCCCGACGAATTTCAAGGGAGAAATTCATTTTAAGGGGGGTAGAATGTAACAACCCGAGATTTTATGAGAAGTATTATTTTTTAATTTATTTAATTTATTGTGTTGTATGTTGCACCAAGATTATCATACGCTATACGCAACACCATATTAGACTGCAGTATATGCAGAACAATTCTTGGATCGTGTTATACACAATTTCAAGTTCATTTGATAGAAGTTATTCTATGCAACATTCAGTGTATATATATATATATATTCAATGTATAAATGAAATATGGTTGGATTATGTTATACGCATCAAAAAAGGATTCTTTCACTACACGCAACCCTGACTTGCCTTTCATTACACGAAATCGCGACCTTCCTCGATAGCGTGTGTTGTACGCAATACTGGGTTCCACTAAACAATGATATATGGTTATAATATTATCACCAACTACCCATTATGAATAGTATTAACTATATTTTGAATTTTATAACATTATTATTCATCTAATAAATTCTATTAAACATTTTATGTGAATAAAATAAATTTTTCAGGTAAAATAAGTATTTTTCAAAAAAATTAGTTTTGCCACCTTTTGATGGCACACCCATATTAAATCTAGTTTTTGACATGTTTATAAGTTAAATATTACAAAATAAACTTCTTATTTTGAATCATTATATAAAAATTTACATTGGATAAAGTTTTGATATTTTTCTGATAACATTCATATTTTAATGAATTGTAAAAACACGCTATATGTTAGTTAAAAACAACTTTTTTCATCGTAATAATTTATATGGTTAAATTATAATATTGAATGGTTTTAAAGTATAAATAGAATATATTTTTACCATTTAATATAATTTATGTCATTATCATTGATTTTACCTTTGAATTCGTAGGTTAAATCAATTCAATCTTTTGTAATGTTTGAAACAAAAACCCGTTTTCTTTCGACAACGGGATTAATTTTAATTTAATTTATGAAAATTTTGTGTATTGAATTTGGAAAAATGGATTCCATATTTCAAATCAGTGGGTCCAAAATATGTTAATAAGATACTTTTTATTGTTGGGCATTATAAATAGTAACTACGGTAAATTTTATTTACCACAGTTAATGGTAAATAAGTTAATTATGGGTAAATATAAGATTATAAAATTACCCTAACACCTTCCAATATCCTATTGGATGACTAACTGTTGACCAATATCAACTAAGTGTCAGATTAGATTCATTTAATGGAATTTTTTCCATGAAAAAAATTTAATTATTATTAAAACCAAAGAAAGTGACAACATGTCACTTTCTTAAATCTTATAAGTATAATAATTTTAATTTAGTGATAAACTTAATGAAACATAGGATATAAATAGTCTCCATAAATCTAATAAAATTACCTACATCATATGAATTTATTTATAATTTTTAGGGATTAAATATTTATCATTAAAGGAGACATAATAACGATGTTTAAATTATATTATTAAGATAAATATCAAATAAATGGTATAAAAATATTAAAATAAATATTATATGAACTATTTACTGTGCTCCACTAATTTTATAAATAAATATGACATGTTATGAATATATTAAAACTTTTATTTCGAACATATCTTCTGTATATTGTTTATTTAAATTCAAATAAATTAATAATGTAAAATTGACAATATTGTTATTTTATAAAAATAACATATTATAAAATTCTTTAAAAATCACAAAAATATTTAAAAATTATAAATTAAACATTATATGGTCAAAAATGTCATAAACTGTCAAATTATGGAAAAATCACAACGCATATGTAATTATTTATAATATTTTAAAATTTAGAATATTTTTACCACAAATAAAAGGAAATTGATAAATAAGGATAAATCAAGTTGATAATGTTTAAAATACATTCCTAACATGTATAAATTTTTTTGGATGAGGCGATTACAACCATATATCATCTAATTTTTTGCATGAGTCATTTTGGAAGTTTTTATGTCGGGTAGGGATTTAATATAAACTAATATTTCTTATATTTCCAAAGGTGCCCCTCTCCTCCCTTATAAAAGGGAACCTCCTCCCTCTCATCCTCACACCAATTTGAGCCTTCATGCTCTGCCAAAACCTGCCAAATTATCTTCTCCACTTCTCTAGAAACATCATATAGGTCCTGGTCTTCTTCAAAGACCAATTTTAGGGCCCTAAGAGAAAGTGTAAAGGAGGCACTTCGAGAAAGAAGTAATACCTTCTACCGTTTTCTTCAAGTTCCATTCTTCTTCTACTCCCTATTAATTAGTTGATTCATTATAAGGAAATATCATCATTATCCCTATCATACTAACATGTTATTATAAATGTTAAAAAACCTTATTTCACCTTCTATCCATCCTACGGAAAACAAAATCACCGCGCGTGCGTACGTACGGAATACTGTCTCCACGCCATGGTGTAATCTGTACTTCCACCAACACCATACATGGATGGGTATAATGGTGTAAAGAATAACTATATTTGGTTATTATAACATCATACTAATTATGATATATTATACCATTCACTCCAATTATATTCAATAATTATGGGAACGATATCATCACTCGTGCGTACGTACGGACTACCGTCTCCACGACACGATGAGATTCACTCTTCGTGTTAACCATTATAGAATGATTATAAAGTATATATAATAAGTAATCATGAAATATATGACATAATAATTCTACTGGATTTATGTATATATATATTTATGTCATCTACTTAATTCCATTCAATTCAATATGGAATCGAAAACAACGTTCATGCGTATGTACGACCTACCGTTTCCATGAACGGTGTATTTCTTTCCATTTATTGATCTATTATATATATGTATATTCTGAATATATATTATATATAAATCATGTTTTACATTCTGGATGTAAGTAATCATGATCTATGTAATCATATGTATAATTATAAGTTAAAACACGAATGACAAATGAAACGATTTTACCCAGAACACTACTTTAACTTGAATTTACAAAAGAACAGGTAATATAAAGTCATAAGTGAACCATATATGATATAATAACAATGAATATGATTTTTTAATAAGTTAATTAAATTATTTAAATCACTATACATGAGTTTTGGATACGTACGAAGTATATCAGACATAAGGTAAGGAATAATTTTCCAAATCTCATTTTTATAACTGAGATTGCTTATATGTAAGTATTTACTGGGGTTATTGTTATCATCAATTTCGATGTTTTATAAAAGTGTTTTTATGTATTTTTAATTTACTTCTTACCCATTTTTGACTTTTACTACATGGTATGTATGGAATATTTCTTTTACGAGGTACTTTTTGACTTTTCCGGCAAAAGTACGAGAAAAATATTTTTTAAAATTATACGGCACGAACGGATTTTTACAGTTTTATAAAGCATTATTTTCATGAAGATTCCTCAAAACGATTTTATGACTATATTCAAAAAAATACTTTTGTTTTAAATGGGCATGGAATTTTGTGAAAAGAAAATGATTTTAAAGAAGAAAGGATATTTTCCTCAAGATTTCATTTCAAATGTATTATCATAAAAATTTTCCATGTAAGATGACATTATTTCATACGTGGATGTTTCAAGTATCATGTCTCTATGATTTACATGGTTTAAATTTTCTTATTATGAAATGATATCCATTTCTTTCATATGGATTATGTGATTATGGGATGATGTTTGTGAAACCCATTTTATTTATTGGGTTATTATGAATGATGTATGTTTATTTTGTGGCACAAGTAAGAATGATTTCATTATGAGATGGGTGGGACCTAAATCTCCCTCCAATGAATTGGGTATTGATTAATATCTCATTAGATAGACATGGCTGGAATGGTAAGTTAATCTGGTTCCGTGTTATAGGACTGAAACGAGGAGTGAACTCGATTCAGAAAGGGACTTTGTCCACTAAGATGGTCTTGGCAGCAATGCCTTGGCTACTATGGAAATCATAACAAGTGCTGAATGGTTGCCACAATTACATGTTTTATTCCAATTATATTTTATCATGATATATGTTCCTTTATGATATATGCCTTACGTACTTCCAAGATTTATGTCTTTTCTCAAGGTTTTAATGTTTATATTTTATTTTCACGTTTTTTCTTTAAAATGTTTATGGATTGTTTTATGTTCTCTATGTTTTCCCTTACTGAGCATTTGAGCTCACACTTTTTATGTTTTATTTTCCCCAGGAAATAAAGAAAGGTTTTAGGTATGGAAACAAAAAGGGGAAGATCATTATGGGAGATGTTGAAGATATTTCAACACGATTAGAAGTTTATATTCCGAGTTTCCAATGACACTAAACTATTACGGTCCTTGTATTTCTGTTTTTGTTCTTTATTAAGTATTCCACAAAAGTAATGTACTATCTATGTATGTCAAGCTTGGGTCTCTACAGATAAGATCAATTGAAAAGTAATCATCTCTTCTAGGAGAAAGACCAAAAAATTCCTCAGGGAATAATTCAGCGAATTCCCTCACTATAGGCATGTCTTGAAGGATGGTTGCTTCCTTGGGATCAATCATTTTAGCTAGATACACATGCTCATAAGGAAGTAATATCCATGCATGAGATGATGAAGCTAAATAATATTCATCTTATTCCTCACACAAATATAGAATCAGGGGTCATTTCTCTATATATAGAGTGATTTCCCTCTCACAGAAATTTATGTTGGCTCTATATAGGGAATCCAACCCATACGGATAATTTAATCAAATTCAACTAGAGGGTGTATGATGAGGTTTTCTTGGAAGTTGACTCCATACATTTTTGTAGGGGGAGATATATTTCTGGGATGCAATGATTTCCCATTTTTTTCATACTCACTGACATCTTTAATTCCATGATTTATGGTGGTTTTGGGATTGTTATACTAAACTTTCGTGATATAAAAGAATGCGTAGAACCAGAATCAAAAAGTACATTTACCATTATTTAATGAATAACTAGTGTATATGTCACCACATCATTGTCAGGGTTCACTTAAGCAGTAGTGATGGAAAAAGATCACTCTTGCTTTCATAGAGGTTGATGGATGCCTCTTAAAACCCTTAGCTTAGGGCACTGGTTTGCAAAGTTCCCCCTTTCATTTTAGTATAAGAAATGAACAACATGTAGAGGTTCGAGCAGACTATTCCCCTCCTCTATCATAGCTATGGGTTTTTCTTATTGATAGTTAATAGCTAGGGTCCCTTCCCTTCCTCACCAAAAGCATTATCTCTCCCCCTTCAGACAATTTTTAGGGTGCTTCATTCTACACCTTTGGTAAGTAGGGTGCTATATTTTCTAAGAACCATTTTATTTACCTATCAGATCGTTAGAATTAAAGTCCACCTTATGATTTTTATCCCCATGATACCCCTGAGATTCTCTGATCTTTAATTCAATGTTGAGGCACAACATACAATGTCGTCATAGTTGTCGAAGTCCCCGATCACTAGGGCTTTGAACAGGTTAAGTTTCATCCCACCAAAGAAGCTGCCAACCTTGAATTCAGGTTAACGACAAAGATAGAAGTGTATCGTGCAAGACTTGTTAATTTTTCCCCATATTCCCTGATAGATTCATCATCTTTTTTTCTTGATGGAAGGGATTTCCCTTTTTATCTTAAGCCAGTGGGTGTGAGGAAAACATTTATATAAAAACATATTTCGGAAATCCTTCCATTCCAATGCCTCGATCTCCTCCTCAAGATTCATATTTTTTATCAATACCCACCATTGATCGACTTCACCATCCATATAATAAGTATCTAGAAGTACCTTCTCTTGTTTGGAACATTGAAGGATAGAGAAGAACTTTTCAATAGAGTTGATCCATTGTTAGACGATTGAGGGATCAGTTAATCCCTTAAAAGTATGAGGCCTTTGTCTCATGAAGCTCTTAATAGTGAATTATTCTTTCCTAGGGGGGGGGGGTTGAACGTTTCTCTTGAACTATGTTTTTATACATATCTTGCGTTAACCGATAGATAAGTTTGACAATGTTCACGATTCCTACTCCCATCAGATTTGGTATCTCATTAGCACAATCATAACATTGTTCTTCACATCAATTGTTATCCCAAGTCCTCCAATTACAATCCATTGTCTGAAATAAAATAATTTTTAGGGGTAACTCATAAAGGTCAATCCAAGTACAAAACATATAACTAAGAAATAACTTTTATTTCTTTAACATATTATTCCATAGGCTTCAATCTATAATATTCATGATCTACATTCTAACATATATTCTTAGGGGAATTTTTTTAATTCCATTAATAATGGTTCATACTAAGCTTCTGAATTTACAAATGCATACCCCCTGGGGGAATTGTAACCAAGAGTGCAACACAACCCATTTTTGTGTTCCAGGATACCTCAGGTCATGCCCGAAACTCCGTGATGGGGTTTTCACCACTAGGTTCGTCTATGCCAGAGCTGGCTCTATCTGCTCGTATCCGGACAGTGATATATTTTATTCATAAACCACTTACTCAATAACCACAAAAAATTAGGGATATTTTTATTATATATAGTCTTTTCTCTAAGTATTTACTAGGGTTTTCAATTCCTAGTACCAAAAATAACTAAACCTATCCTCTGATATCAACTATAACAAACCTGCTCATTATTACACACATAAACATGATTTATTACATAGAAAACATCACATGGTACAACAAAGATGATCCATAGGTCTAGTTTCCTTGGGAATTATGAACATTAAGTAACAACATAAAACATAGGATGCAATATCTTATTGAAAACTTCCTTTACATGAACACAACATTCTCTCGTACTTATCATTCCATGGGATAACCTGAGGACATGCATAAGAAAAGGGTGAGAAATAAAGTCTGGTAAGGGAGTTAATAAGGAATAACATGAAAGATAAAATATTTGTTAGGAAATAGTCATATCAATGGATTATAATATACACATGAACATAAAGGCATGATATAACATGATTAACAGAACATGCAAATGTGGCAACAATATTTAACATGATTTTAGCATGATCCAAGGCTCATTGCACATGGAGAAAGATTAAACCCTCATTGAACTTGAATTATCATATGTAAACCCTCGTTTCACTTGAATTATCATTATATTTATCTTTACCCAATTCCTTGGAGTTTTATTAGGGAACACCCTTCATAAAACATTTCATTCCACGCATAAGTTTTCCACATGGATCATTTAACATGGAATAATTCAACATCATAAGTTATTCCATGATTAAGAAATGTGAAATACACACATGGAAGTACCATTTAATATGTATATTTGAATAAAGGTGAATACCCTTAATAGAATCATGGTATGGTATTCACTACACAATGATTTTGGGTTGGAAAATCACGGTGCAATTTCGACATCATAACGGCGTGACATAAAAATTTATAAAAATGGTTAATGAGATAGAATGGGTGTATAATAATATTTATATGAAATTTAAAGTAAGGGGTTCATATAAAAACATGCCCCAAAATAATTAAGGGAATTTAGATTCATAATACAATGGAATTTCTTGAATTTAAATGAGGAGAATGAAATTCCTCACTGAATTTTGGCATGGTAACAGGTGTACCTCAGAGGAATTAAATGAGATTAAAAGGGGTATTTTATAATTAAAAAATTAATATGGAAATATTGGAGAGGTTCTAAATTATACCCCAACATTTTTAATTAAAATTAAATGTGTATAACAATATAATGAAATTGAGACAAAAATAAGAAAATAGGAAATCCTTTACTTAGAAGTGTGATCCCAAAGTCTTAGGAGAGGCTTGAGAGATACTTCTTGGGAGATTGAGATTCGTTGGGAGGATTATATAGAGAATAATGTAGAGGTTTGAATAAATACAAAGTCTTGGAGTGAAGAGGAAGTTGGAGCATGGGTTCTTTAATATAAGAAATGAGAGAGAATTATTTGTTATTTAGGTTTGGGACACCAGACATTAATCAAATCGAAACCACAAACAAGACCATGGTTTTTGACAAAGGGTATTGGAAAAAATATTTTATATGTAAAATGGAAGATCTTTTTAAAATAATAGGGCTTCTTATGTGGAGGTGAGTCACACTCTCAAGTAAAACATTTTGAAAAGAGAAAATGGGTTTTATGCCGTGAAAGGTCCACTAATGCTTTATAAAATAAATCAAAAAACCCCAAAATCACATTATTTTAATTGTAAAACATATATTGGACGAAAATAATGTTTATATTATTTAATTAAATCACTATTGGTTCATTATGATGTCATAAAACACATTATATATCTAACCAGTATTTGACTTTTTCAAAAAAATTGATCATCTTAGAAAATAATGAAAAATTACCCATTGGATAATTTCAATAATCTGATTCCAAAAATTATATTCATTTTATCTAAATAATTTTCTAAATATTTTAATTTTTACTTTTTAAATAAAAACCGACATTTTTAAAAAATTCATGGGTTTTGACAATAACAGCTTTCAAACCCGGATAAAAAAAATTGCATTCATAAAATTATAGGATAATTTATGTTTAAATAAAAGTAATTTAAAAGAATAATTATATTTTATCATATTATTATTTATCTAAAAAATCCATTAATTCATCAAAATAGATTTCCTAGTATAATATTATCTAAAAATACTATTTGCGCATTAAAAAATATTTACAAAGTAACAATAATAAAATGAATGAATATTCATTATTATATACAAAAATAATGAAAATATTCATAGCTCTAAGGTCTTGTTACATATCCTTATATAACACCCGCATATGACCGAAGGTTAAGGTGTGCAATGGTGACATACTCTTGGGGTGGCTCAGATAACATCACTTGGGTGGTAATATCTATTAACTTACACTTACCCATAGTCGGTTATGCACAAGATTTACGTGTTTAATATCACCTTTGAATTGGTCAAGATAGAAACCTAATGATTCCGCATCCTTTATAAGCTCCGAAAAATGGGCTTCGTATGGGGCAAGTCTACTGGATGAGGTCATCACTTCTTGTTTCTGAGTAAATTGGATTTGGTAAAGCCTTATATTTATATTAATCATGAGATCATTGTTCAACGACTATATTATCAATGGTCACAATTCATAATGGTATTTTGAAATCCAAAACCATAAAACCAAATAAGTTCAAATTTTATATAAACAATTTACATAATGAGACATTTAATTAGATCAAGAGGAATTTCCATTAATGAATGTTTGGGTCGTTAAAAATATGATCAAAAATTCAAATGGGATCCCTTCGGGGATCAAGTCCAGTGGAACATAAAATTCGTGTTGTTTGTATTAGAAATTTTATTCAATTTTCTATAATGAATATATTAACTATAAATTTACTCTCTAAAAATTACATTTTCTTAATTAACACAATGACGTCAATGATCAGTGGATGAAATCAATATATGATGTTAGAAATTTCATAGAAGAAATGAATGAAATAATTTATTATTCTAGATAAAGATTCAATGAAATTCATGTTAAAAATATTAGGGTTTATAAAAAAAGTGTTTTTTAGTAAATAATTTACGTAAGAGGATATGATGATTATATATAAGGCTCCATGGAAGAATGAAAGAAGAAACACTATAGTAACATTCATGTTAATGAGAATCCAGAAGTCATAGGCCTATTACTCTTGGTTTTCAGATGTAGTTTAGATCAATGGTATGATGTACATAAATATTAAAGGTTAGTACTACCATTTGAATATTTGTGACCCACTATTATGGTTGGGTTGGGAAACTTTTGTATGTGTTTTTTCATTAACTATTATTAGGTATATACTTTTCTAATTAATCAAAATTATATTTTATAACTCCAATTGGAATGATAATTTCATAATTTTATAACGTGTATATTGAACATAATCTTCAAACTATATAAATTTAAAATGTTATTTAATTTTTCATAATTTATCTTTAGAGTTTGGGTGCTTGGATACTTAGTCCAATGATTTAGAAAGCATATCATCTTTTAATGTTCTCACAAATCAATGTATGGGTTATTAAATATTTTTAATGGAGTCCAAGTTATTTTTATTCCTTTAAATAATTCATATATTGTATCATTCACAAGATAGGTGGATCATATTACCCACCAAAAGTAATTATATCTTAGTTTGGGGATCGACAAAACACACTCTACGAAAAAAATAGTTAAAATTTAACCTCTTGAATTAATGTTATTTTGATTCGGAGGGGGTATTTATTTTAGAAGGTATGATGTCATAATAAGGATATGTTCAGGTATATAAATTATATTAGTTAATCTTTGTCTATTATAGGTTGCATATGGAAGATAATTTAATTCAAAAGTAATAACAAATCCCATCAAAGGGTGTAAAACTATACATTATGAGTAAATAATATTGTAAAATGATTTAAAGAAAGGAAATAAGGTTGATATAGTTTCCACTATCATCCATGATGTGAAGACCATGGGTGACCATATTAAGTATTTGGAAGAAAACGATGATAGTATGACATCTTGCGATGAAGTTTTTATGATAGAGATGTTGTTTTAAATGATATTGTTTGATGGAAGACATGTGGTTGATCATATATAAAATTTTTCATGATTGAGGGTATATTGAATCAGTTAATGATATATTCATTGAAGATTCAGGACAACTACTATTATTATCATCACATCAATTATAATGATATACAATGGTATCTCTTATATGTAATTATTTTGAGGAAACCAACTTGGTGTTTGAGGATGAAAAATAATTTATATTGAATAAAAATATTAAATCCAGGAATGTTAATTAACATCTTATAAAAATATTGAATATTGAATTTCGGGGACAATCACCTCATTAGATGTCAAGTTGGAGGAATAAAATGATAATTATATAGATAGTAGTTAATAAAAATCTAATGGATTCACCCCTGTATAGTGAAATTTTTAGGAGATATGGAATCTCAATATGGATAAGATATATCATAAGGTGAACTCTAAAATGGGATATTCTTGAAGTTTTTGTTCTATAAATAAAGATAATTTAGTTTAAACCTATCATTTTGGGTCACCATGTGATTGGAATCATGGGTGATTAATTCCAATTAATTAATCAATTCTAAAGAAAAGAAAGGATTCACAATGAATCAAATATTTTTAATATTTAGTAAGGTGAAACTAGATTATGGTGAGGCTTTAAATACATGGGAAAGTGATATGTTAACATCAGGATTTTTAAATGTATCATAATTGAAGTTGAAAAAAGTTATTATTATAATATTTCTTGAATAATCAAATTTTCACTAGTCACCTATAAGAGGTATAATTTTTAACCAGTTTCAAGAATAGTGTTTGCAGAACAAATCAGAGATATGTGGTCATGGTGAGAAGATTAAGCAATGGAACCATATATCTCAAATAATAATTAGATATGGAAATATATTTGGTGTAATACAATTGAATTTATGGAGTTAGTTTATTATCATCTCAGAAACATCAGTGAGAATAACATTACATTTATATCAATAAAGGGTGTATTAACTCTTGATTAATATAAATTTTTATTTCATGAATTTTTTATACTAGAAACAATAATAAATTTATTATTGAAAATTAATATAATAATCTTTCTTAAAATATATATCATATTCACAATGATATTTAGGAACTTTACCATTAACACTAACACTAAACATCCATGTACTCCATCACCCTTTTCAACAATTTGAAATTTAATGTATTATTTAACATTTATAAACACATTTCTGAGGTGTTCGTTGTGATTCATCAATTTAATTCCATAATGTAGGGAAAACTTTATGTGAAATGAAATTTTTATGTTTCGATAATGGTGGTGAATATAATTGAATGAATTTCATGAACTATTTGTAAATGAATGAATTCATGTTGGAAAAACTATGTTTTGAAAATTACTGAGTTGCATGGAATGTATAATAGAATGATTCGAATGTTAATTGATAAGAAAAGAAGAATGACTCTAAATTCCTAAATCTCAATAGAAATTCAAGAATAAGTAGTTATATTTATTGTGCATTTTATTAACACAAGTCCATCAATATTAATGGGGTAAGAGATCATAGAGGATTCATGGTCAATAAAAAAAGGTAGGTACCCAACTATATGATCGTAAAAGTTTCACCTATAACCATGTTGATTCCAATGATTCTTAAATTCTTGAATCTAATCCCTATACATGATTCTTAATGAGACATAAAAAATCTAGAATCATATTCTATATTGATATAATGAACAATATATTATAGTAATAAGATATAATGTTATTGTTTAATATATGGTCTTGTCGAATGACTAAAAAATGTCTGCAAATGATGCTAAGAGGAAAAAAGTAACATCTCTTGTGTAAGTTTATTTTAGTTGAATACATATAAGGAAATACGTTCTAATATTTTTAGGTCAATAAAAATTTAGTAGTTAGGCCAACATAAGATTCATGTAAATTCTTACGGACAAGGGAGTCTCATATCAATTTAATATAAGGTGACACTCTACTTGTTTTAGTTCAATAAATGGTTAAATGTCAACTAAATTATGAAGATATAATATTGTTAGATGACTAATACTGATGTTCAACCATGAAATGAACTACTTTATTTTAATGGATTAAAGAGATCTCAATATCATAGAAGAAAAAGTTTGTCTTGTTGAATTTAACAATGGGGAGTCAGATTATATAGATGAACTGGATTACAAAATTGTAAATATAACCTCTAAGATAATGAAACAACTATAGGGGAAAAAGTGTTTTAGAATAAATGAGTCCGTTAATTAATTAAAATAGAATATTGTTAAAATAGTTTCATGGGTAGGTTGGTCATCAATATATTTTATTTGAAAAAATGGATTGAATTCAGTGAAATATTTTCTATGGTAGTTAAGTACACTTCCATTCAGATACTTTTGAGTTGTGGTTATTTACAAAGATATCATATTTAGAATGTGGATGTTAAAATTAAATTTCATCATCGTAATTTAGAGGCGTAAATTTTCACGAGTCATCTATCTATTTTCATGGAATATTTCAATCATGAAATAGTGAGGAAATTAAATTTCTATTTTTATTGATTGAAATATTTTTCATGAATTTAGATTGTGGAATTTGACACTTTTAGAGGATATCAATTATCCATGTTGAGAAATTAGGAAAAATATTTCTATCAAAAGGTGTTTTAGGGTGATTGTTTCATTATTTTTCTATTGTGCATTGATGAAATTATTGCAGTATCTCTAAAACATATCAGGACTCGGATGCTTAAAAAATATTGATTTTAATTATATGAAATAAAATATCACAATGATGCTATGAAAATATTATGGATGATTATTGACAGAGTTATAAAACTAGGATCTTGATTTTATCATAGGGGAAATATGTACTGAAGTCAATAAAATGGTTGTTGATATGTATATATGAGTCGGTCTCAACTCCATTGGTTACACACCTCCTGCTACCACATGGTAAATCATAAAAAATAGATGATGTGGTGAACTATTTGGTGAAAGACACATTTTATTTAGTGGTTGGAAGGTTGATATATTAAAGGGTGTGATCATTCCTGAAATTTTCATTTTTAGAGGTGCATGATATCTGTTCATGAAAAATAAAATAAAAATATTGGTAGGCCTTGAAATTGATAAACCAATGTATCGAAGTATCAGAAGATGAAACCTTATTTTTTATGAGAAATTATGTATTTTTGGGATGTAAAGATATATAATTTTGGAGATATTTAGAAACCTGAAGGTGTTGAAAAATAATTGGTTTCAAAATTGTAGGAATGAATGTTTGTTATATGTCAAGCATATAGAAATTAGTATAATTTCTAAAATAAAATAAGAATATATAACAATAATTTAAGTATTGAAAGAATTCATATGGTTCAACCATCTATTAAAGGATATTTAATGGATTTGAAATGGTTGTTTTCTCCAAGTTGATGATAAATGTTCAAAATATTTGTTTTGGATACCATTTATTTATTCAAATATTAAAATTATTGAGCTGGAATTTAATTTTTCCCAATATATTCAAGTGGATTGAGAGATAGATATATGGAATATAGACATATGAATGAATTAAGATATAATTTTCACTAGGTTAATAGTCCATCATAATCGAAGTTATCATTATGCTTCAGTGGTACAAGGGTTAGAGGATAGTGGATGGTAGCAATGTTAAAACTATCGAAAATGGGTCACGTGTTTTTCAAATTGATTAGGATTTATATGTATTTTCTTAATGTGGTATTCTAGTGTGATATTATTATGATTTTAAATTAATTAAATACTTTTTATTCTGATTATTATATGTTTATGATTAAAAAATTAAATTTATAGATTAATTTTTTGGAACAAGTTTTCATTGTAGGCATACTGAATCAAAAGTTAGTAATGTATTGTAACCAATATTATATAGATCCTATTGTATAAGTGATCATTTATAATAACCTACAGTCATAACATGGGTGTTCTTATAGAATTTTTTTTATAGAAACCTGGTTATGTCAGAGTCCTTGGTAATGATTTGTAAGGGTCCCTAGTAGAATAATAGGGGATACATAAGAGTAAATTTTATGTTTAGTGGGTTAAGTAGTTAATTGTCAAAAACTATCAAGAAATTGAAGGACTCCAAGATTAATGGTGGTTATCCCAAAAATATTGGAGGTCGGTGAAACTAGTCGACTAGAAAGGACAAACATTCATGGTAGAGTGGGACAACCTGTACCTGCATTCTCAAATTAACTATGACTATTGATCTACTTTGGTTATTAGTCAATGTGAATTTAATACTTGAAATAATTGATCATAATGAAAATACAATATTATTATCATATATACATAAGACGTTATGTCTAAACTATGTAATTTCATTATTTCATAAACATTCCCATTCTCTTCTGGAATATTTGTTTGAAATGTTTTATTGATCAGGTGAGTGTATATAGAATTGGTTTGGTGATTTATGAAGTTTGTAGGATTTATATGATTTCATACACACATGTTTTGGAGGTTACTTATTTTTAGGTAACATCCTACGATTATTTAATCCTTTAAATAATTCATATGGTGTATCTTCACATGATCAATGGTTCATAGACCCCAATAGAAAGATGGAAAATTCCAATCGTCCCCAATTAAATGGAGTAAAGGGTACACATTCCATGCTCAAATACTTCTATTCATTCAATTTATTTTATAACCATATTGGTTTTACATGATTCAGGAAACATGATTATAATCAATCCATAATTCCTTAGGGTTTGATGAATCAATCATGTGTTCAATGGTCCATCTTGTCCCTTAAGTAATTCCATTCCATATTATGTATTTAATAAATATTAAATTTAATTAAATGTCAATTTACCATATGTGATGAGATCAAAAATCACATGCAGCATAAAAAGATTCTGATCTTCAGAGATATTTTTAATCTTCACATACATTATATTAAGTTATTACCTATAAGAATACAATTATCACAATTACATAAGATCATCTAGGACTACATTAAATTTAAATAGTCTATCTAAACAAATTTGAAAAATTTAATTACATCAAAAAACATTTAGGATAGATTATATTATTTAACCAAATTAGAATAATTTCCTAATCACTAGGAAATTTCTCGAAACTAAAATATGATCAATAATATCATATACATAAGTGGAATACCCCCCAACAACATAATTTGAAGAATCTATAACTTTATGCACTACTCAAATTTGAATGTCATCCAATATAATAAGAACATTATAAATAATCATTGTGTAACATACCTGAATTAAAATAATGGAATATGACATGTGTTCATTATCACAGGATTTTCTCAATCCATATAAGGAAAATACCCATAATTTTCATCTAATTCCACCATGATTAGGTAGAGTCGATGTAGAAACCCAATCACAGAGACATCACAAATAATGGCAATCAAGAGGAAATGAGGAATAAAGTAAAAACTGAGGATAATTCACCATAATATTCCATATAATCACTATTAAAAAAATGTATAAGGGTTTTTAATGGATAGATGTGGGGTTGGAGGGTAAAAAAAACAAACATCTTTGGAGGCCCCATTCACCATAATTCCAAAGGGGGACAATAAGTAAATTACTAATCTAACCCTAACAAATAATATTGAAGAGTCCCTGTAATGGTGTGAATATTTTGTGTTGCTGTGTGTCCACCCTTAGGTATATGGATTAGAACAACTTATTTTCCATGTTATGGAACAAACCCTATGGTCCATATTGTGAATTCCCCAAGCTTTGAGATAAAACATCAAGGAACCACAATCAGGGTGCAACACCTATAGAATATATTCTGATTAATGTCTCTGAAGTGTGGCCCAAGAACTTGGTTGTGACCTCCCATATTCACTACACAACACCTCACACTCATATACATGATGATTCACTCATAGTAAGTCATTACGATAATACATATATTGTGATTCATGTTTATTAATTATTTGTTCTTAGATAATGTACTCAGAAGTCTAATTGCATGCTACGAAGCCATTGGATGTTGTATGGTATATCAACAATCTCCTCATCATGGTGTGACATGAACCAATGATGGATTTACAAGACATCTTTCAAACAAATAAAATTATCCAAGGTGGTTACCCTGGCCCCACTAAAACAGTCAACAAAGAAGTTGAAATTCTTATCAGGAAACAATCCATTTCGAAAAACATGTCGTATATATGTTTTACCACATGAGAAACTATTATAGATAAATATTCTCAAAATATCCCCATGCCCAGGAGAAAATTAAAATTCTCATATTATTTCAAAACCAATAAAACTTGGTTTATTACATACTCCATATAATAACACTTTTATTCCCTATAAATCTTATAGATATTCTATTTATTATTCTCAACCTGCCACATTCATTAAATATGAAATTTTATGGTTCTTATATACATTTATCTACCCCATAACACCAATGTATTATCAACTGATACATTCACAAAAATATGGTGCCCCCACTATAAGGCTTAGATTACAAAGAATAATATAAGGTCATGATTCTCCCCACTATATGAATTATCTAATTAAAAATAATTTTTAGTTTTCCATCAATAAACATATTGTAGTTTCAACCTCACCATACCCAATCTCATACAAAAACAATGATCAATATTGGACTAGATATCAATTCCCTAAAAACTGCTTTCCTACGCACACTAATGTGCTCACTAAATCCCATAATCAATAAAAATGAATCCCCATAGGCATACTAAGATCATATAAACACCCATACTAAAGTAAAAAATTTATTATTAGTGTCATTAAATGTTGGGATCCTTTACCAACCATCATTGTAGTACCACTCCTCAATGAGCACTAACATACTTATGGTCCAAACAGTCATAAGATCACATCCCAAATACATATAAATACCTATAATAGCATGTCTATTCAACTTAATTTTTCATATGAATCGAAAATCTAAAACTAAAAAATGATCTTGTTAATTTAATTTAAACTTTCTCACAAATATTTCGGTATAATATCAACCATCCACCAATGAGTCTCACCAAAATAATTACCCATTAATCAAAATAAAAAAAATTTGTATCCCATGATACATATATTTATACAATATTAATTAGACAAGGACCTCCCACTAATATCTGATTGGTAATTAAAACCACCAATCAAGACTCATTCGTGACTCTCCATGAGTGTTATCTTTTGAAATCTGCTGAAATCACATCTCTAAAGAGGGCCTCTTAAAACTATGGTGTAAGGAATAATATACAACATTTCCAATATTACCCTTTAATATATCACCTAATATGTTCTATCATCATGAATGTGTCTCTCCTACAGATCCAGACTAATTTATCATGACTACCCATGAAAATAAAAAATCCAATAAAGACCATGTACTTATAATCTAATCCATATTTTATGTAAACCTATATTATAAGGGGACACACACCCTTTTTATTAAAACCCCAACACACTATTCCAGCAAAAGTCTCGTTCAATCGATTTATCCTCAGTCTATATATGAGAACTCATCAATCATGGAACCAAAAGGGAACCTAGTGTAACCAACCCACACATTCCTTCAAGCACAAGATAATTTCCTAAATATATAGTGAAACATAAACTATCATCATATAAGGCATAGTGATCCTCTAAAAAACCATAACATAGATTCTTAATATATATCCATTGATATCTCTTCGGAATACAACTATTGTATTCTCTCATATTATCTGATCACACAAGTAGACTAATACATTAATGATTTAAATAAATTGATACTTGGATTAGATTTCTAAATAACATACTATACAAGTCATGAATAACAATTACTCTTATCTAAAATCACCTTAGTGCTTCAATTCCAAAAATCCTAGAATATTTCTCATTCTATAAAAATTATCTTTCTCACCTAACACTTGCGAATTGATCACAAAATCACAAAGGGTTTATCTATTCTTTATTTATCATATATCTAACAATATGAGACCATGACCTAGAATCTCATTAAGAACCAAACCCAATATCAATTGGGACAAACATCTAACCAATCTTGACTAAAATTATAGAATCAATAAAGATATACTTCTAAATTATTCACATCACAAATGGCATGTAATCTCACATGCCTCTCCCCTATGCACACATGGGTATACAGTGTCTTTATAAAAATTAAATTCTAGAACACCCACTCCTAGGTAATCATAATTATAATCAAGCATTAAATGATGAGTTATCTATGCACCCTAAAAAATCCATCCATATGATAAATACACATACAAGACTACCCATCCAAGGACTAGGCCACAATCATGGTATTTTAATAGATTTTCTCACCAATGATATTTATTATGTGAGATAAAATCACCAATAACATTAAATAACTAATCCAATTTCTTTATGAAGATCCAATATCCAATAATCTAATTCATATAATAAACCACTATAAATACCAAATATATAAGGACTATAAGATTTCCACCCAAGAATATTAATAATTGGATAAAAAACCAATAATTAGATAGAAACACTATGTTTCAATGAGTATAATGACACAAAAAAAGTAATAATAATATATATATATATATATATTGTTTTAAAAAATTAATAATTGAACCATCCTTATAAGTTAAATCCATCACTCACAAGCACAAAAATTTCATGAAAATCTTATATTATAAAAAGATGCATTTTCATGTGAATTATTCCAATATCCTAAAATCAAAAAACATCCCTATAAATATAATGTAACCACATCCAAAATGAATATATATATTATTTTACTAAAAAATCATTTACCATAAGCACATATCCCTTGTAGCTTGGACATCCCTTTGAAAAAGGTGTTCACAGCGCACCAATTAGAGGTCCATCAAAAGTAATAACACATTATTCATCATTTTATACCTTACCCAAAAGAGAAAAATAAGGAAAAAGTGGAACTTTAAAAACATTGAAACTTCCCCTAATTGAGTATACTCATAAGTGTATGATCCAATGGTAACACACCACCTCAGGAATGTTTTCACATATTATAGAGTTCACATAAAAGTTGTGTGGGTAAAAGGTGCCACCATTGGGAGAAAATATTAAAATATTTGTTTATCAAAAATAAAAATAATAACCAAGAATAATCTATAAAAATATAAAGAGTATAGAGAAGAATTAAAAAATATACCTATTATATCAAAAGAAATTAAATCACGTCGTAGAACATATTGTATCCTCAATATTAACTCAATCAAAGTCTCTGATCATGTTGAAATGCTTTTATATTATCATCTTACAGAAGGAATCTACCAGACATGAATATTTAATAATGAGATCTAGTCAGTTAAGAATGATCCATATCAATCCATGATGGATGTGAGTAAAACTACATAGGACACCAATATTGTTTTCTCTAAAAATATAGTTAAATTTATTTAATATGGGATATACTCTGAATAAGATAAATTCTATGTTGAAATATAATACAATGACCATATTTAATCCTCATGTTCTAATGGGATACAGATTATCTACCATAACTGTTCTAGATAGTTCCCAATATATATAAAAATTATATAAAACACCATGGGAGGATCAAGTCCAACCCTAGAACAAAAAAAACACTGAGGGGGAACCATGACCTGCCTCAAAACCATGAGTGTATAATACAACCAGGAGACCCATTACCTTCATCGATCCATGTAATAACATCATCCACACATGGGGGGGGGGAGATACCCTACCTAGAACCATAAAATATCTTACCCTCCAAGGGGGAATATCCAATACACTGAATCATCATATATTAATCCAACTGTGGATCCCTTCCCCTATACTAAACCATCAAGTATAATACACCTATAGGGTTTCATCCCGTATGTGGACCATCATATATGAACTGAGTGAGGGGTCACATCCCCTACCATGAACCTCTTACATCGTCCACTAAATGGGTTGTATCCCCTACAAAATGCAACCCAAAATACCCCTTGGCCACTACTCGCAGTAGAACCTTATATATCTTCCACCATGGGGCATCCCACACTAAAAAACCATATCCCATTCACCCAGGGGAATCATTCTCCCTATAAATAAAATCACAAATACATAGAGGAACACACTCCTTGGAACTATAAAACATACATCAGGGGATATGCGTCCTTATAAAAATCTCATAGAGCATAGACTCGAGGTTTTAAATCCTACTATAAAATATGTGTCATACCGTCAATACCTAGGGATGTATCTCAAAACTATCCCTAAACCTTTATTCACATAACAAAAACACACACAAAGACATGTAGAGAGATAGATATGTAGATATATATTTATATATTTCATATACCTTAGGTTATATATCAACCTTGAAGCCTCTTGTATCATACAGACATGTTGGTCACACACACTAAAATACATCATATTTCTCTTATAATATCATATCTTCTAGAAAATCATCATTATCACTACAACCATTTTAGGATCACATTGTCAATCCATGAGATCTATGAGGAATCAATTAATTTAAAATAACCTTCTCTCCACACCACCCCTCTCTAGGGTCAATGAAATACTAGGGAACCCAATGATGTATCATAAGTCACACCATAGTACAATCACAATATAGGGTCCTCTCACTCTATTTCCCAACACCATAGATCTAGCCCATCACATTGAGGGAATAATGGCCCTCAAAATGTCAAAAATCAAATCATAGTGTTGACTAACTCACATGAAATTCCAGAAAATCGTTATACTAGAGGGATATCCTCAATCCCAAATCACTTCAATGTCCACTATGTAAATTCAATAACACCCAACATTTCCACAATGATTCACTAGGGTGTACCCACCTAGGGACTCAAATATCCATCATGGGAGGAAAACTAAACATACTATCTAATATCCTATACTAAAAGATAAAAAATTATATTCGGGATTTTTGGATGGACCGTACTTTGGGCACCCTTTTTAATGCATCAAAATTCCCTACTTCAATGTGACCAAGGGATTATATTTCCAGGTCCACAATAATTGTCCAATTAATTTCATTTATAACCCACTATATACCGTTTACATGATGAAATGTTTTTAAAATCAAGACATTGACCATCAATAGACAACATATCAAGCCAGTTTTCAAGGTTTCATCATAGAACTTCACACTTTTTGTTCTATTTAAATCCATTAAATAAATATTGCATTAATTAGTCTCTAATCACCCATATGTTCTATGACTATATAAATGGTGGATAGTGGCGTGTTTTCATCATCATGGGACATACCCTAGTCATCATATACAAAATCATTATTATTCATGTCTGATTAAATCATGATCGGGATGAATCAATGTTAAAACACTACCATAGAGTTATCATAAATTATAAAAATCAATTGGAATGGGGGGATACTTCACCATAAATATCCATGATATTTACAACAAGAGCTCCTCACTCAAGAGAAAAAAATTATGGATGATGGAGTGTATTTTTTAGCTGAAATGGACCTCCTTAAATGCCCTTTCCCCTATATTAAAAAGAGTTCCAATAGGTAAATTTCTTTTTTCTGAAGTTGAAAACCCCAAAAGTGTCATGATATTTGAATGAACCACCTTGGTCATAGTGCGACCACACCAATTTTGAGAGATAAACCTCCTTGTGTATCCTTATCTTGGTGTAACCCATACATGTCATGTTTCAACTACAACAACAATTGGTCTCAACCCATTGCAAAACATGGTCACAAAATTTCACCTACATATTGTATTATTAAACACCCATCTATGGAAATGCATAAGAAAATGGTGGTAACATCATCTCTTCTCTATTTTGTGCCTCACGACCCCAAATATTATTCGCCACTTATAGTTGGCCTTGATGGAAAGGCCTATGGGTTGCGGAATAATCCTCTCTCCTCTCTAAAAAAATGAGAAATACCATATGGGTCCCCAAATCATTTTTTAATGGCCATTATTACCAAAAAATATCCCTTCATGGAATTACTATTTTATAAGTGTCATTACATTAGACAAAATTTTAAAAAATTCCTATCACTCCATGATGTCCCTGGTTACGACAAGCCCTATCAACCAGACATATCATCATTATGTGACCTACACCCATCCTAATGTGATTTGATGTCAGCGGAACAAATAAAAGTTGTAAATGTGTAACCCTGACCACACTCATTTATCTGAGCTACCAGAACACTAATATTATATCTATCAATGTCTTATATTTTATCTTATATATTTTATAATATTCGTGATCATAATCTGAATTTCAATTCTCCAAAATTTCCCTATTCTAGGGAAAACAATTTCTTATTCCCAATGAAATTTATATCCTCTAATAACCCATACTGTAACTAATAATATACCACATTCAATGTTTGGTTACCTCTTCTATTTATATAATTATCTAGGTATTCTAAGGATTGTGAATGTTTGGGATCTATTAAACCTTATTTAGTTAATCATTTCAGTGGTGGAGTTTTCATCAAGTATAACTAACCTCATGTAGAATTGTCTTGACTTGGTATGAAATGGATTACCCCCAATATGAAAATTAGAATGAGGTGTCTATTGATGAATTTAATTTCAGATAATTCCTTTATATATAAATATATATTCTACATTATTAGATATATATTTATGTATTGATATATTTCCAAAGGAGGTATACTTGGGACCGTTGGAGGATTTTGTTTTCTTAATGTAGATATAATGGCCATGTCTAGTTTATGGTTAGAATTATTACTGAATAAATATGAGGTATACATATATATGATAACATTTATGATGATATTTTATAGGATAGTAATATATTTGATCCAATTAAGAGGGGGGAAATTTGTTATAAATTTAGGTGATGATGTTATATGGAATAAAACTGCCCATACTGATAGGATGTTGGGAGGAACAATGAGATAATTGTGGATGAAATTATATGTAATAGGAATCATAATGATCATGATTATCCATGTTGGAGATTGGGTGGTCCGTTATGAGGCTATTTTGGTATACGATCTCGTATTACACTAGGTGGATCCATAGGTGGACGAATCTATTATCCAATTCTACTTCCACCAGACCTATGTAGTTGTTGGGAAGAAAATAGTGTCATATATAGGGTCATAAAAATATGTAGGCTATAGATTATTTAAATCTTGAAACACTTGATATTGGGAGAGGTATGTTCTTTTTAATCTCTATAATAGTACCCCTAATTATTTAAAACATCATGATCTATAATTTCATAGCTTCATATTATGTATACAAGTTAGAAATATGAGGATAAACATTTAGTATGATTCATTCATCAAGAGACTCGCATTGTAAGAGATAAAAAAATCATCTATATCAATTAATGGTGTGATATTTTATAAAGTGGATATGGGTTTTAATGGGAAGTCATCATAGGTATGAGAAATCACTATAACATAAAAATTACCATGAATTGGTTATCTTATATCAGAAATCACATATATTATTTTATTCATAGAGTTTCATGTTTTTGAGATGAAAAATCAAGGTTCTCTTTCATTGGTGAGTGAGACTTTTATTCGGGATGGCTGATTTCTACCCATAGTAATCGATCCAAAATTAAACACCTGAGAGCATGTTTCTATTTTATTATAGAGAAATATTTAATGAATCAAATTATTTCAATATAGTAGGAGTATATAGATGTTTTTATACTACATTTTCATATTTTCCCTTATTAAGAGATTAATTTCAATATCAATTTTCTCCTCATAACTTGACCAATATCATTACAAGCATATCAATTATTCTGATATAAGAATAGGGAGTTTAAGGTGTTACTTGAGGGACATTTTTCAAAAGGGTTTTCCAAGACTAGAAACCCCCCTATAAAACATTTATTAAATTCATGAAGGTGGAGGATGAGATCCATAGGCTTTGTGTTGAATATCACATCTTAAACTAGGTGAAAATTAGGAACAAATAACCTCTACTAAGGAATGATTTCATGTTAACTATCTATAAGTATAGAAGTGGTTAATGATGATCAACCTCAAATCCAGATATTAATATCTTTGGGTTAGTATGGAAGAAATAACAAATGTGATGTTAAAGTGTTTCTCTCGAAACTATAAGTTCCTTGAAATTTTCTTTTGGAATGATGACTGAACCAACTATGTTTAGAGGTATCATGAATCATATTTTCCAACCACTTATATTGGATATTATTAGTCATCAACGATGAAATCATCATCTAGTATGTGTCAAATTAAAAACACATGAAATATTTATAAAATTTCCTATAAATGATTCAATAGAACTAGTGGTAGGGTAAAAAATATATGTGAATTATTTTGAATCAAAAATATTACTTTATAAGGAATTCCATATTTTATGATGATGAATTAGTTGACCATAATAAGATTAAGGCAATGATGGCCTAGAAGACCAAATTGAAATTATTTTAGGTAAACAAAATTCTTGGATTTGTTGGCATTAATAACAATTCTTGGTAGAAATATATTGAATTGTGGTTCATATGAGTTCCCTCACTAGAAATGGGTATTCTATATTATTTAATGAGTGATGTTATTGATATTTTGAGGATATGAAGTAGATATTTACTAACACTCATATTTTACAACTGTTGAAGGATGTGGATGAAAATATAGTTTTCTATAATGTCTATGGATTGGGTATCATATACATATTTATACAATGAAAGATGATAATTTATTATATTTCAATGAAAATGAGAACTTACTAATTAAACTATATTACCAATGACATGAAAACCATAGTAGCAATGTTCCCCTTGATAAACTATATTAGTTTTCTTTTAGGTGTATGAAACACAGTCTTCAAAATTTTCAATATTCTTATGAATATTTTCTCTAATGAAATTGCTACACCCAAAATATTGGTGATATGATTTAATGGATTATTGTTAATTTTAAATTATCTATACTCCTTGATAGGGAAACATGGTGGTTTATGCCCTTCCAAAAAAATATTGTGCTCAGTTTATATAGGATGTGTCTCACCATCTATCCTTAATAAAATTAGTCATGGTGGGAGATAGAGATATTATCTGTAATAAATTTATGTTGGTTACCCCAGACTTCATTAGTAATTGAGGAAATTAAATCTCAAATAAATTTATTATTTTATCTTGCATGGATATATATTCTAATGTGACTCACCTAGTATATTTTCTAAAAAAGGGGGAATTTTTTTATCCCTTATGGGTGGATAGTTGTCCAAATTGGTGTGTGAGAGGTGGTTCTAATAGAGGTATACACCTACCACTTTAGTTTTACATCCATGCATGAACAATATTCCCCATTTCCCAAAAAACCAAAAAAATCATTGATAATGAAATGAAGTGACATAAAAAATACATCATAGTCTCTCTCAAATTAATAGTTAGAAGTTAAATAATTATGTTCTTGTAGGATTGATTTATCCATTTTAGGTTTCTTAATGTAATTGGGATGCCGTATAAATTGATTTAGTGATATGAAATCGATAATAAATAAAGGGTTATTTTGTTTTCAGGTGATCATTGGCAGATGTAGAAATTGAACCCACTTCCATTCTATTAGAATGTATATTTTAGTAGAAATATTAGGATTCTAATATTGGAAGATATTTAATAATATCATAATGATTCTTCAATAATTTTTTTCCAATAATATTTACTAGTTTACGTATCATTTTTATGTGGGAATATATAGGTATTTAGTGACTTGGTTACTGTAAATCCCTGGCCATAAACATCACATAATCTTGAATTAAGTTAATAATTCATATTAAGGATCTTTTTAGGTTTAGAGATTTATAGAACTAGTTCGTAACTTATAAATAACAACTAGAATATTTCAAGTATACACTTCAAGTCACAATCTGTTTTTTATAAAAAAACTCATTAAAAAGAGACATGTTTAGTTTCATTATTTAAACAACATGACTTTTTCTTGATCCCATCTGTGACCCTATTCATCATTATGTTCAGTGTAAAAAAATTCAAAACATTGTATGAACATAAAAATCCTAGTAATGGATAAATAATGAAGTAAAGATATTATTTTCTCAAAACAATAAGATAACCATGAACACTTTATCATAAAGGAATACATTTTACCTTTAGGAAGTAGAAAATAAACATCACTGAATATAATTTCATTTAGTAACCTTTTGGTAACAAAATGATTACTATATAGACCATATAAAACAATGTATAGAACATAAAGGTAACATGACATATAATCATACTGAAATAGAATAACAATACGGTCGACTTCCAGACACATCACTAAATCAAATAGCCCTCAGTCTAACATTCCTAACCAATGCATTGAAGGTTATAATGTAACCACACTTCCTTGGTTTATCACATAACCACCCGTCATTTGGTTTACTATGTAACAACCCATAATTGGGTTATCACATAACTACTCATCAAATGTCCATGTACCATTATATAATCATAACACATAAAATAACTCAAATATCAACATTTTCCTAACAAAATTTCATATGAAATCACAAGATATCATTTCAAGATATTGAAGTACAAAATACATTTCAAAAACTATTTTCAGTATAAAAACACCAAAAATGGGAATAAATTAATTTTTTTTTAAAACACTAAGGCTTATAGAGGAAGAAAAATAACAATTACGGTGGTGGAGAGGTCATTATTTCCACATAATTTAAAAAAATTCCTTTTGCCATATATTAAAATTATTTGTAGAAACAGATTCCATTTTAATGATAGTAAAAGTCAAAGGGGTTTATTATACAACTTGTAAAATAAAGAGGTTTATATTATCAAAACATGCCTCAATGAATAGAAATTATGAGGAATTCCCTTTAAATGATTGAAAAAGTAGATTAAGGATAAATCAATGACATAATTATGGGTGAAAATTATAAATAAACCAAATATAGGTGGATATTTAGTGTAAAGAAATCAGAGGACATTCATACATATTCATGAAAAAACAAACCCAATGACATGAATATTTAACTCAATGACTGGGGATTGAGCTATGATTTACCTTACAATGTTCATATAAATTACACATGAATTTATCAATGGAGTGATTATGTGTTTCAAAAGTATTTCCAAAAAAACGGAAGTGGAAATTACTACATAAATAAATAAACAGTGATTCCACCCATTAACTAGGCATTATATAATCAACGTTGTCTTCATAAAACCAGATGAGTGGAAATTGATTTTAGAAATTCCCTTACGAATATTCGGTAGCCTAACGACGTCAGATAAAAATTCATAAAATGAGGGGATGATAGATAAAAGGGTCTATCATCAAATGTATAGAAAATGTACAGAAATAAGTATATATAAGAACATATCCCAACATATGAAAATTTAAATTAAAATTCTTAACATTAAAGTACTCTTTGACAAAGAGAATGGTGAAAGGTTCCCTTACCTCGTGTTCGACATGACTAGTTCGGTGTTTAATTTCCTGAATAATGAACCTAAGATAATTTTTAATTGATTTAGAAAAATTTTCATGTTTATTAATCCTTTAATATCACTTATTACCATGTTATAAAAATTACATAATTAATTATGTTAATATCAGTCATTTTTTCGATATTGGGTACTTTAGTCGATAATGATCTTGTTATAATTAAAAAATTCCCATGTGGTCAAAATTTAATTATCTCCAAGAATATTATTCATATTTATATATATATATCATATATATAAATTATATTTATATTTATAATATTGCATTACATTTGGATATAATAAATTAAATGTACAGTTCATGGTGATAGTCAGTCGTACATACGCATGAACGCTACATTCATTAATACTTCATATTTAATTGAATAAAAACATAATGACACATAGTTATATTATAATTCCAGTATAATTTCATATTTTATATATGTTACATAATTTCATTAACTCCATTATTTATATGTTCCATGTTTGGAATGAATGTTTAATATCACATTGACGGGGCAGTAGTCCGCGCTTCCTCAAATTAAATTGTCATGTTTACACATCATGAAAGGCATAAAGGAATGTTGTAAATAAAAAATACAGAAGTATAAAGACAATATAAACATAAAATATACCATATAAATAAATTTAAATCATAATGGAAACCATGAGAGGCAGTAGGAGATAATTAAACCATTGTCGTTTCGTGGGGTAGAAGTTTTTCATCCCCAGAAATAGTATGTTTTAAATCCATTAGATGGATGTGTATGTAAGTGTAGTTATAATAATAATTATAAAAACATAAAATTATATTTAGGATACTTTTTTGTTATTTAATAAATGCATACGTATATACTAGGTATTGAATAAGTAGAATATTGGATAAGAACTTTTGAGAAGACGCTACCTCTTAAAATGGGTAACTCTATTTGATCTGATCCTAAAGGCTTTCCTAAATTGCCACCCACCAATGGTAAGGCTTCTAGGAAAAATAGAGAGATTTTGGAGATTATTGTAGAAGATTTTTAATTATCCAAGGGGTCTGAGAGGTGTGATTAAGGTGTTAGAGTTGGTGTCCTTTTATAAGAGGAACGATAGCATTTTAGGAATGTCTGGAAATATTACTTTATTATAAACATAATTTTGATTTAAAAATGACCAAAACTCATTTAAATATAAGATACGGTGAAGAGATTTCAAAATCATCTCAACCTATAGGTTTTATCCAAGTTATGGTTTCAAATTTAACAATATCATTTAGCTTTAACCCTTAGATAACTAATTTAACTCTTACCATGTCTTCTTTTATATTCATACTATATGGTTAATATAGTTACCAAAAAATGAAAATCAAAACACATGGGATAATTAATGAAATTTTAAAAATTATATAATTCATTTGGATAAATATTAGATTTTTAGGAAGGTTATATCACTTAATAAAATATTATTTGTTTTAAAAAATCATTTATGTCATTTTTATACTATTCATATCATGGTTTCATAAAAAATACATTAAAACATGATTCAATAAAAAAATAATTTATTCAGATATAAAATTTCAAAATAAAATTTAAAATTCTTGTATGGAATAAAAGGATTCAAAACAATTTTTTTTTTAATATTTATAATCTAATTTATTTTAATCATTCATTAATAAGGTAACCCCTACATCATCATTGTGTCATAAATATATTTATTTATTTGATGTCAATTTTTTTAAATAAAATAACATAATGTTGGATGTATTTTTATCTTTCTATTTAATATTTATACATAAATATATCACTTATATAACCCTATATAAAAAAATTTTTACTTAAAAATACATGTTTATGTGGCATATTTATTAACTTTAAATTAATTTGTATAAAATGTAATTTTCATAGCCAATTGGCTCCATGGGGTCCTAAAATCTACCTAAGGATGAAAAACGTTTAAAAAACCTCATCCCATAGTATTATGAGACGTTTTAAGGTAAATTATTATTATTATAATATTATTTTTTACCATTACATACATGATTTACCTATTAACCATGGTACATAAAATATTTACTGAAGTTACTATTCATAATGTCTAAAATTGAAAGTTATATATTAAAAAAAATTGGATCTCATGATTTCAAATATGGAATATATTTTTCCAAATTCAAAACCTATAAGTTTAAACAATTAATTTAAATGTAATTCTCATTTTCAAAACAAAAAAAATGTTTTTTTAAGAAGTAAAAACTACCAAAAGATTAACATGTGATTATGTGTAATTTCAAAGAGAAATTACTTAAAATGGCCAAAATTGTATTAAATGATAAAAATATAATCAAATTACACTTAAAAATTAATTAAATGTATAATCTAACTATATAAATAATTTATATTAAAAGGTAGTTTTTAATTAAAAAAATGTGTTTTTCATTATTCATTATAAAATGAACTTCATCAGAAAAATAAAAAAATTTAATCCAAAGTAAATTTTGATGTCCCACTTCAAAATAAAAATTTCATTTTGTCAAATTGAATTTATAAAATTTACAGAAACTAGATTTACAAATGTTTCTCCATCAAAAGGATGTAAATCATCCTTTTAAAGAATATTAAAGTAATTAATGATTAAATTCAGATTCATTTAACTTTTAAGCCTCTTAAATTTATTGGATAAATGTAAAAATCGTTAAAAAACATGGGAAATCATAATGTAGTTAGTTATGTTCATTCTTAGAAGTACAACAACTTTGCGTTAACTATCATTTTAAATAATATTATTTTTAATTTATTTCTCAGTATAACTAAATGTTGTGTGCAACGTATGATTTCAAAGGAACCTGTTGTTGCGGGTTGAGTATTCTATCAGAAAAATTTTCATATTTAACAGAAAATTTATATCTTATTCATAAGTATTAATTGAAATCAAAAGTAATTATTTTTTAAATACGTAGGTCATTAGAGTATCAGTTTTTTAAAATATTTAATCATCATACTAGTAGATATATATAAGGAGAATCATTTATGATCTTAAGTATTTTTTAAATTAATTATCAATTTGAAATGTTGTGGTCTTATCACTTACCACTATTAGAGTTTATTTATAATAACATATACTGATCTACTATTATATTTGATCCTGTAGAGGGCCCTTATGGTATATTGTTAAGATATAATTTTTACTAAATAAATATTTTTTTCCATTAATTATAAGGATAATTCATATGTAGTTGATGAGAGGGAAGGAAAAGGTGATCTGTGAGTGGATGGGGATAGCTCCGAGCCATCATAAGACTCGCATTGAAAAAATATAAAGTACATTTGTATTTTAATAAGGATATCATGTGTTCTTAAATATACTTACATGATGTTGTTTAAGGATGTTTAATGGAGTAAATATTTCCCCATGGAATCTTAGAAAACTGTTAATCTTATCAAGAGAATGTGAAGCATATTTTTACCTTCTATTTTCCCCGATGTTAATACCATTCGAAATTATTTCCCCATGTCACAGCTATTGAAAAATGTATGTTTTCTAGAGTAAAATATTGAAAGGATTGAGCTGGGATTCGATGATTATGTGTATATATTGATGTACATGATAGTAATAGAAAACTTTTATTGGAAGAGATTAAGAGGTTAAGGGATACATTTGGGTCCATCCTTTGGAAGCATGTGAATCATGGAATTGATAATGGGAGTTTTTTAATTAGATTATATCTTTTAACAATCTCCATTTTAGAAAGGTGTTATATTATGTACAAATAACCTTGATGGTGGGGAGGATGCAGAAACATGTATATTTCATTAAATCAATTAATTTTTCAATAATTTATTTTTATAACACATAGTGTGTTTAATAATTTTTTGGTTCTTTGAGAATTTGAAAATATCTTACATTAAAATAAAATATTATTTTTAGTCCCCCACATACTTGTATGACATGAATTCTAAAAATATTTCAAATAGATTTAGAGATAGAAAACACATCATTATATTTTGACTCCACACTACAGGTTTTACCAAGATGAGGTGTAAAATAAATCTAGTTTCAACACATAGACTAGTACAAAAAATGTATTTTAATTAAAATTTATATTAATAAAGTATGGTATATATATTTGTCACGACCCGTCCTCAGGGCCCGTGCCATGACTACCCCAAGCCCGACTTCCATAGGCAAGGGGATGGCGACTAGCACCAAAGGCATAAATCCCTATTTTGGGAAGGAATTTCCTTTATAAATTGTAAACACACACAATAGAGTATCCAAATGGAAGTAAAACTCTAAGTAAAACTATATAAAAAAGATGTGCTGGAAGGAAAAAGGGGACGGAAATACAAGACCAACAGTAAAGTACAAGGAAAGGATAATTAAGTACAACTAAAAAGACAAATAGCTGGAGGGTGTCTAGAAGCTCCTGGATCATCCACCACGGATCCTACATGATGGGTAGGTACAAATAGCCTCCTTTGTGCTCCACATTCGTCCATCTCCTCCAGGTACTGACTCATTGTGAGGTCCATCTCCGGGTACCGTCCAGTCTTCGTACACTCCGCCTCGGTCAGCGTTGTCTGTCATCTGCATCCAACACAACGAGGTACATGCATAGACCGTGGAGGGGTGATTATAAAGATACTCATTAGGGACCTTGAGGCCCTCAAGGTCTCAAAAAATACAACAAGGATAAAATACAAGTACGAAACAACGGATAACCATTACTTTGGTATATACCCATACATATACCTAAGTTATCTAGTAACCCATATCAATAATGAGGAAAACACAAAAGTCATGACTAATCTCAAACCGGAATTTTAATTATTGAAAATAAAGGTATTGGAGAACTCCTCCTCTATCGAGAACAGTGGGCATGTCGCGACACCAAGGCACTTCTCACTGGCCTTAGACTGTTGATTTACTCCTCTTTTCAAGTATCGCGGGTCTACTGCCAACTACCAGGCGCTATTCCACTGTGGGACCACCGCCAAATACCAGACGCTCCCCCTAATAGCCTGCAGAGGTAATCCTCCTGTTCAGTAATGTGGGTATGCTACCAACTACCAGGCGCTACTCCGCCATGGGTCTGCCGCCAACTACAAGGCGCTCCCCACCGGGCTAGTCGAATCGGTCAAGCAGTTGTCAGGTCTGTCAGCTACTATGTAACACCTCGAGATTTTATGAAAAATATTTTTTTAATTTAATTGATGTCTTTTGTTGTACTCTACACCAAAAGGAGCTTGCACTACATGAATCCATAACATGGCATGCATTCCACACAATCACGACCTTCCACGATAGCGTATGTTTTATGCAATACTGAGTTTCACTAAACAACGATATGTTTTATAAAATAGCCATTATGAATAGTAATACCCACTTTTTTAAAATCTATTTTTCAAAATGGACTTCATTTTTGGATTCAGAATATCGAAATTTGTCTAGGGTAAATTTTTGGTACTTTTCTGAAAACATTCAATTTTTGATAAATAGTGAAAACACTAGGTTACTATTTGAAAACCGACTTTTTTATTTAAATAAATATTTATTTTATTTAAATTATTTTTAGGTAAAAATTGATACATAATACCTATATAAGTTCATTTTAATTCATTGGATTCATTTTATAATAATTTTAGATATATAAAAATTTTATTGAACTTTTCACCGTCTTTTACCCACCTCTTAGGAGAATTTGGAAATTCACATAAAACTAAATTTTACCAATGATGTGAGTGGAATTTCTAAAACCTGAGAGACATGGTAAATATCAAGGACTATAATGTGGTTCAATGAGATGAAAATAAATTTTGGTGAATAGTGACTTTTTACTTTTATTTACCACAGTTAAAAGTAAATAGGGTAATTAAGGGTAAAAATGATATTATTATTACACTACCTCGTGTACTAATTCTATTGGATAAGTGTAATTCGACCAAAAACAGATGTAGGAATAATATATGACCATTTAGGTCCACTTGGATTAGATTAGGACATTTATTATTAATTTATTTAAAGAAGGGTTAAAATAGTTAAAATCAATGTTTAATAACTAAATCATTTTTAATATAGGGTTATACATAAGAAAAATTCGACTATAAATACTTATTAGAATGATAAAACTATTTCCCACATAATGGTAATTTATTTATAATTTTTAGATATTATATAAATTATGTTATTTATGACACAATGATGATACAATAATTACCTTATTAATGAAATATTAACATAATTGATGTTATAAATAACCAAAATAATGTAATTTGAGACTTTTTATGAATTACACTGATATTATAGGTTATTATAACATGTTAGTATTGATTTAATTAACTGTTTTTGAAATAATAATGCTTTTATGAGTTTCAAAAAAATCAATTACCAAATAATGTCAAAATTGACAAAAAATAGTTTTTTTAAAAAATATTATATTATTAATTGTTATTTTATTCCTAAAAATCTATGGTTCGGACAAATTACTTATATGAGGTTATATATATTAACAATGAACCACTTGGGGTTCTATTGGCTTGTTATAGTAAGTTTATTAACCTTATAGTGTAAGCAAACAAGAATACACGGTGAAAGTAAAATTATTTAACTTAAAGTTAAATCAAAATTATATGGTTAAAATAGTGACCTAAACTATCCCAAATTCTATTGGATGAGAGTATTTCGACCCCTCCCCACATTATCTTCGAAATAAATCAATTTGGAGCTATTAAAAACTGAACATGACTTTATAATAAAATAATATTTTTAGTTTTTTCAAAGGTGCCCCTCTCCTCCCTTATAAAAGGGAACCTCCTCCCTCTCCTCCTCACACCACTTTGACCCATCAAGCTCTGCCAAAACCTGAAAAATTATCTTCTCCGCTTCCCTAGAAACATCCTAGAGGTCCTGGTCTTCTTCAAATACTAACCCTACTTCCCTAAGAGGAGGTTAAGAAGAGGCGCGCGAAAGAAGAGGTAATATCCATTACCGATCCATTCTAATTTCATTCTTCTTCAAAATCTTCTTATTTATTTGTTTCATTATAAAGTAATAACATCATTATTAAATATATACTTATATGTTATTTTAAATATTAAACATCCATATTTCAACTTCTATCCATCCTACGAAAAATGAAATCACCGCGTGTGCGTACGTATGGAATACCGTCTCCACGCCATGGTGTAATCTATTTTTGACCACCACCTTAATTGGATGTGTATAATGGTGTAAATAAATAACTATATATGATTATTTTTTATTCTGAAATATTATACATACAATTCAATACAATTCCACGATCATGGGAATGGTATCATCGCTTGTGCGTACGTACGGACTACCATCTCCACAATGCGATGAGATTCTTTATCCATGTTAACCATTCATGAATGATTATAAAGTATATATAATAAGTAATCAAGAAATATATTACATAATAATGATACTGGATATATATATATATATATGTATATGTATGTCATCTATTTAATTCCGTTCAATTCAATAATGAAACAAAAACAGTGTTCATGCGTACGTACGGCCTACCGTCTCCATGAACGGTGTATTTCATTCCATTTATCGATCTATCATATATATATATATATATGTATATTCTGAATATATATTATATAGAAATCATGTTTTAAATTCTGTAATTAATTAAATCATGATATATGTAATAATATCAAGAAAAAAAATTCGAAACACGTACAATAAATGAAACCATTTTACCCAAATCGCTGCTTTTAAATTGAATTTATAAAAGAACGGGTAATGTAAAGTCATAAGTAAACCATATATGATATCATAGAAATGATTATTATTCTGTAATAAGTCAATAACATTATTTAAATCATTATACAAGAGGTTCGGATACATACAAAGCATATCGGACATAAGGT
The DNA here is from genome assembly GCA_963277665.1 of Viscum album. Classification (NCBI taxonomy): domain Eukaryota; kingdom Viridiplantae; phylum Streptophyta; class Magnoliopsida; order Santalales; family Viscaceae; genus Viscum; species Viscum album. The sequence goes on from OY728137.1 coordinate 1,911,750,137, forward strand.
AAGGGATAACTTTTCCAATCTCGTTTTTATCCGAGATTGTTTATTCATACGTATTCACTAGGGTTATATTTATCATCAATGATCCTATTTCATAAAAATGGTTTCAGGTATTTTTAATGTCATTTTACACATTTTTGACTTTTACTACACGGTATGTAAGGAATCATTCTTTTGTTTACGTTATGAGGTACTTTTTAATTTTTCCGACAAAAGTACGAGGAGAAAGTTATTTTTAACTTATACGGCGTGAACAGATTTTTACGGTTTCATAACACATCATTTTCATGAAGATTCCTCTACAAGATTGCATGATTATTTTCAAAAAAACACTTTTCTTTTAAAATTTCATGGAATTTTGTGAAAATAAAATGATTTTGAAGAAGAAAGAATATTTTCTTCAAGAATTCATTTCAAGTGTTTTATCAAAACTATTTTACATCTAAAATTACATTATTTAATAAGTTTATGTTTCAAGTATATTGTATCCATTATTTAAATGGTTTTATTATTCTTATGTTGAAATGATTTCCATTTTTGATATGGATTATGTTATGATGGCATGGTGTTTAAAAATCTCATTCGGTTACATGGGTTATGCTATGATGTATGATTTATGATTTTGTGGCACAGGAAAGAATGATTTCATTATGAGATGGGTGGGACCTATAACTCCCTCCAATGAATTGGTTAAAGATTTATATCTCATGAAATAGACATGGCAGGAATGGTAAGTTAATCCGGTTTAGTGTTACAGGACTGAAACGAGGAGTGAACTCGATTCAGAAAGGGACTTTGTCCACTAAGATGTTCTTAGCAGCAATGCCTTGGATACTATGGAAATCATATCATGTGCTTAATGGTTTTCCACAATCACATGTTTTATTCCCATTCTATTTTATCATGATTGATGTTTCTTTATGATATATTCCTTACATACTTCCAATATTTATGTCGTTGCTCATGATTTTGATGTTTATATTTTATTTTCAAGTTTTTGCATTCAAATGTTTATGGATTGTTTTATGTTAACTATGCTTACCCTTACTGAGCATTTTAGCTCACCCTTTATATGTTTTCTTTTCCCCAGGATTTAAAGAAATGTTTTAGGTAAAAAAAGGGGAATATCTTTATGGGAGATGTTGAAGATCTTTCACCACGATTGGAAGATTATTTTCCGAGTTTCCAAAGACATTAAAATATTAAAGTCCTTGTGTGTCTATTTTTGTTATGTATTAAGTATTTCAAAAAAGTAATGTAATGTCCATGTACGTCAAGCTCTGGGTCTCTACAGTTGGTATCAGAGGAAAGGTTTAGTTAAACTTTGGAAACTAGGATGCGAAAACTTCAGTGAGATCCCTAGAGATATTTCTATTTTATGCCTAGGGATGTCACTAGGGTTAAGTATAAGTATATGTTATAGTCCTAGAATTATGGTAACGATCTTAGAATTTAACCTAATATATTAGGTATTGAAGGTAATCCCCCTTGATTATGATTTTGGCCCCTCACACTATTCTTTTTGGGTTTTAGAAAATGGCTTAGAATGGGAAGATTCACGATAATGGAGGATATGATGGACAATGGAATATTATTATTTAGGAGAAATCAAATGAAATTGGATCTAGAGGTCCACATATCATTATTATGCCTAATAAGCAATCTCATCAATAATCTCAACATCGGTAAGTTTCCCAACTCAGCTAATAAGAGAAAGATGGAGTTTCATGATGATCCTAGAGGAATGAAAGTTCAATTTCTCCCATGAAAACCATGTGGGAAGTGGCATCAAGGAGATTGTTTCAAAGGAACTGGAAGATGCTTTGGGTGTAGAAAATAAGGACACAAATCCAGTATGTGCAAAGGAAATGGTTTAGTTAACACCATGGATAAGGATAATGGTGTTGCTATGAAATAAAAAATGATTAGATGTTTTAAATGTAAAATGTATGGGCATTATGCAAACCAATGCCCTAAGGGAAAACCTCATGAAGAGAATCAGCATGGTCATATGGGTATTATTTATGTGGATGCTGATGAGGAGACTACAAATGATATATGAGATGAAAGAAGTGTTGGAGCTTGGTCAATGGTTTAAGAAGGTTGTGTAACGATTTTATGTTTATCAAGTGTTATGTTGTATAGGTAATTTAATGGTACTATGGAATTAAGAAACATCTAAGGATTGTTACACTATTGTTTTTATAAAGTATTTGAAAGTATATGTTGAATTGTACTGGTAACCATGAAAGTTTATTCAGATATTTTTGGAAAGAAGATGATATGCACATAATGAATGGATAAGGAGGAAATAATATGTTTGGTAGTATTCATGAGCTAATGATTGTTATAATGACTAAGTTATAGCATGGTTTGAGTATATATAATTTTAGGATTTTGGTATGTGGAAAGAGTTAACTTTTGACAGCACTCATGTTTTCACTAAGGTTCAATGGGTATTCATTTTTCAAGAGAATACATGGTTAAGACCTTCGAATGTTTGGAATGTGACCAACAAGACATATCTTATGATATATGAGGATCAACGATGGTATTAACATGATTGTAATATGATCTCTCTGGTAATCGTTCTCACTATAATATGAGACTGGACAACAGAATTTTGGATAATCCTAAAGATTGGAATGGATTATTTTAGACATAAGTTAGTATTGTTTAAGGCTAGAACTTTGTCGATATTATTGATTGAAAGTTATAATAATGTATTTTTAGAAAAAAGGACAACCTGCAGGATGGGCGACAACCTATTACGTTGGACAAGGTTGTGGGAATCGAACCCACAACCAAAGTGTGACATGCCTTTATTTCCTACCACTTGCCTATAGGAAGTCCCTTGTTAGTAGAAACTAGTTTTATTTTATTATGCAGGATGATAGATGAAGTATAAGCCCATTTTCAAACCATATCTAATTAATCTCACCATAGATGGACTTATGTATATAACTTTTGCTAACTTATGTTTGAGGCAGAAGGAATGACCTATCATTCTATCGCATGATCTACTAAAAATTCCTTAAAGACAAATTCAACTTCATTTCTTAAAGAGATGAAGTGGAAAATTTTCAAGGCACAAACAACAGTGAAATTGTACCAAAATAAAGTAAGTATTTCTTCTAATTAAAATTCTTCAACTTTAGGGAAATGATCTTGAAAACCAAAAATGTTGTCCTAGTGTCCTTATATCCCATGAATCAGATGGTACCTTAGATCATCACAAATTTATGGCTTCGTGATTATTGGATTTTTCGTAGCCATGTTCTATACCAGTCTCCATCTGAACTTTATGGTTAGATTTCTCTTCCATATCCATATTTTTACCTCTGTTCTCCTACGTGGAAACCTAGTGATTAGTTAATTTGGGTAACCATTATGTTTCTAACATTAGTTTTTAAATATTTATTTTGGTATTCCTTATTATGATGTCGGTTTCTATTAAATAAACTTTCGAGTAGTAAACCATTTATAACCCCGATGAATTTCGAGGGATAAATCCATTTTGAGGGGGGTAGAATGTAACACCCTGAGATTTTATGAAAACTATTCATTTTAATTTCGTTGATGTATTCTGTTGTATGATAAACCAAAAGGATCTTGCACTACATGCATCCCTGACTTGGCTTTCATTATAGGAAATCGGGACCTTCCACGATAGTGAATGTTGTACGAAATACCGATTTTCACTAAACAACAATATGTTATATAAACTAGCTGTTATGAATAGTAATACCCAATTTTTAAAATTTTATTTTTCAAAATGGTCTTCATTTTTGGATTCCGAATATTGATATTAGCGTGGGGTAAATTTTTGGTATTTTTCTGAAAACATTAAATTTTTTATGAATAGTGAAAATACTCAGTTACTATTTAAAAACTATCATTTTGTTTAAATAATTATTTATTTTATTTAAATTTATTTTAGGTCAAAATTGATACATAATACCTATATAGGTTCAATGTAATTCATTGGATTCATTTTATAATAATTTTATATATACAAAAATTTTATTTAACTTTTCACCGTCTTTTACCCACCTCCTAGGAGAATTTGGAAATTCACATAAAACATAATTTACCACTTCTATGAGTGGAATTTAAAAAATCCAAGAGACAATGTTAATATAAAGGACGAAAATATGTTTCAATGAGATGAAAATAATTTTTGGTGAATACTAACTTTTTACTTTTATTTACCAAAGTTAAAAGTAAATATGGTAATTAATGGTAAAAATGATATTATTATTACGCTAACACAAGTCCTAATTCAATTGGATAAATGTAATTCAGCCAAAAACAACCTTAGGAATAATATATGTCAATTTAGGTCCACTTGTATTAGATTAGGACATTTATTATTAATTTATTTAAAGAAGGGTTAAAATAGTTAAAATCAATGTTTAATAACTTAATCATTTTTAATATCGGGTTATACATAAGATAAATTCGACTTAAATATTCATTAGAAATATAAATTTTTTTCCGAAATAATGGTAATTAATTTATAATTTTTAGACATTAAATAAATTATGTTATTTATGACACAATTATGATGTAGTAATTACATTATTAATGAAATATTAACATAATTGATGTTATAAATAGCCAAATAAATATAATTTGATACTTTTTATGAATTCCACGGATTTTATAGGCTAGTATGACTTATTAGTATTTATTTAATTAACTTTTTTTGAACTAATCATGCTTTTATGATTTTCACAAAAATCAATTACCAAATAGTGTCAAATTGACATAAAATAGTTTTTAAAACAAATATTATATTATTTATTGTTATTTTATTCCTAAAAATATAAGGTTTGAAAAAATGAGTTATATTAGGTTATATATATTAATAATTAACCACTTGGGGTTCATTTGGCTTGTTATAGTATGTTTATTAACCTTATAGTGCAAGAAAACAAGAAGACACGGTAAAAGTAAAATTATTTTACTTAATGATAAATCTAAATGATAAGGTTAAAATAGTAACCTAAACTTTTCCAAATTCTATTAGATGAGATTATTTATACCCATACCAACCTTATCTTTGAATTAAATAAATTTGGAGCTATTAAAAACCGAATATGACTTTATAATAAAATAAGATTTTTAGTTTTCCCAAAGGTGCCCCTCTCCTCCCTTATAAAAGGGAACCTCCTCCCTCTCCTCCTCACACCACTTTGAGCCATAAAGCTCGTCCAAACCCTGAAAAATTTTATTCTCCACTTCCCTGGAAGAATCATAGAGTTCCTGGTACTCTTCAAAGACCATCCATAGTTCCCTAAGAGGAGGTTAAGAAGAGGCACGTCAAAGAAGAGGTAATATCCATTATTGATCATTTCCAATTTCTTTCTTCTTCAACTTCTTCTTATTTAGTTTTTTCAGTATAAAGTAATAACATCAGTATTAAATATATACTGATATGTTATTATAAATAAAAAACAACCATATTTCACTTTCTATCCATCCTACAGAAAACGAAATCACCACACATGCGTACGTGCGGAATATCGTCTCCACGCCGTGGTGTAATCTGTTTTCGACCACCACCTTACTTGGATGGGTATAATGGTGTAAATAAATAACTATATATTATTATTGTTTTTTTATATTGATTCTGAAATATTATACATACACTTCAATACAATTCCACGATCATGGGAATGGTATCATCGCTCGTGCGTACGTACGGACTACCATCTCCACGACGCGATGAGATTCATTCTCCATGTTTACCATTCATGAATGATTATAAAGTATATATAATAAGTAATAAAGAAATATATTACACAATAATGATACTTGATTTATGTATATATATATATATATATGTATTTCATCTACTTAATTCCATTCAATTCAATAAGGAAACGAAAACATCGTTCATGCGTACGTACGGCCTACCGTCTCCATGAACGGTATATTTGATTCCATTTATCGATCTATCATATATATATGTATATTATTAATATATATTATTTATAAATCATGTTTTACATTCTTTAATTAAGTAAATCAGGATATAAGTAATAATATCAGGAACAACAAGTCGAAACACGTACAATAAATGAAACGATTTTGCCCAAATCGCTGCTTTTACATCCAATGTATAAAAGAACGGGTAATATAAAGTCATAAGTAAACCATATATGATATCATAACAATTAATATGATTATGTAATAAGTAAATAACATTATTTAAATCATTATATAGGAGGTCTAGATACATATGAAGCATATCAGACATAAGGTAAGGGATAACTTTTCCAATCTCGTTTTATACGAGATTGTTTATTCATACATATTCACTGGGGTTATATTTATCATCCATGTTACTGTTTTTTAAAAATGGTTTCATGTATGTTAAAAGTCATTTTTACTCATTTTTTACTTTTACTATATGGTATGTAAGGAATCTTTCTTTTGTTTACGTTACGAGGTACTTTTTGACTTTTCTGAAAAAAGTACAAGGAGAATGTTATTTTTAACTTATACGGCGTGAACGTATTTTTAGAGTTTCATAACACCTCATTTTCATGAAAATTCCTCTACAATATTGCATAATTATTTTCAAAAAAACACTTTTCCTTTAAAAATGCATGGAATTTCGTGAAAATAAAATGATTTTGAAGAAGAAAGGATTTTTTCCTCAGGAATTCATTTCAAGTGTTTTATCAAAACTATTTTCCATCTAAAATGAAATTATTCAATATGTTTATATATCAAGTATAATGTCTCCATTTTTAAATGGTTTGATTCATCTTATGATGAAATGTTATCCATTTTTTTATATGGATTATGTTATGTTGGCATGATGTTTAAGAATCCCATTCTGTTACATGGGTTATGCTATGATGTATGATTTATGATTTTGTGGCACAAGAAAGAATGATTTCATTATGAGATGGGTGGGACCCATATCTCCCTCCAATTCATTGGTTAAAGATTTATATCTCATGAGGTAGACATGGCTGGAACTGTATGTTATTCCGGTTCAGTGTTACAGGACTGAAACGAGGAGTGGACTCGATTCAGAAAGGGACTTTGTCCACTAAGAGGCTCTTGGAAGCAATGCATTGGCTACAATGGAAATCATATCATGTGCTTAATGGTTTTCCACAATCAAATGTATTATTACCATGCTATTTTATCATGATTTATGTTCCTTTATGATATATGCCTTACGTACTTCCAACATTTATGTTGTTTCTCATGATTTTGATGTTTAGATTTCATGTTCAAGTTTTTGCATTCAAATGTTTATGGATTGTTTTATGTTAACTATGCTTACCCTTACTGAGAATTTGAGCTCCCCCTTTATTTGTTTTCTTTTCCCAAGGATTTAAACGAAGGTTTTAGGTAAGAGAAAAAAAGGGGAAGATATTTATGGGAGATGTCGAAGAAATTTCACCATGATTAGAAGATTATTTTCTGAGTTTCCAAAGACATTAAACTATTACAGTCATTGTGTTTCTGTGTTTTTTATTTATTATGTATTATGAAAAAGTAATGTAATGTCCATGTACGTCATGCTCTGGGTCTCTACATACTGGGTCTCCACACTCTATGTGCATGTTACTCGAAAGATCCGCTCCCTGAGCTACTAGGAAAAAGTACAACTTTCGTGAAGTCTCATTTAGAAGTATCTCAATGTTCCTCCACGTCATAGCGGTTTTAATGCAACAGACGACATGTCAATCGAATTCCCGGTCTGTGAGATATTAGCCTTTTAGTCCCTAGGGCCTGATTGGTTTCATGAACGAACCAAACTGACCGTATCTCATCTATACCCCAAACTCCCATGGGGTATTCTCAAAGGGACGACTTTGTTCCAAGAATATCGGCACCACTGATGGTTCGTAAAATAGACGCCCGTAGTCCATGATATGGGCGAAGAGGTGTAAGCGGGCTATAGCGAGTCCGGGTCCGGTCCGATCCAGTCGGACATTCCTGGCCTGACTCGGTCCGAACTAGGGTATGTCTTAGTCTGCGGGTCCAACCCGGTCTGAGGTAATGGCCAGACCCGAATGGGTGGCTCGACCAGAGGGAGGCCCGGCCGAGGGCGGCCAAGTTGTCTCACCCGCGTGGCCCTGCTGGCCATGCCGTGGGGGGGTGGGGTGGGGGAGTGCGGCGCCCCCAGTTTTCCGATGGAACTGGCACTATACTCCAGTTAGGTGAACCGCGGGACCCGAGGGGTCCCGCCTGTAGCGTGAACTGGTAGCTGGCTTAGCTGATCGCCCCGACTCCTCCACCGTGACAACGCCGTGGTCCTGCTAGATTTTGTGTGGTGTAAGCGAACCACACCTCCTCCGCCATAGTTTAGCCTGGCTGCAGCCTCCCGCTCCTCCATGCGGTGCCACTGCACTGCGCTCATCGTCCGACCGTCGTGGCCCTTCTGGTAGTGGATCTTCCTTTCGGTGCGGTGTGACAGCACCACACCCCTCTAACACCACCGCGGCCTGCCTGGCCACAACTCATTTCTCTACCCGGCACAACAGTACCACGCCCTTGTGGCGACCCGTCGGCCTTGCACCGCTGGCTTCATGGTGGCCGGCTCGTTGTCGGTCACCACGTGTACCACCTTCATCGTCATCAAACATGAAAAAACAAAATCGGAGAGTCGGGCCATGTTCATGCGGTCCGAGCCCTCCTCGTCATGTCGAACCATAATACTGAAATTTTAACGATGAATAATGGAGGCTAATACTCATATATAAATTAACTCAAATCCCCTTACCTCGAGATCGATGATGTTGACGGAGTCGCGGGAGGGCGGCGTCGTTCCATCAATGTCGGAAGAGGAAGAGGTTAATCGTTGTTGGCGGACGAGTGTTCAGAGTTGATTAATTTGAAGACGACATCAGTGTTCTTTTTAGGCATCACTTCCCTCTCATTCCCCTATTTAAGAAGGAAGAAGATGGTGTCGTTCTTCGTTGGAGAGAAAAGGCTCCTCCCTAGCTCTCACCTTTCTCTATTCCAACTAGAAATAATTCCCCCACAAAATGAAATAATAGGTTTTCCTATTATTTTATTTGTTGTAATGAATTAAAAAAGATTTAAAATTAATTAATTTACCTCACTAATTTAAGGGGTGAGGTTGGCCTAATGAATTGGGGGAGGAAGGTGAATAATTTCAAAGGTTTCCCCCACATTATGGAGAGTTACAATGGGTTAAAGCTCGTGTAGGCCGCACCCATTTGATTTCAAGAGAGGCTAAAACTTAGGGTGGGCCCCACCAAATAATATCCTCCCAAGGGAGTTTATGTGTGGGTGGGCCCCACATCTAACCTCCCTTTTGAGGTTTTAACCACCCCAAATACAAATAAGTACGCCTTATTTTTATTTAATTTAAATAAAAACTCCCAAAAACTATCTCCCTTTCTCATTAGAACGCAATTGTGGTGATGATCCCAATAAGGAATCACAGATTCTACGACTTTAATGGTGCCCTCAGTTTTCAATTCTGAGTACTGGTTCAAATGTTATAAAATCCTAAATGTACTTTTACTAAATGCACCCGAACAAAACTTCAGAATTTGATTCCGGGCACATCGGGCCTCAGAATCAAGTGCCGTCAGAAACTGCAGACTCGTAAAATTCACATGTATTTATCAAAAAACGTTTCCAGGGAAATTCCAGGTCTTTAAATTCTCCCCACATCATGTATTTACATACCCATAAGCTACAACTCGAACTAAGGGAACAAATGGGGGTACTGAGCACGCATCTGAGCCTCCAGATCCCATGTTCTCTTTTGGAGGTTCAAATTCTACCAACGAACGCGCAATAGAGGTATCGACCATCCACATAGGACCCTCTCCTGTCGATCCTTGATCTCCACTAGGACCTCCATAAAATTCTCTCCATCATCGATGTCTAGCTCCATGTGGTTGATGATGTGGGATGTGTCGTTCACGTATCTCCTCAGCTGAGATACGTGGAAGACGCCGTGCACCTGGTGCAATTGAGATGGAAGTTCTAAGCGGTAAACCACCTCACCTACTCTGTGGATGCCCTGGAAAGTTCATTTGAATTGCAGAGACTACTTGCGGCCTTGGCCAAATCTCTGTAGACCTCGTCAAGGTGAGACCCATAAGAAGACGTGGTCACCATCTTCGATCTCCAGAGGCCTCCTTCTCCTATAAGAATAAGACTTCTATTTTCTCTGTTGAGTCTTCATCCACTACTGGATGATCTGCACCTTCTCCGTGGTAGCCTATACCATCTATGGTCCCACTAGTGCTGACTCCCCTCGGTCTGTCTAGGATAGTGGTGATATCCATGGTCGACCATACATGGCCTCAAAAGGTGACATACCAATGGTGGAGTGATAACTGTTGTTGTAGGAAAACGCCATCAAATGTATGTGATCCTCCTAGCTATGACCAAATACCATGACACATGCATGGAGCATGACCTCGAGGGTCTGGATTGTCCCCTTGGACTGGCCATCTGTCTGAGGATTGAAGCTGGTGCTCAGATGAAGCTGCATCCCAAATGCTTCATATAACCACTTCCATATCTAGGAAGTAAACAATGTGTCTCAGTATGAGACAATTGAGGAAGGTACTCCATGAAAATGCACTATCTCTTTCACATAGAGGCGTCCCAATCTCTCTACTGAGCCCAACTCTCTGATCATTAGGAAATGGTCCGACTTGGTGAGTCGGTCAACAATCACCCAAATCGAGTCATTACTCATGGATGTACATGGAAGACCCATAATGAAGTCCATGGATATCCAATCCCATTTCCACTCTGGGTCCTCTTAGGGCTGTACCAGCCTACTAGTACCTGGTGCTCCACCTTCACTTGCTGACAAGTGTGGAATTGTGAGACAAACTCTGCTACAGCCTTCTTCATACCTAGCCACCAGTGCTGTCATCGAAGGTACTGGTACATATTCACCACTCCTAGATGTAACGCTAGAGGGGAGGTGTGTAACTCCCTCAAGACATCCTCCTAAAGTGAAACTGGTACCATTATAAGTCTTCTGATGAGGATGATGTGATCTCCTCCTTCAGAAAATCCATCAGGTGCCCACCATGTGGATATCTGAAAATGTCGTGTCTCGCAGTCAGCATCTCCATGCCATGCCTCCCTGACTCACTGAAGAAGTGGAGTAGTGACTGTGAGAGACTGTAGAAGGGATGTCCCATTTCTATCCTCAAAGGATATCTATAAAGTGGCCAAAAGCTCTGTCGCCTCACCTAGAAGCTGAATATCATTCCTCATGCTAGGGGAATATGCAACAACGTTCCCCTTTCCATGAGTAATGACTATCTCAAAGTCATAGTCCTTGAGGAACTCAAGACAATGTCGTTGCCTCAGTTTGAGGTCCTTCTGAGAGAAGATATACCTGAGAATCTTGCGATCAGAGTACATGGTAAAATGTTTTCTGATCAAATAGTAACTTCAGATCTTCAAGACGAAGACCACTGCTACTAACTCTAGGTCCTTGGTAGCATAGTTCTGGTTAGTCTATCTCAAAATCTGTGAACCATATACGATCACATCTCACTCCTGCAACAGGACACACATGAGTCTGGTGCCAGCTGTGTTGCAGTAGACTACGTACCCTACGCCTTCCTCTAGAAGCCTCAAAATGGGGGCATTAGTCAGCCTCTGCCTGATCTCCTAAAGGCTCAACTGGCATCTCTCCGACCACACGAAGGGTTTCTCCTTCTTCATCAAGGCTGATAGTGGTGCCACAACTCTGGAGATGTTTGGAATGAATCTCTGATAGTATCCATCCAAGCCTAGGAAACTTCATACCTCTGTCACACTCCTGGGTGGCTCCCAAGAAATTACTGCCTCAATATTCACTGGATCTAGTGCAACTACAACCTTTAAGATAAAATTCCCCAAGATTTGAACCCCTATAATCCAAAAATGGAACTTCAAGAGATTACCATAAAGCCAGTGCACTCGAAGTGTGTCCAGTACTACCTGTAAGTGGTAGGAATGCTCCTCCTCAATAGTCAAGTAGATTAGTTTGTCGTTGATGAAGACTATGACAAAGAGATCATCAGAAGGATGGAAGATATTATTCATGAGACTCATGAACACTAATAGAGCATTGGTTAATCCAAAAGGAATAACGAAGAACTAATAATGGTTGTACCGACACATGAAGGTCATCTTCTGCACATCATTGTCTCGAAATATGAGCTAGTGATAGCCTGATATATGGTCTATCTTCGAGAACCATCGAGCTCCCTTGAGCTGGTCAAAGAGATCTTATATCCTCAGAAGTGGGTTCTTATTCTTTTTGGTCACCTAATTCAGGTGACAGTAGTCAACACATAGCTTCTAGCTCCCGTCCTCTTTCTTGGAGAATAGAATCGGGGCTGCACCAGGAAAAACACTGGGCCAGATGAATCCCTTCCCATGCAAGTCCTCTAACTGTACCAAGATCTCGTGAAGATCAGTGGGAGTCATCCGGTATTATGGAGTAGATATTGGTGCCATCCTTGGGAAAATGTCAATGTATAAGACTACCTCTCTGTGAGGAGGTAGTCCTAGAAAATCGTTAGGGAAAACATCTGTGTACTAGTCCACCACTACAGGATACGTCGGACTCTCCCAATCAACTACTCTGAGGGTAAGGCAAGAAAACAAGTGAGTGATCGTCTGCGCCCTCATCCAAGTAAGTCTTTCATGTGTTGTAATGGATCCCTTCTCACCGGTGAAGGTGAACCTGGTCCCAACTGTGCGTACATGCCGCATTTTTTTCATAATATAGTCAATCCGAGCATGGATTGTAGATAACCAGTCCATACCCATGATGACATCATAAGGCCTCAACGTCGCTATGAGCAGATCCCAGCTGAATAACTTGCCTCCTAGAGTAAGCTCACACAACAGGCACTGGTGCGTAATTGTCGATTCTACTAACAGATGATTCTCTAGCCATAATGATTGAGCCAACGGCTCTATCAGAATCTCTGAGCTCCAAACAAGGGAAATGACTATGAAATAGTGACTGACAGATGTGTCTATAAAAACTGTAGCTAAGGTTTATTAGACATAGATCGTACCTCAACTCATATCTGGAGCACCATGGTCATATTCTCCAGCTACCTGAAGATGAGCTCCCCCTTTCCTCCAGCTCCCTGGGGTCGGGGTGGTCCTCCTGGTGGTGGTGGAGGTAGCACCTCATAACGTAGATCGTTGCCAGCTGCTCGACCAGCTCCACTCAAACGTCTATCTGTGCCCTGCGGACCACCACGATCAAACCTCTGCCTCTGTCTGGGAGGCCCCTCAATTGACTGCTGATAGTCAGTATGGTGGGTCTGACAGTCACGTACCATGTGACCAAGCCCGCCGAATGAGTAACACCTCCCACTCCTGGCATGACTGACTTTGTCTCCAGTCTGGGTGCCCCGGACAACCGATTTTGAGTTGTGTGGTCATCCACCAATACGTCTGGTCCTCTTGGACCTCTTCATCATCTGTCCACTTCCAGCTGTAGAAGACTTTGCTGTAAGTCGATTGGTAGTGGGTCTCACTACTAGAGACTTCTCAGCAAGGAAACTCTCCACATGTGAGCTCACTCCAACACTCACGCCTACATCAGAATGCTGAGAAAGATCATCAAGAATCTAATCTCTCACCTGAGCCCCTACTCAAAGGTCTGGGCCCGGAACAATGGGTCACGTACAAAATATGTTGATTAGTGCGAGAGGTCAGTGAACCTCGTTGAGTACTGTGCTACTGTCATGCTACCATGTCGTAGATGAAGTAGCTCCTGTATCCTCACCTCTCGAAGGGTGACTGGAAAAAACTCCGCCCAGAACAGGATCTTAATGTTATTCCAGAGTAAATTCCCCTCACCGTAGATCTAAAGAATCAGGCTCCACCATCCGCCTGCTGCTTCTTGAAGGATACTGGTAGCAAGGATCACCAAGTAGTCTTCTGGTGTCCCTACTAGCCTGAAAACTCTCACCACAGCCTCTAGCCAATCCTCAGCCGTCGGTGGGTCCATCTCTCCCAGGAACCTCAGTGGCCTTTGGCGCTGGAACTCATGCAACGCGCTCAAGCGGCGTGCATCATCTGCTCCTGGGGCTAGTAGCATCGGTGGCCCAATGGGTGGTGGTACCAATGGTTCCTCCACTGGTGCCTCAACTAGAAAGGGGACCTTTACCGAGGCCTCGTCACTCGGTGGGCTGTTAGAGAATATGACTCTCGGGGATCTAACTGGTCGTCTGCGGGGAGGCATCCTGAAAGGAATAGAAGCGACACAGTCAAAACAATATACCTGGTGATCAGACCTAGTTGAGATGACTTAAAGAGAAAATTTTGAAACACACACGCAATCAGTGTTTTTGTGCACTGAGTCAAAAATCAGAAGTCAGGGTCCTGGTGTACGGATATGTCGGCTGCCGCACCAACACTGAACTACCTGAAATAAGAACCACCCTCGTTGCCCTTAACAATATTTCTTCATAGAAAAGAATTATCATAGTTCTGAGTTCTTTGGTAGAACCGACTCCTTTGATACAAATTTGTCATGAACCGTCGTCGGGGCTCCTGCCGTGACTACCCCAAGCCCGCCTTCCATAGGCCAGGGGCTGGTGAATAGCACCAAAGGCATAAATCCCTACACTAGGAAGGCATTGACTTTATAAATTGTAAACACACACAATAGAGTACGCAACAATAAGTAAATATTTATGTAAAACTACATACAAAAGATGTTCTGGAAAGAAAAAGGGGCCAGAAATACAAGCCCAACAGTAAAGTACAAGGAATGGACAAACATGTACAACTAAAAAGACAAATAGCTGGAAGGTGTCTAGAAGTTCATGGATCATCGACCATGGATCCTAACCGAAGGTTAGGTACAGATAGCCTCCTCAGTGCTCCACATATGTCCATAACCTCTGGCTACGGACTCTTCGTGAGGTCCATCTACGGGTACCATCCAGTCTTCGTGCACTCCACCTCGGTCAGCGTTGTTTGTCGTCTTCATCGAACACAACGAGGTGCGGGCATAGCCCAGGCAGGGGTGATTATAATGAAATTTAGTAGCGACCCCGAGACCCCCATGGTCTCACAAAATCCAACAAGGATAAACTAAAAGTATGAAACAACAGATAAACATTACTTAGTTATATTCCCATGCATATACCTATGTCATCTTGTAACCCATCTCAACCATGAGGAAAACACAAAAGTCATGACTTAGCTCAAACCAGGATTTTCATTATCGAAACCACGGATCCTGAAAAACTCCTCCTCTGTCAAGAACAGTGGGCCTGTCACGACACCAAGGCGCTTCTCACTAACCTTGGACTGCTGAGGTACTCCTCTTGTCGAGTACCGTGGGTCTGCTGCAAACTAACACGCGCTACGCTGCTATGGGTCTGCCGCCAAATACCAGGTGCTCCCCCTAATAGCCTGCAGAGGTACTCCTCCTATCCAGTACCGTGGGTTTTCCTACAACAAATATGCACTACTCCTCCATGGGTCTGCCACCAAATATCAGGTGCTCCCCACTGGGCTAGTCGAATCGGTCAAGTAGTCATCAGCTCTGTCATCTACTAGGTCTCTACACTCTATCTGCACATCACTAGAAAGATCCACTCCTTAAGATACTGAGAAAAACTCCAAATGTAGTTAATTCTCATGTAGAAATATCTCAATGGTCCTCCACATCATAGGGGTATTAACCCAATAGACGATGTGTCAATCGACCGCCCGGTATGTGAGTTATTAGCCTTTTAGTCGAGGGGCCCCGGTTGGTTTCGTGTACGAACCAACCTGACCGTATCTCAACAATACCCCAAACTCCCATTGGGTATTCTCAAAGGGACGACCTCGTTCGAAGAATATTGGAACCGCTGACGGTTTATCAAACGGACTCCCGTAGCCCAAGATATGGGTGAAAAGTTGTAATCGGGCTATAACGGGTTCGGGTCCGGTCCGATCCAGTCGGACCGACCCAGCCCAACCTAGCCTGAATCGTGGTCTGTCCCAGTACACGGTTCCAACACAGTCTGAGGAAATGGCCAGCCCCGAAGGGGTGGCCCGACTCGAAGGTGGCCTGGCCTGAGGGAGGCCCGACCGAGGGCTGCCTGGCTGGAGGGCGGCCCGGCTGGCCATGCCACGGGGGGGGGGGGGGGGGGGGGGTGTAGCACCCTCTGGTTTCCGAAGGAAGTGGCACTAGGTGCCGGTTAGGTGAACCGTGGGACCCGAGGTGTCCTGCCGGTAGCGCGCACTGGTGGCCGACTCAGCCTGCCGCCCTGGGTCCCCCACAACGGCTCAAAAGCGCCATAGTCCTACTGGCCTTCGGGCAGTGTAATTGTGTCGTGCCTCCTCCACCGCGACCCGACCTAGCTGCAGCGTCCCACTCCTCCAAGCGATGCGATGGTGCTGCGCTCGTCGTCCGACCGCCGCGACCCTCTTGGTCCTAGCTCTTACTTCTGGCGGAGTGCGACGACACCACGCCCCTCAAGCACTGCCACGGCCCTCCTGGCAGTGCCTTAGTTCTCTATATGACACGGTAGTGTCACGCCCCTGTGGCAACCTGACGGCCTTGCGCCGCTGCTTTCTTTGTGGCCGGCACATTCTATGTCTCCGCGTGTATCAGCTCCTTCATCATCAAACATGAACAAACAAAAGGGGAGGGTCGGGCCGTGTTCGTGCATTCTGAGCCCTCGTCATCATGGAGAACCATGATCCAGAAATTTAAATGATGAAGAAAGGAGGTTTATAATCATATATAAATTAACTCAAATCCCACTAACTTGAGTTCAATGATGATTACAGAGTCATGGGAAGGCAGTTTCATTCCGTCAAGGTCGGAGGAAGAAGAGGGTACTCATCGTTGACGGATGACCGTTCAAAGGTGATGAAGTCGAAGACGACGTCAGTGTTCTTCGTGGGTTTTGCTTCCCATTCTTACCCTGGATGATGAAAGAAAAAGATGGTATGATTCTTTGATTGAGAGAAAAGGATCCTCCCTAGCTCTCCCATTTCTCTTTTCCACCCATGAATAATGCCCAACAAAATGAAATAATAGGTTTGCCTATTATTTTATTGTTGGCATGAATTTGAAAAGTTTTAAAATTAATTAAGTTACCTCAATAAATCTATGGGTGAAGTTGGAATAATTAATTGGGGGGGGGGAGGTGAAGAATTTCAAATGTTTTCCCCACTTTATAGAGAGTTAAAAGGGTGTTAAAGTACATGTGGGCCCCACCCCTGTGATTGCAAGTGATGTTAAAACTTAGAGTGGGCCCCACCAAATAACATCCTCCCAAGGGAGGCTATGTGCGGGTGGGCCCCAACTCTAACCTCCCTTTGGAGGTTTTAAACACCTCAAATAAATGTAAATACACCTTATTTGTATTTAATTTAATTAAAACCCCCCAGAATCTATCATCCATTTTTATTAGAGAACAACTGTAGTGAAGGTCTCACTAAGAAATAACTGACGCTGCGAGTTCAACGGTTCTATCAGATATCAATTCTGAGCACCGGTTCCAACATTATAAAATCATGAACGTATGTTTACTGAATGTACTTGAACAAAAATTCGTAATTTGAATCCAAGAACACCGGGCCTCGGAATCAAGCGCCGTCAGAAAAGGCGGACTCATAAAATTCCCATGTATTTAAGAAAAAAAATTTCCATGGAAACTCCGGGTCTTTATAATATTAATCCTAAATCCCATCAGTTCAGAGTAACAAAAAAAATTTAATAGACTTTAGGTGAGGGAATGTTAGAGTATTATATTATATTATTCATGTTAGTGAAAATAAATCCTAAAATAATAATAAATCATGATGTAGAGATGATCAAATCTAGTGGTATAGATTTATTATCCTAATTTTTCCAATTATTTTCAAAATTCAATTATCAAGGATTATTCTTGAATATTTTTACATTTTAATAATTATTTTTGTTATATAATTATTTTTATCATATTTATTTTATGATTGATCTATGTGTTGGGAACATGGATGGAAAAAGACCCTTAATGATGATTAAGTATCAAATAAAACCATAAAAATCATATCCTATTATTTTTATACATGAACCACTCCTTAAAAATTTGAATGATAAATTAATACATGAATTATTATCATTTATGGGTCTACCTAGACCATGTAACAAAATATATATCCCCACGCATCATATCATTATTTGTTATTATTATGGAGTCATCTAATCATGCATATCCTCAAAAATGATGTTAGTGGACATAGATAGAGAGAGGTGGATTAGCAAGAGGTAGAACAACGAGGGATGATGAATAACAGGGGAGTCATGTGTTGTGGCCTTTTTTAAAATTCCGGTGATGTTTTTTACTTGAAGGATTAATGTGATGTCTGGGGATTCAATATCTGAACAAGGATGATTCATTAGAGAGTATGGTTAATAGTGAGTATAATTGTCAGATCTTGTGGTAATAACATATATGTTTTCCAAAGAAGCACCGATATAAGTAATTTTACTAGGTATTAGTTCACTCAGGATTTGGATGATGCATTCCCACCAAAAATAAGGTCAAGTTTTCATGTGTAATTAAACAAATGTTTCAAATTGACTAGTACTAGAGTATGTATAGTGGAATAGGATATCATACTAAGTTAGACCTACAAGGTGGCCTAAAAAACCACAAGGTTGATTGATCAGGTGTGTTTGGATTCATTTCCAAACCCTACCCTAGGGTGAATGATCCAGCCTCCCCACAATAGGTTTAGAGGGAACAGGTTGGCCACCTCTTGCTAGTTGATATCCAGGAGCCTATGATGTGTCTACATTGACCTAGAGCATTCCCGAAGTAGGGTTCACATGGCCCTGCATGCATATGTTTTCCCTTCCTCATGTGAGGGGGACATGATCTACATGGGAATATTTTCTCCCATTTCATAGTGTCACAGGGCATACCTAGGGGGCCACTACATGGCCCAATACTAGTTTTTACGAATTTTATCACTTTTTTGGAAGCGTGTCAGAATGTTAAATTTTATTTAACTATTATAAGTATTTTTTCACAAAATATAAAATGGTGATATACTAATTATTATTACATCATATTTAGGTGTTGATTCAGGTAGTTCAAGTGATTTAGCTCTATATGGATGGTGACTAGATTCAAGTGAGATTGGTGAATTTATAATTTAATATGGTACCACATTTTCTAAATGATAATGATAGGTTATAAGTCCCATACATACCTTATCTAGTTTATTATTAGCAAGAAGAGTCATGGTATTAGTCATCTAAGTCTTGCATGAGGTCAGTATTACATTATTTTAGATTAGACAAGAGTCTACCCTATAATTTATATTTTTTGAACTCCCCAATTAATGGTTTATTGGTCTACGATATATAGACTTCATACTACCTAGATCAATATGTTTTTCTTGATAATGAATTGTTCTTTAATCGAGGATGGAATTACCTAGATTTACACACATTCATTGGAGAGGCATGAGTTTACCAATATAGATAGAGATAGGTGGCATGGGATTTCATGAAATTTGTGTATTTTGGAAATTTGGGGTTTCATATGGTGTACGGCCATTGTGTAGCAAGGTTGCAAGGTACAATAGTTATCTTATATTCTATTTATCTATCCATAGAAAAATCCATGGTTATTTATAATATTTTCCATTGACTTGGGTGTTATGTTATCTGTTAACATATTCATCCATTTTTATATTTAGGATTACCTATTTGGTATTTTTATATACACCTCTTCCTGGGTGTTCCTCTCACATTTGTTGTGTCCTATATTTATGATAGAAATTTAGAGGTGATTCATTGGGGCCATGATTTTTAGGATCTATAGATTAGTGGTTCTCTATGATGATGGTTTCTATTGATTTTTGTCTTAGGAGTAGGTGAGGTGATGAGTTACAATTTTTATTTTGATGAGCAAATAATTTAACATGGTGTATTTGGAATTTTTATCTTTATTATTGATGTTTCAAAAATCATACTATTATGGTTTTTATTTTATGTCATATGAATGTGATACTAATTATGATAATTATATTTGGTATTATATTAACTTATTCTGTTCCTCATATTCGGATATTCATGAATGATCATTATGTAAACTCGTTATATGTTTTATTTACATAATAAATGTATTCATTTCCATCCATGTTCTCTTTAGAGGTTTACCTGAGGTGTAAAATCAACTTACTACTAGCCTATAATGGTTTTATATGGGTCGGGTCTTGTTAGTTTCATATACGAACTACCAATTTAAATTTCATAATGTCTACATTTTTATGATATTCATCTGATTAATATTTCTTGAACCGTTTTGAAAATATATCTTTTGTGGAAAATAATGTGTTTATGAATTTATAGAATATCTGGTTTGAGAATTTAAGGTTATATGGTGGAGTTTATGAATATAGAGAATAAATTTATTTGAATATATTTCTCTGTTAAATGTCTTCTAATTTTAGTTATGTAGTTTGTAAGCATTCAAGGGAAATTTTGTAATTCTATACACGAGGGAGAAAATATCGAATTTTTACGTAATAAAGATCTACAAAAACTGTTTTTAACAATATTTTTGATCTATGAACATTGTGTTTAACATAGTGTTTCTGTCTAGAATGAGTTAAATGATATTTGTTTTTAAATATATAAAATAAATAGATAATTAATTAATAAATTAGCATTTGGACCATCATTTGTTTCTCATACATTAAAAAATAGTTAGATCATTCAAACAATATAATAAATTAAGAAAAAAATCAACTTATTATTACATGATACATTACATTATACCTAATTAAAACATAATATCAGTTCATTCTCCAAGCCTAAACCTATAGTGTATTCTTTGAAAATTTATTTCTATTTATGTGATGGAAAATTCGGAACATATTTTTTCAGCGATTACACATTGAGAACCCATTTAGAAAAATGTTCATCTTCACCAATGATGAAAAATGTCAAGTAAGAAAAATAAAATGTTTTAGTGCAGTTTAATTGTGGGAATGTATATGGAGAAACATCCTTACACATGAACATTCAACAAAAGGAGTGATAATGATAGATGGATAGTTCGAGATACAACATCGAAGTCATCGATGAAGACGACGAGTCATCCAGAAATATTTCTTGATAATGAGATTTTTGAATCAAAAATCAAATAGAATTCTTTTTGGAAGAATCGATAAGGTTTTAATATGTTCTATCATATAATATATAATATTGATCATATGTATTTTAATGGTATCTTTACTATACAGAATATTGTCTAGTTTACTTGGGGATACTTATACAATTTCGTTATACGAATAGAAGGTCGCCTATAATGCTTCAAAAGAATTTCAACCATTATGTTTGACAAATATCCTAGGAAAACCTTTAAAAATAAATAGTTTTTCTATTATATTCATTGATAAAAAACTATTTATAGTGCAGACTGATATTTGATCCAAATTAATGATTTAGAGTGGCATCCATCATCAAGGGGGGACTGCCCCCTGGAGGCTCATATGGTTGCAAGGAATATATAGAGAAGTTTCTTTAAGTATTGTTTCTTGATAGGGTCCAATATAATTCAGTAATAATGGTGTCTTCATAATTAGGATTCCATTGTAAAATAATTCCCCCTTAATTAATGATTTTTTATTTTGCACTATACAATAATACTAAAAAAACCATGTAATTTCTTTGCACTATGTTTATTCGGTGTATGGAATGTTTTTTGAACCAAAATTATCATAAAATAAATGATATTTTTGATGAATGTAATGTTAGTAGAATAATGATACTGTCATATAATCATAATTTATTGGCTTATCGATCATCTTAGTTCCAAAAATTAAATTTAAAACGTTTCTCCATATAAAATTAGATCCATTCATTATCCCATTATTCATTTGTTTTCTGGAATAGTGAATCTTGTAGAAGGTGTTTGGTTGGTTTTGATATACATATTCCAATTACATAGATAATATATTGGAATTAATGGATCCAAATTCCAATGTTAGGGTAATGTTTCCCAAATATAAGTTACTAGAGGATGGATTCTAAGAACTGATTCATGATTTTAAAATATAAAAATGAGTGCATGGTGGGAAACCGATGGGTATTTATGGTCGAGTAGTTTACTTATTCCAAAATAATTTCCCCAGCAAGACCATAGTGGTAACTAGGTCTCAATGTTTTTTAAAAGTATTCCATTAAAAGTTTGATTGTTAGTGTGTTCAACTATTGTGTTGCAATTGAAAACTTGTTTAGATGACTTCTGAAAGCTCTAAAATTCTATTCTGAATCCCTTAAAAAAATTATTCACTGAGAGCTCTTTTTTATATATTTAATTTTAATGGGAATGTTTTTTATTTATTATTCTATGGAGGAATATTTAGGATTTTAAATATTTAGTTTTTTATACTATAGGAGAGTTTATAATTTTTGTTGATGATGAATTTAATTAAATAAATGTGTTTATAAGAATTGTAAACCATGATAAAAAATCATAAAAATAATGTTCCAGATTTCATTTCATGATTATATGGGGCATGGACCATATGTTGGATGTCAATAAATATGATAAAATTAAGGAAGTGGAAGAATAATTAGACAATATTCCACATCTCCCCTATTACTATATATATAATTTCATAGAAATGGAAAATATTAGTAAGACTAATAAAACTAGACGGTTTTTTCCAAAAGGTTAATTTCAATATGTTTTAAAAATACCTCTAGAGGGAGTATGTCCCTATTTCTCTAACCAGTGTTCTCCCACACAATTGATGGATGGTTTTCGATTCATGGATTTATCTACTCAAAAATTGAGAAGGATATATAGTGTTTTTATTTAAACTATTGTATATAAAGAGAACTAAAAATTGTTTTAGAATGTGGTTGTTCATTATGGATTTGAAATAGAAATAGGGAGTGTTACATGATCCAAGTCTTATGGATGTTGTGGTTTCATTGGTCTTCTTCTTCAAGGGTTTATATACCAATGTTTTTGGATTGGTGATTCATTATTATGAAAAAATGTGAAAGAAATATATATTTTTCAAAATAATGCTATTTTTGGGATTTTTACCAGCTAGAGAAGAAGACTTTTAGAAGACAAAGGCTACGACATGGGCATCCCGATGACATATATGTGATGAGGTAAACCTGTAATTTATTAAAAGTATATCGATAACATTGATTTATGGAGTATAGATAATGTATGGATTTTTTATTCCGAGAAAAGAAAAAATATTTTTTTATTCTAAAAATAGATACACTTATTGAATGGAGGCATGTTAGTCCTGATTATCTCCAATATGTTGTTGTACATTTTACCTCCACTGATGTGGTTAATTAAAAATTTGAGTGTTTTTTTCATCAAGAAAAAATTTGAAGGGCTTTGAAGATATATTTTAGAATACAAATGGTGGAATGAAGGTGATAATTTTTATTATTTAGGTTGAAATTTTGAAAGGAATAATTTTTCAGAATATCTACTCAAATAGAGGATTAAAATTTAAAGATGATGAATATGGAACACTAAAAGGGTCATGGATAAAATGAAGTTCCTCTAAGTTAAGGATATTTTCGAAATAACCCAAGTATAGAAACATGAAAATTTATTTTAATCCCTTCTAAAAAGGTCCTTATATAGTTAATAATGACTACATGTTTTCCAAAATACTAGATTAATCTTGTCTAGGGATTGATTCTATTCTAATGAGTGAAATCAATGAGAATGATATTCACTTTTTAAATTTGTCCACATAACTTATAAAAAAACTTTCTAGTTGGATTTTATAGTTTTTTGTCGTAACAAGTTATTTTAGTTAATTATTTGATTTTATGAAACATTCCTTGATGGAATTACAATTTCTATAAATATATATATATGTGATCACATTTACCATTGATCTCTGGATTCATATAAGTGGAATAAGTAGTTGTAGTGTTGTTCATGTTTGTGAATGTGCAAGGACAAATTCACAGATTTAAGAACTTGGGGAAAAACCATATTCCAGTGGAAGGGTGATGTAGATAGATGAATGTATATAAAAGAAACATGGAAGCTAAAAATGATGTAGATGAGAAAAAAATAATTTTTTTCGATATTAATAGATTAAACAATTATATATCATATAGGAATAATTATAAAGTAATTTCATATGGTTTATAAATGGATTTAAATAGAATATATAAGATTCATTAGAGTTATGGATTAGAATACAATAATTTATTCATTAAAATATATAGTTTATGTGGTGAGGCTCATCCAGCTTCCTTGGTCAAAGAGAAGTTCGTTTATAATGTTAGGAAGGTGGTGAAACTACAATGATCAACTCATTATTTTAGTGTATAATTATAATTATATAGTGTTACTATATCTTTTAATTTTTAAAAATACTGTGTTATTATAAATTTAGTTTTAATTCTTAAATAAGACTTGTAGTGATTTCTATCCTCATGGGGTTAATTCTAAATAAATTAAAATCTAGAAAAAAAGATTCATTGGACCAATTTACTATATTTTATTTGATTAGGGCGTCTAGAAGGTGTCTAATGTAACATGGGTTGGGTGGGTGTTTTTTGGAGTTGTATTACCTTGAATCTCAGTTCCCCATCAAATTAGATTTAGTGTGTTCCCCCATTGAGTATGACTATTGTATGATCCAAAAAATTTCTATGTGTTATGCATGTTCTATTTCCATTATGTTTTTATATTTTAATTCTCATTAATAAGATCTTTTCAATGCCCATCGAGTTACTGTAATTATAGTTAAGGGGGGATCAACATGGTCGATATGGTGTATAGTATTCTTGCATATAGACGTTGAATTCATAGGGGTATGCCATGGAACTTCAAACCCTTATGGTGTCTTTATTCCATATTTGTGAAATTGATGATGACTTTTAATAGTAATGTGTTTGATTTATTTTATTTTATTATTATAATTCAAATACTTATTATTGGAATCATGTCATTCATATGTAAGTGGAATAGAAAAATTCAATAATAAATTGTGGCTATATATTGACATGTTTTTAATTAGAAGGATTCACTCCTCAAACAATATTTATAATGCCTGAAACTAGAGGATATGATCATAGAAATTTTATTGTGGTCCCCAATATGTATTATGTAAAATGAATCTAAAAAATATTCATCAAATATAATTTTACATTCAATTTATATTAGGAATAAAAAGTGTTTAATATAAATTAACAATATAAAAATATAGTCTATAAGATCTATCCATAGAAAGGATGGTCGTCTAAGATCCACATATTTTGTAACTATTATCGTGAATGAATCAGATTAACATAGGGTGAACCCTTTCACTGAAAATCACATATGATATTCTTGATGATATATATTTTCATCACTTTTTGGCTCGACACTAGACATAGTGGTGTAGAAATGTATTCCAAATAAAATTAGGTTGGATTTATATTAGAACATGTAATGGAAAAATGATGATTAGTGGAATAATCCATGATCTGAAGAAAATTTGTAAGGAATTAGATTTCATGTTGTTAGGGATGTAGTTCACATGATTTCATTTAACTATCGGTGGAAATGTGTACGGATTGTAATAATACGGTAATGGTGGGCCTCCAGTAAATTTCGGTATAAGAGGTAAAATCACATGATGTGTTTCTAACAGGTAGTGGAGATTATAAGATTTGGTGATGGTGTGGTTGATGTTTCAAAATGGTGATGGTTGAGTGTAATATAGTGAAAATTGGTGGATAGCGTTACCGAACATTAAATTGTGGAATATTTGATAATTTGATTAAATAATAAATTTAAATATTTTTGCTTAATTCTAGTTAAATAAGTATTGAACATGGGGATCTATGATACAAATATTTTTATCTATAATTATTTATTTGTTTTAATTACAAAATAACAAGGCTATTATCAAGGGTGTCTTAATCTGGTAAATAAAAATAGACATTAAATATATGGGTGGTGTCATGATCCAATTTTTTTGTGGATGATTTTGAAAAAATTTAATAATATTTTATAGGTGCCTATTATGTTGGTTCATTAATTTTTATGATGAAATGAATTTTAATGTAAAAAATATATTGAATATTTAAATTTTTGTCATCAAAATATTAATACTTCATAAATCTTAAATGTTGTCTGAAATAAAAATTCCAACACATTGGTTGTGTTAATTATAAGATATCCTTCCAACATAAAATTAATGTCCCGTTTTTTCCCTCCTGAAATAAACACTATTATTAATATCTTACTTTATAAGAAACAAAAAAAATACATAAAATTGGACGATAGACATATAATATTTTTGTATGAACATTTATAACAAAATATGAAATAAAATAAACCAAACACAACCACATGCAGATATATATATATTTATATATATTGGTTAAATTATGATAATATTTAATATCAATTCAACTATCGCATTTATGGAACTAATAATTTTTTTTTATAAAATTTAATAATTTTCATGAATAATATATTTTATATATGCATAATTTAATAACATTATATTAATTATTTATTTAGAGTCAAATAAAAATATTAAAAACCAAAGCATGTTTTTCTATAGAAATAAAATTTCACTATATATAATGATTTCACATAAAATCATATTTTGAAAAAATTTAAGGTTAATTTTGGAATGTATAATTCAATTTAATTTTGAAAAATGGAATATTATTATAAAATGAAACTTTGTGTTTTTTATAAAATAATTTATTTTTAAGTGAATAGGGAAACCAACATTTTAAGAAATAACGTGAATTTTATAATAGTATTAGTATATAAGTATAAATAAAAAATTTATAGATCATTTTTATTAGAAATTTTGTTTATAAAAGTAACTATTCAATATTAAATATAATGTTTATATTTTATAATCACATAATTAATTTTTTTATTTTAGTTATATTTTTCAAAAATAAATTAGTATATTACATGATTAGTATTTTAAAAATAATATTTATCACAATAAAAAATAGAATTAAAAAATTACATTAATCTTTTAATAATTTTTTCTAAACTATATAATAAGGACTATTTTTTGGGAATTCAGAATAAATCCCCAATGCACAAACTTCTTACCATGCTGAAAAACTGAAATGGTAAAAATAATTAGTAACCTATCTGGTAAAGGGGAAAAATTGACAATATAATGATTTAATTGAATGAGTGCGGTTTGGATCGACTATATCTCTTCTATTTTCTGTTATATTTATATTTTGGAACAATTTTCCTGGATTGCCACTTTACATTGTTTAAATAGTTTACGTATTTACAAAAATACGTATACTTTTTTGCATATAAATGTTACACTTCTCTACTCACATGACCTCAACCGAAATTCCATTATTTTTTATCCAAAAACTTCCCAAAACACTTCTATACACCCCTATACACCTTAACTATGTTTTAGTCATATCAAAAGCCCATCCCTCAATGTCTTAATACCCTTTTCATTGGAGATAATATAAGAAGTGAGATATAATTTCTTGACCTCCAATTCCTTTTTCTATTCCATTAAGTGCATTTGTTATCAATAAATTTTCATTTACACATCACAAAATGTTAAAATCAGTATAATTATTATATGTTTATGTTATTGTAATGGATTGAAAATAATCAACTACACTATCCTTTCCCATAAATAAAAACGAACATGTGAGTTGTGTGTTGTACGAACTACTGCCGCAATGAATAAACATGTTTCCTTTTCTTTCAGGTTCAAAAATAGATGATTTTAGTTTATATTTTATTGATATATATATATATATATGTGTTTTTAATATATATCATTAATATTTTACTTTTTTTATATCAAAATTTTTTTTTATACTTATAATTTAATCTAACAATATCGGTAAATAACCCAGAACTAGTTCACCTCCATTTTCATCTTCACAAAGTGTGGATAGAACACCAATTTAATGGTATTATAAAATTATAATTATTTATAAAAAATTTATAAAAAAACATTAATAGTATTTAAATTATGATTATTTGGATTAAAAGGATGATCGACCCCTCTTTTATGAGACTACTTCAAAATGGTCAATATTACTAACACCAAATAGTGAAATGATATTACAAAAATCGTATACATGTAGATAATTGAAATTAATAATGATTATATATTTAAATTTTAATAAAATAGGTAATTATTATATTTTCATTACTTTAACAGTAGTTTAATTCACTTTTATGGGAATCAAGTGTAAACATAAGGGACTTGGAAACCGAAATTCTATTATTTGAGTTATAAAATTTTTTATTAAAAAATTTTATTCCGTGAAATGCAATTGTGAATGATTTTATATCATTGCTTCTTGGGAAATATAATTTTTTGAACCAAATAAATTTTCATAAATGTTTTTATTTTATGTTTTCTTAAAAACATGTTATAAATTTATAAAATAAAACAATTTCTATTACTTTTACGGTGATTAATAAAAAATGACTTCAGAAAGACTTTTTTCCGGATTACATTATAATTATATTAAAAAATCATCCTTTAAAAGAGTGATGTTTCATTTTTACCCTATATTTTTATTACATATGTTATTATTCTGTGTGATCATGTTACTTTTGTCAAATTATTGAATACATTATGTCATTCTATTATATATTGAAGTACAATGAATAAAATATTTATATTCATGGGTTATTTTGTAAAGGTGAGTATTTTACATTTTTTGGTTTCATAAGATCACTTTTTAGTTCCACGTGTTCTTTATGAAATTTAATTTATTTACAATGGAATGTTCTATTTAAACCAATTTTATTTCCATTGGGTTTTTATGAAAATTGGATCTATTTTACAAAATAATTTTGTGAAAGCCTTTTTATATCCATGGGTTCTTTATGATGTGAAAAGTGATTGATTTTTATGTTTCACATGTAAATATGAATAAATGATGGATGGGGTTCTATTTATACATACAATACATTAGTTAAGTGTTTATATATCATGAGATATGTATTCTTGGGTACATAATAGCTTCTCATAAGCATTATCACGGATGATGTGCCTCGTCAATGTACTATTTTTCTATAATAATATTTATGGCATGTTGAGGGATATTTCTCAATATGATATTATAATCTTATAATTTATGTTTTTCTTAAATACTGATAATCCATTTTATGTATTTTATGTTCGCATTTTTATCCTTTATTTATTTATGTTCGTATGCCTTGTAATTTAATGTTAACTTATGTTTTATGGTTATTACACAATATAATATGATATTTCTTTTCTAACCATTTATTTTGTGATCATATCATGGATTTAATTTTCATTCACCAATTATTTTTTATTTAATCTCACCATTTTATATTTTTTTCATTCCCTAGATTCTGATGATCAGTCATACTAATGAGACATCTATAACATGGTCTTTTATGGTCACTTTAAGGAGAAACGATCATAATTTTTGTTAAATAATACAGTTTATAGCTAGTTTCCAATTAAACTAAACCTATTTATAATTATGATGTCATTATTTATTAAATATAATTCTAATATATTATAAACGATTAAAAATTTATTTATACCGTGGGCCTCTATAGATGGTATAAGAGGAATGTTTTAGTTACATTTGTAGATTAGATAAATGTTTTTGAGAATTATAGTTTAAAATACATAGTGGAAATCCTAAGAGATGTGTCTATGTATAGGATGATATCATAAAATATTGGTCATGTCCTTAATATGTGAATTTTAATGTAAATTAGTCTATATTTGAATAATTGTATGGGGATGAAGGATCATTCATTTTTGTACAATCCCTTATGATGTTAAAAATAATTATGGACTAAAATTATGTTGTTAATTAAGAAAGAAATTTAAGGGTTAATTTTTATGTTATCATTACAATGTGATGTTATTTTTTGTTAACTATTTTGAACTCATTTTTCATTTTTCTAATGTCTAGGAAAAAAATTATTTGGTTAAAAATGGTTTTGAGGGGCTATGTGATTGTTACCCAAATGGAAAAACTAATGTAATTGGACATGGAGTAAAATATCACATAGATATATTCATTAAATTCATTCAATATCTTAATAATAAAAGAATCCAACCTTTACACATGAAATCACTAAGAAGTAATCTTATTTTTATCTTGTCTTTCATATGGAAACATCCCCCCTCATTCATTGGATCATTAAATCTACATATTTTTGAGAAATATAACATTTTTACGGAAAAATATGTTCTATTTTCCAGTCTTCTAATCATGAGAAGTTTGATAAAACTATTTTCAACCTAGAAGGAAAGTTTGGCCAATGGTGGACTCCTACTGCAAATATAATGAATAAATGAGATGTACATACAATAGAATGTGATGAATTTTAGAAGTTGTTATTTAAAAATTATTTTCCTCTAACTCTTTTTATAATGATGGAAAGAGAATTATTGGAGATAAAAAATAGTATAATTCTATTCATACATATGAATAAATTTTTATGTGGATTGCAAGATACAGCTCTGGTCTTATATGTTATCCAGAAAGTATATTTTCTTTTTCATAAATGGATTAAGACATAGTATTTGAAAGGATTTGGACATAAGAGACATTACATTCAATGAAGAGATTTTTTTGATGTGACCTATATATGGAGAAATAATATTGGGTTAATCAGTACTTCAAATATTGAAAAACAAAGGTGAAATACAATGGTATCCTTGATGAAAGTTCACAAGTGGGGATGAAATTTCGTCCCCCTACATTAATAATGCATTGGATGAATCAGCCACATAATTTCTATAAATGATTGTGGATGGTTTTTATGTGTGGTAAAGTAGGACACTGGGAACGGAACTAAATATGTATAGAAATGTGGAATTTAAACACGTAAGAGGGGGAAAACATCCCATCCAATGGTATTCCTTCACTAAAAATTTTATGTGAAATTATTTTGGCCACAATATGAATCAGTTTCCAAACACTAATCAAAATGTACAATATAGACCCTAGTAATCACCAATATAGATGGAACATGGTAGGGATTTCATGATCACTATCATTATGGTAGATTATAATAACAAAGTGATAAAAGGTAAACCTACTCTTTATTATATATCTACCAGAATAATATTCGATTCGGGATCATCAAGAAATTTTATAGCACAAAATTTTGACATGTATGTGGAATCACCACCTCAAGTGTTGGATAATGAACTATATACAAATAACTATGTGGGAACAATGATTAGAACAATGATATGTAAATCTTATGTAATTGAGAGTTGTAAGAGGATACATCATTAATATTTTACTCATATACCCATTGTTAATTTTGGTTAAATTTTTGGAATGGATTTACAATCCCTCCATAAATCGCATGTCTGCTAACTTAATATGGAAGTATAATTTTATATCTGAAATAATCCTATTGTAATTTATTAACACAAGGATGATTATAAAATATATGGGGATAAAAAATTTATAATATGAGTTTTTATACCCAATATGAGGGACACTAGACTCAAAAGACTATGGGGAAGTCATCATAGATGGAATACCAATTATACAGGAATATATTGATGTATTTATGAATGAACTATCCATTCATCCATAGGAGCATTAGGTTTAGTTCTCAATTCAAATTAAACCTAGTTTTATTCCTATCTTATGAAGACTATATAGAATTGATCCCTCTAAATTATTGTAATTAATGAAACAATTAACATATAATTTGGGAAAGGGTTTTATTTGGAATATTGATTCACCATGGGAATCACAAGTTCAATTTATTAAGTTGAATGATGGATCAACGAAACATTGTATATACAATCATGAGCTTAACTAGATCAAAATTAAGAATAATATCTTTTACCCCTTATTGAATACAAATTTGATCAACTCATATGAGATCAATAGCTCTCAAATATTTATCATTAGTCTAAATATCATCATTTAAGGGTTTAATGGGAAGATAATTCAAATATAACTTTTTGAATGATGTGTTGACTCTATAAAATTATACTAATTTCATTTATATTGACTTATTATCACACTATCTTAATAAATATTATTAATAGTGTATTTAGATAATATCAATATATGTTTGTCATTTTATTTACGGATTATATTTTTATATACTCAAATATCATGTAAAATCATGATGATTATTTAATAACTATGTTGATGACTATAATAAAGGATATGTTATATTCAAAATTTACCGAATGTGAATTTTGGGTACAAAATAAATTATTTGTGGGTATTTTAATCACCAGTGAAGGAATATCTATATATCTAAAAAATTAGAAGTTATTAAAAGATGGAATAATCAAAATATAATAACTGATATCTATAGTTTCCTTCTATTAATTATATATTATCAAAAATTTGAGAGAGACTTTTTACATATATCAAATCCACTATCTATTTTGAGATAGAAAATAGAGATGTATCATTGGATGAAAGAATAAAAATAATGTTTTAATGGAATGAATGAGAAATTTGAAACATAACCCGTACTTAAATTACCCTATAATGGGTAGGGGTTGGAAACATATAGATATTCCTTATAGAATAGATTTTGATTCATCCTCATGAACAATAATAATGTAATTTATTATTCATAAGGATAATTAAGAACCCATTATAAAAAACACATAATGCATGCTCAAGATATGGATGTTATATGCATTTCGATAAATATTTAAATACATTATCACAATAATAAAATGTGTGATATAAATATTAATAATTAATGAATGAAATATATTTTCTAGTAGAAGGAATATAATTTACTCAAAAGTATATGGTTGGAACTAATTAAATATTAGTAATTACCAACACATTACATTCTTTTTATGGAAGATATGTTGACTGAAACATTGAGTGAGAAATATAGTAGACCTCTATCCATAATTAGGATTGAAAAACACAAATATTACTATGTTTATAAAAGTATATATATTAATTTCAGATAGGAAGCTGAAAAATCATATCATTACCAGCTGAATACTTAAACACGTGTTCATTCCAATATCAAATAAACCTATAAAAATGATGTAGTGCTATCGAAAAATATAGTGAATATTCTATAGTTAAAATTTTATAAACATTAATTTATATGTTTTCAAGCTAGGATATATATTTCCTTTATAAAATAGAAATTAAGAGTTATTTTTTGGATGAATCTCAATGAGTTTTTCATCTATATCCCTCCAATATGCCGTATGATGTATAATGATATAATTAAAAACTTTTAATCGGTTGGAATAAAGTGTGATGTTGAAGAATAACTATCTCAATGATTGGTACACTAGAAAATGATTCTATACAACACAATTATAAGGGTATGTTGAAACCATTACCCATAAAAATATGGAAATTGGAAAAAACCAACATGGATTTCATCGTATGACTCCCGAAAACAAATAAACTCTTTAATTCAATTTTGATTGTTTTAATAACATTATTGTTTATAAAAATGTTATTTCTAGAAAATAAAAGTTCTCAAATGAAAACATCAACATGATATACATGAGGGTTGTTATGAGGATACATGGAGTTTAACTATTCATTATATATGATCTGGATCTAAGGATTACCTTGAGATTCTCTAGATGTTTTATTATGTAAGAGAGGTAAATATGTGTTTTATAACTACTTATACTCTTCTTAAATATTGTTAGTATGTGTGGATAATTCAAACTATAGATGATAAGATGAGATCTCATTCGATGGATTTAAATGTATGTTGTGATCTGTATCTCTCCATGATAGAGTTTTCTTATTTCAATAATTTCTGTTCTAGTATTCATATGGGTCTATATGAGGCTCTATATGGGAACCAATGTTGGAATTCAACGTATTGGGATGTATTTTGAGAGAATAAGATTATATATCCAAACCATAAATATGAAATGATATAAATGTTTCAATCCATTAATTAGAATATGAATATGGAAAGAGAAATTACGAAGAAGAGCAATACAAAAAATCATTTATGGGATCCAGAGTTTGATTTTGGTGAAAGGTTGTAACTTTGTACAACTCCTTGGAAGTGTGTTATGATATTTGGGCTGAAATAGAAGTTTAGGCCTAGGTATATCAATACCCTGGAGATCCATTATTAGGTTAAGGTAGTAGATTTTGTCTTGTTACTCTCATCTGACCTCTTATATGCATTAGATGTATTTACATGCACTAAAATCAGAATCTATGGAGCATGAATATGACCTCACAAATGAGGAGAGAAATTATGGATCGAGTACGTATGGTGTGATAGGTTAATACCACTTATCTAGTAAATGTTCACTCGAAAATAAATTATTTAAAGATGTTATATGGTAATGTGGGAAAATAACGAGGAGAATGTACCCTCACTCATTTTCTTCCTTGTAATGAAATTTCTATGATGAAATTATTTTAAAATGTGTACAATATAAAGACTAGTATTTCCTCCAAAAAAAATGTTTTATAGCTTGTTCCACAATAAATACATAAACTAAACAAATAAAGTCTCTTTTAAGGTAGTCATAAAATTAGTTAGTACAAAAAGTAATTCCATATTTTTGATATATATATATATATATATGTACACATATATATTAAGAAGAACAAAAAAATGTATTGATCACTTTAAATGTTTACTGAGCTTATGAATTGAAGTAAATAATAATATAAACTTTCTAATATTTAAATCATTTAATGTATACTATATTTATTATACGAATAAATGATTAAAAAATTAATTAATTATTATTTTATAGGAAAAACAATATTTAATAAAAAAGTCATTTTCTTATAAAAATGACTTTAAAATAATTTTCTGTTTTTAAATATATATATTTTTTAATTTTAATAAATTTAATTTGGTCAAAAATCATTCATTTTTTATCTTTGAAATATTATCTTAAGCTTAATATTTGAGTTTTTTAAAAAAATTATCATTAGGTGATTTTTGGAAACTATAATTTTTACAAATAAGATGAATTTTATAACATTATTTGTATATAAGTTTGGGTTTTAAAATTATAATTTTTTTTCTAAACTATATAAATTTGAAAATTTTTTATTTAATATTCAAAAAATTATTTGGCATTAAATTATTTTTGTTATATTATTTCAAAAAATTTGTAATACTATATATATATATATATAAGATTTTGAAATTAATTTTTTTCACTTTAAAAAATTAATTCATGAAAAATGTATTTTAAATTTTTTTATCACTAAGCCCAAATTAAAAAATATAGACTGTTTTATTTTTGGGAATATATTAAAATTTACCAACATGAAAAATCATTACATTATTGACATCCAAAATGGTAACAAAATGTGTCTCATATGAGGTAAATATATAATAATTTTAAAAAACATTAATTATTTTTTTGTGGCTTCTATTGACCTTATCTCTTATCTTCTATATTATTTCTCTATTTTGGATATGTATTTTCTTGAGGTTTGCTTTCCATTATTTAAATGTTTTTGGTATTAAAAAAATGTCACTCCTTTTCACTTAGAAAAGGGTTACTCCTATCCTCACATCCAATCACAAAAAAAAACAAATAATTTTAGCCCCTACATTTCCCAAACCCCCATTAAAAACTATTATCCAGATTAAAGAGTTTCCTTTTTTTAAAATACCATTCATTTAAGGTTTAATCCCCTTTAAAAAGGATATAATATAAGAAGTGAGGTATATGTTTCTAACATATCTTCCATTTTTAAACTTCATTATAAACTTTTTACCATCCTAAAATATAATTTCAACATCTTAATATGAAAATATCTATATCATTATTATACTGGTAATTTTTATAATGATGATATGAGCACTAACCACCCTCCCATTTTCCATTATGAAAAACTAAAACATTATTCATGCATTGTGAGAACTACTGCCCCGATGAATATCTATAATTTCTTTTCCTTCACTTCCAAATATGGATGGTTTTATATTATATTATATGTGTATATATGATATATATATGTAATATATATGACATATATATATTTATATAGATAATATAAAAATAAATGATAATTATAAGGTAGTGAATCGATATCAATAAATTACCCAAAACTAGATCATCACCACATTCATCTTAATAGAATATGAATAGACCACCAATGCAATGTAATTGTAACATTAAAATTATTAATAAAACATAAAATCTAGTACCTTGAATATATTTTAAATGATTATATTTGTGATGAAATATATGATTGGAATTACGTTTATGAACCATGTACAAAAAGATCAAGATTATTAACACTCAATATTGAATCTAGATTATAAAAATTTAATACATGAAGAGAATTATTATTAATTAACATTATAAATAGAAATTCAAATTAATATGTTTCTGAAATAAAACATTAATATTATTATAATTATGATAAATGTGGTTAAATCACTTCCATTGAAATCAATTGTAATGTTAATGGACATGGTAACTTGAACACCTTTCCTTATGTTATAAAATTTCTTATCGAACTTCATTATTAAAGGAATCTATATTTTGAATGATGTTCATTATTTGATTCAATGTAAATATAGTTTTTTTTACCAAATCTAATTTCTTGAAATTTTTTCTTTTGATTTTTCATCAAAATAAAGGATACATTCTTAAAATACACTTGTAACAAACAATTTTACAATGAAGAATATGTAATTCATAAAAAAGGTATATATAATATTGTTTTTATGATCCTAAAATATTCTATAACCATTGGATTTATATTTCATGTTCCACTCTATATTTTTTCTTAATTATGTTTTTATATTATGTGATCATTTTTTTTGGAATCAAAGGATTTATTTTATGATTTTATTGTATTCCATTTGGATGTTTTATGAAACACAATTTTTTATAGGGGTTCTTTGTGAAAGGTGAATGATTTATATTTGTCTGTTTTATGAAATCCATTTTTATTTACATTTTTATTTTATGAGTGGTGAATGATATTCATTTTTATGTTTTATAAAACCCATTTTTTCCATGTGTTATTTAGGAAAATTGAATTATGTTTATTTTAGAGTTTTATTGAAACCATTTCATTTACACGGGTTCTTTTTGATGTGACATGTAAATTATTTTATAGTTCCACACATAAGTATAGTGAATAATTGCTGGGTCTAGTGTTTACCTATAATATAGTGGTTAAGTGTATATATCATATTAAATTATTATTTTTAGTATAATTTTATTTCTCAAAATCATGGACATTGATGGTGTCATTCTAGATTGTAATGAATCCCTATGGTAATGTTTTTGACATATTTAGATGATCCTATTCATTATGATCATATTCTCTCATGAATGAAGTTTTAAGTTATTTTATTCTAATCCATGTAATACATTTTATATTTCAATTTTGATAATATAGGTTTTAATATTCCTATAACATGTACTTTGAATCTCCCCTCTATTTTATGGTTATCACTCTTGATGATATGATATTTCTCTTATTCTAATGTAATATATGAACTCATCCATATTTATGTGTTTATTCACCCCTTACTGATAGTTTGAGATCTATTATTTCTTTTTTTATTACATAGTTTATTTGGATGAGTCATAAAAATGACATGTCTAGAACATGGTGTAGTACCATGAAGTTAATGAGAAATGATTGACTGTTTTGTAAAATAAGATAGTTTTTTAGCTTGTCTTCAAATACACTGAACCTATATGTCATTGGAGTATTTATTATTTTTATTGTTAAAATTTTATATAAAGTATAATATGTAAAATTAGTTCTTTTTTTTGGTTCTATATAATAATGTACAATTTTTTCTCAAAATACATCAAATATTAGGACCATAAATATGAAGGCTATAATATAAAAAAATTATTTTTTAAAATTTTTTATCAGAAGAAACTATGTGAATTATCATGGTCGAATGGAAAATGATGTGTTATGTGGAGATGAAATTGGTGTTATGATATTTTAATGGATAATATATATTTCAGAGAGTTGAATTAACTATTATTGAATAATTAATTCATGGTTTGATGAAGGGAAATTTAATTGTTGAGGCATGGTGATAATTATGAAAATAAATAATAACCCCCAATTCAAATTTCAATCATAAAAATCATATATAGAGTAATTTCCTCAGCCTCTCCTTTTTTGGATATAGAAATAATTTCTGAAAATTTTTACCAAATAAAAATTGAGAACAACTCTATATATTATTATCGGTAATGGTGACAATGATAGCTAGGGATCCCAAATCGATCATCAATCCATGGATGATATCTAGTGAGGCATGAAATATTGTTATCTTGTTTGTTCCTGTATTCTTGTCTATAAATATTTCTCCAATTTTAAACAGAAATTTACCAATGATGGATATGGTTATTTAAAATAATAAGATTCTATATGAAATAGAATAATATTGGAATATATTACAATTTTGTCTCTAGGAACAAATGATAAAAATATTTATTGTATCCCAAATACCTTTTTCACTATAGTATAATTATTTAAATATTATTTTAAAAATAAATGGTTGATGAAACAAAGGATATTGGATTTAATATTCAAAATAGAGTATTTTCCTATTGAAAAAATATATAATTTTTATATGTTGAATATAAATACATTTCAAAATATAGTCAATTGATTATTTAGTTATTTAATTAATATATTTATATGATTTTGGGTATGAAGGTTCCATTTTTATATTTACTTTTTTCCCAGAATAATCATTCATTTGTTTTTTAATAATAATTTTTCATGGTATATTGAAAATATAGTTATTATTTTTCATTAATAAAATATATTCTATGATATATTTAAACATAATCGAATATTTATTTTCTGTTGTGGAATATCCCCCCATGAATATGCAAATTATTCTTTTCAATTACTTGGATTCATATATGAATTTCAATGACAGCCCAATATTTGGTATTCATGTATCCCTCTAGAAACCACCTTTATTATTTCGTACCCATTTATTGATTTATTTTTTATATTAGTTTCATGAGGCTTGAATATAATAAAATAGAAAAAATATTGGCTAGGGTTCATGGATAAAATGGAATTAAGGGGTATATATGTGATTAATGAATGAGTTATCGTAATTTGATTAAAAGAAGATATATGAAAGAAAATAAACCTATTATGGTGTGATGGTGATCTATTAGGGGGTTCTGGGAGGATGAACTAGAAAAATGTTTTGAGAATGTTGAGATGACATAGTTTTTATTTTTTACACTAAAGTTTCACCTTTTAAGACTATATTCCGTTAAAACCATCATGATACACATCATGTAGTCCATGATATGGGGTACATGGGTTTTTTAAATTTTATAATAATTATACACTCTGTAACTCTAGGTCACTCATTAGTAATTTGGAAACCTTTTAAATTGGTGGGTAACCATGATCAATATGATACAGTGAGCTAGGCACACAGGACTTGTTCTTCCATCGTGAATGATGTGAGAATTGGGCTATTTATCTTGTTATGTATATGTTATACATGCTAAGATCCTAGGATTGTTACAATTCATGAATTCAACATATATGTTTTTTAAAAGTACTTCATTTTGTGTTCTACTCGAGACACCGTGTACTTTTTGAAGATGTCATGTAAAAATTACATGGATACTCAACATGTACCAAGTTTCGTATCCACCAACCATGTCAACCTACATTCCTTGTACTATTAATAAACTTTCTCTTCCTAGATTCATAAAATATATTGATTTTGGAACCATGACAATCACTAAAAGATATTCATACATTAATGTTATCCCACTAGACATGTAATGTGCTAGTATACATATACTATTCTATGTGATTTATAGCCTAGTTTATAGTTATAGACCTAATAGTAGTCCATATAGGCTATTTTTCTATATAGATCAAAATATTATGATCCTCGTAGTCATTGGAGTCATTTTAGGTTATGATTAATATAGTGTGAGTATATGTTCACTATTATGGTGTTGATAGGTGATTGGTGATGTATTTGGATGGTACATGGCGTTTGGTAATTCCCCATGTATTCGGGATCATTCCTCTATGAATTTTGATAATGTAATTCCCCGGGTAGACCCACATGATAGGGAATGATCCACCATATGATAGAGTGAGATTATGTAGACCCATGTCAAGAATTATTTCTCTATTAGTAGAGTTAGAATATCATGCGTGGTAGGGTTTGGTCCTCCATATATAGAGTCAGTACTCTCAAATGCGTTTATTCTTAGTCTTTTCCATGGGTTACTTAGTCCCTCAGTCGATACGCATACTCCTTGATGTGATTTTTCTACCCACTATTGATGTTTATATAGTTCTTTAATTTAACAAAAGATATTGTGCTAAGGTTTTGATACTCCAGTTTTATCAAGTCCCATTAATTAGTGATTCCAATAGAGAAAATATTGGTGGAATAATTACGTAATTTTATTTGTATCTTCCCCATATGAATATTTTGATACTTTTGTTGAGGTGATTTATTTTATTATTTATTCCATACTTTTCAGAAAAAATCCTATTATTTATATTTAAAATTACTCATGAATACGATTCAAATCAAGGGTATTATATATATATAGACAATGAACAGATTGATGTTGGACATGGAGAATGATGTTTTTGGTGGAGATGGTGCAGAAATAATCCTAATGGTAATTGTTCTTGGTTTTTTTCATATTAATGTTGATCCGACATGGATTTATTCTATTCCTTTGTTTTAAGTTGGCCTTTACTCGGAATCTTGAGTTTTTTAATTTTCCATGTGTGTGAATTTCTATTTTTATTAAATTGTTTAGATATTATCATTCGTGATATATTTTTTAAAATCTATTCATGTTATTTTATTTTTATATAGTTTTTTGAAGTGATGTGTATATGTTTACATGTTTACAAGATAATTCCTCAAATTTGCGGGATATTTCTTCTTTGTGCTTCTCATTAACCTCAATAGTATTGGATTCATTCCTGGAGTGGATCATCCAACTCACAACTTACCCATGTGGGGTCGTGGTGGGACATGCTATGATATAATTTTATCAGTGTAGTATAATTCTAGGGGATGGACATTAGTTTTTTTGTTTATAAGTATTGTAATGGGATATATAGGGAAATGGTGATAAGGGATCTTGAGATTACATCAAATATAAAGGGATCTAATTATTAGTGATGTGAGGTTTGAAATAACCTTTCACTATGACTATATTAATATGTTAGTTGACTCATAACCTTGAGGCATATATTGTTGGATTTAATGGAATAGTACATTCATTTGGTGGAATTTTAGTTTTATTAACATTCTATTTTTTAGAGAATAGTATTCCAAATATACTTAATAATTCATAGTATTATCATTTCAAAACCGGAATTAAACACATTAGGAAACTAGTTTATCTTTAGGGGAAAAGATATGTCAATCCAATTCCAAAAATTGGGCCTTCAAATCTCTACCCAATGATTGAAGATGATTTTATTCAGGTAAATAATAATGAATTGTCTCCCCCACTAGTGGATTATTAGTTTTACCCACCACTAGTATAATTGAGGTGAGAAACACTGTAAATGAATATTGTAGTCCCCATAAAGAATGATACAACTACTCATGTGATGAACATATTATATGATTGTCAGTGACATTTGGCCAATTTTGTTTCAAGGTGGGATAAACCGCCATATAGTATAGGATTGCATAGAGTATATTACTCATAAATGTTTTCTCATTCCAACACCCTTGGATTATATGGTATTCCTTATTTTGAGTTTCATCTATTGTACGGTGGGTTATTAGCTGTTATTGGTAAAACAAACTCATAATTATTAAACCCTGTCATTCATGGAGTTTGAGTGCTTATTTTTTGAGGATTATTATTCAATGATCACACATTATAAGAAAAACCATAATTTCATGTATGTTTCAAAAATCAATGCTAAAAGTAATATTTAAAAATAATAATTTATTTTATTTAATTCTAGCATTAGTTTTTCAAAATCTACCTTGATATCATCATTTTTCCTTTTATATTTTTGAAATTTATTATTAATGGGGACATTAAAAATACACTTTGAAATAGTTTTTGTTTTTTAAAAATCACAACCAAATTAATGAAAAAATATTAAAGATAAAATTATGATTTACTATTAACAATAAAAATTTACTATTTATAGTCCTCTAATTTTTATTAATTACAATTTTAATTAAGTAGAATATGTTTATTATTAATCATTTATAATTATTAGTTAGTAGTTACGAAATACAGAAATTCATTTTTGGATAATTTAAAAATTAGTTTCCCGCATCAAATGATGATTGATTTCGATATGTATGTCTATTTTAATCCCTAAACTAGTCAAACTAGATCTTATGAATTAAGATAAATTGAAATATGACAAGAATTTGACAATAGTTAGTAGAATAATAAAATATTATAGTTGTAAGATATCATTCAAATCAAAACTAAACTTTAAAAAACTATAAATTTTTATACAAGTTACCATTTTAACATTATGACATATCAAATCAGAGCTGTTGAGGAGCTCTATGTCGTGTAGACCTGGGTATCAGGATCAATATTTTTTGAGGTAAAAAAAGTTCTAGAAGGCCTCTTAAAAAGTTTTTTGGTTCTTATACCATTGTTTTTTAATATTCTATTTCATTTTAGCTTCTTTTTTGAGTGTACATATATTAGTTTTGTGATTTTTATGATTTTATTTCTAGAATTTACAATACTGTATATTTTATCGTGTTTCAATTGTTGTGGTTTTCCATTTTTGTTGATTTATTATTTATATATATATATATTCGAATGTATTTTTTTACATCTATGTATATTTATTTATAATATATATATATATATATTAATTTATATATATATATAATTGTATCGGCATAGGGATATTTATATGTGTTGTTGAATATATATCTATATATACATACTTTTGTAAAAAAATTACCTATTTATGTTCATATTTTTCTCTTATGTTTGTTTTTATATATATTGATAGTTATTTTTATTTTTATTATATATGTATATGTTAATCTAAATTTATATACATGTTTTCATTGATAAATATTTATGTAACATAAATATCTATTTATATATATTAATGCCAATTTTCTTATAAGTATATATATTTATAGATTTATATTTCATAGATGGCGTCTGGGGTTCAGGAGGTCTGCTTTATGGATCGACATAGAGACTACG
Organism: Viscum album; assembly: GCA_963277665.1. NCBI lineage: Eukaryota > Viridiplantae > Streptophyta > Magnoliopsida > Santalales > Viscaceae > Viscum > Viscum album. The sequence continues at coordinate 1,911,793,298 of OY728137.1, forward strand.
GTTCTCTTAGAAAAATATTCAAATCTAGGATCTATTGGTTGAATCATTTACAAGTCATATTCGACTCTCCCAAGGCTACATTTGAAAAAGATTGGGCGTCGACCTCGCTTCATCATCTGAGAATGGCAGAATAAGTAATGAATAAAATTTATTGGTTTCGATCCTTTTCCCCTGGAAATGATGGAGTTTCTGATCGGGTCCTAAAATGTTGTAACTCCACTTTAATTCTCACTAACCCAGATCCAAAGCTTGATAGTATCAACAACTATGAAGACTGTATAATCAAAAAATATGATTCTTCAAAAGGGAAGTAATCATTGGAAGACATGCGATGTGATTTGAAGGTTTTATGATGCATAGGGCCTTTGGGATTGGAAGTGTATTCCTGTTGGGAGTGATTTTTTCTAAATTTTATTTCCATAAAAGGGATTTATGAGAAACAAATATGGGGGATCACAATTATTTATCTCAAACCAGGTTTAACCAACCTTCAAAATTATCATCCAAATTTCAACTCGATTTCTTCTTGAGGATCAAAAGATAATGTTCGGGTTTTTGTATATGGTTCAATTTGGATTTTGTGGAATCCTCAAATTATATTCAATATTTTATCTATAAGATTCTGACAAATTAATCTAGACCTAGATAAAGAGGAAGATCAATTTGTTTTCATTTCCCTTTTCATAGTGGAAATTTATTTTACTTCAACTTCTATGAATCATGTTTCTCTGTCCAAAACGGATTAATAGTCGAAGTTAAAAATTAGATATGATAATCATCCTAATTTTTTAAGCAGATTTAAAATCATTGGGCATAACAAGATGAGTTTCAAGCCTGAATATTGTTGTGACTTATATTAAAAAACGACATGCTACTTCATATTGTAGGAAAAATAAAAAAGTGAAGACATGAAACACCCTTGTAGGGTCTCCAAATTACCATTCTGATTCCACAGACAAAAATTTGAAGATGATGACATGGGGACTTCTGATATCCAGTTATAGCTAAAATGACGAGATAATCATTTCAAGGATGATTCTACCCAGCTTGATGAGGAATATGTACTTCCTCACGAGGGTAGCACAAATGTAAGCGGTGTTCCCTCTTACAACGAAATCATTTTAGCAATTATCGAGCTATCCACTATAGTTAAAGAAAATATAAAATATAGATATGATGCTTAATAACAGATGGGTAATGCAGAGACTATTTTAGTTGACACGGGAATTGATGAAAAGGGTGATGGAGATAAATATATTTTCCAAATGTCAGTTGATCAAATAATCCTAGTGGAACAAAAAAATTATTGATGCACAATAAAAAGGAATAAAAATACTAGAAGCTAAATCTCTTGGGATAAGTTTTAAAAAGGTGCCTATGATGTAATTTGGTCATTCTCTATTTGATAAAATAGAGGCTACAATACCTTGTCCTATCAATCATGTTGTTCCCCATGCACTTTCAACTTCTTGTGATGTCCAATCATAGGTCACATAAAGACCTCTCCCACTAAAATAGGTTCTATTTCAGGGATAAATTAATGAATTTAATGAAGGATATGTATAAGAAATAAAGAATAAATATTACCATATAGACAAAAAAAGGATTTCATATGGTTTTTTATAGAAATTCTAGATCTGTCCCTGGATCAGATTTTATTTTCCCTATTAACATTAGTACCATCTCTTCCTAGAATTAACTGATCTAGTCAAGCGATGTTCATTTGATTTATTTAGTTTTTTAGAGCTCTTGAAGTGGTGTCCATAGAGATACAACAAAGTGATATGGTTCAAATGAAAATGGGAACCCAGGAGGATCCAAATAATATTGAAATATCTCCAATGGTGAAATAGAATTTTGAACCAGAAGAAGAAGAGTTAAAGGAAACTTGGAATCATACCAAATCATTGAAATGTGGGCATCACTCAAGAAGTCACATCCAGGGACAAGGATAAGCTGATTGGAGTGTCAAGATGAAAGAAAACTTATTTTAATTCCACTTCGATCTGATGATTCCGACATAGAAATATTATGAAATAAAGTGGAAATTATAGATTAGTACTATCCTAGAGGTTGAGGTCAAGGTCTTAGGTGTGAAAAATGGAGAGCCTTGCCTAAAAAATAATGAATAATTGATTACATGATCAAGGAAATGTTTTGGACCACATAATATTGGCTTTGATGCCTTGAAAGCACACATACCTCCATCAATTTGTTCTCATTCTTTTGATATAATAATAAGATCCACAAATCTATCATTATATATATATATCAATTTACAATTTTTTATTATTTGTTTTTTATTTTTTATTTTTCAGTTTATAATTTTTTATTTTAATTGTTAGTATTTAAATTTGTAATATTTATTATTATTTATTATATTTATATATATATATTATTAATCATTACCTAATATCAATAATTTTTCATTAATTAGTTATTAATTATAAATTTATAACAGATTAAATATATATTATTGATAATTTATCGATTAATATTTATTATTTATGTATTAAAAATTATTTATATATTTTTTATTAATTTATTAATTAAATACATATTAATTTATACTTTTTAATAATTAATTATGTGTTAATTTCTTAATTACAATTGATTATTTATTTAATATTAATCTATATTTCTAATATTGAAATTGGGGGGAGTTGATATTATCATTGTAATGAGATTCTTCTTTTTATTAATGCTCTATCCATGCTATTTCTTCTCCACACTAATCTCATCCGTATTTTGGAGCTTCAGTAATGAATCCAAGTAAATGAAAAGTGGAATATTTGTCATTATCTAATCTCATCTCATTAGAAGTTCATGTCTAATTTTAATTACCATGGAATTAAAAAATTTATTGAAGGGAACTGTTGAAGAGAATGACATAATCTTTGGGAATAGTTATAATGTCGTGTGAACAGGTTATGCTAGTTTTAAGGACGACATTTACTTTTTGTTTCTTCATTAATGTGAGGCCACTGGAATCATATGTTTATAATGGGATGTTCACAAAAATTAGAGAACCCTTGTTCTTAAATCTCTTTGAATATATGGATTTTTTATTATGAGGGGTTTGTTTTCATTTGGAGTCTCTTTGTTTTCTGAATGAGGTGATTTCTATGTAAATAAAAATATGTGTCAGATATGTATGATGAAATGCAATATTTTAGATGTGATTTATTGTCTCTTCAATATGTATCTCCCTGAATTACTTGATTGTGCAAGCTTGTTACACTGTGTGCATGTGTTGTATCCTTTACATTATTTAATCAATTTCTTTAGGGAATGTATTGGGTGGCCAATTCATGTCAATGCTTGTTTGAAAAAAATTTATTTTTTTAATTACTTTTTATTTATTTAATATTTATTATTCATTATTCATTATTTATTATTCATTATTTATTAACATAATATTTATTTATGTATTATTTATTTGTTAATTTTTTATTTGTTTATTATTTATTATTATTTTAATTTTTTTGTTTTTTCATTTGTTTTAATTTTTTAATTGTTAATTTTTTAGTTTTCTATTTCTTATTATTATTCTCTTATGATATTATTTATATATATTTATATAATTATATAAAATTTTATTTACTCCCACATGACATGTTTCATGGAGTGGTAATGTATTTGTAGAATAATGATGAGGTATGGTGTTCAACATTAACCCAACACACATATATATGAAATTTTTTTCATTACAAATGCATGAATGCATGATATGTGTATATTTACGGAATAAATAATAAACAATTCCTCATTCATTACTCAAAATTAAAAAGACAAATAACAAAAAAAAATTAAACCACCACTAAAATATTCTTCATGTTTTTAGTTAAATCATTCCTTAATGGTTTTGTAAAACTACATATTAATGATTTTCAACACATGATGTAGCAATGATATTTCAAAACCATCAAAAAATGGTTTAGCGGTGTTTTAAACAGCTGTAAAAAAATTATTTTGGTATTTATAAGGATTGTATGGTTACATGTGTTGTAATACATATTGAATGGTTGAAAAATTGTCTACTTATGCGTTGATAAGTTTATATAACTTTTATGTTATTCCCATGATATGATTCATTATGAATATCTATTTCATTATAGGTTAAGTCTTGTAAATCAGTTAGTGATTAAATATAATACCATACATCTATGAATTAATTCTTATGTTGTGGTTTGGGTCTGATCCCGAATTGTTGATGATTTTCTCTAAGAGGTGTAGCCATGACATGGGAATAGTCAATTATTTATAAGTAAAATTTATTAATTGTGGTGATACAACACCAGGAATTCAGATATCATCATCAGAGACATAAAAATTCACAATACTAGACTTGGGTATTTTGTGTAGATTTATCCCATAGGGGGTTAAACAAGTAAGGTGGATGGAAATACTATATTGGTAGTGGACATCGACACATTGAGACATATTTATTTATTAGACAAGTATTAGATGAAATAATAGTGGATGAAATTATCTATTAAAGGTATCACATAGACCATGGACATAACTATGATCGAATGGGTTACCCATCCATAAGTTAACATGGAAGTGTAACATCTAGGCTTGGGTGAAATTTTGATACACTACATTTGTAACATCCTAGGTAAATAAAGAATATGAAATTTTCATATTTATTAATATTTGTGAATAAAATATTAATATAAATTTAAAGGGGATGTTATGTTCAATGTCGTACCCAATACGCAACAACAATTTTATTTGAAATCTTACGTTGCACACTAATAATATAACAATATTATTTTAAATGGTAGATAACATCTTGAAGTTAGAATAGTGGAAATGAATATAACTAACTAAAATATGATTATATATGTTTGTTAAATGTTTTTACATTATTGAATAAATTTTAGAGGCTTAAAATGCAAATGAATCCAATTTTAATAATAAATATTCTATTATTTTTTAAAAGGCCGATTAACCGCCTTTTGATGGAGAACCCTTTTTAAATATACTTTTTGTCACTTTTATATGTTATATTTTACAAAATAAAATCCTTCTTTATAATCAAGACATAAAAATTTACTTTGTGTAAATTTTTGTTATTTTCCGATAAAGATCATTTTTAGTGGAAAATACTGTATTTTAATTCAAAACCTCCTTTTAATATAATTTATTTATATTGATATATTATCTTTTTAATTGGTTTTAAAATGTAATTATAATATATTTTTACCATTTAATTAAATACTTGTCATTTGAATTAATTTTACGTTGAAATTGGACATAATCATGTGTCAATCTTTTAATGGATATTGTTTCTTAAAAACATTCTATTTGTTTTGACAGTGAGAATTGATTATAAAATTAATTAATGAAACTTATATTTTTTTTAATTTGGTAAAATTTATATCATTTTTGAATTTGGGATATCAAATATATCTTATGGTGAATTTTTTGTATTTTTTCTGACTAATGTTCATTTTCAATGAATAGTGAAAATACAGCTTTTTAATTCAAAACTGCATTTTCATCCAATTTATTTATATACTTATATTGTCCTTTTATTTTGTTTCAAGGTGTAATATAATTATGTTTTTATCATTTAATACAATTTTGGTCATTGAATGTAATTTCACTTTTAAATTGGATGTAAAAACAAATCAATCTTTTGATAGATTTTACTTCTTAAAAACCAGTCTTCGGTTTTGACAATGGGAATTTTTTTAAATTAATTACTACAATTTCTGTGTTTGTAATTTAATAAAATGGACTCCATATTTGGAATCATAAGGTCCAGATTATGTAATTAAGGCTCTTGTTTTTGGACATTATGAATAGTAACGACGGTAATTATCTTTAATTATCGTGATTAATTAGTAATCGGGTTGTTAAGGGTAATAAAATAATATCATAATAATATAAAATGACCCCAAATTGTGTCCTAATGCTACTGGTTGTGTCATGGCCGACCATGGTATTACTTGTGACAAAATTTGGGACCCCATGGAATCACTTTTGGGTGATAGTGACACTTTATCATTTTTTGTTTTTTAAAAGGAAAGTATAACTGAAGTATGTATCACCCAAGTAAAACAATTTTAGTTTGGTATCTGTAAATGATATCTTAGACTATAAATATTAATTGTAAAGAAAAAAATATTTCCTACATAATGGTATTTTTTTTATAATTTTTAGACAATAAATAAAATTATTTATTTATGACACCATGATGATGCAACGATTACCTCATTAATGGACGATTTAAATAAAATGAAAATATAATGTAATCTCTCTGACATAAACATGTCAAAAACCTATTTTATGGGTGGATTTAGATCCCTTACCACCTTATCATCGAATTATATCATTTTGGGACCATTAAAATCTGAAACGCATTATATAATACAATAACATTTCTTGACTTTCCAAGAGTGCTCCTCCTCCCTCTTATAAAAGTCCCCCACCTCTACCCCCTTACCCTCACCTCTCAAGTATTTTTATCGACCAAAATATGCACATTTTATCTCTAAACATCCCTATATTCATCCTAGAAGACTTACCTTAGGCAAAAATCTCTTCACGAAACCTTTTTTATTCAAACCAAAGAGAGTTGCCCAATTTAAAGGTTCTGTCTTCTCTTATGTTCATTTGTTTTATTTTGCTTCTCCAACCCCCTAAACTATTTTTATTACTTTATTTTGTAACAACACTAGTATAATAAATATACAAGGATTTTTTATGAGAAATATTCAAGCTAAACATACACATACCTCTGTCTAATGGTTAAAGAACATGGTGTTTCTGTGGATGGCGAATTACTGCCCCACGAAACGATGATTGTTCAATATTCTCTTAACACCTTTCATGGTGGCCATTATGATGTCACTATATTTTATATATGATATATATTGTATTTATTTTTTCTATATGCTTCTGTATTTTATCTTTTAAACATACCTTTAGGCTTTTCATGTTGTGAAAATGCGATAATTTCATACGAGGAAGTGTGGACTACCGCCCCCTCAAGTGATGTGACTCATTCATGCAATACATGGAATTTATAATGAATGAAATTAATGAACATATGGGACCTATATAACATATATATTAGACTTTAATTATAATATATATATCTCTCATTTATTTTTTAATTCAATTATTATGACAATGAAATGAAAGTAGCGTTCATGCGTACGTACGGACTGTAGTCCCCACGAATGGGGCATTTCATTTATTTTTATCTCCAAATGTTATGGAATAGTATAAAATGAAAATGTACATGATATATATTATTTTTAAATAATTAGTACTTTTCTGGAGATGATTTACTTATAACTACATGGACAATCATTTTAAAACAAGTTCATTTTTGACTCATGTACCAAACATCGACAAAAACATCTGATATGAACACGCATAATTAACTAATTATTATAACATTATAATATTTGATATGAATTGAATAATAATATTTAAATTAGGTCCTTAAGAAATTATAAAATTAACAATGTTTATTATTCGGTAATATAAAGAAAAGAACAAGACAAATCAGACTTGAGGTAAGGGATCCTCCCACTCTCTTTCTTTTTAAGTACACTATTTTATGTCACATCTATTAAGATCATCTTTCCTATGTTGGGTTATGTTATATTATAATCATATTACTTTAATTTTTAGGTTAATATGATTAGGGCCCCTATTTAAACTCATAAATCCATTTCTGGATGTTTTAAGTGGCGCTGTTAGGCTGCCGAAATTTCGTAAAAGACTTTTTATCTCACTTTTGTTCCTGTGAGATTCATGCGACATTTTCCACTATTTACTTTTGTGTGGTGTATGTACTGCCCATTATTGTATTGTTTTTGTAATATAAATTAATTTATGGGTATTTACATCTTCATTTTATGACCCTTATTTCAAGGGGTGTATGTTTCGAAAGTTACCCAAATCAGTAAAGGAACCTTTCACCCTCCTTTTTTTAAAAGAATTATTTTTGTTAGGTCTTTTAATTTAAATATTATTATGTTGGGATATATTATTATATATTATTATTGCGGTAAATGATTTTTCCAAGTAATGATATACCCTTTTTATCTCTCATCGTATCATTTCATGAATCTTAAAATGCCACTTTTAGGCTGTCGAATTTCTATAAGGGAACTTCTTAACCCAATTTCAATTCTTTGGGTCAAACCTCTACTTCTGGATTATTTTGTACTATGAATATGTGTGGATGACCTCCGATGGGTTTACACTTAATATCCTCTTATGTTAGGTGGATTTATATTTTCCACACATAATCATGTAATTGATTTGTCCTTAAACTAAGGATACCGACTTTTTATGGGACTTCGTCTCAATCTCTTTTCATTGAGGCATATTTTGTTTTGTACACAAATTTCTTTTATACGGTCTATAAACCCATTTGAATTTTACTTTTATTCAAATGGATTCTATTTATATGAATCATTTTACTAAATGACAAAAATAAATGTTTTTGTCTTACGTATGCGGTGAAAACGACTTCTCCTCCGCTGTGACCATTATTTGAGTTTCAAATTCCTCTAAAAACCATATCATTTTTTTAAATGAAAAATAAATATCATGTTTTACTTTTCCTTTATTTTGGTATTGAAAATGGTTTTATAATTTTTTGATTATATCAATGTGTTTTTGATATCTTGTGATTGAAATGTGGAAATATTATGGTTCCTTTATGCGTGTTTTATGAGATATGATTATGTTATGGTTCTTGGGAATTGTTTATGAAGACGAGTGGTTTCGTGATAAAATAAGGGCTAGTGAGACCGATATAGCTCTCCAATGCATTGGGTAATATGAAGGAGTTAAACACTAAGGTTTCTCCGAAGAGATTTAGGGAATATACTGTGGTGGGTATTCCAAATGTAACCATGAGGGTTACTCCCTACGTAAGAATGTTATGAATGCCTCAAGTTACCTTTACGTCTTATGATTTCTATGAGCCATTCATAAATATTATGATTTCATGAGGTATGTTAAAGTTCTTATGTTTTAAGAGTAGTGTATGATTTAATTGATTCTTATTTATACATAGACTAATCTTTTCTTTCCATATTTTTGTATCCCTTAATAATCTTTTTTATCATCATCCCATGTTTTTGAAATGTTTTCCACCGGACTTAAAGATGAATAGGTTCAAGGATGGGATCAAGGAAAGGCAAGCTATCTAAAACATGGAACTAGACATGTTTCTTATTAAGAGTTTTTTATTTTATAATGGAAACTGAGTAGAATTGTCTACTTTGTAATCTTGTGAGGTGTAATAGTTATGTCCTAATTCTCTAAAACTCTAAACCTGAAAAGATCCTCAATGTGAATTATTCATTTAATTCAAGAATAAGTAATTTTTTAAGTTGGGTCCTTATTGTTGGTACCAAAGGGAGGTTTAGATTACTTTAGAGGTTAGAGTGTTATTTAAGCATAAGTGAGAAGTTGTATATAACCACAATGGTTAGTATATTGGATGGAGTCATTTTTTTAGAATGTTAGAATGAGTTTAAGATAACTTGGATAAGTATATCTTGGGGTTTATCTTCCTCATTATTATATGATGGTTTTATTGATATACTCACACTGACCTTTTTGGTTTTAGTAAATGGATGGATCTAATAGGCACCAAAGTAACCGTGGATGTGACAGAAACTGTGACAGTTTTCTGAACGAGCAACTGAATGATATGGGATCTACAATGAAAACTCTTGTGTTTATTCTCAACCAACTATCAGGAGTCATGATTGACCACCTGAACCTTAGTGATTTTTATAAGGCATAATTTATGCGAGAAACAAATCCCTACGAAAGATCAGGTAATAATCATAAAGGTAAGTATGTTCAAAGACCTATGTGTCAAAGATGTAGAAAGAAACACATTGGAAAATGTTGAAAAGGTACATAAAGATGATATAGATTTGTAAATGAAGGTCATGATGCAAGAACCTATCATGGAAAATGGAAGCATCTAGTTGAATCTAGGAAAGGGAAATAAGTTCTTTATGAAGGATCAATTGAATGTTTTAAATGTGTTGTGCATGGTGATTATGAAAACACATGTCCTAAAAAGATGTTTTGGGAATGGGATCACCAGGATCATAAAAATATTTGTTTACCGATACCTAATTCCATTCCGATTAAGGATGAAGAAACTGACGATGACCGATGAAAGGTATGGATTATTTCTTAACATATGTTTCCTATTATTAAATCTTGGGATATGATTCATGATTTTGTTTTTAGGAAATGAGTAATTCAAAATAATATTGAAAGGAATTGTCAGTGGATCATGAATAGTGTTAAATGAGTAAGAAGTCAACCTATAAGGGATTCAAGAGTTATGGTAGATTTTAGGATGGTGAAATGCTTAAAAGTATTAATTCTCTTTTGATGATTAGAAGACTTTTTATAGCATGTGTAACCCTGATGTTTTATATATGAAAATTTTATTCAAGGAATAATTATTTGTTCTTTTGTGGATATAGTTATAAATAATCATTTGGGTCTATATGATCCTTGAATTTGAGGCAATTACTGATTAATACATTTTGGGATGAAAAACAAAAGTTATTAGATAACATTTATGGTTAAAATATGTTATGGTTATTTTTGATGAATCAATATTTTCTGGATAATGTTATAAGAAATATGTAGTTTTTGAAAAAGGAAAACACACAGACCATGTGACAACCTGTCACGTCAGACGAAGCTGCGGGAATTGAACCCACAACCAAAGTGCCACTGGTATTTATCTCCTACCACTGAAATACGTGATGTCCTTGGTTACTATGACAAATTATTTTCAGTTAAATGATTTTATGAATCATGAATAAGGTGATTTTGGGTTATCTAGGAAATTATTGACCTATCATGGATGATATATGATTAGGTTAATTACTTTTCAATATGAGAATTTAAGAGCAACTGATGTTATTTGGTGATAAATGTTAATATTTAACTTGGAAGACTATGCGATTAACTCCTTCAATGATTTGGGATTAAATCTTAGTTTGGTTTACAATGAATAATTTTATGGACAATTGTTTATTGAATGGTCTTTATTGAACTTTGGGTTTTCTTGGACAAATTTTGGAGATTAAGAATAGATTTTCTTTTTATAAGGGATTAGCCTTTTTGGGTATTATCTGATCTCGTAATAACAATTTTTGGTTTTTGTTTTGGTCTAAAGACAAGGAAAATTTATAGACCTCTTTTTTGGATTAGATGATTCTTTAGAAGTTGAATATAGCGGTCTTAATGTGAACAAGTCATCCTAAATACTCATCTTTTGGAGAAAATATGAGTTTGTTTAAGAAATCCAGTAAGAGATGAAAGTCTACATGATAAGAAGTTTGTTTCCTTATGATTTACTTAATCTAATAAATATAATCTTAAATGAAAAGTAACTTAAAACAAAAAAAATTTCTGTTAAATTTTCTTACTGGGGAATCAAATACTATTTAACCCATCACAAGTTTGTGATTTTCTAGAGGTTAACTTTCTCTTAATCATGTTTTCTATCACTCTCCATCAGAACATGACCCTTTTATTTCTCCTCCATATCCATGTTTTCATGGAACACTAGTATCTTCTATCTTGGGTGACATTTTTACTTCTCTTTCTTTCATTAAGGTGATTTTTTCCGTCTCCTTTTTTCTATGTGGGGATTTCAATAAAAATCCAAGCCCAATTTTAAAATTGTGAGGACACAATTCCCAAAAGGGGGGAAGGATGTAACATACCAGGTAAATAAAGAATATAACATTTTCATATTTATTAATATTTGTGAATAAAATATTAATATTAATTTAAAGGGGATTTTATGTTCGATGGCGTATCCAATACGCAAAAACGAGTTTCTTTGAAATCTTACATTGCACACTAATAATATAATAATATTATTTTAAATGGTAGATAACGTCTAGCCGTTGGAAGTGGGAATGAATAGAACTAACTAATATATTATTATATATGTTTTTTAAATGTTTTTACATTATCGAATAAATTTTAGAGTCTTAAAATGGAAATGAATCCAATTTTAAGAATAAATATTCTAATATTATTTAAAAGGCCGATTAACCGCCTTTTGATGGTGAACCCTTTTTAAATATAATTTATTTCACTTTTATATGTTATATTTTATAAAATAAAATCATTCATTATAATCAAGACATAAAAATTTAATTTGTGTAAATTTTTGTTATTTTCCGATAAAGATCATTTTTAGTGGAAAATGCTGTATTTTAATTCAAAACCTCCTTTTTATATAATTTATTTATATTGTTATATTATCTTTTTAATTGGTTTTAAAGTGTAATTATAATATATTTTTACCATTTAATCCAATGGTGGTCATTTGAATTAATTTCACAATGAAATTAGACATAAACAAGTGTCAATCTTTTAATTGATATTGTTTCTTAAAAACATGCTATTTGTTTTGACATCGAGAATTGATTATAAAATTAATTAATGAAACATATATGTTTTTAATTTGGTAAAATTGATATCAGTATTTAATTTTTCATATCAAATATATCTCAGGGTGAATTTTTGTTATTTTTTCTGACAAATGTTCATTTTCAATGAATAGTGAAAAACACTTCTTTTTAATTCAAAACTGCATTTTCGTCCAATTTATTTATATATATATATATTGTAATTTTAATTGGTTTTAAGGTTTAATTTAATTTTTTTTTTCATATAATATGATTTCAGTCATTGTATGTAATTTCACTTTTAAATTTGATGTAAAAACAAATCAATCTTTTGATAGATTTTACTTATTAAAAACCCGTCTTTGGTTTTGACAACGAGAAATATTTTAAATTAATTAATACAATTTCGTTGTTTGGAATTAGATAAAATGGACTAAATATTTGGAATCAGAAGGTCCATATTATGTAAATAAGACTCTTTTGTTTTTGGACATTATGAATAGTAACAACGGTAATTATCTTTAATTATCGTGATTAATTAGTAATCGGGTAGTTAAGGGTAATAACATAATGTAATAATAATATAAAATGACCCCAACATGTGTCCTAATGCTATTTGTTGTGTCATGGCCGACCATGGGATGCCTTGTTCCAAACTTTGGGACCCCATGGAATCACTTTTGTGTGATAGTGACACTTTATCATTTTATGTTTTTTAAAAGGAAAGTATAACCAAAGTACGTATCACCCAAGTAAAAACATTAGTTTTGTCTGTGTAAATTATATATTAGACTATAAATATTCATTGGAAATATAAAAAATATTTCCTATATCATGGTTGTTTTTTATAATTTTTATACATTAAATAATGTAATTTATTTATGACACCATGATGATGCAACGATTACCTCATTAATGGATGATTTAAATAAAATAAAAAGATAATGTAAACTCTAAGACTGACACATGTCAAAAATCTATTGTATGGGTGGATTTCAAACCCTTATCACCTTATACTCTAAATATATAATTGTGGGACCTTTAAAATCCGAAACTCATTATATAATAAAGTAACATTTCTTGACATTCCAAGAGTGCCCCTCCTCCCTCTTATAAAAGGCACCCACCTCTACCCCCTTACCCACACCACTCAAGCCTTTTTCTCGACCAAACACTGACCATTTTATCTCTCCACATCCCTCTATTCATCATAGAAGCCTTAACTTAGGCAGAAAGCTCTTCAAGAAACCCTTTTTGTTCAATCCAAAGGGAGTTACCCGATTTAAAGGTAATGCCTTCTCTTATATTCATTTGTTTTATTTTGCTTCTCCAACCCCCTAAACTATTTTAATTACTTTCTTTTGTAACAAATCCAGTATCTTCAATATACTAGGATGTTTTTATGAGAAAAATTTGAGCTACACTTACACACACCTTCGTCTAATGGTTAAAGAACATACTGTTTCTAGGGATGGCGAATTACTGCCTCACGAAACGATGATTTTTCAATATTCTCTTAACACCTTTCATGGTGGACATTATTATGTCACTATATTTTATAAATGATATATATGGTATTTATGTTTTCTATATTCTTCTGTATTTTATATTAAAATCAAACCTTTATGTTTTTTATGTTGTGCAAATGCGATAATTTCATACGAGGAACTATGGACTACCGCCCCCTCAAGTGATGTGACTCATTCAGGCACTACATGGAATGTATAATGAATGAAATTTATGAAAATATGGGACCTATATACCATATATATTATAATGGAATTATAATATAAATATATATCTAATTTATTTTTTAATTCCATTAATAGGACAAAGAAATGAAAGTAGCGTTCATGCGTACGTACGACCTACTGTCTCCATGAACGGGGCTTTTCATTTATTTTCATAAACAAATGTTATAGAATAGTATAGAAGGAATATTTACTGGATATATATGATATTTAAATAATTAATAATATTCTGGATATGATTTACTTATAACTACATGGACAATCATTTTCAAACAAGTTCATTTTAGAGACATGTACCAAAAATCGACAAAAACATCTGATATGAACTCGCATAATTAACTAATTATTATAAAATTATAATATGTGATATGAATTTAATAATAAACTATAAATTAGGTATTTATGAAATTATAAATTGACCAATGTTTTTTATTCAGGAATATAAAGAAACGAACAAGGCAAGTCGGACTTGATTTAAGGGATCCTACCACTCTCATTCTTTATAAGTACTCTATTTTATGTCACTTCTTTTAAGTTCCTAATTCCTATGTTGCGGGATGTTATTTTATATTAGTATTACAATAATTTTTAGGCTAATATTATGAGAGACCCTATTTGATCTCATCAATCCATTTTTTGGATGTTTTAAGTGGCGTCGTTAGGCTGCCGAAATTTTATAGGGGACTTTTTATGTCACTTTTGATCCCGTGAGATTCATGTGACATTTGCCACTATTTACTATTATGTGGTTTATGTACCGCCCATGATTATATTATTTGTGTAATATAATTTAATTTATGTGTATTTACATCTTCATTGTATGACCATTATTTCATGGGGTGTATGTTTTGAATGATAACAAAATCAATAAAGGAACCTTTCACCATCCTCTTTTTAAAAAGACTTATTTTTGTTAGGTCTTTTAATTTACATCTTATTATGTTGGGATATGTTATTATATATCCTTATTTCTGTAAATGATTTTTCCATGTGATCAGATACCCATTTTATCTCTCATCTTCTCATTTTCTGAATCTTAAAATGACGCTGTTATGCTGTCGAATTTCTGTAAGGGAACTTCTTAACCCAATTTCAATTATTTTGGTCAAACCTCTACTTCTTGATAATTCAGTAATATGAATTTGTGTCAATGAACTCTAATTGTTTTACACTTAATATCCTCTTATGTTAGGTGTATTTATATTTTCCACACCTAATCATGTAATTGATTTATCCTTAAACTAAGGATACTGACTTTGTTTGGGACTGTGTCTCAATCTCCTTTCATTGGGGAAAATTTTGTTTTGTACACACCTTTCTGTTATACGGTCTATAAACCCATTTTAATTTTACTTTTATTAAAATGGAATCTATTTATATGAAGCATTTTACTAAATGACAAAAAGAAAATTTTTTCTTACGTATGCGGCAAAAACGACTTCTCCGCCGCCGTGACCATTATTTGAGTTTCAAATTCCTCTACAAACCATAACATTTTTTTAAAATGAAAAATAAATACCATGTTTTACTTTTCTTTTATTTTGGTATTGAAAATGGTTTTGATAATTATTTTATTATATCAATGTGTTTTTGATATCTTGTGATTTAAATGTGGAAATGTAATGTTTCCTTTATGCATGTTTTATGTGATACGATTATGTTAGGGTTCTTGGGAATTGTTTATGAAGAAGGGTGGTTACATGATAAAATAATGTTGGGTGAGCCAGATATAGCTCTCCAATTCATTGGGTAACATGAAGGATTTAAACACTATGGTTTCTCCGAAGAGATTTAGGGAATATAGTATGGTGGGTATTCCAAACATAACCATGAGGGTTACTCCCTATGTATGAATGTTATGAATGCCTCAAGTTACCTTTACGTCTTATGATTTCTATGAGTTATTAATAAATATTATGATTTCATGAGGTATGTTAAAGTGCTTATGTTTTAAGTGTAAAGTATGATTTCATTGATTCTTATGTATACATGGACTAATTTTTTCTTTCCATATTTTTATATCTCTTACTGAGATTTTTATGCTCATCCCAAGTTTTTGAAATGTTTTCCATAGGACATAAAGATGAATAGGGTCAAGGATGGGATCAAGGAAAGAAAAGCTATCTAAAACATGGAACTAGACATATTTCTTTTTAAGATTTTTTATTTTATGATGGAAACTGAGTAGAAGTGTCAACTTTGTAATATTTTGAGAGGTATTAGTTTTTTTCCTAATTCTATAAAACTCTAAACCTGAAAATATCCTCAATATGAGTTATTCATTTACTTCAAGATTAAGTAAATTTTTAAGGACGATTCCTTATACCATCCACCATAACCTTCTTGTAAACCACGACATGCCTAGAGTGTAGGATATGGTAGATGAATCATACAAGAAAAGGAGGGATTAGATAATATGACAGCATACAGAGTTCATGTTAGGATTTTGTTTCACTACATTATCACTCTTACTTGTTGATATTGATTCAATTTATTCAGTATATGAAAAATATTACATTTAAGATTTTGAAAACCCTCTTACCTCTAAGTCTAATTTCATTAACTAGAATCCCTAATTATGCGTAGTTATTATCTCTTATATTTGTTATAAGAGTGACGAATTACAATTGGGATGAATATGTTCTCTTAGGAAGAAATTATATTAGGAATGGCAAATTATATTTCAATACATATCATGATTTTTTAATCTACATTTTAGGATTGGTTTTATTCTCACTACAATAAAATCACCTCCTAGTAGCGGTTTTTTCCATAGAGGTAGTTTAAACCACTGCATTATGCTTCTATGATGGTTTTATAAAACTACTTCTAAATTGGATGTTGGCATACAATAAATGAAATTTTATTCAAATTAGAGGTGGTTTTTGGTAACTTTCATAGTCAACACATTTCACGGCGGTTAGTGTGGTTTTCGCGGCAGGTTTACCAGAAAATTTGAAATATTTTTGGCAGTGGTTTAAAATACTAGAAAAAAACATTTCATTTTTTCTTAGGAAAATTTCCACGACAACCAATTGATCCGCCATTAAATAGTAATTAAAAATGAGATATTTTTAATAGCGGTTAGAACCTCTGCTACAAAAAATATTTCACAACAATAGCCGTAAAATAAAAATAACTGCCACTTTAATTAAACTATTCATGTGTGTAGCATCATTTGTAATTGTCACTGATAATATGATACCAAATTATAGTGGTGGTTTGAACCACCAATAAATATGGTAGATTTACATAGCGGTGATTTAAACCACTGATAATGGTAGATTTAAAATAACAAATTGCTATAGATTATGCTTCCCTAGTACGAGTACCCTGAAAACATATAAACATGTAATCCAGAAAATTTTAAACTTCCAAAAAAGGATTCCTTCAAAATAGAAATCATTCAACCTACAAACATTAAAAGTAATGATTTTAAAAAAAAAACTAAAGCCTATAAGACTAGAATAATGGAATCATCATAACAATATCTAAGAATCCTACGACATTTGAGATCATTTAACATGATTTATCCTTACTTAAAAGCCTTCAATATTAAAAACATCCATATTTAAAATAAAATTTGTGAAAACATCCAACCATTAGCCTAAAAATAAAAAACATATAAAATCATCAAATTTAAAATCCTATCACCTGAAAAAAAATGTAAGATAATAAATAAAAAATCTATAAATTATGACATATGAAAACTAGATAATTTATTTATTGAAATTTGATAAACTATAATTCATTTGAAATTATGACTATAAAATATGTAAAAAATATCTTATGAAAATAAAAACATAAAAAGTGAAAAAAAACTATAAAAATACAAAAATTGACACATATAATATGATTTCCAATAAATAATTTACTTAAAAATAAAAAATTGTAAAAAATGTTAAATAAAAACAGAAAAAACAATAAATGTGTAACTAGAAACCTAATAACCTGAAAACATTAAACCTAATACATAAAAAATTGGAATCTTAGAAACTTGAAACATCTAATTTGAAACACTGATAGAATTAAAAACATATCTTTTAAACCCATATTCTATCAATCCTATGACCTGTAACCCTATAAACCTAAGAATTTTTAATCCAAAAAATCATTATAACCTGATTGCAATAAATCTATACTTCTATGAAACAAAAAAACATAAAAAATCTAGATTTTCTACAAAAAAACCCCATAAACTAAGAAATTATAAACATACATTGTTGTATCTTATCAAGAAGTGGATATGCCACATCCTGCTCCATGGTGAAACTATTGGAATAAACACTAAAACTACACTGTTATCCACTACGTAGAAGCCGTTATCTCCATGATAAACCTATGATGATTTTAGAAATAGCACCAAAACATCCTCCCGATCTTCTACACCATAGATATAACAAACTAGAAATTTTTACACATATTATTATATGATTCATAAATAAAAGTATCCATTAATACAACTAAAGGATTTTAAATTCCTACTTTCAGTGGAAGAAATAGTTCATAATACATAAAAGGAATCATGAGAAATTAAAAAAATGTAAGGTCATGAAATTTTTTGGTGACTACTCTTTGGCACTTATGAAACATCTACAAATACTGTTACTAACACTCTTTCCACTAAAAAATATTTAATGATAAACACATCTCATCACCCTCTCCACCTCCACGTCTACTTCCTACTACCGGAACATGTAAGATCATTATATTGAAAATCAAATAATGTTGTATATTTATATATAAACTGAAAACCAATAAATATTTTCAATAAAAATGATTTTTAATTTTTGTTATTTACCTTCTCCACACCTGTCGATGCAATTTCACTTGGGATATATCTGGTCATCTTCTGATATAAATCAATCAACACTTTTTGTAAAGTGGATATCTTAGTACCCTATTCTAAACTGTGTTCTGTAGAGAAACTCAATCTATTTGTGCATTACATGTTATGAACTGACTACAATAAAGAGTAAATGTATCTACAATCCCCAGTGACCTGCTAAAGACCTTATATTATACAGGTCCCAGAAACATCCCATGCACTCGACCAGGATGCTCCTTCCAAAGGACTTTACCAACTGGTTCATCCTAGGAGACTGAGTAGGACCGTGTGAGATTGACATCCCATAGTTCATTAATTTTTACCTATAAATGAAATATTAGTAATATTATAAAAAATATATAATTACATAGTGAAAACTAATAATAAGTTATTATAATGAAAAATGAGTTTATACCACCAGCATCTTTGGTAGGCTAATTAACAAAACATCAATCAGATTTTTTGTGAACATCTGACCACACATCTGTTCAGGTTTCCGGGTTCCCTATATTTTGTGACTAGAATAAACATAGATAAATAAAAAATTTAATATATTTCATAGATAATATTGTCTTGTAAATATTTTAAATAATGAAAATATTGCCAGAGTTGGTTGACTACTAGGATAACTCTTTCACCCTATAGTTTGAGGGATGACTTGATTACCCCGGTGTGATGCATTATTCCATGAAATATCATGAAATAAATAAAATATAATTTAAAATTAATTTATTCAATGTCATATCCTTTTCATATACTTTTATAAATGTAACATGAGATTAATATAATAATATATATTTAAATATCAACTTCTTCTAATCACGATTTATGTCCACAAAAACATTCCATTTCCCTTATGGTATCCCATTGTGTATCTTGTCATACAAATGTTGGGGGGTCAATTAAGTATCGGTGACATCTCAACAAAATCTCCATTTATAGTCTTTCCATTTCTTTCCCATATTTTTCAAAACCCACTTTTGTGTTATCACATCAAAAAATGTAAAGTGGAATAATATCTGAAATATCATTTTTCCTAGTTGATGGCATATGACTCCAATCATCATATGAAATAGGAAGAAAAAATGGCTTCGCAACCAGCTAGAATAGAATCTGGAAAATTAACCCTATGGCGTCATCAGTAGGGACCACATATGAATCGAATGGGACAACTTTCTAATTATTTTCATATTCCATGAAAATTTACTTTTCATATTTTTTACTATACATTCATAATTACCAACATTTATTAACATACAGTTTGTATAAAAAAATTTCAATACATTTATTTATATTAAAATTTGTAACTATAGTAGTCACCCTCCAGTATCCATATGAAAAACTATAAGTGGCAACCTGATCCCTCACTTATGAGGCTCCTCAAAGGGAAGGTGATGACCGAGTAGATGAAGGGATGCTCAATGAGGGTGGGAGAGATGGTATAGAAAGATATGATGCAAGGTGGAAAGGGGATGGTGTCTCTGAGGCCGTAGGGAGGGAGACAGATGGATCATCATCTGTCGGCGTGGTCAAAGAAACCATGTAATGAATCCTCCTTGGAATTAATTTCATTTAATCAAATATAATTAATTTCAAAACATATATTTCAAAATAATTATGCAGAAAAAAATTAAAAATGATTACAGGTGAACAATAAAAATAAAAAATATATATAATAGATGAAATAACTTTTGAAATTTTAATGACTTCCAAATGTTTAGAGTTATTAAAACTTATTTTATATTCCATTAATGTAACACATAGACATTAATTTAGAAAAATAGTGTCCTAATACTTTATGAAATTCAATTTCATCCTCCTATCAATAAATAATATCCTTAAATTTAATTTATAGGATGAAAATTGGAGGAGAAAATAGTTTTTTGTTTGAGTAAGCAGTAAATGTGTTCATGTGGAATGTTGATTTTCAATACTGTGGAACATATGATATTGTGTCGTCAAATGTAAATGGGAATGATGTGATGGCCCCATCAGTGGATTTTATTGAGATTCTTCATTTTCCACATGAAGGGAAGTAAAATTTTAGATGTACATTGGTTTCTATATATACAGTATGACCAAAATTGGTTTTTAAATTCATGTTTAGAACCTATTCTTTTGAGAAGATGTTATTGAAGGATTTAGAGCCTATGTTAAAGGTTCTGTGTAAGTATGTTCAAGTTTTGATTTCTTAGAGAGATTGATAAATAGAGAAAGTATTGTTTCAGGATATGTATGTCTTATATATCTTGATCAATAATATAATTCTGAACCTTCAAAGTTACAAGATGTGGTTTATGCATCATTGTTGCGAAGTAAAATAAAAAATTAACAATTACCTCTATTGTATGTTTTTCGACCCAGTTTTAATGAAAAAATAAGTGGATATAAATTAGACAGATGTAGTAATATACTATATGACTAAAACATTATTTTCCATGCTATTGAAGACTAATGGATAATACTGGGACACCAATTCAAACACTTTGAATAATGTAGGTTAGGAAGGTGTGTCTTAGGGGGTAGCAAAATCAATCCTCACCACCTAGGGATGCATCACCTCCTGAGACGACACCTACTAGGGAGGTGTAAGAATAAAAAATGGCTAGAGAAAAGACTTTTTTTTTCATAGGTCAACCCTATAGTGTGATAGGACGGTCAGTGCCAAGGAACTGGAGTAATTGAATCCACTAATGGAGTTCATTATGTTGATCTAGTGGTTTATAGAACTATTTTATTTCCTGAATAAATTCTAATTGAGAGGGTTCATTGTGTTTCAGTCGATGAAGGAATACCTAAAGCTACATTTTATCATAGTCAGTATATCCAATTCTTCTTAGACCATTTGATGGAAGAGATAGAGTCGTTGATGTGGGAATGGAGACTATTGACCATTCTCATGCACCCCATTTTTTATGACCGCATCTAGTGAATAAGGATTCCCCATCGACGAGTAAACGATTAGATAGTTATGAAATGTAATCCTTTTAATCTATCTTGTTAAAATAATTTGATAATATCAAAAGTTATTATAATAAATTGAAATAGGAGATGAGATAATCAAAGGATGAGATCTTGGAACTCAAGATGAATTCATTTTGTATCCTTTTTAAAATATTCAAAAATAATATTCGTATTTATAAAGAATCAGTTATTAAAAGTAACATCAATTTATTCAAGACACATTAAGGGATATATTTCATAACACACAATATGGGAATATCATTTACGAAATCTATTTTTTAAAATTGAAATTTTAGAATTCTATTTTATTCCAAAATAAATTAAAAATGAAAATAAATTACTTTAATGGAAAATCAAAAACCATAAATTATAAAATAATTAATTTTTTTTGAATCATTTAATTCATATAAGAAATTAATAGTGTATTTATTTAATAATTAATAATAAGGATAATTCCACCTAAAATCCATAAAAATAAAGAAAATGGTTTTTATTTTTTTTATGGTGGAATGATAAACCATTAAACCACCATAAAGATCCCTCAAATAATTAAACCTATATAGAAATTATATTAGTTGAAAATCCTAAGAAACTAAATCTATATTATAGGAATAAAATATTTAAATTGTGATGATGAACCTGCTTGATGATGCAAGGAAGTGGTGTTTTTCAAATTTACATTAGTGTTATCACCAAGAGTAAAAAAATCAATCAATAAAACCAAAAGAAAAGGGTTGAAATGAA
Source organism: Viscum album (assembly GCA_963277665.1). Taxonomy (NCBI): domain Eukaryota; kingdom Viridiplantae; phylum Streptophyta; class Magnoliopsida; order Santalales; family Viscaceae; genus Viscum; species Viscum album. The sequence goes on from OY728137.1 coordinate 1,911,816,034, forward strand.
GTGAATATTCATGAGTGCCCTATAATTGTTCAATAAGAATGAAGATACCCTAAATTTGTTTAAAATTGAGAATGGTAAAAGAGAAAAAATAAATAGTATTAAATATGAATCACGAAAACTATTTAGTCATATGGTTTGGGAAAATTTAACCCACCTTGAAATGTTATTAGATATATTTTTTCACTAACATGGTTAGGAACCATAATTACTAATAACAATGGAAAACCAATATTTATTCAATACAATAATAGTTCACCCTATACAGGATTATGCATCATTTTAACTCCTTGATAAGTTTTAGTCCCATAATAATAAATAAAATTAAATCATTCTATATAAGAATAGTTAGTCAAATTAATGGTAACCAAATGCACACCATAATACCTAATATTTTTAGAATATTTTGAATATTCCAAACTCAAAATTACCAAATTAAAAAAATCCATAATGAAATAAAATAATACGAATAATTTAAATTGGGGAATCATATAAAAGAACACGAATTCTTAAACATAATGTATCATGAGCTATATATCATGTGTGTAGAATATGGGTGGGTAATAAGATGAATTTCATATGTTATGAAAATATTTGATCAATTGAACTACATCAGAACTATATGCATGTATATGGTAATGTTATAAATCAGTTATCTTCCTAAAATTTTGTTACTCCAGAGAATACCAACTCCATTGGAGGATTCAGGGGGTGGTGAAGTGGTAGCGAGGCACGGTGAGGTGCGACGAGGGGCGGCGAGGCATAACGAGGGTGGAAAGCTGCGAAGTGGGCGGCGAGGGTAGTGATGGGTAGGTAGGGCTTCATGGAGTCAAGGGATTGGGGGTGTCATGGGAGGGGTAGAGTGTCGTGGGTATGAAAATATGTAATGGTTATTTGTGGTTTTTTAGAAATCACAGCTAAATAATTTTTAAATAAAAACTACTACAAGTTTAATAAATCGACACTAAACTATTAGTTTGGTGTAGTGTCTTATAATAAAATTTTTATATTCCATTAATAATATGGGACAAAATTATTCATGACAGATAAAAGTACTATTTTGAGGGATTTTCGGGGATTCCCCTTGAAAGATAAATATAATAACCCATTCATTGGTGATCTTGGAATTATTTTCCCCTAATGTTGTTGTAGATAAAATACCATTATTGGTAAAGGTGTATGCAAATGTGTTCCATGAATACATTTTTAGTTCTTCCACTCAATGTCAAGCTGATTTCAGCATGAAACTATACTTGGTTCAGCCATTATATCCTTATATACTTATTAGCTAGATCTAACTAATCATAATGATTTGAAGTATTACTTAAAGGAGAATATTTTTGTTAGAACTAGTGTTACCCCTAGGAATATCTAGTTCTATTCACGAAGAAGGAGGATCATTACTTAAGTCATTGTAATACCTTTCTTCTATTAAATCATGTGATAGTCAATTAGAAATAAAATAATCAATAAAAGTTCTTTTTTACAAACTTAATGGATAAAAATTCTCATAAACAATTGATTTAAGGTATAGTCTTCAACTAATTTTGGTTAATAAGGGGGATATCATGAAAAATAAATTTAAGAGATTATACTATCAATATAACAACTTATTGATTATCTTTATCATTATTAATTTTATAAAAATGTTCATGGGACTAATAAACAAGATTTTATATCCATACATTGGCTAATTTGTGGAGGTTATCATAGGAAACATCTTTATTTACTCATAGACTATGGAGGAATATTCCAAAAAATTAAAATTATCCAAGACATAAATTTTGAAAATTAGTTGTATGGAAACATATTTAATTAAATGTTCTAGATATGAAAACATAATATTCTTTTATCATATAATTTTATTGGGGTTTTCTGTCTATCATAAATCAATTTAGGTGTTTATGGCATATGATCAACATAAAACAGTAGCCATGGTATGCAGTTTTCTTAGGTGAGTGAGTTACTATTGAGGAATTTTAGTAGATTTATCTACGGTTTCATAACATGTGACTTCCCATAACAAAAATATGAACCTATTCATTTGGATGTTGAATTCCAAATAAAAATTAGAGGATTTGTATTTAGATGTTTACTTGTTCACCACTATTACAGTTTCCTAAATAAGATAATTAATCATTGTCTAGGACATGTTTTATGATGATGTGAACATGTTTTTTGATTTATTATGGATCTGTTAAAATGAATATGTAGATGGACTATGTGACTAATTACTTGGACATTTTAGTACTTTTCCTTGAATTTTTTACTGCATTAACTTGTTATTGAATGAATTTTTGACATCCCAAAATAATAAATTCTTGACTATATACTTTTTTAGAGGGGCCTAAATTTGTGGTAGAGGTGATTGATATAGTTCCTTTAGGACTATAATTTTGGTTTGTTCTGTACACTAAAAACGTGAAATGTTGTAGGAAGGATAAATTTTTACATTTATTCAATGATGTGAAACCCTTTAATTATACATTTTATAAATTAGACTTAGATTATAAATATATATATATTTAAGCTATCTAACACTAGATTCTATTTCAGGATATAGTTGATAGATTTTCATATGGAGGGGAGTCTGTCATCTTTTTAAAGGAGTATATATTAGTTCTTCTATTGATTCATGTGGAGGTATTATAAAGGTTCCATATATCACATTTGTAAGTATATAAAAACAATATTTTTATGTACTAGGATCTTAAGCCTCATTTATTGTTTCCATGATATAAGATAGGTGCCAATGATTTCATTTCATGGTGCCCCACTTTTTAGTATGTGAAGGGTGTGAACTAGGTTTCATTAGTATCAAGATATCCAATTATGGTTAAAAACTAGAAGTGGTTACTTTATCAATCAATTTAATGGATTTTTTCTTTGATTGGACAGGTCTTAGGATACGTTAAGGATGATTTTGAACTGAGCTACAAAGTCAAATAACATTATTCATATTTAGGAACAGTGGTTTGAAGAGGTAATGGGATATATAAAAATGATAGTATTTTGTTATTTCATAAATAACACTACACAATTTTCTTTGGTAGGGATTCTTGTTTGATTTCCCCGATGAGGAAGAGTTTTTTAGAGGATTTTGGGACCCAACTACTTTTATGTATAAATTTTCACCCCAAGAAGATGGTCCTGTCATGAGGAATGATTTAGTACTTGATGATATGTTGTGATTATATATGTTATACATTAGTTGGAGCTGATATTATCACCTAATATTAATAGTCTATTAAAAAAATTTACAATTATACTATTATAATTGAACCATTATTTAAATGGTATGAAGGACCATATATTTTAAGAATTTAAAGGATATAGGTCAATGAGTCGTATCTTTTGCGGACGATATAGTGCTTTTGATGGTGGAGAAGGTAAATGTGGTCCAAGAGTGTATGAGTACATCACATATCCATCAATTTTATTTTTTAAATTGATGAATTAGAACATTATTGTTAATGTGGTATATTATGTCTTGTTGAGTACATCCCCTCAACATTGTTAGAGGAGGTTTGGATGGGATATCGAATTATTCCCTTTGTTTGTAGACCATTCATGGATTTGATTATTGTTTTTGATGTTTCTTATAACCTAGAATTACCCCCATTGATATATTGAGAGCATAATTTTTTCCACAAGGCATATTTGATGTAGTAATTACAAAAAATGTCCCACATTTTATGGTTGGGGTGTATTAGATGTTGAGGATTATGAGGCCTTTATACATTAAAAGACGAATATCAAGGATTAGTTGGACAAGATAATTAAATAATTAATTTATTTATTTATTTTTATATTAGGGATATTTAACAGTATTTAATAAAGATTATGGGATCAGGATATTTTGATATGATCTCTGTTCCCCAACTATTTTTTGACTCTTTATTTTCATAGAGAATGTTTTTAAGGGTTCATAGGATATAGTGAACATATTTATTTAAATAATTCCTTAGAAAAAAATTTAAAAAATATTATTGGAGGTGGTCATGCATTTGAATTTATTAATTTTAATGTTGCAGGATTTAAAAAGTAAATACTATATCAAATATGTTATGTCTAGATAAATAAATGTGAATATATAATAACACCTAAACAATATCTTAAATCTAAATTCTAACACCATGGGTTTTTTCAGAATGGGGGATTTTTTCTTGGATAGGTATAGTTTTTATGTGAAGTTATAAAGACCCAGGACCATGTATTTTCATGCTTAAATTCAAATAAAATAAATAATTATTTTTATAATGTTGGGGGAATAAAGGAGCTAATTACATGGAAAATTACGTGTCAAATTTAAATGACATGGAATGCTAGATATTGTCTAAGAGTATATCTAATACATGGAGTTGAATTTAATTTTTTTATAGAAATAAATCTTATTTTAATGATGGTAAATTAAATTAGTGAGTTGTGATTATAATTAAGGAAGCAAATAATTCTTATCCCTTGCCTCTCTAATTTATGTTTTGGTAAATTTAGAGAAAAAATTTTTCTTACTCATATGTTAGTTCACGAAAATAGATATCCATTGAAAAAAATAATATACCCTCTCAAAATGAAATAAAAAACTCTATATTTTTTTCATGGAGGAATTAACAACCACAATTGAGGATTTACAAGTGTTTGTTAACCCTATGGTGATTTCCAAAAAAGTTACTTTTTTTATTTTTTCTATTTGAATGGTTTTCCATTATCTAATTTTATCCTCTAATAATAATATACTAACTAACGATGAACATTATTACAAATAACTAATATAATAATTGTATATTAAAGAAAGAATAATATTTGAATACATTGTTTTTTTTCTTCTCTCAAGGAAGGTGAAATCATTATCAACAACTAACACTAAATATTTCATTGAGATTACTGTGTTTATTAAAAAGTTATTTTAAAATCAAAAGGATGAATACCAATTTAATTTCATTACATATTCTAAATAAATCATCTTTCTAATGAAATAAATAAATATTGTTTTTACTTTTAGAATAAAATATTTTTTTTAACATTATATGTTTAATATTTTATTATTTTATTCATATTGTTTTGTTAATGTGGGGATTGAACCTTAAATTTTATCTATAATTTTGTTTCAATAAAAAAACATGGTTTAATTTCTAATGATATTTTCAGTTCATGTTGAATATAACGTGAATTGTTTTATCATTGATAAAACTAATAATTGAATAAATTAAATGATAATAGAATATTAATTCATAATTGAGTGAATTTATTTAATTAAAAAACATTAATCATGTACCTTATTCATGTTTTATGATAAATGTGAACACAAAACACTTCTTGAGAGGTCGGTATCCCTTTGATCACTATATTCTTTAATTTTATTCTCTTAATTTTAATGCTCATGTTAAGAATTGGTTTCACGATACTAAAATTTCAAAAACCATAAAATATTTATCTCACACACATAATAATTATTTACTGGTGATTTTTATGTGAATTTAAGAATATATTATTTTAAATATATTATGGAATGGTTAATTATCAGTAATCAACATGATCATGAATTATGGATACCTTGTGAGCATTAGAGTTAGGAAGATCTGGAAGTATGGATGAAGGGAAAGTAAGTGCAGAATTCCTTTAATCTCAAAAAATTAAAAGATCAAATTTTATAACTATTTATTTAAAAAACCTCAAGATACATATCATCTAGTTTATGATACATGATTCTTGGATTCCACTATTTTCTTATATCATTTTCTATATTACTTTGGTAACATGATGTGAATCACAAAATGGTATAGTTCATTATATAATCACATAAAAATGGTATAAAAAGATGGACCAACAAAATATTTTCCTCTATTACACATGATTTTTAAATCAATCTACATATCTTAAAATTAACATACTTTAAATTCAAAGAGACTATGAGGACTACACATTGAGTATTTTATAGATATGTCATATGGAACTACTACACATCATCTACCTTAAAAAGATGTCATGATTGACAATTATATTTTTTATTTTCAAAAAGCCACTTTGAGGATAAGCGGTAACCATAGAGTTCACGCTGGATACCGAAAAGATGTCATGTATATCACAAAGGCATAGTGTATGGTCGATGAGGATACACATAATGTACCCAGTGTATATGAAATTTTCAAAAGAACCAAACAAAACAAGTACCATACCTACATTCCATGTACTTGGAAACATGGAATAAATAGGTGGTGGTAGCATGACTAGCTCTACCCAAGATACCTACAAACCTTTTAATATATTAGTCATGTTATATGTAGTATTACGTACCGAATTATTTACTATTTACTTACAAGTTTCATTTTTTTAATTACTTGTATTCCATCATATTATTCTTTAAACACATATAATAATAGTTTGATAATATCAGTTATTGTTTGTTTTTCATGTTACAGATCATAATTTTAAAGAAATATCATCTTCATTGAGGTGAAGATAGGTGGGGAATGAGATGTTATGGGGGAAATAGTGTTAGGAACTACCCCGTGTGTCATTGAGTGGTCCACTATGAATATAGTTCCTGTACTCCCCTGAAATTATATAAAAGCCCGAGCATGGTCCCTATATTCTTGATAGAGTTCATGTTCTTTCTTATTTTTTAGGGTAGGGTCGTCCATCATTAGAATTGGTACACCCTTGTGTGCCTAAGAACAATCCTCCACCTATAGAGTCTGTATGTTTGTGTATGGTAATATATGTTGGATAGGTAATCTCTTGATTGATATCCATGCACTTTTGTGATACATGGTTCATAACTATTGATACAATGTGGTTTCATTGTTGTCTCTAAAGTAAGATTTCATTTATTTCAAATATATTCATTTATAATGTCCCTTTAGTAAATGAATCCTATAGAAAAAAATTTTAATGACTTAATACTTGTTTTTAGTTACCAATTTTCATTAAGAATAAGTTTAAACTTTATGTTGATATTAATTCCATTATAAATTCCCTCTACAATTTTGGGGTATTATGTAGGGAATGTTTACAGTCATCCCTACTCATTTATTTTTCGACATTTTTTAGAATTTTTAGATGATTCATAGTCAAGTGGTAGAAAAATAGGTCAATATTTAGGTGGATATGGAGAATATAATATCTCGGTGAGGCTTTTTGATGGAAGATATTTTTTTTTGTTAATATGAAATAGAGTTCATCTGTTGTGTAATTTGGGTTTGGTCATGACTTCGGATTTTTTGTTTCATACTATTACATAGGCATGTCTCTTGGGTTTTAATTAGGTTCTGGGAAATTTACTGACATGATATATTGTAATTGGTTATTTTAATCATAAGATCACGTTGTTATATATTTTATTAAAATATATGTGTACTTTTTTACATGGTTAAAGTCTACAACATCCCATTTTTGTGTTTTTAATTTTCTTTCTTCTAACTATGCATTTTTTATGGGATGTTGACTTGGGGTGACACACTTGGATCATCAAATACCCATGTCGGGCCTCGATGGGTAAGGTCATGTTAGGCGTCTTGTCATCGTTTTCCCTCACTATGAAAGAAAATGGAAAACATGATAACATAGAATTAGTCTAGGAATACAAAGAGGGATATAAACCAATAATATTATTCATAATGGGCCTACAATATAGATTACCATTAGGCTTATGAATAGTCTAATTAGAAATTTTGTGCTATGATACAAGAGAAACCACATGGGTGTGGGGGTGAATCAACAAGGACATGGCCTATGTAGGTCCTCAGTGGGTTTGGTCATGTTAGAATACTTATCCTCATTTTTACTCACCAAGAAATAAAATGTCATGCATTATTCTTATAACATAGTCCTTGATAACTATGAGTGAAATAATACTATAATCTTTCTCATAATGGTTCTATAATATAGCTTCCCATTAGGCCTATGATCAATCAAAATATTAAATTTGAGCTATGATTCCAATGAACCAACATTTTTGGGGCGACTAAACATGCACCTTGGACAAGTGAATTCTTTGATTCAATTTCCAGATCCCCAAAAATAATGGTTATAGTTCATATTATTAACATATTAACTATAATTTTGATCATAACAATAATAATCATTATTATTGTATTTATGCTAACCAGTAAATGGAAGCTAATTAGATTAGTGTAAAATAATAATTTATTTTGGTAATGATGTTATAGTGGAAGAACCTAAAAAGGAATCACTTATAAGGAAAATGGTAGTTAGTAATATTATTATAATTGAGATTTAACAATATTTGGGATGTATATATATGTATGGTATTATTAATGCTAAGAATATTATTGATAAGTAATGAAATATTAATATTCCCCAAAAAATAATGGCAAATATGATATTACAATCATTGGTAATAAAATACAATTACTTGATTTATTATACTACCTAATATAATTAAAGTATTTTTTATAAGTTATGAGAAGGAATAGACTATGACATATTTATTTATCAATCAGTATCATTAAAATTTTTCAGCCAATGCAGAAAAATATATTAATGAGATTAAATATTATGATTAGTTATTTTTTAAGAATTGAGATGATATTAGATTTAGTATTTTTATAAAAATTTAAATTTTTTTGATTCCGGTAATTTTTTAGCATATTAATATTTCTAGTGTGGTAATTTATGTCATTAATTTAGTATGTGATCGTATTAAGATTTTATAGGAGGATGTGTCAAACCTAGTATTTTGAACTGTCGAGTTTTATTTTTAAATATTTTGTGATGTATTTTATAGTGATGGTTTCTATAATATATTGATGTCATCATATTGACTAAGGTAATTCTTATATAATCTTCTAGAGTAGGCTGTTGAATATTTTAACATTGTTATATGTTATAATATCAATTTTTTTCCTTCTACTTATTGATATATTCGGTTTTTCATTTTATTATATTATTTTATTTTTTGATATTTGTGTTCATTTCATCTTGTAGTGTGTTTTAGAAATTGTATATTTTATATTTTTTCAATATATCATGTTTTATAATATATAATGTTGTATATATTAATAATTCTATCATGAATTATGTTTTAAAGATAATATCTTGATCATTTTCTTATTATTATTATTATTATTATTTGTTAACATTTTTTATTCAATTATTTTCTGATAAAGCATCATGTTGAAAATACATCATTTCTTTTTTGATCATGACATTAAGAAAATTAATTTACATCATACATGTGATCGAATATTTTGAGTTTTGTTTTATTCCTCTAGACCTCTATATTATAAAATCATTCCAAATATTAAAATAAATATTTTATTTGGGGTTTGTATTCATTTTCAACAAAGTAATAATATATATATCTTTATTATTTTTAAGATTATAGTAATGAAATTTTTAATAACATAAAAATTCATTTAATGGGATTTTTTGTATTTTATTATTTTGTAAATCGAGATTATTTAGCATTTGAACCTTAAAAAACATTATATGTACTTATATCACTCATTATATGTTATTTAATAAAAATGATAGATTCTATTAATTATATTTGATCTTCTAAGTTGATGAAATTTGTTAAAGGTTTTTTCTATTAAAGAATTAATTTTGAAAATAGTTTATCTATTTTTAAAATTCTGATTCATTGGGATATTATAGTGGGAGTTGGAATCGTGAGTATAAATATTATAACTCAAAATTGTTAGTGATTTAGAATTGTATGAGGGGTTGATGAAGTAATTCATGATGTTGATAAGTGAAAAAAACTCTTGAATTTTTTATTAGAAATTAGGTGATGTATTGAATAAAATTAGATGGTTAAGGATATTATAAATAATAATCAATGATATGAAAATTTTATTCCCTTTCTATTGACAATGTTAGAATCCAATTGCAATGACTTCTTCTACAAATTTTTATTAGTAGGAAATTATTTTTTTATGATATGAAATTATTTTAAGAGGAATTTTTATATAGAATATATGATTAATTGTTTTACTATGATGTGACAATATATACTTATATATATATATATGATTCAATTTTACATAATGGTAGTGTAATCATATATTTGTTCACTAATTGGTGGGAAATTATTAATATTTTATTGAAAATAAATGATAAGATAAATTATTATGATTTATAATAATTCTATTCATAGTTAACTGACTAGTTTTATTATTAACAATGGTGAGTTAAATCATTTGATACATATTTGTTAATGATGATGTAATTTACTTATAATGATAATGTGTAAATTGCTATCTATAAAGCTATATTTCATGGTGGAGAGTATTATTTATATTAATAATATGTGTACCTTTACCTTGTGATAGTTAAGAGTTATATAATGATGATGATTTTGATAGTATTATTATGACATTGATGTCATTCATATTATTTTTATTAATTAAAAAATTCAATATAGTTAAATTTTTTAAGTAACTCAATTATGGGTATGGTATTATGTGATATATATTTTAATATATTTTTATATTATCGCATTGACAGGAGAACCATTCACTATATGTACCCCACCTAAGGGAGGTTTTCCTAGTTTTGAACAAAGAATCTAATTAGTGAGAAAACTGATTATATATCCAAACTCTTATAACCAATTTATTCCCACTTATTAGTATGGGATAGATATGGACTGAATATATCTATATTATGGACCAAACATGGATTGGATGTCAATTCATTATAGTTATATCTTTTGGTGGGCGGAATTACATTATGTGATTGATATATGGATATTAAATGGTTGATGTTGCTTTTAACGAGGCACTATTGTGTTTTTACAGCCCCATTATTTGGTGAATAATTCTATAGGTCATGTTAGGAATTAAATAATTTATTATAATAAACTTATTAATTTTGTAATGTAATCTTATAGATTGAATGAAACACGTTTTTAATATCATGAGAGACATTGAGAATGTTTCTAGTTTACTAGTTATTTTCACAGCTTATCCAATATTGGTTTCTATTTGTGTTAATTTGACAATGAAATATGATTTTTTATATTTCATTGTAATATATGATGGATATTGGCATCATGTATCATCTATATGGAATAACCAAAATACCATATAATTATATTCACTCCAACAATTAGATTTATGGATGTTGAATTCTGTTAGCATAATTATCTAGTTTTGTTTTCATGGTGACTGAGGATAGTGTTATATGATTAGTTTATAGAAATTTATTTTTACTCCATTGGGTAATACAAAAATTTTATGTTTTTTATTGGGGGTTGGTAGAATGATTATTAGAATTTCAAATTTTTATATTTCATTTATGATTTATGAATTTACCGATTTATAAATTTTTTTGATATCATTTTCTCATACTTTATTTAAAATGATTGAGTGGTTTTCATTTTTTAAATTTATTATATTTCGTTTTTATCAAAATGAAAAAACATTCCATTTATTTGATTTATAATATTTGACCCAATCACCAATTTAGGTGCCACTAGAGGTCAGATTCAGGGGTTACATTTGGTGATGGCATTTTTCTAATGAGGGGACTAAATGGGGTTTGGTAATTATAGTTTATTATCCAAAGAAATTTTCTGTTAATATTTTGAACATATTTCAAAATCCAATAATATTTTTAACTGAATATTGTAAATTTAACAACCCAAAATTTTAAATGTGGAACATTCCTTCTAAATATACTTGTTTCATATTTTTTAATGTAGTATAGTATATAACTCATAAAATATATAAAAAACAACACATTTTATTATATAACATTAAATTTAGGGAATAGATATTCCATATAAGATTAAATTTATAATATTGTGATAATAAACCAAGAAAAAATAATAAGCAGCATAAAAAAATCTTGATCTTATTGGTCTCTTGGAATAATCACACATGTGAAAAATACATTACAAAGGAAAAAAACATTAGTTATGTGGGCATAGTTTTTGAAAATAATATATATAACCTTGAAAGAAATTGAAGTTAAAGACAAATGATTATATATGAGGTAATTATAAGAAATTAGAAACGTATATGGATGTTGAATATATGACCTTAGGAATAGTAACTCGGCCATTTCGAAAAAAATAATGACCTTTAGAATATCAACCCAACTATTATATTAGTAAATCAATATTTGGATATCTTATAAGACAAAACTAAAAGGATTTAATATCATAAGACAGTTAAATAAAAAAATTAATATGAAAAGTTATATATTCTACTCTAGGAAACCATAATTATATATCTCTAGAAGAAAAATATTTTTCGTTATTAATTAAGTAAATTTTGTCGATAAATTTAATAATTGTAAATATAATTTTATTTATATTAATATTTATTAACTCGGATATTTATCTAAATATAAATAAAAAAATAATTTTATGTAATCCTAAGAAATGTTGATAGGCATATGAATTGGATAGTGTCATGAAATTTATCATTTTTTAAACAACTAAAGGGCACCGTTTTAATAGTAAATTGAACATATTTAGAAAAGTATTTTGGTAAAATGGATTTTATTTTTTTGAATAAACACATCGAAATTATCTTTTGTTTTTTTATTTTTAGGAAGAATTTGTTTTCATAGTGAATAGTGAACTTGGAAAAAATTTAGTAATTTAAATTATATGTTAAATATATGATTAATTACACCTGAGAAGATGTAATAAAATTTAAATTAGTATCAAACATACTTATTATATTTTAGAGTCACAATAATTATCACTATAGATAGTCTGGTGAAAAAAAAATTAAACTAACAAATATTTTATTCAAACATACCCCTCTCCTTTCCCATAAAAATTTATTCCATCAACTCCATTATTTTATTCCTAGATTAAGCCTCATATATTATCTGTATTCTTAAAAAACACACTAATACATTATAATCCACTTACATGAGGTTCTGTTCTCATACATTGACCACCCTATAAATGTATAATCTATTTTGTAATGAATAATTATTAATGGTTATGGTAAGACCTCTTTATAAAAAATTTTATTTCTACTCCTTTAAATATTAGACATCTAACAGAACTATATATATTCCTTAAAACATTTTATAAAAACATAATTTTCATAAATATACATAATTTTCATTATATTAATGGATTAAAAATTACCTACATCCATCTCATTTATCATAAAAATTTAAATATCATCTCTATTTTAGTCAGTTCACCAACTCCATTGGATATCATCTTTCACTATTCATTACTACCTTCATAGAATGTAATAACAAAAATTTTATGAAAAAATATGATAAAAAATAATTATATAATATTCCATTCCATATTTTGGAAATGGAAAATAATCATTATGACTAAAATAGACTGATTAAGTTCCACATGGATGAAGAATCATCCAAAATTAAAAAACCGTTAAATATAATCATATTAAATTTATGAATCCCGATTATTTATAATTAATTTTTTGTATTTAAAAAATTTAACAATTTTATATAGATTTACACCATAATATTTTACATATAGACTAATGAACCTATTTTATAAGAACTACCTTAATTAAAAATAAATTGATACGACCATGAAACCATGAAAAAAACATTATCAGGAGAGAGACCATTATTATATTTTCCTAATAAAAATATCATAAATGAATAATATGAAATAAAATATAAATGGAAAATATTTTAAAACATTTATTTAAGAAATTTTATTTGATTAATCATGATATTAGTTGCAAGTATCAAGTGAGTTATTACTTGATGTATGGGAACTCTCATACCATCCTCATTATGTTCTGATTTATTATTTCCTCCTATTTACCTCTAATTATATCTCTATTTTTCCACATAAATATTTTATGTTATATATATGTGTGTGTGCGGGTGTGTTTTACATATATAAATATTTCATTTTTTATTTCCTATCTAGTGATATACATGTGATTATGTTCTCTTCACATTTCGTTTTTATAATAAAACATGATTAAATGGGTTTTTTATTTTTCTTATTTAATTTAATGTAAGGAAACATTAAATGTGTCAATATTATATTATTTATAAAAACACTCATTACATTATTTAAAATAATTTTTATTCTTTTTTTCGAAAAATTGTGTGTATTTACATTATGTAATTTTTCATAACTAATTAATTAAAACATCATATAAGAGGTTGATTTCTCTACCTACACCTCCACATGATTCTTATTATTTTTTTGAGTCAAACCTCATATTATTGAGATATATTTATATATTTATTTTTAAATATATAATAATATTTATTCCCTTAGTTACTTGGAAATATTTATGAAATATGATTTGGTTATTCTTTGAAACAACATTATCAAACCCAATTACATTTCATAGGATTTCATTTGATTAGGCATTATGAATGATATATTTTATAAATGTGGAACACATATTTATGTAAATATTATTTTTTTTATTGGTATAAATAGAATTATACATTCCCAAAATTCATTAAGTAATTTTTTCATCTCATGCAATACTATGTACGGTTCAAATGAATGAATCCAAGCTCACAATGTTATGTTTTCAAGGCAATTATATTTGACCTATGCTTATGATGTCATGATTAAATTAGATTCTTAAATATTTTCATGAAATGATATTATAATACAATCTTATTTATACCTTTCATAAATTTTATTATAAATATGATTCTCCTCTTTTCTGATTTCATTTTATTCCTCATACTTCATTTGTTATATGTCATGATCATGTTTTTTTTCATACATGGAATTATAGCTCCCCATTTTGATTATGTATGACCCAATGGTATCCTATGTATTAATATAATTTAAAATGGATTTTTTTAACTCCCATATATTTATGATATATTTATCATTAAATAAATTTTATTTCATTAATATATTTTGTTGCATGAACCACATAGTTTAAATGAATAGTGATATACTATTGGAATAGTATTATTTATTGTGGAAGTTATCACCTATCCATTGGATTTGAGGGTATGAATATGACTTAATATATTATAAAAATATATTTATTACACATTTATAAAATTGATTCATTGGTATTTAGTTGGTGTTGAGACCAAGTCAGATAGAGATGTTTTGGAAGTAAGAAATGGTGCTTTTGAAAGTGTTGTATTTTGTTTTTAAAACGAAAAAATAAATTCACATTGTAAAAGCTTGAAAACATGAAATTACATTACTGGTTTTTCTTTCACATATATCATAAGTTTTGTTGAGAACATGTGATTCAAACATTATGAATGAAATAGATAGAAACTGAGATTCCAATATTATTTAGGTTTGATTGGAAATAAATATGTTTCTTGTAGATAAGGAAGTTACAAAACTTTCCATATAAAATCATATAATCATAAAGGTGATCGATCAAATACTATATTTCATGACTGATGTGGTTTGGGCAGAAGGCATATATTTTTTTAATAATCCCGATGATAGTGAATTATCAAGGGTGTTCATGATGAATTTGATATTTTAGGTGGCATCGTTTCTAGTGTTTGCCATATTTTTGGGCCTCAAAATCAAGAGTTTCTCATTTTATCAAAGGACTATTTTTCTGTAATGTTTTAAAATCATATTTTTTGGTTCTCATATAAGGTAGGTGGAGTGGTGAAGGAAATTTTGTAATGAAAAAAATATCTGTTGCGTGGTACGTGAACAATGTAGAAGAAATGGTTCACTGGTGGATCACGGTTCATGGCAGGATTGCATTTTACACGATGTTCATAGTTCAATATAATGGATGAATTTCATTGAATTAAGATGATGATTTTGTCCTCAAAGATTGATGAAAGGTTTAACAATAACTAGTTATGGAAAATAGTTCATGGGACACGCACAATATGCAGTGAAGGCTCTACCACGTTGAATAATTGGGTAAATATGATTAGATATATCTTCTAATCTGTTTCCCCATATGAATGAACCTAATCACTTCTTTAATTATGAGATATTTTCATAATATCGCATCTTTTCATAGATCTCACAACGATTCACTGTTTCTCTTTTACACTACCAAAGTGATAAACAAGTTTTTTTATTGAAAATTATAAAAATAATAACAAATTATACTTCATGATTGATTCAACTATTTTTTTTATCACTATTAAAATGTTAAATGTTACTTTTTTGATAATTACATTGTAGGTGGATGTGATTTGGAGGTACCATGATGAAGTCTATCAAAAATGGGCCAAACTGCACAGGATCCAAGCACACTAGTGGACTAAAGCACACAATTCTACAAAACTGTGCTTCTAAATGGGCTTAAATTTTTGTATCTAATATAAAATTCAATGGGATACATTTCATATGAAGGAAAACAACCCCAAATATTCTATTATGTGGCCCAATTGACCAGATCATTCCAGCACACTGAATCTGAACGATGTAAAAAGTTGTGTGATGCGATCAATCCATATCATGAGATGTAGGTGTCCAAATGAAGCCAAGATTTTAGTTGATATGTTAAATGGGTGTTTAAAAATGTTTTTGTTTTTTCCAAAGTGATATAAGGTTGTCTACCCACTAAAACCAATGGGCTATTTCGTTTTACACAACCTGTGTGCCCAAATCCACCTTACACTTGGCTTATAAAATGAATCATTGGGACCCTCATTTTTATGATCAGATAGGAGAAAAAACTATAGTATTTTTGAGACCAATGGTTTACTATCCCCATACATTATGTTTGGGAGACCCTTATCCTCATATTGGGATCATTGATCATGGATAAGTTCCACTTGGGCCTCCTCCTCCACTTGAAGGCGAGATAAACAGTTGATGGTCATTTCGAGGGACATACACATACATAGTTGGGGGAGAGTTCCATCACATGTTCTTATACTTGTTTTTTTAATTTGTGTGATTAATATTTAAATTATTTTAACATTTTATGTGCTTCTCCAATGAATATATTTCTTCTGTTATAATTATGTGAGAAACGTTTTATTACAACAATGATTGAGTTGAGAATTCAAGTGGAAATCATGTGTTGTTCCGAATGGACATGACAATAATCCTCATTATCTCGCAAAAATATAATATTTATGTATGCTTTGGTATCAATTTTAATATTTTTTGGAACCAAACCTTGAAAACATAATTTTTTTCTCAAGGGGTGATTCTTTGAGAATCGTTTTAAGTGGTAACATGGAAGTTGATATCATGAAAACCATCAGCCAAAGGATTACATTGCACCATATACAATATTCAAAACAATGAACTATCCAAGATGAGTAGTGAACATTAAATTCTATCCTTATCCCATAATTCAAAAACAAAACCTTTATTTGTCAACTATTAGACTCTTTCAATCATGTCATTTTCATAAAATGCTTTTCAGATCACCCCATTTTTAGTACTTTTTATTGAAAATAAATTTTATAAACCTATCATAGATCCATAATATATGACCTAGGGCATTACATATACCGTAAATAAACCTTAAAATCATAATCACTTTTACATTTCCTGACAAAATGATCACACTCCGAGGAAGATTTTGGATAAGTCTAGAAAGGTTCACGGGGGAGAATTCTATGAAGTAAGAAGTCATCAGAGGAGAGATTTCGTGTAGGATGATGTTGTTCGTGGAAGAATACATGGTTCACATTATAGGAAAAAGCATTATGTTGAAGAAGGAATTTTTCAGAAGTGGAAGAGGTATGTGAAAGTGGTACATGGAGGTGATATAAGGAAGTGGTATATAGAGATGGTATGCAGACGCAGTACACAGAGATGGTATTCCAATTATGTATATAGAGGTGGTACACAAAGGTGGTATGCAGAGTGCTGCTAGTCCATGGAGTTGAGATAGTTTTAGGAATAAGTGTATTTTTTAGATTAACTTTCACAATTTCGTGAAACTTAGTTAATGATGGAACCAAGTAGTTCACTGAGGAAGAAAAATAGGTTGAAAAAGTCTAAAGGATTTTCCTACCTACTTCTGGGATGGAAAGTGAATAATTTTTAGATAGATAAAATTTCAGAAATCTGATCAAGAAGCACTGAAACATTTAATTGCATCACATTGTTTTAGAAGAAGCATATGCACTAATGGATTATTTTCAAAGTGCCTTATGAGTGAAAGGGAATATTATAATGGTTTCATTCTAAGAAAATGTACTATTTACCATTGGGTTGTGTGGTTATGGATTGTTTCCAAACCCTACCAAGTACATAGCTACTCTTTTTGAGTAGTTACCATGTTAATTATTATGTTCGTGTGGTTGTGTGTTTAGATTGTGTTCAGTATGGAAGGTAATATTTAAAGGGAGGTGAATGTTATTTCATAATTAAGGAAACATAAAAGATAATTATAACACTGATTCAAATCCTCCCCCCTCTTAGTGATACATAGATATTGGCTAGGTAGATTCAATTGATTAGAAATCAAGATAAATTCATTTCAAAGCAAATATTGGGGTTTTCTCTAAAAAATCGTTTTCAAAATCAAAATGTGATTTTATATTGATAAAATAAATAAATCAATATTAATGATTGATTTTAATTAATTTTATATATTATTTATTCAAAAAAATTACTAAAAATTTTCTAATTGTTTTTATAAGAAATATAGAAATAATAAATATAGTTTTATACTAAAAACTATATTTTAATAAAAAATTATTTTCATTGCGTTTTCTGTGATTATTTTAACATATATTTTGACCAATTTAAAAAAATTTATATAGTGAATTGGATTCGATATTTTAGTCACCATGATTCATATAATTTAATAATGTTATCTAAATTATTCATCTTAATTAATAGTATAAAAAGTATCTTTTTACCAAGTATATGGTTTAAACCTATTTACCGATAGATAACATAATATATGAATTTTAAAATATAAAAATATAGTTTGAAGAATTTAATTGGATGGTTAATTTTATAAATTATCTTTCTTATATTGAATTCTGTTTTGTTGGACCCACTGGAATTTGTTAACATATTTTTACATTTTAATATTTAAAAAATTAAAAGCATGTCCAAGCCCTCTATTATAATCGAATTACACATATCCACTCTTCCTAACACATATTGATACATATATCTTCAATATTACCTTCAATAATACCATCTTATAATCCCTGAAAACATCCTATATATCTTGTTTTAATAAGAATTCCATATTTTCATGGCTTAATGTTTAAGTAAAAGGTTTTTTTTCAAATAATATGTATTTCTATTAACATATAATATTAAATTGTATTTCTATTTACGCTCCATATAAATATATTGAATCCATTATAAAATAATAATATCCATATCATTAATATAATTTATTATTATTATAATTATCTATCAACTATTATCCACCTTTATTCAATCAAAGGGTTGATAACTTTTTCACTCATACGTACAAGTGAACTACCACCTCCACAAAGAAATATGAATCATTTTCCATCACTACCTAAAAAATATGACTATTATAATAGTTTAAATGTGTATATATATTATTAATGAAACAAAATTCTCCCAAATTATCATGATCTTATCTTCCTTCATAAATTTTTCTTCACTGAAAAACAATAATGTCATTCGTGCATGAATGTGGACTACCACCCCTATATGGTGATATGATCCGTTGTTTATAAATTTTCTATATGAATATTTAAAAAAGTGTAAATGATGAATAAATATGATAATTATTATAGGATTATGATTCATTATATAATGATATATCGACCATGGTTTATGTAACAACACTATCAAACCAATAAAATCATGGAAAATAGATTATTTTACAAATGAATATTCATTTTAAAGAATTATTGTTAATAAAATGATAATATGAAATTATATAGAAATAATTAATATTATTTTAAATAATAATATGGTTATGTGATATATTTATTATAATTATATATTTATTATAAAATATATTTTAATGTGTACACAATATGACAAGACTTCAAGTAAGGGTTTGGTCTTATACTATCATTCCTTTTCAGGATTGTCTATGATAATTTTATATTGAGATAAATTATATGGATATTACCCTTTAAATCCCAATTATTATATTTTAATTGGGTTATTTGTGTAATTATTTAGTTTTATTACCATTTTCCCTCATTGGTAGTTAAAATTATACCTAACATTCTTTCAAAGGAAATTTATCCTTATTACCTTTGTGGTCGATGGAATTTTTATTCCATGCCCATGAACATGAAAATTATTTTATGAATGTTCTTTAAGATAAAGTAAATTCATCAAATTTTAAATTTTTACTACATTTAAATTTATTTTTAATAAGTTAAAATCAAATATTTTTAAGGAATGTTTTTCATGATAAGGGTTTTTAGACATTGTTTCATCGCATTTATGATCTGAGAAATGGATTTCACTCGTTGAGATACCATTTTCAATTTCCTAGAAACTACCAATGGTTCCCCCATATGTATATGGGTATAGAACATCCTTCTAAAGGCTGATGGTCATCTAGGTTTTTAGGCCCAATGAATCTTGGGGGCGTGCATTGGTCGACAAGATGCGGGGTTGGTCTTAGCTCACCCTTTTGGGGGAATTAATACCTACTCCAAGACTCTCTTATATATTTCTGATATGTTATTGAATCTCTTCATAATATCGATAGAGTTTTGGTTACCTTGAAAAAATGACTCATTGGTTAATTCTATCGTTTAACAATAAAACAGTCTCATTGATGAACTGAGGGGGGTGAGGTCTCATTAGATAATCTATCTATATGTATCCAAGTTTCATCATTAATTTCCTAAATTTTGAATAGATTCACTATATACCAAGGTCGTATGAAAAAATGGTTCAAGATGTGCTACCACATGATGAGGTTGTTAATATTCCACAGAAAGGGTATATACATTATGATGCATCAAATGTGTCTCCATTATCACTAGAATAAAAACCTAGGTAGTTTATTAATTCATTGTAGTTTAGCATCATATGGTGAGGGAAGATGTGTGGGTATTGAGACACAAAATGTTTGAGCTCCGGTCTCAAGGATACATCGTACTTACTCATTCTATGGAAGGAATCAGAGTCCGCATAGTTCAATCAAGACCTTGGGACAAGCCCCATTGTAATTCCCTTATATCAGTGGTGTTCATACCATAACAATCACTGGGTATTACATAAAGTGTTCAACCTAGTTAAATTAAATTTATGATTCCTAATTTGATGTTCATTTCATCTCTCTAATACCATATGATCTATTCTTGAGAGTACATTTTTTAGATATCTCTAAATAATTCTATTTCTTACATTATTGTCTAATAAAACCATAAATTTTACTTCTGTAACTCCACGATCATTGGCTGTGAGGGATAAAAGTTTCTGGAGGACTTTGTGAGATCCACTAGAATAATCATTATATCTCTTCTAACTCATGTGACCATGTTCATGTAACATGATGTCATTTATACCAGGGGTTCAAGTGGTTCTCATTATTCCCTATGGTTTTTATGTAACCTGCGATTCATTTGGAGGTCTGGTGATCTACGAACTCCTTATGTAGATTTTAAACCCCATATTGAGTCATGCAATGCACCTAATTACGTGGGTCTATGTCACATTATGAATATTTTTTAATCCTTTAAACATGTTCCACTAACTTATTTTGATCTTAATTATATTTGGCATCAAGGTACCTCAGTTGATGCCAATCAGTGGACCTTAATTTCTATAATTCATAATGGTGTTCTCTACTATAATATTTATACTTCTAATTGGAGTCTAAAGGTATTCTTCTCACTTGGGCTTCAAGAATAACCATTTTCTCATATAATACCTATATATGAGGCCGGAAGACAATATGATGCTTCCATGCCTCTCCCATATATTAATCTTTCCTCTAGATTAATTTTTTGTTCTCCCGACTACATTCAAACATCAATTACAGAGTATGGTCAGCTGTTTATAGCTCAATCCCATGGTACAACTTATCTATTGGCCAACAAACCACCGAGTATGTATGATCAGGACTTCTTTCAATAGAATATTTCTAAAATTTATTTGATTATACTCGTATCCTCTCTTGAAACTTCTGGTAGCAAATTATTCTTCAATATGGACCTCCATCCTTGTGGAAATTTTTATGATGAATATGACTTCCCATTTTGATTGAGGTAATGTTGTTTGGAGTTTGCTGAAGATTTGAACATGTTTCATCTTTCAGAATCCAATTTGATATTTTAATTAATAATTTTCTACAATCACATCATTCTCCAGGAAATGATTAGTCATTAGTGTCATGGGACTAACACATTCCATCTTCCTCATTGTAAGGTAGGTATCAATTTAAGGGATATTCATCAATTGTGTGGTATTACTCATATTAAAGACATTTACTATGAATTAATTACTAAATTGAATGTTTGGGATAATTTATTATAGAATCTGGTATTGGAAAGGATAATCTTGTTATTGTGAATGATAAATTGAAGAAAGTGATGATAGTGCTCTCGATTATTTATTTCACAAACTGTATTGGTATTTTTTTGTGTGGTATTTGGGCTAGACCAACTATTATTTAACCATGTCTATTCTCTTCTAAATAATTATGTGGTAGTGATGGATAATATTGGGTAATTTTATATGTTGGGGACTATACTTCATGAAGCTATCGAGTGAACAAAGAGGTCTTTTTGGACCTCATATTTGTAGGCTTTCTAGTTATGTTATTGAATGGTTGTATTTTTTCAACTGGGGACACGCACTCTAGAATCAATGATTTCACATTCGTGATTGAGGTGTAACTTGTACAAAGGTGGAGCTTTATCAATGAAGTACTATTCCATGGGACCCTCTACCAAATGTATGTCCATATACAATAAGTAAACACCCCTTAAAGGATCAGTGTTTATCTCTAGTTCATGTTTGGTTGGATAGGGGATCACTTCCATTATTATGAGTAATACAATGCTTATATGATCCCTAACACCACATCATGTCTTGGATTGTTGAACATTTCTAGAGTTTGGAATATGCTTCAATGCCAGGTTGAGGTCTAAGGTACATGACATCAATCTGATAGATTTTATTTCACAACGTTTCTTATATAGGGTGGTCGGATTATTGAAGATGGAAACAGCTCTTTTGATGAAATATATTGAATGATCCCCCTTGGGGATGGTGTTCTCATAACAAGAGTGGACAAGTTTATCACCTATGTGATGCA
Source organism: Viscum album (assembly GCA_963277665.1). NCBI lineage: Eukaryota > Viridiplantae > Streptophyta > Magnoliopsida > Santalales > Viscaceae > Viscum > Viscum album. The sequence goes on from OY728137.1 coordinate 1,911,839,127, forward strand.
TTCACCTTATCAAAAATCCTGATTGTTTGACTATGTTCTGTGATTTTGTCTCATTCCTTCAGTCATCATCTAACGAGATAGACAAACTAGAGTCATTATTCAGTTCTAGATGATATTTTCATTTGATGATATAAGAGATGAGATCATAAATCAACCTTTTGATGCTTTCTATTTCCATTCCCATTATTTTTTCCATGTGTGAGTAACAGATTTCCCCAATGGTATGTTATGCTAGTGAGTCCATTATGTGGATAATCCTTTTACATCACCAACAACTTTATATGTAGAATTAATGGTATTGATTAAAGACATAAGTGAGGTTACATAGAGATACCTTGATCTGATGATAGTTATTTTCATAGTGTATTAGATTATATTTAGTAGATATTTCTTCTATCATAGGTTATAAATTATATTCCTATTGAGAGAATAGCTTATAGACAAGCTACGAACGACATGGCTATTGGGGGAAGATACTGTGGGACCTTATCTCCTCCAATATCATTGGTTTAGATAATTATCCTTCCATCTATCCAACCTCTTCAATTAGATAAAGCTTATTTGTAAATATGTTGGAATACCTTTCAATGGCTTCATTATTTGATAATTGAAACCCAATAGAAAGAATTATATGACCAAGGGGAACACCGTAACCAATTATTTCATGATGTGGGGCAGATTATTTTGACCATCAACCTCTATATGAAATCTGGATGACTTTTTTTGATTCCATGATATTTATCCATGAGTTAATGGTATATACATTATTTTTTGGATGAGGCTCCCCTTTCTAGAAAGATGAGGGAGACGTCAATTTCCTTGGAGCTGGGTCATCAGATGATATCTGAATTACAGACTCAAATAGACGTGTAGACCATACAAACATAGAGGTATGAGGAAATAATTGCTCATATGATGTTTGCTATTTCAACATCATCATCCTCAATGGATTATGAAAAAACTTTTTGAAGAGAAAAATACCTTGGTCAAGAATCTTCATCATAGAGTAGAATCAAAAGAAGCCGGTAGAGTGGTACTCTAACATTCTATCGATACTTCTTGTCTTAGACTTCATGACCTTGTCAGCATAGCAAGTTGTCTTTTGTCATTGATTAACATTTGTAATTAATCCCATTTGTGTTGAATCCTTATAGAGACTCCAAATTATGGAGATTACTCCACCACATTTCAAAATACAAATGTATCATCTCAAAGTTTCATTCAGATATCTGGATTCTCTTTGTATATGATATGCCTATAATCCCATTCTTTTCATATTATGAGAATATATTGCGATATACATTTTTTCTGAAAATAAATTAAATATGAATGTTTGGATTTGGATTTTTTTTCAAGAAATGCTTACAAATTGCAACTAACATGGAATTTGATACTAATGAATCTATTCTAGTTCTCTATTAGAATATATTTCTTAGAGGTAGAGTGCTTGATTATTTTTCGAAGATAACATGCCTTGTGATCATAGCTTGATTTTTTACAGGCCATATGGTGATCCTTAGAAGCTCTTGAAGACTTGATTAATGATGTTATTTAGTTGAATGGATTATGGATGAAACCTAATATTACGTTAGTTTACAGTATTCTACATCAGACCTAATATTTCTATAGTTTAGTGCCATTTATCGTGGACCTTACATGGATTTATATTAAGGGATTTTATATTGGTCCCAATATATATATATATATTTTACAGTCTTTTTTCTCAATCCTAATCCATGATCATGGGATATAGTGAAGACATTATAGGAATAGACTAAAACGCACTATGATGATGGGTTTGTTATGTGGCGGGGTAGAGGATCACAGGGATTATAAAGACATTTTTTCATAGTGACACATTTGTTTGATGTCCATTGCTGCATATGAAGGATCCATATGCATGAATTCATTGTCAAAAAAACGGTCGTCTAAAATTGATAACTTTTCTAGGGGCTATAGAATATGTATGGGGTGAATAATTTTGATGCTAAAATATTACGAAAGCTTGGTCCACCTGGATAATTTAGATGTTGGTGATGTAAATCCTAACCCAAAAGTTGTAGTCCATTAATTTAGGAAGTTTATGACTTTCCGGGTATGTCCTGTGACATAATGAATTGCCAATACTAGCCGTAATTTTTCTCAATCTCATAAGGATTGAGGGTATTTTCTAGAAAGGAAAATATTCCTTTACTCGGTGGGTCAATATCATTATGAATTTAGAGCATACCAAGAAAAATTTGTTCTCTACCTCTCTCATAGGGTCATGAATGGGTTTTTATGTCTTAAGAATCCAAATGATGAAGTTTGGTATCGAAAGAAGGCTCCCCATGAAGGGTTCTGGATCCATAGGTTAATTAGATCAGAAATCATGAATCTTGTGCCTTACAGTCTATGTGTTTCAATCACAAGGTGTCAACATAAAAGGGCATGTAATGAAGTGCCTCATTTTTTCCTTGAGAATGGGTTTGAAACATGATGACGTAATGAAGATGGAATCAAATGGTCTTGTATAATTTGGTATTGGTATTGTAAATTGTGTACTATAGTTCTTGAGGAGTGAGGGTGATATAGGATAGTAATACAATGAGTAATTTAGAAACATTGAGGTGTGGAGTGATACCATGATGATGGTAGGGCTCACGAGTTTCAGACTGTCCTTTTTTCAGAGTGATGTATTTGGTTGATGGGCATTGGTGGATATGTAGAAGCTATGGGCATGTATTCATATTCATAACAGTGTTCCATGAAGCCAAATATCCTTTCCAGTGGACCTGAAAGGTTATGGATATCGTAGACACCCCAAATCCTATTGTGTGGTCTGTGGAAAGTATAAAATCCCAGGAAGGATCGAGTTCCCTAAAAGTTGTGACACCACCTACTGAATGTATTATCATGGCGAGGAGATGTGTCAAACCATTAATTATACTTTTTCATGAACCAAGGGATCCTGAGAGCATAGATATTATATTACTAGGTCTATTGGGAAGACTTTATGTACATTATGACTTATCTATTTATGCCATAATGTTTTCCCAAACACTGGAGATGAAGAGTTATGTGAGTTAAAACATGTCATTTTCTCAGGATTCCCTTCATTGAATTTCAACATGAAAAGTTGTGTGTCACTTTTTCTAAAATTTTACATCCTTTAAATTCATAATATTATAGGAAAGTGATTATGATCATACATCATTGACCAATGGTCGGGCAGTTTATGGTCATGACACAGATGAACCTAATATGTGAGATGTTACAAAATATCCTAATTAGGATGACCTAGGTCAAAAGTAAACCAACAACCTTATGACTAATTGGTGAAGTTGTTTTCAATCACATATCTTGGTTTTAAAGTCATGTGTGGTGAAATGGGACAATCATTCTGGGGATAACCTAAAATGAGATGGTGTTATAGGTTACTCTATGGTGACGTCATGGTCATGAGAATCAGAAATCCCTTTATACTTGGAAAAGATGTCTCTAGTTGATGGTTATGATCCCTTCTAAATTAGTATCATGGTCAAATATAGAGATCTATTTTCTTTTTAAATGGTAATGAAAGGTTGGTGATAACTAATGATGCTTTTGGCATGAAGTGTGTCGTATGTATTGAGGTACTTAAAAAGATGATGAGTGCACCAAATTCCATGGTTCACCAAGGTAAGGATCTTGTGGTCCTTTGATAAGGAATGATGATGAGTGATGGTTTTCCTTGTTTAATGTAATTCAATGGGGATTCACTTTTCTCCATGTAGTTTGACATCATGACGTTAATACATACTTTAATTCATTTTAACATAATGCGGTAGGGATGTGGTAAGTGATGAAAAAGTGTTGAAATGTTGTGGCTAGGATGATAAATTAAAATTAGGAATCACTACATATTTTATAAGAATGATAACCAATACACAAATAGTTCTAGATGAACTATTCTATTTAGGTATGGCATGTATGCAAGGAAGGGGGAATTTTGATATTTTTTTGTGTGCCTGGGCTCGAGGATGGAAATTCAGGCATCACTATGTATCCTATGAGGACATGGATCAATTCAGATGTAGTTATTGAATGTGAAATTCTATATCAGGTATGACACATATAAAGTGGTGTCTATTATTTCCATTGAGCATTGAAACAAGGCCAGGAATTGGGGATCTGGGCATCACTACGTATATTTTGATGATAGAAATCAAGCTACACATAGTTCATGCTGTTCCATAAAGTTTAATGATATACAGTGAGGACAATGTCAAACCAACGTGAATTGATGGGAACATTGAGGTTGGTCCCAATAGAGGATTTTTATTCATCATTACGTATCTCATGAGATTGATAATCAAACCACATATGGTTTTGATGAACCTTTTAGTTTAAAAGAACGTGACCTGGACATTCACCATGCAATTTAATGTCATATGGCGAGGAATCATGGTATTCATTTTATGGTCTTCAATCGAGGACCTTAATAGACATGTTTTATACCATTATTTCTTTCTTGTGAGGGTAATACCCTATTGTAATTACTAATCACACATGAGTTATGATCAGTGTGAGAAACAAGTAATGGAAAGGGTTTCTCTATAATAAAGAGACAATTTAGGGTACAACATGGGAATTTTTTATCATGTAGTGGATGGGACATGATATATGATTGAGGTATTACTTACCTTCTCATTTGATATGATAATAAATCCATAAATAGTTATATTATAACTATATAGTTTAAATTCATGTGGAATGTTTGTAGTTGTCTCGATGTGAATAGGGATAGATCTCAAAGATCTGTGCAGTTTTTTGTCATGCGGTAAAGACATTGGCTACACAGTTTAACATCTTGTGGTAAGGATGTATGATTACATTTAGTTTATGATTTTATTTCCATGATTAATGATAGGACATACATTGGTGTTGAAACCCTTATGATGATATCTGTTCAAATTATTCTTTGAGAAATCTTACATCGGTGGATGGTGTGACACGCTCCACGTCCATTGAGGCCAATGTGTAATCCCCATTGTGGAAGACCTTATATATGATGTAAAGTCCCTACCATTTGGGTTTTATCTTTGGTGGCTTATTTCCTGGTATAATTGAGGTTATAATGACGATCAAAATTTCCCCATAGATGAATGAGTGGAGGATAACACTTTAATTGAAGGCTCGTGGAATCCGATTTCAGTGGACATCAAGGTTGTGCATTGTGTACAACCTGTTCCCATCAAGATGATCCAATTAATCTAGTCCCTTGTGTGATTTATCATAATATAAGAGTTTCCAAAATATAGATATTAGTAGACAGAGAAGATGGACTTCCATGGGTAACACTACCTTGGTCTCATACTCCAGGGAGTATGGTGTTCCTTGTAGAGCAGTACGTGTGGAAGTATGGTAGGTGAAAAAATCATAGAGGAATTTTTAAATCCAATACTTCTTATCCTCATTCACTTCCTTCTGTATTATTTTGATAGAGTATTATTGAAGACATATATCTATCCATTTTCGTTCACATGATAGTGAGTTGAGGGACTGGACATCATATTGTACTCCCATTAAAATTTATTCATCTTTAGGGAAGAGAAATTATTTCTATTGTCTATTAATATTGCGTGGGGGACCCTAAACCTGGTGATGATATTGTAACATATGAAATTGATTATGTACTTCATCATTATATCATTAAGGTGTATGGACTCATCCCATTTGGAAATAAAGTCAGTAGAAATAAGGATGTACGTGAACAAATTTTCTATGGCTAGGGGAAACGTCCCCATGACATCGATCCACCAAACTATAAACAGACATGAATATTTGTTTTGTATGTAGTAATTATAGAGGTTTGTGGGTGAATGTTTCATGGATTTGGAATGGATTACATTTTATGGATAATTCCATGCAGTCATGTATCACGGTTTTCTAGTGATATCATATCCTCTTGATTTAATGGGAGCACCTAGTCCATGATTGATGGGCTCCACAAGATCTTGGATGGACATATTACATGATGGAAGAAATCTATCCTTATTATATTAATATGAGTAGGATATTATTGAATCCACTCTTATAGAATTTTTTTCTCATTCGGGCCATTCTTTGAGTTAATGTTCACCGAGCGGTGCTAAATATATTCCCTTTTGGATTTATCCATTTGGAGATTCCCATTTTGCAGATACATGATTATAGTTTCCATCCATATACGGGTGACTATTGGTGCATCATGATCTGGGATGCTTTTAACCTGATTGATCTATTCTATATCATAAATAATGACTTTACAGACCATTATCAAATGTGTGATACAAAACATATCTTCCTTTTAATCAGGATTTCCCAAAATGTTGGCCACATTTTGCAGCACATTAGCCTGAGCATTCGGTGTCCAGGGAACATGATGCAATGTGGGTTGAAAAAGTAAACTATTACATTAGTCCAATGATTTAGCCTATGGGAGGGGTCAGTTCTTCCTTTTTATGTTGTATTCACCATTAACCTACATTATCACTAAATCTGAAACCCGTTTGATATTTTGGTGTGATATTATCAGTTTTAGGGATAGTTCCAAGCCATTGATGAGGACATCGTATTCTGAAACATTATTTGTGAAGACTTATGATAGTGAGTACGATTGGGGTAAAACTTCTTTTTCATGAAATATGAATACAATATTCTAGACAACCTGGTTGAGCTTCGAGTTTTCCATTCTTATTTAGATAGTACATCATGAGGAATAATCAAAATATATTTCCCATGTCTGAGTAGTGTACTGGGAATAAAATACAAGTTCATGTGGAATATTGGTGTCTTCGACTGCAAATTTTGTGGCAGGATGTGCTATGAGTAAATCATCTATGGATTTTCCTTTCATTAACTTATATGAAACAAACTAGTTGTCATATTGCTGAAGAATAACCATCCATCAGGAGAAGCACCCAATCAGCATCAGATAATCATGTATATACTTGATAGCATTTATATGGTAGTCTAATTGGACATCATGGTGCTACATGCAATGCCTCATCTTCTAAAATGAAAATATGAGTGGAAGGAACATTTTATCGACATCAGACTATCTAGTCTCAGTACCTATAATAGTCAATATGAGGTTATAGAAATGGTTTTGCTTCCCATATAGTTCTTTTGTGGGATGATAGAACCCAATGAGAATCCCATGGTAGCCACATATAACATGATTGGCCTCCCTTCCACAAGTGTAATAAGAACCACTGGGTGGATTAGTTATTTATTGATACTTTCAAATCCTTTTTTACAATCATTGTCCCATTGATATGTGATTCCCTTCATTATTATCCTAGTGAAGGGGAGATAATTTATATCCATGTAGGAAATGAAACACCAAATGTATGAAAAGTTCCATTGGTGTCCCATTAATCATGTGATATTTCGGAAGGTGACATTTCTAAGATAAAACAATTCTTGTCCGAGTTGGCCTTAGTGTCGTGGTGTCATAACACAAAAATGATTAATTTCTCCGACATTACCCCAAAAGCGTATTTCAACGATTTCATCTTCAAACTATATTGTTAGAACTTGTTGAAAATTGTTTAAAGATCTGTCATGTGATCACAAAACTATTGATATTTAACCAATAGGTCATCGAAATAAAATTCATCTATATTTCCCTTGAATGGATTAATAATATTGTTCATGGATCATTTATAGGTGGTTCCCACATTATTTATAAAATTTAAATAAACAAATAGAAAAATATTCCTTGATGCACTCAAAATGCAGTGGATTCTTCATCTTTAGTGTCCATCTTCATCTGATTGTAGCCCGAGTACCGATCCCTAAAAGAAAGGGATTCTAATCCAACAGTTACAACGATCAAGTTCTCTAAGATCAAAAAAAGATGTCATACTTTCGCAAACGCAAATTATGGTATTTGAAATCAATAAATACACTAATATTCCAACTCATCTTCTGAACATGGATAATTTTTCCAAGACATCTTGAGTACTTCACTTTTCAAACAAATTTAGCTTCAATCAACTTGTCGATATCCACATCTAAATTAGTAAAAAAAATAGGTAGGTGTCCTTAGGGATACATTCTTGAAGCCTAGATACTCATCTGGAAAACCAAGATGGTGCATAAAAATAACTAGGTTTTCTCTGGGCATTCCTGTATAGTTCCACACAAACACATATTGGTGCTTCTGTAAAAGTTGATGTACATATATTTCTCTTTAAGGGGCATGTTGTAACTAATATGGGATGTTCTTAGGTCATCCACTATCCCTTTATTTATATACTTGAGTTCAATGATTGTGGTGGATACATAATCCTTAAATATTGTAGGCACATTTCTAAGTTTATCCTCATATTCATGCATCTCTGAGTCTAGGGAGGCACTTCCATAGGTAGAAAGAAACATGGGAGATTTACTATTATTTTTAGGGTGAAAGAGATATGAGAAGAGACATTTGCATCCTCTATTGACTGAGTCATTATCGAGAGATGTCAGATCTGATAGTAATTGGTGTTGTAAATGAAGACATGAAGGTCTTGGACCTATGGGGTTATATGCGTGACCTCAAAAAGAATTAAGGGGAGCAGACAGTCACAATTGATCATACTCCATTGATTCACAGGGGATGAACCCAGTACCCTGGGACTAGAAACCTGTATATCACCATCCTACACAGGTTTTTTTGTGTCCATTTTTATAGGAAAATGATTCACTATATGTGTACTCACATGTCTCGATGAGATCACTATCACTATGCAGTATACTGAATTGTTTATTAATGGGATACTTTAGACACTAATAGTATGTTGAAGGAATCACCAGGTGGATCTAGAGCCAGTGCCTTCTAAGAAGGACATTGAACACTATGTATTACTGTATTTCCATCAACTCAACATATGATGTATGATCCTCAAACTGGGCTTCAATCTTGATTTTTATAAGAGGCATTTCCTTAGGTTTATCATACACTTGGATGGATAGATTAGTTGAAGAATACCCCCTTTCACCATATCCCAAATGTCATAGGATTTTATATGAGATAAGATTGACCCCATAACCATTATCAATCAAATCCCTTCGGGTATTGACAACACTGAGTATTCTTGAGACATAAGGGTGTTTGATATGTCCTTGAAGGGCTGCTTCTTAATCATGTTGAGTTAATGATATGGTGATGTGACATTATGATGCATGGGTATCCACTCTATAGACCTCACCTGTAGCAACTTCTGTCTTAAAATCTTGTGGTCTCTAAAGGGATTCATCAATTCCCTACCTTTGTTATTTTGAAATATTGAGTGCATTAAGGACAGAAATCATGGCTGGGAATGACTCCATCAATTTCATAACATCATAATATTGCGCCAAAGGTTTGTGTCTTCGATATATAGTTTCTCTTGGCCATAAAAACTATGAGCCTAGGATTGTGGGGGGGGGGGCTTGGAACTTTTTCAACCGACATGGGAGTATCCACTACCGGCATCGCAGATCATCCTATCCTTACCCTATTTCTTGTATAATCGGGATAGACCCTTTCTAGGTAGTCATGCAAGAAAATTGGATTCATATGGATACTAGGGGGTTCTGTGATTCATCCATGTCCCATCATGGATTTCTTGAATGCTTTCCCATGAGTATCAGACGAACACGTACTTTCCATAGGTACATGGAAAAAATATTGTGTCAAACCACGGACACACTGTCCTCATTACCCTATGTTCTTGCGCACACGACCTCCTATTCCTTTGTTTTTTGTAGGAAACTCATTATCTACGGAGAAATCATCATTGGAGAAGATTTTTTAAAAGTTTATCGTGTTGGCATAACCAAATACGAGTTCTTCATCCTATGAGGATTCCTTTTGGAAAGTAAGTGATCATTTCTCAAATGATGCATGGAATAAATCCGTGAGAGTTAATAGCCTTTTGGAGAGAATATTACTCTTCCTTTTGTATTTATTCCAACTTCCGATGGTCACACCCTCCTTTTTGTGAATGTTTCATGTTCCCCCCTTGGGTTGTGGAGCCATCACATGTCTACAAAAATATTATTTCAGAGTTTTGTGGGCTCGATCAACTATGTTTTGTATAATCAAGTTGTCAATTTTTCTCACATGTCTAGTATTGAGATTATACCAATTTCATTATTCATCAAGTTTGATAAAGGTAATAAAATACACATTCTATGGGTATTTATCTATAACCACAGGTCCATAATCAACCATACCTTGATGTATGTATTTGAATATGTAGTAGTTCTGGATATTGCGAACCAGCCTTCTGTGGAAGGGGAAGTAATCAAGACGATCGATTAGGTTGACCTCATAGAGCTTCTGAGGTTTCAGAAGTGTGATAATGTAATAATCCATGGATACCAAGAAATAACTAGGGAGATATAAATTATATAATAATGATTTCTTATTCAACTGTTCTTCAAATCCTGAATGACCCTAATTTATCTCTGCTTCGATCCAAGGGATGTTTTCTTGTTGTCTCTCGTCTCTAGTAGGTGTTGGTAATTTTTGGGATTTTCTAAGTATTTGGGAGATCACAGCTGATGGAATGAGTGTGACAACTGTAGATTCTCCTATTAATTTCCCTCCTCATAGCACTATAGGCATGTGATGATTTTTGGGTCAGGTCTGTTGGGTGGATTCATCAAGATGATGGGTTATTTCAAAACAATTTCATAGAATCCACCTAGATACTTTATTAGAAGCATAGGAATGTTCAAATCATACCTAATATTTTTTGTAATGTGTTCTAAAAATATCTTTTGTGAAAGAAGGATACTGAGTGGGTAGGTAAAACCCTTAACATAGATATAAATTCATACACCCTATCATTTTCACATTTTTTGGAATTATTTAGGTTGAAGATTGTATTCATCCTCAATGTAGAACTGAATTGATAATGGTAGTGACGAATAAGGTCCTCCCATCCAGACATGGATCTGATTGGAAGACTGATATACCAAACAATTGTTGGCCCTATTAATTTCAATTCAAAAAAATCATATCTTTTTCCACATGCTGATCTCAAGGTCCCTTTATAGGTCCTCATCAAAATATGAAGTTTGTGAGATTCTTTTTACGGTTGACCGCACTATCTAATTTAGAGAATGTTGGATGTCCAAAATTGGGTGGATATAATCTTTCATCCACCCAATCAGGCAATGGATTCCTCTCAGGATAGATTGGTTAACGTCTCCCTTCCATGGCTTCCATCCGAGTAGCCAAGCACTTGATGATGTTAAGAAGATCCATGGGCATAATTTTTTGAAATGTCACTCATCCATAGGGAGCCTATGGGGGTTGATGATGTAGCCAAACTTTTATCTACGAACAATTTTTTATTTTTTCATATATTGAATGGTTTTCTTGGATAGGGAGTGGTTGTTTCCATAATGGAGGGAATTCACAATTATTTTCAACTTTATCATTTATTTAAACTAGATGACTAGATATACATCTTATTTGATGATCATGTACCACTATTGTTAGAGGATCATCCATGGGAGGGGGACATTCATCTCTTCATAAATATGATACTCAAAGGGAATATTTCTTATGATTAGCTTCTTGTTGAAATGTCAAAGAGTATATATGTTTCTATCATATTGCAATAATCATTACTATGCAAAAAGAACCCAAATTCTCATTAGAGGTGATCAGTATTTGGTTGTACCCTTTCCCTTGGAAACATTATTTCATGGAGGTGGAAAATTTATATTTGGAGATTCTTTGTTTTGGAGACTTTTTTTTTTCCAAGTGCATGTAACCTCATTTGGTGCATCAAAATCACCTTCCTCCCCAAGTATATTTTCAAGGTCATGGCCTACTAAACATTCATCTTGATCAATATCATCCATGTTGATAGTAAAGATGTTTAAAGAGGCATAATAGGAAATGGTGGTTGGGCCATTACATTCAACACACCAAGATGATTCTGAACTATCTTCTTTAGGGGTATTATTTGAACCCTTGTCCTTATTTTTCCTTTTTGACTTGAAGCCCCAATGGGGTCTGATTTTATTCATCTTCTGTTACTCCCATTTTGTATCATGAATATTGACTCTAATATAGTTCTCTTTTGTGGTTCTCAAACGTGCCCCACCCAATAGGGGTTTGTCTTATGCGAGGATAGACTAGTGGAATTTTAACCATTGATTGATTACTCTAATCCTGGAGAATACTGATTCCCTATTTGGTGGTGATGATGATGGAAATTCCCCCATCCTTGTGGTCTGGAGTATATTTGGGGAATCAATTAGCATTGATAAGTCTAGTTGTCGAGGATCCAATGACTATAGTCCGAGACATGATAATTCAAGGGATTGATACCAATATTTAAATTCGCCAATCCCAGTGGGGAGGTGGTGATCTGGAATAACTATTGATGTCTCTAGGGTCATCTGATTCAAAATGAACTTGGTGACAATGATTGAGATATAAATTCCCCCTAGCTGAGTGGGATGGGGTTCCCCAGCAACTACTGAGGGTATGTCCTACTTCCTCTCAGGAATCAATGATCTTAGAGGTGGAGGTGGTGGTATATACCCCCCCATCCTTGTAGGATGGGGCTTCTCCTTGTTTCTTGATATGGTAGCGGCAATTTCATCCCTTTTTATGTGTAATAGTTTTGATTTTGTATGAGATGGGTGCAATGAAAACCCATAATGATAATCATTTATTACATGAAGTTATCTGAATGAACGAAACAAAAATATCTATGTTTGAAATAAATCCCTATTTTTGAGGGGCCTAGTTTGGAATCTTACTATATATCCTCTCTCATTGCCCACAATTTTTGGGAACTGTTGGAGTTGAGGAATTATATTGTAGTGAGAAACTGGACTGAGAATTACCTGGTCCACTGATATCATCGAAGGATATAACAATGTTGGATTCCATATCTGAGGGTATTTTCTATTATAATGGGGATATAAAGTTTAACACGCCATACTATCCACATCGTTGAATACAGATTTAATACGGGGCTTCAGAGATCAACTATTGAATAGTTGTAAGGAAATGGAAGAAAGCATGTTGCAGATTTGTGTTCTACTTTTCATGTTTTTGATCCCTTTCCATGGAGATATCATCTAGGTCTAACTGAAAATAGATTATATTGATTTTATGATGTGGAAATAATATCCTAGATAAGGGAGATGTTGATCCTTTAGTCGTTGATGAGTTTCCAAAATATTCTTTTTTAGATAAGGCACACACTCCTTTTATATCTTATCTAGGATATCATAATTAGCAGTATCGAGGGGGAAAACATGGCGTGGTTATTGTTTCTAGATAACTCTCTACAAATTTAAATTTTTTCCTCCTTCCCATTAGACTTATATACCTCCATACTATAATGATGAGGACTAACTTTGTAATGAAAATCATCTACTTTCTCTTAGATAAAAGAGTTTAAAGACCCTTGTGGTGTTGAGAATCTATCTATAATGGCCTCAAAGATACTAGAATTGATATGATAAGGAACAAAGACCATGTATTGGATCATGGTCAGAATACACCGACCTGCCTTTTGGGATTTTTCATTGGTATAAGGATATTGTATAATGGTTTCCAAAACATGTATATAACGATATAGTGATGTTAGATTATGAGCCTACTTCTAAAAAATCAGAAATAATTAAAGGATATGTCTCGATATTTCTTGGAATATGGGAATATCCTAAGGAATTTTACCCTCTCAGATTGTGGGACTTTTTAATGACTGGAGTATGAGCCTGATCTGGACCCGTATGGATATGATTTTGTTATCCCATGTAAGGGGTACGATCCTACCCTGAGGTGTGCCATGATATCACCTGGTGGGACCCTATTGGATCAGGAATATGATCTAGGTATGAATATGAATTCTCCATCAGAGTCTATTGACAAACCTTAAGAATGGGAGAAGGATTATGAGCCTCCACTTGTATTTCCTTAGAATGATGTTGGCATAATCGTTCATCTATGGAAGAAGTAATATGCATATGATATATGTGATCTTTCGGAATATGAAAGGAAGATTCATAGATATGAATGTGGGAATGTCCTAAGGCTTGTTCCATTCTCATTTATTTAGCCACAGCCAGAACGGGGATATGTTCCCCACCTAGGGCCTTTAGAGTATGCTGATGATCTTATTCAACAAGAATATAAGCATGTCCCAAGGAATGTTCCCCACTAGAGTTGTGAGCCCCATCCAGAGTGAAGATATGAGCCCAATATTGGGAATTTGGAATATGCCTCCAATATTATTTTATAGGCCTATTCCCCTATCTTGAGGTATGTTCTTATCTCACTGGGTGATACCTTATTGGAATTGAATTATGATACTCATCTGATGCCTCTTCATTTATAGGAATACGTCAATAATCATCTCAAGAGGGATAATGAGTGTGCAGTTTCACTAGTACATCCACTTGTTCACGTTTATTAGAGTGTTGAGCTATCAGGGATTTATAGATGTGAGTTTTCAAATCTCCCTTCATTAGAAATAGTGCAGGAATATGATGGTGCAATTGTTCGTGTATTGATGAAATATATTTGAATTTTATAAAACTGTGGGAGGGAATATAAGCCTATAATTTCTCCATCACCATTATATAATTGAATATTTATTCTATTGAAGTGGGGATATGTTCTCAAATCATTCCTCCTGGAACCACTGAAATATGTTGATGGGAATCGCACATATGGGTAAGAGTATGATCCTTCCCAATTCCCTTTGCAAGGGTATTCCCACAAATATGTTCTTAATGAGTAGGGATATGTGCATGCTTGCTGGTTCCTAACTGAATATTCGGGTATTTATCATCGGCATGAGTAAAAAAATGAGCCCTCTACTAGATATCCAATTTATTATTCCTCTAATGAGTCATTTGTGTATCCCATAAATGGGAATCAAATGCATCAGTGTGTAAAAAGGTATTATTAGCAGGCAGCTAATGGGTTCTAGTGGGATGGTGTTAGTGATAGTAATTGATAGGTCCCCTCCTCAGTGTCACCTAAAGATAAATGGAGCCATATTTGGCCACTTGGTCCACCTTCATCAGATATAAATGGTGGTGGTTCTCATGCTCTAGTTAAAAGCTCTGAAAATATTTGGTAATAACTACAAGGGTATTGGATTAGTAGTAGCCTTTACCAAGAAATGTGGGCTCGCTGGTCATCATTCATAGAGAACTTCATGTGAATCAACTATGTCTAGGCTCATACAGTATTGGTGGTATTCCTAGACCATTGAGGTTTTCACTTGTCATTGGACTATTCATTCCGGTGAGATCATATTGTGACCCAAAAAGGTCGAAGTTGTGGAGGATTTTATGGATTGAATGTTGGACGATAACGACATTGTCTAAAATTGAGCTATAGGGGGTATTATCTGCAATTACATAGAGGACAATGAAAAGTGTTACTGATTATTTCACTACAATTTCCATAATATGCTCAATCAGTTAAACATGTTTAACTCATTTTTTCATTTATTCCCAATTCATCCATTTTATTCATTTGGACCTGTTAAAATGAGAAAAGGCCTATGAGAACCCTAGTTATAGAAAATCACTTGTGAGATTGTCTCAGTCTTATACTTTTTTATATATAGTATTTTTAAAAGAATGTGTCCTATCACATTATACCAAAATAATTCTATTGTTATAGAGATTAATGTCATGTTTATCATTCTGTTTTCATATAAGGGGAAATGAAATGGATCTATGGATAATAACCAAGAAGTTTTTCATTATAGAGATTCACGCTGGGTTCACCATTTTTATTTTCATATGGGGGAGAATGATATGTCATGATTGATAATAACTAATAACATTATCATTGGATAGATTCATGTCAGATTCATCATTTTTTATTCTCTTTTTTGAGGATTCTAATGGGTTTCACTCAATGGTTTACCATTTTCACTTTTCCTAGAAAATCCCAATGCTTCTCCCATCTACATCTAGGTACATACATTCTTTGCAAAGGCCTTAGGTCATCGGGGTTTTTAGGGATAGTGAATCATGGGGACATTTGATGGTTTTGAGGATTAGATGTTGGGCTCATCTTACACTTTTGGGGGGAATTGCTGCCTACCCCAAGACTCTCTTATTTATTTAATATACATTCATGAATCTCTTCCTAATCTCGATATATGACCGGTTACCCTGAAATTATGACTCATTGGATTATTCTTTCATTAGTCAAACAAAATGAGTCTCATTTATGAACTAAGGGGTGTGCGGTCACATTTGTGAATCAATCTTCATGTATCAGAGTTTCTTAATTAATTTCCATAATGGTGAATAGATTCTTCATGTGGTAAGGCCATATGAAAAAATTCATCAGAATGCGGTGTCAAGAAAGACGGTGGTGAATACTCCGAGGAGGGTATTGAACCATTATGGTGTGTCCTGCATATATTGGTTATCATAGGAATCAAAACCCATGCAGTTCATTAATCCCATGTAGTTTAGTGTGATATGTATGAAACATATCTGATGATATTGAGACACAAATTTTTTGATCTTGGATCTTAAGGATACATCGTATATATTCATGATATGGAATGAATAATAGTCATCATAGTTCAATCATTCACATGGTACTGGTCGAATGGTATATTACCTTGTATGAGGGGTGTTCATACCATACCACAACACTAGGATTACATACTTGGATCACCCTAATTAGTGTATATTCATGGTGCCTAATGAGGTGTTCGTTGCATCTCTCTATTCCCATGTGAGCTTTGATCAATGTGAGAAAAAAGTGGTAGTATATTACCAGCCTCATTGAATATAGATATTGGACATGTGTACAGGGAAAGTTCATGACATGTTTGGGATAGAGTGCGATCCTTGAGAAGGTGTTCTATGTGTCCTATGTTCGGATGGAATCCAAGTCATCATATCCCATCTTATTTCTCAATAAGTTGACGGAGGAGGTTTAGTAATCATCTCATAGGGGTGAATGTGTCCTGGTGGTTAAAATATCATCTATATGATACTTTCATCAAAGTGGGTGTTTATTAAGGCTCAAACCATAGAATTGAATCCTATGTTTCGATGTTATGGAGGGAATCAGAGTTCTCATAGTTCAATTTATATCAGGGCATACACACCGAGGGTTCCCTATTGACTGGGTATTACACTATTAAGTTTTCCTTGTACCCCTGGGTGTTTAGGGAAGATGAAATGATATGTAAAACTCTCTAATACCTTCTGATCTATACAAATTCTGAGAATGAATGGTTAGAATGTGATCAATGTCATCATAATGGATAAAGGGAGTAGATATTGGGTTCTCCCGATATGATCAATATGGAGATTGAATGTTGAATATGTGGCCTATGTATCCTAAATATGTATGGAACTATAGTCTCTATATTTCCCCCAGATGGGGATTACACTTTGAGTTTGTTCTTTTGATTGGGGAATACAAACTGATGTTTCCATATTGATCGAGGCTTAAAAACAATTGACATACAGTGTTATGATGTCCTGGGATTCCATTACAGCATGGCCAGAGGGTGCTACATGACCCAGTTGGCTTGTCCTGGCATCCATCGGATGAACCATTTAGCCTTTCTTGTAAGCCATTGTATGACTAGTCTTGACACATATGGGGGTGTCACAAGAGTTAGGGTGACATGGTATGATGGATACCATGCTTCTTGGATAACATCCCTAGATTCCATCATGATAACTGGATGTTATGTATGGAGGGTGTCATGGTTCTCAATTGGATTTCTCAGAGGATGTCGTAAGAGAATGGTTTTCATGCCTAGATGAAACAAAGAGACTTAGATTATATGATAAAACATCATTATATGAGTCAGGGGGATGTATTTGAAGGAAGTCAAAAGGAATAAGTAATAGACTAAAAATATTTTGAGAGACTAAGGTGGTGTGACCATGGGGACCATTTGACTTTCTTTCACATGTCTGGAATATTCTTCATGTCCAAAATTTCATTTTAAAGGAATATCAGGAGATCATGGGGACATGTCCTAGCACCATTTCATGTCCTTGTATGACTAACGTGAAGTGAATTAGAGAATATGATAATGTATTTCGTTTTACTCTTCCACTTTTGATCTTGATTCTAGACCTTGTATTTAGAATTTCTTTGTTTTTTCAGTATCAATTTATTTTGATTCGCGTGTGATCTAGAAGATATGTAGTATATTATTAACATGCCTTCCTAGCACCCCTTTGTGTGATATAAGAATGATCACGTGAAGTACCTTATGTATGGATCATGAATGCTAGAACTATTCACCGGTATATTACATGATAAAAGAAAAAAAGGTCATAAGATCTCCCATTATGATAAGTAGACTATAAACATAGAGTCTATAAGCCATGATTTTAATCCTCTAGAGTCCAATACTTCAACACACTAAGAGTCAAACCCATTCTTCATGTTGGGTTGTAGAGTTTATTCACATCTCCACACTGGTTGTTTAGATCATTGGGCATTTTATTTAGCACTATTCTAGGATGGAGTCATTGAAGGCCCCTAGATCAATGTGTATTCATGAGTATCTGATACGGACCACCATGTTGGTGTTTCCAAATTTTTAGAAAAAACTAGTTCCTCTTATGAACCCTTCAATTATTAGATTAATTCTAATTAATGGGGATTTTTTGATCTCTAAGATGTGTTGAAGGACTTATTTATTGTCATTTAGAAATATACCAGGGTTGTTGTAAGATCCCAATTCCCATTGAAATGTGTCCACGAGATTCTTGATGACTTTTCTGGGACATTCCATGGGACATGGATGGTTTTTGCAGGGGTCTCAGGGGACTATGGTGCAGACCACCTAGGCATGTTACATGTCTTTCATTCACCGTGATAGCTCTCAACCACTCCCATTTATTCCCTTTTTTATATTTGATAATGATCAGGGATTATGTGATTATTCATGAGTAATTTATACGATATTTACTTGATTTTTGGATGATGACTCGTATGACCTAGACTAGTCATATGATTTTGTGTGAACATGTTGTGGACAAATCTATCCATTTTTTATTAGAGAAAAAAGTGTGAAGTGCAGATTTTTCCGAAAATACCTGAGGACTTCTATGTGTTGCGGCTGAAAAGCTAAAGGGTTTTTTTTCAGATGAGGTTGACATGTCATCAAGGTCTTCTGATTTCTTATGGACCACCATAGGTTTTTCTCATGACTTTAATTTACCACTAGTACCTCTCGCCCCTTCCTATGTCTCTCTTTTGATTCGATTTACAAATTTTCATGGGTTATTATGATTTTACTTGGATATCATCAATAAAATTTATTATTTTAAATGATGATTTGGAACATTCATTTTACAACCACTGGGGGTCTCGACCTTTGGATATGATTCCACCATATTTTTTTGAGGAATTTCATATGGTTTTTTTGGTATTTCTCAATTAAAAACCATGAGACTTAGGGGAGTTCATTTAATTGTCACCATGCCATAATTGGTTTTCTGGGTAGCATTCGTGAGAGTAGGAGTGGACCCATGGGATTTGTAGTAGGTTATGCATTGTGTGTGGTGTCTTCTTGTGGAATTGAAATGGTAATGAAATCATGATTCCTTTTGTGGATCATGCGATCCACAAGACTTGGTTCAAATTCATTTTATAGGGAAAGTAATACCCATATTCAGGTATTTATTCCCCTTTGATTTTTTTGCTGATTCTTATTTTGGAGGCATCAGAAGAATTTTTACAACGTTTTGAAAGGAATAACATTTTTTAACATATAAGGACTAAAAATATTTCTCTAAAATCTTGACATTTTTTTATGTGAATCTTCCATCATATGTTTGCTTTATTATTTCTCAAAAAAAAATGATTTTCTAAATATTCTATGGATTTCTATTTTAAATTTTACTAAAACAAAAGCATATTATCTAATGATTTTAATGACAGGTCTAAATGATCATTTAATGTTGTTTTATATATATGAAAAAATAATTTATGTATTGTTATGATGCAATGGGGATATGATCTTTTAATACCATCAAATTTTATTCACTTGATGTATTTTGATGATGATGATTTAATGATGGTTATATGCAGCATGTTTCATTCAAAGATGATAATTATGTTATAATTAAACCTTTATGATCACCAGTTATTTGAAAGATGTTATGCTACGATGGAATGGGGAAATTTTTATGAAACCTATTTCTATTCAATGAGTTATGATATGATGATTTGATGCATTTTTGATGTTCATCACAATTACAATAGTACTATTTTTATTATATAATTGGTTGGCAAAGAATTATATATCCTTCCAATTTATTTAGTATTTTATAATAGATTTTTCAAACTCCCAAGTGATGAAATTTCTAATAAACCCTTATTAGATGTTAGTATTATCTAGAGGAAAGTTAATCCAAAGAGAATGTTGCAAATAACCATGTATGAATTTCATTTATGGTACCTAGTCTATAATTATATTTTGGTGGTGCAATTTTTGTATGGAAGTGATTTAATATTCTTATATATATTCTAAAAACCTATATATTATGCCTATGATCTGTTTTCATGGGTCATAATTTTTTAATGAAAATTATACACACTTATTTATTCTATCATTTTATGGAAAATAATTTCTATGATATATGATTAATTATTTGTGAATGATCACGTATGATTATCAAAAGTCATGATAATATTATCATACACTTATACTTATCTTATATTCACATAAGATCATTGATTGGTATCTCTAATGTTTACCCTTACGAGGAATTTGATCTCACCCTTTAATTTTTCATCTTTCTACATGTTATAACGAGGTATTTTATGTATGGTATGTCTAATAAGTTTACTATGTGATAATATATTTATTAGATACCTTTAAGATCCTTCATGAAATTATATTATTATGTATCTATTCTACAAAGACAATTTTTTTGATCTTTTAGAGTATATCATTATGATATTTATTGAACAATTATTTAAAATGATTCAACATTATTGTATTAAATTTCCAAGCCACCTCAACTGGTATCATAGTAGGAATTGGTGACTTTTCGAGATTATGGTTAGAGAAATTTTATAAAAACCGTATGGATATTTTTGAGTATATGATAAAATCAAAATGATATTATAATGGACGTATTATGTGATTTTTCTAATTTTTTAATCCTTGTATGAATATTATAAAGAGAATGTGAATATGAAAACAATCAACAAGGGGTAACAACTACGAATGTGGGTGATTGGTTATTTACTCGATCTTCACCAGCTTTGATGAGTGCACCTAAATCCACAGTCATGGGAAATATTCTTATGTTAATTTACATTTTCACCATGAACCATTATTAATAATTTTACTAGATGATGACCATGAATTACCAATGTTAAAAATAAGGCTTCATAGACTAACAAGATTGTTTCATGGTTTTTTAATCTTATGAATGATTTCTCATAAGGGAAGGAATACTCTATAGGATTATTATTGATCACACATATCTTTTTTGTATTATTCAATTGATGTAACTATGAGGAATCATAAAAATGATGAATTTAATGGGTAGTAAAATTATTTTCCTCACAAAAAAACCTAATTAAATTGGAGTTGTGATACAAAATATTATGGTTATGATCAACAAACTCTCTCATGTTATCAGTGGTAATCACTTTAATTATAGAAATTTATTGAGGATGGAACAACTCACTATTTAGTTCATTATGAAGAAACATACACCATCATTAATTTATTTCTCTAGTAATCTAATTGTAAAGAAATTTATCATAACCACTAAAAAATTTGTTCAATATTTTTTGGAAAACTAATATATTTTCATAGATCTAAATCTTTTGTAAGGTGGTGCAAATTGATGTTGGACTCTTATCAAGAATATGAGGCATGGGGAATCAATTTACTCCATTAAATGGGAAATGTTTAATAAGAAGTTTTTTACAATATATATTCCCCAAAATCATCAATCGAATATATATAGGGTCATTGTAGAATTGAAATGGAAAGATGATGAATCTGTAAGCACCATGGAGGTTAAATATATGAGATATGAAATGTATTATTTGGGTTTTATCAATATTTGTGAATAAAAATTTGAATGATTCTTTAGTGGACTATGAAAAAGTATTTAAAATCCATTAGATTCAATAGAATTTTAAATACATTAAGAAATTGATTTATTTTATCTCAATCTATAATTTTGAATTTGATACTCTCAATGTTCAAGTGGGTTTGGAGAGAAAAATAGAAAGATTGAATTTTTTGGAAAATATATTAATAAAACCCCTGAAGTAATGAAAATTAACATTACATTGTATCAAATGTGTCAAAGAAATAATAGAAGAAATTTTCATATGAGGACTATTATATTTTTTATGTTTGGAAAATAAGCACATTATGTAAAATAATTATATAGTGATTTGAATAGGTTATTCAGTAAAAGTAATGGTAAAATGATCAACTAAATTTAAAACCTCCACTCTAAATCAATAAATGAAATTAATATAAAAATTATTCCAATTAGTAGATGAATATAAGGGTTAATCATGAAAACAAAAATCTATCACCTATTTTTCCAAGAGATATAAGGATAAATCATGTGATCACAACCACTGATGTGTGTAATATGAATGAGGTGGTGAAATGTACTATTAACAACCACTCTAGAACAGAATTGTTGTATTTGATTTTGAATAAACCCACACATTTACTTACAAATAATTTGAAAATTGTATCACATCACCTCGTTAATGATAAGATGTTGAGTTATCAATATTATGTCCTAATGTTATAACGACTATATCTAGTGGTTATATATCCTATTATAGATGTTTAATGGAATGTACCTGAATAAAATCTTATAATACTTCCACTAGTTGAATATGATTTTATTTAGGGAATGGATTAGGTCCCTCTTTATATATCCCATATCAATTTTCGGAGAATGAAAGTTACATTCCATTTAAAAAATCAACCAATGAATTTCATCTATTCCTATATTAATATGAATTCCTAATGGATGTTACATACATGAAGGGGTCTTACTAAATTTTCATGAGGGATATTTATCTCAAATGGTTTGGGAGAGTGTAGACATCAAATATATTGTTATTGTTTAGGATTATTTTGTTTTATTTCCTGATGAATTTCCAAGTATTTAACTAAACCATATTGTTTAGTTTTCAATAGAACTCAGACATAGTTCAATACATATTTCAAATACTCAAAATATAGTGGATGAGATGTAGTTTTATGAATAAAGAATAAAATACAAGAGAATCCTAATAAGGGATTAATACACACTAATGTGTCTGTATGAGGTGAAACTCTTTTTTTAGAATAAATTTGGTTCATTGAAACTTTTAATTGATTATCTGGAACATAACAAGATCAGTATCAATAAAACTTATCTTATACCCCATACCAAGGATCATTTTTTACAATTAATATGATCATAGTATTTTTCAAAAATTGATATTTGATCTAGATATAATCAATTAGGAGTTAGGAAGGTAGATATACCCAAGAATGCCTTCCATATAGGGTATGGTCATTATGATTTTATATTTATACCATTGGACATACCAATGATCCTCCAATCTTCATCGACATAAATAACATATTCTTCATAGATTGTGTCCATCAATTTGTGGCAGTTTTTATGAATGGTATTATTATACATTAAAATTCCAAGGAAAAAAAATGTAGAAAAATTTACAATTTTGATAAAAAAAAACCCATGGAATGAAAAATTGAATGCTAAATTCAGTAAGAGTGACTTTTGGTTTTAAAAGCTTCATAATGGGTTAATGTAAGCCCATGTTATGGTATATCGTTGGATCCTTAAAAGATGGATGTTATTGATTAATGGCCTAGAACAACTATAGTAACTAATATCTACTTTTACAGTGGTTAGATGGATACAACTAATTAATTATTAGGTATTCTTCATGGATATAAAATTCAGTAAATAAGATGACTTGGGGGAGAGACAAGATTAATTTGATTGATAAATGTGTGAAAAATTTAAACGATCTGTCATTTTTTAGGACATCTATAATTACACTATACATTAGTAGATAAAGGTTTTCATATCTTTTTTGAGGCATTTAACATGGTATTGGGATAAATCATCATAAAAAATTAAACGGTGATATCTTATGCCTCAAGACAACTGAAAATTACTGAGAAAATAACCTGAATTGTGATTTGGAGTTGGATGCAAAACATTCTGCACTAAAAATATGAAGTAAATATCATTATAGTGAATAGGGTGATATATATTGATTATAGAATAATTAATTATATATTAATTTGAAAAGAGTTGAATTTATGCGACATAATATGGTTTTCAGTGATAAAATATTACAACTTCTCAATACATTACAACCCGGGGTAAGAAAAAAAGGTGGATGATGATTTATGTCCAAAAGACCAATCTATTTTTTCCATAATATGTCTTTAGAAAGATCCAATATTGATGGATATAAATAATTTGTATCTTGAAATTGATAGGAAATGGGCCAGATCATATATTTCTCAAATTAATATTCATCCATCCAACCATGTGAGTATTAAAGCTTCAGAGAAGGCAAATGTGTAACTACATTAAAATCTGTAAATTTTAGTAAATTCAACAATTATTATGATGGAATGATAAGGTTTTTGAAAAACATAATGAGTCACATTAATACTAGAATTTATAGAGTGGTTAGATGAATCTCGTAGTTCGTCATTCTCTTTTAATCCTATAAGTTTGAAGATGTATTGAGATCTAAAAGATAATTTATTCGTGCATAAAATGAAAAGGTATATTGTATAGTATGTATCTCGAGGCCTAGTATTTTAATAAATTATGGTAGAAAGAAAAAAAAATATATATATATATATGTGGATGTTACAACCATTATATATACTAGAATGGAAAAGGGTAATAATTACAATGTATTTCATCACTGGACTCTAAAAAAATATAAAGCGGATAATGTTATTGGGGTTGTAGTTGATCAACTAATGAAATTAAATAATTTCATTACCATTATAGTATAGTTTTCCTTTGATAATATTTCAAATATGTACATTAATAATGTGGTAATTTTTTATATAGTACCACATTCTAATGTATTTTATTTGTATATGAGGTTTACCTCGATGTTTTGGAGAATTCATGGGAATGCTTTGAATGCAGAGTTATACTTTAACACTGTATATCTTCCTTAGATTTATGTTTAGTCAAATTTGACTATACTAACCCTATAAAATTTATTTACATATTTCTATATGGATTATAAAGTTACTCTACATTAACACCATCCATTAGTATACATTTTATAAAATATTATATTTTGCTGAAGGATAAAAATGGTTCCATATTAATCCCTCTATAGAAGGAACTGAAGAGAATTAATTTTATGAGATAAATATAGATAAAATATTTTATTTACACCTAACAAACTAAGGAAATGGAAGAGAATGTTTGAGCAATTTAACATTATAACATTCTAGCTGATAGTTGAATAAAAACATTATGTTGTCAATTGTCATTATGATCTTGAGTTCAAAGTAAGTAACTCAGTATTCTTCTAAATATATAATTGCATTAAGGTTATAAGATTTGGAAATCATGGATAATTAATCCTTATATATATTATTATTAGTTAAATTCTTTATTATGTCAATATGGGTTTGTATCACTTTTTGCTTCCACTGAGCCTTTATCAATTTTAGGACGTGGTCCATGTTTCTCTTTTGAGAAATTACATACACGATTATTTACACATACAGATATTATAGGTCATACCATGGTAGAATAACCTCATTTATATGGAATAACTAGTGTAAAATCTATATAAAATATGTAAAATGTTCTAAAATAAGAGAATTTTCTTGTTCATTTTTTTTTGTAGAAAACAAATATTTTAGAAAACTTTGTGGGAACAAAACTATGTGATAAGGTAGGATTATCCACATTTTATTGTATCATAGTGATATAATTTTGAGATTGGAAATATTGTAAGGAAATATAATGTAACATTACAATATTTTATGATAGTTTTGTTTTAAAATAAATTTTTTTCTTTGATATTTTTTTTCACACAATACAAATCTTAAATGGACTACGACACACTATTAAAATATTATTATTTAACATAAAAGTTTTCTCCATGATTTTAGATTAGAGGGTATTAATAAGAAATAATAAATAATGAAAAAATAGTATATAAATAGTATAAAATGTATTCATTGGTTATCAATTGCTTACAAATTATTTAAAATGCATTTGAATCAAAATAGTGATGTTTTTTTTGAAAAACACTTTTTATATGTACATTGTGATCTTACCTTCTTAAATTAAATTAATCACATTGGATGAAATATTTTAATGAAATTGATAAATTATATATATAAAAAATTAATTAACATTAATTTAATATATTTTACTAGGTAGTGAATGAAAAAAATTTATTATTATATTTAAGAAATTTGTTTCCCAAAAACAATATTTTCGTTATGTATTGCGCAGTAATTTTTAATTGAAAACTACCAAATATTAAAATTGATTCTCAATAAATGGATTATATATTTTTAATTATGATTATTAATATAATTTTATATAGTCAACATTTTTTTTGAATTAATTGTAAAAAATTATAAAATTTTGTTATCATGGTTTGTGTTACAAAGTGTTTAACATGCCTTAACGTTGAGAATAAGTCTTGAAATATCATATAAACATTCAATAATATGATTTTCGATTTAATTATTACCTTATTCATCCAATTATTTATTTTTTGAAATTTTAGAGCCCCTTTACATGAGTAATACATTTTTTATTTTAATCTTTTGAATAACTCAATGTGTGTCCATTCCCTACCATATAAAAGGATATCATTGCTTATCTCTTCCAGATACTTCGTGACTCCTCTATCATAGACAAAAAATAGCATAATACCTTACCAAACTACCTACCCATTTTATATAAGTCATTTATTAATCATAATAGCATCTTTATAAGGTAGAGGTTGAAAAACCAAGGTGGTTTCTCAATGAAGAGGAATAAATATTAATCATGTAGTTTCAATTTTATTTCTTCTTATAAAATATATAAATATATGGAAACCACAATAAATTATTAAATTAAATATCTAAAATATAAATAATTTTAATTATGGTTTTGTTCAACTATTTTCCACCTCTTTTCCATCATATGAGAAGTGAAAGTACCACCCATGCCTATGTGTAAACTATCACCTGCGCATAAGGATATGATTTATTTTCCATTACCCCTTACAAAACTAATAATTATAATGGAAATAATATTATTATATGATATTTATTACACAATTATTATTATATAAATATGATAATTCATATTCTCTCTTACTTTACTATTTATAGGAAAATGATAATGTCGCTCATGCGTAAATGTCATCAACTTCCTCCACACGGCAATGTGATTAATTTTTCATCAATAAATTTACAGTATTATTATAAAGGTGTATTTTATGAATAAATATAATAAAAATTTTAATATTAATTTTTAATATATAATTAAGTCATTACCAAGGATAAATTATTGACACCATCGATCCAAAATATACTGGGAAAGTGGACTAATTTTCAGATGAATGTTCATTTTAATGATATTTTTTTTATAAAAAGGAAAATGGAAATTATAACAGAATAATGCATAATATTTTATAAATTATTATGGTTTTGGAATATTTTTATAATAAATATATAATTATTATATATTAAATTTGAACCCTTGTAAAGCAAGATAAGACTTGAGGTAATGTTTTTATGTTATAATCTGATGTATTTTTGGGATTTTCTAAAAAAATTTATTTTGAGGGAATATATATATATATATATATATTATACTTTATACCATATATATTTTATTATCATCATTCTATTCCTATAATTTTAATGTATTATAACCATTTTCCCATATTTGTTACATAAAACGAACAAGAAATTATTTTCAATGAAGAGTTTTTGTTATTTCATATTTGGTAAAAAAACATTTTATTCCATGTCCTTGATCCTAAAAATTTACATATTAACGTTTTCATAAATTCTAGATATTTTTGAAAACTTTCATTTTAACTTCCTTGGAATTTGTTTACAAAGCTATAAAAAGGATACTTTTTATACATTTTTTTCAACGTTTTTTTTCAATTTTTACAAAGGTGTGAAATGAATGATTTATTTAAACATAATTGAAATAAATATATTTTTCCACTATCATTATAGTTTTTTGATTTTGATATTTTTAATAAGTTTTTTTAGGGGTTTAAAAACACATTATCTCAATATTCTAGAATGTTTTGTTAAAATGATACCAAAGAAAAATGAAATTTTCGCATGATCTAAAAGAAAGATTTTAATGAAATTTTAT
Organism: Viscum album; assembly: GCA_963277665.1. Classification (NCBI taxonomy): domain Eukaryota; kingdom Viridiplantae; phylum Streptophyta; class Magnoliopsida; order Santalales; family Viscaceae; genus Viscum; species Viscum album. Next base: position 1,911,867,513 of record OY728137.1, read on the forward strand.
TGTTATTTTAAATTTATTTCATAATCATTTAATTATTTTTAAGATTCACTTGGTATATGAACAGATGATATTTTCCACTTGCCTCCTCAATATGTTATTTTATATGGATGATTTAAAGATGATTTTTAATACCAATTCTTTCCCAAGGGCTAATTAGGGTATTATAAAACCATTATGAATTTTTTACCTTAATATGGATTATGCTATGGTGGAATGATGAAGTTTTTATAAAACACAAGTCTTATCCAAGGGTTGTTAAAAGATGATATAATGAATTTTTTGTTAACTTCTGAAACACATTTGTATGGTTCTCATGATGTTAGAGGAAGTAATGGAATTATATATCTCTCCAATGCATTAGGTAATGAATATGATGTTGAGAAAATCTAATGGTATGAAGTAGTTAACAAAATCATAATAGATGAAAGATTTATCTAGATTAAAGTTACTCATATGTTTTAAATGATTTAGAAAGTTTTTAGAGAGATGTAATTTGATAAATAATGAAAGCCTTGATAGTGGATATTCATTATGGATGTGATTTTTTTATACTCATGGGGATTAAAAAATACTAGGTCTTATGATTATGATATGATATCATGTATCATGATTGATTATTTATGATTCCACACACTTATGAATGATTTATTCTTTTATGAATAATTTTTATAGGATTATTAAATATTAATGATCTTTGACTGATTCTATATGATTATCTTATGTTGTTATAATTTTATCATACCATTATGCATATCATATTTAAAAATATGAAAATTTATTGACATAAACTGACCAATTCTTATGTCTTCATTCCCAAAGATATGAAATATTGTTTTAAATAGAGTTTTTTCTAAGATGTTTACGTTGTGAGAAAATCTTTGTAGGAGATGTTGAAGATCGTTTAAGAAATAATATGATCATATATCTAGCCTCATAATTCACTAAACCGTTATAGTCCCCATGAATATATTATTATGAAATTTATTGAATATTTATATAAAATAATTCAATATTAATGTATGGAAATATCACATCACCTCATCTTTGGAGAACATTATGGATATTTAATAAATATTTTGTAGTTTATTTTTCAGATTTTTTATTACATATCTCATCTCCATAGGTCACTAGAAATATATATTTTTGAGTTTTTATTTCTATATATTAATGTTAAAAAATATATAATAGTACTTTTATGGGACATCAGTTACATTAGATAGAATTATAGAAAGTTTAAGTTAATTTGGGGGGCTAGTTTAGAGAATCTATGTGGAAATAGAAAATAAATAACAATGATTGAAACCATAAAATTCTAAATAAAGGATAACCATTATATTTATTAGTAATTATTTTTAATGGCTATGTTTTTTTATATATCAATATTAAATTTTTTTAATATCATCTCTAAAATATAATTATTTTATACACATCTCAGAGTAGGAGGAAACATTCTCGCAATTTATATGAGGGAAAATATAAGGATTTTTCAAATCAGATGCCTAAAATGATGGGAGTGGGAGTTTAGAAACTCAGGTAGGTACATGAAAAAATATATAATGATATTAAAAATAACATAAATCATTTTCGATGATCTTATAATATTAATAGAAAACTATTTCAAGATGTTTTTTCTACAATAAAGGCCCCCCACCTTCAACAGACCCACTCCCCAGCTTAATTGTGGATAATTTATTATTTCTATTGTGAAGATATTCTCAATACCATGTCAAAATCATATAGTTTTTCCTTTAAATTTTTTTTGAAGAATAGATTATAAACTTATTCTTATATTTTAAATAAACCCTTTATAATGGAATTTCTAAAACAAATTCTATATATATTATAATAAATTAATTAAAATCAATAGTATTGATGTTTTATAAAATATGTTTTATGAAAGGTTTATAAAAAATATAATGAAACTTTCCATAAATAAATAAATATATAGTATAAACATTGAACCTTTTAAAATTATTTATATAAATCTTATTTCATAAAACAAATGTTTTCCTATAACAAGGAATCATAGATCAGTAATATATGATTCTCTATCAACATAAAATTTTAAGGACCATAATCACACCATATTAGGTAAGAATTAATTAAAAAAAAATTTATTTACTAAAATCCACCCAATTAGATGCCTGAGGTTAAAAACTCAGTATAGGATACCACGATTGCTCATTTGTAAAATTATTTCAAACATACTTTAAAGTATCATATGTTGACTTATATTTGATAATATTCCTCCTCCTTTATTATATATTCTATTTTTAATAATTTATTCAATGCTCATATTCCACATTATTCGAAGTTTCCATCAACTAATATTTGTGAACACATTTTTCACAATACAGGATCATTGCTAGATCATATAATTTTCACATTTTTTCATCCATCAAAAGAATAAAACTATGATACATTTTTATCATAGGTTTTATTTATTCCATTTATGAAATATTTATGTGAGGTGAAACTCCCTTTTTTAGTGTTTTTTCTATTCTTTATGTTATCCCTCTTTCTAACCCATAATTGAGGTCGATATTGGATAATGTGTCAACTAACCATATAGGGTGGATGGTCTAGTAACATTACCTATAGGTATTCAGGTTTATATCATGTGTTTTTTTGTTGAAAAATCAAAATTCTCTCGGTCACCTCTTAAATTTGAATATATTTAAATAGATTTATAAATAGTTGAGTTAGTTGATTCTTTATCATCAAATATTATCACTGGTAGTTTTCCACCACAAATAAAACCACCCCTTTTTTCTGTGCATGGAATATATTCAATGACCATTACACCATGGTTTAAAAATATATAACACCCCTTGGGTGGTTTTTTAAATACAATGAATCTATTTCTATTATTATGTAAATGAATCTTTTTTATGCGGGTTTGTGATTACAACTATAAATAAGATATCAAAATGAATTAAAAAAGGTAAATGGTGAGTCCATATGACCTGGACACTTATTTTTTCTTACTTTTTTTCATGAATATATACATATAAATGAAATTATTTCATGGATTATGTTAATTGATAATTTAAATTGATAGTTAGCTAACCCATGACCATTCACAATGTTTATCCTTGGGAAATATTTCGATTTTGATCAAAATTATTTGAATGGGATCATGGGACATAGTGAATTGAATGAATTATGAATTTAGTTATGTTTTTTCAGGGATGATTCAAAGATTAATTCATGGAAAACATTGGACATGATCATAAGGATTATTATTTCATCTAATTATGTGTGTAATACTTGTATTCTAATATGGACTACCTTGGATGTTATTATAGAAAAAAATAATATTATGTTCTTACATGAGATACACATAGGTACTATCATGGAATTCATTGGATGAGAACACAAGGAAAATGAAATTATATTATGCTGTAAATATACATATATTCTTTATATTGAATTAATTTGGGGTAATTGGATCATTAAATAGTTATATGATCCATATTCCATGTCAAATTACATGCTTTTATTCATTAAACTTCATAAGAACAAAATATTTTAAATATTCATTGGTTTAACTTCAACTACTATGTATATAATTACATGGATCTTATTGAATCCTTAAATAATTATAATTATTTATACACACCTTATTTATGTTACTCAAGTTCCAATACAAAAATAATTTTTTTAAATAATCATGAAGATTATTACTTTGGATAAAGAATATAGTATCATAGAGGTATCCCATAAGAACCATGTGCTAGTTGGAGTGTTGTTAATTTCATTTACTTATTTACTTATTAACTACAGACTAATTGATTATATATTCACAGAATGGATGGTATTAGACATCATTGGTGGTGTCCTATTGAGTTATAATGTCACCATGTTTGAGGATTTTTTTGTACCCAAATAGACATCATGCATGTAGGTAGGGGAAGATACTTTCCCATATATAGCTACCTGATTTTTATAGTATAAATATGTATTGGAGTATAAGACCAAGCTAGTGAATTTGGTTATATTGGATTTTATATTTTTTTATTTTTTTTCTCACATTTTAATATAATTTACATTTCTTTACATACATTCATGTTCCCTTATTCCCCATTTTTGTATATCATAATGAAACCAAAAAATAATCATTTGAATATAAAAATAACTACCATCTTATTGATTATTATTGTATCTGGATGATTTACATCCACATTACTTCCCACTATTAACTTTACAATAATTATTTATTATTTTCCATTGTACCACTTTGATGGAGAGGTTATAGTCTCTACACAATACAATCATAGATAATATTTGTTAATCAGTAATCTTTAGTGTTTGGAGAGGTGTGATAGATTCCATGTGGCATATTGGTCATGTCACTTATCTTTAAACCTAGACCGAGATGTCAAAAAAGTTATATCATTGTTCTGTTTTACATAACATATTAATTGGTGATTTTGTATAAAAGAATATGACTAGTTCGAAATTGGTAATGAGTTGGTTCATAGATGAAACTAACCCACATATATGAAAAATTAAAAGTTTCAGATGATGTAAAATTTTGTTTAATTTGTCTCACATTAATGTTGAACTATTTTCACAATAGGATGAAGTAATAAATTCTTATTCTGATATGATTATAGATATTTTACCGAGTCTTTGTATGGTAATTAAACATTTTTCGTGCATCATGATTTGAACATGAGTATTTATATGTCATGAATATTCCATTCCATGTTTTTTTATTATGTAGATTACTTGTTTACTTGTTTCAAATAATGTTTACATTGGTTGTCATATTTGAAAATGGAAAATATTTCTTCTAAAAAAATTGAGGAAATAATTAATTAGTTAAATTGTGTACATGAAATAATTTCTTTTCTTATATATATTGTAAAATGATCCATAACTAACCAATTATAACATTTTTATGATTTGAAATTATGGTTACATGAGCTAAAATGTTATTTGGTTGTGATTAAATGGGTCAAAATATTAATTTATAATTAGTATTTCTCAAAAAATTTGGATTGGTGATCTATATTATAAGGCCTCGGCCTTAAACATTACTTAATCATGAATAAAATGAATAATTCACATAGAGGATCTATTCAGGTTTAGAGTTTTAGAGAATTTGTTCATAACTATTACATCTCAAAATATTACATAGTAGACACTTCTACTATTTTTCCATAAAATAATAAAAAACTATTAAAAAGAAACATGTCTAGTTCCATGTTTTAGATAGCATGTCTTTCCTTGATCCCATCCTTGAACCTATTCATCTTTAAGTCCTCTGGAAAACATTTCAAAAACATGGGATGAGTATAAAAAGCCCAGTAAAGGATACACAAAGAAGGAAAACTGTTAGTTTTTCAAAACAACAAGTAAACCAAGAATCTTTATCAAAGTAATACTTTTCACCTTTATGAAGTAGTAAAAAAACTCTTCACTGAATAAAAGATCATTACTTACCCCTTTTGTAACCAAATGATTACCATAAAAACCCATATAAATAACACATAACATGTAAAGGTAAATTGGGACATAAACATACTTAAATGGAATAACCATACAGTCGACATCCACACATATCACTTAATGGAATAGCCATACGGCCTACTTCCATACCCAATGGATTGGAGGTTATAATGTAACCACATGTCCTGGTATTCACGGCACCACCTGACATATGTTTTATCACGTAACCACCAGTAAAATGTCCATGTACCATCATTACACATAAAATATTGAAAATATAAACATTTCAATAACAAAATTTCATTTGCAATCACAATAATTAATTCCAAGATATTGAATTAACCAATCCATTTTCAAAAACCATTTAAAATAGATTTTTGAATCAAAGTGTTCCATACCACTTTGAAGATTTTAATGGAATTATAATTTTAAAACAATAATGTACATATAAATAAATAATGAAAACAATTTTTAAAACATGCACATTAAAGATAAAGATTGAGAATAATGAATCTTTAAAACATTTAAAACAATATTTTTGTTCAAGAGTTTTTAACAAAATGAGAGACTCTTGAATACAAATAATTTCGGAATAACTTTTAATCCTAGCTTTATAATATCATGAGAATAAAGGGATTCATGATATAATATGTCAAAGGATAGTATACAGACCATATAAGAGTGAATTGGTGCATAACAACAATAAAGTCTCAATGGAAATGTAAATTGAGATGAAATCCATTATAATGATTGTATCCTTAAATTAAGGAAAAATCTATCACATAATTATGTGTGATAAATATAAATCCACCCAATATAAGTGGATATTAATTGTGAAACAATCAGTGGACATTCCCACATAATCTTGGAAAAACAAAACCAATGACAAAGATATTTAACTCAATGAAATGAGATTGAGTTATGATTTCCCATACATGTTCGTACGAATTTATCAATGAGATGATTATGTGTAGAAATAGTATATATATACAATGGTTTGTTGAAATTACAAACATAGATATTCCACACATAATCTTGGAATAATACAATCAAGAAGTAGAGGTTTAACCCAAAGAATTGAAAGGGGGTTAAGAAGTTCCCTTACAGAAATCCGACAGCCTAACGACGTCAATTTAAAATTCAGAAAATGAGTTGATGAGAGAGAAAATGGTATCTCATAACATGGACATAAAATTTACAAAAATAAGGATATATAAGAACATATCCCAACATAATAGTATGTGAATTAAAAGACATAACAAAATAAGTCTTTTAAAAAGAGGAGGGTGAAAGGTCCCCTTACCGAGTTGGGTAACATTCAAAACATGCACCCCATGGAAGAAGGGTCATACAATGAAGATTTAAAGACCCATAAATAAAATTATACTACAAAATGTGTATAATAATGGGCAGTACATACACCACTCAAAGGAAATAGTGTCAAACATTGCATAAATGTCACGGGAATAAAAGTGAGATGAAAAATCCTTTACGACAACTCGGCAGCCTAACGGCGCCACTTAAAACTTTCAAAAAATGTATTTTTGAGATCAAATAGGGTCTCTCATAATATGAACATAAAAATTAAAGTATTATGAATTTAGAAGAACATCCCCAAACATATGAAAGATGAGCTTAAAATAAATGACATAAAAGATAGTACTTAAAAAGAAAGAGAGCGGTTGGATCCCTTACCTCAAGTTTGACTTGTCTTGTTCGTTTCATTATATTAATGAATAATAAACATTGGTAAATTTATAAATTACTAAGGACCTATTTTAAATATTATTATTCAGTTAATATCACATATTATAATGTTATAATAATTGGTTAATAATGTGATTTCATATGAGACGTTTTTGTTGATGTTTGGTACATGAGTCAAAAATGAACTTGTTTGAACATGATTGTCCATGTAGTTATAAGTAAATCATCTCCAGAATAGTATTGCGGATTTAAATATCATATATATCTAGTAAATATTCATTTTATACTACTCCATAACATTTGGAGATAAAAAGAAATAAAATGCACCGTTCATGGAGACGGTAGGCCGTACGTACGCAAGAACGCTACTTTCATTTCTTTGTCATATTAATGGAATTAAAAATAATGGAGAGATATATATATTATAATTCCAGTATAATATATATGTTATATAGGTAACATATGTTCATGAATTTCATTCTTTATACATTCCATGTATTGCATGAACGAGTGACATCACTTGAGGGGGCGGTAGTCCACACTTCCTCGTATGAAATTTTTGCATTTGCACAACATGAAAAGGATAAAGGAATGTTTTAAATATAAAATTAAGAATCATATAGAAAACATAAATACCATATATATCATATATAAAATATAGTTACATCATAATGGCCACCATGAAAGGTGTTAAGAGAAGATTGAACAATCATCGTTTTCTGAGGCAGAAATTCGCCATCCAAAAAAATAGTATGTTCTTTGACCATTAGACGAAGGTGTGTTTAAGTGTAGCTTGAATAATTCACATAACAACATCCAAGTATATTGAAGATAATTTTTTTGTTACAAAAGAAAGGAATAAAAAGTGTTTAGAGGGTTGGAGAAGCAAAATAAAACAAAAGAACACAAGGGATGACATTATCTTTAAATCAGGTAACTCTTTTTGATTTGGGCTCAAAGGCTTCCATGGAAAAGATTCTTCCAAAATTTTAGGCCCAATGATGAATAGAGGCATGTGGAGAGATGAAATAGGTAGGGGTTGGCCGATAAAAAGGCTTGAGAGGTGTGGGTAAGAAGGTAGAGGTGGGGGCCATTTATAAGAGGAGAGGAGGGGTACTCTTGGAAAGTTATAAACTTTTAATTTATTATAAAATGATTTTCGGATTTTAAAGGTCCCAAAATTATATATTTCGAGGATAAGGTGATAAGAGTTTTAATTAAACCCATAGAATAGGTTTTTGACAAGTGTAGGTATTATATTTTACATTATCATTTCATTTTATTTAAATCGTTAAATAATGAGGTAATTTCTGCATTATCATGGTGTCATAAATACATTAATTTATTTAATTTCTAAAAATTAAAAAATATATCATGATGTAGAAAATATTTTTAGCTTTATAATGAATATTTATATAAATAAATATGACTTTTATAACCCCATGTAAAAATTGTTTTAGTAAAACAATACATGTTTGTGACATTTTAATTTTAACTTTAAATAAAAAGTTATTAATGTCATTTTCCAACCAAAGTGGCTCTATGGGGTCCCCAAGTTGACCCATGATTTTCTGGGTCGGCCATGACTCATCCTATAAGGGTAGGACATGTTTCAAGGTCATTTCATATTATTTAATCATTATTTTACCTTAAATTACACTAATTACCTATAATCGCGATTAAAAATATAAAAGCTACTATTCACCAAAAAATTATTTTAATCCTATTGAACCAAATTTTACATCCTAGTGACAACCATGTATGTCAGATTTTTGAAATTAAAATAACAGAAGTGGTAAATATTCATTTAAACGACAAATCAGTTTTTAAACTACCACTTAGTGGTTTCACTATTCATCAAAAATTGAAGTTTTTCAGAAAATTACCAAATATTCACCCTAAGCTATATTTGATATTCCAAAATCAAAAATGATGTCTATTTTACAAAATTAAAAACATATAAGTTGAATTAATTAATTTAATAATTAATTCCCACTGTCAAAACAAATAGCGTGTTTTTAAGAAATAATATCTATTAAAAGATTCACACTAGTTTAAGTCCAATTTCAAAGTAAAATTAATACCAATGAACATTATTGGATTAAATGGTAAAAATATATTCTAATTTCACTTTAAAACCAATTCAAAAGATAATCTAATCATATAAATAAATGAGATTAAAAAGTGGTTTTGAATTAAAATACAAGATTTTTCACTATTCATTTAAAAATTTACTTTATCTGAAAAATACCTAAAATTTACACAAAGTAAATTTTGATGTCTCGATTCTAAAGAAGAATTTTATTTTGTCATATATAACAAATAAATTTGTCAAAAGGTGGATTTAAAAGAAGTTCTCCATCAAAAGGCGGTTAATCGACCTTTTAAAGAATATTAGAATGTTTACGCATAAAATTAGATTCATTCGCATTTTTAATCCTAAAAAATTTATTAAAAAAAGTAAAAATATTTGGAAAACCTATATAATAATTTTTTAGTTAGTTATGTTTATTCCTATAATTACATCGGCTAGGTTTTAACTACCATTTAAAATAAATTTTTTTTATTATTATAGTGCAACGTAGGATTTCAAAGAAACTCGTTGTTGCGTATTGGGTAAGCCATCGAGCATAGCGTTCCATTAAAATTAATATTAACATTTTATTCAAAAAATAGGGATAAATATAAAAAATTTCATATTCTTTATTTACCTGGGGTGTTACATCCTTCCCCCCTTCTGGGAATTGCATCCTCACAATTTTAAAATTGGGCTCAGAAACTCCATTGAAAGCCCTACATCGGAAAAGGAGTAAATTAAACTATCACTTTAAAAGAAAGAAAGGGAGGTACAAAGGTCACCCGAGTTAACCCATACTAGGATTCCATGTATGAAAATATGGATATGGAAGAAAAACAAAGGGTCATGTTCTGAGGTAGTGTGATAGAAACCATGTTTAGGAGAAAGTTAACCACCAGAAAATCACAAAAATTTGATGGGTTAAACGGTATTGGATTCCCCAGTAGGAAAAGTTAACAGAATTTTTTTTTAAAGTTACATTCATTGAGGAATTTATTTTTGAGCTTAACTAAAACATAAGGAAACATACTTACTTGTCATGCTGACTTTCAAATTTTACTAGATTTCTTACTCGAACTCATATTTTCTCCAAAATATGAGTATTTAGGATGAATTGTTTACATTAAGAGATCTATAACCAACTTCTAGAGAATCAACTGATCCACAAAAGAGAATGGTATACTTCGCATGTCTATAGACCTTAACCAAAACCAAAACCAAAAAGGTTAGTATGAGATCAGATAATACCCAAAAATGATAATCCTTAATATAAAGGAAATCTATTCTTAATCTCCAAAATTTGTCCAAAAAGACCCAAATTTCAACGAAGACAAAGTGTAAACCAAACTAATATTGGAACCCAAATATTTGAAGGATTTAATCACATAGTCTTCCAAGTTAAATCGTAACATTTATCTCCAAACAACATCAATTTCTCTTAAAGTCTCGTATTGAAAAGTAATTAACCAAATCACATATCCTCCATGATAGGTTAATAATTTCCATAGATAAACCAAAATCAACATACTCTTAATTCATAAAATCATCTAACTAAAAAGAATTAGTCAAACTAACCAGGGTCTTCACGTAGTCCAATGGTAGGCGATAAATACCAGTCGCACTTTGGTTGTGGGTTCGATTCCCGCAGCTTTGTCCGATGCGACGGGTTGTCACACGGACTGCGTGTTTTCCTTTTTCCAAACTATATAATTCTCAAATCATTCCTCAAAAGAGATAAAATCATCAAAAATAACCATAACATAATTTAACCTCAAGTTTATATCATGTCGTTCATATTCCATCATAGCATATAGTAACCCATATTTACCTCAAAAGTAAGGATCATATTAACCCAAATGGTTCTTTATATCTATGTCCACAAAAGAACATGTAACTATTCCTTGAATAAAATTTTCATATATCAAACATCAGGGTTACACATACTATAAAAAGTCTTCTAATGTAACCCCATAATCAAAAGAGACTTAATACTCTTAATAATTTCACCATAACTCTTGATGCCCTTATATGTTGACTTTTTAATCATTCAACATTATTCATGATCCATTAACGATTCCTTTCCAACTTATTCTGAAATACTTCTTTCCTACAAACAAAATCATGAATCATATCCAAATATTCCAAAATAGGAAAACAAATGTTAAGAAATAATCCATACCTTTGATTGGTCATTGTCAGTTTCTTCATCCTCAATCAGAATGGAATTAGGTATTGGTAAACGAATATTTGTACGATCTTGGTGATTCTATTCCCAAATCTTCTTCATAGGACATGTGTTTGCATAATGACCATGCACACCACATTTAAAACATCCAATTAATCCTTCAGAAATAACTTCTTCCCCTTTCCTCAAGTCAACTGGATGCCTCCTCTTTCCATGGCATGTTTTTTCTTTATGACCTTCATTTACACATCTATAGAATATTTCTATCCCTTTGAAACATTTTCCTAGGTGTTTCTTTCCACATCTTTGACACATAAGTTTTTGAACACACATACCTTTATGATTATTAACTGTAGTTCTGTAGGGATTTGTTTCTCGCATATATGATGCCTTATAGAAATCACTAAGGTTTAGGTGGTCAATCATGACTCCAGATAGTTGTTTGAGGATAAACAAAAGAGTTCTCATTGCAGCTCACATATCATTCAGTTGCTCGCTCAGAAAACTGTAATAGTTTCCTTCACATCCACTGTTACATTGGTGCCTTCTAGATCCATCCACTTACTAAAACCAAAAAGGTCAGTGTGAGTATAACAACAAAACCATCATTTACTAATGAGGGAGATAAACACTATGATATACGTAATCATTCACTTTATCTAAAACTAGGAATCTTTCTGAAATCCTAACAATTATGGTAATGTCACTTATGCTTAAAGAATACCCTAACCTCTAAAGTTATCTACACCGACCTTTGATACCAACTATAAGGCCCCGACCATAAACATTACTTAATCATGTATTAAATGAATAATTCACATATAGGATCTTTTCAGTTTTAGAGTTTTAGATAATTAGGTCATAACTATTACATCTCAAAAGATTACATAGTAGAAACTTCTACTAATTTTCCATAAAATAATAAAAAAATTCTTAAAAAGAAACATTTCAAGTTCCATGTTTGAGATATAATGTCTTTCCTTGATCCCATCCTTTACCATATTCATCTTTAAGTCCTATGGAAAACATTTCAAAAACATGGGATGAGAATAAAAAGCCTAGTAAAGGATACACAAAGAAGGAAAACTGTTAGTTTTTCAAAACAACAAGTAAACTAAGAATACTTTATCAAAGTAATACTTTTCACCATTATGAAGTAGTAAAAAAACTCTTCACTAAATAAAAGATCATTACTTACCCCTTTTGTAACCAAATGATTACCATAAAAACCCATATAAAGAACACATAACATATAAAGGTAACTTGGGACATAAACATACTTAAATGTAATAACCATACGGTCGACTTCCACACATATCACTTAATGGAAGAGCCATACGGCCGACTTCTATACCCAATGCATTGGAGGTTATAATGTAACCACCCGTCTTGGTATTCACGGCACCACCTGTCATATGGTTTATCATGTAACCACCCGTAAAATGTCCAAGTATCATCATTGCACATAAAATATTGAAAATATAAACATTTCAATAACAACATTTCATTTGCAATCACAATAAGTAATTCCAAGATATTGAATTAATCAATCCATTTTCAAAAACCATTTGAAAGAGATTTTTGAATGAATGTGTCCCATAACACATTGAAGCTTTTAATGGAATTATAATTTTGAAACATTAATGTCCATATAAATAAATTCTAAAAACCATTTTGAAAACATGGACATTAAAGATAAATATTGAGAACAATGAATCTTTAAAACATTTAAAATGGCATTTTTGTTAAAGAGTTTTTAACAAAATGAGAGACTCTTGAATAAAAATAATTGCATAATAACATTTATTCCAAGCTTTACAATATCATGAGAATAAATGGATCCATGATATAATATGTCAAAGGACAGTATACACACCATATAAGAGTGAATTGGTGCATAACAACAATGAAGTCTCAATGGAAATGTAAATTGAGATGAAATCCATTATAAAGATGGTATCCTTAAATTAAGGAAAAATCTATCACATAATTATGTGTGAGAAATATAAATACACCCAATATAAGTGGATATTAAGTGTGAAACAATCAGAGGTCATTCACACATAATCTTGGAAAAACAAAACCAATGACATAGATATTTAACTCAATGAAATGAGATTGAGTTATGATTTCTTATACAAGTTCGTAAAAATTTATCAATGAGATGATTATGTGTAGAAATAATTTATCTAAATTATGGTTTTTGGAAATTACAACATAGATATTCCAAACATAATCTTGGAATTATACAATCAATAAGTAGAGGTTTAACCCAATGAATTGAAAGTGGGTTAAGAAGTTCCCTTACAGAAATCCGACAGCCTAACAGTGTCACATTAAAATTCAGAAATGAGTTGATGAGAGAGAAAATGGTATCTCATAACATGGATATAAAATTTACATAAATAAGGATATAGAAGAACATATCCCAACATAATAGTATGTGAATTAAAAGACATATCAAAATAAGTATTTTAAAAAGAGGAGGGTGAAAGGTCCCCTTACCGAGTAGGGTAACTTTCGAAACGTACACCCCATGGAAGAAGGGTCATACAATGAAGATGTAGTTACCCATAAATGAAATTATACTACAAAAAGTGTATAATAATGGGAAGTACATACACCACTCAAAGTAAATAGTGGGAAATATAGCATAAATGTCACCGGAATAAAAGTGAGATGAAAAATCCCTTATGAAAACTCGGCAGCCTAACGTCGCCACTTTAAACATCCAAAAATGGATTTTTGAGATCAAATAGAGTCTCTAATAATATGAAAATAAAAATTACAGTATGAGGAATATAAAATAAAATCCCCAAACAAAAGAAAGATTATCTTAAAAGAAATGACATAAAAGAGAGTACTTAAAAAGAAAGAGAGAGGTTGGATCCCTTACCTCAAGTATGACTTGCCTTGTTCGTTTCTTTATATTCCTGAATAATAAACATTGATAAATTTGTAATTGCATAATTAACTCTTTTAAAGATTATTATTCAGTTAATATCACATATTATAATGTTATAATAATTGGTTAAAAATGTGAGTTCATATCAGACGTTTTTGTCGATGTTTGGTACATGAGTCAAAAATGAACTTGTTTGAACATGATTGTCCATGTAGTTATACGTAAATCATATCCAGAATATTATTAATGATTTAAATAGCATATATATCCAGTAAATATTCATTTTATACAACTTTATAACATTTGTAGATAAAAAGAAATAAAATTCACCGTTCATGGAGACGGTAGGCTGTACGTACGCATGAATGCTACTTTCATTTCTTTGTCATATTAATGGAATTAAAAATAATTGAGAGATATATATATTATAATTACAGTATAATATATATTTTATATAGGAAACACATGTTCATTAATTTCATTCTTTATACATTCCATGTATTTCATGAACAAGTGACATCACTTGAGGGGCGGTAGTCCAGACTTCCTCGTAAGAAATTATCGCATTTGCACAACATGAAAAGCATAAAGGAATGTTTTAAATATAAAATTCAGAAGAATATAGAAAACATAAATACCATATATATGATATATAAAATATAGTGACATCATAATTGACACCATGAAAGGTGTTAAGAGAATATTGAAAAATCATCGTTTCGTGAGTAGAAATTCTCCATCCACAGAAACAGTATGTTCTTTGACCATTAGACGAAGGTGTGTGTATGTTTAGCTCTAATCCTTCACAAAAAAACATCCTAGTCTATTGAATATACTGGTTCTATTACAAAAGAAAGGAATAAAAAGAGTTTAGAGTGTTGGAGAAGCAAAATAAAACAAAAGAACACAAGAGGAGACATTACCTTTAAATCGGGCAACTCTCTTTGATTTGAGCACAAAGGCTTCCTTGGAAAGCATTTGGCCCAAAGGTGAGGCTTCAATGATGAATATAGGGATGTGTAGAGATGAAATGGGTAGGTTTTTGCCGATCCAAAGGCTTGAGAGGTGTGGGTAAGGCGGTAGAGGTGGGAGCCTTTTATAAGAGAAGAGGAGGGGAACTCTTGGAATGTTATAAACTTTTACTTTATTATAAAATGATTTTCGGATTTTAAAGGACCCAAAATTATATATTTAGAGGATAAGGTGATAATATTTTTAAATCCACCCATCCAATAGGTTTTTGACAAGTTTAGGTCTTATATTTTACATTATAATTTCATTTTATAAAAATTGTTAAATAATGAGGTAATCGATGCATCATCATGGTGTCATAAATAATTTAATTTATTTAATGTCTAAAAATTATTAAAAAAATCATGATGTAGGAAATAATTTTAGATTTTTAATGAATATTTAATGTAAAAAATATGACTTGTATAACCCCATGTAAAAATTGTTTTAGTGAAACAATACATGTTTGTGACATTTTAATTTTAACTTTAAAAAAAAGTTATTAATGTCATTTTCCAACCAAAGTGGCTCCATGGGGTCCACTAGTTGACCCATGGATTTTCTTGGTCGTCCATGACTCATACAATAATGGTATGACATGTTTCAAGGTCATTTAATATTATTAAAACATTATTTTACCTCAAATTACACTAATTACCTATAATCGGGATTAAAAACATAAAAGTTACTATTCACAAAAAAAATATTTTAATCCCATTGAACCACATTTTACATCTGAATGAAAACCTTGTATGTTGGATTTTTGAAATTCAATTCACAGAAGTGGTAATGTTTCATTTAAACGAAAAATCAGTTTTTAAACTACCACTTAGTGGTTTCACTATTCATCAAAAATTGAAGTTTTTCAGAAAAATACCAAAAATTCACCCTAAGCTATATTTGATATTCCAAATTCAAAATGATTTCTATTTTACAAAATTTAAAACATATAATTTGAAATAATTAATTTAATAATTAATTCCCATTTTCAAAACAAATAGCATGTTTTTAGGAAACTGTATCTATTAAAAGATTGACACTATTTTAAGTCCAATTTCAAAGTAATATTAACTCCAATGACCATTATTGGATTAAATGGTAAAAATATATTCTAATTTCACATTAAAACCAATTCAAACTATAATCTAATCATATAAATAAATTAGATTAAAAAGGGGTTTTGAATTAAAATACAACATTTTTCACTATTAATTAAAAAATGAACATTATCAGAAAAATACAAAAAAATTACACAAAGTAAATTTTTATGTCCTGATTATAAAGAAGAATTTTATTTTGTCAAATATAATACATAAAATTGTCAAAAAGTGGATTTAAAATAGGTTCGCCATCAAAAGGCTCTTAATCGACCTTTAAAAGAATATTAGAATGCTTACGCTTAAAATTGGATTAATTCACATTTTTAATCCTCCAAAATTTATTGAAAAAAGAAAAAATATTTGAAAAAACTATATAATAATGTTGTTGTTAGTTCTATTCATTCCCGTCATTTCATCGGCTAGGTATTAACTACCATTTAAAATAAAATTATTTTATTATTAGAGTGCAACATAGGATTTCAAAGGAACTCGTTGTTGCGTATTGGGTAAGCCATCGAGCATAGTGTTCCCTTTAAATTAATAATAATATTTTATTCAAAAATATGGATAAATATAAAAATTTCATATTCTTTATTTACCTGGACTGTTACACATATAATAAAATTTTCATATATGGATTCATATATCCTATGACTAGATGTAACTAGTCTAGGTTAAATTACATGAACTATAATAGTTGAATTATAAATAATTTTACATTATGACATGGGAATAATAATTGAACTAATTTTAACATGGTGTAAAAATACATGTTGTCAAATTTTGAGCAGTAAATGTACTAGTTTATTGTTAAATTTGTGTCCAATTATAATATTGATGTTTTTTTTCCTAAATAGAATCCTATTTTGACTCCATATAATTGGACCCTAATTATTAAAACATGGAACATTACCAATAACTAGGCCACATACATGGGTAATTGGGTTTTTATATCTTACATAGTGACACCATATTTTATCTTGCTATTATAAGTTTATCTCCTATAATTAGGCCTTGAGTCTATTCTCAATTTCTTATATGTGATCCTTTCTTCCGGTTATGGTGTTCTAAGTCATGTTATTATAATTGTAAATATTTCCTCTATATTGAAATTATATAAAAAAATAGAAGTATGGAAATGATCGTTCATATGAAGTGGTGGAACCTAATCCTCCAGTAGTGTCACCTATAGAAACATTAGTTATACCTCATGTTTTACCAATAATGGTCACAGAACTTGTATTTTAGTGATTTTTCTATGGTTAGTGATGTCTTTATAGGGGGTTCAATGCCCAACACCCGCTATGTTTGAGATATCTAGAGAGTTATAGAAGTTGCATCCACCTATATTCATAGGGGATGGTGGATCCAAGGAATGTGATGCATGAATAGATTCTACAATTTCTATCTTTGAGAATAAATAGGCACCAGTATAAATGATGGTCAAGATCACAGTTTATATGCTTCATGGAACCACCCAGAATTTATGGTGTGTTTTAAATTATGCAGTTCCACATCAAGGCATGGATTTGACAGATTTCCAATATAGTTTCTATGATTACTTCTTCCAAGAAATTTTGAGAGAAGAACAAAATTGGGAATTTCTTCATCTAAATTAGGGAACTCTTTCTGTTTTGGACTGCTAAAATCATTTCATAGAACTAAAATGACTCATTACTACTCTTTATGTTGATGGATTTACTAGAGGGAATTTATTTAAAGATATTATTACAAAGGATGTCAAATTTTAGGTGAATATATTTAAATTGAATACAATTTTTGAAATAATGAACTGGGTGCTCATATATGATCATTACATAGGGGTAGTTAAGGGTGTTGGGAATTTTGGTTTAGTGCCTATATGGGGATGATGTTCATACATTTTTTGGAATCACAACATTGATGATTATAATGGGTGTAGCTATATTTTTATTCTACGCCTTGGTAGCCATGTGATATTCCAATAATATTTTAGTCTGGGAAACAAAACCCCCTAATATAGAAATGACCCAAAGGTGTGTCAGGATTTCTGAAATATGGGTCATCTTCAGGGGACATGATGGAACATTCCCCCAATCATGACAGAGAATATCCGCATGCTTCTGGACCTGTAGTAGGATCAGGAGATCCTTGTAGAGAAAGGAGACATAGTATTATAGGTCTTTCCTAATGATGAGGTAGATTATGTGGTTGAAGCCAAAATATTTATTTGCAGCACCAGTATTTTGGGACCTTCATAAGGGATTCATATTGTAGCTCATTGTACTGGTTTGGCCCAGATATATCCGACACAAAAAACTTCTATGGAGTGTAGTATTAGTCCATCTACATTTTTAGGTATGATTTTTTATCTTTGACTTTATTAATTGAGATATTGGATAAAAAATACATGAATTCATTAATATATTAAATTTTTGTATGTAGCCATTGTATTGAGATCAAATACTTCTATACAGTGATAAATCTGGATACCATTTAGGGAGTCTGATTAGATATTGTGTGACTATGCATGGGGTGTCATTTTGTGATATATTGATATCATTTATGTTGGAATACTTTTATTGTAAATATGAATGGTTTTGACATTATTCTCAAGAATGACTTGTTGGTTCCCTTTTCACCTATATTGATTGTTATCTTCTATGAGTGTCCTTCTAATCACTCAAGTGTGGAGCTATATTTATTAGAGAGAATGAGATATATAGTAAATTCAAGTTGGACCTAAGTATCATGGGCTATGAATAGTGTCAACCTAATTTTTAGTCTTTTTTATATATGGTATGGTATTACGTCAATCTAGTTTACATATAGTAGTGCAGTGTTTTATTGATTTCATTCTATATATTTTTTATAGGCTATATCCTTTGAGAGAGGTGGAATTCACAATTGATCTTATCCAAAGAGAAACATTGGTATTTGTTACTAAATATAGGATAAATCCTACCATGATTCAAGAACTCAATATTATTTTATAATAACATCATACCAAAGGATTTATATAACCCAACATTTCACCTAAGGGGTCAGTCATTCTTTTCACCAACATGGTGGAAGCGACTTTCGACCATTGTATTGATTATGAAAGTTAAATCAACATACTCTTTGGAATTGTTAACCACTAAGAATTATTGATGATATCTTTTTTAAAACCCCAATATTTTTTATTATGTCTATTTTAAACTAATTTAATGACACTGATAACATACATTGCGAAGAACATCAAGCTTTGTTGAACCCTAAAAAATATAATTATTTTAACATAAAAATTATATCATAGCCGTTAATTTGGAAGGATTAAATAGTATAAACCAAATTATTTAATACATAAATATCCAAATACATTTAAGTATATTAATTTTTCCATTGTAAATCATCACATTTTTTAGTAAATTTATTTTTTCTTCAAATATATGGTTTCTTCAAAAAAATTATTTTTATTGCTGTCTATGAGAAAATAAAATTAATTAAGATGTAACACTTATAGAATATTTATTTATTAAAATTAAAATTAGTATTAGATGAATAATTTCAATTTTATCTTATGATAAAGTTCTTAGAATCTTTTTTAAATGCTAATATCAGTGAATAGTGAAAAACACAAATTTTTTTTAAATGTCATTTATTTCAAATAAATTAAGAAATTTAGAAATCCAATTAGGATTTGAATTTTTATTCATTTATCAGAAGTATTATGTAACTATATTAAATCTAAATAAGTTATTTTAAATCCTCTTTTTATTGTATTATATAGTATTTTTTTGGGTTTAAAAGGTAAATTTTTCTAAAAAATGTTTTAAAATACATAATTTTTTTCATTTTAATGTAATGAAAATAATCACTAAGGTGGATTATTTTAATGGATATTTATATATTATGTATAATTAAATATTAATATACTTTCATACCATAAAAATTATTGTTCATAGAGTAATTATAAAATCTACTTTTTGTTGATAAATATACTTCTCAAAAACAAGATTTTACATCATGTCTGGATGTTATGATATAAATCTAATTTTTATAAATAATTAATTATAATTCAAAGAAATTTATTATTTATAATGAATTAGATGTTATAAAATATGTTATAATTTCAATTTCTTTTTTAGGCCTAAAAAGTTTACAATTGTAAAAAATGATTTACCACATTATATGAAAAATAATGAAACAAGTTAATGTTTAAAGGTAAAAGCATAAAATACCTAAAAAACAAAACATTAAATTGGAGGCTTATATGTTTTTAGACAATAAGAATATTTTTAAAAATTAATCATTAATATGATTCATTTTAATTATCTCCACCCAAATGTTGTTGGATTTTAATATAAAATAATCATTATTTATTAAAATAAAACCACCCCTCCTCAAGTATAAATACCACCCCACACCACTCCATTTCTCCTAAAAATACATTAATCTTATAAAATAAAAAAAATATCCTACACACTATCCAAATGTCCATTTTCTTCTAGTATTACCCAATGACCAATTTCAAGGTCTTTAATGGATCCTTCAAAGTGCTGATTTTCAAGAGGTAATTTTCTCAAACATCCACCCTTATTTTATTTTATTCTCCAACATTATATGCACCACATTCATCCCTCATGGAATATTAACTAAAGAATAATGTATGTTCTTTATTTTTACATTTATAATGAAATAAATTATACCGACACCTTTTATTTTCTCTTCGTATTAAAATAAACGAAACCGTTATCCAAATTATGGCTGTTAGCCATCTCTCAGAACAATGCTTCTTTATTTTCTGAAATAAATTTCATTGAAGGTCATAGAATTATTATTCTAGTTAAATAAGATATTAATATTTATATTTTTACCCATTTCATGTTTTGTAACTAATTTTTTGTCATAATATTAAATACATTGAAACCTGTTCATGATGGTCTGTAAAATAGCCAAATAAACTTAAATTTACCAATACGATTTTATCAAATGAATCATTATAATTTATGAAAAAATGATATATGGGACCACATAATAATATTTATGTTCATTAATACCATTTCATTTCTCTTATATAGTTTTATTTCATCATAATCATCATGAAAATATTTATTCAATGAGAAATGGACATGAAAGGGACACAAATGAAGGCCTGAGGAAACAAGGATACGGGTTCAAAAATGGTGATGAATGAGGGAATAAACTATATAAATATTAGTCCTCATCAGTTAAGGGCTATTAAGGTTATTATATAATAGGGTATTCAATCCAGGATTGTTGAGCAAGGATAGATAATCCACTACCTTATTGCCCTCCCACTCAGTGTGGGACACATTGATGCTATTGTCGAGTATACCATGGCACAAAAAAATGACATACTCAATGGACCAAGGTAAAACACCGAGTCCTTGGAGTGCATTAAAAGTTAGCACAAATTCAGTTTTAGTCTCTACCAGATCTATCCCCCTTTATCGGCACAGTGTGAGCCCAACAGTCAAGGTTTTACCCTCAGCTAGAAGTGAAGTGTTGTAACAACCCGAGATTTTATGAGAATTATTCTTTTTAATTTTATTGATGTTTTTTGTTGCACGCTACACCAATATTATCTTGCGATATATGCAACACCGTATTATCTTGCAGTATACGCAACACTATTCTTTCATCGTGTTACACACAATTTCAAGTTCGTTTGATAGTAGTTATTCTATGCAACATTGAGTGTGTATATATATATTCAATGTATAAATGAAACATGGTTGGATTATATTGTACACAACAACAAAGGAGTCTTTAAATACACGCAACCCTGACTTGGATTACATTATACACAATCACGACCTTCCTCGATAGCATGTGTAGTACGCCATACCGAGTTTCACTAAACGAGATATTACTACAATATTATTATGAACTAGCCGTTATGAATAGTAATACCCACTTTTTGAAATTTTATAAATGTTATCATTCAAAATATACTTCATTTTTGGATTCAAAATATCGAAATTAGCCTATGGTGAATTTTTGGTATTTTTCTAAAAACATTCAATTTTTGATGAATAGTGAAAACACAGGGTTACTATTTAAAACCTGACTTTTTATTTAAATAATAATTTATTTTATTTAAATTTATTTTAGGTCAAAATTGTTAAATAATACCTATATAAGTTAAATATAAATCATTGGAGTCATTTTATAATAATTTTCGATATATAAAAAATGTATTGAACGTTTCACCGTCTTTTACATACCTCTTAGGAGTTTTTTTAAAAACATAGGTAAAACATAATTTTACAGCTTCTATGAGTGAAATTTAGAAAATCCAAGAGACACAGTTGATATCAATGACTAAAATTTGGTTCAATGAGATGAAAATAATTTTTGGTGAATAGTAACTTTATACTTTTATTTACCACGGTTAAAAGTAAATATGGAAATTAGGAGTAAAAATGATATTATTATTACCCTAACACATGTCCTAATTCTATTGGATAAGTGTAATTCTACCAAAACAACCTTAGTAATAAAATATGACTATTTTGATACACTTGGATTAGATTATGACATTTATTATTAATTAATTTAAAGAAGGGTTAAAATAGTTAAAATCAACGTTTAATAACTAAATCATTTTTATTATAGGGTTATACATAAGATAAATTAGACTATAAATATTAATTATAAAGATAATAATATTTCCTACCTAATGGTAGTTTATTTATAATTTGTAGACATTAAATAATTTATGTTATTTATGACACAATGGTGTTGTAGTAATTACGTAAAACTGAAATATTAATATAATTGATATTATAAATACCCAAAAAAATGTAATTTGAGAATTATTATTAATTCCACTTATTTTAAAGGTTAATATGACATTTTATGATGGATTTAAATATTATTTTTAGAACTAATCATGTTGTTATGATTTTCACATAAATCAATTACCAAATAGTGTCAAAATTGACATAAAATAGATTTTAAAACAAACATTACATTATTACTTGTTATTATATTCCTAAAAATATAAGGTTCGGCCAAATTACTTAAATAAAGATATATATATTAATAATGAACCACTTGGGGTTATTTTGGCTATTTATAGTAAGTTTATCAACCATATAGTGTAAGAAAACAAAAAGACACGGTAAAAGATAAATTATTTAACTTAGAGTTAAATCTAAATAATAAGGATACAATAGTAACCTAAACTTGTCTAAAACCTATTGGTTGAAATTATTTCGACTCATACCCACCTTATCTTTTAAATAAATCAATTTGGAGATATTAAAAACCTAATATTACTTTATTATAAAATAATATTTTATCTTTTTCCAAAGGTGCCCCTCTCCTCCCTTATAAAAAGGGCACCCCTTCCCTCTTCTCTTTACACCCATTTGAGACTTGAAGCTCGGCCAACCCTGGACCATTTCACTTATCCACATCTCTAGAAACATTCAAGAGTTTCTGTTATTCTCAAAAGGCAAACTCTACTTCCTTAAGAGAAGGCTTAAAGGAGGTGCGTCAAAGAAGAGGTAATCTCTTCTTCCAATTCTCTCATGTTTCTTTCTTCTTCTACTTTTTATTCTTTAGTTGTCTCATTATAAAGTTATAAAATCAGTATTACTTATAAACTAATATGTTATTATAAATATGAAACATCCTTTTTTCACATTCTATCCATCCTATGGAAAACAAAATCACCGCGCATGCGTACGTACAGAATACCGTCTCCACGTCGGGGTGTAATCTTTTTTCAACCACCACCTTACCTGGATTGGTATAATGGTGTCAATAAAAAACTATATATTATTATTGTAAAGTGATATTGATTCTGAAGTATTATACATATAATTCAATAAAATTCCACGATCATGGGAATGATATCATCACTCGTGCGTACGTACGGACTGCCGTCTCCACGGCGCGATGAGATTCATTCTACATGTTAACCATTCATTAATGACTATAAATTATATATAATGAATAATAATAAAAAATATGACATAATAATGATACTGGATTTATGTATATATATATATGTATGTCATCTACTTAATTCCATTCAATTCAATAAAGAAACGAAAACAACGTTCGTTCGTACGTACGACCTACCGTCTCTATTAACGGTGTATTTCATTCCATTTATCGATCAATCATATATATATGCATATGATTAATATATAATATATATATAAATCATGTTTTACATTCTGGAATTATTTAAATCAGTATATAAGTAATATATCAAGAACAACAAGTCGAAACACGTACGATAAATGAAACAATTTTACCCTAAATGCTGCTTTATCATGGAATTTACAAAAGGATGGGTAATATAAAGTCATAAGTGAACCATATATGATATCATAAAAATGAATATGATTCTGTAATAAGTCAATGACATTATTTAAATCATTATACAGTAGTTTCAGATACATACGAATCATATCATATGTAAGGTAAGGGATAACTTTTCCATTCTCATTTTTATCCGAGATTGTTTATTCGTAAGTATTTACTGGGGTTATATTTATCATCCATGTCCCTGTTTTCTAAAAATAATTTCATGTATTTTTAAAGTCCTTTTTACCCATTTTTTACTTTTAATACATGGTATGTAATGAATCTTTCTTTTGTTTACGTTACGAGGTACCTCTTTGACTTTTCTAGAAAAAGTACGAGATGAATATATTTTTAAATTATTCGGCATGAATGGATTTTTACGGTTTCATAAGGCCTTATTTTCATGAAGTTTACTCTACAAGAATTCATTGTTATTTTGAATAAAACCAATTTATTTTAAAATTTCATGGCATTTTGTGATAAGAAAATGATTTTTAAGAAGAAATGATATTTTCCTCCATAATTCTTTTCAAGTGTTTTATCAAAACCATTTTCCATCTAAGATGACATTATTTCATATGTGTATGTTTCATGTATAATATCTATATGATTTACATGGTTTCATTTTTCGTAAGATTAAATGATATCCATTTATTTTATATGGATTATGTTATGATGGGATGATGTTTATGAAACCCATTTTTATTCATTGGGTTATGATGAATGATTTATGTTTATGTTGTGGCACAAGTAAGAATGATTTAATTA